>OX638132.1:25812439-28281371 GCA_951804985.1 Dryomyza anilis | reverse complement strand
ATATTTAAAAAAAATAGCATCGATTCCATTGAAATAGCTCGAGCACAAATAGATCTAATGAAACGAAAGAACCAACAGGTGAACAAAGCCATCGAAGAGGTGCAGATAAGTGTTGCCATGTCCACTGTAAATAGAGACCTTTTGGGCGAGGAACGACGTATTCGTGAGAGAAATGATCGGTAAGACAATTGGAACATATCGCACCATGTATAGACAGACATTCGCACCGTTGCGAAATTCCACATATTGAGTGTAAATTCGCACTAAAAAACATTAAATTCAGGATATTTATTTAAAGGTACCAACATTTAAACGGGAAACCCAGTAACTCGGAAGGATATCGATGTCAACCACCATCAATGCAGCTTCTTAGAGCCAATATAAGTAATTGATCGATGATTACTTTTTGTTTGGTTTTTCATCGATCTTCCATATAACGTTCCCATGGACGGCATTTATGGTGTTTCACATTCTTCTTCTTCTTGATGTTCTTTGGAGGTTAACAAAAAGCCCGATGGTCTTTGGTATTTTTTTTTAATTACAACCCAAAATAGTTTCGATTGTATGAAATTTCGATAACGTTTCGAATTCGTAACGATATCGTTAAATTTCTATAGAATCAGTATTGAATTATTTGTCACAAAGTTCTATTAAAAAATTTTATAAATTTAAAAATTGAAAGAATTTCGCAACTGTTAGAAACTTTTAAAATTTAGTAAGTATGCAATATTTTGTTGCTGGATCAATAAACTAAACGATAAAGCCATTTTTTTCGAGAACGTTATCATTCTCGAATCGTTAACGATAGTCGAAAACGAGTGCGAGTTTCCGTACATTAAACTGAAATTCACACTGGAGCGAGTTTCCACTCATATAGTAGAAACTCGCACCGGTGCGAATTTCCGTTACCCCGCACAGGAATGTCATAAGTCGGAATGATACATAAATTCTCATTTCTAATTAGACCTATATAATAAAAACTTTTTGATAAGAACAAAATAAATGCACTACTCTACAAATAAGACATTTTTATACCATACACTAAGAGTGAAAGGGTATATTCAGTTTGGAATGCCGTTTGTAACACCCTGATGAAAGCATTTCCGGAATGGAAAAGTATATATATATATATATATTATTGATCAGCATGACCTCCTGAGTCGATTTAGCGATGTCCGTCTGTCTGCCAGTCTGTCTGTTTGTTGAAATCACGATTACAGAAAAAGTAGAAGAGATAGAGCTTATATATCTAAGCTGTTTGTACAAGAAAATTGGCATGACTGGTCTATTGTGACCTGAGAACCGACCACTTATGTTCAAATACCTCATATAAAATTTACATCTACAGATCAAAATTACTGTATACGTGCTTAGGTAAACTTTTTTTTTGTCAAATATTTATACTTGTATGTTTGATATTTACGCTATTTAACACACCCAACGTCAATAAAAGATTCTTTGAATTATATGTATTTGGTTTGTTACTGGGTGACAACGAATTTAAAAATAATAGCATTATTTTGATTATATGTATGTTTGGCATTACGATATCACAATTAAATAACAACTCTGCCTACTTTTAGCACTCAGTAACACTCACATTAATACTTTTCATATAGTTCAAAAGTTCTTTTTGGTTACTGTTAATACCAGATAATGGCTGTTTGTAAAATACCGTAATTCACTGAACTCAAAATAGGAACAATAGATGGAAGTAAAAAAAAATAAAGTTTATAAGTATATACTTAATATGAATAAACAAAATGTAATTTAAAAAAAGGAAAAAAAAAGAATATTGTATAAAGAAGATATTAGCACTAATTTTATTTTTTTTACATTAATATGAAATGTAAACATCAATATGTTTATATGTAAATAAAATGTTGTTCACGTTCAAACATATATATGTTTGCAAAAATGCCGAAAATTATTCAGTCTGAACATAAATATGTTTGAACGAAAACATAATATGTTTTGTTGTTATTATAATAATGTTTGGCAATGAAATAATACTTTTGTTTGTATAAAGCTCCAAAGATATATGTAATGCCTGCCAAATTATGTTTGGGAGAGCCCTTATTTTTGCAGCGTGTATTTATAGTCGGCTTAGACCGACTATAATTTTGATAATCCTAACTATCATAATAACACCTACTTTAAAATGTCCCTACTTTAAAATTTCCCATGTGATCTAACCTTACCAAGCTACCTTTGATTTTGTTTTTGTTTTTGAGATTGACATTGACTTTGTTTTTATTTTTAATTTTCATGTTTTGTTTTTATGTTGCATATTTTATTTTTTTTTGCTTCGATTTTATTTTGAGTTTTTACTTTTATTTTTGCATATTTATTAAATTTTGTGTATTTTGTATTATTGTGATTTTGAGTTTTTGCTTTGTTTTCGTTTTTCCATTTATTCTTTTGTTTTGTGTTTTTTCTTCTGCTGCTGTGTTTTTGTTTTTTTTTTTGGTTTTGTATTTTTGCTATTTTGTTTATTTTAGTTTTTGTATTTGGCTTTTGTGCTTTGGTTTTGTGTTCTTATTTTGGGTTTTTGAATTTATTTATATTTTTTGCTTTGTGTTTTTACATTTGTATGTTTGCTTTTGTGATTTTGATTTTGTGGTTTTCTTTTGTTTTTTATTTGATGTTTTTCTTTTGTTTTGTGTTTTTTATTTTGTGTATTTGCTTTTTTTTTTGTGTTTCTGCTTTAGTTTTTGTGTTTTTGTTTTTGCTTTTGTGTTGTGATTTTGTGTTTTTACTTTTGAGTTTTTGCTTTTGATTTTGTATTTATGCTTTTGTTTGTGTTTTTGCTTTTGTTTTTGTGTTTTTGCATTTGTGTTTTTGCTTTTGTTTTCCATTTGTTTTTGCTTTTGAGTTATTAATTTAGTGTTTTTCTTTTGAGTTGTGCTTTTGTGTTTTTGCTTTTGATTTTGTAATTATGGTTTTGTGTAATTGCTTTTTTATTTATGTTTTTGTGTCATTGCTTTTGTTTGTGTTTTGGCTTTTGTTTCTTTGTTTTTAATTGTTTTGTTTTTTTGATTTTGTACTCTTTGTATTTTGCTGTTGTTTTTGTGTTATTGCATTAGTTTTAATCTTTCGCTTTTGTTTTTGTGTTTGATTTTTGCTTTTATTTTTGTGTTTATGATTTTGCTTTCGTATATATTTTTTTGTATTTGAGTTTTTTGTTTCATCTTCTTAGCTAGTGTAAATGCTTAGTTATGTCGTTTTGAAAGTTTAGGTTCTATGGGAGGTGCCACGTTCCTTTGTTCAATCCTATAGCCTATGACATCCTCCGGACTCCGTAGTATCCTGGTACAAAATATCAGTTAAATCGGTTGAGCGGTTAAGACGTGATGCTGGAACAAACAGACAGATCGACAGACTGACAGAAGGACCAAGAGTTATATATATATAGATGATTGATGTACGAATGTCGTGGGAAATATCATGTTGCGTAGTGTTATTTCGAGTTTTCTACAATCTTTGACGAATTTTTCAAATTTAAACCATCATTTTTAAACAAATGTCAATTAGAGATTAATGAACATTTTATCTGTATTTAAATAGATATATTATTGTATACATTATAAAATGTTGATTCTTTATTTTATATTTTAGCATGGCCAAAATCAAAGCGCATCGTCATTTAATCGAACAGGTACGACGTGATTATGTGCACATCTTGGAGTTAGTTACCCTTCTGGAGCTGCAACGACTGCGCACTTATCCAACATTGGGTCCGGCACCACCAGATTGCATTTAACATGCTTTTAATTTATTTTTTTTTGTTTTGCGATTATTTTGTATATATTTAATTTTTCCAAATATATTTAAATATTTATATGCAATATAAAAATAAACGAATGACAATTAAAATATTATATATACTGCAAGTAAAGTACCAAGTAGATGCAGAAACGTCCAAGTCCAGTAGAGCCTAAAAAAGCAGAAAGATGAAAAAGTTATATGGCGTATTTTATAATATAAGAATCGTCAAACATCGTAATCTGTTGTTTGTTGGAATCCTCGCGAAAATGTTCTCGATGTAAATATTTCTGAATGCCAATTACGAAACTGCGTATGTAGTTATCATAATTCAAAGATTCCAAGTTCCAGTAAAGTCCCGATAAGCCATCATTTTTTAAGACTTCTTCAAAATAGTAACGGCTGCGATTCTTGAAAATCCACTCATTCAGAGAGAAGCATCTGCCTAAATTTAGGGAAAGAAATTTAATACGGTCTTATTAAAACAATCATGAAGTTGTTTGATAAAAACTAATACACACTTTCTGTATTTCGAAACACGAAAATATTAGAACACGACGTAAACACACGAATTTGAATGTCATATTATTTGATTGTTAAAAATAGAAATTTATTGAAAAATACGTCTTTTCATTCCGTAATATTCATACGTTTTAAAATGCAGAAAGAGGCATTAAATCTATTGAAGCCATTTTTCAAAACATGTACGTCCAAATCAGAGATGAGAATACCTGCTAAACAGGCCTGTCTAAATTTCCGTGCGATCGGCAGTACAAACTTCTTTCTATTGCGCAAACGTGCATATAAATCAGCCAGTAATGCCGGTACGTAGTGCAACAAGATGACCGCCAACTCGTGGAACCAGAAATTCTTGCGATACTTAAAGTAAGGATACATCATGACGCGACGCGTCGGATAAATACGTGACCACTTGAGGGTGAGAACGCCGAGTTGTTGCCATGTAATGGGATTCGTGACACCCGATGTGGAGTTCGAGATATAAACTCTATAAGAACTATATGTAAAACAGTTAAATTTATGAGCCATACAATACCTGCCGACCGTTGCACGTTGCGCTATTAACAGCATTGAATTCACCACAAAATCCACCGGAATAATATCGCAAATGACATTCTTGTCGCCGAGAATGCTGCTAATTGTACCCTTGCCAATCTCCATCATGATGCCCGTAATGCCCTGTATGTTGTCAATCCAGCCAGGATACGGTTCACGATGTGCCGCGGTAACAATCGATGGACGGACAATAACTATCGGCAACTGGTTTTTGTAATCGTTGACGATTTGTTCGGCAATGGATTTTGTAAATGTGTATGTATTCGGATGTGGACCCTGTGAAAGAACATTTAAATTAGAGACTGAAGGTTATGTTCAAAGAAAGTACTGACTTTTATATAATTTTCCAGGCTGTTGAAATATTTGTCGGGAATTCGGTTGGTGCAATCGACAAAGTCCTTCCAATTGACAGGCGGCAACGTAGGGTAAATCAGTTCGTCCACATAACGACGTCCCGGATTACAATATGCTGTCGAAACATAAACGAAGCTCTGGAAAAAGAGAATTAATTTCGACGCGCTTTATTTGAAATAATAAGTAATGCTATTGTCTAAACCCAGAAGTAAATTTGTGAACTATTCCATTAAGAAGTTGTGCTATAACAGCAAGGAACTCCTTGTAATAAAAACCGTTTCATACCAAAAATAATTAAGGAAAGTATCGAGTCGGTAAGGGGCTGTGGCTGTATAGAATACATTCTAGAATTGCTTTTATTTATGAACCAAGTTTAATGATTTGCCAGCAGGCCATTCTCTTCGATATCGTTACGAGATAAATGCGAATACAAGGACAAATCATACGATATCGGTTCCGTTTTCGTAACGATATGCCATGACCCTCCGTCAAATTGGTAGGAAGTTCTCGAGATATTCTACAATTGTTATAGAATTTACCCAGTCTGCCATGTCTCGAAGCTCTTCGAAGTCTCACATAGTTCTCGAACTCATTCCAAAACCAATTTACTATATCGTTGTTGTATCGGTTCAAGTTTTATTTTTGTTTCTGGAATTTATGTTAATTTCAAATTTATATAATTCAAAAATAATTTTTCTATTTTCTGGTAAATGAAATTTTGTCCCAAATTATTCGGACAATTATTATAAATCATGTAGCATGCTTTATCGTGTTATTCTCGTTGTATAGATTCAATTTGTCCGTGGAGTTTAAAACGAGGGTTTAAAGGTTCCCTGTCTGTTCGATTTAAACATAATTCTCGAGAATCGTAAACCAGATCGGATGAAATCCTCGACAAGTCGAAACAGTCTCTATGCGATAGCGAATCGAAGAGTAGACTAGGCGTTGTTTTATTTGGACTGAAATCAATATTGTGATATCATTATGATAAATATATATATTGTCATAAAATTAGAAGCAGACAAGGCAGATTTTTATAAAAATTATAGGAATCGTTTAATTGTATAAGGTTGAAATTTTCCTGTAAGAAAGGATTATAGGAGAGAAAAAAATTGAGTAGTGGATGTTTTGTTGAATTTGCCAATTATTTCAAATAAAACGAAAAATAAATAATTTGATTGAAATTTGGTTTGATGAACAGCATTCTTCAATACGAAGTAAAATATGTTGTATTTTATGTATTTGTTCATTAACATGATGAAACGTACTGTTCACATACAGTTAATCATATTTATGATCGCATTCATAACACTGATGTCGTTAGTCATTAATATTATGAATGGTTCTTCAATACAATGAATCATGGTTTGAAAAACTGAATTCATCAATATGATGTACATTTTTTATGATGTAAAATATATTTCATATCAATGGTTTTACGAGGTTTATGTACGGAGGAAAAAGTTTTAAAATCCAGAAGGAATCAAGAAGAATACGGAGTGATATACAGCTAAACCGAAAAATTCTTAATTTCAAGAAATGGATTTTCTTAGTTGTCAAAAAAGTAACTAAGTAGAATTATTCTTAGATTCAGTTATTAATTTCTTGGTTATCAAAAAAAGTAACTAAGTAGAATTATTCTTGGATTCAGTTATTAATTTCTTAGGTATCAAAAAAGTAACTGAGTAGAATAAGTCTTGAATTCAGGTATCAAAAATGTTGTTGTGGTTTTCGTCCCAAAATTTAATGAACACGTGTTCGTATAGTTGTTGTTTTTTCGATCCGGCTTTGTCGCTATTATGTTTTGTTTTACTTTGTCCGTCTGTCAGCCCCATCTGTTTTTTCGTGTGCCTGTATGTTGAAAGTAGCTAAAAGCAAATATTTCGAAGCTAACATAAAATGAAAAAACATAAAAAAAATATGCCGTTTTTTGATAACTAAGAAGAAAAAAATTTGCAATCCAGACAAATTGTACTTAGTTACTTTTTTGATACCTAAGAACTTAATGTCTGAATATCTAGAAAAATTTGGCTTAGTTACTTTCAACAGACATACAGGCAGACTAACAAACAGATGGCGACCTCGCAAAACAAAGCATACAGACAGAGCAATATCGATGAAAACAACAAAAATACATGAACACGTGTTCTTTTTGCGATGAATACAGCAACAATTTTGCGTGTTCTTCTTGGTTTTAAATAATCAATAAATTAACTTCTGAAAATCCAGTTGAATAAAGTTTGTTTACTTTTTTGACAACTAAGTAATTTGATTTCTTGATCTCTAGATGACAAATTCTTGAATTTTAGTAGTATTTTATTGATATTAGTCAAATTCTACTATTTTTCTTTCTAACCGAATTCTTCTCGAGTTTTAGAATTTTATTTCCCTCCGTGTAGATATGAATACCTCTATTTACTCTACGTAACAAAGCTGTTATTTTATTAAATATTAATGCCTGCTTTTTAAAGCTACCTTTAACAGTTTTATCTGCTTGCACAGCTCCAAGAGGTTCCATGTGCCAATCGCATTTACTCGGGCCGCCACCTTTAGGCGCTCATTGAAACGTACCGTTGCGGCGCTGTGAAAAATAATATTGACCTCGGCACAGATCAGCTGTATATTGGCGGCAGTTAAACCTTTATTCATTGAAAAAATATATAGCTTATGTTCGATATACGTGGACTAAGAAAACTCTTTCCTTATATTAAGAAACTTTTACTTGAACTAGTGTTAAAATCAGTTTTTCTATTTTAAGGAGGATTTTTCATAATAGATGGAAAATGTCCTTATTATAGTAGTCCTTATTAAAATATGAAAAAGTACTTAACTGGTTCAATTTTCTTATTATGTGGAAATCATTTTTTTAAGATCGTTAAACAATTCCTTACCAAAGTCATCGCTTTCAATGTTTCCACGCACAAATGCAAGTTTCTGTAAACGATCCGAATATCGAAATCGCAATCTTTCGAATATTTTGTGTTCCTTAAATTCTTCGAATCGCTCAGCAACATCTTTGCCGTGCTTCTCTCTGATTAGAATATAGATTTTCTTAATTTGTGGAAAACTCCAGAGCAACTTCTCCAGCAGTGTTTTGCCAACAAAGCCCGTAGCTCCTAAATAAAAAAAAATATTTTAAAAATTCATGTGATATAGTATTTTAAATGATATAAAAGTGGTTAATGCTTCTGAAATCGTTCGCACCCAATATTAAAATTAGTATTATTTTTAATAAAATTTAAAAATTTAATTAAAAATTTTTCAATTCAAATTTACTTTTAAAACTAAAAATTATTTCATTAAAGTTAGAAAATAAATAGTAAAAAAGTTAAAAATCAATAGCAAATATTTTACCAAATGGCATGTAAAGGGTTTTTCAATAAGAGCGCTACAAATAAAACAAAAACGGTTTTGGATATCAATGAAATTCTTTATTCCTGTAAAAGTACGTTTGATGCCATTATGTATGGAACTCGATTTCTTTTGCATGGCCACCACAGGCACGCTTGCACGGTTTTCAAGCATAAATCGGCCGATACTGCTGCAATTTCACGTTCGATATTCGGACAAAGATCATCAATCGTCGCTGGCTTGTTGGCATAGACCATAGACTTGACGTAGCCCCTCAGGAAATAGTCTAACGGCGTCAAATCGCACGACCGAGGCGGCCAATCGACTGAACCATTTCGTGAGATAACACGTTCTCCAAACTTGATTTCCAATAAATTGATTGTGGTATTCGCTGTGTGGCTTGTGGCGCCGTCCTGTTGGAACCACATGTCCTCCAAGTCCATATCATCCAATTGGGGCCAAAAATTCGGTTATCATTGAACGGTAGCGATTCCCATTCACAGTAACGTGCCGGTTTTGATCATCACGGAAGAAGTACTGCCCAATGACGCCGCCAGCCTATAAACCTCACCAAACCGTAATTTTGTCGGGATGCAATGATGACTCATGCAGTACGTGTGGATTGCTGTCTGACCAATAACACATATTTTGTTTATTGACGAAGCCATTCAGCCAGAAATGAGCCTCATCGCTGAAGATGATTTTCGATGAAAATCCGAATCATTTTCAAGTTGTTGCTCAGCCCAATTCACGAACATACGACGCTTCTGGTGGTCAAGCGGCTTCAGTTCTTGCGTCAATTTGATTTTGCAAGGATGTAGGCCAAGATCTTTTCGCAAAATTCACCACAAGGACGTCACAGAGATGCCCAACGCTTAAGAACGACGTGTGAGAGACACATTTGGGATTTCTTCAACTGAATGAAGCCTCAGCGGCAGCAATATTCTCGCAACTACGGGCACTTCTTTGTCTCACTGGCACGAGAACATTTTGTACTGTGCCTGTGGATTCAAATTTTCCACTAGACGCTCAATTGTTGATCTGCTAGGACGATTATGACGACCATAAATTGGACGTAGCGCTCTTAACGTTGAGGCCTCTGACTTCGAATTTCGGTAGTAAATTTTAATAATTTCGACTCGTTGTTGGCTCATATATCTTTCCATCATGAAATGGCAAACCTTACTGAAGAGTAATGTCAAAAGAGCGGCAAGAAATATGGCGTCGTTTGCTGTCCCTGTCGCTCTACTTTTGTAGCGTCCCTGTTGAACCCTTGAAACCTTTAACTTATGTTGAACCCTTTATGTATACTAAGTCCAGAAGAAGAATATTTTATGATATATTACCGATTGTATTTTTCTTGTATATCTTACGAATTTTTGTCGAGATTAACGTTTTTATATTATATCCCTAAAAAAATAAATTTTAAAATAATGCCACTGATAGTTTTAACAATTTCCAAAGGATGAAATCAGATAAAAAAGATGCATGGTTATGTATGTAATTATAATATTAAAGAATTTTATTAACAAGAACTTTAAAACTATTTTTTATAATTAATTATAGAAAATACTAAAAATTACCAAATTTCACTAATGAAAAAAAAAAAATAATAAAAACCTCATGTAACCCCCATTCATTGAAAAAAAAGTTTTCTTTGCACTAAGTTTGAACATTAAGATATTTAAAAAATAATAGTAGCTATTCTTCAGTTTTAAATTTGAATACCAATGACTTTAAGCTAAATTTATTTATATTGTTTAACTAATTTGAATATATGAGTTCATCTTAATTTTTATATATTATTTTTACAAACTCAGCACCCAGAAAAAAATTCCCTCAAATCCCATTAAAATTGGTCAATGGGACAATTATTGATTTAATAGTATACCAAAAATAAATATTTTCATATAAACTCAATGGAAATGTCATGGTATTTTGTAGTATTTAATGGTATTTTCCGGTTAAAATAATAATTTATCCTATTGACAATTTTTAATAGTAAAAAAACTATTATTTATACAGTATTTTTTTCCTAAGTGTGGTAATGGAGCAAGGTAATGTTCATTTTCACCCTTCTACGTTTCAACCGACGAAGTTAGGATCATTGGGGATTATAAATGGGACAAATTTCAACAAAGGCTACAATAGATTTTGAGTTCCTGTATTTTGTTTTCTTACCCGTCACAAATATCACCGCGTCCTTGTAAAAGTCATTGTGATCCAATGACATTGTTTCGAAAGATTTTTGTAAATAGTTTGCACTGTGGGTTGTTGTATTGTGGCACTGCACTTTCTGGTGTTACGCAAGTGAGTCTTGTATCCCGTAAAACTTTGATTACACCACTGTATCGGCTTGGAGCACACGCGTGTTGTTTTCTTTTGGCACCACATTAAAGACTGAAGTCGAGACTATGCCGCCACCGACGAAAGTGAAAACAAAACATCAGCACAATACCTAGATTCGCATATTGACGTCGAGGAAAAATCAAGTCTTTGAAAAAGAAACGTTACAAGAAAAACACTTTCCATTTGCGCAATCGCGTTGGTCTATTTGCGGTCTGCGTGCAACTGGATTTTTTAATAGCGCACCTTGTCTCCATCCTATGGAGTGAGGATAAAAATAAAGAGTCGCTGAATTACAAACCGCTGAATACAATACAAAAAAACTAATACGAATTATAAACATTAAAGATACAGTAGGTCGCATCCGATAAAATATATGCAATACCTTCTTAATTTAAAAAAAAAATACATTTATTCGTGTCAATTAAATGTTAATTGTTTTATAACTTTTATACGAAATTTTCTAAACTTAAAATATTTGCGAGATTAGTTTTAGTTTAATATGTACATCTGCTCATCACATTAACAGCTACGCAAGTCTACACTTCCTGTATCGTAAGAAACTCTAGAGTCGCGTACTGTTCACATCTTGTTCAACCGTCCAGACGGCACTCTCCAGCGCCGATGTGGGCTTTCTCTCGTTGGCTATCGTCGTCGGTGTCGGCGTTGGCGCTACACGTGGCGTGAGCAGCAGACAAGTGAAGATGCCGCCAAAAATGCTGAGTGCACAGTAGGCGCTCAACGAGAGTGCGACATCAACTTTCTTCAGCACATTTATAAATGGCGCAGAGAGCAGCCAAACACGTGCCCACGTCACCACCGAGAACACGAAGGGCACCTTCTTCGTCGGCGGCATCAACTCGGCCATGCATGCCAGCAGCATAGACTGAGCCAGTGAAACGCCGGCCTTGGGAATTGTGGCAATTATCATCCAAAGCGATACTTTGAGTGTGGGATCCACTGAGAACAAAAAAATAAATAAAATTAATGTTGCATTTTGTTGTTGTTGTTATAGAAAATATTTTACGTACTCGTTTCAGAGCCACTGAACAACCAACCGAGACAGCCGATCATGCCAGCGAGTATATTGAACCCTCCGGCCCACTGCCACTTCCATTTGTCGTGCTTTAGTGCAAAGTGCAGTGCCAAAAAGCAACCGACTATTTCACTGAGACCTGCGAAGAAAGTATTTGGGAAGTTAAATAAAAATTATAGAAACATTTAAAAAAAAGTCGTTATTCGACATCGGAAATAAAACGTCTCAACAGAAGTAGAATTTGTGCTATGCTACACCCAGAAAAAATACTAAATAAATAATAGTTTTTTACTATTAAAAATAGTCAATAGGATAAATTATTATTTTAATCGGAAAATACCATTAAATACTAGAAAATACCATAACATTGCCATTGAGTTTATATGAAAAGATTTATTATTGTATACTATTAAATCAATAATTGTCCTATTGACCAATTTTAATGGGATTTGAGGGAATTTTTTTTTGGGTTTATGGAGCATTTTCCTCGTTATAACCCGACCTGTCACATGAACATAATAGCCAGATGTTGTTGTTGTTAATATAACATGTCTAGCCTAATAGGATATATTTCTACTAGGGAATACCATTTTCACAATAGCTAACGGATACCGCAACTGGTAGACACCGGATATTTTGTCTGAAATATCGTTTTCCTTATGACAAACTGTAGCGTGGTATAGAAAAATGTTTTCTATGAAAAATATGTTGTTAGCCCCAGTCCAGATTTGAACATGGGACCTCACGACTCGCAGTCCAACGCACTTAACTCCTAGCTACCAGAGCTACCCAACGGGAAATATTCAGACCTAGTTCGAACGGTAACCAATGTTTTCTTTAATACATGCTCTACAAATTGCGTATTAGATCATTTATAATGTAGCAGTAATTTACAAACATGACTAGTGTCATGTTCCAGTTACGAAGAAATCTATAAACTAAACTACTCTTCCTTACCCACTGATTACTAAATAATGTGGAAATGGAACAGATACTTGTTACTTTTTTGTATTTAACTGATGTTTAAATTATAAAAATAGATAAATTGAAAAATTAAACGAATTTAAAAGATATTGAAATGTATTATTAAAGTATAAATAATGATACAAATGGAAAGGACTCATTCAAAATACCCATTTTTGATGGATATTATGTTTGTTATTGTTGAATTTGTCTTACATATTGCTGTGTTTATACCCTACACTAAGAGTGAAAGGGTATATTCAGTTTGGTACGCCGTTTGTAACACCCAGAAGGAAGCTTCTCCGGTATAGAAAAAGTATATATATTCCTGATCGGCATGATCTCCTGAGTCGATTTAGCGATGTCCGTCTGTCTGTCCTTCTGTCTGTCTGTTGAAATCACGATAACAGAAAAATCAGAAGAGCAAGAGCAATACTATTTTAACACACTATTTTAATAAACTGTTATTTATGCGTAAAAGTTACCAAATACCCATTATTACTTCGCAAGAAGTACTTTAGATGTGAAACCACCTCTCATTACTACAGCGTCCCAAGTAATGCACAAATGAAACCACTACTACTACTGCGCACAAAGTAAATCACAATTGGAACCACCGCTCATTACTACTGCGTACAAAGTAATGCAAAAATGGAGGGGTGGACCATTTACATTACTACTACCTACAGAGTACTGTCTAAAGCGACCAATCTTCAATACGATTGCGTGAAAAGTAATACTGAAATAAAAGCATTAGGTAATATTTGATTCCTTTTTACTTTGGATGCGCTGTGTAATGGGTGGTGGCTCCTTCATAGCATTACTTCGTAATCTACAGTGAATTGCTACTTGCCCTAGGCCATGTCTGTGTAAAAGTAAACAGAATTCAGTATTGAGATCCCGACGCATTACGATTCGATAACAATAAGGCTGTAATCGTCTACGTAATGATGCTATTTCCTATTGGGTACCGATAATATTTTATGAGAATCAGATTGATTCTAATCAAGACCTTTTATTCAGTTCAATAACTTTCCATATTAATACGTAAAACAAATAAGTGTAAACTCTATCGTTTTACAACGTCTTTTGGACTTATCTTTATCCAATTTTAGTTTTCTGTCTGATTTTTTTAATATTCGACTAATATTTTGAAATAAACCCAATGAAATTCGGATAGATCGGACCGAACTTAGTCGAACGACCTGTCAAGCATAAACAATGTTGTAATTTTTAAGGTGTATTAAGGGTATAATATCTATGCTTTTCATAATAAAAAAAAAATATATATATATATATATACATGAAACTAATTCTATAAGTCTATCTCCCTATTAATTTTATATTGCTAATCACTTTTACAATTCTGAGATAAGAAAAATTCACAAATGCTATTAAGAGATTTCTATTTAAGAGACATATTCAGCCCAATCATGAATTTCATAGGAAATTGAATTTCATGTGAAATTTTATTTTCTTCCGAAATGAAATTTCATATCTTCAATTTCCTGGGAAATAGATTTGTTTCGAAATAATTGTCAAATATATTTCGAAAGTTTTACTATTATTTGTTGTGCACAAAAAATGTATATTTAATTTGAAAGATATATAAAAGATATTGAAACTGAATTGTCTGAAATAATTTGCAGGATTGCTCCTCTACTGATATTTGCTGATCCGTTGCAGGCTATTGCATCATATCTTTTGGTGAAGTCAATCCTTCTTCTATTAAAGTAATAAGCTGGGGGGAGTGAATTACTGATACTAATTCCTTAGCGCCAGTCGGTCGATTGAGGGTTTTGAACTACGAGCCGAATGGTCCCGGATTAAATCCCAGCAACATCTTTTCATAGAAAACATTTTATATCCGACGGTACCTCGGCAGTCATACTAGAGTAAAACATTGGCTATGAAAAAGCACAGCATTAAACTGCAGGTCCCAATACTTCCCAAGTAACCACGGCTCGACAATTGCCACAAACTTTTGTGGCAACTGTGTAGCTTTTAAGTTACCTCTAACACCAGTGTTGCAAACTACTATTTTTTAGTTCTAAAGCGGTGGCTAAGAGCATCTGTGGGACAATGCAATAATATGTCACAACGCTGTGATATATAAGTCATACATTCCGATAATGGAACATATACGATAATGGGCGGAGCTAACTTTGTTGTTATGACGTGGCAAAATAGTGGCAAATTAAAAAATGTATAATGTTCCATATATGTTGCATGTATATAATGAAGAACCTAATAGGAACATGTTTATTAATAATATAGCTAATTAACTTTAATATTATTATACACAAAATATTTATCATATCCACTACATATGTTCATGGAACTTTGGGTTGTAAATAAGGACAGTCGGAATAGTATAATTTAAGAAATAACAAAAATCACTTTTTTAAAAAATTGCATTTTTTTAGGTACGCGTTTAAATTAGAGAGGGTAGAATATAACTTTAACCCGAAAACCGTTTATTAAATTAGAGTTGTACTTTGCCGGAAAATGTGTTCGTAAAGGCTTATATTATTATGCCTTAGCATATTTTTGACATTAAGTGCAGTTTTATTACATGACAAACATTTACGCTTATGGCAATTTAAAATTACAGTTCAAGTTCCAAATAGGTGAACCGACACTTTAATGGATCGAAATTTGTGGCAACTAAGCAAATTGGGTAGGCGATTGGGTGGCAAATATGTATATTTCGCATGTGGAAAAAACACTTTAATGGCAATTGTAGCCACACAATTGCCATTAAAGTGTTTGTTCCACATGCGAAATATACATATTAGGAACATGTTTATAGGAACATGTTTATTAAATTGCCAAAAAGTGATTACTTGGGTTTGAGTTTAAATATGGACGCACAGCTCAAATAGTGATAGAACTCGGCCTAGGTTCTTCAAATCTGTAGCACCAAACTATTATTTTAAATACGTTCAATAGATCCCTTCCTGCGCAACAAAATTTAATGACCGCTTCTAAGTTTATATTTATATTTGTATCATTGGTGGCTCAGATGCTTATGTAGCATATAAATCTAGGTAATCTAAATTGTGTTCATTGTTTCACCAATAATAAAGTTTCATTTTTAAAATTTCTATTTCCTCTATAATTTTCTGTCTCAATATTTATTCGTAAATCAGGAAAAAATGTCCTATAAAATGAAATTCATGAAATTAAACTATTTCCAGTGAATTATTTTCATACATTCGAAATTCACTGTGATACCAAATTTCTTAATAGTGAAAATATTTCGGGGGAAAATTTGTTCATGATTGGGCTGAATGTGATATTCAAAAACTGAGTACGAGGTCTTGATTAGAATTTCGGAGTATCATACTAAGATCGTCGGTATTGTATTTATTCATTGGGCTGTATTATTAACAAATCACATTCACCCAATTTATGTTGAGCTATTTAGCTAGAAATATTATCCAATGTATATTCTTTAATTTAAAACTGTATACAAAAAGTAAAAATGTTTGGTCATGAAGAAACATTAAGGGTATTCATTTCACTTGGTATTTACGTATTTCATTAAAATTGTACACTATAAAGCATTTAAATTTTACGACATACGCATATACGCATTATTCATATACAAATATTGTAGACCCCGTTTTTATGTTGGCCTAGCTATTGAAATATTTTTCAATCCTAGTCTGTCCCTGAATATTTTAATTACTATTTATATAACTACGTAATAAATTTATTTAAATGTACCAATGCCTCAATAACTATTTACATACATTTTATATTTAATAACACTTTTTTTTATAATGATCGATCTATCACAGAAAATTCACATAGTAAAATTATAAATTAGCCGAGTGTTTAGATTGCTACAGAAACGCACGATAATTGTGGTGGAGGCGTTAATAATAATAATAATAATAATACAAGTTTCATTAATATTAATATAAACCTTTGATTATGCATATTTGTAATATACATGAGCAGGTGTTTATTACAATTCTAAGTTTTTTTGATTTAATTATAGTAGCTAATAAAATTTATCAATGCGATAAATTGAACTTTAATGGCTAAATATCTATAAATAATGAGAAATATTATAAAATAGTATTAAATTATTTTCTATGCTATTAACTGAACTGAGTGGACTATTCTGAAAATGAAAATCTTTTCTAAAATCAATATAAATGAGTTCGTAATCGTAAATTAAACGTTAGACGAATTTTCCTATAAACATGCCATACATCAATTCAATGGTGCAAAAAATGAAACGAATCAGTCATCTGATACGCCTACCTCCCATACAAACGGTAATGCAGGATTTCGAAATTATCTCAAATCTTATTTTATTTTGTATAAAGATACAAAATATAAAGTGTAACTTTAAGAAATTAATATTTAATCCGAATAACAATCAGAATCATTAATATTAACTGAGGGATTTTTTAATAATTATATAATTTGGCTGCTACTCATAAATCGCACATCTGGGCCGTTTAAATTCAGCGCTACTTTCCATAAAACGAACAACTGGTGCCGTCAGAGGTCATAATGTAACATGGAAAATTGGGACAGATTGTATTTATGAATTATCTTAAAGAACAGTCCAAATATAGTACGTATTAAAATTTGATGTCAATATTATTCAAAAGCTGTCGGTCGTGTAACTTGCCATCGATATTCCGGAACAGTTTCGTTATAATTTTAACTATATGAATTATTATTTGTACACCATTTGCAAATGTAATTCTGAATTAAAATTGACGAGTTTTGAATTTAGGAATTTGAACGGATTTTCATTCGATATTCTTTCGGTAGCCGGTTATTTTTAAAGTCCGTAATAAAGTCCGTAGCCGCGGTAGCTCAGTGCGAGCCGATAACTACCCGGTTCAAGCCTGGACTGGGGCTAACAACATCTTTTCATAGAAACATTTTTCTATACCGCGCTACCTCTCGTCAGTAAATGGCAAACCTACGAGAGTAAAACCATTGCCTATGAAAAAGCTCTCACCCGCCGTTCAGATTCGGCAATAAACTGTAGGTCTCACCACTTTGAGTACAAATATAACACGCACAGCTCAAAATGGTGAGAGAGCTCAGCCGAAGTTCTATACAGGACTGTAGCGCCAAACTATTATATTATTATTAATAAATCGATTATCATTTGCCTGTTTGCTGTCATCGAATTTAGTTCAATTTATTTGATTCTTGTTTTCTCATTCTTGTTTTCTCCACGAACAGAAGCATAACTTTATCTTTTCCATGAATAGAAGCACATTTATATTTTATCTACGAACAAAAGCGCATTTTAATTACACCACGAATAACAATATATATGTATTATTGTTACAAATATACCATATTTATTTTTGTGGTTAAGTAATCACTAAATGTTGATGATGGAGGTGATAGTATTTTATGACCGAAATTGTTGATTTTTCATTGATGACGTGGTTTCCAGGTGTGTCAGTTTTTTGATGAAACTGTTCCAAGGTATAATAGATTCACATCCAGGTGCGTCATTGGAACTTTTTTATTATGAAACTTTTCCAATAAACATAGTGCGATTTATCCAGAACCTACTTGCGTCACTGGTCATTTTTTTGGGAAATTTTGTTCCTTTGGGATCAGGCCAGAACTCACATGTGTCATTGGACATTTCTTTTGGAAAATTTGTTCCTTTATGATTTGACCAGAACCTACTTTACAAAGAAATGTCCAATGACGCTGGCAAATTCCAATGGCACAATTCTTTCCAAAAATAAAGTCCAATGACGCAAGTGGATTCTGGCCAAATCCAAATGGAACTAATTTTCCAAAAAAATGTCCAATGATGAAAGTGGGTTCTGGCCAAATACCAATGGCATAAGTTTCCTTGTGAGCACAAACAGTCAACTGGGATAACTTTGTTGACGAAATATATAGGCTTTTGTTCTTGGTGAAATGAAAGATGTGCTTTTTTTCGTAGCCAAATGTAAAAGTGATTCTTTTCGTAGCGAAAATAGAGTTATACTTCGTTTCGTGGCTATAAAATGTATATGCTTCTTTGGGTTTTTAGTAAGAGGCGTCGAATTGATGTGTTTTGAATTTTAAATGGAATTTATGAATTACAATTAATGTCTTTTGAATATAAATGGAATATTTCTGAATTAAATGCTATCCAATAACTATAAAATTAATTTTTAATTTTGTAAGAAACAAAAATATTTACACCCAACTACTTACCCATGAATATGGTGTTCGGCACTAGAAAATCCCTGCCAAAGGACCGTATATTCAGCAACATGCCCATGAAATTAATGATGTACGCAGCCAGCGCCAAATGTGCAGCCAGCATGTGCACCTTGGCGCGTGGACCACGCCACAATTGCATCCAACCGGCCGGAGCAGGTGCCGCCCGCAAAGACGCGCGCAATGCCTCCAGTTGTTCGCTAAAATCAGCTGGAATTTTAAATGTGCGATCATTGATCTCGGCCGCATTACGTATTATGCGCTCAACGCGTTGAACATCCGACGCAGCACCATTACGCAGCAGCCAACGTGGTGACTCCGGCGTCCACAGCAACAACAACATCAGCAGAAGTGTGGGGAAGGTAATGCCTAGATAGATGTGGGTCCAGTGATTGAAGAAGGAGGACAGTCCCGGCAGCAGGATGACACCAATGGACCAGAAAGTATCGTAAAGAATAACAGCGCCTATGCGATACTTGCCCGCGGTTATATCCGTAACTAGAAGTAGTACCAAGGAAGTTTGAGAGACTAAATTTTGAGTGCTATTGTGTCTTGACTTACATATGGCCTGCCCCGAGGTGAACATAATAGCGCAGCACACAGCCGACAGACACCGGAAGGCGCAGTGCAGACTAAAGTCTCGCGCAAAACCCGTGACACAACCACAGATGATTTGGGCCACCATGCCGAATACGTAGACGTTGCGTGGACTGAAGCTGTTTGCGTAGAAAAGAAGTATTGAAAATGTTTGAATCTGACAGCAAAAGAAGCACATACCGCAGCATCATTTTGGTGCCCACCAGTCCGCCGACCAGTACGCCAAACAGATGCCAGTACTGCGTCCATGCCACGAATATGTCGCGCAGACACACGAGATCGAACTGCATGATCAGCGACTGAAAGTCGAAGTTGTACAGAAAGCTGCTGCACTTGGAGGGCATTGTATTGTTTTGCAGAATATAACATTGATCGGTGCTCACGGAGATCATCGAGTGGTCATCGTACGCGCTGGTATCACATTCGAACTCTGTGCGTGGATACAATTCGGGTGCAGTGAAGATGATGCAGGCCATAAACCAGGCAGCCGGTATCTTGCATAGGAATATGATGAGTACGGAACGCAGTTGCCAGATGCCAAAGTCACCAATGATGCAGCCAATGAGATCAGGTGCTGGTACTGGTGGTAAAGGGGCAGCTGCGACTCCATTGGGTGTGGCGCTGCGTTGCGGGCGCGGAGAAGTATTATTGTGTTGATGCAACATTTTGGGCAGTATATTTTTGCTGTTTTTGCTTCTCAATAGAGCATTATATACGCTGAAAAAATAGAAAATATGATTTAAAAAACGTCCAAGCATCAAAATAGGCTTCTTCAAATATTTTTTATTGATTCGTTAACATGTTCATATTTTCGATCTGAGTATTTATTTATCTTCATTGTCAGCCTCAATAGTGAATTAAATTAATTAAAATAAATTGAATAAAATTGTGGAATCAATTGTTGATTGTCAGATATTGCGTAATGTGGCACCACAATTTAATAAAATGGTTTTGCATACAGTAGAGTTATTTATAAAGATTATTTATTATATATATATAAATATATACGACGCTCCGTTTAAAAGTTATGAGCGTTTAAAGAAAAAAGTTTTTCAATTTCCGATAACTTTGAAACCGTTCAAAACCAATTAAATAAAATTCACCATACAAAATCTAGTTGGAAATCTCTATAAAATGCTTCAACTTTGGGCCCTCTACGACGCTCCGTTTAAAAGTTATGAGCGTTTAAAGAAAAAAGTTGTTCAATTTCCGATATCTTTGAAACCGTTCAAAACCAATTAAATAAAATTCACTATACAAAATCTAGTTGGAAATCTCTATAAAATGCTATAAAGCTATGAGCATTTAAATATGCCTAAACTTTTTAAGGGGGGTCCAGCGGGAATTTCAAAAATGTCGTTTTTTTGAACCACTCTAATGTAGAGGCATTAATTGTTTATTTGTAAAGCACCTATCGATTGGCATCATTATTTTTAAATAATTTGGCAAAAACTTGTCTTACAAATAACAAAAATTCAAAGAAAATATTTTTAAAAAATTCGATAGGTGCGTTAAAAACAAACAATTAATGGCTTTACATACCTCCACATAATCGAATAGCAAAATTCGAAAAATTGAAAATCTTGTCATGTCAAAAGTGCAAATCTTTTCATTTTTTTTTCCATTACTTTTTATTGGTATAATTTAAAATAGTAGTATAAAGCAATTAATTGTTTGTTTTTAAAGCACCGATCGATTCGCATCGCTATTCGCTATAATTTTAAGGAATTTGTGATACATGCAAGAAAAATGTTTGGTCAATTTTAAATAATGATGCCAATCGATAGGTTTTTTAAAAACAAACTATTCTTTCTTTACATGACTATTTTGTCTTGTACCAGTTAAAAGTTATGGCAAAAAAACGAAAAGATTCGCCCTTTTGCCATGACAATATTTTTAATTTCAAAAATTACATATTCGTCTCTTTGACATGATGGTGACGATTTGTAGTATTTTTCTATTAGTTTATGAAATTAATATAAATACAGAATGTAGTAAAGCTAAATACAGATGTAGTGATGGATCTGGTACGATAAGTCGAAAATTAATATATTGGACTAAAAAAAATAGTGACGACAAATTGTAGAAAATAAAATGCCGAATCTTAAAAATGTAAAAAACATGTCGGAAACAAAAATGTTGAATTTTATGGCTCCAGTACGATTGTTGTTAAAAATTATTATGTTAATTATTGTGCAAATTATTGACAAAAATTTTGAAAGTTAATATGGCGATTAATTTTTTAACGAAAAAAATGTAAACCAGTTGGGAAGGTTAGATCACATGGGAAATTTTAAAGTAGGTGTAATTATGATAGTTAGGATTATCAAAATTATAGTCGGTCTAAGCCGACTATAAATACCCTACACATATGTGTGGTAACCATTCAAAGTGATATATAGGTCACCAGGGTATACGAATCCTGAAAATAACTTCAAACATTCAATCGCTGAAGAATTTCCATTCATTTGATACCCATATTTACAAATGCGTAGGTGTACCGAATTTCGATTTTATTTGTGAACCACAAGTCTTTTCGCCGGAAAACATTATTATCATGTATTTGAGCATGATGTCAATATATATTTGACCAAAAAAGTTTACCTAAGCACGTATACATAAAAATTGATCTTTATATGTACATTTTATATGAGGTATTTGAACATAAGTGGTCGGATCATAGGTCACAATGGACCGATCTCGCCATTTTTCGCACATACAGCGTAGGTATATTAGTAATCTAAGTTATAAGTTTCATTTATCTAGCTCTTCAATTTTAAAAGTAGTAGGGATTTCAACAGACAGACAGACGGACAGACAGACGGACAGACGGACATCGCTAAATCGACTCAGGAGGTCATGCTGATCAAGAATATATATACTTTTCCATACCGGAGATGCTTGCTTCTGGGTGTTACAAACGGCGTACCAAACTGAATATACCCTTTCACTCTTAGTGTAGGGTATAAAAATGGAAAATGTCGAAAATTCAGATAATTAAAATACAAATGTATTTATTTTAAATATTATTCGTAATTTTAAAAACAATTTTTAACTCTGTTCATGTTCAATATTAAGGGATGTACTTTAATTATAAGATTTATATGTCTTGTTGTACCTCCATGTCAAATTCAAATTCAATAAAACATTTTTTAATAGTGTTTTTCGGTGAAAGAATTATATTTTTGAAAAATATATTTAAAAGTCTTTTAAGATTGGTAATTTAATTTAAATTTAAAAATCTTTGTAAACTTTTAATTTTGATGTATTTTTCAATTTTAAAAATAATCAAAGAAACAAAACTCGATTTTTGCATCAAAAAAACCACGAAATGATTTATATGATATGTTTAATTCAGTATTTATGTACAAAATTGAATTTTTTTAAATTAATATTTATATATTTTTATAGTTTTGTTGATTTTTTGATTTTTTGATTTGATTTACAGCTGAATAAATTTAATACATTTCTCAGAGTTACATAAAATGTTGAGTACAATTCTCTGTCAAAAAAATCTACTGAAGAATGAAGTTCTTCAAAGATTTATCAAGGTTCCTTTAAACACAAGGATCATTATCACATATCGTATTATCGTTATTTATTTTATTTAGTATTTATTTATTGTAAAACTACCGTTTTGATTGGATTTAATTTGCACATTGATTAAATTTTGGATTGATTGACGACTATCGCTTCGAAATCGAACACAGTTCTTAGACAAACGCCGCACAACTGATTCGTTCGTCGACCAGAAGTACTTCGCAAAGTCAAAACGTGCTTTCGTATGCCGGCACCGCCGCGGAGAGCACACGAACGCAGTCTACTTTACTTAATGAATTAGCGATTGGGGCGCCGCGCATTTCCATTTCTCTCGCTGACATTTGCCATTGAAAATCGCCGACAAATCGCAAATCGTGTAGGGTGTTTCGGAGTCTGCTTACCACTTCTCTGTCCCCAAGAAGAACATATAATGCGAATACTCTTCATTATTTTTAATTTCCTAAGAATAGAGTGGCCGAGGCAATGATTATTAGATGTGGTAGGCGAGACAATTAGAGTGAGCAGTGACAGCAGTGACAAGTATACCCTACAATTGATATACACCCAGAAAAAAATACTATATAAATAATAGGTTTTTACTATTAAAAATAGTCAATAGGATAAATAATTATTTTAATCGGAAAATACCATTAAATACTAGAAAATACCATGACATTGTCATTGAGTTTATATGAGAAAATTTATTTTTTTGTATACTATTAAATCAATAATTGTCCTATTGACCAATTTTAATGGGATTTGAAGGAATTTTTTTCTGGGTGTACCTATATTTTATTTGCTTAAAACAACACGAAATAAATAAAATATTGTTCAATTTAAAACAGCCACATTCGATTGAAATTCAAGTATTTTTTTTTTTACAAATTAACCAACGCTCAGGGGATGCCCCCTATATATGCAATGCACAGTGTTGATCGTAAGAAGGGGTGATAGGTTAAAGGGAGGGGGGAAAGATGGAGTAGTGTCGGTGAATGTTTGTTTTGAACTTGCCAATATCGAAAATGTCGGGAAAAACGGACGCAGGGAGATTGTTCCACAAACGTATCGTGCGACTGAAGAACGAATTCTCTCTATAATGCGTGGTTTGGTTGAGAGCCGAGTGGACTACGACGAGGTGGGCTTGGTTTGATGCCCGAGTAGAGCGAGAAAACGACCTGGTGGAATCAGGCCATGTATTTCCCTCGAACACTTACCGTTGTAATACCTATAAATCAGGCTTACAAACCCAACGGTCCTTCGGTGCTCAAGAGAACCAATAGACGATGAAATATTTTCATCCCCTATTAAATATATCGCACGTTGTTGAATTCGGTCCAGGAACTCCAAGGAGGATTTTGAAGCCCCTGCCCAAATGTGCGAATTGTATTCCATTTTAGGCAGAATATAGGTAGTGTAGACAGTGCGTAAGTCAGCAGGAGTGACGTATGTTTTACACCGTTTTAAAAAACCGAGGCACTTGGCCGCTTCTTTCGACACATTAAATATGTGATCATTGAATACGAATATAATCAATGTTTTTACTACGATTCTTTTCAAGTCGTAATCAAAAATGTTGATTAAATTTAGAAATAATCAATGTGTAATTTGTTTCTTATAGATTTTTTGATTCTTTTTAGATTGCCCAGCAAACAAAACGATATCTTTCCCGATATTTAAATGATTCGATAATTTATATTCATACAATAATGATAGTATTTCGATAATTTCGAAACATATAGCTTTTTTAGTCGAAACTGATATCGAATATATATCAAGAATGTTTTTAAATTCGATAAACAATAGGGGAATCTGGCGTAAAGTGGGACATAGGGTAATGTGGGAAATTATAATTTTTTGATATGTTTTTGTACATAGAAAAATAAAAACAATTGTCAAGTGCTTCTTAATATGGCATACATTTTTTTATCCATTGTTATAATCAAATTTAAACATTCTTTTTACATTTCGGGAAAAAGTGAAAAAATAATGTTTTTGAATGTTTTTTTAGGGTGCTGTTGTCTGCTATCAAATAGTGTGAATTTTTGTCATTTTGAATTAGGAAGATATATTCAAAATGTTTTATATCTTTTGAAATATAAACGGGTTTTTGCAAATAATTTAACATTGCTTAAATGGTACTAGGTAATTACGATATTCAGGTAATGTGGGAAACGTAATTTAAACTATGTTTGTTGTAAAATTAGTGATTTTTTTTTGCATTACCACTTTTTTTTATTACTTTTTATTCTTAAAATATTTGACTTCGTTATGAAAAAAACCAAATATGAAAAAGAAAGACTTAACATGTTGATGAAAATTTTTAAGTTTCCCACTTTACCCAAAACATTTTTCGAAATGTTCGAAATAGAGCTGTTTTGAAAAATCGCTCAAAATCAATTAAAAAGCAAATAAATAATAGTAATCAATTAATGCAAAATTTAGATCATGAGCCAGACTATGGAATATACTCTTTAAATGAATTGTAAAAAGAATTTAAATGTAACATTGAACTATGCAGAGGAATGTTCAAATTAACGATAAAAACTACTAAAATTTGTTCATCGATTCTCATTTTCATAATATGCCCTATCAACCCAAATTCTGTCAAAAACTATTAAAATGAATATAAGTTTTAAATGCTTGTATATTTTACATATAAATTACTGAAAAATATCAGTTTTTTCTCAAAAAGGCTATATAATATTGAAAACTGTTTATGCAACCTACTTTATATATAAAGAAATTATATTTTTATTCAGTTTACAGACATAAGTATCTTTATTGAAAATATATAAAAGAGTACCAACATTAAGTTCACAGGGCATATTTTAAAAAGTAGAGCATATTGAATAAATTAAGTAATTTTGATAGTTAGTGTGGTCTATGTTTAGGATAAACATATCGTCGTTTTAAAACGAAAAGTCACCAAATACATTTTTATTTAAATTTCGAGTCTGTTGATTAATATTATAAAAAGTAATTGATGGATTTTTGAAAAATATCTATTGAAATATCTATTGATAGATTTACATTTTCTTATCATGTGGTACAATTAAGATCAGCGATTAAAAATTGATAATGAATTTTTGTAAATGAATATTTATCATTTTGAAAATATATTTGGTGACTTTTCGTTCTACAACGACGTTATAAAATGTACAATCCCAAATGCTAAATAAAATATATAAAAAAAATTATCAAAAATTGTTACCGACTGGACTTTGTACACGTTAAGAAAATATCTTAAAATAATCAATAGAGGTTGTAAAACAATTACAATTAATTGTATATGTAAATTAGTCTTGACAATTAAAATAAAAATTGAATTAAGTTTTTTTTTTTTAACTATATTCAACAGTACAACAGTACTAACTATATATTTTTATACCCTACACCTATGAGGTACAGGGTATATTAACTTTGTGCATATATTGTAACGCCCCATAGGAGGCGTGTCCGGTATGGAAAAGTATATATATTCTTGATCAGCATCACTACCCGAGTCCGTTTAGCCATGTCCGTATGTCTGTCTGTCTGTCTGTCTGTCTGTCTGTCTGTCTGTCTGTCTGTCTGTCCGTCTTGCTGTCTTGCTGTCCGAATACAGAATATCTTGAGAAATACTGATCAGAATGCGATGAAATTTCGTCTCAATATATTTTAGCCAAAAGTAGGAATTGAGTTTGAAAATGAGCCAAATCAGTCAACGGACACGCCCACCTCCCATACAAGTCACTTTTATATAACTCTTTAGGAACTAATAACTCTAAA
Source organism: Dryomyza anilis (assembly GCA_951804985.1). NCBI lineage: Eukaryota > Metazoa > Arthropoda > Insecta > Diptera > Dryomyzidae > Dryomyza > Dryomyza anilis. The sequence goes on along the minus strand of OX638132.1, from coordinate 28,254,364 downwards.
AGTATACAAGATATAGGTATAAATTTTAAAAAGTATTGTTAGAATTCACCTAAAAATATGTGATCAAAAAATGGGCGTGATCCGCCCACTTTTTTTTTTCAATTATTTCCCGGGTTTTCATAGTGAAAATTTGATCCGTAAATTATTAAAATCAAATCTATGAAATATTAGCCTTTCAAAATTTTAAATATAGACGTTGTCCGCCCAATTATATGTTTCTATTTTTTTTTTATTAGTTTTTTTTATACTTTTATATACATTTTTTAATTTATGGGTATATAAGACGTAGATTTCTGATATGTGAATAATATTCTGAGGGTGGGAGGTTCAGCATAATTAAAATCTTTAAAATTAAGGTAGCAATAAAATATCCCACATTAATATCCCCACCAAAGATGTAGGGTATTTCATAGTCGGGCCCGACCGACTATAAAAATCCGCCCCATGTGACCTAACTTTCCCAACTCGTTTTATTCTAAATAGTGGACGAGAACGGCTTAAAATTACGATTGAAATTTTCTCAAAAACGTGTCGTAATAGGAAAAAAAACTGAGTATGCAGTCAAAATCAGCACCAACGAATTACATAGAATTATGTGTGGATAAAATTCTGTTTTATGCGGTGAATCTTATCGGAGTATTGAATTTCGGAATTAATGAGTACGACCTAGGTTCTTTAGGGCTGTAGGCCTTCAGGAATTTCAGTACTCTCTGTATGTATTGCTTTTTAAGACTAACACATTTACATTTATTAACTCTTCGATTTGTGAGGAGGTCCCTGAGGAAATAATCGGAGGGTTCACAAAAATGTTTACCATTTACCAATAAACAAAATATAATATATAACAGCTTTAACAAATGGTCGGTTTTTTGACTATTTTTCCATAAAAAATGATGTCAAAAGTCGACTACTATCTTAAGTTGGACATTCTTTCTTGATTTTTGGTAACGCTGTGTGTGTGTTTTTAATTTTAATTTTAATTTATTATTCAATCAAATGTGGAGTACTATATTAATTGATTGTAGGGTATAATTTTATCATCATGACCAATATACATAGCTCAACATTCATTGTAGCTTCGTTTATATATTTATTGATTAATTTGTGTCAACAATAGTGTTTAAAATACTAGCCCCTTATTATTAATTAATTGAGTACACTGAGGACTATTTTCCGCTCACACTAAAAGAAAAGTGACATTTAAAAAAAAAATGTTCGATTTAAAGACTTTTGTAATAATATTTTAATTCATATGATAAAATAACATACGGAATAAGTAGAGACATACTTTTAACTGAGGCTGTGCGATTAATCGATTAATCAAATTTCTTGATTAATCAAATATCCGATTAATTGATTAATCAAAATTTTCAATTAATCAGAACATTGATTTATCAATTAATCATGATCGTGATATACATATATGATATATAAATATTTAAAATACTTTACTCTATGGTTTTTGAACATTTAAAACACTTCATTATATTTTTTTAATTATTTAAAAAAATAAATTTTCACGTTATTTAAGTTGGCAAAATGTTCAAATGTTGTTGAATAATATTATTTAATTTTAAATTAATCAAAATTATGATTAATTAATTAATCAGTATTCTGATTAATTGATTAATCATTACATCAGGATTCTGATTAATCAATTATTGTAACTAAAAACATTTTTGACGATGAATCTAAAATAATTTGTAAAATAATGATATATTCACTATTAATCGAATAGTTGCTGTCATTTGAATTGTATTAAATGTAATCTATATTCAAACCAGTTAGTAGTTTTTTTATACAATAAGATGTTAGATAACTGATAAAAATATAGAAATAAATAAAGAAAATATATGTATGTATTAAAAATTGCAATCAGCAATATTTTAGTGTTATTTTTTTTTTGTAATTTTGAGATTTATTAGACTGATACCAAAATTCGAAGAATTTTGACGGAAAGTAAAAACAGCTATATTAAACTTCAGATTAAGATATATTTGGTTTGTGTTATTTTGATTTTAATAGCATTATTAATATATCGTAGTTGTAGAAAAAAAAGTCACCAAATTTATTTGTATAAAAATCTTAAATTTCAAATTTGTTGGTCATTATTACAAAAAGTAATTGATAGATTTTTAAAGTTGAAATACCAATTGAAAGATTCACATTTTCTTATCATTTGGATCAAATATTGAGCTCATCGATCAAAATTTGAAAAATACATAAAGATTTTTGTAAATAAACAATTTGCATTTTGAAAATGTAGTTTGTGACTTTTAGTGCTACAACGACGATATGATCTTTCAAAAGAAATTTTTCTTTTTATTTAATTTTATTACTTTTTTCTCTCAGTGCTTAGAATATAGTTAAACTTAATCGCTTTAATGTGTCAGTGGCATCAACACGTTGTTGTTGTTGTTGCAAAGACTTACAGTTGGTCTAAAAACTAAAGTGGCAATGATCAACAAAGTTTAATAAATAATGTTTCGGCAATAATATACAGGTACTCAGTAGTACTAATTTGAATAGAAGCACTTAGCAATTATAGTTTGATTTTGTTAGTAACTAATTTTATTAAAATATTTTACTTAAATGTCCATGTCTAACGAGTTAATAAATGTATAGATTTTGACAAATCTTTTGTTTAAAATATATAGTAGAAAATATATGATTTATATAATATATTTGAATATGCTTCAATAAAATTATAAAGTAATTCGAAATTAGCATATATCGTCATTGTCATACCAAAGGGGCGAATGTGCATTTTTAAAAATGATGGGAAATCAAATTTAAAGTTTGAAGTACTTTAAAAATTAGTAAATTTTTTTTTTTTTTTAATTTTTTCTGTTATTTTGGTTTATTTATATATACAATATCTTTGGATTTGGACAACTTACTGAATTATAAATACGGATTTTGTGAGGCTTATATCCTGACCAAAACGCAAATATTTTTATTTTTCATGCTATATTTTTTTATAAGCGCAAGATAAAAAGTAATGTAAATGTATTTATTGTTTGTTTTCAAAGCACCTATCGATTGACATCATTATTTAAAACAATATTTTGCCAAACATTAATTTGCAGGAAACAAGTTTGGAAAATATTTTTATATAGATGCCAATCGATAGGTGCTTTAAAAACAAACAATTAATACCTTTACACCACTATTTTATCTTGCACTAATAAAGAGTTATAGTAAAAAAACGAAAAGATACTCCCTTTTGGCATGACAAAAGTTTCAGTTTAAGGTATGCAAAAATCTAATTTTTACCAGAAATAATCATTTATAAAGGGTAGAATAAGGTAAGTGAAAACACTTTTTTGGAAATTTATTTTTTGTTACTTCCACAGATGTGTAAACATAATTATATTATCCAGCAGAATCAGTTAATTTTAACATAATTGTATTTGAAAACTACAAGTCTTTTCAATTGCATTTAAATAAGTTCTTATAGGACTGTAGTGCCAAACTGTTATTATATTATATTGTCGAGAGACAAAGTTGACCCTCGATGACCAGCATTTTCTATGTAAGTCTCTTTTATCGACGTTTAAAGCATATCTTGTGTCTTATTAAGCATAATGTTATTCAGTTTCAATAACACATAGACAGCGAACGTCTGCGATATTTTACAAGAAGACCAAATGCGTGGAAGTTAGCATATAAGACAAATAATTGTGTGCGATCTCTCATTTCCGCATATGATTCATATGTGGTACAAGTGTAAAGAACAACTTAATGCCTGTGAGTCCAATTATAACAATGTTTTAGATTGTATATTTAATTTATCTATTTTTAAGTACAGACTGAATTATTTAATATTAAATGCTATATTCAAATATACTGGTACTTGAACTGAAACAACAATATGTTTCTCTATAAACATATTAATATTCCTGCACTGAGAGCAAAACGTAGTTAACTATCTACTGGTTTTTGTAGTCAAATGAAATTTTTTAAAAGGCGACTACGTTTCAATTTAACAACTGCGACGTAGTTCATAACGAAAACGACAGTTTCAAAATATTTAAAATATAAATTATTCAATTTTGTTGCATCAAGTCTCATGTCAATTAAAAAATATAAAATAATGGCATGATGCTACCAAATAATGAAAACATATTAAGGTTTTTTTTCCGAAATATATATCATTGCATAGGGTGGCGAAATATTCCACGGATGAAGGCCAAATCTACCATATGGGCATCGGCAGCATAGCCTGGACCAGGAGGTGGCTGTGTTTGAAACAATGTGGTAGTGTGAGCTTCACCTACAAGCCTTGGGCAAGGGCGAATTCATTAGCGCTGTTTGCTGGCAAATTAGTGGATAAAAACAGTTGGACTTTAAGGCACCCATCTGGAGTTACTGACGCATGCAGGTTCAAGAAGTAAAATTGTATAACTTTTAATTTTAATTGTTTATTCTTATTGCGGTTTACTTGGCGCGGAAAATTTTCCTATTTTGCTTTATCAGCTGCTGGAACGTCGCTTCAAGGTCTTCGTGAAGGAGGGATGTCTGTACCTGTACCAGAGAAGAAGAATAAACTGCAGCTGGCGCTGAATAGGAGACCCTTCGATAACTGTCAGACTACATCTCTGGTACCTGCAGCAGGTGAGGGGGCAAGGATAAGACCCTACATGTGCTTCTTGGAAGCCTAACTTACAGGTGGCTGTTTAATATATATTTTTATATTTTAATGTCTGTCTTTATTTTCAGTTGACACTTTACCATCGACCAATACGATGACCAGGACATCGTCGCTGTCACCAGAGCTATTGAAATTGCGGTTGACAGATTTTGCCAAATACGTGGGCTTCTTGGAAGCCTTACTTACAGGTGGCTGTTTAATATATATTTTTATATTTTAATGTCTGTCTTTATTTTCAGTTGACACTTTACCGTCGACCAATACGATGACCAAGATATCGTCGCTGTCACCAGGTCCTTTGAAACTGCTGTTGACAGATTTTGCCAAATACGTGGGCTGATGTGCCTCCGCTCACGGCTGCAGCTTGACGCCAAAATAAATTACTGCGCCTTGGGCAACATGTTGTGACTGAGCGGCGAGCGTCTCATTGCCAGCACTCGACTATGAGATGTACACTTATGCCACGGCGTCGACGTTATCCCCGCATGATTGAGTGAACGTAAAGTTAACCATGTTGGATAATGCTAAAGTAGTCTGATATTATTGTAAATTTTTGTAAAAAGTTTTTTTGGGTTTTTAAAATAAAAAAAAGAAAAATATGACATTTCATTTTAAAAAATATGAAATAATTGAAACTGACTATGGCGTAGTTGCTCAAAAATATATTTTTTAACTATGGAAAAGTTGAACGTAACTACGTCGAAGTAAATTTTCAAACGTAGTTGGAATTGACTACGTTTCATTGTCGGAGGATATTCATTCACACAGTAGTTGAAAATATAGTGTCAATCAAAAATATGTTTCGATTCAAATATTCTTTGCTTGAATGTAATAATAATTATGTTTCTATATGAACATACATATATCATATTAAAGGGGAAACATCAAAATGTTTCTGTGTATTCGTATACAAACATAATGTTATTCTCTAAACATTGTTATTCTCACTCTCATTACTACACTGTTCATACAAAATTTATCAGATAATTATAATTATGTTTACATAGACCTTCAAACATATATGTTATGCCTGTCAAATTATGTTTGCGAGAGCGTTTTTTTTACAGTGTGGCTGTATTATAACACGGGTATTAGAATATAACCAATCTGCTTGTTTAACCTGTTATAATTTATTGTTATATTATATATTTTATTCCTAGTCTTACTTACACTATCAGGTATTGTAATCAGTCGTTATACTTTATGTCTTAAGTCACAATAATTATCACATTGACAATTCCCATAACACCTATTATTGACTACTACAACAACTATACCAACTTAAGTCGTAGACAGACCGTTGATTAGACTGTTATTATATGTAATATATCTATTAGCGTCTTTATCTCTATGAATCCATATCTAGACAGTAATTTACTTTGCACTATAATCATTTCTAAGCCAATATTTGCAACTACTACGAATACGCGTACATTGGTGTCATCGAAGGAATTGGTACCACAATTGAAAACCAAAATTATACTGATTATGTCAACATTTATTATATCACTTAACATTTTCTGTTTGGTTAGTAATGGGGGCTATTTGAATATATTTTTTTAGTCGCCTTATATCATTTCTGAAAATTCGTTTATCTCTTTTTTTGCACAATAATAAAAATGCGCACACGATTTTTATTGTCACGGTTATGTGTTATACATATGAGTTAATTAAAGTGTAATAAACAATATGCAAACAATTAAATACAAATATTTACTTACAAATTAATGCAAAAACTGTGTGTTGAAATCTCGATTGATAAACTTGAAGTTTTCAAAAGTTGTAAACCGCAAAACGGAAATAGATTTTGCTCATCATGGTCAATTTGTACAGAATACGTTTTCCTATATCAATTTTCACTTTAGTTTTTACATATTAATTCCACCATTTTGTAGTACCTACTAGATATAAATAGTTCTTAACCAACATGTAGGTAGATGGGTCTGGAGAGACTTATTTGAACTTTAATATTGACTACACAGCACAACAAAAAAAATTATCCGTGACATAAGTATAATTTTCCGATGGACTTCAAGATTCTAATCACTACCTCATACTCAGTTTTTCAGATTGCCTCAAGTTTTTAAGTTATTGCGTAAAACAAATATATGGTTTTGTTTACATATTTTGGTCTTTAACTTTTACAGATTTGGGTTTTCGATCACATATTGTATTTCCTAATGTTTTGAAATAAAACCACCTGAAATTCGGATTGATCTGTCCTAAGTTATGAGCAGGGAAACGCACAAAATATTATATAAAGGGCCATCAACAGGGACGCTACAAAAGTAGAGCGACAGGAACAGCAAACGACTCCATATTTCTTGCCGCTCTTTTGACATTTCTCTTCAGTAAGGTTTGCCATTTCATGATGGAAAGATATACGAGCCAACAACGAGACGAAATTATTAAAATTTACTACCGAAAGTGGCCTCAACGTTAAGAGCGCTACGTCCAATTTATGGTCGTCATAATCTTCCTAGCAGATCAACAATTGAGCGTAGTGTCGTAGATATTATTGCTGCCGCTGAGGCTTCAGTTGAATAAAGCCCAAAAGTGTCTCTCACACGTCGTTCTCAAGCGTTGTGCATCTCTGTGACGTCATTGTGGCGAATTTTGCGAAAAGATCTTGGCTTACATCCTTACAAAATCAAATTGACGCAAGAACTGAAGCCGCTTGACCACCAGAAGCGTCGTATGTTCGTGAATTGGGCTGAGCAACAACTTGAAAAAGAGTCATTGGGCCGTACTTCTTCCGTGATGGTCAAGACCGAACGTGAAATTGCAGCAGTATCGACCGATTTATGCTTGAAAACCGTCGAAAATTGGGTTCAGCGTCTGGACTTCTGCAAGCGTGCCCGTGGTGGCCATGCAAAAGTAATCGAGTTCCATACATAATGGCATCGAACGTACTTTTACAAGAATAAAGAATTTCATTAATATCCAAAACCGTGTTTGTAGCGCTCTTATTGAAAAACCCTTTCGAAACCCTTTGTTTTACGTAATAACTCAAAAACTTGAGACAATCTAAAACCAGTGGGAAGGTTAGATCACATGGGGAATTTTAAAGTAGGGACATTGTATAGTAGGTGTTATTATGATAGTTAGGATTATCAAAATTATAGTCGATCTAAGCCGACTATAAATACCCTATACATATATATGGTTACCATTCAAAGTGGTATATAGGTCACCAGGGTATACGAAAATAACTACAAACTTTCAATCGCTGAAGAATTTCCATTGATTTGATACCCATATTTACAAATTGGTAGGTATACCGCATTTCGATTTATTTTTTTTTGGGAACCGCAAGTCCTCTCGCGGGAAAACATTATTTTGATGTATTTGAGCATGAAACCAATATATATTTGACCAAAAAAGGTTACCTAAGCACGTATACAGTAAAATTTGATATCTAGATGTAAATTTCATATGAGTTATTTGAATATAAATGGTCAGATCACAGGTTCCAATGAACCGATCTCGCCAATCTTTTCGCACAGCATAGGCATATAAGTAATTTAAATTATAAGATTCATTTATCCAACTCTTCAATTTTTTAAGTAGTTTAAGTTTAAGTAGTTTTAAGAAGGATTTCAACAGACGGACAGACGGAGATAGCTAGGAGTTCATGCTGATCAAAAAAATATATAATTTTCCATATCGGAGATGCTACCATCTGGGTGTTACAAACGGCGTACCAAACTGAATGTACCCTTTCACTCTTAGTGTAGGGTATAAAAACTGAGTATGAGGTCGTGATTAGAATTTTAAAGTCAATCACACTAAGATCGTGGATATCATATCACAGTGTTATCATATCATTGAACCTTCATGACTTCGTTCAAAAACAATTGTTTCTATAATTCCGATACCAATTCTCGTTCTTAAATTATTTTATTTTGGTTCAGTTTTAGTTCCAGTTAAAACTAATTAAGGAAGATTAGTATTAAGGAAGATCTTGTAATCGCTCAAGAATTTCATACACCCAGAAAAAATACTATATAAATAATAGTTTTTTACTATTAAATATAGCCAATAGGATAAATTATTATTTTAATCGGAAAATACCATTGAATACTAGAAAATACCATGACATTACCATTGAGTTTATATGAAAAGATTTATTTTTTGTATACTATTAAATCAATAATTGTCCTATTGACCAATTTTAATGGGATTTGAGGGAATTTTTTTCTGTGTGTATGTATAGGTGTACCAAGTTTGATTTTTTTCAACACAGCAACACAGTCGGCAATCGAGAAAAACATTATTAAAAAAAAGTTCCTTACACACGAAACATTAGACAAAATAAGTTCATTATTGGATTTCTTTTGCTGGTAAATAATATTGTTTGTATCGTTTGCTTTTATTAGTACAAAATGTCCCATAAGTACTTAATGGTAATACCATTGATTTTATGGTTCATACATTAGTAGTTTTTATACCCTACACCTATGAGGTACAGGGCAGCGCATAATATATACGCTGCCATACCGGACACGCCTCCTAAGGGGCGTTACAATATATGCACAAAGTTAATATACCTAAAATCGGTCAACGGACTCGCCCACCTCCCATACAACTAACTTATATATATTAGTAAAGGGTTTTTCAATAAGAGCGCTACAAAAGTTTTTTCAAGGATTTTTCAACAGGGACGCTACAAAAGTAGAGCGACAGGATATCTTTCCATCATGAAATGGCAAACCTTACTGAAGAGAAATGTCAAAAGAGCGGCAAGAAATATGGCGTCGTTTGCTGTCCCTGTCGCTCTATTTTTGTAGCGTCCCTGTTGAAAAACCATTTATTTAGGAACCAATAAATCGAAAAGTATTACATATATATTTATAAGATTTGAAACATATTGTTAGAATTTATATGTTCCAAAAATGGGCGTGATCCGCCCATATTTAAATTTTTTTCATTGTTTACCGATTTTTTGTAGTGGAAATTTTAGTAATAAATTATTAAAAATTAGCCTACCAAATTATAGCACTATATATCCACCGAGAGTGTACACCCAGAAAAAAATACTATATAAATAATAGTTTTTTACTATTAAATATAGCCAATAGGATAAATTATTATTTCAATCGGAAAATACGTTAAATACTAGAAAATACCATGACATTGCCATTGGGTTTATATGAAAATATTTATTTTTTGTATACTATTAAATCATTAATTGTCCTATTGACCGATTTCAATGGGATTTGAAGGAATTTTTTCTGTGTGTAGGGTATTCCATAGTCGGACCCAACCGACTATAAAAGTCCGTCCCATATGACCGAACTTACCAATGTGACCTAACTTTCCCAACTCGTTTCTTTTTAAATCGAAAGTTTTCTTATTAATTTAATAGAATTCGGAAATTCTATTTTTAATAGAATAAATACTATTATGTTAATGGTTTCCTCCTATAATAATAAACGTGGCATAAAATACATAAACGCGTTTTTGCTCAAAATGGTCGTACGTATTTTTTGGTATAATCCACATTATTAAACGCATCATTGGTAAGGATACAATGTATTTAATATAATTTCATCATATATAAACTTTTTGTTTTATTTATTACAGAAAATAAATAATACATCGAACTTCTATTATGGACTCAAAAATACATGCAGACTCAAGTATTAAAATCAAATATTGGAAGTGAACATTAAATGTGTTATAATCTTTTGTAACATGAAGTGTCTTTTTATGTGCGTGATTTAAAAAAGTAAATTTCCATTTCGACATATAAATAAAATAAAATATACAATAAATTAACTAAAATCCATATTTGTTTTAATAAATTATTATTAAAATATGATTCAACTACACCATAAAATTAATAATACGTATCATTAAATATTTATGTGTCTTCTTATTGTAATTAAAAGAATACATTATAAATTGTATGGTACAACATAATATTGTATTAAAAATTTGAATATTATTAAACTAATTTTAATAGTATAAATAATTGTTTATCTATTGAAATACTATTAATTTATATTTCATTTTTTTATTAATTTTTTATAATTTTTTATTTATTTTTGATATTCATTTTTTAATTTATTTATTTTTCTTTATTTATAATAATTATTGTTTTATTACAATCCATTGCTTGTACCTCTTCTATATACACCCAGAAACAAATACTATATAAATAATAGTTTTTTACTATTAAAAATATTCAATAGGATAAATTATTATTTTAATCGGAAAATACCATTAAATACTAGAAAATACCACGACATTGCCATTGGGTTTATATGAAAAATTTTATTTTTTGTATATTATTAAATCAATAATTGTCCTATTGACCATTTTAATGGGATTTGAGGGAATTTTTTTCTGGGTGTAGCTGACCAATAAATAATCCGTATTTACAAAAAGTCATGAGCTATCAAAATTACTATCATTTATTATTAGACTTAGTGCCTATTTCTGTATTTCAAAACTTAAGACTATTAGATGAAAGTAACGTAATTTTAAATAAATTTAAAAGTTTTAAAAGTCAACACAAATTTGTATTTCATGTTAATACAAATTTGTGTGACGGTATTTTGATGTCAAATTTTCGTTTCGTTGTTCGTTACGAAATACAGAAAGTGGGTATTATAAAAAAAAAATATTGAAAAAGAACCTGAGGATTATATTACAAGTATTCATTTGAGTGTTGCAGTTTTAAATGTTATAGTTTGAATACAACAGTTTGAGAGTTGTTCTCACAGAATCTTATAGTTTGAAAACGCCTGAAAATTTATTTTATTTAATTTTTTTTTTTAAGTTTTTTGTTTCCTAAAAAAATAATATTACGTTTAGTAAAAGTACACCCAGAAAAAAACATGGAAAATTAATTGTATTTCAATAGCAAAACAATAATGTATACTGGCCATTCCACACCAAATCGACCAAAAAAAGTCAAATTTTAGATTTTACCTTTTCGATTTTAATGAAATTTTGACAACTGATAAAGGGTATCGATACATGCACTAACCATTTTTTTCCGACCACTACTTCCAAAGATACAGTGGCTCAAAGTTGGAATCACTTTTGTATGGTTGTTCATATTTAAATATCTCTTGAACTTAAAATGCTAGAAACTCGTTAATTACTCGTTTTAAAGCTAATAGAACAAGCTTTTAGAAAAATTAAGTTGTAACTTTTAAACGTTAACATATGGCTCGTGGTCATTAGCTCTGCACTTCAAAATTGTGGTCCTTAAAAAGGACCATTTTTAAAATTCTGAAAAAATACCTAAATCTTCGTCAATTTATTGTAAATGTTCATTCAAAATTTCAAGATAGTATTTTGATGGCATCATATTTAAAAAAATAATTTTCTAAATTTTTTCAAGATTTTTTATATCAAAAGTAAAATTTGCAATAATTTTTCAATGTATTTGTAACTCTAATTTCGAAAATGGCATCAGTTTCATCAAATTGTCTCTAGTTTTTGAGATATATACCATTTTTAGAAAATCGAAAAAACAATATCCCAAAATAAGTATGTCAAAAACTAGATTCAATATGATAAAACTGACGCCATTTTAGAAATCAAAGTTACATATATATTCAGGAATTATTACAACTTTTACTGTAGAAAAAATAAATATTTTTTTCTGTACAAAAAAATAAATAAAAATTTAGAAAATAATTTTTTAAAATATGATGCCATCAAAATACCATCTTGAAATCTTGCATAAACATTTATAATAAATTGATGAAAACTTACGATTTTTTCAGAATGAAACTTCTAGCATTTCTAGTTCAAGAGATATTTATATATGAAAAACCATACAAAACTGATTTTTGGCCCTTTTTTCCAAATTTGAGCCACTGTATCTTTGGAAGTAGTGGTCGGAAAAAAATGGATAGTGCATGTCTCAATATCCTTTATCCATTCCCAAAATTTCATTGAAATCGAAGAAGTTGAGTTCCAACCGCTGGTCGATTTGGTGTGGAATGGCCCATACTATTAAAAATTGATAAATAGGATGTGTTCCATTAGTTCAGTTATATTGATTAATATTATTACACTCGCCGTTCATATTCGGCATTAAACTGTAGGTCCCAGCACCGTGAGTACAAATATAATACGCACAGCTCAAATGGTAAGAGAGCTTGGCCCAAGTCCTTCAGGACTATAGCGCCAAACTATTATTATTATAACATCAATGACCGTACTATTAAGTACTTAATGAGCCATTTTCTTCTCAGTATATTTTGGCTCGCATTAAGGTCAAAATGTATATCAAAAAACTATGATTTTCAATGATTTTATACGATTTATTTGCAAGTCGTTCGTGACCACAGTCGTGAACAAAGTTATTGATATGATAAATTATTTTTCAGTGTATAAGTCTTTAAAATCTAATATCAGACAAAACCAGAAAATAGAGTTCAACGTGGTCGTTGTTATATGTTAGTGATCGTTATATATGCTAGTTATATTTTTGTATGTAATAAAGATATGATCGATCTTATCAAAATATAAAACAAAGATACTCAGTAACCGATTAGATCATAGAGGATAGTGAAAATATAGTTTAATATAATCAATTTAACACATATCAGATTAGAACAAAACCTTTGTGTTTATTTATACGTTCAGAAATATGTAGATAGACTACTACGTTTGCATTAATTTGTACTACGTTGTGTACTTATTTGGCATATAGTGTTATTATTTATGGTATTTGGTTCATTTGACTTTCTTAAAAATTGTTTATTTTTCCATTATAATATTTATTTATAATTTATTTATCTATTTTTATATATAATTTTATTCAAGAATAAATATGTTTAAGTTATTTTATATTATTATATTATATTATGTATTATTTAATATGCAATTATAGTAGGTTTAATTTAAAAATTTCATAGTTTGAATTTTCAAAATAAGTAAAAAAAAAGAATTAATAAATGCCACAAATTTGTGTCACAGTTTTAGATGCATAGGTGTGTGTATTCGATAACATAATGCGTGTGTGTATTAGCTATAAACGACTCTTTCGAAGTTACACTAACGCAAAAAAGTTATTATTTTTTTATTTAATTTTTATACTCTGTGACGGTTGCGATTTTGCAGGAAAATAATGATTATGAGAATTTTCGGAATATTCTTTCACTGAATAATCCCAAATGAGATTTTATTTACAACCGTGGGAAAAAATTCTCACACGAGAGAAATTTCCCTCGTCTGGTAAAATTCTCACACGTGGGAAATTTTCCACACAAATTAAATCATTTTGATGGAATACGAAATTGTGATTAAGCGTAGTATTGTGAGCGAATTGAGTTTGTGACTATTAGGGATTAATCAAAACGCATATAATAATAGGAAATTTCCGACGAATCAATTAGAATTGAAGAACTGGCTTCAAATATGCAAAAAAAAACAACAATATATTAAATATACGGCGCTTAAGAATATAAAGTCTACTTTAAAATCAGCTTTTTGAGAATTTATTGTATACAAAATTTGTCAAAAAATCAAATTAATTTTTAAAGTTGACTTTCAATTGTTTATGATTATGTGCCGTTATATTTTATAATTAAAATAAAGTAAATTTTCTATATTTATAAAAACATCATTAATTTATATTGAGAGATTTCGTGGAAAATTGTACTAAGGACTGCGTCGAATAAATTTGTCCGTTACATATCTTCCCATAATGTGCTATTGCAAGATTCAAATTAAAAAAAATTGATCATAGTAGCTCTGAATTAAATGGCAGAAAATAATTTGTGTCAGTTATAGTCAATACAAAATTTATTTAACGCGAAAATGGCAAACGAAGTGGAAGTGCGAGAAAATATAATTAAAATTTTTCAAAACCAACCTAGTTGGTCTTTTAAAAAAATTGCCAAGGAGGTAGGGGCTAACCCTAAAACCATTTCTCGCGTTATCAACCGCTTTAAGGAAGACCTGAGTATTTATCGGAAGAAAGGTTCTGGTAAAAAAAGGCCCACATGATCGTGAAAAGCCGAAGAAGGTTGTGAATATTTTAAAGAAAGATCCAAGCATATCCGGAGGGAAATTGGCGAGAAAGGCGGATTGCTCAGAATCTTTCGTGCACAGGACTAAGAAAGAAGCTGGGCTGAAGACGTACAAGGTCCAAAAATAGAAATGCCGTCTAGAATGAAACCGCAAAACAACGAGCTAAAAAGCTGAAACTTATGTTTTAGCGGACTTTTCTCAGCTACCTGGGCAGTAATTTTATACAGCCGATTCTCGAGGAAATGTCACTGAAAAACTCAAATAAAAAAAAATGACAAAATTCCCAAAAAAATTCCTTGTTTGGCAGGCAATTTGCAGTTGTGGAAAAAGTAGCAGCTCATTCGTGACACCGGGTACAATTAATAGTGAAATATATGTGAAGGAATGCTTGAAAAAGAGATTGTTTCAATTTTTACGCCAACATGAAGTGTCCACATTTTTTTGGCCTGACCTCGCTTCATGTCACTACAGCAAAACGGCCTTAGAGTGGATCCAACAAAATGCAGTGATTTTAGTGCCTAGAGAAGCCAATCCACCAAACTGTCCAGAACTCAGGCCGATTGAGAGATACTGGGCTTTAGTAAAAAGGGAGATGAAGACAACAAAAAAAGTGGCCAAAGACCTTCAAGACTTTCAAAGAAAGTGGTATTCAGCAGCTGTGAGGGTGTCGGACACTACCATTACAACATTAATGGAAGGGGTTCCGGAAAAATGTTTAATAAAAAATATTAATTTCTGGTTTTTTATATTTTTTTTTTAATCTAAAAATAATTTGCAAAATAAAATATTTTATTCTATAAAAATTCGATTACTAGATTTCTAGATTTCTAGATTTTTTCATTTTTGTAGCGGAAAATTTTATTCGACGCAGTCCTTAATTTGAGGTACGTTGAAATTATGAGGGATTTAGTGGGAAATGGTGTCAAATTGTGAGACTTTGTGGTATGGTGTGAGAATTTGAGGTACATTGGATATTTGTGAGAACAGTGTGAGAATTAGCGGAAATTTGTAAGAATTTTCCTCTTTGGGATATTGTGAAAATAGCATGAGGGGAAAAAATAATAGTGAGAATTTCATGATCATACGGCAAAAATTATAATAAATGGTAATTCTATAGTTTTTATACCCTACACCTATGAGGTACAGGGTATATTAACTTTGTGCATATATTGTAACGCCCCTTAGGAGGCGTGTCCGGTATGGAAAAGTATATATATTCTTGATCAGCATCACTACCCGAGTCCGTTTAGGTATGTCCGTCTGTCTGTCTGTCCGTCTTGCTGTCTTGCTGTCCGAATACAGAATAACTTGAGAAATACTGATCAGAATGAAATTTCGTCTGAATATATTTTAGCCAAAAGTAGGAACTGAGTTTGAAAATGAGCAAAATCGGTCAACGGACACGCCCACCTCCCATACAAGTCACTTTTATATAACTCTTTCGAAACTAATAACTCGAAAAGTATTCAAGGTATAGTTATAAAATTTAAAAGGTACTGTTAGAATTCACCTAAAAATATGTGGGCGTGATCCGCTCACTTTTTTTTTCATTATTTTTCGGGTTTTCATAGTGGAAATTTGATCCGAAAATTATTAAAATCAAATCTATGAAATATTAGCCTTTCAAAATTTTAAATATAGGCGTGGTCCGCCCAATTATATTTTTCAAATTTTTTTTTTAGTTTTTTATACTTTATATAAATTTTTAATTTATGGGGATATTCTGATATATGAATAATATTCTGAGGGTGGGGAGGTTCAGCATAATTAAAAATTTAAAATAAAGGTATATAATTTAATATTCCTCATTAATATCTCCACCAAAGGTGTAGGGTATTCCATAGTCGGGCCCGACCGACTATAAAAATCCGCCCCATGTGACCGAACTTACCCATGTGACCTAACTTTCCCAACTCGTTTGTATTCGTTTTTTATACTTTTATATCAATTTTTAAATTATGGGGATATAAGATGTAAATTTCTGATATGTGAATAATATTCTGAGGGTGGGGAGGTTCATTAAAAACTTTAAAATTAAGATGTACAATATCTCACCAATGGTGTAGGGTATTCCATAGTCGGGCCCGACCGACTATAAAAGTCCGCCCCCATATGACCGAACTTAACCATGTGACCTAACTTTCCCAACTCGTTTTTTATAAATTATATTCAGCCCATTACTAAATAAATATTCCTACAAATATTTGGGAGAAATTGTTGGGAGAAAAGCTATATGGGTCATTCCACACCAAATCGACCAGCGGTTTGAACTCACCTTCTTCGATTTCAATAAAATTTGGGCAACTGAGAAAGGGTATCGATATGTATTGACCAATTTTTATACCCTACAAAGAGTGAAAGGGTATATTCAGTTTGGTACGCCGTTTGTAACACCCAGAAGGATGCATCTCCGGTAAGGAAAAATATATATATTCCTGATCAGCATGACCTCCTGAGTCGATGATTTAGCTGTCTGTTGAAATCCCTACTACTTAAAAAATTGAAGAGTTAGATAAATGAAACTATAATAATAAAATAATTTAGATTACCTACTTATATACCTACGCTGTATGTGCGAAAAGATTGGCGAGATCGGTTCATTGGGACCTGTGATCTGACCATTTATATTCAAATAACTCATATAAAATTTACATCTACAGATTAATTTTTGTATACGTGCTTAGGTAAACTTTTTTTTTGGTAAAATATATATTGGTTTCATGCTCAAATACATGAAAATAATGTTTTCCCGCGAAACGACTTGTAAGTCCAAAAAAAAAAATCGAAATTCGGTACACCTACCAATTTGTAAATATGGGTATCAAATGAGTGGAAATTCTTTAGCGATTGAAAGTTTGTAATTATTTTCAGGACTCGTATACCTTGGTGACATATATACCACTTTGAATGGTAACCACATATATATGTAGGTTATTTAAAGTCCGCTTAGACCGACAAGAAAGACTATAATTTTGATAATCCTAACTATCATAATAACACCAACTATATAATGTCCCTACTTTAAAATTTCCCATGTGATCTAACCTTCCCAACTGGTTTTTGTGTGCTTTCAAACAACAGTATGTTTAAAAGGTCCCAATACATAAAGGGTTTTTCAATAAGAGCGCCACAAAAGTTTTTTTTCAAGGGACAGCAAACGACGCCATATTTCTTGCCGATCTTTTGAGATTTCTCTTCAGTAAGGTTTGCCATTGCATGATGGAATGATATACGAGCCAACAACGAGTCAAAATTATTAAAATTTACTACCGAAATACTACGAATTTGTATATCATTCCATCATGAAATGACAAACATTACTGAAGAGAAATGTCAAAAGAGCGGCAAGAAATATGGCGTCGTTTGCTGTCTCTGTCGCTCTACTTTTGTAGCGTCCTTGTTGAAAAACCCTTTACTTCAAACGACGACAAAAGAGACGTAGGTACAAAATTCTGCTCAACGAGTGCCAACTTTGTATACAAGAAGAATGTTGCAAGAATACATTTATTTAAATATGATTTTTATACCCTACACTAAGAGGGTATATTCAGTTTGGTACGCCGTTTGTAACACCCAGAAGAAAGCATCTCCGGTATATATATTCTTGATCAGCATGACCTCCAGAGTCGATTTAGCGATGTCCGTCTGTCCGTCTGTCTGTCCGTCTGTCTGTCTGTCCGTCTGTCTGTCTGTCTGTCTGTCTGTCTGTTGAAATCCCTAAGACTTTTAAAATTGAAGAGCTAGATAAATGAAACTTATAACTTAGATTACTAATATACCTACGCTGTATGTGCGAAAAAATTGGCGAGATCGGTCCATGGTAACCTATGATCCGACCACTTATGTTCAAATACCACATATAAAATGTACATATAAAGATCAATTTTTATGTATACGTGCTTAGGTAAACTTTGTTGGTCAAATATATATTGACATCATGCTCAAATACATGATAATAATGTTTTCCGGCGAAAAGACTTGTGGTTCACAAAAAAAAAATCGAAATTCGGTACACCTACCCATTTGTAAATATGGGTATCAAATGAATGGAAATTCTTCAGCGATTGAATGTTTGTAGTTATTTTCAGGATTCGTATACCCTGGTGACCTATATATCACTTTGAATGGTAACCACACATATGTGTAGGGTATATAGTCGGCTTAGACCGACTATAATTTTGATAATCCTAACTATCATAATTACACCTACTTTAAAATTTCCCATGTGATCTAACCTTCCCAACTGGTTTTTGTTTGTTTTTAAACATCGGTATGTTTAAACGATGACAAAAGATGGCGTAGATAGAAAATGCAGCTCAACGTTGCCAACTTCGTCTGTCGATAACTTATCGAATAAAGAGGAGTTGCGAACATAACATATAACATATTTGAATATACATTCTGTTTGCTTTGAAACATAGTTATAATCAATTAAACAGCCAAGAAATAGTTTATTCAAATACAATTAAATTTTTTTGTTGGTATAGTCACATATTTATGATAAATTTGACAGATTCTACTGGGGAATATGTAAAATGTAGACACATAGTAAAATGCTATTACAATCATAACAAAAATTAATTCAATATCGATTATAATTTAATTTTACTTCATTCGTAATACATATAGGATAATTTCGTATTTCTTTTTATTACATTCAAACATATTAAACCCATCTTTTCTATCCGTATAAATATAAAATATTTGGTTTCAAACTAGTCTCCAAACTGGTATATTATATTCAAAAAAAAATGACCTTCGGTACTCTTATGAGCCCACAAAAATACAAAACTAAGAAAAAAAATATAAATAAATTGTTTATTTTGGCAAGACGAATTTGTTTTGGCTCTTGCCTACCAAATTATTCGGTTCTCTCAACTAAGTCGGTTCTTTTTAGCTAAATGTAAAATGATAGTAGTTTGTTCTACAACCAATTTCTAACAGTTTTAAAAGCTTTCGGAGTGTATTTTAAGTGGCAACCGAAAACGCCGCTTTTGTCAACAAACTTTGTGAAAATTTAATTTAACCGAATGAAATTGGTTGTTACAACTAACTTTCTATTCTCCCAACTTCATGCCAAAAAAGGAATTTTCTGTGTGTAGGTTACATTTATGACGATGATATTCATTCGACTTGTGTTGCCCTAAGAAAAGTTCCCATGTGACTAACCTTTCTTATTGGTTATATATCGCCACTGAGAATTTGTTTGGCTCAAACGCCATTATGTCGATTTCTAGAAAAACGATAAAGAAGACTTGAATTTACGTTAAAATAGCCGTAATTTTGCGATTTGGAGCAAAGTCGATGATGAATCGCTCAGATTTGATATCGAAGAGGAGATATCAAAAAACAAATAACGGAATTAGAAAGAGAAATATATATAATTCATATGTATATATCCAATTCGTAACTCCATTCACCCAAAAATGACGTTTGAGCCAAACAAATTCTCATAAATTCTCATTTAAAATTTTTATTTTTTTATTTAAATTCATAACATATCGTCAACAAAAGGTGCAGTAAATAAAAGCTATATTAAATAGGAGTAAAAACTAAAAAATCTTTAATGGACGTCCTTGATTTCGGAAGCACGGGCATTGAGACATCTCGCACATTCGACTAACTCAGTTTTCCTGCGTGACATGAAAACAGACCATCGCGCTCATCTATAATTTGAATTTTAACCTAACCAACCGTCGAATCAACCTCTGCAGCGCTGTCATACTCCTCGATGGTACAAAATCGCGAATCCATATTCCACAATTCCGAGATGCTCATAGTCAATTGGTTATCATGTGCACCACCATGACTGGTCTGCGCCCCACTCAAGTCGGACAACGTCGAACTACGACGCCTAAGCAGCACAATCGATGAATTCCTTCGATAGGTATTGGGCGTGAGTATCTTCTCAATGCGTGGCTGTGCACGATTCCAGAAAAATCTATTTAGGTAACACATGAGCAGGCCATTGAAAACCGCAATACACGCGAACATTGTAATCGGAATCAGTCGATGAATTACGTTGAGCGTCGAGATGAACGGCATGATGACCAGCCACAGGCGGCTGTACGTGGCCACCGATAGCATTAGAATGGGACGTTTTTCGATGCTGACCATTTCGCCAGTACACGTCGTGAGTACCGACAGTGATGCGGAGGTGGACAATTTGAGAGCAATCCAAAAGAGCAACTGAATGCCTATGCGACGATTTTCCTTAACTGAAGATAAAAGCATAGTGATTACAAAAACCTACAATTTCTACGGCTTTACTTGTCTGGGGCACTAGCCATATCATAAATGTGAACAGTCCCGCCGCGATCATCATATAACCGACATACAACCAACGACGACGTGTGTAGAGTATAAAGAAGAGACCCAGAATAACACCCATCATCTCCGAAAAACCTACATACAAAATAAGTTTAGCATTTACGGACTACGTTGGATACTATCAAGGCTCACCTAAACAGGCGGTATTCACATGGATATGTTCCACGCCCAGCTGACGAATCATTAGCAGGAGCACATTGTACAGCACTGATGCCCATACCCAGGCCCAATGGATCGATATGATGAACTTCTTTTCCGTTTGGCCATCCCATATAGACCAATAGCTGGGAGGCTGTGTACGCTGCAGTTCTTTGGCGGTGGCCTCCAATTGTGACACGAGATTCAGCGGAATTTCGCGGTTATTAAAGGCAGCAGCCTCCAGAAGTATGGAGAGAGCATTATCGATTTTGTTGTGACGTAGTAGCCAGCGCGGCGAGTCAGCAATCCATCTGCAAATGGAAAAAATAATTAGATTTTTTATTTTTCAATACAAAGTACGATCGGATGGAGCAACATACCTATGCAGAAACACTAGAATTGCAACCGAACATGAAATCGCCACATAAAGATAACTCCAACTGTCGAAGAAAATCGAGATGCCCGGCAACAAGATCAACCCAATGGACCAAAACAGTTCGAATAGCGTGGTGACAATGGTTTTAGCCTTTCCGCTCGTAATGTCGGCCACTAAAAAATGAGATAGTGATTTGGTTACAGAAAGTTATAGCGTAGACTTAAAGTGAAAAGGTTAATCATCATCCATTTGTAACATCCAGAAGGAGATGTGTATGCGATGCCTGTCACTCTATTATTGAAATCAGGATAACATGAAAAACAAGAAAAGATAAAACGTTGAAACTCGGAATTAAGATTATTGGTACCCTACAGTGTCTGGCACGAGCCCGACGACTAAATTTATAGGCACGCACGAGAAGCACGATAAAACACGGGCTATAGAAAGACACGAAGAAGCGATAAAACATGAAAAAAGGAATGACATGAAAAACTAGGCAAAACATGAAAAATAATATTATAAACCCTTTAGAATATCTGTTCCAGTTCTGGTTACAAGGTTTTTAAAATAGCGGTTTCGATTCCGGTTTCAACCAAAAATTTAATGGGTTCTGATTCCGGTCAAATTTTTTAATGACGGTTTCGATTCTGGTTTCAAAAATCAAAACGGTTCCGGTTACAATTCCGGTTCACTGCGTTCTCAGAGTGGGACTAAAACACTTGGAATATCGGTACTGGTTCTCGTTCCAAGATTTAAAAAATAGCGGTTCTACTTCCGATTCCAACAAAAAAAATTATATGGATTCCGATTCCGGTTCCACACATATTTTAAATCGGTTCCGGTACCGGTTATATATAGTAGTAAATAATCCAAAAAATAACTTTGGTACTGTTTTATTCTCTGAATCGGAACCTCTCTGGAATCGGAACTAGTCGGGGATCGCAAAGAATCGGAATCGGAACCATTATTAAAAAATGTGTGGCATTATTATATCATAGACTTAAAGTGGAAAGGTGTATACGTCATCCCTTTGTAATATCCAGAAGGAGATGTGTATGCGATGTCTGTCACTCTATTATTGAAATCAGGATAACATGAAAAACAAGAAGAGCTAAAACATTGAAACTCAGAATAAAGATTATTGGTACCCTACAGTGTCTGGGGCTCGAATGGGACATGTAATATGACATGATGAAAAATTCAAGATAGATTTAGTTAGCCAATAAGTCTCGAAAATTTTAAATACGGAACCGTCCTCTCGGCAAGAATACGTTTTAATTTTTAACAGAGTCTCCTTTTCACGAATCTTTGAACGTCAAGCCATTTCTTCATGTTCTAGAGAATCTAATGGATGTGGGATCAATTCGCAATATAATTAGGCTTTGTAACCGAGGAATCTGAATGGTTCGTTCTCCTGGTGGAAGAGCTCTTTTATCTTCGCCAAATGCGGTCGTTTTTGCTTCAAATCGGCATCGAATCGATCCACTAACTTTGCATAATATGCACCGGTGATCGTTTTACCTTTTTCAAGGTAACCGATATGAATCCCAGAAAACTGTCGCCATTACCTTCTTGGTCGATAGACCCTCCTTCTTTGACTTCGATTCGCCTGGAAAAGTCGACTGTTTTGACTATTCCTTGGTCTCTGATGTGATGCGATGTATACAGGTTCCGAAATGGTCGAAAAACTCTTTCGGATGGTGATTGAACAGGGCACCCAACATGCGGATTGCTTTTTCATATCCAAATATTAATGCAAAATTGAAATCACTGATCCATATGATAAGTAGTAGCTTTTTCAATGTCGCACAGCTTCACTGGCCGATCGTCCAATATCATACTATAGATTTTATCGACAATTTGTGGTGTCCTTATTTGGGCGACGAGAACGTTCGGCGTCACTTGTGCTACGACCTCACCAAATGTTGGTAAAACAGTCGACCTCACCAAATGTTGGTAAAACAGTAATCTAAATTATGAGTTTCATTGTTCTATTATCTTCCCTATAACCGTTATTTCCAATGACAGACACATAGTTTAGTTATCTTATTGCGGCATAAACAAGCTCTGCTTATGTAGGTCTTGTAACTTAACGGCGTATGTCAATGAAAGACGACTCTTGGAACTCCTAGAATCATTTCTTCTAAAGAACCTATCAAAAATTTATACTTGCTTTGACGCACATATGATCTGTCCCGAGGTATACATGAATGCACAGAAAAGCGATGTCAGACAACGGAAGTAGACGTGTAGCTGAAAGGAGCCCACAAGACCCGTCAGATTACCGCAAAATATTTGTCCCAACATGCCGACCAACATCAGATTTCGTGGACTCAAACTGAATAAAGAAAACTTTTAGGAATGTATTAAAAAAAAACAATTTTTTTCAAAGACCACTTAACTGCTTCAGCGCATGCACCGAAGTAAGACCACCAATCAATGCGCCCAACGCATGAAACGACTGCGTGACACTGACCAACAGCTGACGCGAACACACCAAATCGAACTGTGTGACCAGCGATTTATACGCGGCATTATGTTCAAAATGATCGCACGGTAGCACGTTGACTTTGTGAGTCGTTGGCGTAGACACATCTTCTATGGCGGTACTAGGCTCTTGAAAAGGATTCGAATAATTGCCATAGTGTGCAGCAAAGCCCTGTTCCAAGTACTCCTCGTAAATGTTACAGGCGTCAACGCGAAAATGTCGGTCCGTACGTTGTTCGTCGCCGGACACTGGATGTGTCATTCTTATCCATGCGGGTTGAGCGGTCATATTAGTCTCCGTCATCGGCGGCTTGCAGTAGTATTCGCCCTTTTGTGGTGTGGGCGCCGTATAAATGACACATGCCATGAACCAGGCAGTCGGAATTTTGCACAAGAATATCAGCAGAATAGTGCGTAGCTGCCAACGTCCAAAGGGACCAACAATTTGAGTGACTATATCTTCACCACACTGTGGTATTGAAGCCGAATCCAACTCAATCGCAACAGCTGTTTTTTGCGCGTCAGAGGTCATTGTAATTGTAGAGTAACGTGTAACGAATTCGTTGTTGATGCTACTGAATATGAACTATAACTAAACACTCAATAACCGCATATAGATCAATCAGTGTTGTATATGTACCGTTGCAATTAGAGAATATAAGGTGTAAATTGACTGAGACTTTTTTTTTGATTACCTACATGGTTTATTGATTTAACTGGTTAGAGCCATACTACGATCAACGATCAGTGAATATATTTTGACAATTTAATTATGTTAATTGTGCAAATTTTGATTATTTTTATATACGATAAACATTCAATTGCAGGAAAGTGTTAAAAATAGATCAGCGATACATTTCCACAAAGTAAAATCGTAAAGAACATATTATAAACATACTTCACAGCAAACACCGTCCAATTATTGACCATTCCATTTTTTAACATGCTACGTATACTTAACATAGATTGGCATTTGTATATCTGAGATTATTTCCTGTCAAAATTGGTTAAGGTCAGCCTTATTTCATATTGACATGATCAGACACAGAAAAAAATGTACATCATATTGATGAATTCCGTTCTTCAAACCATGATTCATTGTATTGAAGAACCATTCATAATATTAATGACTAACGACATCAATGTTATGAATCCTATTATAAATATGATGAACGCTTTGTAACTGTCGAAAAAGTGTTCATCATATTAATGAACAAAAACATAAAATACAACATATATGTACTTCATATTGTAGAATGCTGTTAATTAAACCGAATATCAATAACATTTTTTTTTTGGTTTATTTTTTGTCGTACTTTTCTGTTCTCAAGTAGTTCAATATCATCGACGATTCTGCAAAACCGCCTAACTGCATGTGAAAATTACGTCTAATTTTGTGTTTTAATTGAGTTTTTAATGATATGCTGATTGGATAAATTAGATAAATGCCATTATATGTTATGACATACTTAATTTTGTATGAAGTAAGTTCAGAATTGAGACCTCAACATAGTTTTGTTTCTTCTGTTAAATTCATTTTGTACGAGGTATTCGAAAATGTCGATAGGCGGGTTTGCAGTATTATCGAAGATATGATATATTTATTTATAATTACAACTTTTTATTAATAAATAATTAAATTGTTTGATATAATTTTTTTGAATAATTTTTTTTTGGAAAAGTTTTTTTTTCCGAAATTTTTTTTTTTTAACTTTTTTGGATTTTTTTTTTGATTTTATTTTTTTAAAAAATTTATTTACAAAAACATTTTTTAAGGATAAAATAAAAATTATTCATATATATTATGATTATACAGTCAAATCCCGGAATAACGAATACGCGGTTTAACGAAAACGCTTTACAACGAACGACCAAATTCTTAACATTGACTACCTTACACGCTGCAAAAAAAATGGCTCTCCCAAACATAATTTAGCAGGCATTAACATGTGTATTTGGAATTTTATGTAAACATAATATAAAATTGCCTGATAAATCATTTGTTAACAGGGTTGTCTTGAGACTTGAACAGTGTTGTAATGAGCTCTGATTTACATTATGATATCACGAAAACATTTTGATGTTGCCCATTAAAATTGTGTATGTTTTAATAGAAATATAATAATTACTACATCCAAACCAAATAAATATTTCAACCGAAACAAAAATATGTTTAAAATATAACATGATTTGGAACGACCTGAATATAAATAGAGAGAAACATATCAGTTGTTTCAGTTCAAAAAGTAGTATGTTTGCATAGAAACATATCTAAATATTTTTGGAAAGGAATCCTGAAAACAAAATAAAAATAAAATATTGTTTTTTTTTTTAATAATTTTTATTAAAAAAATTTGAATTCATATACAAATTTTGTATGGTGGTGTATATAACGAATATTTCTAAAATTGTATACTCAATATAACGAAAGGTTAGGAAAAAAAACATTTTAAAATATAGCAAAACCTTAAAATACCGTCAATTTGTCAATGATACTTTATTTTTGGGTATACACAAAATGTTTGTGAACATACTGTGCGAGTGTTATCGAAAAATTATCATTGGAAACAGAAATATAGGGTGTATTTCTTTATTCGTTCTGAACGTTCAGAATATTCCGTTTTAAATATTTCTATTACTTTATTTATTCCGAACGTTCTGGCTTATCCGAATTCTGTTACTTTATTCAAAATAGAACGTTCGGAACGTATTCTGTTTATTCCGAGTTCAATCGTAGAATACACAGAATAAAACTGTCAACTTAGATACTATTTATACAAATTAAATTTATTATTTAAGTGAAATCGAGTGTATCAGAAGATATTGGTGGTCTGTCGCGAGTGTCTTAAGATATTGGTGGTCTTGGATTTTTTTTGATTAAAAGACATATGTGAAACGTTGTACGATGCATTGATATGTGTTAGCATTTTAGTGAAATACCTTAAAATTGATAAATAACGTTTTTAAAAAGTTAATTTTAATAAGATTTTCAAATCATATTTAATGTTTGTTTACATTTTTGTATTCTGGTTATTCTGAAACTGCTACTTTATTCACAGTATTCTAGATATTCCGGATAAAATATCAAACTATTCTGTTCGTTCTATTCTTATTCCAGAATGAATAAAGAAATACACCCAGAATGTCGACTAGAAAATTTTGAGATTTCAAACTTAATGTCACAATTTCTGATAATTTTACAAATGATAAAATATTAAAAACATTATTAAATTTAAAATCGAGTTTAAATTGTTTAAGGATATTCTTCAATATCTTTAAGAGAACAAAATTAACAAAATGATGGTAAAAAAAAGTTTAGGTCAAGAAATAACGAAATCCAAAATTTTCAATGTAGGAAATGGAGAAAATATTCCAGTTGTAAAATTCAGACATAAGCTAAGCTAGCACTGATTATAGAGAAAGTGTTTTATATGAAATGAACATTTTTGCAGAATTTCCCTATTCGATTCTCAAAAAACGGCAGCTCTTAGAAAAAAAATTTGACTCCTTACTGCTAACATTCCATAGAAAATTTGGTGGCAGCGTTCCGATTTCGTATTTAAAAAAATTTTAGAAATATTCTCTAGAGAAGGTGTGTTGGAAGTTCACTATCTTCATTGACTGCAGAATGTGCGTTGGACATGCTGAAATGTTGTTATAGCGGGGCTTCTGCTGGCAAGACCTGGACCATTTTACTACTGGGATGCACAAATTCTTTATTTTTTTGTAGATTGTGCAATTTATCATGCAAGAACTTGATAAATTTGATATAAAACCAGTTGGGAAGGTTATATCACATGGGAAATTTTAAAGTAGGTGTAATTATGATAGTTGGGATTATCAAAATTATGGTCGGTCTAAGCCGACTATAAATACCCTATAAATATGTGTGGTTACCATTCAAAGTGATATATAGGTCACCAGGGTATACGAATCCTGAAAATAACTACAAACATTCAATCGCTGAAGAATTTCCATTCATTTGATACCCATATTTACAAATGGGTAGGTGTACCGAATTTCGATTTTTTTTGTGAACCACAAGTCTTTTCACATTATTATCATGTATTTGAGCATGATATCAATATATATTTGACCAAAAAAGTTTACCTAAGCAAGTATACATAAAAATTTATCTTTATATGTACATTTTATATGAGGTATTTGAACATAAGTGGTCGGATCATAGGTCACAATGGACCGATCTCGCCAATTTCGCACATACAGCGTAGGTATATTAGTAATCTAAGTTATAAGTTTCATTTATCTAGCTCTTCAATTTTAAAAGTAGTAGGGATTTCAACAGACAGACAGACGGACAGACATACGGACAGACAGACGGACAGACAGACGGACAGACGGACAGACAGACGGACAGACGGACATCGCTAAATCGACTCAGGAGGTCATGCTGATCAAGAATATATATACTTTTCCGGAGATGATTCCTTTTGGGTGTTACAAACGGCGTACCAAACTGAATATACCCTTTCACTCTTAGTGTAGGGTATAAAAATGATGCGTTATAACAAATTTTTCGATATAACGAAAGAGCCTGACAATATATCATTCGTTATACCGGGATTTACCTATATTCATATAGACGACTCAAATTCAAATTCAAGTAAGACGATTCAAATTCATTTTATTGAATATTTTGTTCTTCACTATGATGTTTGATAGTATGAATAATTTCAAATATATAATGAATACGTTCATATGTATTATTAATATGTCAATTAATGAACGGTGATATCAATATGATGAATCTGGTAGTTGGTAAAAAAATTCATAATATTTATGAATACATTTATCTTCTCTGGAATTCGATATCAAAAGTCACCTGAAATGATTCTGATCAGGGTCGACTAGGGTAATCCTAATTTCAAATCCACGCACAGAAAAAAATAATCTACTTAAATATTGCAACCGATATTAATTGAATGCATTAATCAGTTCAGCAATGAAATTCAGTAATTTAATGAAAACATTTGCTATTATTCGTTAAATCAGCAATTGCGTTTGCTAATATAAATATTTGTACGTCAATGCAGCAAATTAATTTAGCAAATGTAATTGCTAAAACTTCGCCGACTAATTAATTTGCTGCATTGACGAACATATATATTTCATATTAGCAAACGGAATTGCTGATTTAACGACGAATATTAAATGTGTTCACTATATTACTGAATTGTCCTTTGCTATATTTACGTCGATTATTTTTTTCTGTGCGTAATCTGATCAATGGGTGTATTTCTTTATTCGTTTTGAACGTTCAGAATATTCTGTTTTCAAAATTTCTATTAATTTATTTATTCCGAACGTTCTGGCTTATCCGAATTCTGTTACTTTATTCAAAACAGAACGTTCAGAACGCATTCTGTTTATTCTGAGTTCAATCATAGAATACACAGAATAAAACTGTCAAATTAGAAATTATTTACACAAATTAAATTTATTATTTTAATGAAGTCGCGTCTGTCGCATGATATTGGTGGTTTGTCGCGTGTGTCGTAAGATATTGGTGTCCTTTTTTAAAAATATTTAAGAACTGCATATTGCGAGGACATATATACAAGATTGTGGCATTGCAAAATGCAAGTTTGGTACTGCACTTTTTAATATAGATCGTCGTTGTAGAAAAAGTCACCAAATACATTTTTCTGATAAACTTAAATTTTGAGTTTGTTGATTAATATTATAAAAAGTAATTGATGCATTTTTAAAGTTGAATTGTCAATTGATAGATTTACATTTTCTTATCATGTGGTCAAAAAAATTGAAATCATCGATTCAAAATTAACAGATAAATAAAAATTTTCTAAATTAATATTTGGCATTTTGAAAATGTATTTGGTGACTTTTTGTTCTACAACACCGATATAAAACCTAAATTCAAATTCTCAACATTTTTAAAAATTTCTCATTTAGACTCAAAACGCTGGCTTTATCCTGATCAGACAATATTGCATCCTGAACTGAATTTTCACTGGAGTTATTACAAAAGTCTTCAAATGTTTTTCCTGCGAGAGTCGATACAACAGATAGACAGCCCCGAGTGGAAATTTAGATCATTGTATGATCTGGGTACCTGATATCAAATAAGATTTCAAATAATGATCAGGGATTCACAACCGTGCTTGATTCAAAATGTGACGCTATTCCAGTTGTTTTCCTGATCAGATTGTTATCCTGATTCATTCGATGTACATACCTTTAAATATTTATAGAATCAAATTCGAGCGCAAACAAAAAATAGTTTTGTGAACACACAAAGACCCTTATCAGGATCTTTTCAGGTAGCCTTTAATAGAGATACCTAGTCGTATTCTGATCAGTGTCGGATCCCTAGTAGAAATTTGCCCGATGCGCCATCAGGAAATTATCGGGTTTTCGTTGTGTAAGTCCTATTAGAGAAAATATGATCATTGCCTTTGCATGCCCTTATCATGCTTACCATACCAGGGTTTGCATTATCTAAATAGTCAATGTTCCTGATCATAGCTACATTATTTGTTCCTCATAACGAAATGACATCTGACAATGATCGAGATGTAATGAGAGAAACCCTATTATGCTCGGACTCTGACAAGGCAATTGTCGGGTAAATAATAAAATGGGGAATTGCCCGATCAGTACATGATCATGGCCTGAGGTCAGTACATGATCAGGACACTGCGTTACAAGGACATTATGGGCCTCGTCATATCCCGATCATCTCAAATAAAGACATGATCACTTCATGACCATGGCCCTACCAAAATTTTTACTAGGGATGCAAAATAAAGCTGACCTTAACCAATTCCCACTCAGAAGAAACCCACATATTAATGAAACACAAAATATTAATTTATTTAATTTATTTTAGTTTTATTAATTTTAAAATTTTATTTCATAGCTTATTTAAATTTGTTCCTTTAATTTTAATTTAAAATATATTTTTAGAAAAAAAAGTTTATAAAATACTAATTTCAAATACACAAATTGGTTTCAATCACTTATCAAATGATTTCGAATAATGTTTGATAGATTTATTGTAATCCAAGTTAAAGTTTTTCATAATATGCTTCACTTTTAATTTAATATTAATTTATTGCATTAGTTCATGTTCACATTTCAAAGTGTATGTGGTAATTAATTAAATTTACAAGATTTTGGAACATTTTTTTTTATATATATAGTTTATAAATTATGCGTTTTTATTTGCGTGTAAAACTATTGGGACTAGAAGTTTTAAAATATTTTGTTTTTACAGTGTAATTATAGTATATAAAATTGTATATATAATTAGGAAACATTTTGTGTTTAAAACTATAAATTACATATATTTTCATATGCTTATTAATTAAATTTACAAAAATTTTATATTGATTTAAATAATTGAATTCACTATATTTGTGTTACGAGCAACCTTTTTGAAATATATATATAATACTTATTTAATATTATATTATATTTATTGAGTAACAACCACATTAACTAATAGTCTAAAAATCTATTATTTTCAATTAATTCTTTAATTTTATAAAATTACATTTTACAGCAACCAATTCTTAGTGTTAATATTAGCAACAATTATCTTTGGTTGTGACTACTGCAATATTTTGCTAAATTTAGTTTTTTTAGAACTGTGATATTTTCGAAAAGTCAAAGTGCTTAATATTGAACAATTTTTATAGTATACATAATTTGTGCATTTTTCGATATTTATATAAATTACGGAATTCTGTATAATTTGGTAAAATACAAAAATTAAAATAACTTTGTAGAAGTAAAACGCACTAACCACATATTTAAAATTTGAATAATTGTTTACAAAAATCTTTATACAGGGTGTTTGGTTCATCGATATCAATAACTCGGAAGGTGATTCTATGATTCAAAAAATTAAGAAAATGTAAAATATAAATATGTTCTATTTTGCACCCAGTTTAAGATACAGGGTGTTTAGTAAATGGATATTACTTACATAGTCTATTCAAGCAAATTGGTTAAAAAACCTTAATCTGTTCATAAATGAATAACAATTTTTCACTCATATTTAAGACAATTAAATTAACTTTCCAATGGTATATCATATCCTCGAATCCCATGTATTCTTCCTTTTTTAAAATGTACATAAAGTTGAAATTGACAAAAATAAAAATACAAATTTTTACTTTGCCATTGATTTTCTCCAAATATCGTTATCGATCACCCCTGTTTTTTTATAATTTATAATGATTTATAATGATAACCAGTTCATGCCCAGTACTTTCTTACCAATAACAGTGATTTTAAACTGGTAAGTTATACTGCAGAAATAATTAAACACTGGCGGGTGTTGTGATTTGGAAGTTGAAAAAAAAAATCTAAATAATCGAGAAAAAACTTTAAACATTTATTAAAATTGTAATCATTATCATATTACCTCACAGAACATATTTTCTGATCATATTTCCAAACATTATAATTTTTTCTTTTATTTGTACCACCAAATAACACGACCTGCCACTGTTTAATTATTTCTGCAGCATTTTTTACCAAGTTAAAATCACTGTGATTGATATGAAAATACTGGAAATGAGCTTGATATCATTATAAATAAGAAAAAATAGGGTGATCGATAAAGAAATTTTGAGAAAATCAATGACAAATTAAAAATTTGTATTTTTATTTTTGTAAATTTCAACTTTACGTACATTTAAAAAAAGAAAGAATTCATGGGATTCGATGATGTGATATACCATTGGAAAGATAATTTAATAATAATTAATCTAAAATATGAGTAAAAAATTATTATTCGTTTATCAACAGATTAAATTTTATAACCAATTTTCTTGCATAGACTACGTAAGTAATATGCATTTACTAAACACCCTGTATCTTAAACTGGGTGCAAAATAGGACATATTTTTATTTAACATTTTCTTATTTTTTTGAATCATAGAATCACCTCTTGAGTTATTGAGATCGATGAACCAAAAACCCTGTATAACTGACAATGTTTAATATTTACGAACAGCATTTCAGCTTACAATTTTAATAAAATTAAACAAATATAAAACTACGATATGCTAATGATATCGACGTTTACTAATACCGTGTTCGTAATTCGCTATTTCCAAATACATTGAAATCTGTCATTAAAACCATAAAACATGTAGTATATAATGAAATTAAAAATCACAGTAAACTATAGTAAATGTGTAAAAAGTATAAAATATTATTAAATGCCAGTAAGTGTAAAGGTGCTATATAGGATAGACCATATTATACAGTTTAATATTTTAGTTATTTACAGTTTTATAGATAGTTAACATTGTAAAGATTTGTAACACTTGAGGGATACTTTTATTGAAACTCTGGGATTTGTTTTTTTTTGCCTCTTATTTGGGGGGATTTATATTTAGCAGATGATTATTTTTTATCATTTTATTTTACAAAATAGTAGCAGAGATCTTGATTTAATACTTTGTTGTGGTTGTAATAGATTTATTATTTTATACGCTAATATTCCATAGGGAGTTTTAATTTTTCCTTTGCTATGTTGTTAGAACTGTTTAATTGAATAATGATTCATTTGCTTTGCTGAGCTTGTGTTTAATTAAAATGAGGTTATGGAAGATACGATAGTCCATCTTTTGGCAATCGGTTGTTATAAATATTACTATATAATTAACTTTTATTTTATATACAGATTTTATGTGAGTTTAATATGAGTTTCGCATAGCTTAATCTAGATCTATACAATTTTGTTTTATGAGATTCAACACAAAATTAAAATTTGGAATGTATATGGGTAATTCAAAATTTGAATAACATTGATGAATTTAAGCTTTAAAATTTGACAATATACACATATTACACAGACGCATAAAATGCTCTTTCAATTTCCATTTAAATATCGATTTTTTAATAATTCAGTGTCGCTAATCTTAAATCTGAAGCTCGTTGGTGCTTTCTCGAAGAATTCTATCCTGTGATCGAAATCGTTACCAAAATCAATATCGGTATAATATCATTTATTTTTTAAAACCGTAAACAATTTATATTTATTACCGTTTAAATGAGGAAAATTTATTTTATTAAATTTCGTAGTTTAAAATTCATATTGGAAATATATAGCGTATTCACAGTTCATCGTATTTTTGTATGGTATTCGTATCGTGTAGTATATTTACGATACAATAACACAGAAACGTCAATTTGTTGTTGCATCCCTTATAAAAGTGAAATACCACAAGTGTTGTATTTGAGAGAAACCCTGAGGCATGTTTTTTGGTGTAGTATTTTGTGAAATGAAGAAATTTTTCCAATTGAAGACAAATAGTGCACATAAAATGTTAATTTATTTGTTTTTCTATTCAAATCGAGGAATATTTATGATAATCTCAAAAATCTTAATATTATAAGAATCAGCTGCATTTATTTGACGAAATATTTTAATATAATAATAGTTTGGCGCTACAGTCCTGTATAGAACTTCGGCCGAGCTCTCTCACCATTTTGAGCTGTGCGTGTTATATTTGTACTCAAAGTGGTGGGACCTACAGTTTATTGCCGAATCCGGGTGAGAGCTTATTCATAGCCAATTTTTACTCTCGTAGGTTTGCCATTTACTGCAGAGAGGTAGCGCGGTATAGAAAAATATTTCTATGAAAATATGTTACCCCAGTCCAGGCTTGAACCGGGGACCTTTCGGCTCGCAGTCCAACGCACTAACCACTGAGCTACCGCGGCTACACGATATATTTTAACAAGCATTAAAGTGGTGCTCACAGTTCAAATGCCGTACTGTCGTATTCGTACAATCTCGTACCAATATCATGAAACTGTGAATACACCAAGTGTGAGAATAATGGTAAAAATTAAATTTTGGTCAAAATTATTTTTATATTAAATTACTTCATTTTTAATTCAAATTGGAAATATAATTTTTATGAAATTAGTTGGCAGTGCCTTGTACGAATAGAAACTGATGACATGAGTTTAAATCCAAACCATACCAAGATCGTATACACGAACCATTTGATGTTTTCATGACGTCATTATAGAAAAATTATTTCTTACGATACTTGGTTCGTATGATCATTGTCTGTCTTATGTTTTCAATTAGTATGTGTGTTTCTTCAAAGCAACTCATTCAAATTACGGTTTAAGAAATTGAAAATATGGAGAAAAACTAATATACTGCCATGTTCCGGCTTTTGATCGAAAATTTGTAAATTTTTGAATTCGATGTCACAACACAAAAAATGTGTTTTTCAAATGAATTCAACTCGTTAAAGTCAAAGCAAACGGATTGAATTCATTTGTTTACAAATTTTATATGAAATTCGATCGGAATTCGATCGAAAGACGGAACATGGCCGATAAACACAAAAACTGAAATCGGTATCGCTACCGTAGAAGTTGGAGTATAGATAAATCTATTTCTTATAAATCTTTAAACAGAAACCGATATCACCCATTATTGGTTAAGATTTTAGTTCTTGATTCTGGAATTTAAAACCGTTTTTTTGTTGAACTTCAAGATTCTAATTAAGACCTCATAATGTAAATACCATAAAATTTATATTTTTTGCATTTGGCGAATTTTTATTGGATTTATTTACAAATATTAGCTGAATTATTCCCAATGAAAAACAAAAGAAATAAGATCGAAAAACCTAATCTGTAAAATGTCAAATTAAAAAAAAGTATACAGTAAAAAACTATACTATAGCAACTGATATTAATTGCATTCATTATTCAATCCAGCAATGAAATTCGCAAATTTACTGAAAACATTTTCTATTCTTCGTTATATAAACAATTGCGTTCACTAATATGAATATTTGTACGTCAATGCAGCAAATAATTTAGTCGGCGCAGTTTTAGCAAATATAATTGCTGAAACTGCGCCGACTAATAAATTAGCTGCATTGACGTTCAAATATTCATATTAGCAAACGGAAAGAATAGAAAACGTTTTCATTAAATTATTAAATTTCATTGCTAGATTGAATAATGAATGCAATTAATATCGGTTGCTATATTTGTGTCGTTTATTTTTTTCTGTATATGGTCCACTAAAGCAAAGCGTTCATAGGAAAACTGACATCAGATTAGAGATCTGCGGCCCCAAAATTACCGAAAAAACATATTTTGTATTTATGTATATCGTCAATATAGTAAACAAATAAATTAGATTAACTAAATAAATTGAGCAAAGTTATTTATGCAGTATTTCGATTATGAATTTTAATAAATGGACTTTGCCTTTCAAATATTGATTATAATGAGATCCAGTTTTTCAGTGACATTTTCAAATTAAACTTAGTTTAAACTAGATGTTATTTCGTCTATAGCCAATATATAATAATAATTATAGTTTGGCGCTACAGTCCTGTATAGAACTTCGGCCGAGCTCTCTTACCATTTGAGCTGTGCGTGTTATATTTGTACTCAAAGTGGTGGGACCTACAGTTTATTGCCGAATCCGAACGGCGGGTGAGAGCTTTTCATAGGCAATGGTTTTCTCTCGTAGGTTTGCCATTTTTGACGAGAGGTAGCGCGGTATAGAAAAATGTTGCTATGAAAAGATGTTGTTAGCCCCAGTCCAGGCTTGAACCGGGGACCTTTCGGCTTGCAGTCCAACGCACTAACCACTGAGATACCGCGGCAATTCCGTTTGGAAATATGAATATTTGTGCGTCAATGCAGCAAATTATATTTGCTAAAACTGCGCCGACTAAATTATTTGCTGTATTGATGTACAAATATTCATATTAGCAAACGGAATTGCTGATTTAACGAATAATAGCAAATGTTCTCATTAAATAAGTGAATTTAATTACGTATTGATTAATGAATGCAATTAATATCAGGCTGGGTCAGGGTTGGGTTATCCACTCCACTATCCGGATGGATTGTTTTGGATTTTATCCACTTAAAAAATCCATGATTTTTGACTTTTTTTGGATTTTTTTTGGATTTAATCGATTTTTGTATATTTTTCGAATTATAACTTACATGGTTTCTCCGCTAGCCATAATTTATGGAAATGTTTATGTTGTACAATCAAAATGTATTGTGAAGACACTACATGTCTTGCCATAAATCTCAAACATTATGGTATGACCATTAAAGTTTGCCATGATTTTGACGTATCGAAATAAATTAAAATCAAAATAATTACCTACAAATTTGTATTTCATCAATTTTTAATTTTGTATAACGTTGAACTAATTCATTTAATAAATTCGCAGTGCATGTATCAGTGATACAGCGTAGAGCGAGTGCAAAATATAAGTTAAAATAAAATGTGTCTGTCATAAACATGAACTTAAGATATGACTAGTTGAGAAGCAGTGTTAGGAAATATATTTGTGGTTTTAGAGTACGATTTATTTTTTGAAAATTCAAGAATTGGAATGAACCACCAAATCAAAAAAATTATTTGGACCACTGCTAGATGAATTGGGAATCAAATGATTCACATATTATATTAGTGAACATAGGCCTTTATGTAGAACCAAATAATTTAATGATGTAGTCTCCGAAACTTTGGATTTTATTGAAGCCAATCATAAGTCAATTTTGACTTTGATTGAATCTATTAGGTTTTAAAGAGTTGTCCTGTTATAAATAAGACATTCAAAATAAATTAGATAGGCACTTAGGCTGTTTCATTTTTTTGCCTATATGACTAAATCAGTATATGAAAGAAAACGGCTTTCAGATCGACGACAAAGCATGTTTTAACCAAAGGTTATACAGCAGTTCTCGGCAGCGAAAGCGTGGAAAGAAATAATTCTAAAAACCGATAAATTAAATTATGTTATTTATAAATAACCAAATTTTATAAAAATCCAATAAAATCCAAAAAAAAAAAAATACAATAAAATCGTACGGATTTTTTCCAGCACTGGCTACTGTTGTAATGGAATTTGGTGCCTATGATGCACATGTGATTTTACGAGAATAAAATTTGTATGAGAATAAAATCGAAAGACATTTAATTTTTCATACAATAAAAAATTTTCATACAATAAAATAAAAAAGTTTAGTAATTTAAACGAAATATTCGTAATTTTTTTGTTGTTTAAATTTTACCAATATCGATTCTTAATATATACGAAACGTTCGTAAAAAATATTTTGGAAAAAATAGAAATTACAAATTATTCATATATACTACGAATTTTTCGTGTATTTTACGAAATTAAAAATTACGAAAAAATATTTCATAAAATGTCCTAGAAATTATTTTGAGTGGGTCTGAAGGACCGTTTATGAAATACCGATTAATCTTTACATGATTCTGAATGTATTTTATGTATCGTTGAAAGT
This sequence comes from Dryomyza anilis, assembly GCA_951804985.1. Classification (NCBI taxonomy): domain Eukaryota; kingdom Metazoa; phylum Arthropoda; class Insecta; order Diptera; family Dryomyzidae; genus Dryomyza; species Dryomyza anilis. Next base: position 28,216,059 of record OX638132.1, on the reverse strand, counting down.
ACAAACCAATATTAATAAAATTAGCTTTAAAACGTACAAGTCAAAAATAAAAATAGCTACAATTTTATGATCCAATTACTTTGTTACAATTTTCGGGTCAAGAAAAAGGAAGTACAGCAGTTTAAAAAACATTTTTAAGCCAAGCTAACTGGAAAACTTTAGTTTGCTCATTTAAACGTTAATTTTCCATCTCAGTGAATACAAAAACTATTAAAGGTTTTAGTAGAAAAAGGGTGTAAATTTTTGCACTAAAACCTTTAAAGGTTTTTCTGCCTGTAGTCTTTTGCGACGTTCCTTTTGATTAGGAATTATAGATCTTAGAAAAATGTTGAAAAGTTTAAACACACAAAAAAATCTATCAACAATCAGTATTTATCATATTGATGAATTCATTCATTGCATAAAAATCGTATTTTATATATGTTTTTCATTTTCAGTATTTTTTTTTAACATCAAATTTCAAACTAAAATTTGTCCCTTTTTACACATTTATGTATTGATAATTCTTAATGGTTTAATAATATTTAATTTCTATTTATGTCATGAATCCATTTCATCATATTAATGAACGTACATCATATTGATGAATTTTGTTCATCAAACCAATGAATGAAATCATCAATATGATGAATACTGGTGGTTGGTGTAATTTTTATTTGTGTGAACTAAGTATAAACTTACACTGAAAAACAGGTCCTGATATTTTTGATATTTGGTTTTGTAATTTTTGTTAAACCAGTTGTTCTTGAAAACAGATTTTAATTTTGCGTGTGTTACGAATACAAAATGTTTTAGATTTCTAGTAGGATTATAAAACTGAAATAACTTCATTCCATATTTACAAAATACAGGCCGCTTTATTGATTCAGCAATGTGTTAGTGACTTCCGTGAAGGAAAGCAGCGGACTGCCGTCGGGCTGTTGGTCGCCGGCGCCGAGCGCATGTGCGGCACCACTGATGACATAGGCATTGGGTGCGTAGGCGAGCGCCGTGTGTGCGGTGATGTTAGCGATTGCCGCTGCGGTTGCCACGGAGGCATGACTGTGACTATTGTCGCCGCCGCTACTTCGTCCAATGCTGCAGGATGTGGCACTGCTCTGGGTCGTGCCATCTGTAATGGGCTGCAGCGCGGCGTTGAGCGGTATGGCGGCACCAAATCCGGATGCAGCGGTTGATGTGATAACGATGGGCGATGCAATGATTGCAAGTTGATGCAATTGTGCAACGTGGTTGCTGGCGCTGCTATTGTTTGCAGCTGAGCTGGTGGCGATTGATGCAGTGGCGGCGGCGGCAGCAGCAGATCCTGGTGATGTGCAGGCTGTTGGCGAAGAGCTGCACGATGGTGTGGAGCCTCCTGCACAGCCTGGAAGCGGTTGCAGCGCATAGTTGAGATGCTGCAGTTGTTGCGCATTGAACTGTGACTGCTGGTGGTGGCTGTGTTGTTGATGCTGCTGTTGGTGGTGGTGGTGATGGTGGAGGTGTTGGCTATGTTGGAGATGGTGCTGCTGTTGCGGCGGCGGCTGTACATCGGCGCTGAGTATGAGCTACAATGCGTGCGGCGTGGGGAAGAGAGAGAAACGGTTGATTATGGCGGTTGGCTTGTGGTTGGGACGGCAATTCAACGGATTTACATGTTGGTGAAAGAGTTCTTAATTACTTGACTACTGAAAACAACAACAACAACAATTACTGCTAAGGTGTAAGTGCGAGCTACGTTTAGTTGGAGCGACTGGAGCAACAAAAGAGTGAGGTGGAAGCACAAGAAAAAGGAATGGGAGTTTTAGCAGAAATATTTTTCTATTTCTTTAAAGAGTATTTGGAAAGGTATTTGGAAGAGGTATTTGGAAGAGGTATTTGGAAAGGTATTTGTAAGAGGTATTTGGAAGAGGTATTTGGAAGAGGTATTTGGGAGAGGTATTTGGTAGAGGTATTTGGAACGAATATTTTGAAATGCAATGGAGCAGATGTATGATGGCAGGGGTATTTTTGGAAATTCCTTCAATTGGATGGTTGCGATTTAGGAAGGGACAGGATTTTTTCGGATGGTAGTTCTTTTGTTTCACTTTTGCCGTCGTGCTGGTCGTCGACACTCACTGAGTGCTACTAGCGTGCTGAGTGGTAGCGTGATGGTGGTGGTGATGGTGGTAAGTGAAATACTGGTATTGCGAGTAGGACGCAGGACTCCATACCTCGCTGCCATTAGCAACTGCGACCGCACCGACACCGGCACCGCTGCTGCTGTTGCCCACAACCGTTTGCTGCATGGCGGCGGCTGCTGCTGCCGCCGCTGCGGCTGCATGATGGTGATGATGGTGTGCGGCAGTGTGATGATGATGTGCAGCGGACGTCGATGATGACGACGACGTGGTTGGTGGCGGCGGCGGCGCATGATGGTTATGCTGCGCATGTGGCTGCTGATGTTGGTGATGATGATGCAGCGCATGGTGCGAATGCGCCGAAGCATGCAGCAGCGCCTCCTGCGTGTGTGCGTGCGTGTGCGGATGATGATGGTGGTGACTGTGCTGCTGGTGAAGATGCTGCTGCAGCTGATGATGATGATGATGTGCATGCGTATCAGCAACCGCATTAAGTCCAGCAGCGCCGGCCGTATTGCTACTGCTGCCGCTAAGTCGATGCTGTGGCGAGGTCGTGTGCGACGACGCGGAGTATAAGCCAGAGTCGTCGTGCTGCAGTTGGTAATTGGAATCTGGCGTAGAAGTTTTGACGTTACCACGTTCTTTAGTGGCTGCAGCGCCATTCCATTTGCTGGCGTCTGCAGTGTCGTTGTTGTTGCCGTTGCTTGCGCTATAGCTTATGCCATTCGCCAGCGACGTATTTTGCGGCGAGCCACGTTCGGCGACTCCTCCGCTGCCGCTGCCACCACCAACGTGCCGTCCGGCTATGCTGTTGATGGGCACCGGTCCGCTGGACTGTGTGCCCCACATGAGCACCGTTTGACGTTCGTATGGATCCGCGTGTGAGGAGGAGGTCAACTCCAGTTTGGGCGTGACGCTGCCGCCGTTGCTGGCACCGACGTTGGCATTGCTATTTGCTGTACTCACATTGACCGTGTGTCCGGCACTGCTAGAAACCGCGCTGACGTTCGCCGCACCTACAGGCGATGGACCATCGGACGAGCAGGAGACAACTTCCATCACATGTGGCGAAGACTTTGGAGTTTTCAGGGGTATTTGCTGCATGCAGAAAACAACAATGCGTTAGGATTGCCGTCCGGTTGTCTACTCAATGAAAACTCACCTGTGGCGTGGACGTGGGACTGCCGTAGCCGCTGCTGTAGCCACTGTAGTATTTCCCCGTGTCCTGCCACTTGTCGTCCTTGGGCGCAATGGCGTAACCATCGTAAGACAGGAAACCATTCGTCACGTACGCCGACGCTGGTGCGCTCGTGTGATGGTAGTCAGTGTAGTAGCCGCCAACGCCCTGCAGCCGATACTGATGGAAGAGGTTCTCGGTGACCGGGTAAAAGTTGGTCGAATGCACCGATGGATTCATGTACAGATTGTCGGCCGCCGTGGCGTACGGTGAGCTCGAATACATGGGGTTAAGGTTGGAGTAGGCGGCTGCGACGGCTGCTGCCGGATCGGGCAGATACTCGACGACGGGTGCGGGTGACGTTACCTGGTGGGGAGACGCGTTAGCAAAAAAGGAGGGAGAAAGTATTCAAATCTTTTTACTTGTCCCAGCGGAGAAGATTGTTGCGGATGCTGTTGCATTTTGCGCTTAGTACGACACGTCGACAGAAAGTCTCGCAGTTGCGTCTTGTAACGACGATTTGGCCGTGTTGGTGTGACGGGTGGCGGCAGCGCATTAGGTGATGTGCTCGGCGGTACAACCAGCTGATCAGCCTCAGAGAAGTATGTAGAGGCGAGTCCGGTGTCAAGGTAGCTAACCTTGAAGTCCATCGTACGTTTACCTAGCAAATCCTGACCCTCCTCGTCCATGAGCTGGCGATGCGTGCAGATGACAAAATCCGGCTTTGAGTTTTTGTAGACCAGGCGGGAGCTAAATGAGTAAAAGTGTTTACATCGGTCTAAGAATGACTAAGGGACAATGGTGAAAAACCTATAGACTCACCTCGTCTGTAGCCATTGCCATTCGCCACCCTTCTTCTGATAGCGGTAGGCGATCATGCCGGAAGCGCCCGTTTTTAAAACTAGAAGAAAAAATTGAATAACTAAGTGAATCTGGCATGAGGTTTTTTAAGACTTACGCTCTTGATGTGCACTTGCGACATATGCCAAATCGTCAAAATGCACCAGATCGTAACCACCCATGTTGACTAGTTCCGCATCCGAGTATCCAAGAATGTGTTTTCCTCTGTGTAGAATATTCGGTTAGTAAAATCGAGATTAAATTATTTTAGTAGTTCTTTGCACCCACCTCTGATCCATGGACACCAGCGACAAGTCCAGCTTGTGCTTTGACTTGAACATGTTCTCTTTGTGTGGAATCTCCAGCAGACTGGGCGGCCCAAATGGCGTGCAGTAGGCAAAGAGTGCTAGCGGCGGTTCTTCTGTCTTGCGATTCTGACCGTGCAGGATTTTGATGCGACCTCGTATATCCAAACGCAGAAAGCCGGAAGTGTTGTCGAGCAGACAACGAAAACGTACCGTAAAGCTGCGTTCCAGATAGACGGCCTTGTCCGGTGCCAATGTCTCTGCCAGCTGCATGCTGGACATATCGGCAGGCAGGAAGGAATTCCACAGCAATTGACGCTGCAACTCCTCACGATCCTCTGAATGGACTAGTTCGTAGACAGACTGATGCACGATATCAGACTACAATGTATGAGAAGAGAGAAATGGAGAGAGAGAGAACATGAAAATACGAGCAATAATTAAAATAACTATTTGGGTTCGCTGAACCTGACTGAGAACAACTGTGAACTAATTGAAAATGTGCCAAGGAACCGTTGCGAAGTTCCACGGAACACGAGCTGACTTTAATTTAAAATTTTGCTGGTGCCTTGATTTTATTGATTTTGGGGCGCGATCGCATAAATCATGTGCCAACAAATTGAAAACGTATGCAGCATTGTTAGATTTTGGGCAAGAGCTGTGCCAAATTGAGACATAAATTAAAAAAATTGTTTTTGGGGAAAAAAAAACCAGAGAGGCAGGGCAAAGTTCTGTGTATTTCAACAGTGTTGTGCGTTCCGAATTGGTAACAGCACAATGTATTAAAATGTGAATTCAATATGAGTATGATCAGTGTTGTGAGGAATGCTATGCTAATTTTAAATGATCCCAATGAATAATTGATCTACGATACACATGTTATTATTTTCCGTACTGTGCTTAGATCCACATCTAACCCAGTGACCTGCTAGTGGTCCAACACTTGCAACCATGCCGGACACCTTCATTTTTTTATTCATTTGAATTGTTCATCGATACGAATCGGAAACACATATGCGATGCATGAATCAGTGGTACCATCAAACTGCCTTGTTTACCAAGCAAGAACAGTGGATCGCAAGGAAACCCCGCTCGGTCTGCTGGACGGCGGTCTGTCGATCGACCGCGCAAACGATCGGAACCAAATGGCAATCAATGCTTGTTGAACAAATACACATTAAACGATGCCAATCGTACAGAACACAGCAATAGCAATAGCGAAGCAGCAGTCACTCCCAGAGAGTAGCAACAGCAAACCGAGCAGCAAATCAAAACCAAAACAATGGCCAACTAAAATTATGACTGCGATTCGTGTTGTGGATGCGCGCGATGATACGCAGTCAGCCTCGGAAGACTATAAATAAAATCAGATCAGCGGGAGGATTGCGCAATCGCCATGCCGTGAAGTCGTTGCGATGGGGTGGGGTAGGGTGTTGCGATGTGTGCTCGGTGTGTTGCCAGTGCAAACAAGGGGAGCAACCGGTAGGCAGCAACCTGACCAACGACTGTAACACGAGGCGATTTAATCGCCTCACATTCGCGCGGGTTCTTCTCGCGCATTTGGAGTGGTGGTCGCGGCGGTCAACGGGTTTCCCGGTGTTTACAAGTCGCTGCACTCGTTCGGACAGACTACAAACAGAGGCAGCAGCAGCAATACGATGTGTAGCCCACAGCGCGCAATTTTATTAACTTGTTTCGCTGTTTGTTCTGGCCTAATATCGGAATGCGCATCAATTGATTTGTAGTATTTGTTTGCGCAGGCTCAGCGAACACGCGCACGCGCGCGCGCTCTCTCTCGTTCGATTTGCTAACCCACGTGTGGACGCAAACTCTCATGGCGCTGCGCAGGCGCAGTTGCAGTCGGTGCTCGTCACTGTGTGCAAATTGGCAGCAACATGTTTTGGGTTGACTGAGGCGTGCTGGTCGGACCAGGCCGGTGCGAGCTGCACCAACGCTGCCGTCGCTGCACGGATGCACTCAGCAGCACTGGAGTCGGACTCATGCCCAGTGTGTGTAGAAGGTAAGATTTTAATTTAGTTGTAAATGTGTAAATCGGCTTTTTCTACGCCCATTTTGGCATCTCAATTAAAAGCGCTCGTAATGCAGCTTGCAATTTGTTTGTTGTTTGTGGCTATCACAAACGAATTGTAGGGGAGGGAATTTGCAGCAAACATACATATGATAATGCCACAGAGATAAGGGAACCAATTCGATGAGTAAATTCAAAAGTCTGCGGAATAGATGGACAAATTGGAACCGCTATATAAGGCAAGAACAAACATACTATGTAGGAACCAATTAAATTTACTGGATCTGACGAATATAGCACGACTGGCAGAAAATGGGTCCATTCTATTTAAATTTCTAAATTAGAACATATATAAAAACTGTATTTCCTCAAAAAAGTCTTAAGATGATCAACATGTTTAACATGATAACCTATATTATTGCTTCATTATGAACATAGTTTACAATACAAAAACCTATAAAAGGTTTTCATGCGACCATTTTGTGTCATTTATGTTTTCTTTATATAATGATTACGTCGTAAAAACAAAAAATTCCATGAAATAATAATGCCAAAATGTTTCGTTTTGTTTATGGATTGTTGAACTAGAGATGTGCATGTGAGCGTGATTCTGCGTGATTCACGTGAATCACGCGTGATTACGCGTAATTGTGATTGAATCCAAATTTTGCTCACGTGATGGTGAGTGAGTGTGAGTAGACCTAAAAATACCGTAAGTGAGTGTGCGTGAGTACAATTTTTTCGTGAGTGAGTGAGTGTGCGTGAGTCGAATATTTCATAAAATAAAAAAATCTCAGTTTTAATTTTTTGCGATTTTTCGATATTTTTGCTGAACTACAGAACAAGTAGGACCACCCCTTGAACTCAGAAGACTTCAGGAAAGCGACTGCTCACTTTTCAGAACAATAATAAATCAAACCCTTTCTAACGACCGTCATATATCCACTCAACTCAGAATAAGTTGCAAGATTCCAGTCAACAATTGATCTAATCCCTGCAAACCAGCCGTACTTAGTATGGGCTAGTAAATTTGTGTGGGGTCATGTCAATGGTTTTTGCTTGGTTTCATATGACCGTTCATGGAAATGGATATAGATCTCAATTTTTTTTACGCATTTTTGAAGAAAGGTGTATTTTCAATTTCAACTATACATGATAACTCTGTATTGACTTCCTTTTGTTTATTAAGTTTAATTTGTTCCAGGGGTTCGTGTGGGGTACCGTTTTCTTCGAGTTATAAATGTAGTAACCAAAAAAATCGCTTCAAAAATAGTTTTTCCCAAAGTTAATTCATCCCTGGTAAATTCTGCCAGACTATTTATACCCTACACTAAGAGTGAAAGGGTATATTCAGTTTGGTACGCCTTTTGTAACACCCAGAAGGAAGCATCTCCGGTATGGAAAAGTATATATATTCTTGATCAGCATTACCTCCTGAGTGCGATGTCCGTCTGTCTGTCCGTCTGTCTGTCTGTCTGTCTGTCTGTCTGTCTGTCTGTCCGTCTGTCTGTTGAAATCCCTACTACTTTTAAAATTGAAGAGCTAGATAAATGAAACTTATAACTTAGATTACTAATATACCTACGCTGTATGTGCGAAAAAATTGGCGAGATCGGTCCATTGTGACCTATGATCCGACCACTTATGTTCAAATACCTCATATAAAATGTACATATAAAGATCAATTTTAATGTATACGTGCTTAGGTAAACTTTTTTGGTCAAATATATATTGACATCATGTTCAAATACATGATAATAATGTTTTCCGGCGAAAAGACTTGCGGTTCACAAAAAAAAAATCGAAATTCGGTACACCTACCCATTTGTAAATATGGGTATCAAATGAATGGAAATTCTTCAGCGATTGAATGTTTGTAGTTATTTTCAGGATTTGTATACCCTGGTGACCTATATATCACTTTGAATGGTAACCACACATATGTGTAGGGTATTTATAGTCGGCTAAGAACGACTATAATTTTGATAATCCTAACTATCATAATTACACCTACTTTAAAATTTCCCATGTGATCTAACCTTCCCAACTGGTTTTTTATTGATAATTCTTTTCCACAGATAATTTTTCCAGAGACAATTCTCAAAGATTTTACACGAATTGTTCAACGGAGAATTATTCTTCGAGGCAATTTTTACGTTTTTATATGAAAAGCACATCGAATTTCTTTCAGATTTCCATCTCCGTTAAAAATTAAAATATATTTTATTAAAATTCATAACATCATTATTGGGTTTTAAAGATGTAGTTTGTATTGGAGGTGCCACGTTCGGTCGACCCATCAAAAACCAACCTTACAAATGAAATATGTATTTTTATGCATTCTGAAAACAATAGCAAAAAAACGTGAATCACGCACGTGAATCACGCGTTATTGTGATTGAATCTTAATTTTACTCACGTGATTGTGAGTGAGTGTGAGTAGAGCAAAAAAGGCTGTGAGTGAGTGTACGTGATTAGAAAAAATCTTTAGTGAGCGTGAGTGAGTGTGAGTCAAAACTAACTCACGTGCCCATCTCTAGTTTGAAAACATTGACAAATTTGAACCAGTTGGGAAGGTTAGATCACATGGGAAATTTTAAAGTAGGTGTAATTATGATAGTTAGGATTATCAAAATTATAGTCGGTCTAAGCCGACTATAAATACCCTACACATATGTGTGGTTACCATTCAAAGTGATATATAGGTCACCAGGGTATACGAATCCTGAAAATAACTACAAACATTCAATCGCTGAAGAATTTCCATTCATTTGATACCCATATTTACAAATGGGTAGGTGTACCGAATTTCGATTTTTTTTTTTGTGAACCACAAGTCTTTTCGCCGGAAAACATTATTATCATGTATTTGAGCATGATGTCAATATATATTTGACCAACAAAGTTTACCTAAGCACGTATACATAAAAATTGATCTTTATATGTACATTTTATATGTGGTATTTGAACATAAGTGGTCGGATCATAGGTCACCATGGACCGATCTTGCCAATTTTTTCGCACATACAGCGTAGGTATATTAGTAATCTAAGTTATAAGTTTCATTTATCTAGCTCTTCAATTTTAAAAGTCTTAGGGATTTCAACAGACAGACAGACAGACAGACGGACAGACGGACAGACAGACAGACGGACAGACAGACAGACGGACGGACAGACGGACATCGCTAAATCGACTCAGGAGGTCATGCTGATCAAGAATATATATACTTTTCCATACCGGAGATGCTTTCTTCTGGGTGTTACAAACGGCGTACCAAACTGAATATACCCTTTCACTCTTAGTGTAGGGTATAAAAATCATACTAAATTAAATGACGTTTAATCGAAATATAGCTACGTCTAGTTAGAATCACTGTTTTCAAATGCAAGGTCCTGATTTGTAATGCTAATAGAATATCTATAACCTGATTATATTCCCATAAAATTTGTATTTTAAAATATTGTTTATGGAACTATATAAAGTGAAGTAGCATACATACTCGAATTAGAAAGATACGTCGAATTAATATTACAAAAATCTGCACAAATACATTTGAAATTCACTTCAAGACTTTAATTTTATTTCAAGACATGTACTGTCGTCGATCTACTGTGAAAATAAATTAAATTTGTTGCTCACAACAACAATGCACAAGTAGTGTCAAAGCAAAACAAAACATAAAAAAGACGTAGTTTCAGTGAGAGTCTATAATGATGTGCAATAAAACTGCAAACACTGAAATGAATGCTTATGACACTAAGTACTCAGTGCATTTTACATTTGTCTTTTGTTATTCTTACTCTAAGGAATTTTCATTAAAAATTCAAAAGGTATAAGAAAATCATATAATATTTTATATTTCACGAAGGGAAATTAAATTCTTGAACTCGAGAAAAATTCAGTTAGAAAGAAAAATAGTAGAATTTGATTAATATCAATAAAATACTACTAAAATTCAAGAATTTGTCATCTGAATATTAAGAAATCAAATTACTTAGTTGTCAAAAAAGTAAACAAACTTTATTCCACTGGATTTTGAGAAGTTAATTTATTGATTATTAAAAACCAAAATTGTTTCTGTATTCTTCGCAAAAGGAACACGTGTTCATGTATCTGTCGTTGTTTTCATCAATGTTTCTTTCTCTTTAATATTAATTAGCTCGTATGCTTTGTTTTGCGAGGTCGCCATCTGTTTGTTAGTGTGCATGTTTGTTTGTTGAATGTAACTAAGTCAAAATTTCTAGATATTCAGACATTATGTTCTTAGGTATCAAAAAAGTAACTAAGCACAATTTGTCTGGATTGCAGTTGTTTTTCCCTTAGGTGTCAAAAAACGGCATGCTATAGTGTGTTTTTACGAATAAATAAACAAAGCACAGCCAGCCAAGCAAGCGTCTGTGTATGTATACATCTCAAAGATATTATAATAGAAAAAACGAAATTTCCTACGAATATTAGTATGATTTCTGTTCGTAAACCTAAATTAAGATTAAATTTCGCATGAATACCAAGTTGATTTCATGCCATTGTTATCTAAATACACTATACAATGTTTATAGGTAACGTGCGGAAGGTTTGTACATAACCAACAGTAGTGGCAGCAGAAGAGAAGACATAGTGTATAAGGTAAGTAAACGGTTTCAGAATAATATACATAAATTAAATTAAATATACTTATGGTTCTTTTTGGATTTTAGAACTTTTTTCCCTTCGTGTAAGTTTTTTATATATCGAACAACATTTTTTGGATTATTTGATATATTTAAAAAAAATAGTTTGTTGGATATATTGCTTTTCGACCAATGCGTTGTTTTTTTTTTTCGAACACAATTTTTTTTAACAATTTTTTCTATTCAAAAATAATGTTTGTAATAATTTTTTTTTTTAAACAAATAAATACCGAAATTACTGTCGTCAAACGTCGAGCGGCAGATTTGTTGCTGTTTTTTATGTTCGTCTTCTCGCTCGTAACTCGTTGCGTTCACTCACTGCACTCAATGTACTTGTTGCATTTTCAGCAACAGTAGTGTCATTAGGTTTGGCTTTTTAAAACATTGAATATCTTGAAAGAAAAATATGTTGACACTATTTGACACTAATAAAACAAATAGTACAGTGAAGTGAAGTCGCTGGTTAGACTTCACTATAATACTGTAGAGTGCCACTGAAAAATGCACTAAATATTGCTGAGTGCAGTAGTGCATATTTTGCAGAGGGAACTTCAAATACATCTGTGTTTACCATATATAGGTGAAAAATGCATTTTAATCATTAATTTTTATATTTCAAAATTAAAGTTTGAGCAAATTAAATAGAGTGTATTTTTGTGTAATTGAAAATGAGACCGAATTAATATATTTAAGAATGATCGCTCACCATATAATCAGAAAGTGGAAAAAGACACAAATGTGACTTTTTTTTCCAAAACGATCGATCTTTAGAGATTCCGGAAATTAATTTTTTGTTTTTGGTGAACTAAAAAAACGGAAATTGGCTTCATGGCACAAAATGGATATCACCAAAGTTTAAGAAATAAATACATAAAATTTTGTAAAAGGTAACTCCTATATATTGAGTTTCCTAAAATTAGTGCTAACATTTTTCAACATTAATACTCTACCTAATTTAAAATTCATGGTATAAATTTTAGTTCGTAAAATTTAGCGCTAATCATTTCGTATTCACTGCATTTTACAATTGCTCGAAAAATCCAATGTATTGTAAAAATATAATTTAATTGCGGGCAATGTTAATCACTTTCAAGATAATTTACTTTTATAAATTAGTATTAAACGCAGATATTTAAATGTTTTTCAACATTACTTTTTGTAGTGGCATTTCCAAAATTATAAATATCATGGCAAGCAAACACCTTAAAAATGCAAAAATATATAACTAAAAACATAATCGGTGAAGTATAAAAATTCTAGATTTGAATTTTAGAAATATATCGTTACAGATAAAAAGTAATTTAAATTGTATAACTTCCACTCACACTAAAAGTGAATAACACCCCAAAAGCAGGCACTAATGTGCAGAATATCACAGGAAAACTTAATTAGCATATTCACAGTTCATCGTATTTTAGTATGGTATTCTTAGTAGTATATATACGACACAATAACACATAAATATCAATTAGTTGTTGCATCCCTTATAAAAGTGAAATACCACAAGTGTTGTATTTGAGAGCAACCCTGAGGCATGTTTTCTGGTGTCGTTTTTTGTGAAATGAAGAAAATTGTGAAATTGAATATAAATAATACGCATAAAATTTTAGTATTAATGGAATTTTCATGATAATATCATTAAATCCTAATTTTATAAGAATCAGCTGCATTTATTTGACGAAACATTTGAACAAGCAAAAAAGTGCTGCTCACAGTTTAAATGGCGTACTGTGGTATTCATACAATGTCGTACCAATACCACGAACTGTGAATACGCTAAATATGAATTACAATGATGCGTGTGTCTGCATTTAATAGTGTGGAACTCTAATTAAGAGTACTTCAGTTCGAGTTGAGTGAGTTGATCTATCGATTCTCATTTTAAGAGTTAATTTGACATGTTACATAAAGGCGTAAATTAAATCAAGAGTTAAATTTTTAAATTGGCCAATTTTTCTATTCGCCAACATGTTTAGAGATTTGTTCTATTGCTTTCTACTTAAAAATGTTCCATGTAACCTAATAAATAATACATTTTAATTTGAATAATTTTGGTTTATACATGAAGTCATTCTTAATAATTTTAACGATAGTTAAAATTAATAATTCATGGCAACCCAGTCTGCCATTCGATTCGATATCGCTTCGAGACTGTTTCGGAATATCAAGAAATTCATTCGATCTCGATAACGATTTTGTATATAGATACGCAGATATCGTAACGACATAATAAAGTATATTGGAAACGAGAAAAAAAACGATTCTGAATCGATATCGCATCGAATATCGAGATTGATTCAGTATGCCATATCTCGGAGACCTCCGATGCCTCGATTTTGTATCGAATAACTTCGAGAAAAAAATCGATTTTATTTTTAAAATTTCTCGTACATTCAAATTCATTAACAAGATACGATATATAAACATTTATCGCATCGATAACGTAATATATTTTTGGAAGCAGTATTGAACTCAGAAATTCTCGTACCAAGAAAACTCTCGTACGAAAAAACCTACCATGTAGGTCCAATTTGATGCTTAATATCGGTATGAGAAAGTACCCGATATCGTGTGATTTCTCCTTTTTCGCATTGATCTCGTAACGATTTCGAAACGAATGACATACTGGCATTGCAAGTTATATTATTTTTTTTCTTGTAGGTTAGTTATTCTTTAAGAGGATATTGAAAATAATAAATGTTACATTTTGTGGAATAACTTACCTGATGAAAACCCAAATAACTCTCGATGCTGTGCGTTGCAAAGAAGACTTCGCCCTCGCATGTGAGAATCATTAGAAATCCATTTAAAGCCTGCAAAGAAATCGAAATAAAGAAACATTAAATGTTGATCAAATTAAATGCTTCTCAAAGAAAATGATTTAATTGATTTGGAATATACAGTTCAATGCAAGATCAATACAAGGTGCCTCGAAATAAACTGTAGTAAGATTACAACAATGTTAATGGCGCACCAACAAAAATAGTAATAACAACAACAATAATCACTTTGAAATGACGATGACGACAAATTAATTGCTGGACCCCGCCAAAGTAGCTACTTGAATGAAATTTGAACACAACGCTCAATGGGGTTAATCCATCATTTCTGATGCCCGAAAACACGTCGAGTATGTAATTTGATTGTAGCAGACTCAGAGATGAATGAAATCGTCGGATGGATTGAGTTGGCGCTAACTTGAGGCTAAACAATCAAGAAACGAACAGATCCACATCAAACAAAACCAGGAAATGATGAGCAATTAAATCAATGATACCTGCGCGATTAGACAGTGCGACGGAGGGAGGAGGAACAGACTGGAGAGATGGACAGACATATATATATAGATGGACGGACACATTGTTCAATGGATGTACAGACTGACTGTTGATGGCTTAACGTGTTCCATTCATAATTTCACTTGACTTTAGTGGCAACAGCGTCAAAAGTAATTAAGTAGGTCGATCATATTGCAGACAGACAGACGGATAGACAGACCGACGGACAGGATTTGAACAATTGAAAGCGTAATGACATTGAGACCGATACAACCAGGGGGTATTTTTAACCTTTTCTTATATCTTTTTTTGCTTTCACGGATTCAGTTTTGTTTATTTGATAGTTTCTTTCAATCTCAGATATACTTTTGATATAAATGGTAATTTTCATTCTTAAAAATTAAAAAAAAAAGTTTGAAGAGTTTAAGACTTCGGTCGGAACAATCGATGTCCTCGAATAAATTGAATTCTTGAAATAATTTGTATTAATACGAATTTTTATTAAAATGAAACTCAAATTGTTTTATTTAGCATTTCGGTTTGCAAATATTTGATAAAACTATGGAGGCATGTTTTTATTTATCCACGATATTAGTATGATTTTCCGATGTACTTCAAGATTCTAATCACGACCTCATACTCAAGTTTTGCCTAAATTTATAGAGTTATTACGTTATACAAATATATGACAATTCTCGTATTTTTCTACATATTTTTGACTTTAACTTTTTAAAGATTAGAGTTTTCCATCTGATTTGTTTTGCATTTCATTGAGAATACTTTAGCTGATATTTTGAAATAAACCACATGAAATTCGGATTGATCTGACCGATGTTATGATCAGTCAAATACAAAATATATTAATTTTGAGGTATACCAATTACACTACCCAATACGATTTTTGCCATGAACATCCCATACATCAATTCTACATAATTCGTTGGCGCTGAGTTTGACTGCATACGTAGTTTTTTTCTTTCTATTACGTAAAGTTTTTGAAAAAATTGCAAAAGTATTTTTAGGCCGTTCTCAACCACTTCTTAGAAAAAAAAAAGTTCTGTGAAAAAATAGTTTAACCGAAAAACTTAAACGCAATTTTTCTTTCAATTGTCTAGGGTAATTTCAAATAATTAATAAATGCTGAGTTTTCGATAAGTTTTTAAAATAATTGAATCTAAACTCAGAACATTTTAATATTTTTATAATTTTTTTTTATCGTTTAGGATTTAATAATTAACTAAAAAATGATTAATAATTATCTAGAGCATAGTCCCAACTAACTACCAAAATTACTAACCTTTTTATAATTGATCCACTTTTCAAAATATTCCCTGAGACCTTAATTTTGATACTCATTTATAATCAATTTATAACGAGTTGGGAAAGTTAGGTCACATGGGTAAGTTCGGTCACATGGGGTGGATTTTAATAGTCGGTCGGGCCCGACTATGGAATACCCTACACCATTGGTGGGATATTTAATTGTATATCTTAATTTTAAAGTTTTTAATTATACTGAACCTCCCACCCTCAGAATATTATTCACATATCAGAAATTTACATCTTATATCCCCATAATTTAAAAATTGATATAAAAGTATATAAAACGAATACAAAAAATTAGAAAAATGTAATTGGGCGGACCACTCCAATATTCAAAAATTTTGTAAGGATAATATTTCATAGATTTGATTTTAATAATTTACGGTTCAAATTTCCACTATGAAAACCCGGGAAATAATGAAAAAAAAGTGGGCGGATCACGCCCATTCTTGGACCACATATTTTAAGGTGAATTCTAACAATACGTTTTAAACTTTATAACTATACCTTGAATACTTTTCGAGTTATTAGTTCCGAAAGAGTTATATAAAAGTGGCTTGTATGGGAGGTGGGCAAGTCCGTTGACCGACTCAGTTCCTATTTTTGGCTAAAATATATTGAGACGAAATTTCATCGCATTCTGTGCAGTAGTTCTCAAGTTATTTTGTATTCGGACAGTAGACAGCAAGACGGACAGACAGACGGACATGGCTAACGGACTCGGGTAGTGATGCTGATCAAGAATATATATACTTTTCCATACCGGACACGCCTCCTAAGGGGCGTTACAATATATGCACAAAGTTAATATACCCTGTACCTCATAGGTGTAGGGTATAAAAATAGTTTTAATGCCCGTAATTTGAAAATATCATAACTTAATATTATATTAGGTAAACACAGCAAATCCTCTTTTGGCATGAGGTTGGAAGAACGAAAAAGTTTGTTGTACCATCGAACTTTATTCGGTTAAATCAAATTGACTTAATATTTGCCTATACACATGAAATATTGGTTCTAAATCTGTACTAAATTGTTAAAAAACAGTTCGAAATTGGTTGCAGTACAAACTATAACTCTTTTAGTTTTGACAGTAACAACCGACTAAGCGGTTGAGAGAACCGAATAAGTTGGTTGCGCAAAGAGTTGGTTGGTGCAACTAATCTCTTAACTGTATGTATGCCTTTTATTATTGCATACGCAGTTTTTACCTATTACTTAATGTTTTTGACAAATATTCGGGTAAAAACGACTATTTTTCATTCATTTACATGTTAAATATACAAACATTTTAAAATTAAACAGTTTTTAACTGAAACTGTGTTGATAGGGCATATTTTAAAATTGAAAACCGCTACAAAAAAGTTAGTAATTTCCATTGTAAGTTTGAACTATGTAATGCATAACCATAAACCATTTTCTTAATTATCATTAGATCCAAAGTGCTAAAAAAATCGTCCAAAAATAGTCGAAAAAAAATCAATATTTTTCGAGTTTAGATTCAAATATCTTAAATACCTAATATTGAAATTAGTCTAGACAATTGAAGGAAAAACTGCCCTTACAGTTTTTTGGAAATCTAGTTGTGTAAGGGACTGTATTTTTTTAATTCTAAAAAGTGACTGAAAAGAGCCTGATATTACGAGAGCAATTTTCTTAAAAACTTTACGTAATAGAAAAAAACTGAGTATGCAGTCAAAATCAGCAACCGCGAATTATATAGAATTGATTTATGGGATGTGCATTGCAAAAATGTTTTCTCGTTTTATTGAGTAGCATATTCATTAGAATCTATTTGATAAGAATCTTAAAGTCCATCGGAAAAGGATACTAAGATCGTCGATAAGTTTTAATATTTTTAATCTGTTATTTGTAAAATGCTATTATTTAAAACATATTAAAAACGAAAAAGTATGAAGTTTCGTCGTTGGCTGAACGGTAGTGCATTAGACTGCCAATCAAAAGGTTCCGGTTTCGAACCCTTTGAAAATTGAAAATATGTTTCTATACGATGCTATCTCTCGATAAACAAAGGCAAACTTTCGAGAAAAAATATTTTCTTGAAAAAGCCTCTCGTACTCAATTTTCAGATTCAGCATTAAACTGTAGAGCTAAACTATTATTAAGTTTTTTGTTCTGTTTAAAAAAGGTAAGAGTTTTGAAAATATCTACATCATTTGATTTTAATCTTTGATTAAAATGAAATTTATTATAAAATATTATAAAAGTACGATTCGTTTCTTCTTTTGCATCTATGCAACAATATTGAAGTATTTGAGAAATTTGGTACACGCAGAAATATCTTGTTTGGCATGAGGTTGGAAGAATGAAAAAGTTAGTTGTACCAACTAACTTCATTCGGTTAAATTGAATGGTTTACAAATTTGCTGTCGGAACTGCCATATTAGCCTATACACTTGAAATATTAGTCTATACACACTCCTAATGGTTCTAAATCTGTACTAAATTGTTTTAAAACAGTTCGAAATTGGTTGCAGTGCAAACTGCAAATCATTTTATTTTGACAATAGACAACCGAATAATACTATTGTTTTCTGTGTAGAGTCAACCTCTCGACTGGAACTAGGTTGGGATACTCTGCAGCAGTCAACAGCAACGCAGTCCATGTGTCCGGTCCCTCCTGCCACTCGCCACTTTCATGACACTACGCATATCTTGTGATTTCTACCGCACAGACTGGTATTATTAAAATCGCATTAGAATGATACGCGAGCAGATGAAAGAGAGTCCAGTGAAACGGGAAAGAGACCTCCATATAAATACGACGTCGTAATTTGTAGGCGCTTAACAAAGTAACCTACAGCTGAAAAAGCCACAGAAACCGAGAAAGAAACTTCCACTTTATTGTATTAAATAAAATAAAAAAAAAAACAGAAAAGTAGAAGAAGAAACAATTAGCTGAGCACAATCACAATCGGAAGATCACTCAAACGATCGGGCGGGAGCTATGCTCTGAAAACGAGCAGGCGAACGAACGAACGATCATCCGGCGTCATCAACGACTTTATATCACATATATTTTCGAGCATCTATCCATCCATCCATCCGTTCAACTGTCTGTCTATATATAACCGTCCAACTATATGAGTTGATTTCGCTCATTATTGATGATCGCACTTCAGGGCGACTTGCTCGCTCCTCTGCGCTGCCCTCGGGGCAAGCCTTGCGATATCCTTTTATGAAATTTAAATTATGACGCCACTTAACATTTATGGCTGCTCTCTTGGCTATCAGCGCAGATCTGTGGCTTAAATGTCGGCGTATTCACCCAACAGATAGACAGACGTATTATGTGGCATTCGCGTAACGCGTTACGTCAAGGGGATCGGCAGAGTTTGTTGGTGCTGCGCTGCCGTTTCTCCGTTTTGCATCTGCATTAAGCCACACACGTCCGCGACGCGACGTATATTTGTCTCTGGCGCTCAATTTGTCCGGCTGCCTCATCTGGTGCGCCTCCTTCTCTCATTTAAATACCCGCGAATTAATTACCTCTACTTGCAGAATTTTTACAAATTACTCAAGAGTCGCAATTAAACGCAATCAAATTAATCTTCAGCACTTGCATGAGGAGGATGTGCAATGCTGCGAGAAGGATTCGCAGAAGTTGGCAATGGCATTCATCAAGCGGTAAAACTAACTGTGCCGGAAGTTTACAAAATATAGTACATTTAAATAGTTTCACTGTAATGTATTTTAAAATATCTCTAAATAGAGATTTAGGGTGTGCGAGTTTGTCGAATTGTATTGATGTAACATTTTGATTTTTTTTTTAATTTATTAATTAAGATGATTAAATATTTAATCAATACAATTAATTCGTTAGTTGTTTTAGTAAATACATTAATTGTATTGATGTAACTTTTTGTTTATTTTCTATTAATTTATTAATTAATATGATTATATATTTAATCAATTCAATGAAAGGTTGTATCGTCGATGAATCAATTAAAAATTAATTGTATTGATCAAATTTTTTGCTATATTTACACACATATTTTTTTCTGTGCAATCATTGAATTTTTTTCTTGTCTTTATCCGATCAATATTACATTTAATTCAGGCATTATAATGGTCAGAATTGATGAGATCTAAATATTCAGAATTGAATTTCAACTTGAATTTTTCAGAACTGTGCAATTTTCTGCTCGCAAGTGAAACAAAATAAATAAAATCAGTTTCATGTATCCAAGAACCTGGTAACCAAAAGCTACGATCATTAATAGATTGTAGCAACTAAGTTGTAGCCGAGAAAGCATAAAATTGGTACTTTAAAACTTTGTAAACTTCTTTGTCACTGCACAGAGAATAGAGATTTGTTGCGTCAACCAACTCTTTACAACCTTATTCGGTTCTCTCAACCGCTTTCTCAGTTTTTATATACAAAACTAAAAGAGGTCTAGTTTGGACTCCAACCAATTTTGAACACTTATTGAACCATTTCGAATGTTTTAAAACAATTTCCAACAGATTAAAAACAATTTGTAGTGTGATTAGGCTAATATTTCAAGCGCCAAATCAAATATGGCAATACCGCCAAATAATTTTTTGAAAAATTCGGTTTCACCGAATAAAGTTGGCTGTCATAACTAACTTCGTTGTTCCTCCAACCTAATGCAAAAGTCGATTCTTGTGTTTTTCTACATATTTTGGTCTATAACTTTTTAAAGATTTAAGTCATATTGCTCTTGTACTTTATTGAGAATAATAGGTACACAGGTACATAAATAATAGGCACACCTTAAAATTAATATTTTTATTGTTTGACTGGCCATAACGTTGGTCATATCAAACCGAATTTCATGTGGTTTATTTCAAAATATTAGCTGAATTATTCTCAATGTAATACAAAAGAAATGTGATCAAAAAGTTAAATCTGTTAATTTTAAAGACTAAAATAAATAGAAAAACACGAGAATTGCTATATATTTGTATTACGTAATAACTCAAAACTGGAGGCAATCTCAAAAACTGAGTACGAGGTCGTAGAATCTTGAAGTCCATCGGAAAATCACAAAAGTCCTTAATTGTTTGCCTAGTGTAATCTTAGCTAGTTGGTTTTTGAAAATATCGAACAGAGGTTAGCTGGGATGTTGACTATCTTAACAAAGAAAAATAATTTGTTGCGGCAACAAACATAATTTCCCGACCGAATTATCTGGTTGCGGTAACAACCTATAAACTATTTGCACTAGACAACTGCACAAATGTATTTGAAATACATTTGTGCAAAATATGCACTACTGCTCTCTACAGTATTGAGTGCATTTTGCAATGACACTCTACAGTATTATAGTGAAGTCTCTCAAGCGCGCTGCAGCGACTTCACTTCACTGCAGTATTTGTTTCATTGGTGTCAAGTAGTATCAAGACATTTTTTTCAAGACAATCAATGTTTTGAAAAACATAACCAAATGACACTACTGTCACTGAAAATTCAACAAGTACAGTGAGTGCAGTGAGTGAGCGCAACGAGTGAGTAAATGAACACAATAACAAATCTGGCGCTAGACGTTCGACGGCAGTAATGTTGTCGGTATTTTTGTGCTTTTAAAAAATACATTAAACATTATTTATTAAAAAAAAATGCTAAAAAAAAATGTGAACCACGCATTGGTCGAAATGCATATATCTAAGAAAAACATTAAAAAAAAAAATTTATAATGAAAAAATGTTCGAAAAAATAGAAAAAAAAAACTTAATATAAAATATTATATGATTTTTTTTATACCCTTTGTACTTTTTCTATATTTCAATTTTTTTGAATATTCCTAAAATTAAGAATAAAAAATTGTAAAATGCTCTAAGTACTCAGTGTCATAAGCAGTACATTTTAGTATTTGAATTTTTGTTGTACATCATGATAGACCTCTTCACTACAACTACTTTTTGTTCGTATTTTGTGTTGACACTACTTGTGCTTTGTTGCTCTGAGCAACATATTCATTTGCTTTTCGAGCATAGAGATGGCGACAGTAAATGTCTTGAAATAAAATGAATGTCTTGAAATGAAATTAATGTCTTGAAATAAAATGAATGTCTTGCAGTGGATTTTAAATGCATTTGTGCAAATGTCTAATTTCTCTCTTAACGCAGTTGTGACAACATCCAAGTCGATGACGTGCAGTTCTGACAACATCAAAGTTGGACGGTAAATAGCAAGCTACTTTAATCAAATTGAGATTTTAAAGAAATCCTAATGGTTTCATTAACGGTACCAGTTATTTTTTTTAGTTGCGTCCATTCACAGTATGTATTCATGCAAGAATCTGACAACCGAACAGTTATAGTGATGACTGAAATAAGGTACCATTGATATTTTTAAAATATATTTTTGTTAATACAACTGCGTACTCGATTGCCTCAACAAAGCTTAATATTAGAATTTGGAGAATATGCGAAGATGAGGTTACTGCAATCAAATGTGTAGTTGCGCGGACGAACATTTCGGTTATCCGAGTAGGTTAATTTTGACAAGACAAGAGATTACAACAAATGTTTTTATGAAAATTGCATTCGAAATTTTAGACTCTTTTCACTACTTCATAGAATACAAAATATACAGTAATATTGACTATTTTTTAATTATTTTTAAGCATTTACAATCAAATGATAAACGAGAAAAATATTTATGGTTATCCAGAACATAGTCCAAAGTAAGTATCAAATATGTTAATTATTTTCTAACTGTTCTTTTTAATATTGGTCCCCTTTTTAAAGAATATTTTTAAAGTAATAATAATATAATAGTTTGGCGCTACAGTCCTGTATAGAACTTCGGCCGAGCTCTGTCACCATTTTGAACTGTGCGTGTTATATTTGTACTCAAAGTGGTGGGACCTACAGTTTATTGCCGAATCCGAACGGCGGGTGAGAGCTTTTCATAGGCAATGGTTTTACTCTCGTAGGTTTGCCATTTACTGACGAGAGGTAGCGCGGTATAGAAAAATGTTTCTATGAAAAGATGTTGTTAGCCCCAGTCCAGGCTTGAACCGGGGACCTTTCGGCTCGCAGTCCAACGCACTAACCACTGAGCTACCGCGGCTACATTTAAAGTATGCATATGTTTATGGCCTATTTTTCATATAGCATAACCTTTTTGAGAAATATTATGGTGTAGACTGATATTTTTCAGAAATTTATATGTAAAATTTACAAGCATTAATAAATTTTGTAGTTTTTAGACGGAAACTGTATAGGTAGGGCATATATTAAAAATTTAAACTAATGAACTAAAGTTTGTAATTTTGATCGTTAGTTTGAACTAGCTCTGTAAAAATTCATTTTATTATTTATCATAAGATGAGATATTTTTAGCATTTCTTCCAAAATATCAGTCAAAATTGATTTAAAAAAAATATAGTTTTTCGACTTTAGATCCCAATATCTTAAAAACAAAATGGAATATTAGCATCAACTGGTGTATTTAAATTAGTCTAGACAATTGAAAGAAAAATTGCATTTAATGTTTTTCGAAAAACTATTTTCCTATAGGAACTGTCTTATCAGAACGTTTTGTAGTAAAAAATTTGAAGTATGCAGTCAAAATCAATCCCTTAAAGTTATAGAGAAATGACTTATTAAATATTTTTGTAGAGTAGTGTTATTATGCAAATTACTGTAATTATTTGCGAGATATTCACATATATAACTATTGATACTTTTAACCAGGGTATAAAACTCTTTAGAATATAGGTTCTGGTTCCAAGATTTAAAAAAAACGTTCCGATTCTTTGCGATCCCTGATAGGGACTAAAATATCGGTTCCGGTTCTGGTACTGGTAAGATTTTTAAAATAGTGGTACTGGTTCCGATCCCGGTTACAAACCAAAAATCGTATATTCTGTTCTGATTCCGGTACACACATAATGGTTTCGATTCCGGTTCTTTGCGATCCCTGACAGCGATTAAAATATCTGGTTCTGATTCTGGTTGCAAGATTTTTAAAATATCGATACCGGTTCCGATTCCGGTTTATTTGCCCTCCCTGCTTTTAACTGTCTATTTACAATGAAATATTTATCAAGATTCTATGCAGTGAAATTAAAAGCAACCGATGATTATGCTGAAACAACATTGGTGTTTCTAAACCCTGATTGGTTTAACAGAGCATCACTGAAAGCTGCAAATTTCTGCAATGCATTTTTTCCAGCCACATTGTTGTAATAGTAATAAGTGCAATTTTGGTCTTAACTATTAAACATTGGCTTGAATTAAAAAACTAAAACGAAACAATTAGTGGCGCCAACAGACGCTAAAATTACAAATTATAATGAATACAGTTAAAAACAAACTATGTACGGATCAGAGCCATGCTGACTATGAGCAACGTCTTCATAATCATCATCGTCATCATTATCATCATCATTATCATCATCAATATCTCCATCAACATTATGTTGTTTAAGTCAAGGAAGTGAAAATTCGCTATAGATGCAGAAAATAGAAATGCAGAAAAACATAAATCTGGCAACACTGGTCGCCCGAATATTCGCACATAAGTTACGAGCTGATTGCTTTGTCCGCCATTTGTTGTTGCCGATAATTTTAAATGTTGCTCGGCTGCTGCCGCTGAACGTGTGCTGCGCATGAATAAATGGTAGGCATAAAATTTAATTGCCGCACTGCTACTTGCAACTGTTGCTAGCAACAACAACAAACAAGGTGCGAAAATAATTAATGCCGATAATTTATATAAATTGCGTTTTTCGATCATGATCGCTGCGAAAATGCAAAAAAACCTAAACATGATATTTTTACAACATAAATGTAAATATGTTTAGAACAACAAGCATAAAGTTATTTATCATAATTGTAACACATAGTACTGAATGCAGATGCAAAACATAAAGTGCTCAGATGTGTGTTAGAGCGAGATTTAGGACAAATTACTGTATTTAAGGTAGTTAATAATTGCTACACACAGGAAAAAAATCAAAAAAAAATTGCAGCCATCATATTATGTTGGCTACAATATTTGTTCAATTTATGGACTTTTAAAATAAATATGTTTTTAGTAATATAGAACCATAGGTTACCAAATGAATACCAAATGAATACCAAAATAATTTTAAAAATTTGGATTCAGAAGTAACAGCCAATTCAAATCGAAACACATATGACTGCGAACATATATATGTTGCCTGCATGCAGATTTGTCTTAGCCTGTAAGACTTTAGTTGATTGTCATATTGATTTCGCGTTTTTCAAAGTTATTGTATCATTTTATGATTAGAAGAGTTAATTAATTAGGGCGAACAAATATCCAATGATGAATGTTTGCTGGAACAATCGTATGATTGTTTGTAAAAAATACCATAAAGTCTAAAAATTTGCATTTAATGTACGATTCACAATTCTAATCATTGAAGACACATTCCACATGCAGAAATGATTGTTGCACTTATGCTCACCCAATAATAATAATGATAGAGGTAATCATGTTTCTTCTGTGGCTGTAATCAAGCAATGCTAATTATTGAAACACAACCAGAAAGGCTAAGAGACATTTAGGTGGCGAATATTATTGATTCCATCAAGATTCTTTCCCAACTTTCAGCATATTTTATAATTACAACATGAAACTCTTTCTCATGTAACCACTTTGTGGCAACTTAAGTGGTAGCCACACAATTACTATTAAGTACTTGTTACATGCGAAATATACTTATTTGCCACCCAATCGCCCCCAAATCTATACATGTTACTTATATGGAAAATAATACATTTAATAATTTGACACTATTGTGCCACCTAAAAGCAACAACTCTTTCTCAAGTAACCACTTTGTGGCAACTTAAGTGGTAGCCATACAATTACCATTAAAGTACTTGTTACAAATCATGCGAAATATACTTATTTGCCACCCAATTCTATATATGTTACTTATATGGAAAATAATATGTTTAATATTTTGCCACTATTGTGCCACCTAAGAGCAACAAAGTAAATTCCGCCCATTATAGTATATGTTTCATTATTATTACTGCGTATATTCCACAGGCACCGCTTTGGAACTAAAAAAACACTGGTTTGCAACACTGGTGACAGAGGTAACTTAAAAGGTATACATATACCACAAAAGTTTGTTCCAATTGTCGAGTCAATTTGTAAATTCGGATCAAAGTTTAATCGAAATCGAATCGTGATAATATATGTGACCTTATGAAATATTAGTATAACTCGAATTAAGTTATATATATTAACGAATCGTAAACTTCTCGTTACATGCGATTATTAACAACAGAGTTTCGAAAATGTACAAAAGGTCTAGAATTTTGAGTGAATATTTAATAAACCTTAATAGCGATTACAATTGAACGTGATCAAAGAGATTTCATAAAAAAAGCATACGTCAGAAATATCAGCATGACTTTCTGAGTCGATTTAGCGATGACCGCCTGTCTGTGTTTGTGTCTCTGCCTGACTAATTGTCTGTTAAAATCACGATAACACAAAAACTAGAGGAGCTAAATCAATGAAACTCCGTAGTAATATTACTTATTCATCTGGGCTGACTGGTATATAAAATGGGTAGGATCGGTCCATTTTGACTTGTAAATCGAACATTTATCTTCAAATATCTCATATAAAATGTACATCTACAAAAACAAAAGCAAAAACACAAATCGAAAACACAAAAGCAAAAACAAAAGGGAAACAAATCAAAAACACATAATCAAAACCAAACAAAAAAAAACAAAAGTAAAAACACAAAAACATAAGCCAAGACGCAAACAAAACCAAAAACACAAAACCAAAAGCAAAAACACAAAACACAAAAATAAATGCAAAACACCAAAGCAAAATCAAAAGGAAAAACACTAAAGAAAAGCAAAAATACAAAAAATAAAGCAAAATACAAAAGCAAAACACAAAAGTAAAACACAAAAGCAAAACACTAAATTAAAAATAAAAGCAAAAACAAAAAATCAAAAAGAATAATCCAAACCCCGAAAGCTAAAACACTAAATTAAAAATGAAAGCAAAAACAAAAAAGCGAAAACAAAAAGCCAAACCCCAAAAACACAAAAACAAAAGCAAAAACACAAAATCAAAAACAAAAACACCAAATCAAAAGCAAAAACAACAAAAATAAAAGCAAAACACAAAAGAAAAAACAAAAGCAAAAACTCAAAACAAAAGAATAGCAAAAATACAAAAATATAGCAAAGCAAAAAACAAAAGTAAAACATAAAAGCAAAACACTAAATTAAAAATAAAAGCAAAAACAAAAATCCAAACTCCAAGAACACAAAACCAAACGCAAAAACACATAATCAAAAACTACAAAAGTAAAAGGAAAACACAAAAGCAAAAACACAAAACAAAAACAAAAGAAAAGCTAAAATACAAAAAATAAAGCAAAAATACTAAATTAAAAATAAAAGCAAAAACAAAAATCCAAACCTCAAAAGCATAAAACACAAAATCTTTGCACGAGTCGTGCACGGGTCCAAAGACACAAAAAAACACAAACAAAAGCAATGAGAGAAATCAAAAGCATAAATACAAAAGCAATACCACAAAAGCATAAATACAAAAGCAAAAACATAAAAGCAGAACAAAAAAGTAAAATCACAAAAAAGTAAAAACACAAAATAGTAAAAACACAAAAACAAAAAAAATCTGCACGAAATTTACTTAAAATTTGGAATATATAGTAGGACCCACCAAACAAACTCAATTAGACTATCTAAAATAAATAATAAAAATGTTCATTCCATATCCTTGCATTCACAAAATCTTTGCACGAGTCGTGCACGGGTCCAGCAAGTAATAAAAAAAAAATGAAATCGTGTATGTTCGTTGCAATTATAATATGTTCAAAGCAAAATATATTTTTTCGCTGCGTGTATCATTTTTGTATTGCTGTTCCGCACAGGTGCGCGCGTCAAAGTGTCGATCAGAAAGTGATCTAAATATTTGTTATTCATGTTGTTGATTTGAATTTGATTTAAATGCAATAAATAAAAACTAAAAATTGTTGTTGAAAATGTTGTTTGTTTGTTTGTTTGTTTATTTTATTTATAGATGTATTTTTGTTGTTGCTGTTGTTGAACAACCCCAACAACAGCTTTTTGCATAAATTTTGCAGATTATAATTTTCTGCAAATGCGTTACATTTGTTGTTAGGATTTGTGCAGATTTAAGCAGCTGTTAATTGGTGCTGCACATGCGAACGCACTAGGAAGTCGGCGACTGCTGTTACTGTTGTTGATGATGTTGCTGCTGCACATCTTGCTGTTGCATTATTTTTTACATTATTGAAAACAGTTGCTGTTGTTCTTTTTTTTTAGTTGCTTAAATATTTATTTATGCGCTTTATAAACAAAACCTTCGAAATGTATTTCAATGGAGCACAAATTAGATTTGTTTTTTTTATTATTTGTCTGGCTTATATTTTAGATATATTTGAAGGTCTCAGAATCTGAAAAATATAACTAAATTTTTCGAAATTAAGATATATACGTTGAGTATCTCCATGTTGTCTTCATTTTGTATTTTCCAACGTTACTTCACTCAGAAGGCAATACCATACAATTAAAAGTTTTTGATATTTAGTTGAATAAAAGTTAGTCAATAGTATGAATTATTAATCTAATCGGTAAAAAGCATTGAATACTATAAAATGAACAATAATGATATCTATTTAAAAAAAAAAAGTGTTAATGTTTTAAACATTTTTTTAACGTAGCTGTTCGTTATTTTTTATTTGATTTTTTGTGTTTTTACTTGATTTTTATTTTTTTTTTTTGGTTTTTACCTTTATTTTTATTATGGTTTTAGCTCCTTTTTTACATTTTTGTTTGTTTTCCGAGTTTTTATTTTTTGGATTTTTTGTGTTTTTACTGGTTTTTTTATTTGTTTTGGTTTGTGCTTTTATTTTTATTTTAGCCTTTTTTTGTTTTTCCATTGTTCTTTTGCTTTTGTTTTTACTATTATTTTTATTTTGTTCTTTTGTTCTTTTTTTCTTTTTTTGCATTTTTGTTTGTTTTCAGTGTATTTATTTTTTTGGATTTTTTGTGTTTTTACTTGATTTTTATTTTTTTTTTTGCTTTTATTTTTATTATGGTTTTAGCCATTTTTTTGATTTTCTGTTATTATTTTGCTTTTGTTATTACTGTTCTTTTTACTTTGTTTTTTTTTCTCCTTTTTTTGCATTTTTGTTTGTTTTCAGTGTTTTTATTTTTTTGTGTTTTTACTTCTTTTTTTTTATTTGTTTTGGTTTATGCTTTTATTTTTATTTTAGCCTTTTTTTGTTTTCCCGTTATTATTTTGCTTTTGTTTTTACTATAATTTTTATTTTGTTTTTTTCCTTTTTTGTTTGTTTTCAGTGTATTTTTTTTTTTTTGATTTTTTGTGTTTTTACTTAATTTTTATTTATTTTTTTTTGGTTTTTGCTTTTATTTTCCTTATGTTTTTGTTTTCCCGTTATTGTATGGCTTTTGTTATTACTATTTCTTTAATTTTCGTTTTTTTCTCCTTTTTTGCATTTTTGTTTGTTTATGTTTGTTTTCCGTGTTTTTATTTTTTTGGATTTTTTGTGTTTTTACTGGTTTTTTTATTTGTTTTGGTTTTTGCTTTTATTTTTGTTTAAATTTTAGTCTGTTTTGTTTTCCCTTTATTGTTTTGCTTTTGTTTTTACTATTCATTTGATTTTGTTTTTTTCTCCTTTTTTGTATTTTTTTTTTTGGTTATGTATATATTTATATTTATATTTAAGCTTTTGATTTTGTTTTTGAGATTAACTTTGTGTTTTTTGCTAGAATACTTTATTTTTTACATTTTTGTTTTGGCATTTTCCTTCCGTGTTTTGCATTACCTTTTGTATTTTTGATGTTGCTTATGGTTTTTGTTTTTGAGTTTTTGATTTTCTCTTGCTCTTGTTTTTGTTTTTGACTTTGTGATTTGCTTTTGTTTTAGTGTTCTTGCTCTTATTTCTGTGGTTTTTGGTTTTCCTATTGATTTCGATTATGTATTCTTGATTTAGTGTTTTTGCTTTTTTCTTCTAAATTTGTGTTTTTGAGTGTTTTTTTTTTGAATTTTTTACGCTTTGTTTTTGTGATTTTGTAGTGCCGATCTGTATCCATGGCGAATCCACATCAGTCATATCCACATCATCGGGAAATTATCGGGTAATCTTCGGGTAAACCTTATTAGATTTTGATTTTGTTTTTGAGATTGACTTTGCTAGAATATTTTATTTTTTTCATTTTTGTTTTTGCATTTTAATTGCATGTTTTGCATGACCTTTTGTATTTTTGAGTTTGATTTTGCTTATGGTTTTTGTTTTTGAGTTTTTGATTTTTCTTGTTGTTGTGTTTTTGTGTTCTTGCACTTGTATGATGTGGTTTTGCTTTTGCATTTTAGCTTTCCCTATTGATTTCGATTTTGTGTTTTTGCTTTTGGGTTTTTTCTTTTACATTTTTCTTTTGATTTTGTTTTCTTGAGTTGTGTTTTTAACTTTACGTTTCTACTTTTTGGTTTTTATGTTTTTTCACGTTCCACGGGCAAAATTTGATTCAAACCATAGGGAAATTATCGGGTTTTATTCGGTTCACCCGAAACCGGAACACTGGTTTGACTGGTTAGAATAGTTAATGGTTAGCAAATTTATAAACAATTTAAAATAAATGATTGGAATCTTAACAGAAAGTCCCAATGTTTTTAATATAAAATGTTGTCTTAAATAATATTAAGTTTCAAGTGGTTTATGGCCAATGTTATCTCAAATAATATAAAGTTTTAAGCGGTTTATTACCAACGTCAAAAAGAGGTATTTCGGGTTTGGTTTTAGAAAATACCTTTTTTTTTTTGCTCTGAACCTAACTAGCAAACAAGGCAATGACAATCTACCCGACCAGAACATAAACATGCCCCTTGAAAATTAGCCAGGGTACAAGATCTGTGATTTTTCAGATCTCGATTATTGGAAAAAATGACATGGTGAGTTACTGAACATAATTGATATGTATTTAATGCACATTTTCTGTTGATTTAACTTTAATGACTTTGCTTATCTGCTACTACTACTACACATTTTTATATTAAACAAATTAAAGAACTTTACAAAAATCAAAAATTTTAAATTATTCCATTTCACTGATCTCAGAAAGTTTAGAATAATAAGAAGTTTAGAATAATTGATAATGCTGATTGTTTTCTACTGGGCAAACTGTCAAAGTGACAGCCTTCTTCAATAGCATTTGCTGTCATCGTTGCACATATTTTGCGCCACTCAATGTCAAGAACAATACAAAAAAAAAACGTGACCCATGGCTGGACACCACTACTAAGAAATGCTGCCAAAAATGCATGTTTTGCGTCATGTTGCTGCATGTTGTCCGCAATGTTTCTTTTGTTTTTATTTTATTATTTTTGCAGCAGCTGCTTTTTCAGTGTTGCCATATTTTGCTGCAACCGCGGTTCACTGCGTCTAGCTCAAATTAATACCACCTGCTGGACTCGCCTGGTCGTCATACCGTCGAGCCGCACGTTTTGGCCTAAATGTGCGCTATGGGTGCGCAGATAATAACGGCTTTTTGGCACACGATTCCTGAGTTATTAGCGCATTCGATTGCATGTGTCGGCCGTGCAGAGGGTGCACTTAACAACTGCCTATTGTGGGGTGAGTGCTCGGTATTACAATGGGTGGGACGTAAAGTGGTTGAGGTTTAAATTTTGCTTGCAGTGAAAGTGCATTTGTTGTCGTCGTCGTCGTCTTCGCCGATACATGAAAGTGCATTCTTATGCATTTTTAACGATAATTGA
The DNA here is from genome assembly GCA_951804985.1 of Dryomyza anilis. Classification (NCBI taxonomy): domain Eukaryota; kingdom Metazoa; phylum Arthropoda; class Insecta; order Diptera; family Dryomyzidae; genus Dryomyza; species Dryomyza anilis. The sequence continues at coordinate 28,184,546 of OX638132.1, read as the reverse complement.
CCGCTCGGTGCAGACGCGTTTAGTCCGTGTTCGGTTAGCACCTTTTTGTTGTGGCTGGAATGCCGCCAAATTGCTGGGCTTTTCTTTTTTCTTTCTTTGTACACCTAATAAAGACTTCTGAAACATATGCAAGTTAGTTCTTAAGTTGACATAAGTTGACAGTACACAGTGAATAATTTAGCAAATAATTTCGAAAAGATTTATTTTTAATTTGAGTTTTAAAGAAAAATAATTTTGTCTGTGTAGAAATACTTTATATTACACATTCTTTAACAATTCGTCAGCTGAGAATTGGTTTGGCTCAAACGCCATTTTTGGGTGAATGGAGTTACGAATTAAATATATATGAATTATATATTCTCTTTCAAATTCCGTTATCAGCTCCAAATCGCAAATTTGCTCCTATTTTAATGCACATCTTCTATATCGTTTTATATTCGAAATCTACTTAATGGCGTTTGAGCCAAACCTATTCTCAAACCCCTATTAAGAAAAACATGGCCATTTTAAGATCATATTGTTCTTGTTATACGTCGTGACTGAGAAGTTAAAAATACAATAATTAGTTTCCGATATACAATTTCTACTCGGATTTAGATATGATGTATTATATCAAAAATCCTATTACTTTCAGATATCCGATAACAAAACATAAGAATATTATTACTTCATATTTGAGGTATGCTGAGACATATATGATATCTGGCTTCTCTCTTTAAAACACTCTGATATGCAGGCAAAGTTGAACGATCTGAAAATTGAGTCTGCAAAAGAAGGGCTTAAAAACAATACAAATAAGACCAATGCAATGAATATCAGAACTAATAGCAGTATCAATTTCAAAATTGTTGACGAGGAGGTAGAATTGATGGACTCCTTCACATATCTGGGTAGTGTAATTTCAGCAGAAGAAAAAAGGATATATTTTCCAGAATCCTAAAGGAGAAAGGCGCATACGCCCTAAAATATGGAGCTCTTTGCCGTTATCGGCCCACACCAAAATTCGAATTTTCAAATCTAATATAATGGCGGCTCTTCTCTACGTCTACGTGACCTGGCCGGGCACTGTATACTTGACAAATACTCTGCAGAGTTTTACAAACAGATGCCTTCAACGCATTCTGAGAATTTGGTGGCCCAATATATAACGAACTCTATGAGCGATGTAAACTCATGCCAATCGCTAATGACATCAAACTCCGCAAATGAAAATGGATTGGGCATACGCTTCGAAAATCGTCAGACGAAATCTGTCGACAAGCCCTCGAGTGGAACCCACAGGGTAGTAAGGGAAGTGGTCGGCCAAAAAACAACGTGGAAGCGAAGCTTAGAGCTGGAAGTTGAGGACTCGGGCAAATTCTGCTATGAATAAAAACAATGGCGAAAAATCGTACGAGGTGGAAATGTTTTGTTGAGGCCCTATGCTATCCGAGGAGATCAAGGATAATAAATGATGATGTCCAGTCTGCCATGTCTCGGAGACCTTCGATGCTTCGAAGCTTTCTCTTGTTCATCCAGAAAAAAATACTACATAAATAATAGTTTTTTACTATTAAAATAGTCAATAGGATAATTTATTATTTTAATCGGAAAATACCATTAAATACTAGACATTGCCATTGAGTTTATATGAGAAGATTTATTTTTTGTATACTATTAAATCAATAATTGTCCTATTGACCAATTTTAATGGGATTTGAGGAAATTTTTTTCTGGGTGTTGCTTTCTCGATTCTAATTTTTATAAATTTCCCTACATTCAAATTCTTTGACAAGATACGATAATTAAACATTTATTAAATCGATATCGCAATATTTTTCGCAGCAATCTCGAACATTGGTCAATTTTTTCTTCGATATCGTTCCGATTTCAAAAAATTTCTCGTATCGAGAAAACTACGACAAAACGTTTCGATATCTACCTACAATGTAGGTCCAATTCGACGCTCGATATCGTTACAAGAATGCATCCGATATCGTGTGATTTCTCCAACTACTCGCATTGATCTCGTAACGATATCGAATCGAATGGCATACTGTGTGATGATGATACATTTGTGATAAGGCATATTTTATAAATTAGAACTGACGCAGTCATTTATTCGATTCGATATTCTTTCGAGACTGTTTTGAGATGTCGATCTCGATTACGATTTCGAATCTCTATTATACTACAATTCGTTCTATAGTGATATCGTAACGAGATAATAAAGTTTATTCGAAAAGAGAATATCGAGATTGATTCGAAAAACATTGCGATATCGATGTGATTTACATTATAATATCGTATATTTTTCTTAAATTATATTGTACGAAAAATTAAATAAAATAGTAGTGATAAAGCAACAAGATCGAACTTTTTTATCGCAGTTAGTTCGAGAAAACTTCGATCATCGAAGAGCTCAGATACATGGCAGACTATGGATGGAAAAAATAAGTTATTTTTTATTATTTATGTGGATTATGCACTGCATAACCCTAATCCATTTTTCTTATTATTATAAGATTCGAAATGTTAAAAAAATTATCCAAAAATAATCCAAATAAATCAAATTTTGCGAAGTTCAGATTCAAATATCTTTAAAGCGTTTCGAAATATTAGTATTTTTTGTATATTGTAATAAGTTTGGACAATTGAAAGAAAAATTGGGTTTAAAGTTTATTGTAAAACTATGTATGTAATGTAATGTAATCTTTTTATTCTAGGATGTGACCGAGAAAAAGGTCTATAATTTCGATAGCAATTTTCTTTAAAAGTTAACGTTGTAGGAAAAAACTTAGTATGCAATTAGAATCGAAGAATTAAATTAAATTGATGTAAGTAATCTCCATATGAGACATTTTATTTCTCTTTTTGTTGCGTGGTCTTATCATTTATATTTTGAAATGGTAAACTTAATACTTTAGACATTTTAGATTATTAAATTATATTTTATTGTTCTCCATAGGCTAATCCTCGGATTATAATTTTATAATACCCAAATAAAAATGGCCCCGAATTAACAGCACTACTTCATATTCAATTTAAAAAGTTTATAAAAAATTACTCAAAACCAATAGAATATAAAATTACAAACTGATTTTCAAAACAATTATTTCTACTTTGGTATTTGTGCCCAAGTGTCTGTTTATCTAATATGCATTTCCTGTGTCACACTAAACATGGCGGACCGAATATGTTTATGTGCGGCTGTGTGTGTGAGTGATGTGTCTGTGTGTCACCCGGCATATTTGTCGCAACAAAATGCATTCGAAATGCATTTCGTGTTTGGTACGTTTCCAATTTGAATGCATTTTGACTTTGGAATCGCCTTTTAATGTGGTCTTTAATTTTAATTCTAGTATTTTGTGTTACCTGTTGCTGCCGCTTGTGTGTTTTGTGACATGTTATATGAACAGGCGATTAGAAGGGCAGCCTGACATGCAGTTTATACTTGTTTTTTTTTTTTTTTGGTTCTATTTGTCATTTAAGAATTGAATATTGTCACGCAGTGTTTTGCAATTGCAATGCACATATATGAAGTTAATAAATTGCAAAGTTACTGCAAAACTGTTGAAAAGTTTTTGTTGTCCATATCTCAGCGCATAATTTTTAAATGCGGGGGTGACATTTTAAATTTAATACCTACGTATATTAAAATGCATTCAAACTAGTAATTAATTTGTTTAAAAATAATAATTAAATTTGTATTTCTTAATTTCTTTATTTCTTTATTTCTTTATTTCTTTATTTCTTTATTTCTTTATTTCTTTATTTCTTTATTTCTTTATTTCTTTATTTCTTTATTTCTTTATTTCTTTATTTCTTTATTTCTTTATTTCTTTATTTCTTTATTTCTTTATTTCTTTATTTCTTTATTTCTTTATTTCTTTATTTCTTTATTTCTTTATTTCTTTATTTCTTTATTTCTTTATTTCTTTATTTCTTTATTTCTTTATTTCTTTATTTCTTTATTTCTTTATTTATTTATTTCTTTATTTCTTTATTTCTTTATTTCTTTATTTCTTTATTTCTTTATTTCTTTATTTCTTTATTTCTTTATTTCTTTATTTCTTTATTTCTTTATTTCTTTATTTCTTTATTTCTTTATTTCTTTATTTCTTTATTTCTTTATTTCTTTATTTCTTTATTTCTTTATTTCTTTATTTAATTTATTTCTTTATTTCTTTATTTCTTTATTTCTTTATTTCTTTATTTCTTTATTTCTTTATATCTTTATTTCTTTATTTCTTTATTTCTTTATTTCTTTATTTCTTTATTTCTTTATTTCATTATTTCTTTATTTCTTTATTTCTTTATTTCTTTATTTCTTTATTTCTTTATTTCTTTATTTCTTTATTTCTTTATTTCTTTATTTCTTTATTTCTTTATTTCTTTATTTCTTTATTTCTTTATTTCTTTATTTCTTTATTTCTTTATTTCTTTATTTCTTTATTTCTTTATTTCTTTATTTCTTTATTTCTTTATTTCTTTATTTCTTTATTTCTTTATTTCTTTATTTCTTTATTTAATTTATTTCTTTATTTCTTTATTTCTTTATTTCTTTATTTCTTTATTTCTTTATTTCTTTATATCTTTATTTCTTTATTTCTTTATTTCTTTATTTCTTTATTTCTTTATTTCTTTATTTCTTTATTTCATTATTTCTTTATTTCTTTATTTCTTAATTTCTTTATTTCTTTATTTCTTTATTTCTTTATTTCTTTATTTCTTTATTTCTTTATTTCTTTATTTCTTTATTTCTTTATTTCTTTATTTCTTTATTTCTTTATTTCTTTATTTCTTTATTTCTTTATTTCTTTATTTCTTTATTTCTTTATTTCTTTATTTCTTTATTTCTTTATTTCTTTATTTCTTTATTTCTTTATTTCTTTATTTCTTTATTTCTTTATTTAATTTATTTCTTTATTTCTTTATTTCTTTATTTCTTTATTTCTTTATTTCTTTATTTCTTTATTTCTTTATATCTTTATTTCTTTATTTCTTTATTTCTTTATTTCTTTATTTCTTTATTTCTTTATTTCATTATTTCTTTATTTCTTTATTTCTTTATTTCTTTATTTCTTTATTTCTTTATTTCTTTATTTCTTTATTTCTTTATTTCTTTATTTCTTTATTTCTTTATTTCTTTATTTCTTTATTTCTTTATTTCTTTATTTCTTTATTTAATTTATTTCTTTATTTCTTTATTTCTTTATTTCTTTATTTCTTTATTTATTTATTTATTTATTTATTTCTTTATTTCTTTATTTCTTTATTTCTTTATTTCTTTATTTCTTTATTTCTTTATTTCTTTATTTCTTTATTTCTTTATTTCTTTATTTCTTTATTTCTTTATTTCTTTATTTCTTTATTTCTTTATTTCTTTATTTCTTTATTTCTTTATTTCTTTATTTCTTTATTTCTTTATTTCTTTATTTCTTTATTTCTTTATTTCTTTATTTCTTTATTTCTTTATTTCTTTATTTCTTTATTTCTTTATTTCTTTATTTCTTTATTTCTTTATTTCTTTATTTCTTTATTTCTTTATTTCTTTATTTCTTTATTTCTTTATTTCTTTATTTCTTTATTTCTTTATTTCTTTATTTCTTTATTTCTTTATTTCTTTATTTCTATATTTCTTTATTTATTTATTTATTTATTTATTTATTTATTTATTTATTTATTTATTTATTTATTTCTTTATTTATATATTTATTTAATATATAAAGCATTTGTCTGCGTTAAAACTATTTTTAATATCCTCTTTGTTAATTAGTTAACATTTCGCTTTTTAATTAACTGCTAAAATGATTCATCATCATTATCAGATTTTGCCACACAACAAACGAATCATATTTTATTTCAATCCAATAGAACAGAACTTTGCCAAACACATAATTCAATCATTTAAATATGCCTGCGTGTGGCTCCTTTATAATGTTTTGCCTATATATTTTTTCTATTTGAATGTGCTTCTATTTGTTTTCATGCCATCGACACTTTGTGATTAATGTGCTCAAGTCCTTTCACATCCCTGTCAAGGTTTAATTAAGTTGTACGCATTTTTCTGTGTTTGTTGCTGTTTATATCAATGTACAATATGTGTGGAGGGGGTCCAACTTACCTGCAGGAACATATCACCGTCTAGTAGACCCTGCTCGAAGGCGCCCAGCTCTCTGGTCCGGTAGCCATCGTGTGCGTGTATGTGTGGTAGCAGCCCATTTTCCTCTTTGTCCTTGTGCATAACAACTGCAAATTCAAGAATAAGTTAGTTCTATTATATATATTAAAATTAAAAAAAAATTACAAAAGGTTAAAATATTTTCTTCTAAACTTCACTAAAATTTTTAAACTGAAAATTAACTATGCTATTCCTATGATCCTAGAAATTTATATTTTTAATATGTGTTTTTTTATTGTTTGCAAAATTTTATTATGGAATTTCACAATAGTTCAAACGTTATTTTAAATATATCGATTTTCAAACCCAAATTATGATTTTCGATAACGCCGTCCGACACTATTTTGCACGCATGAAAAAAATCCACCAGTACGTAAAACTATGGATCATTCTAAGAATTTGTGTGTACCGAGTATTTTAGATCAATTCGTAAACGGTTTTAATTTGCATTTGAATTGCAAATGCATATCATATTTTCATAATACATTTTTTTTGTCGGCACCTATTTTGTAGCTTAGATCACTCTGTGTATGGTTATCCTTTAATCCTTTAATGGATTTATTGCCATTTGAAATGATACTGTGAGATATATTAATTAATTCAAATTTATTAAATAATTTCATATAAATGAATTGATATCGCACAAAATTTTTAATATTCATACTTACTCGCTGCAAAAAAAGGGCTCTCCCAAACATAATTTTGCAGGCATTACATATATCTTTGGAGCTTTATGTAAACCAAGGATTGAAACCTTAACGAATAACGGTTTCGATTTCGGTTTCGGTTTTTTCCGCGTTTCGGTTTCGGTTTCGGTTACGGTTTCGGTTTTAAGTTTTTATAACGAAACGGTTTCGGTATACCGGTTCCAAGTTACGGTTTCGGTTTTTCTATAAAATTTCTTTTTGCTAAGCATCTTTTAAAGCGGTAAATACTTTTAAAGTGGTAAATACCTTCAAAAGTGCTTCATGATCTTCACTAAATGCTACACAAATTAATGAAACAAAAAACAAATTTTAGACCAAAGACCGTTTGTTTCGCAAATAAAACCTCATGTGAATTTTTATACAACAAACATTTTTATTTTGGAAAATCCAAATTTTATTAAATGACATTTAAACATGCCTTATTCTTAAGATCTTCTATATAAAATAAAATATGTTTTTCTGTGTCTTTTTATACTTTTATAAAAACCGGTTTAAACCGGTATAAAACCGAAACCGTTTATTTCGGTTTTGGATATCGGTTTATTTCTGATTTTCGTATAACGGTTTCGGTTACGGTATCGGTTTTGAAAATGAAACGGTTTTAAACGGATATCGGTTTCGATTTCGGTTACGGTTTCAATCCTTGATGTAAACATAAGTATTATTTCATTGCCAAACATTATTATAATAACAGCCAAACATATTTTTGTTTTCGTTCAAACAAATTTATGTTCAGAATGAGTAATTTTTGGCGTTATATGTTTGAATGTGAAGCACATTTTATTTACAAGTAAACATATTTATGTTTACATTAAATTTTAATGTAAAAAAAGTAAATTTAGTGCTAATAACTTCTATACACAATATTCATTTTTTACCTTTTTTAAATGACTTTTTTTTATTTATATTATATAATTATAAACTTAAACTTTTATTTTTTTTTATTACACTTATTTTATTTATACCTAATAATTTTATTTCCATCTATTGTTCCTATTTTGAATTCAGTTCTTTATGGATGAATTGGAAATTTCACAAACAGCCAGTAAATAGTATTAACAGTAATTGGCGGTACTTACACAAATTATTCCACCAAAAAGAACTTTTGAACTATATGAAAAGTATTAATGTGAGTGTTACTGAGTGCTAAAAGTAGGCAGCGCTGTTATTTAATTGTGATATCGTGATGCCAAACATATATATAATCCAAAAAATGCAATTATTTTTAAATTCGTTGTCACCCAATGACAATCACGAATAACCAAATACATATCATTCAAAGAACCTTTTATTGCCGTTGGGTGTGTTAAATAGCGGAAATATCAAACATACTTATATTAATATGTTTAAATATCATATAATACTATTTCAATCTGAACAAAATAATTATACAATTCAATTTTAATATTATTAGGTTTAACTACTAATATTTATATGGTAATAAATATATTATATTTATGGTTATTATAATTACATTCAAACATATTCAAACAAATCTTTTCTATCTTTGTAGTAATGGCTCAGCTATGAATTACATCAAACTTTTTTTCAAATATTCGACCAAGAATTTGATATGAACTTTCTTTCAAATGCAAATAAAACTTATTAACGAATTGATCCTGAAAACTGAGATACACGTGTATTTTATTTTTTAGCGTACTTTAAGAATATATAGGATTTTCTGATGCGTGCAGCGAAATGTTGAATTTTGTCGAACGGTGTAATCTATAAAGATACGAAAAATAAGAAGTAACATCCACTATAGATTGGTGGTACTATCGTTAAATTTGCCATTTATTACCATAGTTGCCGCAAACTTTAATTGTCCAGAAAAATTGTATTTCACAAAATTTTTAAAGAACACACAACCCTAGTAGAAATTTACCTTATTTTACACGCAAAAAAATTTCTCCAACAACCAGGATTCTTAATATTTATGTTTTCATTTATTGAATATTTTTTTAACATTAAATTTTAAACAAAAATTTGTCTCCATTTATTTATAATTCTTATAAGATTTATGTTATTTAAATAAATGTGGTTTGATGAACAAAATTCTTCAATATGATGTACACTTGTTCATTAATATGATAAAATAGAGTCTTCGCATAATTAACTATTAAATATCATAAATCTAAATATCCGAAACAGTAGTTGGAGGAAAAGGTTTTTTTTTGTATTTAGAATATCTGTCATACTGCAGATTTAGGGAATAGCAGACAAAAGGCAGACACAAATTTCATTTGAAAAATATTGGAAAATACTGTATTTTAGAACTCAACAACAGCTTGATTTACAAGTGATTGACAAAAAAGATGAAATTATACTTTAAATATTTTCAGTTTCATGATTCGTAAGCACATCCCAAGTCAAATTTTTTGACAGGGTAAGGTAGTTTATAGAAATCTATTTTCGAAATATTTTTCGGCGGTTATAACGTTTTTCTATATTAGTTCCAATGTTATTAATATTTTATCCAAAAACATACACTTTTTGACCACTGTGTGCAATCTGTATTATTATTCTATGGTAAACAACAGGCAGATTTTGATACAAACTCCGGCTTTGATTATCGAAATCCTATCAAAAATCAGTTGGTTTCCTGATGAAAGCCGCTGTGTCTGCGTGTTACCCGCTTGTTACGTACCGTCCGTCTGCGACACGTAAAATACACTGATAAATGTATGTTTGTTGGAAACATAAGGCAGATTAACAAATTTTATGGAATTTTAAAGACAGATTTGCAATATATCTTGGGCAAGAGCAAAAGGCAGATTTGGTTACCCCGCCTTTGTTTGCTTAAAACCTTTCGATAATGTTTCTAAAGGGTTTTTCAATAAGAGCGCTACAAAAGTTTTTTTCAAGGGTTTTTCAACAGGGACGCTATAAAAGCAGAGCGACAGGGACAGCAAACGACGCATATTTCTTGCTGCTCTTTTGACATTTCTCTTCAGTAAGGTTTGCCATTTCATGATGGAAAGATATACGAGCCAACAACGAGTCGAAATTATTAAAATTTACTACCGAAATTCGAATTTGTATATCTCCATCATGAAATGGCAAACTTTACTGAAGAGAAATGTCAAAAGAGCGGCAAGAAATATGGCGTCGTTTGCTGTCCCTGTTACTCTACTGTTGTAGCGTCCCTGTTGAAAAACCCTTTAAATAGCCTTGAGCCTGTCAAATATTTGAACATTAAAAATAAGTGTCTCTGAAGAAACTAAATTTTATCCAGTTATTTAATTTCTATATGAAATATTTCGATTTATTTATTGGTTAGTTTTAAACATTTATGAAAAACTGTTTATTTACACAAATGTAAAAAATATTATACTTTTAAAACTTAATAAAATAATAAAGATCGATTGATTTTACCTTACATTAAATTCGAAAAAGCATTGAAACAACTATAAAAAAAAAGAAATTATTCTCAGGTCATGATCGAGAACTTATCATTTAATTTTTACTTGTCACATATCGAACTGTTGCAAGACCAACAGAGATCAGATCATTATTATAACAGTGATAAATTCTGCTATGCTCTTATTTAAAAAATTGTCTAAATTATTTGCGTATTAAAGAGCCTAACTCATTATTATTATTTCACAAGTGTACCCAAACAAACAAAAAGTCTTAATATTGAATGCAAATTAAACTGATTAATGACTTTTTAAATAAATATTACAAAGCAAATTTTTTCTATATCAATATTTTCAGACTCTATAATAATTTTTTCATACACCGCTGAAATTTAAAAAAAATAACGAAAAACACTACATTATGGGTTCACCGTTTTGGTGGCCACAACCATATTAACACCGACTTGAGGGTTGCTGTAATCTCATGCTCACTGACTTCTAGGTTGCCACAACCTCATGCTCATCGCCTATGAGGTTGCCACAATCGAAGACTTTGTGTAGTGGTTGCCGCAACCGAATAAATCGTAAGGGAAATTTGTTGGTTGCCGCAACAAATCAGTTTTCTATGCGAGGAATATTCAACCGAATACTTCTTTTTTTAAAGCACACTTTATTTCGTGATAGTGTAAAAAAACACTGCCTACTTTAGTAATCATGTCTAAGTGAACAACAAGTAGAAGTAATAAATTTTCGGCTTAAACTAGATTACATCAGATAGTACTATAAACCAAAAAAAAAAAATCACATTTTAATAAAAACAGAGGCCAACACACACCCAAGCTGAAAAATGAGCGCATGAAAAATGCAAAGATTTGTTAATTTATTACATAAAACTAAAAGAAAAATTCACTTAAACCGAGTTAATTTAATAGGTTTATGCACGTGAAAGTATAAAAACGAGTAAAAAATATGAAAAACGCAAAATGCGCCCAAAACCACATAACCTCTAAAACAAAAAAACACAAAAAAATATATAAAAAAAAATTAAACTTGTCTGAAAAATTGTGGCTAATTAAATTATGACTTATTATGTGCTGCGGCCAAAAGGACACGCACGACAAGTGATGCAAGTTGGGGTTTTTATCGCGCTTACGCTGAAATGAGCAGCAGCAAGTACAAAAAACATAGAAAAAAATTAAAAAAAATTCTTTATTTGTTTTTATATATATTTATTTTATATATTATAATAAAAACAACATTTTGTTAATTTGATAAGCACCCAACTACATCAGCGATTAGCGTATATTTTTTTTTTTCGTTGCTAATTGAAATGGTAAAAAAATGCAAGGTTCTGTAATATAAACCACAGTTAATATTACTGCAGCGCCTGTTTTTCTATTATTTTTTTGGTTTTATCTACAAATGTGGTTTTTAATTTGTAGTCCTTCCCCCCCCCCAACTTACTTGGGCTCATTATGTTTTTCGTTTTTTCCAGGTTTTAGCTGTTGCCAAAATGAAAGGTGTTTCTGGCGTTTTGTTTTGCGTGCTACCAACCAACAGCCAGGTTATAAATTCCCAGCAAAAAGGTCACAGAAACTTTTTAAACATTTATTTTTTCTTGTTCGTTGTAAGTTTCTTATGGTACTTGGTACCTCTATATTTTATGCGTAAATTCATAAAATTTATTATTTGATAGAAATCATTATTTATTACATCTAACTGGGTACATTTTTTTTTATGTGTCACAAAAGTTTATCAACCCCCAGCCCCTGCAAATAACTTTATTATAAAATAGTTTGAACTGCTGCAACCCCATCCATCACACAATAATCGGGCATAACAACCTATAATGTAGTGTTTTTCTTTTATTTTGAATGCCTTTTTTTTGTTTTTTTTATATTAGTACTGTGCATAAATCAACTTTTTGTTTTCACCAAACTTTATTAGTATTTACGATGCCATCGTCTATTGAATGCCGGCGAATTTTATTATTTTTATTAGCTCATTATTCTGCTCAAAAAGAGGCTAATAACCAATTGCGACATTAAATTTTAATAACACCAGATCATTTTTCTTTAGCTCGTAAAATTGTTTGTTGTCGACTGCATTTTGTTATGGGTTGTCATGGTGAGATGAGACTAAGTAATAGGTTTTCTTTAATTTTCGTTTATTTTATACGTATTTACAACAAAAACCACTTAAATTTGAGAAATAACTGCTCTTCAGAAAACTGATTTGATACGGCAACCAACAAAATGCCACTACTGAATTATTCGGTTGCGGCAACAACAGTATTTTCAAAAACTTATTCTTTCGGTTATAGTAACCAACGAAATTTCCCTAGCAAATTATTCGATACGGCAACAACTGTGTTTTCAAAAAATTGTTATTTTGATTGTGGCAACCTCCTGTCTGTGATCATGAGATTGTGGCATCTTCCAAGCATGAGGTCGTAGCAACCTTCAAGTCGGTGATCATGAGCTTGTGATAACCGCCAAATTGGTGAGCATGCGGTTTTCGCAACCTCTTAGTCGGTGTGCATTAGGTTGTTTGTCATTTATTTTCTACATACAACAACGTACTCAGTTGCCGTAACAAATGTATGAATGTTTAAAGTTACGGCAACCAAATTTGCAGTTGCGCGGACTAACATTTCGATTATAGTAAAATAAGTTACGTTCATTATAATGACATGACTTTACAACAAATATATTTCAGTTGCAACAATAAATCGTTGGTTCCATTAACCTCATGACAAAAGAGTATTATTCTGTGTGTATGAAAGTCTGCGCCTCGACCGTATGATAAAAAAACTTTAAAAACTCTAAATGTAAAACCACTACGAAATAGTTTCCAAAAACCACTACGTAATAGTTTCCAAATGTAATACACCTAAAATGTACTCCAACTCGCCGACAAAAATATGTTTGAATCATGTGCACTGATATCTCATCGAAGAATGGAATGATACCGAGATTGATTAGAAAACACAGCTACATAGAAAAACGAGTTGGGAAAGTTAGGTCACATGGGTAAGTTCGGTCATATGGGGCGGACTTTTATAGTCGGTCGGGCCCGACTATGGAATACCCTACACCATTAGTGGGATATTTAATTGTATATCTTAATTTTAAAGTTTTTAATTATACTGAACCTCCCCACCCTCAGAATATTATTCACATATCAGAAATTTACATCTTATATCCCCATAATTTAAAAATTGATATAAAAGTATAAAAAACGAATACAAAAAATTAGAAAAATGTAAATGGGCGGACCACTCCTATATTCAAAAATTTTGTAAGGATAATATTTCATAGATTTGATTTAAATAATTTACGGTTCAAATTTCCACTATGAAAACCCGGGAAATAATGAAAAAAAAAGTGGGCGGATCACGCCCATTTTTGGACCACATATTTTAAGGTGAATTCTAACAATACGTTTTAAACTTTATAACTATACCATGAATACTTTTCGAGTTATTAGTTCCGAAAGAGTTATATAAAAGTGACCTGTATGGGAGGTGGGCGTGTCCGTTGACCGATTTGGCTCATTTTCAAACTCAGTTCCTGCTTTTGGTATTATATTTCTCAAGTTATTCTGTATTCGGACAGCAAGACAGCAAGATGGACAGACAGACAGACAGACAGACAGACAGACGGACATGGCTAAACGGACTCGGGTAGTGATGCTGATCAAGAATATATATACTTTTCCATACCGGACACGCCTCCTAAGGGGCGTTACAATATATGCACAAAGTTAATATACCCTGTACCTCATAGGTGTAGGGTATAAAAATAATCGACGTAAATACAGCAACCATAAATAATTGTGTACCATTAACTGGTCTAGCAACAAGTTCTGATGTATTTAGCAAACACATTCGCTAAAAATGTGACTTGCTGCCAAAAATATACCAATAAAGGACTTTGCATAAATAGCAAACTATTTAATTGATATGGTCGACATTTTAAAAGTTATTTTTATTATTTTCACAGTCTTTATAATTCTCATTCAGTTAATTAAAAAAGAAAGTTATAAATTCTTGTGAAAGCAAATTATTTAATTGTCAGCAAATTATTTAATTGTGTTCGTGTAACTTTTTGTTTATTTTTTGTTAATTTATTAATTAATATGATTAAATATTTAATCAATACAATTATAGTTGTATCAGCAAATTATTTAATTGTATTGAGGTAACTTTCTGTTAATTTATTAATTAATATGATTAAATATTTAATCAATTCATTAAAAATTAAAAATTAATTATTAAAAAAAAAAAAAAAAATTAAAAATTAATTGTATTGATCCAATTTTTAGCTATATTTACTCATATATTTTTTCTGTGTAGCAATTACTACCTTAATTTCCACAATTTCAAGATTTGCACATGTTAGACTACTTCCTGATTTGAAACCTGATTTTAAATAGCCAGTCTTGCCCAAAAAGGGGCAATATGGAGTAAAGTGGAACATTGGGTAATGTGGGAAAGTGTAATTTTTGAACATGTTTTTCCACTTAGAAATTAAAAACAATTGTGCAGCGCTTCTTAATATGGCATCAACTTTTTAATTGATAGTTATATTCAAATTTATAATTTTTTATTACATTTCCAGAAAAAAATTAAAAAAAAAATGTTTTTGAAAGTTTTTTTTTCATCATAAAGTATGAATGTTTGTAGTTTTTAAATAAAAAGGTATGTTTAAATTGATTGGATGATGTATATCTTTTGAAATACAAATGGGTTTTACAAATAATTTAATTTTGCTTAAATAGTGCTATGTTATGCTCAAATCGCGATATTAGTGTGAAGTAGGAAATACATTCTGGGGTAAAGTGGGAAACTTAATTTAAGCAACGTTTGTTGTAATTTTAGTGAAAATATGGTATTAAATGAATGATTAAATTGGTTTATCGAAAAAAAAATTCAATCTTGGCCACAAACCAATGAAAAGCAAATTTTTGACTACACCTGAGATAAGATCTGAATTGCAGAAGAAAGCCGAGAAGCGAACATTTAACAAAAGAAAAAAAAAACGTCAGTAAAGATTCTTTAACTTCATCAGAATAAGAAGAATTTTGTACAATTTACTTGAATGAAATTCCGAAGAATTTGAATTTTTAATTTTAAAATTCAGTGAATTGCCCTGATGAGTTGCAGTAATCCCTAGTAGAAATTTACCGTATTAGGGTATACATGATAATGTCCAGATCAAGATCGTCATGTTACTAATCGGGTTATGACCAGGAAAACAATGCAATGATCAGTTCCCTGTAGTGATGCTAGTACAATATCTACTAGGGATGTACAATTTTTTCGTATTTTCTTAACATAATTTATGAATTTAAATGTCTTTTTTATTTTTTTGTATTACCTTATTGTAATGTCCTTAATTTAGTTGACTTTGTTATGAAAAAAAAAAAAAAAAACAAAACATGAAAATTAAAGACTAAAATAGCATTTTGGTAAAAACTTTTAAGTTTCCCACTTTGTCTTAACATTTTTCAAAAAGTCTCGAATTAAGCAGTTTTGAAAAATCCCTCAATAATCAATTAAAATACATATAAATGGTGTTCTGTTAATGTAAAAAGTTTGAACATGAACCAGTCTATGAAATAGACCCTTCAAGAGTAATATTTTGGAGGCAAATCAAAACGTGTCCCAATTTAACCCATGCTCCCCTATATATACAGCAGTAAAAGTTCTAAATGATGAAATTAAAGATGGATTGAAAAACTATTGACTATTTTAAGGCATATTACTTCTATATATTCTCAAATTGTCTGCAAACATGAATTAATTTAAAAGTTAAGGCTCTGGGCATAAATATAATGAAATTTTTTGGGATATTTCCTAAGAATAAATAAATACCACTTTTGTTAATCTAACCCAATTAAATTAAATAATTTAACCCAATTAAAATACTTATATCTTATAAAATTTAAGTTTTTTTTAAATTTATTCATGGATCACATATCAAAAGAAGGTATACAATTATTGGATGTTGTATATCTTTTGAATGGGTTTTGCAAATAATTTAACATAGCTTAAATCGTGCAAAGTTATGCTTAAATTGCGATATTGCTGTAAAGTGGGAATTACATTCTGGGGTAAAGTGGGAAACTTAATTTCAGAAATGTTTGTTGTAAATTTAGTGAAAATATTGTGTTAAATGAATGATTAAATTGGTTTATCGAAGAAAAAATTAAATCTTGGCCACAATACTTGGCCACATACTGAGAAATACTTGGTAAGGGAAACATTTAAAATGCTATAACTTCTGACTTATAAAATTAGTAGTTACAAAAATCTATATAAAGTGTAATAAGTATTTTAAACGTGTGCTTTGCAATAACAAAATCTCTATTGTATAAATACTCCTGCTAAAAATAGGGAGTGGTTTCAAAGATGTATTTAGAAATATAGAGCATAAACATTGTTTCTGGTAGCTGGATAGCGCCCTGCAGAGATTTTCCAGCAACTCCACCTATTTCCATTATATTTGATGTAATGCACTTTTTTTTTTGCTACATCACGAAACATCCCCCATATCGGACTCTTTAAAAACACGTACAATATGATGGTGTACCAACACAGATGCACTCTGAGATTTGCACCCTTAGAAAGTGCAGAATAGCAAATCTTGGAACTACCACAATTCTGCACATTACGTGCCACATAGATACAGCGACACGAGCGCACCCTGAAAATGGGAGTAAAAATCAGTGGCAATGATAGACAAAAAGAGACGCACACAAGTGTGAAGTGTAAAAAGCAAAACAAAATGGCGTCTAGTGCTAATATTGAACACAGCTAAATATATTAAATGGGCAGAGAATATATTTGACAGCAGCGCAAACAGTACGGGAGAGGTGCCATTTTTTTTGTTTTATTTTGCAAATATGTCAAAGAACTGTCAAAATACTGTCAAATGTTGCTGGCGCTGCTGCAGTGTTTATAGTGCGCGCGCCAACAGCAACAACAACAAAAACAACAACAATATGGCGGCGCACCTAGAAAAATAAAAATGGTAAAAAGACGCAGTGATTTTTTCATTTTCATGTTTTATTTTTAGATTTTTTTGAAATATCTGTTGAAAATGTTGTTATTGTTTGTGATGTGCCAGTCTTGCTACTGCTACTTTTGTTGTTGTTGTCGTTCTTTAATATTGCAGTGTTGTCGTTGTCGTCAGTCACGCAACGCAATGGCGTGACCGTCTTCTGTCTCACGGCTGAAAATGCAGGCACACAAATACATACAAAACAGTGTACATACACGGTTTTCATAGATGTATGCATACAAGTTTGTCAGCTGGCAGACAGACAAACACTGACAGACAGCCAAACACACAACGCTTTTTTTGAAATAGAAAAGTAAATCTCGTAAAAATTTCACATATGCTTTTATTTGTAGGTTATGCGGAACACTACCTGGTGCCACCCCCAACTACTCATTGCCATTCCCCAGACCCCATCTGTCCGCACGCCAACATCCATCCATCGGCAGCCAATTCATTTCATTTCACTTTTCGTAACACGCAGCAGCGTTGCCAGCCTAATGTTTTATATGCCGTTATATGTTGGCTGCTTATTAGCGGCCCCCTTATCCCGCTAACACATCACCCACCCGCTTCCAGCAGTAACCATGCAGCCTGACCGCATGACCTTGCAATTGTTAAAAACAAATTTGCTGAAATTTGTTTACGTGCAAAACGTGATTACAGGGTGGTCTTACATATATGGAATGCATTGTTATTAAAACAGTTTATAACATATTTTATAATAGTCGGAAAGAAAATGATATTGCGTTTAAATTTCATAATTTTGATTTGATTTTTTATTTGATAATGTATTTTAGTTCATTTCAATTTTACTGTCGTCGCACAGTGGGGCTGGGTGTACCAAAAGTTGGCGAAAATCTCAAATGGTGTTAGTTTTAGAAAAATAGTTATGAGGATTGACTAATATTGTGGATTTTAAAAAGAGGGCGTGGTAACCGCCCATACTATTAATATGATTGAATTGATAGGGGAACCTAGGGTAAAGTGGGACATGCGATAATGTGGGAAATTGTAGTTTTTGTACATGTTTTTGAATTTAGAAAATAAAAAAAAAATTTTCAAGTGCTTCGTATATGGCACAAACTTTTTCAACCATGGTTATAATCAAATTTATAGCTTTTTATCGCATTTCGCGAACAAGTAAAAAACATGTTTTTGAAAGTTTTTATTTTGGGAGTTCTGTTGCTTTAAAAAGTGTGAATTTTCGTCGTTTTTAATTAGGAAGGTGTGTTTAATATGTTCAAATGTAGTATATCTTTTGAAACACAAACGCGTTTAGCAAATAATTGAACATTTCTTAAAAGGTGCTAAGTTATGCACAAATTGTGGTATTGAGGTAAAGTGGGAAACACATTCTGGGGTAAAGTGGGAAATGTAATTTAAGCAATTATAGTTGCAATTTTAGTAAAATATTGTGTTATATGAATTATTTAATTGGTTTAGCCAAGAAGAAACTGCAATTTTGGCCAGAAACCAATGAAAAGCAAAATTTTAACTAAACTGAGGTGAGATCTGAATTGCAGAAAAAGTCAAGAACCGAACCTTTGACAAGAACAAAAAGAAGACAGCAGTAAAGATACTTTAACTTTTTCAGGAGAAAAATAATTTTGTACAATTTGATTGAATGAAATTCCGAAGAATTTAAATTTTATATTTTAACTTTGAACTGAATTTTCATATTTGCAAATGTCCCGTATACTTGAAAATTGTAAACTAGATGACCAGCAACTACACCTCTGTCCATTCCCACTAAGAATATTCTGACTAGGAATACATGTATCATATTTTCGTATTTTCTTAACATAATTATTAAGATGGTTATGCATTTAAACTCTTTCTTCTTATTTTTTCTTGCATTTCCATTATTTTGTAATGTTTATTATGTAATGTATATTGTTTATATTGTAATGTATATTATTTTGTAAAAGTTTTGAAATTTCCAACTTTACCCCAGCATTTTTCAACAAGTCTAAAATTAAGTTGTTTTGAAAAAATCAATAAAAATCAATAAAAAAATCAATAAAAAAAAATGCATATTATTTCATTCATTTTACCTCATACATCCCTATATATTGAGAATTACTTTAAGTACAGTTATAAAACTTTATTATAAAACATTTTATAGTAATATAATTTACTTGCCCAAATTATATTTAGATTGAACATGTGGGCGTGGTACTTCTCATACAAGTAAAATGGTTACAATGATATATCGTCGGTGATACTGTAAAACTGCCTAACTGCATTTGGAAATTACGCCTAATTTTGTGTTATAATCGGGTTTTTAATGATATATTGATGATATATTGTTATGACATACTTAATTTTGTATGCAGTAAGTGCTGTATTGGGACTGAAAAATTCTGTAAAATTCATTTTGTAAGAGGTATTCGAAAATGTAGATAGGAGGTTTTGCAGTATTACCGACGATATATTGGGAAATATTGGAGCTACAGTGATGACAAAACTTTGTATGGTATTAGTATTTACTAGTCTAAATTGAATATTGATTGGACAACTACGTATGATACCCCCCACACAACCAACAATTTTTTAAATTGTTGATATTATTTTGAACAAATGGTCGGTCGCCGTAATGTGAATAGCTCCCAGAACCAAAAAAACCAAAATTCACACCCTGTAACAAATATTCGAACATCCCATAAATTTAAATAAACTTGCAACAAAACTCTTAGTATTTTTGAAATATGACATATGTGCAGATATTTACGAGATGTTTACCGCAACAACAATGAAATTTGTGATTATTACAGTCTAGTCACAGGAAATATCGTGAGTTGCAGGGCATTTGCAGCAAAACTATTCGCGTATTTTACCATTTGGATAATATTTGAAGAGAAGCTCATAATTTTTCTATATGGTCGAAGTAACAACAATAAATATTAAATAAATCCAATGGTGTCTAAAAGGCGTCAATTCAAATATTACATTTAAATGGTAAAAGTGAAATTATATATTTCTGGTGTGGAAATTTTCAATATGTGATAGAGAATTGCTTATTTTCAGAGTACACCTTGATGACAGCATCGCCACCTAGGACATCCTCAAAAAAGTTTCAAATCTGTGTTCTAAAATAAATACAAATCTATTTGATTTCTTTTATTTTAATTCAATAAAAAATACTCTGGAAGAATTACTAATAGAGTACTCTTTCCAAATATTCCTACAAAATATTTGAAAGATGTTTGCCAGCAATATTTATCGTATTTGTCGGAAGTTTGAAAGATGTTTGGTTGAAAAACGTTCTAAATAATTTCTAGGCAAATTGTTATTTAGTGCTGTGATATTTCTGATAAATATCTTTGTTTTCTTAGTGTAGCTCATGTTGATGAGGATTATAGCTGCGTACCCGTGGTACTTGAACCAGATCTTTTTACTTTTGATATGTAAAGTACCAGATCAGTAATTGATCCGAAAACGAACCTGGTTCTAATTGTTTATTTTTGTTTTGTATATGAAAATGATCTACGGATCTGGATCAGGATCAACAACCACGGCACCAGAGCTAATATGTGTAATAATTTTCATTCGTATATGACCATTTTTCACTTTTTTTGGGCGCTGAGCATATAAAGATTCACTGCTGTGCGGTGATATTAAAATAATCGGTTTCTCGCAAAGAAGAGATTGAGTCTGGGACTGACTGGTCCCTGATTTTTAAGAAGCAGTTTTGTACTAATGCAGAATTATTCATATTTCCAACTGGGATATGACATAAATTGAGTGATGCCACATTGTAGGTAATTTGATTTACTACACCATGAAATTCAAAAGTAGTGTCTGTGGTCAATTTGACTTTTGAATTTTCACCATCCTTAGTTACTCGCTGCCCCACTGTGCGACGGTACTTCGTGGGTACGAAATTTTATTACTTACTAGCTGGACCCGTGCACGACTCGTGCCAAGATTTTCTGAATTCAAAGATATGGAGCGATTTTATTAATATAAAAAACATTTTTTTATTATTGATATGAGGGGCCCGTGCTTAGCTGTTGAAATTTTTTTATTCGTTTTATAAATGTGGTAACCAAATAATTCTCCGCCAAAACAACTTTTCTCAAAGACAATTTTTTCTCAGACTGCGCTTCTCCGCAGAATTATTCTCAGTAGAAATCTTCCCGTAAAATCCACATAGAACGCTTTCCCGTAGAATTCTCAACGTAGAATTCATCCCGGTAGAATTGTTCCCGGTAGAATTCTTTCCCGTAGAATTCTTCCCCGTAGAGTTTTTCCCAGTAGAAGTTTTAGAGTGGTGGATTTTAATGTAGTAAGTTTCGGTGTAGTGAGTTTAGATGTGGTGAATTTTGGAGTGGTGAGTTTAATTGTGGTTAGTTTTGGTGTGGTGAGTTTTAGTGTGGTGAGTTTTAGTGTGGTGAATTTGAGTGTGGTGAGTTTAACTGTGGTGTTTTTAAGTGTGGTGAGTTTTAGTGTGGTCAATTATAGTGTGGTGGGTTTTAGTGTGGTGAATTTTATTGTGGTGAGTTTTAGTGTGATGAATTTTAATGTGATGAATTTTATTGTGGTGAGTTTTAGTGTAGTGAATTTTAGGGTGGTGAGTTTTAGTGTGGTTAATTATAGTGCGGTGGGTTTTAGTGTGGTGAATTTTAGTGCGGTGAGTTTTAGTGTGGTAAGTTTTAGTGTATCGAAATTTGAGTGTAGTGAGTTTTAATGTGGTGAGTTTAAAAGTGGTGAATTTTAATGTGGTGAAATTTTAGTGTAGTGAGTTTTAGTGTGGTGAGTTTTAGTGTGGTGAAATTTTAGTGTGGTGAGTTTTAGTGTGTTCAATTTTAGTGTGTTGAATTTTTGTGTGGTGAGTTTTAGTGTGGTGAGTTTAAGTGTGGTGAGTTTTAGTGTGGTAAGTTTTAGTGTGGTGAGTTTTGGTATGGTGAGTTTAAATGTGGTGAATTTTAGTGTTGTGAATTTTAGTGCGGTGAGTTTGAGTGTGGCGACTTTTGGGTATAGTGAGTTTTAGTGTGGTGAGTTTTAGTGTGATGAGTTTTAATGTGGAGAAATTTTAGTGTGGTGAGTTTTAGTGTGGTGAATTTTTGTGTGGTGAGTTTTAGTGTGGTGAAATTTTAGTGTGGTGGGTTTTAGTGTGGTGAGTTTAAGTGTGGTGAGTTTTAGTGTGGTGAGTTTTAGTGTGGTGAGTTTTAGTGTGGTGAGTTTTTGCTTGGTGAGTTTTAGTGTGGTGAGTTTTAGTGTGGTGAGTTTTTAAGTGGTGAGTTTTAGTGTGGTGAGTTTTAGTGTGGTGAATTTTAGTGTGGTGAGTTTTAGTGTGGTGAATTATAGTGTGGTGGGTTTTAGTGTGGTTAATTTAAGGGTGAATTTTAGTGTGGTGAGTTTTAGTTTGGTTAGTTTTAGTGTGGTGAGTTTGTTTTTCTTTTTCTTTCCTTTTTTTGTTTTTCATTTAGTTTGGATTGTGGTTTTATGTGATTGGTTTTGTTTTTGTATTTTTGCTTTTGTTTTGTGTTGTGCTTTTGCTTTTTTGTTTTTATTTTTTTTTTGTATTTGAGTTTTTTGTTTCATGTTCGTTGCTGGTGAAAGTGCCGAGTTATATCGTGTTTAGGTTGCATGGGAGGTGCCACGCCTCTTTGCCCAATCCCGCCCATATATAGCCTATCATTCCTTCCAGACCATACCGCATCTGTGGTAAAAATTTCAAGACAATCGGATCAGCCGTTTAGACGGAGAAGCGGAACAAACGTGATTGCTTTTGTTTTTGTATTTTTGCTTTTCTTTTGTTTTGTTTTGTGCTTTTGGTTTTTTGTTTTTAATTTTTTTTGTGTATTTGAGTTTTTTGTTTCATGTTCGTAGCTGGTGAAAGTGCCGAGTTATATCGTATTGAAAGTTTAGGTTGTATGGGAGGTGCCACGCCTCTTTGTCCAATCCCGCCCATATATAGCCTATCATTCCTTCCAGACCATACCGCATCTGTGGTAAAAATTTCAAGAAAATCGGATCAGCCGTTTAGACGGAGAAGCGGAACAAACGTGATTGCTTTTGCTTTTGTATTTTTGATTTTGTTTTGTTTTGTGCTTTTGTTTTTTTGTTTTTAAATTTTTTTGTGTATTTGAGTTTTTTGTTTCATGTTCGTAGCTGGTGAAAGTGCCGAGTTATATCGTATAGAAAGTTTAGGTTGTATGGGAGGTGCCACGCCTCTTTGTCCAATCCCGCCCATATATAGCCTATCATTCCTTCCAGACCATACCGCATCTGTGGTAAAAATTTCAAGGAAATCGGATCAGCCGTTTAGACGGAGAAGCGGAACAAACGTACAAACGTACAAACGGACAAACGTACAAACGTACAAACGTACAAACGTACAAACGTACAAACGTACAAACGAACAAACAGATTTATTATATTAATAGGATTAATTTTACATTTTTCTTTCGGTGTATGAATACAAATTTGTGATTCAGCGAAATGTGATAATTGAAAGTTTTCTATCCTAAAATTTGACAGTTATGTCAACAAAGTCTGAACTAGTTTCATGCCATATCTTATTGGACAAATTATTTATTACTGAAATTCTCATAAAATGTATTAAATTAATCGGACCACACAGGAACAAACTCTACATAGAAAATCCGCTTAGGTGCTGCTTCAAAAGTACCAAGTAATTTGTTCCAAGTTGCCGCGGGTTTTAAACAGCTCTAGTTACCCGGCACACCGCAGACAGATGGCATGGCATAACATCTGCTGATAAAATTAATTTATAAAAAACGCAGCCAAGACGTTGTTGACAAGATTTGAAGTCCGCAAAATAGTGCTTTTTCACAACACTATGCGGCGTAGAAAACACTGGCAATGAGGAAGTCAGTCTAATTATGGCAACAGCAAAACTTATTATGCTAACTGAGAAAGTTGTTGCCGTTGTTGTCAAGTACAACGTTATTATTATATATTATTTTATAATGTGGTAAAACTTAAATTGTAATAAAATTCCCAGCATACGTTATTGCCGGCATTGTGATGAGGCGAAATTTCTAGGCTGTTTTATGTGGGAATTTTTATTTTTTTGTAGTTTTTGTTTTGTGCGGTTAGTAAATTGTTTATGTTAATTAATAACATAATGCAATTTAATAACAACATAGCATTTAAATAAAATAAAGCCGTATGTAAACAATAATTATGTTATTTAGAAGGTTTTGATAAGATTTAGGGTATGATATATTTAAAAAAAAGAACTATGAATTATATAGTCAAATTAATTATTATAATTTAATTATCAAAAATTATTTTTTCAATACCAAATTATCCGAGTTGGTACTTGTAATCACTTGTTTTATTATTTGTAATATTTCAAAAATTCATTGAAAACAAAAACCGACTCCAAAGTCTACCTAAAAAATTGCCAAAAATTGATACCCAAAATAATGCTGGATATTTCATTTCAGATTGATTGTAATGATGGCAATATCAGAAACTGATATAGCCGCAAAGTACTGGAATCGGAACCGTTTCGATTTTGTACAGCGGAACCGGAATCAGAACCGTTTTTAAGAAAATTTTGTTGCACCGGAACAGGAATTGGAATCCATATAATTTTCTTGGTTGGAACTGGAAAATTTTGGAACTAGAATCGAAACCGATATTTCGAAGGGTTTAGTGCCTGTTAGGTGCCCAAATGTGTGGAACCGGAATGGGAATTTAAAAATCTGGAACCAGAACAGGAAGAGTTATTCCACATGATTTAAGTCCTTGGATATAAATAATATAATTGACAGTCAAGTCACCAAGTCAAAGCCCTACATTATAGAAAAATCTGTTCAAATGTATTCAGCCGTTGTCGCAAAGACCCTTGTAGAAATTTTCCCTATTAGGAAAAACATGCTACATATCGTCAATGACATGCCAAAGGGGCGAATGTGCATTTTTAAAAATGTTGGGAAATCAAATTTTAAAGTTTTAAGTGCTTTAAAAATTAGCAAAATTTATATTTTTACAATTTTTTCTGTTATTTTGGTTTATTTGTCAATATAAAAACGAACAATTAATACCTCTACACCACTATTTTATCTTGCACCAATACAAAATTGTAGCAAAACAATTGAAAATCTTGTCATGCCAAAAGGGCGAATCTTTTCGTTTTTTTGCTATAACTCTTTAATAGTACAAGATAAAATAGTGGTTTAAAGGCATTTATTGTTTGTTTTCAAAGCACCTATCGATCTGCATCATTAATTAAAAATATTTTGCAAATAACAAATGACAAATTAATGTTTGGCAAAATATTTTTAATTAATGATGCAGATCGAAAAGTGCTTTGAAAACAAACAATAAATGCCTTTAAACCACTATTTTATCTTATACCAATAAAAAGTTACGGCAAAAAAACGAAAAGATTGGCCCTTTCCGCAGGACAAGATTTTCAATTTTTCAAAACCGACCTTTTGGTTTTGTCTTTTATGGCTAGAAATATCCAACAAAATGACTCGCGATTTTGGCACAGCATACTTGAAGATAAACTACATTCAAAAATGTCAAAAATTTAACATTCACCCCTTTGGCATGATAGTGACGATATGAAAGAACTTAGAAGGTTAGTTGGACTTATAAAACGATGGGCTCAAGCTTCGCTCAGTCTTACATCAATAATTCATATCTCTGGCCCAAGAACAATTCAGGCTAGGTCGTGTGCAACGACTACTTAACCAGGCATCAGTCTTGCAGTTCTGGTTGAGTCTTGGACGAAGGTTTATTATGTCGGACGTGTTATATTATAACAAGAGGACATATAAGTAAGGACCCTACCTAAATAGAATGTCTTTTCAGATAAGTGAGTGCTGTAGTTGATGTTGGAATAGTAAGGCACCTGAAGGATAGTCATCATCTTATTTGCCAATGCCCGAAATGTCTGATATACTAAATCTTGGTTCATTAGTTTGTACCTAGTACTAGGTTAACCTCAAGCGATTGGTCGGACTCCGCCAAACATTGAGCATCCAAGTCGTGGTTTATTAGTCTACGACACCGATCCCGCCAATTCAGGGTTCAGTATCAAACACCCAAGAGCCAGCCAATTCTGAAATAGGTAATAAATGCACAACATTTGTTTTTTTTAGAATATAATAATAATTTTTTTATACACTATGTTGTGGAGTTCATTCGCTGTCTAATATATGTCCGTGCAATGAAATTTTATAGGATAATAAAATGAAAAATAATCACTTTCTTGAGTGCGCGCATTCAAATAAAATATAATGCGTCAGGGGTTATATCTTGTTTATACAAATTATGTGTGTGAGGGAGTCAAAATGACCTGTAATGACATTTAAGTCATTGGCAAGTACGACAGTATACTTTGCCAAGTAATAAAAGCCAAAACTACATCATCATCATCATCATGAAGTCGAATAGAAAACTACAGTCGCTTTTTCTTCAATTATTCATAAGAAGAAACGCGTCGTTGTCAATAAACAGCAAACACAGTGTTGCAATTTATTATAGCAAATGGCGACGCACCAAAACAACCGCCCCAACTACTGCTACCCCCTATGGGTCGAAACTTTACCAACCACATAACCTCAAACTAATGTTTGGCGCATTTGGAGTGGTGAGGAGGATGGCAATTGCAACCCTCCAGTTGGCAATTTGTCTGTCTGAGTCTGTATACAGCCATGATGTTATTGTTGTTGTTGTTGTGAATTGGCTAAATGGGCCAACCGAGGGTTGTTGAACGAGTTGACCCTGACTTGCGCAGTTTTCGCCAAGATTTTGCGTTCGTTGAAAATGCTCGCCACACGTATAGAGAAAAATTAACTATATATTTTTGTGTCGGTTTCTTTTAGACCATTTTGTGTTTATGCCAAAACAAAAAAAAAAAAGAATTCTTAAACTTATTTGATGTATTGAGTGGGTGGGTGACCGTCCTTGTTGAAAAGGAAACCGCACTTGAGGTTCGTAATTATAGGGTTGTATCTAACGTGGAACCACCTGGGACCCCCAATTACAGCCACCTATAATAATTGTTATAATTGAGAGTCGTTTTAAATCGAACACTTGCGGTTTAATTGATGAGTTTCGCAATTAACTGCAAAATATTTTGCTTTAAACGCAAGGTAACCTTTAATTATGGTCAGAACTTGAGACACTTTCACTGAATATTAAATTGCGAGCAATTACTTTGAGTAATGGTGGCATAAGTCGATGTAATGCCAAAGGTAATAGTGAAGCGTAGGTGTTATAAATACACAGAATTAAATACTTTCATGTATAGGGTGACATTTAACGTGTTAATTATGAAAATCATGATCTATATCTATTATATATTCATCAATTAAATACTTTCATGTATAGGGTGACATTTAACGTGTTAATTATGAAAATCATTGTCTATATCTATTATTTATACATCAAAATTATAAAATTCATCAGTATTATGAATATTTGTACCAACTAACTTCATTCGGTTAAATCGAATGGTTTCCAAATTTGCTGGCGGAACTGCCATATTATCCTATACACTTGAAATATTAGTCTATACACACTCCTAATGGTTCTAAATCTGTACTAAATTGTTCTAAAACAGTTCGAAATTGGTTGCAATGCTACTACAAACTGACAATAAAAAAACCCACTAAGCGGTTGAGAGAACCGTATAAGTTGGTTTGGCAAAGAGTTGGTTGGCGCAACAAATCAATATTGCTAATTTAACATAGAATAGCAAATGTTTTTATTAAAATAGTGAATTTCATTGCTGGATTGATTAATGAATGCAATTAATATCGGTTGCTATATTTACGTCTATTATTTTTTATTGTGTAGAAAAAAGCTGAGTAGTGTTATTTTTTGTTAGGATTTTTTCTGAAAAAGGCACGTTTATTCGACATAAAAAATATAATTAAAATTAATTATCAAAGTCGATTAGGTGTGGTACCTCACATACAACCCAAATATTAAAAAATCAGCAATTACGATAGAGAATGTTCTGAAATTCTACACAGCGCTGTATTTCTCCATTTTAAACGGTCACAGAATATGGACTGTGTTGGACTATGCAACAATAATGATATAATTATGATAGGGATTTTTATAGGAATTGTAATATATCTAAATTTTAAATGGAGAAGAATATGTGAAACAACTTCGAATGTGCTGTTCAAACGGAAAGGACGAATTTATTTCAAGAGATAAAATGAATGAATCCGAGAATGAATGTTCTATGGGGAAAGAATTCTCAGAGAAAGAACAGTACGGAAGAATTGAGGAGCTCATTTCCCAAAGGTGCTATGTGAAACTAAGATAGGTTTAGTAAAACCTGAATTACTCTTATTCAATGGTGGAGTCAAATAAGAATAATGTTGTTTGGAACACCTAATATTTTCAAAATCTTGTGTGGTATATTCAATTTTTTTAAATAATCATTTTTGGGTCGTATATTTGTAAGGAATTTTATTTTTAAGTGGATACACATAAAAAAATAATCGACGTAAATATAGCAACCGATATTAATTGAATGCATTAATCAGTCCAACAATGAAATTCAGTAATTTGCAATTATTCGTTAAATCAGCAATTGCGTTTGCTAATATGAATATTTGTACGTCAATGCAGCAAACTAATTAGTCGGCACAGTTTTAGCAAATAAATCCGTACATAGTAGCAAACGCAATTGCTGATTTAATGACGAATATAAAATGTTTTCACTGTATAACTGAATTTAATTGCTGGACTGATTAATGCATGCAATTAATATCGGTTGCTATATTTACGTCGATTATTTTTTCTGTGTAGAACGTTGTGGATAAGAGCTCCTCAATTGTCTTTCTGAAAACTGTATGGGAGACAAATATTTTCTGATAACTACATTTAAAACTCGAATAAAAAAACTTCAGAAGTTAAAGCACGGGAATCTGCCATTACTGGTGTTAACGATATATCAGATAATAAGATGAATCAGATAATCAGTTGAAGTTTACCAACTATTTTCAGTAATGTCTCTAATATTCGTATACAAATTTATATGTAACATTAATATTTAATAATACCATAACATATTGTTGTCTATCAATTCAAAAATCTTTAATTTGTGTTTAACTTCCTGTGAATCGAATCAAATACACCTCAGTCTCCTCGGTTCAACCCAACTTTTTTAATCGATTATTGAATTTTTCGCCCCGTATCGTTCCACATTCATCATGATCATGACTCATAAATGATTCAAAACGAATTTGTTTTGTTTCCATATTGCGTACATTTTTCCCAACAGTTGTGCCGTATTTTACACTTTTTCATATGCATACATAGTACCTATGTGCTTGACGCTTGACGCACGTGGCAAAAGTTCACGGATTAACAAATTTCAAAACAAATTAAAGGTGATCCTTGGGCTGGCTTCGGCCAGTGTTCATACGCCTTGTGCTACCAGTGAGTACTACATTTTCACAATTCCTGGTTTAATGTTGTTTTGTTTTTCCTAGTCTCATTTATGCTATAATATAAAAGGTAAACGTAAATAATTTCCCTTGTTCCAAAGCGTAAATCAACAAACATATGTTTTCTCAAGAGGACCCTTCGTTTTTCTTTTGCTGCTTTCATAAAAGGTATCGCTTTTGTATCCTTTGTTGGCCGACATTTACCACGTAGATACGTGGGGGAGACACAGCCGGCAATAGGCTGCGAGGGCAATGACTCGACTCTCAATGTCCTGCCAGCCAGTCAGCATGCCATTCTGCCTGCCTGCCTGACGGACTGTTGTTTAATAGTGAAAAATGTTTTTACTACAAATGCTTCGAATATAACCAAAATAGGTCGAAGTTACCCACCCAGACATGTGTGGGTGACTTCAATTGTCTGTGTGTATTTAAAGCTTAATTAAATTTTTTAATATATAGTTTGATGATAGCAAATAAACACTTTCAACTCTTAGAATTTAATCAAAAGTTGGTATAAAAGTTATTAATACTTGGAACATATTATAAGAATTTTTATTAACTGTTTTAAATAAAAGTTGTACGTTGTTCAGTTCAGATTTGTATTTTGCTTCCCATAGATTTCTTTAAATACACAGAAAAACAACGGCGATTGTTAATGCAATAAATTCAAGAGTCGTTTTAGCAAATTATTTAATTGTATTGATGTAACTTTTGGTTTATTTTCTGTTAATTTATTAATTAATATGTTTAAATATTTAATCAATTCAATTAAATGTCGTATTGGCGATGAATCAATTAAAAATTAATTGTATTTATCAAATTTTTTGCTATATTTACACATATATATTTTCTGTGTAGAAGTGGAAGCAAGATTGTAAAACTAAGGCCCATGGAACCTTTGCAAGATCCCATACCTAAGTGTCGTTGTGAAAGGTGTAAAAGTGAAAGGGTATATTTAAAAGGAGGAGTGCCCGATATGGCAAATATATGCTGAGTCGATTTAGAGATTTCTGTTAGTCTATCTCTCTGTTAATTTTTATATTAGGGTGTTCTATTGTCCCGTCCGGAACCAAAAATACATTTATTATCGTAATAAACTAACAGAATTTTCTAAAGAGTTGAATCCTCTGTTTCTAAAGCAGAATTATTCGGTATTTTCAAAAATGTAAACATTGATTTTCTAGTAATTCTTGAAAATGAAATTTTGAGTACCAAAAATGTAAAAAAATTAAAACCTTAAAAAACTAAAAAAACTAACGAAAATTCGATTCATACATCACTTTTTATTTCGTAATAATGATTACACTGTCCAACAAAATTAAAATTTTGACATTGTGCAGTAAAATTTTCAGAAAATATTGGATGCATTTGTAGCGTTGATTCCGAAATGGAATCAGTTTTTCAGATATAGCTCATTTTCTTTAATTTCCCATTATTTTGGTCTTTTTTAATTTTTAAATTTCAAACGAATCAAAAGAATGAAATTATATTTTCAATATTATACGAAAAAATTATAGAAAAATTTGCGCCACAAAATAAAAGTTTGCTTTCATCGGTAAAAAAAATTATTTGCGAGATATAAGCAAAAGTCGCAATTTATTTTCTTAAACGGGAGTTTAAAGAGGTTACGTGGCGCTACATAAAATCGCATAAAAATAAATTTAAAAAAATGTTCCCACTAAGTAATAACGTATTTTATTACCAACATTTCTAACTATTGAACAAATTTGAAATTCTTTTGTTTATATCTTGTAAACAATTTTTTTCACGAATAAAAGGAAATTTTTGTATTATAACGCAATATTTTCTGCATCTATTATCGAAAAGAAAAGTTCATTATTTTCTATTGTTAGAATTTTAAAAATAAAAGAAGAAGACCAAAATAATGGGAAATTGAAAAATCGGATATATCTCAAAAACTAAATCAAATTTGATAAAACTGATGCTATTTTCGGAATTAGCGCCACAAAAGCATTCAATATTTCATAGTGCAAATAGTTGCATAGTTTCAAATCATAGTACAAATTTTTATACGGAACGTCTTGAATAATTCTGCGATTTATTACGAAATATCTATAAACTTTTTGGAACAAAGTGTACATATACAAAAATAAAGTAAATTATCTTATCTTATTTGTCTAAATAACTAAAAAAAAAAAATTGTATACAGAAAAAAATAATCGACGTAAATACAGCAGTCAACATTAATTGTACACCATTCTTTGGTCTAGCAATGACATTCTTACCATTTTCATGTATTGAGCAAACACATTCGTTAAAAATATTATTTCCGTCCAAAAATATAACAATAAATGATTTTGCTTAAGTAGCAAATTATTTAATTGGTATGGTCGCCGTTTCAAAAGTATTTTTGCATTTTCACAGTATTCTTATAATTCTTTTTTAGTTTATTAAAAAAGAATAATATAAATTCTTGTGAATGTATATAACAAATATACTTTTCTGATGATGAAGCATAATTAAATATGAAACTATTGCCATCATCATCATTTTTAACGATACCAATAGAGTATGATCAAACTCTATAAGCGTTTCTTTAGACATGAACCAAATGTGAACTGATATGCGCGCCAATCGCCAACTAAAAATTCTAATTCTAAGCGAATTCCACCAATTTCACGAATTCCACTAAATTCTCCAGCGCTGTAAGCGAGTACACGAACACACACCACGCACTGTTATTACGACCACTCAGTGCTATAGCGACCACGCACTGCCATAACATCAATGCGGTATGCGAATACACATAGCTGTTGGCAGCAAATGCGATTGCTAATATGAAGAATGTGTACGCTAATACAATTAATAATTTAGTCGACGCAGTTTTAGCAATAATTTGATTGTGTTGATGTACCTGTTTGGCTATATTTACGATTTTTTTTTTCTGTGTATGGAAAAA
This sequence comes from Dryomyza anilis, assembly GCA_951804985.1. Classification (NCBI taxonomy): domain Eukaryota; kingdom Metazoa; phylum Arthropoda; class Insecta; order Diptera; family Dryomyzidae; genus Dryomyza; species Dryomyza anilis. The sequence continues at coordinate 28,151,929 of OX638132.1, read as the reverse complement.
GTAATTTTAGAAAAAGAATAATAAATTTGTCTCGACCGGACTTTTCTGTGATTCCTTTAGAAAAAAAGTATGCATTTTAGAAACAAACTGTAAATTTACAAAACACCTTCGACATGCACTTCCGTTTTTCCGAAAGACATACTGTATTTAAATCAACACAGTATCGAAAAAGAGTCTACGAATTATAGGCGCATTAGTAACAGTGTGTAAATAAGTCTCGTGGCTTATCTTTTGATCATATAGAATTCTCTAATGTTTAGTACTATTTAAATTCTCCTTACACTAAAAGCAAATAAATTCATGAATTTTCCTTCATGATATTAAAGTTTTAAGCATACGAATGTCTCGTCCGGAACTCCAGGAAAGGCCGATATGGATACTCAAATGAAAGAAAATTCTTTAGCAATTACTAGTTTGCAGTTGTTTTTAGTAAACCCAATGTATCTTTGTTCAAATTATCACATATATGTGTATGGTATTTATAATGGGCACCGAGCGATTTTAACTTTCATAATTCTTACTTCCCTGCGGAAGAAGGTTTCAATTGCTCTGAAACTACCTATCACGTGACCGGTACCATTGGTACCGAGCAAAGACAGATAGAAATTCAGAAATTTCCATTTAAAATTCAGAAATTTCCATTTAAAATTCAGAAATTTCCATATGAAATTCAGATCTTTTCATTTGAAAATCAGAAATTCAAATGGATATTTTCTGAATTTTAAATGGAAATTTCTGAATATCAAATCAAATTTTATGAATTTCAAATGGAAATTTCTGTATTTCAATTGATGTCTTTTGAATTTCAAATGGAATTTCTGAATTTCAATTGATCTCTTTTGAATTTCAAATGGAATTTCTGAATATCAATTGATGTCTTTTGAATTTTAAATGGAAATTCTGAATTTCAGTTTATGTCTTTTAAATTTAAAATGGAATTTCTGAATTTCAGTTAAGTCTTTTGAATTTCAAATGGAAATTTCTGAATTTCAATTGATGTCTTCTGAATTTTAAATTGAATTTCTTAATTTCAATTGATGTCTTCTGAATTTCAAATGAAAATTTTTTAATTTCAATTGATGTCTTTTAAATTTCAAATGGAAATTTCTGAATTTCAAGTGATGTCTTTTGAATTTCAAATGGAATTGCTGAATTTCAATTCGTATATTTTGAATTTCTATTTATGTCTTTTGAATTTCAAATAGAATTTCTGAATTTCAAGTGATGTCTTTTGTATTTCAAATAGAAATTTCTGAATTTCAATTGATGTCTTCTGAATTTCAAATGAAAATTTCTGAATTTCAAGTGATGTCTTTTGAATTTCAAATGGAATTGCTTAATTTCAATTGGTATCTTTTGAATTTCAAATGAAATTGCTGAATTTCAATTGATGTCTTTTGAATTTCAATTGAAATTTCTGAATTTAAATTTATATATTACGAATTTCAAATAAAATTTCTAAATTTAATTTGACCTTTTCTGAATTACATTTGGAATGTTATGTGATAGGTTTAAAGATGCCAATCTCAGGACAACGCCATGTTAAAGTTGCCAGTTAGTTGCATATAAAAGAGGTAAAACTATGACTGGTTAACTATCTCCTAGGAAGCAGTCATGTGCTTAGTCTGGGACTAGTTTCTTTGTAGTGTTACTTCATCACATCAAGGAACGAAATTTTCCTATTTCAAAATTTCCAATGTCAAAAAATAGAAATTCCAATATATAGAATATTTTGTATTGAATGAAATAAAAACGACTACGAAATGAACAAGTAACCAGTAAGGACGGTTAGGTCACTTAGGAAATTTTGAAGTAGGGAAATTGTGATAGTGGGTGTGATAAAGCATGAATTCTGAAATATGCTTCCTTCTTGGCGTTACAAACGACGTACCAAAGTGAATATTTAGTGTAGGGTATAAAAAAAGTAGTCACTGGACTTTTGGAGAATTTTATTCGTTTCTTTTCACAAAATCAGTGGTATAGTAAAAATTCGCCCATAACTCATCACCTGAGAATTAGTTTGCTCCTCGGTTTCGATAAAAACGATATACAATGTGTACATTAAAATCTAAAATAACAAAATCGACACAATAAATATTTTTTAGTTCGTTATTAATTGCGAGATAAACTTATTGATGGCAGTAAAGGATTACAGGTTAAAGAAGAAGGAGGGCAAGTGTCGTATCAAAAATGTTGGAAAAAAAGAAGCAGATTGTTCCACAAACGTATGGTGCGACTGAAAAACTAATTTGTTCTGTTATGCATGCTTTGTAGAGAACCCAGAGAACTACATAATTACTTTTTTTTTTTTTTTTTGGAATATCTACTAAGATCCACAGCACTCAGACAGACTATATCCATTGTACTGTGAAATTGTGGTTAATATCGCCCATGCCCAAGCCGGGATTCGAACCCGAGACCTTCAGAATGCAAGTCCAGCGTGCTACCTCTGGACTGCTGAGGCCGGCTTAATTACTTAATTATTAGACAATATTTTCTTCTCAAATAATACACGAAATATATATTCAATTTTGAGTGATTACAGAATGCTCAAATATTGTATTTATTTAATAAACTTAATTATTATTAATTGCGTTTATTTGCAGACTACTTAAATTTGCCATTATTGATACAAAACAATTGGCAATCAATTTAATTACTTTACGAAAAATGAATTTCACCGCCAAAGTACAACTTAACTCTTTTGCTGGTTTATTGACTGACAGTTTTTCTATGCGTCTTAGTAATAAATTACTTTATCACGTGACAATTTTGATCAATTTTGTGCATTTAACCAACCGACCAACCATCCCCTAGCTAACCAAGCAATAATCCTCTTAGTTCTCAATTCCCAACTTAATGCTGTACGAAAATTATTTCTTGCTTTTGGCAAATATTTGGACAATTAGCGGTCAAGCGACTTGTGCCGATTGCAATGTCCTTTTAAACGATGTGCAGCTCATCATTGTCGTTGGGACTCTCCTTCAACAAACAACAAGTCTAATGGCATCCGGTTGAGAGTCGCTCCAACAAAAGCGCAAATCTACGACACGCGCCCGAATTCGTGCCTCGTAATTTTTAAAACAAGCATTTAAGAGCCTCCCCCATCCGTCCGTTGTCCAAAATACTCACACCCTCTGTGACCCAGAGAAGTATCAATTTTTAGTATTAGATATTTGAAAAATATTTGTTAGCAGCAGACGAAACATTTTCGGTTACCTTTGTTCAAATATTTCACTTCATTTGTGCTTGGTCCTTAATGTTTGCGACACGCGCCCCGCGCACCACAATCCAAATAAGGACCACGCAGTAGGAAAACCGCGTGCGGCAATGACTTTGTTTGTCTTTCTTTCCTTTTTTGTGTCTTCTTAGCACTGGGAAAGAGTTAATGGACCAGAACCAGGCAGTAACTGTCCGACTGACTGAGACCCATGAGGCATATTTTAATTTGTGTCGAGTTCATTGAGTGGATTAGGGTCAATATTTGTAGTTGTTGTTTTGAACATTAGCGGGCCAATTTAGTTTACAGTTTAATGAAGTGCGTAATGCTGCAGCCAGCAGCAGCATGAAGGGTCGGTCAGGCATTGCCAGGTATTGACTTGAGTATGCCTTAAGGGTTTCGAACTAATACCGGTCTGGGGTGAAGATGCGCGACTTTGGTCAGTCAGTTTGTGTGTGATCGCTATTTCAATTTCAATTAATGTTACTCTTAAGCGAAGCAATACATTTTAATTTTATTTCTTTTTTAATTGAAAATAAGTGTTTGCAATAAATGAAAACTATCCTCGATGGATTAGAAACCGGATGTATTTAAGTAGAAGAATATTGCATTCTGAATCCGGTTTACAAACATTACATTTTATATAACTTTAAAATTTTTAGAGACCTTGGGTAAATAAACGAAACTCACGGAAAATATACAAAAAATAAATAACATAAATGATTTTGATTTTGACGGCTTACACTGTTTTTCTTTGTTCCTATTACCTAACGTTTTTGAAATAATAGCTTTCGAACAGTTAGACTTATTTCAGCCATTTTAAATAAACAAAATAAACAAAAATACTCTAGAAATCTTATTTTCAAAAAAACTGTAAGCACAAATTGTGTTTTAATAATCAAGACTAATTTTAATATACCTTCAAATTCCGGTATTCCGATATTTTATTAAGATAAGATAGAAACAGAAAATGTTGTCTGGTTATCCTGAGCAAACAACACAACGTCCCTAGTGGAAATTTTGGTAGGGCCATGCTCATGAACTGATCATGTCATTATTTGAGATGATCGGAATATGACGAGGCCCACGATGTCCTTGTAACGCAGTGTCCTGATCATGTACTCACCTCAGGCAATGATCATGTACTGATCGGGTAATTCCCCATATCATTATTTATCTGACCATTGCCTTGTTAAAACATGAGCATACGAAAGCACTACAAATAGCCGATGAAATAAAATATCATACCTCATTGAAACCTGATCATTGCCCGATGAAAATTTCTTTATGAGGAACAACTAATGTAGCTTTGATCGGGACCATTGGCTGTTTAGATAATGTAAACCCTGCTATGGTGAGCATGATAAGGGCATGACAAGGCAATGATCATATTTGCTCTAATAGGGGTTACCTGACGAAACCCCGATCATTTCCCGATGGCGCATCGGGCAAATTTCCACTAGGGGTAACGATTAAAATTACAGTAGTCAAAATCAGCACCCGTGAATTATACACAGTTTATTGTTGAATGCCCCGGCATTTTATACTAAATACTTAACCTGATTCTGGTGTAGATAATTTTGTATTTCGTATGGGAAATTAAGCAAAACTTACATTGAATTAAATTGAACATAAACTTTAATTAATGTTAAACCTATCATCGTAAAACTTTTACCGAATTTGTACAAATTTTATATATTTCAAAATTCATAAAAATAATTTGGATATATATATACATTATAAGGGTAGATATAACGGTTTTATGACAAGTCCTTTTTAAAAATTTATACTTTCTGAAATAATATTGTTCGAGTTCGACGGGCAAAAAAACATGTTAAGAACTAATTAATCTTTCAAATTTATAACTCGTGCTTAAAACTGCTTACTTAAGATTTGACTTTGGACTTTGAAAACTTTTCTGCAGGGGGTCAAAGTCAAAAGAAATTGAAAAAACTTGAACCAGTGTTGCCAGATTATAATAATAATAGTTTGGCTCTACACCCTAGTAGAAATTTTGGTAGGGCCATGGTCATGAAGTGATCATGTCATTATTTGAGATGATCGGGATATGACGAGGCCCATAATGTCCTTGTTACGCAGTGTCCTGATCATTTACTGACCTCAGGCCATGATCATGTACTGATCGGGCAATTCCCCATTTTATTACTTACCCGACAATTGCCTTGTCAGAGCCTGAGCATAATAGGGTTTCTCTCATTAAATCTCGATCATTGTCTGATGCTAATTTCGTTATGAGGAACAAATAATGTAGCTATGATCGGGAACATTGACTGTTTAGATAATGTAAACCCTGCTATGGTAAGCATGATAAGGAAATGCAAAGGCAATATCATATTTTCATATTTTCGCGGCTACAGATTCGTAAAATAAATTTTGGATAAGTCTTATCATTTAGAAGATTATCAGTAATGTTATCTATCAAAAAAATATAACAAACGTACACGTTACTGACAAAAAAAAAAGTCCAGTTTTCCAAAAAAAATTGGAAATAAAAAAAAAATCAAATTTACAATTTTATATTTACTAAACCACTTAAGATATTTTAAAACGGTTTTCAGTTTATGATTTATGTGTTACTTGTTTATAAAAGATCAATACAAATATTTTGATTTCATGATAAAATGTACAATCTATGTATAAATATGTAAAGTAAAGTCTTCAAAAATTTAAAAAAAAATCATGTTTCAGTCTATATCTTTAAAACTTATGAAGATATTTTGTCATGTAAGCTCATTTTCTTTAGATCTCAATGTAAGCTTTTCATAAACAAAAGAATTTTAAAAATCGGATAACTTTTGGATTTTTTACCATTTTTGAATAAAAAAAAGTTCATGAAAAAATCTCAACTTTAATGATTTGTATCTCCATAACCATTAAAGATACAAACTACAATTTCAAAACTTAAGTTCTCTCAAGTTCTCTCTATACAACACTTTTCAAGTTTTTAAAATCGGTTGAGTTGTTCCGAAAATACTGAATTTCACTCGATTTATGAGCGTTTGGGCACACTGTGTACTGGTACGAATGCGGTAGGGATATTGTAATTAATGTACATTAATTCAAACCATTAATATTTGGCTTCTATATATATGTACACATTTTTAATTGTTGGAGAATATAAATTATGTATGTAAATCATGGTAAATTTATGAAACAAAAACTTTTTAATATTTCGAGTTTGCAATAGTTTCAATTTTTTTTTTATTTGAGCAGAAGCAGAAAAATATTTTATTTAATTTTAAAAGTATGAAGATTTATGAAGTAATGTTCATTTGACTGTATACTGAGGGAAAACCATTCTTCTGGTTAAAATATCTGTTAGAATTTTTGTGAATAATGGTAAGATCAACAAATTTATATTGATTAAAAGAAGAATTTGTCTAAAATATAATTTAAAATGATTTGAGAAAAAAAAATTAAGAGAGCGCATAAAACTATACACATAATATAAATTTGTTGCACCAATCAACGCTTTGCCTAATCAACATATTCGGTTCTCTCAACCGCTTAGTCGGTTGTTATTGTAAAAATAAAAAGAGTTGTAGTTTGTACTGCAACCAATTTCTAACTGTTTTTTAACAATTTAATACAGATTTAGAACCATTAGGAGTGTGTATAGTTCCGCCAGCAAATTTATAACTTTTTCATTATTCCAAACTCATGCCAAAAGAGGATTTTTCTGTGTATATAGATCTAGTTTCGAATATAATATTTAAGTGGCCCTTATTTAAAAAGTTACTTCGAATCTCGCTCCCCGGGTATTATTTTGTGAAAATACTCGAAACATAAATTCAGACAGCTCAATCGAAAAATGTTCGAATTTTGAAATTTTGGTATTTTTGACAAAATTATCCATTGTATTCAGCGTAGTGCATACAGCATATATTATCTTCTTTAGCCTCTTTGAAGAGCCTTGAGTTTTTAAAATCAACCGGTCCAATAGGTCGGAAAATACTGAAAATACGGTACTAAAATTTTGTATTTTTATTTCTACGCAACCAAAATATCATAACAGTTGGAGAGATCAACTTGCTGACGAAACATATCAATTATTTTTAATTGACAAAAAGTTTCCCATAGTAATATTTGTAAAAAACTAAAATATTTTGTATTAGGCAATGTGTTTTATGAACTAGGGTGAATATAATGGAAAATGTTGTCAAAAATACCAAAATTTCAAAACTTTGAAGGGCCAGGGATAACTAAAAAATACTTCGATTGAGCTGAAATATCGTCTGGATTAGTTTTTCCAGTGACCTCACCAAATAAGCCCCCGGAAACGGTTTTTGGAGAAACTTTAAAATCGCCCATAAAACGAAGGGCCACTCTAATGCAATATTTAACTAATTTTATTTAGTTTTTATGCAATATATTAGTTTAACAATCTTATCGTCACTATCATGCCAAAGGGGCGAAAGTGCAATTTTTTACATTTTTGAATGTAGTTTATCCTCAAGTATGCTGTGCCAAAATCGCGTGTCATTTTGTTGGATATTTCTAGCCACAAAAGACAAAACCAAAAGGGCGAATTTGAAAAATTGAAAATCTTGTCATGCCAAAAGGGCGAATCTTTTCGTTTTTTCGCCGTAACTTGGTATTGGTATAAGATAAAATAGTGGTTTAAAAGCATTTATTGTTTGTTTTCAAAGCACTTATCGATCTGCATCATTAATTAAAAATATTTTGCCAAACATTATTTTGTCATTTGTTATTTGCAGGAAAAAAAAATGTTTAAGCAGTGATGCAGTTAGATAGGTACTTTAAAAACAAACAATTAATACCTTTACACCACTTGTTATCTTGTACCATTAAAGAGTTATGGCGAAAAAACGAAAAGATTCGCCCTTTTGGCATGACAAAATTTTCAATTTTTCCAATTTCTTAGTTTTTTATTGGTGCAAGATAAAATAGTGGTGTAAAGGTATTAATTGTTTTTTTTTAAAGCACCTATCGAGCTGCATCATTATTTTAAAATATTTTTTCTTGCAAATAACAAATGGAAAATTAATGTTTGACAAAATATTTTTAATTATTTATGCCAATATATAGGTGCTTTAAAAATAAACATTTAATACCTCTACATTACTATTTTATCTTGCGCTAATACAAAGTTATAGCATAAAAACTAAAAATATTTGCGTTTTGATCTGGATATAGCAAAATCCGTTTTTATAATTCAGTAGGTTGTCCAAATCTAAAGATATTTTATATATGTGATAATATTTGACGAATAAACTAAAATTATAGAAAAAAATATAAATTTTTCTAATTTTTAAAGAACTTCAAACTTTAAAATTTGATTTCCCAACATTTTTAAAAATGCACATTCGCCCCTTTGGCATGACAGTGACAATATCATATTGAATATTATATTTATATTATTTATATTAAATTTCTACTAGGGTAGTACGAGTTCGAAATCAATTGAAAATGGAATTTTTTTTTAGTAAAAATTCGGTTTGCCGTATCAAACCATACATAAATTTTATATATTTTTATAAAAAAAAAGTATCTAGTTCTCAAATCGCGATATGGCATTGAAATAGAAAACCATATCGAGATTTGGTGTTTTCGGTATTGTTTTTTAATTATGTTAATTAACGAATGTATTTTCTAAAAATTTGTTAAAAATAAAATTAAAAAAATATCACTCACACTGAAAATAGCTTTTGGTCCTTAAATAACTAACAGACAGCCTTAAAATGCTCAGTCGATCCAATTTGCTGAGAATGTTTTGTTCGAAGGGCAGCAGCGATGCCAACAGATCCAGCTCGGCGTTCAAACGTTCGCGATGCCGTTTGGACGGATTGCTTTTGGCGGCGCCATCTTTGGGCGGTGGTTTTAAACTGCAATTAAAATAAGAAAAGAAAATTAGAAATAATGTTTCACAGTATATACAACAAAAAAAGATATAAACAAAAATATGATTTCATTAAATTATTCAAATTTTTGCTAAATAACAACCTCTCGATTTAAAGGGCATAGACAACTGAGGGTGCAAATCGATTAGCCATGCCCACTTGATCTCATAATTACAACATCAAGCCTGAAATACAACAGTAACCAAACGAGGACCAACAGAAAAGTGGGTGCAAAACCCACGTGAGTGAAATCGATATCCCGCGGACCCTCCGGGTTAAATGCTCAAAACAATGAACAACAAAAACAAAAAAGGACAAAACGAAAAAAGAAAAATCATTCAGCAAGGGGATTGCAAACATTTTGTTGTTTTTAAATTGTTGTTTTTAAATTGTGGTAATTGTTGTTGTTGTTGTTGTGCCTTCTTCCACTCGATTTCGTGGCTGGCAAGAGGGTGTCAAGTCGTCTTCGTTCTTCATACTTCGTCCTAAGTGGATTACAAGCGTAGTGAGTGAAATCCGCTCCGAGGGATTCCAGCCAGTCCAGTCCAGCAAGAATAAAGCAACTGCCAAACCCTTCACGCCTCGTCTAGGCGCAGTGACTCGTTGTATTTGTGAGGAAGGATATTCGGTTTTCTTTTTTTTTTTTTTTTGTTGCTTTCTGACCAAAATGGCAAAAGGAAACAAAAAGAATTGCAGGAAACAAAAACAAAATAAAAGATACAAACATAAAAAATGTGCGATGGTTTTACGACGTAGATTTCTCGTTAATGCCCTATGAAGCAACGGCTGGAAATTCACTTCTTTTGGCTCTTTACTTTTTATTACTTGCTTGCTAATCTTTTTTTCTTCTTTTTACATAATATTCTAATTGCGTAGGTGTGGCGTCTGTTTTTTTTTTTATTTTTATTTTTTTTTGTTGTTGGTTGGTGGGCTCGTAATTAAAGGATTACGATTTGGCTTAAACCATTTAAAATGGAAAGGCATTTTTGTTGTTTTTTTATATTCTTATTCAAATTTAACATTTTTTTATAATTCAAATAGTCCACAAAATGTTTAAATCTTTTAAGACTCTTAAATGAGTCATATTTTTGAGAGTTACCCGCATAAAGAGCACAAAAATTCCCTGAACCTGTGTAGAGGGTAGCATTTTATGTGCCCAAAAATCCTCGTAGTGTTAAAACCTTTTAATACTTCTAAAACAATAACATGTGCGCATTCAACCGGGTTAAAGTGAGAGATTTTTTGAGGCCAAAACCCCTCACATTCGTGAGACTTTTATTACCCCTAAAAAATTCATATTTGAGCTCCTAAAAGAGCCTTAAAACTGCTCCCGAAGCTTGGTTTAGAGGGCACGTTTTAAAGAGCCTCCTCTGCCTCCTTATTTGGTGGGCTCGTAATAAAAGGATTACGATTTTGCTTAAAGCATTCAAAATAGAAAGGAATTTTTGTTGTTTTTATTTTCTTATTCAATTTTTTTTTTCTTTTTTAATTCAAATAGCCGACAAAATATTTTGAATCTTTTAAGTCTCTGAAATGAGTGACATTTTTAAGAGTTTCCCGCATAAAGAGCCCAATACGTTCCCTGAACCTTATAGTTATGAAACCTTATAATACTCGTAAAACAATCGTGAGCATGTGAGCATTGAAAAGATTCGGAAACAGTCTTCCAAAACCGGGGTAAAGTGCAAGATTTGATGAGCCCAAAAAAACACTCACAGTCATGACTCTTTTTATTACACCTAAAACATTCATATGTAAGCTCATAAAAGAGCCTAATAATTACTCCCGAAACTTGCGTAACTTTTGGACTCAACAATTACTCTATTTTCGGAGGTTTTCCATTTTCCAAAATCATAAATGTGCCATAAATGAGCCAAATAGCCTTAAAGACGGTACTTTTTATTAGTCTTTTTTTTTGAAAAATTGGTCATTTTATGATTTTTCAATTCCCGCCACGCAAGCAAAGTTTGTAAAAAGAACATCAGTTTTTATAACTTCAAAATTGTATCGAACATTCAATACTCATAATGCCATTTTCGTTTATACATCATTTTTTTGGAAAAAGGACAAGCTTTCATTTAAAAATATAAAAACAAAAATAGACACTGGCTATTTTTTAAAATTAGCAAAAACGTTTTTAAAATGCAATAATTTTGGTTAAAAAAATTATTTGTTCCAAAATAAATATTTTTATTGTAAAGCTGATTAAAAATACTTCCTAAAGCAGGCATGGATATTTACAATTGAGCCATACTGATAGAAGTTATAAATAATTCAATACAAGTCTACGCGGTAAAATTTGTAATATTTGGACCCCGATATCTCGACAACCAGTCATACTAACCCATCCTCCTTAACGGGTTTTACTGAGGTCCATTTATATTACAAGTTCACAAAATTTCATTCAAATCGGAAGCAAACAATTTTTAAGCGGGTAGGGTTGACAAATTTTCACCCATATATCTCTCGTCTTTTATCAAATATTCCTAGTAGATTTTGATTTGCCAAATTATGAAATCCACGAACATAAGCGGACTATGTCGTTTATATAACTGTTATATAAAATTATACAACACAAAAAAAATATATTCGCGATTTTAGTATGATATTCCAATGGACTTAAAAACTCTAATCAAGATCTCATACTCAATTTTTGTTATTGCCTACAATTTTTATATTTTTTGTTTATGACTCGGTATAACCTTTGTCAGATCGATCCAAATTTTATTGGGTTTATTTCAAAATATAAACTTAAGTAAATCTTATATCGTTCAAAGATTCAAAGGGCAAAATAATTTAAAAAAACATGGAAAGTACCTTTTCTTACGTACACAGAAAAAAATATCTGTGTAAATATAGCAAACAATTTGATCAATACAATTAATTTTTAATTGACTCATCGCGATACGACTTTTAATTGAATTGATATTTTATCATATTATATCAATATTTTATCATATTAATTTATAAATTAACAGCAAATAAACAAAAAGTTAGTAAATTAAATAATTTGCTGAAACGACTGTGGAATTAATTGTATTATTTAAATATTTAATCAGCTTAATTAATAAATTATCAGCAAATAACCAAAAAGTTACATCAACACAATTAAATAATTTGCTAAAATGACTATTGAATTAATTGCATTAACAATCGCCGTTGCTGAGCACACAACGCGGCGTCACGATGCGAGCTTGCAGCTAATGAACGCCGGCAAACAAGCAAACGATGGAATTTTTGTTTGCGCGTTTGGTTGCGCGCATATTATTCCCATTTGGTGTATGCCAATATATACACTTATAGAGCTTGATGATCCTCTATGTGTGTCGTCAAAAATGATGGCAATGGTTACATATTTAATTATGCTTCCAACTTCATCATCAGAAAATTATATGTTATGTACTTTCATAAGAATTTATAACACATTTTTTTGATTAACTGAATGAGAATTATAAAACTGTGAAGACAATAAAAATACATTTAAAACGTCGACCATATTTTTGTAAGCAAATCACATTTTTAGCGAACGTGTTTGCTAAATACATTATTGGTTGCTGTATTTCCGTCGATTATTTTTTCTATGTAATAACTAAAAATATCAAAAACTGAGTATGAGATCTGAGTTGATTAATAATTTATAGTCCATTATAATATCATGCTAAGGTCGAGTATTTATTAAAAAATCCTCTATTTGTTGTGTAGTATTATCAATTGATAATCATTACCTCAGTTATCTTTGTATTAAGTTTTAAATATTATTTAATCTCAGTTAAATGATTTAACTACAACAATTATTAAACTACAATCAACCAAAAATACGCATAACTGCGTCTAAATGTTAAATACAACATTAAAAATAACCTAAAATACTTCAAAACAAAATCACAAAAACCTACAAGAATTTCAATAGAATGCAAACCTAAATTCGACGTTTAATTTGAGATATTCGCGGCAAATTATATGGCCAAAAGTATAGCGAAAACATTAATGAAAGGTTGCATTAATTGAATAAAAACGTGAAATAGACTGGAAACGCAAATCAAAATTTAGTTTTTCCTTTTGTTTAGTGCAGTTACTGGTACCTCAATTTATTTAATTAAATGAAATACATTGGTTGATTATAGGCAAGCTTCAAGGAGTTTAACGAAAACTTTTGAAATTTCAAATGCCGCAGATATGATTATTAAATGGCAAAACGTGATAAATAACGTTAGAGCTAAAAAGTAGCGGATTCTAGTTATGATACCCGTTATAAAGGAATATATAATTTCACAGTTAGCAAAGTTTATGATACACTTAAATTCTGTACATGCACGCGGAGAAAAAACTTGTTTGTCGTATGATTGTAGCAACAAAACTGTTATTGATGTAGTCATAGTATGACTGCTATGATTATAATTCATTACAACAGTCATTTTCAATTTGTTTAAAAGATTCTGTAATTCATTTAATGATTCCTGAAATCATTTTATGATAAAATAAGTAATACGATTGGAATAGGTAATGATTGCAGCAAAATTGTAATTAAAATATGAGTGGTTGCCAGAATAATAGTTTTGATTGTTAAAATAGTCATATTTTTGTGTGTAAGTAGCATGAATTATGTTCATAAATATGCTGTTAAATACTGAGTCTTGCAAATGAACAATATTTCTAAGATCAAAAACTATCTGCAATCGATATTTTAGCTAATGGTACCCTGTTGGTATGTTTAACGCAGACATAAAATATGATTTTGGCATGATCGTAGCAAACAATAAAATTATTAATATTATTGTTGAGTTTCTCAATCATAGCGGTTTATTAAAATATATATATAATTTTATTATGATTAAATTTTATTATGTGAAAGACAAAGATTGTAGAAAAATGTAATTCAAGTATTGATGATTGCCAGAATAAGCTATGTATATAAAACTCTTGGTCCATCTGAATGTCTGACTGTCTGTGTGCGTCCGTCCGTTTGAAATTTCGCACCAGGATACTATGAAGTTCGGAGGGTGACATGGTGCCCCTCCCATACAACCTAAACTTCCAACATGACATAACTCGGTACTTACACCAACTCAAATACAAAAAACAAAAACAAAAAATACAAAAACAAACGAAAAATCAAAAACACAAAAAGAAAAGCAAAACACAAAACAGGAATGCAAAACAAAATTATGTACACAAAAACAAAAGTAAAATCAAAGAAACAAACGCCAAAAAAAAACATAAAAACAAAATTAAAAACGAAAGCAAAACAAAAGCAATACACAATACCAAAATTATAATCACAAAAACAAACGCAAAAACAACCACGAACACAGAGCAAGAGTAAAATCACAGAAACAAATGCAAAAACAAACACAGAATCTAAAACACAAAAAATGTAAAACAAAAGTAAAAACACGAAATCAAAAACACAGAAATAAAAGCAAACATACAAAAGAAAAAACACAAATTCAAAAGCAAAGACCCAAAACAAAATCAGAACCACAATTTTAAAAACCACAATATGTAAAAGAAAAATGTAAAAGCAAAAACACAAAATCAAATGCAAAAACAAACACAGAATTTAAAACACAAAAATTGTGAAACAGAAGTAAAAACACGAAATCAAAAACACAAAAGCAAAATCAAAAACAAAAATCAGAAACTAAAAATCGAATCAGAATCTCACAAACACTCAGAAACAAAAGCAAAAAACAGAAAATCAGAAGAAAAATACAAATACAAATCAAAACAAAAACCAAAAGCAAAGAACTAAAAGTTAAACCACAAAAACACGAAAGCAAAAACACAGAAATAAAAGCAAGCATACAAAAGAAAAAACACAAAATCAAAAGCAAAGACCCAAAACAAAAGCAGAACCACAATATGTAAAAGAAAAATGTAAAAGCAAAAACACAAATCAAAAAACAGAAAACACAAAAGCAAAAACAATAAAACTAAAGCAAAAACCCAAAAATATCAAAAACACAAAAACGAAATAAAAACACAAAAACAAAAACCAAAAACAAAATTTAAAATACAATATCAAAAGCAAAACTATACCAAATTTAAGCAAAGTTAATCTCAAAAAAAAAAAATCAGAAGCAAAAGCACAAACAATAACATAAACAAAAGCAAATAAAAAAAATAAAAAAGTAAAAAATCGATACCAAAAGAATAGCAAAAACAAAAAGAAAAATACTAAAACACATACACAAAATCAAAAACAAACAACACCAAAGCAAAAACACAAAAGCAAAATCAAAAACCCAAAATCGGAAACATATAAACGCAGAAAGAAAAGCAAAAATCAAAAGAAAAACACAAAACAAAAGCAAAGATCAAAAGCAAAGACCAAAAGCAAAGAACCAAAAGTTAAACCACAAAAACACGAAAGCAAAATCACAGAAATAAAAGCATAAATACAAAAAACTAATTCAAAACCATAGAACCACAACAAAAGCAGAACCACAATATCAAAAACACGAAAACAAAAAACACAGAAATAAAAGAGGAAAAGAAAAAATTTAAAAGCAAAAACACAAAATCAAAAAATAAAGAACACAAAAGCAAAAACACAAAAATATCAAAAATACAAATACAAAAACGAAAACGCAAAAACAAAATCAAAAAACGCCAAAAACAAAATCAAAAGCAAAACACAAAACAATAAAAATTTAAGCAAAGTTAATCTCAAAAAAAAAAATCAAAAGCAAAAACATAAACATAAACAGAAGCAAATAAAAAAAATCACAAAAGGAAAAATCAATACCAAAAAATTAGCAAAAACAAAAAAAAAACGTGAAAACTCACAAAAGGCTAAAACATAAACTGCATAAAACGGAACAAACAAAATCAAAATGAACAGCTATCTTAAAAAAATTTAAAACCCCCGTTGCGCAGCACGGGTACGAAATACTAGTTTTGTAATATAATCAGTACATGATCATATTAAAAAATGTAATTAAAAGATGAAAAATTGTAATTGTTGTCTTTGATGACCTCCTCATCGTATTGTAATATTCAAATAATGCGTTTCGAACAATAACCAAAATTAAATAAAATACTTCGAGATCCTAGTGGATCCATTTTCTATATTCAGATTTTTACTGAAAATCCAAAAACTTTCCCGCGCTTTTTCTATTCTAAACTTTAAACAAAATAGGCCGGAATTGGGTACTTTGGCGGAATTATAGTATTTATCTTTAGTCAAGTTTTGAATTTTTTCATTTTAATCACTTATTTTCTTTTCATCTCTAGACAATAATGGCGTCTGTAAGAAAAATGGGTTGAGTCGGTCGTTACGTGAAATTCCTCTAAAAGCAAATCATTTTATGATGGCTTCAACAAATGCAAAGAAAAACAATACAATAAAAAAATCATTTGTTGTTGAAAAGGAAAAAAAAAAACGCATTTAGTAGTAAATCAAAAAAAAAAAGAAACTTTTCTTCGTTGAAACGAGTCCTTGTGGATGACTGGTTGGCAGCCATCATCTGGTTTTACGTTGTTCTGCACAATTGTTATTTATTCTCTATTTTTGCGAACGTATCCTTTAGTACTTATGTGCTGTCTCTTTCTAACCTTATCTATGGATGTGTCCAATTTTTGGGGTTTTACCTTGAATTGTTGCAAAGTACATTGCAGTGTTTTGTTTTATTTTTATTTTGTTTTTTTTTTTTTTTGAGAATATTTAGTGCCATAGTTGCGGCTCTTCTTCATGGAATTTATTTAATTCTTTGACGATTGTTGGTTCCATAATTTTGCTATATTTATTTTTTCGTATTCGTCTTTTCGCCGTTCAACTCCGCCGTCGTTTGTGAGGATAATAAGAAAATTATACATTTTATTCAACCCCCGAAAACGTTCTCTGCAGTGGCCCCGATTCCGAAACCTCAATTTTGTGCTCAATTATTAAAGCGCTTCGTTGCCGCAGTCAGACAGGCGGATAGCAAAAGAATGTCGAGACGAAAGTCCCTAAAATTAACCACAAAGAAAAATACCAAAAAAACAAATATAAGAGCTACCATATCTCACAGCAATAACAACAGCAACTAAATAATACAAAAAAAAAACCTAAATACAGGGACACCCCAAGAACTACGGTTACAGCCAACAAATAAATTAGAAAAACCAAGAAAATTACTGTCCAAAAAAAAAGTGAAAAGAATTTCAAACATTTAGCAACTTTGAAATGTTTTTCCGTTCGTTGTTGTTGGCGTTTTTGTAGTCTGATGTCGATCGATTGTGAACATAATTTGTTCGTTTTTTTTGACTATTTTTATTTACCGTTAAAACCGTCTTGTAATTCTGGGAATACCAGTGGGGGGTTTGATTTTGGGGAATTTAATTGCATTGGTGACTTTTGTCGTTGTAAAACAGGAAAAACAACAAAAAAAGTCTACAACACAGCACTGGCACAACATTTAAGATAAGCTAAATGTTGACCAAGTTAGCACACAATGCTAACAACAAAAAGCCAACAGACATGCTAAAACTTAAAACCACATTTTTCAATTCGAAAAAATGTCTTCAGCCACAAACGATATCTTTATGTCTGAAATTATTTCATGTAGACTTTCAGAAAACTTGAAACCAACACTAATATGAACCAGTAAGGAAGTTTGGGTTATATGGGAAATTTTAAAGTTAAGAAATTTTGATATTATAAATGTTAAAAAGAAAACTTTTAACCATCCTGATACCGACATAAAGCAATGCATAAAAATGATTTATTGTTTTTTATATATTACATTTTAATTAAATATTATTAAGAATACTTGAATTAATAAATCCCAAACATTTTTGAGTTCATTAGTTGCTCTGTCGATTTGCTACACGTGGCCAAAATAAGAAAAACATCAAAAATTCCGATGATACGCGCACGTTTTGTATCATTCTAATCATCACTATTGCTACGGCTTTCAAGATATCGCTACAATTTTAATACAATCGCTTGCTAATACCCGAATACAAACAAAAATATATGTTGCATAAGTGTGCCATATCCCAAACGAAATTTGGTGGAGGTATGGTACCACTTTTGGAACGAAAACAAAAATTTCGCCTAATTTTTAACGTGTGAGCCGCGGCTTGTATCAAATGTATCTTTTTGAATCTAATTTTTAATAGATGAGATAAATATAAATATTTTAAGATATGACTTGTGAATGTGCCCCTAACACCAACAAAAAAGGACACACTGGAACTTTCGCAAAAAAAAACTTGATTGGCCCGTAAAATCACATTTTTCTAAGGCACATCTACAATTCCATCTAAATTTTGCTGGACATAGTTGTGATAGGAAATTTATGCCACGAGTTAATTTAAAAATATAATGCCGCTTCAGAATTATGGATCAATCATTTTTTTTAATTGAGAAAACCAAATTTCAACATATGGTAGAACCATGTTTTCTGACATATTATCGACTGTGAAAAGCGCGGCTTTCAGGAAATCACTAATTTGGAATTTTCAATGAACTGATACAAGATAATACAAGAATGAAGATTTTAAGATATGTCGCGTGAATGTGTCCGTAAGATTAAAAATACAGGAGCACTTTAAATGGGAATTTTAGTCTTTATTGTACAAAAAATCACCATTTTCTCAACACAACATTTAAGATATCATTTCAATATGATCGGATTAAACTGTATTTGATACATTATGATATATTTGATCATCAATAAATAATTCCTCATCATTATTTATAATATTACAGAATCTATTCCACGCTATGTGCGCTAAAAAACCAAAAAATTACAATTTTGCACCTATTATCGAACGTGTGAGGAGCGGCTTTTGCGAAATTGTTGGTTTGATTTTTTTATTGCAACGTATTGTAAGTAGCCGCGGTAGCTCAGTGGTTAGTGCGTTGGACTGCGAGCCGAAAGGTCCCCGGTTCAAGCCTGGACTGGGGCTAACAACATCTTTTCATAGAAACATTTTTTTATACCGCGCTACCTCTCGGCAGTAAATGGCAAACCTACGAGAGTAAAACCATTGCCTATGAAAAGCTCTCACTCGCCGTTCGGATTCGGCAATAAACTGTAGGTCCCACCACTTTGAGTACAAATATAACACGCACAGCTCAAAATGGTGAGAGAGCTCGGCCTAAGTTCTTATAGGACTGTTGTGCCAAATTATTATATTATTTATTGTAAGAGCAATGATTTTAAGGTATGTCACTTGAATTAGCCCCTAGTATCAAAAATGCAGAAGCACTTTAAAATTTAAAATTCGCCTTAAATGTTTAAAATATCACAATTTCTTTAAAATATTTTTTTTGTTATATACTTAATTAAATGAAATATATTGAAATATTATGTCATAAAAAAATACTTCACTTAATCAATAAATATTTTTTAAATTAGCAATTCTTTAGAATTTTGAACCACTATAGCGTTACCGAACTCTATCTTTGATGGCTTTCATTAAAAGTGAAGCAAGTAAACGGATTTATATTACATAAGGGCCTATAAGCTTTTACTCAAAAGCCGTAAGATGAGTCCGCACATTTTATTGTGTAATTTTGTCAACCCCACAAGTTAAAGGTTTTGTGGATTTGCTCATATATATATTTTTTAGATATAGTTTTTATGTTTACACTACTAAAAAATTTTATGGTAATTTTAAATATTCACAAATCTTGCGTAATTTTAGACCCTTAATATATTGAGTTTCTAATAAAAAAAAAACTACACTCAGAATAAAATCCTATTAAAATTGGTCAGTAGGACAGTTATTGATTCAATAGTATACAAAAAATAAATATTTTCATATAAACACTAAAATAATTTAATAGTGTTTAATAGTATTTTGTAGTATTTAATGTTATTTACATATTATCATATTGACTAATTTTAATATCAAAAAAACTATTGATTTTATAGTGTATAGATCTGAGTGTATAGATCACTGAATACTAGCAGATTTTTGTTAAGTATTATTATTTCTCTTCTTTAGTTCGACATGTCTATGCTTTCTTCTTGAAATTACCAAAATATATCATCAATCCATGGAATCAAATACAAAACTAAAATTAACATCTCCACCAATATATAGAATATTCTACACCCAGAAAAAAATTCCCTCAAATCCCATTAAAATTGGTCAATAGGACAATTATTGATTTAATAGTATACAATAAATAAATCTTTTCATATAAACTCAATGGCAGTGTCATGGTATTTTCTAGTATTTAATGGTATTTACCGATTAAAACAATCATTTATCCTATGAACTATTTTTAATAGTAAAAAACTATTATTTATATAGTATTTTTTCCGGGTGTATAGTTGGACATTACTAACTTAAAGTCCTGCCCTTTTCTCATATTTTTTTTTTATTAAAAAGGTATTTGGAAAGTTTTGCGTTGGATTTAATGCGACAACATAGCGTGTTCATCTCAATTTAAAAACTTTTAAAATACACCAAAGAATTTGCGTCAAAATCACTGCAATAAACATTCATTTTTGCTTTTATTGCCACAGCATTGTATACATTTTATGATGCCGACCAGAAATGATATTTTTCTGATTTTATGTATTAATTCATAAAAATTAGAGAAAGATGTTATGATTTAAAAAAGAGTTAAAGAAATTAGTTATAATTTATGAATTTCTGCGTAAACATTTCACACTGTTACTATTGGACAACAGTCTGAAACATTTTAAAGGCTTAACAAATAACTGAAAAGCAAACTTATAGCATTAAAAGAAAGAATATGCAGTGAAAGATCAATTTTGCTAATTTCTAGCGTAGATATTTTGGTTTTGACATGCTCATTTACTCATCATGTCAGATAACTACAGTTAAACGTTTGCTTATGAGGCCCAAATAGAAATTTCACCTATTCGAGAAGACATTATAATGGCCTTCTCATATTGGTCATGTAACTGGTAAGGTTGGGACAAGGTATACATAAAATAAATATTTCCCTTTTAATAAATTTACCTTATTCTAGCACTAAGATATAGTAGTCCCGGTCAGGCAGTTTGTCAGTACACCCAGAAAAAAATACTATATAAACAATAGTTTTTTACTATTAAAAATAATCAATAGAATAAATTATTATTTTAATCGGAAAATACAATTAAATACTAGAAAATACCATGACATTGCCATTGAGTCTATATCAAAGTATATATTTTTTATATACTATTAAATCAATAATTGTCCAATTGACCAATTTTAATGGGATTTCTGGGAATTTTTTTCTGGGTGTAGACAGAGGGAAAGAAACTTTATAAATTCAGAAGAATTTAAAAACTATACGGAGTGATATAAAGCTAAACGGTAACATTCTTAAACTTAAGAAACAGATCCACTTAGTTAATTAAAACAGTAACTTAAAGCAATTATTCTTTTTATTTCAATTCAATTTCTTAGGTCGAAAAAATAACTAAGAATTATCAGTTATAAGAGTTATCACTCTGGTTATGAAGAGCTTAATTTCTTATGCTTCAAGAAGTAACTAAGAGAAATTATTCTTAATATGCAAGCACTCATTTCTTAGGTATCAAAAAGTAACTAAGACCAATTGGTTTTTTTATGAAGAGCTTAATTTTTTATGAATCAAAAAGTAACTAAGAGGAATTATTCTTGATATGCAATCCTTAATTTTTTAAATTTTTGATGCCTGTAACTAAGGGCAATTATTCTTGATATGAAGAATATTATAATACCTTAAGTATCAAAAAGTAACTACAGCTAAACGATAACATTCCGAAATTTAAGAAACAGATCCAGTTAGTTAATTAAAACTATAACTTAATGCAATTATTCTTTTTATGTCATTCCAATTTCTTAGGTATCGAAAAAGTAACAGCAAAAAGTAGTATTACTGATATGAAGAGCTTTTTTTTATGTATCTAGAAGTAACTAAGATGAATTATTCTTGATTAAAAGCATTCATTTCTTAGGCATCAAAATGTAATTAAGAGCCATTATTCTTGATATGAAGATCCTAATTTCTTAAGTATCAAAAAGGTACTAAAAACAACTATATGATATGCAGAGCATAATTTTGTGCCCATTATTTTTTTTTTTCAAAATTTCATTAAATGTTTTTTTTTTATAAATTCTAGAATTTCAATAGCATTTCATTGATTTTACTGAAACTCTGCAATTTCGCATTTAAGCCAAATTTCACTCTAGTTTTAAATGTATATTTACCTCCGGTTAACTTGTTTACCTTAACATTACCTTGTTAGAAGCCGAGCGAAGAAGTATTAATTTTCCTAATTAAAACCTGAGAAATAACCTACCAAATAAAAACAGTATTTCATTTGATGAAGAAAAAAGGTGCTACATATATAGTAAAAACGCGTTTAAATACTTAGATAATGTAAATCCAACTCTGAAAATCATGATAAGGACCTCTAATAGGGTTTACCAAAAGAAAACCGGATAAATTCCAGATGGTGCATCTCTAAAATTTCAACTAGGGTTATTTATACTTTTATTAATTAGTATAAAACATCCAACACAGAAAAAAATAATTAACGTAAATATAAATATAAATAGCAACTGGTAATTAGCAAACGGAATTTGCTGTTTTAACGAAAAATAGCAAATGTTTTCATTAATTTAGTGAATTTTATTGCTGGATTGATTAATGAATTACTAGCGGTGGCTATATTTACGTCGATTATTTTTTCTGTGAATGTATACTGACTGGAACTCAAACACCTCAAATTTCAAATTTCAAGCAATTAAAAATCTAAAAATATTTAATTTCTTTGCTGTATACAGAACTAGGTACATATATTTTCAAAAATTATATCATTAAAAAATAAATAATATTAGAAAAAACACAAATTAAAAATGTTATAGCTGTTGTCGCTGCAATTATTGTAATTAATATAATTGATGTTTTTTTTGTATTATTATTTGATGTAAGTGCTACTTTACTCTTAACCCCTTTTTTTAATGTCATTCGTAGTTTTTTTTTCTTTTTTGAAACAAAAAAAGCCTCGATTATTCATAACAGATTGCGCTGTTTTTTTGTTTGTGTCGCCTTGCCGCAACACCGCACAGAAGGACATTCTTGCGAAATTTTTCAATATTCATAGGTTGGTTGCTGTTTCATATATTTTATCTTTGTTTTTTGTTTGTAGCTGTTTTTTTTTTTGTTCTAAACTGGTCGGAGTCCGCGCCGCGCAAAAAAAAACCCTCGCAACATTTTAAAAAATGCTACAAAAATAGGCAATCCATAAAACAACCTTGTTGCCAACGCATATATCAAACAGAAAAAGGCTCGCAAAACAAAAAGAGTAGTAAAAATAAAAATAATTCAATGCTAACAAGGAGAAGTTTTGTAAATTAAAAAAAAAATCATTGATTGGAAATTTCAATATAATATATATTGTTGACACATCGATATTTAAATTCAAAATTGTATAATTCAGGTACAGTTTTGTAGTCCCTTTTTCAAATTAAACTTAGTTTAAACTCGATACAATACCGACTATAGTCAACATATTACAAATATTTAAAATGCCTTATTAGCTGATAATGTATTGTCTTTCAGTCGGTTATATTTAACGTCATTTAGAACTACAGACTTTTTCGAAAAATTTAAACTAGGTTTAAACTTGCACTGCAACCGATGTTGATTGCATTAATCAAACCAGCAATGAAATTCATTAATTTAATGAAAGCATTTGCTATTCTTCGTTATATTGCGTTCGCTAATATGAATATTATCATAATATCATATTAGCAAACGATATTGCTGATTTAACGAAGAATAGCAAATGTTTTCATTAAATTAGTGAATTTCATTTCTGGATTAATTAATGAATGCAATTAATATCGGTTGCTATATTTACTTATATAATTTTTTTCTGTGTTGAGAATGACCAGAGATATAATATTTTTATTTCATCATAATATTTATATCGTACGTCGATATCATGATGTCTGATCATTATTTTCTTTACTCCATTAGGATTCTTTTGATATAATTTTAATACACAGATCGGTTGACAATATTAATCTGAAGATACCTGAAATTTCCTGGTGGAATATTTAATGATTTGAGAATAAATCGAAGAAAAGGTAAAAATCATATTTTGAAGTAGGAACCTTTTGATAGTACCTCAGACTGGTATGTCTGATATTATTCATGTATATATTCATATATATAAGTTAGTGAGAAGTGTATGACAAATTACCAAATTTTATGGAATTTTATAGGCAGATTCTAGACATATTTTGGAAATAGGCAGTAAAACGCACAGCTTTTGAAACAAACTCTGCCTTTTTCTTTGCTTGAAATCTTTCAAAACTGCCTTGATTTGTTAGAGCTAAAGTCGGTCTAGACTCTAGATCAACTAAGATATAAATTAAATAGTGATCGTTCCGGACGGGACAAAAACGAAAGTGCATGCCGAGGTTCATATGGAAATGCCAAAAAGTCAGCAAATTTTGCGTATTAATTATTTTTTTGAATTATTTTAAAAAATAGCCGAAATCGTGTGCTTTCTTTGTACATTTTCACTTTGTTCCTACAATTTATGGTTTTTTCATAATTAATCACAGAAAAATACCGGACGGGACAGATTTCAATTAGCTGACACAAATTTTCTAGAATTGCTAGAAAATCGATGTTTACATTTTTGATTTATATTCAGATTTATATTTATATTCAAATCGTTAGAAATCATGTTTTATTTTAAACATCTATATGTTTTGGTTCAAATATTTATTATGTTTGGATGTGTATTAGAACATACACCTTTTTAAGGCGCAACATCAAAATGTTTCCGTGATATTATAATGTAAATCAGAGCTCTTTACAACACTGTTCAAGTTTCAATAAAACACTGTTTACAAATGATTTATAATATAATATGTTTACATAAAATTCCAAACATACATGTTAAAGCCTGCAAAATTATGTTTGGGAGAGCTATTTTTTTGCTGCGTGTTTTTAGGTTATTCTATATATTTGACTGAAAGTAAATAAGTTTGTATCGGCTATCCCAAAATATTTCTGAGTTTGATTGATTCTCTTCTAATTTCCCTGTAATCTTGTTGATAAAGGACGTACTGAACTACAGACAGACGGATATCGCTAAAACGACTCGATAGGTGACGCTGAATAATATTTATACTTTTCCATACCGGTCAGGCCTCCTTCTACATTTTACAAACGAAACATCTAAATCGTGCTCATGCTCACCGACTAGAATGTTGCAACAACTTCATGCTTGCAGACTAGGAGGTTGCAACAACTTCATGCTTGCAAACTAGGAGGTTGCCATAACTGATTTATGAGGTTGTTGCAAATACTGTTTTAGTTATTGTCGCAACCGAATAAATCGGTAGGGCAATTTAGTTGGTTGCCACAACAAATCAGTTTTCAATGTGTAAGTTTTAACTTTAAGTGTAGTGTATAATACTGATAAACATATATTGTAATGATAAGATTTCTTTGCCCATTGGTTGCATTGATTGAAACATCAACGTCATTGTAATGCGAGACGGCCAGATGTCCATAGATAAGCGCGATACCGCGTTGCATGGTTGGAAAATGGATGGATTGATGAATGAATGAATAAATGAATGCGTTGCATGGATCAACAAATAGGCAGTCAATATGACCAGTATGTGCTCCCCACGTGATGGAGACAAAGGTGGAGTCGCTTGCGACACGCAGCGCGTGTATGCCCTCCAGTTGCCGCTGGAAGCGTTGCAAATGTTTATAAACAAATGACACGCAATCCAGCGGAGCACGTGAGTTCATGGCGGTCAACAAAACGATGATGATGAAGATGATGACGGTGGCGGCAACAGAAATTATTGTTTACATGTCATGGCACATAGCAAACAACAACAACAACAATGACGAGAACGACAACAACTAGAGCAGCAGCAACAATATTGCAATGCGGCGCAACATGGCCCAAAGAATTGACCAAATACAGGAGCATTTGACGTGGCGCGTAATGCAGTTGTCAGTTGTCAGGAAGAAAGTAATGCATGATATGTTGTCCTGCAGCAGCAGCTGCTACTGCTACCAGCACCATCACAGGTGGCGGTGGCAGCAACAGCAGCAGTAGGTTTATGCAAACTTGGCCTATTCGTGCGGTTACTAAAATCGCAGTTGTTGAGTGATAGAATGAAAACGCAATGTGGCGTGTTAGAATAGCCTATATTTTGCATGCTATGTTTTTGCTACATTTGTTTTGAATTATTTTTTACACGGCTATTTTTAGTATTATTTCTACTACTTTTTTTAGTACTATTTTTTAATACTTGTTACACGGCTAATTCCACTAATTTGTCTAGTACTATTTCTATAACTTGTTACACGAACTACTTTTATAATACTATTTCTGCTACTTTTTCTAGTTCTATTCACACTACTTTTCTAGTAAATTTTCAATACTATGTCTAGTACTACTTTTGCTACTTTTTCTTGTATTATTTTTATTACTTTTTCTAGTTGTTTTGTTAATACTATTTTTTTCAAAATGTATTTCTACTACTTTTTTAACACTATTTTTATATTTCTTTAAAGTATTATTTTTACTACTTTTTCTAGTACTATTTTTAATACTTTTTAAACAGGTAATTCTACAACCTTTTTTAGTACTATTTTTAATACTTTTTAAACAGATAATTCTACAACCTTTTTTAGTACTATTTTTAATACTTTGTCTACTACTATTTCTACTACTTTTTCTAGTACTATTTTCACTACTTTTTCTACTACTGTTTCTACTACTTTTCTACTACTATTTCTACTACTTTTTCTAGTAATTTTTTTAGTATTATTTTTTTAATTTGCCTATTTCTCTACTATTCTTAAATTATTTTATTATTTGTTTTAAATATTATTTCTACTACTTTTCTCTTTATTCGTTTTCTGCTACAATTTTAAAAGAAAAAAATTTAATAAATAAAATTATTATCCATTACTCTTTGTATTAATAAACTACATTTTCTATAAATATTTATACTGCCAATACCACCATTTTTGCTAACACCATAACTTTTACGATCTGCACTATTTTGTCTACTATATTTTTGTCTTTCATTTCTACTACTATTTTTTCTGCTTTATACAATACACTTTTCACTACGTTTTTTATACTACCCACACATTTCTCAGTTACACCCATGCAATTTGCCATGTTTTGCATGCTTTGTGCGATTTCGCATGTCGATGTTAGGAGGCGCTGCTGTCGCTTATTTGTTGTACTCACTTCGCAGTGATTTTTGTGGTTCACTAGGTCAGGTGTAAGCCGCTGGCGGCATCGCATGTAATTCACGCAAATACACACAACACTCTATATAACATGCACATGTACGAAACTTTTTACCAAATACACTGCCAATTGCGTTTTTGGCCTTATGTTGTAGTTGTTGATGTTGTTGTTGTTATTGTTGCAGGTATGTAGATTTACGTGTTAACTTGAAGTTAAAGTCCTCTAAGCGCGCTTAAGTCTAGCGTTTGGCACGTCATCAACATCAACATCAGAACTAGCAGCAATAGCAACAGCAATTGTTGTTAGTTTTGTTGCTTTTGTTGTTGCGATTATTATTGCTTTTGTCACACAACCATATGCTGCACGCATTTACTCAGAAACACGCATAGATACTATATGTGCCGGCATCTAGATACAATTGTATCTATTGACGTTATTGACGCGTTTTAGACAGTGGCGTCAATCACATTGTGAGTAATTTACACTATTTTAGAATAAACTAAATTAATAATTAATAACATAAACTATTTTTAAATAAAACATGAAATGTTTGCTTTAATATACTTTTTAATGAAATTTAAAAATTGTATAGTTATTTTATTTTTAGTTGTATTTTAAATAGCTTTTTTTGGCGCCACTGTCTGTCGTGGTTAATGTCAAAGCGTTTATCATTAATTGCTCGAAATCAGCTGGTATATCAACACATGTTATGCCTTTTATTTATGTTTTCTAATTATACTACATCACACGATTTTTCCAATGGACATCCCTACATGAATTCTAAATAATTCGCTGTTGTTGATTTTGTTGTTTTATTCGTGAAAAAACACTAATGCAAACAATGTATATCATGCTGTTTTTTGTTATCAAAGGGGAAAAATATCTGCATATCAAGAATAATTGCACTTAGGTACTTTTTTGATACCTAAGAACTGGACAAAGCAAAACAAAGCATACGAGCGAATATTACAAACAATGTAGGAACTATGAAAACAACAACAGTTATATGAAAATGTGTTCTTTTTACGAAGAAAACAGCAACAATTTTTAGTGTTCTTTTTGGTTTTTAATAGTTAATAAATTAATCCAGGAGCAAACTTCTTGTTTGCTTTTTGATAACTAAGTCATTTTCTTTCTTAATATTCAGATTATAAATTCTAATATTTTAGTAGTATTTTATTTATATTAGACAAATTCTACTATTTTTCATTCGAACCGAGTTTTAGTAGTTTATTTCTCTCCGTGTACTGTTAAAATTAGTTTTTAAAAAAGCCTTAAATGCAATTTTATTTCATTTAACAATACTAATTATAATTTACTAATGAATGCTAATCTTCCTAAAAGTTTTTAAAATCGGAAAATATTGACATTTTTTATACAATTTATTTTTACGCTCTAATGAAGACAAGGAAATGGTTTACTGTTATAAGGTGTATAGTCCAAACTAATTATAAAATATATTAAATCCTTTTTATATGCACTACTTTTTACCTAATTTTGGTAGTCTTTTATAAAAATCAATTTTCCATTACGAAATTACTTAATTATTTAATATAAAAATATCATTACTTGATATTTAAAGTATGCTTTTTTAAAATTTGTTAAATCTACAAGCATTATAAATTCATAAATTATAATATATGTTTACGAAAACTGACATATTTTAAAAATTAGAACTGATAGAAAAAACTTAGTAATTTTAATCGTTAGTCTCGATAGTACTTTACATAATTGCAATACAATTTTTTTTTATTTGATCGTAAATATAAATAAAAAAATCTAAAACTTCTAGAATATTTGATTATTTGAAAAATTGTAGACGAAAACTGGCATATTTCAAAAATAAGAATCGATGGAAAAAAGTTAATAATTTTGTTCGTTAGTTTGGACTATGCTAGATTGAAATATAAAACATTTTATTAATTAGCATTCCATTCGAGATGCTAAAAAAAATATCCAAAAAAAGTCTGAAAAAATAAAAATAAATCAAGTTTAGATGCAAATATTTTAAAAGCAAATTAGAATATTGGTATTTATTAATATACTGAAATTAGTCTTAAAAATTGGAAAAAAAACTACGTTTAAGGTATTTTGGACATTTTTAACAGTGCTGTATTAGTAGAGATGAAAAAGGACTTAAATTTGAGATTACAATTTTCTTAAAAACCGAATATTACTGAAACTGGCATATTTTAAAAATTAAAATATATGGAGAAAAGTTAGTAATTTTGAATGTTAGATAGAACTATGCTAAATACCAATATAAAACATTTTATTACATATCATTCGATCCGAGATGCTAAAAAAATCATCCAAAAATAGTCTAAAAAAAATAAATAAAATCATGTTTAGATTCAAATATTTTAAAAACAAATCTGAATATTGGCATTTATGAATATATTAAAATAAGTCCTGACAATTGGCAAAAAAATGGGTTAACGGTATTTGGGAAAAAATAATTTTTAACAGTACTAAATTTGTTTTATTCTAAGTAGTAATGAAAAAGCCTTAAAAAAAGATTACAATTTTCTTTATAACAGAATATCAGTATTTATTGATATATTATAATTAGTCTTAATTATAATAACAAAAATTGCGTTTGTATTTCTTTTATTCTAAAAATTAGCTGAAAAGGGTCTAAAAATTGGATAGCAAATTTTCATAAAAAAGAGTATGCAGTCAAAATCAGCACATATGTATTATGCAGAATTGTTATATGGCATGTATACATTTTTTTCTTATTTCATTTTAAATAATTTAGCTGTCGCAAATTAAATAAAAAGTGACACTAAATTCTCCATAAAAAAAATACCACAATTTAAATGCAAATCGCCAAATTATCATTTAATTAAATTTTAAAATAAATACCAAAGCACTGATTACCAGTAGTGATCAGCGAGAAGATCAGCAATTCGCCGCCTAAGCTGCGCAAAGATCAGCGATCTACAAACACTTTGAATGCTTAATTAATGCGTTCGTTACTCAATTTAAATGCAAATCAGACACCTTTTAACTGTCGCACCGTCATCAATTAAACAAAAAAAAAAGCGCAAGCACAGAAAAGAAAAATAATACATATAAAAAAATCCCACGAAAATGCCCGTGCAACAAAACGGCGGTGACAACTTAATTTCAATTTGAACGTACTGAA
The DNA here is from genome assembly GCA_951804985.1 of Dryomyza anilis. NCBI lineage: Eukaryota > Metazoa > Arthropoda > Insecta > Diptera > Dryomyzidae > Dryomyza > Dryomyza anilis. Next base: position 28,121,479 of record OX638132.1, on the reverse strand, counting down.
AATTCAAATTTCTTGCTGCAACGCATTGCATTCAATTTACGCAACAAAACACTTGAACCACAACACACAATCACAAAGCAAATAAAGTTGATCATCAACAGCAATATCTTCCAACGGCAACGGCAACAGCAACCGTGACGTTATCTTAAAACCTTTTTGCACAACGAGCGGCAATAACACCAACATCATCATCATCATGATGAATACACAGCAACAAATACTATGTGCGGCTACTGTGCACTTTTGCTGCGGCTGCTGCTGCTTGTGCCGAATGACGACAGCTCTAGTGTTGATCGTGCAGCATCCGCGTTCAGCAACAGTTGCTGCCATGACCATGCGCTGATTCTGCAAAGACCATTCATTAAATTATCATTGCTGCCTTCAGTCAGTCATTCAGTCGATCCTTTGCAATGTTTGCCACACTCTTCGGCTGCTTGCCGATCGTGTCTGTCGTTGACAATATTTTGTTGCTGCCGTTTACATCACAGAAATTAATGACATTGTTTTGCAAGACGGGCGATACTTTTAACAGTTGCTTGTTTTCATTTCATTTCTTTTATACTTATTTTTTTTGTATATTTTTTTCAATAATTTATGCGTGAATTTAGTGAAACGCATTAAGCGAAGCGATTAAAATGTTTCCATGTGTAAGTTGGTAAGTGGTAGAAAGAGACGCAGTCGCAAAATGTGCCATCTTCTGGCACTTTGGCCGTTCGGCTAATCTGGACAGGCCGGCAACAGTAGCTGACAGTTTTATGTTCTGCCTGACAGCTCATTTGGGCGCCATTTCCGAACAAATGCGAAGTGTTTTAAATGCATATGTTTTCGTTTATTTAATTCATAGTTTGTTCTTTTTTTCGTGTTTTTTTGTTCTTTTTTGTAGTTATTGTGTACAAATTCCAAAAATGATCTGAACGATATATTTTTTAGCCTTTTTGATGATCGTGCTTTAAGGCAGACGTAACTTTAAAAGAACTCACTTTGATACCAGTTAATCGGTTTATCGGTTAACATTTATGTTTATTTTAAAAGCCCTTTAAGAGATTACTTTAGAGACTATTATTGAATATTTCTAATTATTTACTGAGTTTTCCTCATTATAAATTCGATATTTATGTGATTAGCATTTAAATTAGCTATTTTAAAAATCTCGGAATCAGAACTGAAACAGATCTTATAGCCCCTGTCAGGGAAAGCAAAGAATCGGAACCGTTATTAAAATATTTTTTTTATTAGAAAAATAGTTTTTTATTACATTAATAATACACACTTCAAACTTCAAATAATCTCACTTTAAATAATCTAAATCATTTCTTTTACTGTTAAATTATATAATGTCCTTTTAAAACGTCCCAATAAATCGACAAAAAGGTGCGCATAGTTCTCATAAAGTAACTTACGGGATTCTTTTTGCTTTTCATAATATAGATAAGTTGAGGGTTAAAACTTGGTGTTTTTTATGCAAATAACGGTTAACATTTCCATTCTGTGTTTTTCCGAAGAGAAGTTCAATTATTTTCAAATATTTAAAACCACGAATTAAGTGTTGTACAAAAAGGTGTATAAACGAACTGATTCTAATTAAACTTAAACCAAATTTATACCACGGAAGTAGGAGATTTATAGCTTCAAAATAGTCTATTATATATTAAAAAATAAAATCCATTTCGATAGATATGTGAATCTGAATATACCTATTTTTGTATTATTATAAAATATACATTTTTTTCAGTCGAATGCAATAATTAAAATAACATTTTAAAAACTGATTTCAGACATCCATTATAAAAGATCAAACATAATTTTGAATAAAATTAAAAGTTCTCCCAAAGTCCTTAGGTTTTTATGTTAATTCTATGTTGAAAACTTTGGCTTTGATTCAAAATTTTATAAAAAAAAAGTATTTCTCTTAAATGGAGGAACACCTCTTCAGATTGCCTCCTCTTTGATGATCCAAATATTTAAGTCCTGAGATTAAAGTCAAATTAACAAATTCGTTTAAGAAATTACTTTGTTTTTGATTAATATGAACTAGAGATGGGCGCGTGCCTGTTTTTGTTGGCACGGGCACGGACACGCACTATCACGATCCCGACGACTAAATTCACAGGCACGCACGAGAATCACGATTATGCACGGGACTTAAAATGATACGAAGAAACACTGATAAACTCGGTAAAACACGGAAAAACACGAAAAATACACGGAAAAACATGAAAAAGCTGTCGAAACGTGAAAAATAATACTGAAAACGTTTAGAATTTTGGAACCGGAATCGTTATTAAAAATGTGTGGACTGGAACTGGAATTAGAACCCAAATATTTTTTTCTGGTTGGAATCGGAACCGCTATTTTAAAAATCTCAGAATCAGTACCGAAACAGATACTATAGCCCCTGTCAGGGAACGCAAAGAATCGGAACCGTTATTAAAAAATGTATGGAACCGAAATCGAAGCCCATTTAATTTTTTGGATGGAATCGGAATCGGAACCAAATGGCACGGACACGCACGGGCACGCCGATAGGTGCTCGCACGAGCTCGAGCTCGAGCCCGACGAGTAAATTTACAGGCACGCACGAGAAGCACGATATAACACGGGATTTTAAAAGACACGAAGAAACACGGAAAAACACGATAAAAGCACGGAAAAACATGAAAAAGCAAGCGAAACATGAACAATAATACCGGAACCGTTTAGATTTTTGGAACCAGAATCGTTATTAAAAATGTGTTGAACCGCAACTGGAATCGGAACATATATATTTTTGTCTGGTTGGAATATCGCTATTTTCAAATATCTGAACCAGAACCGGAACAGATATTATAGTCCCTGGCAGGGTACGCAAAGAATCGGAACCGTTATTAAAACATTTATGGTACCGGAATCGAAATCCATTTACCGGAACAGATATTATAGTCCCTGTCAGGGTACGCAAAGAATCGGAACAGTTATTTAAAATTGTATGGTACCGGAATCGAAACCCATTTAATTTTTTGGTTGAAACCGGAACCGGAATCGGAACCAAAACCATAATTTTAAAAATCTTGGTACCCCATCCGGAACCGATATTCTAAAGGGTTTTAGTACCTGTAATAAATAATTTAAAAATTAAGTTTGATACTGTTTTATTCTCTTAAATACAGATTTTAAAGAAAAGATTGAAATACTACGAAATTTTTATTTTCTGAAGCTGGAAATCATTTTTTAAATTGGGGTAGAAACTATAAAAAAAATGTTTAATGGACGCGTGACTGATTTTGGCGGCACGGACACGCACGGGCACGACAACAATTAGCACGCACGCAGATTTACATGAACGAACTCAGATTTTTGGATGAGACACGAAAATGCACGATACGAGCACTCTAATACGAACATAGGCAGGAAATTATATAATTTAATATGAAAAAGTGCAAGGTGTACTTCATTTGACTCAATTGTAGGATTTTGAGGCAAACCCATTGAAAGTAATACATTTATGAAAAGCTGAATTCTACTGGTTTATGAATTTTTTGGAATTTTTATAAATTATGAAAGTACAAAAAAATATATTGATTAAAAAGAGCATCATAAAATAAAACTTAAATAAAAAAAATCGTAAAAGAGCATTTGTATTTAATCTGAAGGATTAAAGAGTGATTTCCCTAGTAGAAATTTACCCTATTAGGGTATATATGATAATGTCATGATCGTCATGTAATTGATCGGGTTATGCCAAGGAAAAAATGCAATGATCAGTTCACTGTAATGTACATATTTTTAAAAATACATTCCTTCTATTTTCCCTATTTCTTGGCCCTCGAAGTATTTTTTTAAAAATACCGTATTTTTTTTAGTTTATTTCTTTGCTCTTTTTTATCATAAAATTTCATTTTTTTTTGTATTTTTCCTAAGAACTGCATCTATACTTTTTACAAAACAATTCTTCTTAGTCATTTTTCTCATAAATTATATTAGATAGAATAAAAAGAAACCAGAACAGATTCCACAGTACAGAAAGTTGTTTGAAAAGCACATTTTTGAATGGGAAAATCGTTCTTAAAACAAAATAAATATGTTTAATGATTACAGATATACATTAATATAAAAAGTACTAATAAAGTTTAAAATTTTATAAAAATTTATGTTTACCGTTTGTGAGATAGATTGTTCTCTTTGTTCCAGAATGTTCGAATGGGAAACAACATTTTTAAAAATTTTACTATGGATTATAAAACCAGTTGTACAATTTTAAATCAGTAATTCTAAAAAATATTTGGCCGGATATTATTAAAAAACATAATTTACTAATTCATATTACTTTGACTAGGTACTGATCTAAGAGTTATTGCCTTGTCAGAATACGACATATTTTAAAATTTACAAAATCCGTCGATAATTATCTTACCCTAATAGGGCAAATTTTAAAAACGTCATCACAAAGAGTTTATTTCTTTTTTTACATCGATTAAGATATATATGTAGAACAGGATCATGATGTTTTTATGTCCATCATGATCTGCGATAGGGTATAGTTCCACTATATCAAAACCCATAACATAATTAAGTAGAATTTATGAATAATTATTCAAAGTTTCACACAACAGAACCGATACTCCTAAAATCCCCCAAAAACCACAAGCACCAACATATAGCCAGGATATACTAAGGGTGTCCTAAAAGTGACGCACCATGCTTCAGCAAACAGCTGCCAAGTTTAACAACGACATATTGCACCAAACTAAACCAAAAGAAAAAAAACAGAATCCAACCCAGCCTTTATGGCCAAATGACCGATCGTAAAGGCATACGGGAGCGCTAAGTGACAGATAGATCGACAGACAACCTGGTCAGACATACGGTCAGTTCGGCCGTTGACCGTGGTTTTGGTGGTTGCTGTTGTTTGCTCTGCTCTACAGGATACGATCAACGATAGACGTTCATTAGTTGCGCGCATGTGCTCCTGTGATCCTTACAGCAAATGATATTTAAAAGTCGTTCGATCGACTGCCTAGCGACGTGGAAACATCTACCAACCAACCCCCTTCTACATTATCTATGACCTGTAAAATATAAGAAATAATTAACTACATTTTAGACGTGAAGAATTTACTTTGACTCGCGCAGTGTTCTGTAGATAATAAGTGGCTCGATCTGTTCTCAACCCTGAGCTGTTAATTAATAACACCAGAGTCCAACAACGTGTACGCTAATCAAACGTCAGCTGTGGCGATCATTTGACTATTGGATCATATAGTACGGCCCAGGCAACAACAGCTGTTCGTTGCTGATAGGAACTAGTGCACGATAGATAGATAGAAAATAGCATTGAAATTGAATGAAGTTAAAGTGTTTTTAATTGCACACAAAACTGCCGTCAGCTAAGCAGTCGGCTTAGTTAACTAAGCTCATGGCTGACAGCAGGTAGTTCGACTGCCTAAAAACCCACTACACACTGCTAATCTGCGAACTATGTGTGGGGCCGGCAACGCCCTCTGGTACTGCTAAAGCCCCCGGCAAGCTTTAGGTAGGGTTCAAAGTGTTCGGAAATCAATACAGGTGGCAATTCCAGTGAAGCCACATTAGTGCTACTCAACACATATCTTTTTTGTATGTTATTGTTGCTGTTGAAGGGATTGGCCATTGGTATTTGGAATGGTATTGGGTTAAATTTTGGATTTGGTGTCGGTCAACGTGATATTAGGTTTTAAAGCTAAAATGCATTAAGAATTTTTTAAAACGAAAAAATCGTGAAATATTTCGTAAAATATACGAATGAACTTTCGTAAATATATTTTTAAATGTCAAAAAGAAAATATATATTATTAATTTTAGATTAGTTTTAGCTCCATAAAACAATTTGTAAAATATATAATCAAATTTGTATAAAGTCCATAGTATAAACTTCTATTTTATACCTTTGTTTTATCAATTCAAACAGACAACGGTATGCTTGACGCCACATCCATCAGTTACACCGTATATCCTGTGTAAACCCTGCCATGTTACCGTTACTGCAGTGTTTAAATGCAAAATTCCAATTGTAAAAATGTCAAAATATCGTTAAAAAAATACTTCAACAAAGTTTTCATATTTTATTGTCAGTGGCAGTTCTTATATTTTGGTTGTTGCTGTCGTAGTTATTATTGTTATTAGCAGCAGCAGCTGGTTGTTATTGCTACTGTTGTTGATGTTGTTATTGCAGTTAAACATTAACGTCAACCCAAAAGCAAAACTCAATATCTTTTCATTTTATCGATTAAACATTCGCGACCAACCAACCAACCAACCCACCAACGATTCATCGTTGTATCTGACAAAATTGCTATGAACTGCAGCGATAGCTGACGAAGAAGCAGAGCAGCAGCAATAGCAACAGACTCACATCGCACATCAAAGTAAAACTGCGCCTCGAGAATCCAACCCATAATATATAGAAACAACAAAAACAATGCTGACAGTTGAAGGCGTTGCTCAGTAGCGATATGAATTAAATGAATGAAGAACGAAGTAACGAAACAAAAAATCTGTTACAAATGACGACATTTTATGCGAAATATCAAATAATAAGCACTACGTTATTGGCAAAAAAAAAGAATTAAAAAAAAAAAAACAGTAAGGAAGATTAGATCACATGGGAAACAGAAAAGTACCCAGTGGGAAATGTTCCCCAGACACAATTTTTGACAGGGTCGAGGCAGTTTTGAACATTTTTCGACACATTTCAAACAGACAAAGGCAGATTTTGTATTACAAGCTATCTGTTTTCTACCCGTTCCCCAAATATGCCGCGAATCTGCCATTAAAATTCTACAAAAATGTTCAAACTGCTATACACTTTCCAATATATTCCATTTATCTGTGTGTTGCCGGAAATATGCCTGAAATATTCCAGAAAAATTCCTGAAATTTTGTCTCGGGATTCTTTTGAAAGATTTCAAGCAGATAAATGCGCATTTTTGTATCACAAGCTGTCTGTTTTCTGCCCGTTCGCCAAATATGCCGTGAATCTACTATTAAAATTCTACAAAAATTTCCAACTTGCTATACACTTCCCAATATATTCCATTTAACGGTGTGTTTGCCGGAAATATGCCTGAAATATTCCTGAAAAATTCCTGAAATTTTGTCTCGGGATTCTTTTGAAAGATTTCAAGCAGAATCTGCCATTAAAGTTTCACAAAAATGTTAAACCTGCTTCTCAATATATTCAATTTATCTGTGTGTTTGCTGAAAATATGCCTGAAATATTCCTGAAAAATTCAAGAAATTTTTCTCACGATTTTTTCGAAAGATTTCACGCAGACAAAGGTGCTGTTAGTATCAAAAGATGCATATTTTCTTACTGTCCCAAAGTATGCCGTGAATCTGCCATTAAAATTCAACAATATTTTACAAACTGCCACACACTTCTCAAAATATTCCATTTACCTGTGTTTTTTTCGGAAATATGCCCAAATATTCCGCAAAAATTCCAGAAATTTTATCTGGGGTCATCAATGACTTCTCTTTGCTTCACCTATGACAGGTCAGGACCATGAATGGCCGATAGCATTTTTGCCCTGCAAAGTAGTGATGACATGTACACCATTTCTTGCATGAGGTCCCATTAACTATGTCATGTACGTCATTCATAGATACAGCATAGAAGACGTTTCATCAGGTGATTGTCATTTATTTGAAAAAACATTGACAAATTGTCTTAAAAAGTAGACATCTGAAAAGTTTTCACTGCAAAGTAAGCACTACTGTACTCTACAGTGTTGAGTACATTTTGCAATGGCAGTCTATAGTATTAAAGTAAAGTCTCTCCAGCGACTTTAATTCACTGTAGTATTGGTTTCATTGATGTCAAGTATGTCAAGACAGTATTTTTTCTAAACATTTAATGTTTTAAAAACAAAAGCAAATGACAGTGCTGTTGCTTAAAATTCAACAAGTGAGCGCAACGAGTAATGAGTGAGAAGACGAACATTGAAATCAATAACAAATCTGCCGCTTGTCGTTCGACGGCAGTCTTGTTGTTGTTGTCGGTATTTGTGTCTTCATAAAAAATACAATAAACATAATTTAAAAAAAAAAAAATAACAAAAAAAAAAACGTTGTACGACAAAAAGCAAGAATTGGATGAAAAGCACTATATTTTAACTAAATAATAAAAATAAATGTTGTTCGATAAATAAAAAACTTAATATAAAATATTATATGATTTTCTTAAACCTCTTGAATTTTTTTCTATATCAATATTAATGAAAATTCCGTAGAGTAAGGGCCGTTTTCACCATCTTCGGTTAAGCACTAAGTGCCACTTTAACTCAGAGTTACCAAAAGAATTTATGAAATGGAAACACTTAACTGGACATTGTGAAAACGAGTGAGTATTTGAATTTTTATTATACATCATTATAGACATCTTCACTACAACTACGGCTTGTTTGTGTTTTGTGTTGACACTACTTGTGCTTTGTTCTGAGCAATACATTCATTTGATTTGAAAGTATAGAGTCGGCGACAGTAAATGTCTTGAAGTAAAACGAATGCCTTGAAGTGGGTTTCAAATGCATTTGTGTAGATGTCTATTAGAAAGCTTCATTCATGATATCTTAATTGACAAGTTGTACATAATATACATGATATATCTATGATGACATATGGTGTACGACATCTTTAATGCAGCGCCGTTTATAATATAGTTTAAAACATTTTCCAACGTCCTCGATTTATCATTGTAATTTCCCGCTGGGTAGTGACATTTTATGGCGATAGCTGTGGTCAAAGAAATCAGGTCATCAGAAATGGTTTCTCTCATAGGATAAATTTCTACTGGGGTGTAGAATAATTTTTATTCATTTGATTATCCCTAGTAAAGGGTTTTTCAATAAGAGCGCTACAAAAGTTTTTTTTTCAAGGGTTTTACAACAGGGACGCAACAATGTCATCACTACGAGCCAACAAAGAGTCGAAATTATTGAAATTTACTATCGAAATTCGAATTCGTATATCTTTCCATCATGAAATGGCAAACCTTACTGAAGAGAAATGTCAAAAGAGCGGCAAGAAATATGGCGTCGTTTGCTGTCTTTTGTAGCGTCCCTGTTAAAATAACCCTTTAGAAATATGACCTATTTGAATAAACAAGATCATGATAATATCAAATTATAAAACCAGGACCGGATCACGTACATTATCGTGACCTGATCATCAGGTCGTATTCAAATCCGTGATATACCCTAATAGGGTAAATTCCAACGAAGGTAAGTGAGCGGATCACAGATCAAGACAGCGTAGATATATAAGTATTTTAAACAGGGACTGTAACAGTTACGAGTAATATACAAAAAAATCAAAAATAAAAATTAATTTTGAACAATTTTTATTATTTTCATAAACAGTAACCAAAAACCAAAGAAACCAAAAAATGCTTATAACAGTCAAAACGAATTATTGAATAATTGAATAATTATATTGAAATATTATAGAAAATAAAGGTTTTTGATACATTTAAATAGTTCAACATGATAATCATAGTTATTATAACGATACCCTAATAGGTTAAATTTCTACTGGGTAATTTGTATTTTCTAATCCATTCGTTTAATTCAATGATGCATACAGCTAATATATAAAATAGTTTTTTTTTTCAATTTTGTTCGCTTTATAAATGATTTAAGCTTATTTTAGCATTATAAAATTTTACTTCATATAAAACAATTTTTTAAAAACCCTTTGCAATGCATTTTTGAAGCCATTGACACTGGCGACATTCGCGTATCCATGACAGCACTTTGCAAACGAATAAAAATAAATTGCTTAGCCCACTCATAAAATAGACATTTATATGCACTAAAGCCCCCTTGCATTGGAACCAACCCCCCGAACAACTTCTGCAAAACTTTGACAATTCCAAAAAATACCAGTGCATTCATTTAGTAGTTTAGTGTATTAAAGACTAGAATAAAAAAATAATATTTATTGTCAGTGGAACTAAAATAGTTAAATAAAAAAAACCTGTCATCTCCCCCACCTCATTATACTATATATTATTTGTTATTTATGCAAAGTTAAAATCATAGAAAAATGTGTCGATTGTGCGCTGCCACCTTTTCAAAATATAAAATATACCAAAATCAGGTGTATATCAGACCAGTAGCAATAGAATAAATAAATAAATGCACCTGCTCTACGTTGTTTAGTGTGAATGTAGTTTTTATTACGGTTACCAACACGAGGGGTGCAATTTCTGCTACTTCGATATATTTAGGTTTTTTGAATTTCATAAATCGAAATTGAAATGCAGATTAGCAGGGGTTATGGTGCTTTATATATATTTTAGTTTAGTTGTTTAGAGCTAAAGTCACTGTATTTAATGCAGATATATTAAGGGTTTCATTTTTGTATATAGAGGGTTAGAAATTTTTTATTTTATTTCAAAATTTCATTTGTTACACAAGAATAATCAGGTGACATACGGCAGTGCTCTAATGAGCTTCAGTGAAAATTTAGTAGATTAACAATGAATGAATAATGAAACGAATAAACTTAAATAAGCATCAAACAAAAAGTTTTAAATAGAAATATTGGGTATAATTTTCGATTTTAGTTCAGATTCTTGTTCATATTTATGATTATGAACAAGAAATGATGAAACTAAATTCTAATTATTAAATTATACTTTTATTATTATTTATGAGATTTTTATTATTTCAGCAAAGTAAAGAATTAAAAAAAATATATATTTTTATCAAATTTTCCATGTTTCTTAAGAAGATACCCCAAAGTTCCGCCTCTGTTTTTAATTTTCGGTACGCCAAATTTATAATGTAACTATTACCTTTAATATAAAGGGTTTTTCAATAAGAGCGCTACAAACGTTTTTTTCAAGGGTTTTTCAACAGGGACGCTACAAAAGTAGAGCGACAGGGACAGCAAACGACGCCATATTTCTTGCCGTTCTTTTGACAATTTTCTTCAGTATGGTTTGCCATTTCATGATAGAAAGATATACGAGCCAACAACGAGTTGAAATTATTAAAATTTACTACCGAAATTCGAATTCGTATATCTTTCCATCATTCCATGGAATACATATTACATATAATGAATTCGGATGAAAAATGGATAAATAGATTTAGTTAGCAATAACATTTTTTAAATGCAAATATAAAAAAATGAGTATAATAGAATGCGGACAAATTTAACTTGATCTAAGTTTGGATCTTGGCTGGAATCTGTAAATTATAATTTCCGTTTTCAATATTCCCCAAATCGTGGTTGACATAGAATGTGTATCTTGCCCAAACAATAACACAGGAGGTCGGCAATCAAAAAGTATACAAAATAATAAAAATAAGATATAAAAAAATTAAAAAAAAACAAAAAAAAATTAAATAATTTAAAAAAAAAAACAACAAAAACCTATAAAAAAATGGTTACTGTACCGCTACGTCCCATTTCGTGACTCTGGATTCGACTGAGAGCGGTACATCAATGTTTGGACCGCCATATTAGGTCCGCCTTTTTTAATTTTATTTTTTTGACATTGAATTCAGAATCAGCGATACTGAAATCTTAATACTTCTGAAAACTTGTATCCAGATCCAACACTATCTTATAGTTTTGGCCACTTTTCCCTGCCTCCTGTCTCATAGTAGATTTTCATAGGCAATATTTTACTCTCGTAAGTTATCTATTGACTGCCAAAAGTTAGCTGTCAATGGCAACTTTCAGCAACTTCTCTATGAAAAGATGTTGATAGTCGCTGGAATCGAACCCGGGACCTTTCGCCTCGTTGCCCAACGCACCAGCGACATAGTGTTAAAAATTAATATTTTAAAGCGTCGGTAGGACCGTTTTATTTTTCAATTATATAATTTTATAGTAGATTATTAAGATGAACCTTTCTCATTTGCTATCGAAAATAAATAATTTAATAAATAATTAAATAAATAGATAAATAAATAAATAAATTGAGGCAACGAACGCAAAAATATCAAATATTAAATGTGTTATAACATTTTGCAATAGGAAGTGTTTTTCCCCATACTTATAGGACTTGCTATAGTAATTAAAATAGTACATTATAAAATTAATTGTACAACAACATGTTATATTAACAGTTAGAATATTTTAAAACTAATGGTATGCATCCTATTAACTAATTTTAACTGTAAAAATAATTGTTTATTAGTTTAATCCTAATGATTTTACTGGTTTTTTTTCCTGTGTGCAAGGAGATGAGTTTAATGAGTTAATGGTTTGCAATGCAAATATCATACTCAATGTTGTAGTCGGGCTCGACCTATTTTAAGATCCAACCATGTGTCATAACTTTCGTTAATAGTTTTGAATATATTTTTATTTAAATTACAAAAACTTCGACCAGTACCTGAAACTAGGAATCATATAAGAATTCATTTTAAGAATGTGTTCTAAGTCATAAAATTCGTTTACGATTTTGTATTGGTACTATGAGATATCAGAGTTCGGAAAAACTCAAAAATGAGAACTCATAGTGCCTCACTCATGAACAATTCTCATAAATGAGAAATCATTTATTTGCTTTTCTTGCGCACCACATCAGCGAGTAAGATTAACGAAAATCCGACTACTCACTTTGCATCAATGAGAAATCAGCGGAGAGTAAAAATTTACTACTCATGAGTGATGCCTTGCACTCTTTAATGTTACTCCTCATGAGGAGTAGCAATACGCTTTTTCTTTTTCAGTTCCTCATACTCATAAAATTACAAGGGCAAATCTAGCTAACATTGGGCTCACATTTTGTATGTATGCAACAAGTAAACGATGTTACCAGACCAGATCCGTAGAAACTGAAAATGTTTTATTTATAAATAAAGTTTTATATAATATAGTAATAATAACAAATCATTACTGCCATTACATAAATATTTTATCTCGTATCGATAAAAAGTTATAGCTAAAAAACCAAATCAATTAAATCATTTTACACAACATTTCAAAAATACCACAGATGGGAAGATTCCAGCAAAAATGGCAACAATGATCTTACCTTTTGCATACCTACACAGCGAGTGGATCAAAGCTTTCTTTTTGTCCTTGTACAAGTATGAGTTAAAGAAGGAGAGAGACTTTGCTTCTTAACTCGCTCATGAGAAATGAGGAAGCAGAATTGAAGCACTCTCTTGTCAGTAGCGAAACTCTACTCACAAAATATGTATGAGTAGTGAGTTTGACATATATTTCATGGATACTCATTATTGTGAGGAGTAACAAATAGAAAAATATGTTGTACTCCTGATGAGTTATGAGTGAGCGTGAGTGAGTATTTTCGAACTTTGATATTTATACTCAGTGATGTCTCAACTATGAAGTATATACAACTTTTTACAAATGTTCGACCTATATTTGTTTTTCAAATGCAAATAAAACCCTTTCAAGAATTGATTCTGAATAACTGGGATGTGTATTATATTTTTTAGCGTACTTTAAGAATATATAAGATTTTCTCATGTGTGCCGTACGTTGTTATTTATATGAAATCTGAGGATTACTGTTAAACAGTAACCAAAATTGAAACGAAAATGCAAAATCGTTACATGAGGTTCAGTTCAAGTGCCCTTTCCCAACTATATCAATACCAAATATTAAATAATTTTATAATTTATCATTTCGCCAAATGTCTTTATTTAACATTAAAATTGTAAACAATATTTTGCATTTTCAACCACTTTAAACCAAATAAAGCAATTTTCACAGGCCCAAGGAAATATGTACCTGCCTCTGTAATTGCTTCCTGCCTTTTGGGGCGACTTGGTGGCGGTATCCTGCATATCCTTGCATATCCTACCGTTTGTTTGATAATCAATAACGCAAATTGCATCCATAACAACCAACAAGTGGAATAGTTGCGTTGTACGTAGTACTTTGGTGCGACCAATGTGCTGACGCAACGTCGCGACGTCACAACGTCATTTAGGCGTTCGCTGGCAGCTTTAAGAGCTGCATGTTGCAATGCATTAAGGGCAACAACAGCAACTCCAACTGTCACAGTTGAGTTTCAGCTGTTGCAACAATACCACAACAACAACTTTAACTGCGCCACCGACCGACACCGCCGTCGACCCTACGCAATTGGCAAATTTACGTCGCGTTGCGCCGGGGCCAACTGCCCCATTTGGCAATTTTGCGTGGCCCCTCAAGTATGGCAGGCAGCACTTTGAGCTGCACTTTGAGCAGCACGTGGCGTTTGCAACCGAAAAAGACGCGACGGCAAGGTGCGCTTCAACTTGGCTTGCAATTATTTTGGAACGTTATGCGAAAATGCAGGCAGTCGTCTGTCTGTTATTTTACTTGTTCTTGTTGTCGTGTTTCTTGTTATGTTGCTGCTGTTGTTGTCGATGTTGTTGCTGCTGCTACTGCTGCACTGTCCATGCGGGGTGCCAGGAATGCGCTTTCAATTGAAATTAAAACTTCTAATAAAATATTTGCACGCAAGGTTCTTTAAAATTGCAACTACAAAAACAACAACAAACTGCGTTCCCATGTTTATTTGGTTGTTGTAGCCATTTTTCGTTGTTGTTTTTAGTCGGCGCAATTGAAGGCACTCGACGGACGCGCTGCCAAAGTTAAGTGGCGGCAGTGGCTCCTTGTTGTTGTAGTATTAGTTGTTGCTGTTGTTTGTTGTAATTCTTTGTGCGTTTCAATAATTTTGTTGTTGCTGCTGTACGTTACGCGCAGTGCCCGACTAACAACATGATCATCAAATTTAATCGAATTCACTGCTGATCGCTGTGAAAATGCTACCAACTTATTTCGTAGTGGGTGGTGGCACGCACGCTGGTTGCCATTTTGTTGGTTCTACTCCTGTGTGTTTGTATTAAGCTCATTTTTTCCCTTGGCCGAGATTAAACTACATCATTTCTTATTGAAATTGAGAGCTTTCCATATGAAATTGAGCAGATTTTAAATCAAATTGAGATTTTCAATTTGAAATTATGAAATATCCTTTGAACATTTTTTAATCTCAAATCTCATTTTCATTTTGAATTTTCTCAATTTGAAATGGAAAAATTTCATACATTTTTCAATTTCATTTTCTCAATTTTAGTTTTAAAATCTAAATTTCATTGCGAAATTTCTGAATTTCAAATGAAAAATTTCAATTTAATTGGATTTTACTAAATTTGAATTGGAAAAATTTCAATTTCATTTGGACTTTCCTCAATTTTAAATGTAAAATCTCTATTTCATTTGGAATTTCTGAATTTAAAATGGAAAAACCTAAATTTCATTTGGAATTTTCTAAATTTCAATTTTTAAATTTTTAATTTTGATTAAGAATTTTATCAATTTTAAATTTCATTTGAAATTTTATGAATTTGAACTGGAAAAATCTAAATCTCATTTTGGAGTTTTCTGAATTTGAAATAGAAAAATTTCAATTTCATTTTAAAATACCTGAATTTCAAATGAAAAATTGCAATTTTATTGAAATATTTTTAATTTGAAATGAAAATATCTCAATTTGATTTGGAATTTTCTGAATTTCACATCAAAAATCTCTCAATTTCATTGGAAAATTTCTCTATTTAAATTTTAAGATCTCATTTTCATTTGGAATTACAGTAATTTCCTATGAAAAATCTCAATTTCATTTTGAATTTTCATAATTTGAAATGGAAAAATCTCAATTAATTGGGAATTTTCTCAATTTCAATTTTATTTTGTCAATTTCAATTTTAAAATCTGAATTTCATTGGGAATTTTCTGAATTTCAAATGAGAAATCTGAATTTTATTGAATTTTTTTTTTTTATTTGAAATGAAAATATCTCAATTTCATTGGGAATTTTCTGAATTTCAAATGGAAAATTCTGAATTTAATTTGAAATATTCTGAAATTGAATTGAATAAAATCTCAATTTAATTTGGTATATGAACTGGAAATTTTTTTATTTCATTGAAATGAATTTTTTATTACATTTTTTCAATTTCATTTTTAAATACCATTTTTATTTGGAATTTTGCCAAAAACAATTTCAAAACTTTGTTAAAAAGACCGTTGCAAATTCAAATTGAGAACCTTAAGCATTTCCTCATGGAACCAAAATATGTATCTGGAACTGCAGGGTAGCTATATGTCAGATTTTAGATTATCTTTCCATAGAATACCATTCAAATTAGTCAATCGGTAAATACCAATTAAAATAATAACATTGTGCGGCAAAATTATACCTTTTTTTAATTGAACTCGGATTTATTAATTTAGGGCTTATTTATGGTGTACGGATTTTGCGCTATGGGGCCCGAAAGTGTTCAAAGGATAACCAATAAAGTTCATCATTTTTCAGCGAAATGGTTCATTGTTCGTTTCTGATGACAAAGCAGCGATTATAGGGAACTTCCTAAGGATGATTTCAACCGAACACTTTACGTTTGTATCTTAAAGATTTAGCACTATTTTTAATAGTTTTTTCATAACAATTCCACTAGGGAATTATAACCAGTAGACGAAGTAAAATGTGTTTGGGGAAAATATTCGACTTTAAAAATTAGCTAGGGTCTCCAAATTCTCCAACACTAGGACTATTTCTGAATTATAAGCCTAATAAGTAATACAGAATTTTTTTCCTAACTAAAATTTTGAAAAAACCGCTAAAAAATTCTATTTTAGTCTTCCTTTATCATATTTTGTACTTTTCATAGCAAAGTCAAATATATTAAAATAAAAAAATATAATAAGGTAATAAAAAAATAGCCGCGGTAGCTCAGTGGTTAGTGCGTTGGACTGCGAACCGAAAGGTCCCCGGTTCAAGCCTGGACTGGGGCTAACAACATCTTTTCATAGAAACATTTTTCTATACCGCGCTACCTCTCGGCAGTAAATGGTAAACCTCCGAGAGTAAAACATTGCCTATGAAAAGCTCTCACCCGCTGTTCGGAGTCGGCAATAAACTGTAGGTCCCACCACTTTGAGTACAAATATAACACGCAGAGCTCAAAGTGGTGAGAGAGCTCGGCCGAAGTTCTATACAGGAATGTAGCGCCAAACTATTATTATTATTATAATAAAAAAATAAAAATGCAAGAAAAAATAAGAAGAAAGAAAAATTTAAATTCATAAACATCTCATAGCCAGTCTGCCATTAGTTTCGAAATCGTTACGAGCTCAATGTGAGAAAAAGGGGAAATCACACGATGTCGGACACTTTCTCGTACCGATATCGAGCGTCAAATTGAACCTACGTGGTAAGTAGATATCGATGCGTTTTGTCGGAATTTTCTTGGTAATTGAAATTTTTTGAAATCGGAACCATATTGTTGAAAAAAATGATTAAAGTTCAATACTTCTTTGAAAAATATTACGATATTGATGCGATAAATGTTTATATATCGTATCTTGTCAATGAATTTAAATATACGAGAAATTATAAAAATTAGAATCGAACAAGCAACGAGATCGATTTTTTCTCAAAAATGTTATTAGATAAAAATTGAAGATCACCGAGACATGGCAAACTGGGTATATTAAGAAAATACGAGCCAATTTACTCTTAGTCAATTTATTCTGAGTGACAATGGAGAAATGGTGTAGTTTCTGGTCGTTAAGTTCGCACATTTCAAGTATACCGCCAGTTATCTTATATTGCAGTTCGCTGCATGTTTGAAAATGAATATTTTCGACATTTTATTCATGCAAATTTATTTGTTGGCAAGATTGAAGTTCATTTTGCTGCTAAACCAATTAACTAAATCATATAACACAGTATATTCACGACAAACAAAGATTACGTAAATTACGTTTCCCACTTTACCCCAGAAAGTGTTTCCTACTTTACCCAGAAAGTGTCTCCCACTTTACCACAATATCGCAATGTGATCATAACTTAGGGTGTGTGTGAATTCGACTAAACTAAATTGAGTATCATATCGTCGGTGATACTACAAAACCGCCTATCTACATTTTTGAATACCTCTTACAAAATTGGTTTGTTGGCATGATTGAAGTCATTTTGTAGGTAAACCAATTAACTAATTCATATAATACAATATTTTCACTAAAATTACAACAAACATTACTTAAATTACGTTTCCCACTTTACCCCAGAAAGTGTTTCCCACTTTACCCCAGAAAGTGTTTCCCACTTTACACCAATATCGCAATTTGATTATAACTTAGGGTGTGTGCGAATTCGACTAATTTACAGACTAAACTAAATTGAATGGCTATTCATTCGATCGGCATTCGGTAACCGGTAATTGTTAAAGTCCATAATCGAGCGATTATCTTGTGTCTTTTTGCTGTGAATCAATTGTCTTCAATTTAGTCTGCTCAAACATTTGCTAAATTGAAAAGTCGAACACTGCATTACTGACAAAATTTAGTTTAGTCAGCAATTTAGTCGAATTCGAACACACCCTTAGCACTATTTAAACCGTTCTTAAGGCAGGGATCTTAGCTATAAAATATATCAAATTGATTCGAATAAAATTTGATATATTTTAAAGTTTACATAGCCCTATAGAAATATTATATCGTCGTCGTTGAGTGAAAAGTCGTGAAGTCCATTTTTCGAAAATATCGAGATAAGTATAATAAAAACGAACTCATCTTTACGTTGGACAATGGACATGGACACATGGACATGGACATGGACATGGACATGGACATGGACATGGACATGGACATGGACATGGACATGGACATGGACATGGACATGGACATGGACATGGACATGGACATGGACATGGACATGGACATGGACATGGACATGGACATGGACATGGACATGGACATGGACATGGACATGGACATGGACATGGACATGGACATGGACATGGACATGGACATGGACATGGACATGGACATGGACATGGACATGGACATGGACATGGACATGGACATGGACATGGACATGGACATGGACATGGACATGGACATGGACATGGACATGGACATGGACATGGACATGGACATGGACATGGACATGGACATGGACATGGACATGGACATGGACATGGACATGGACATGGACATGGACATGGACATGGACATGGACATGGACATGGACATGGACATGGACATGGACATGGACATGGACATGGACATGGACATGGACATGGACATGGACATGGACATGGACATGGACATGGACATGGACATGGACATGGACATGGACATGGACATGGACATGGACATGGACATGGACATTCCCATAATCGCGGCGTAAAAAATAAATCAAATTTATAAAGGTCTTAGTGATTTTTCACTGAACGGCAATCGTAGAAATATAAAACCCTGCTGAGTCCACAAAAATGGTCGGATTTCAACGATATTCTGATTTGTTATGGTAATTTATATTTTTAAAATATAAATTACTGAATTTTTGGATTTACTGACTTTTTATTGAACGACGACGATATATTTTTTATTTTGAAAACATCAAATGCAAATAAAAACCGTAAACGAATTGATCTAAAAAAACTGTTTTCTCATAAATTCTCAGAATGAGCTCTAGTTTCACGTACATGTCGATTTTTTTCATGTGTGCAGAATTTTGTAGCACGGTGTAATATATGAAAACCAACTATTATTGTATCATATCATATTTCAAATGTACAATTAGTTTAATCTAAATGTATCTACAAAACAAAATCATATCATTATAAATACGAAGTATACGTTAAACGCAATACGAAATGGAAATAAATCCCCTTAGATTTTGTTTTTAGAATACAAATGGATTTTCTATTTTTTTTTTGCAATAGCTCCGAATCTCTTTTTAAAAATGCTTGGACATTTTCTGCATGTTTCGCTTTAAAACAATTTAACATTATTTAAAAAGAAAAACCGTATAAAATATATATTTAAATATCTTTTAAAACTTTGCAGCACACAATTTGTGCGATTGCAATCTTGACTCATTCCAAACAAAACGACATACCCAACCAAGTAATGTTCGTCTTGGTTGGGAAAGGGTCAAAAATGCCGCACTAATGAAAATATTCCGCAGAAATTTTTAATTAAAACTGAAATAATTCTCATACCAGTCAAATGTAGAGTCGAATTCGGTCACAATTTTGGTCACATTTTTGGCACATTTCAAGACACTTTTTGCCGACCAGCGGCAGATCATAAATTGTCAGCGCAACCAGGCCAACAGCAGAGCAAGTGAGGAGCGCTCGCCGCAACCATGACGACCGGTGGCAGGGTGACCAGGTGACATCGCTAATTAGCGGTGTGCATTTCAAGTGCATTTAATGCAGCGCAACAACCCAGTGAATGCGTCGCACTCAAGCGTGCAGTTGGTGGCGATACGCGGCGCGGCCCTCTGTCGCCTGCTCCATGGAGCTGTACAAAATTAGCCAAACTTTAAAATGCAAACAATTTAAAATTGAAAAACCGCGCGCGCGAGTTGCCTACTACATCTGCATATGGACGGGAACAAGAAAAACAACACGAGCAGGGCAATTATGTGATCGCACAGCGCGATCGCAAAAAACAAAGGAAGCGCCTGCTCGTCAAAGAAGCGCCCTAAAAGAGGAACAAGGGAGAACAGCAACAACAACAACAAAAACATATGCATAATATAGAGCAATATTTAATAATTTAAAGTTGGCTGCACTGCGCGATCCGACTCGGCACCGATCGACTGACATAATTACGCGCAATTGGCAAGGATAACAATGAATATTTATTGTGGGCAGCCATGCTGCGCAATCACTCATTAGACCCGTCCATGGGGAGAGAGTCGCGGTACGCGCTCGCACGGTGTTGCCATTGCGAAACGAAGGGGTCGCTCGTTGGGTGTCGGGACATAGTCTGTCTACGTTTTTAAATGAACACTTTCCATAATTGTTTTCATAAATTTATAGGCAACCTGCGAAATAGCAATGATCGTCATTATGTTGTGCATGATCATCGGCATATAGTAGAGAAATTACAACAAATTATATTGGACGCCGTCCGATGCGATGACAACGCCGCGATAAGAACCGTTTGCAAAGATTGTACTACAGCCAGAGCCTGAAACCCAGTCGACTAAAGTTAGTTTTTACGAGTGAGTCCGAACTGTACGCCTCCGGTGTTGTCTGATCTGGCCACCAAAGTCTTTGAAGTATATTCAATTTATATTTAAATACGTGCGTTGTAAAGTTAATGGCTGGACTTGGTAATAAAAACCTAATGTTCTCTGCTAAATGGCTTAGACAATTGTTTTAGCCAGTAATTAGATTTGTAATTTATGTAAAGCCGTAACATGATCGCACGCATTATAGCTGTGCCGGCGTAAATGCTCTTAAAATGTTTTGTAATAAGATTTACAACTGAACAACACGATCAGGCGGCTTTTATTTAAGAGGGTTTTAAAATATTCAATTTGGGGATTATCGCGGTGCGTGCATTAGTAAAAATAATAATATTTTAAATAAACTTGTGGCAAGTATAATGCAAAATGTATTCCTTGCTGCAAGAATGCAAACATAATAATAAAAGTTTGGCGCAAGAGCTCTGCAGAACCTACGCTTAATGTCGAATCCGAATAGCGGGGTGAGAAATTTTCATAGGCGGTCTTTACTCTCGGAGTATTGTCATTGCAGTCGCGGTTATTTGAATTTTCGACTTGTAGTGTAACGCAATACCTCATCGAACCATTGACACTATATTAAGCCAGTCTGGCATGTCTCGGAGACCTCCGCTGCCACGAATTTTTGTCGTTATAATCGATGAAGCTACCTTCATCGATTCTAATTTTAATAATTTCTCGTACATTCAAATACATTCACATTCATACGATATATTAACATGTATCACATCAATATCGAATTATTTTTCGAGGCAATATCAAACTTTGATCATTTTTTGATTGACATTGAAATTTTTTGAACTTTTAGAGAATTTTCTATTTTAATGAGTGTCAAAATATATCTTCAAACAAAGAAAAAAATCGTTCCTCACAAATGAAAAACTAAATTTTGTTCAGTATAAATAGAAACTGCTTTTAAGATAAACGTTACTTTTTTACAGCAAACATGTAAACTATTGATATCAAAGTTGGAAACATTGGATCGCAAACGGGTTATTTATTCGCTAGTATGTTTTAACTAAAAATATGTTTAAAATATTATTTATTATTGAAAATATATGTCATGAATTTTATAATAAACCCAGCCAACATTTTGAGTCTTTTAAGACACCTAAATGTGTCATTTTTATGAGTGTTACTTGAGCATTTAAAAGAGTCCAAAAAGGCTTCCGACCCCTAGGCAGAGGGCACGATTTCATGACTCCAAAAACCTTCATATTTATACGACTTTTAATATTTCTAAATCATTCATATTTGAACACCAAAAAGAGCCCAAAATGGCTCCCGATTTATGTGTAGAGGGACCGATTTTATAAGCCCAAAAACACTCATATTTATAAGACTTTTATTACCCCTAAAACAGTCATATTTGAGTACTAAAAAGAGCCCAAAAAGGCTCCCGACCCATGGGCATAAAAACCCTAATATTTATGCGACTTTTAATACTCCTAAATTATTCATATGCGACTTTTAATACTCCTAAATCATTCATATTTGAACACCAAAAAGAGCCCAAAATGGCTCTCGATTTATGGGTAGAGGGACCGATTTTATAAGCCCAAAAACACTCATATTTATGAGACTTTTATTACCCCTAAAACAGTCATATTTGAGTACTAAAAAGAGCCCAAAAAGTCTCCCGACCCATGGGCCTAAAAACCCTCATATTTATGCGACTTTTAATACTCCTAAATCATTTATATTTAACCATCAAAAAGAGCCCAAAAAGGCTCCCCACATCTGGGTAGAGGGACCGATTTTATGAGCCCAAAATCACTCATATTTATGAAACTTTTATTACTCATAAAACACTCTTATATGAGCACTTAAAAGAGCCTAAAAAGACTCCCGACCCCTGAGTAAGAGGACACAATTTTATGAGCACAAAAACACTAATATTTATGCGACTTTTGTTACCCTAAAACAGTCATATTTGAGTACTAAAAAGAGCCCCAAAAGGCTGCATAAACTTGGGTACTGGACACGATTTAAAGAGCCCTGAAATCCGCATATTTTTGTTAATTTTAATTATTATTGCAAAAATATTGTTTTTGCGGGCTCAAGGACTTGGCAGATACAAAGATCTATGTACTTAAAACATTCACATTTTTGAGAATTTCTAGACACCACAATTACTTTGTTTTTGGAGCTTTCCCCTTTTCGGAAATATAGAATGTATCTTAAATGAATGCAATATAGAGTATGTTTTTCTTAGTCCAGAAAATGTATCCATTTCAAGTAAATCCATGAAATATGTAGGTTTGTCTTTTGAACTTATACTAATAGAATTCATTTTCATTTGATTTCAAATTCAAATCAAATCATATAATTTTTAGGCTCCTGAAGTAGGCTCCTGAATGAAGTCAGCATAAATAAGATGCTTTTATGAGTGCTTCTTTTCTGAGTGCTCCTAAAATACTCTTAAATTTGATGATTTTATGAGTTTCATTTGAGGGTGCTTCTAAAGTGCTCATGAATGAGACTCTTTTATGAGTCAAATTTTGGTGCGTATATTTTCTGAGTATATTTTCTGAGAGCGCAGAAAAAATTTCTTATTTGATGCTTTTAGGAGTCCAATTTCTGAGGGCTCCTAAATACGAATCTTTTATGAGTAATATTTTTGAGAGCTCCGAAATCAGTCTTTTATGAGATACTTATATGAGTCTTTGGCTCATAAGACTCTCTAAAATTAGTCTCTTTTAAAGTTCGAATAGACGATAGAGAAATTAGCAAGAGATAGAGAAAAAAATCTACCATAGAGCTCCCTACCGTTTAGCTCTATGTTGTGTTTACACAACTCTATGAGATTGTTGCTCTATTTTGCTCTATCTCCAGCTATTTTCTCTATCTCGAGCTATTTTCTCTATCATGTATACTCGCCCTTATGACTCCAATTTCAGAGCGCTCCTAAATTGCTTAATGGGAAGCCTTCCCATAATAATTTGAATACTTAATCATACTACAGAATATTTATGTTTATTCCTATCTTAATTTCGAATTTTTGTTCGAATTTTTTGCAATGGTAACGTTTTGTTTGAAATTTGTAATTATCTCAATAAGGCCTATTTTTTATACTAAAAGTAGGGGTAACATTTAAAAAATATCAAAAATATTGTTTTTATTAAATATTTTCCAATAAATTGATATTGAAGCCAAGCACTTTTCTATTTTTATTGTACTCAGTTTGCAATTTCGAAGAAGGGAGTCTTGTCATAATTATCAATACCACGGCGAAATTAAAACAAAAATAGAATATAAGAATGTTCCATATAGACCATAATTTCAGTGAGTGTGTGAAATATTAGCACCGCATAGTAAGGTAAATGTCAAAAAGTCAAAAACCTATCATTAATATAACAAAACCTACAGAAAATACAGTGATAATAAAAACTGTTTAAATCCGTGTGACATTTTGCTAAATGAAAAGAATGAATATTGTTAAAATCGACAATAAAAAGGCACCAAATACTACAAGGAATCTCGTTGATCCCCATGGAGCATGCAATTGAAGAAATCATTTATTAGGACGTCGCGACGATGCATGTTTATTATTACTTATTATGGCAGCTGATGAGGAAGGCAGACAGGCAGGCAATCAAAGGATGGTGGAATGGAATCGAATCGAATAAATGGAGAACTAGTTGAGTGGCTCGTTGAGGAGTGATTGAATGCATGATTATTACGGATGAAAGAATGAATAAATAATTGTATGAATAAATAGTTGAATGGGTGTTTTTTTATTGATGATTGAAGGTATAATTGAATGTCTGGTTATTGCAGTGGATGAATGCGTGGTTGAAGGACTAAATAGGCGCTGTTGTCCAACCGCGAACACATTACAGCGGGTGGCCAAATCAGCACCAGCATAACAACAACAACATCATCATTAAGAAAAACAACGCAGAAGGTGGTGTCATCGACGAAACATTGTCCGACGGCAAAATTAACTTTGACGATATTATAGAAAAATTATAAATAATTGTTTCAAGTCTGTTTTAATACAGTTCAACACTTTAATATTTTATTTTTAGTTTATATGTTTTTTGTGAGACTTACCTCTTGCCATTGCGACGTCTCCGCTTGGTGGCATAAACCGTGCCCAGTTGGCTCATGGCTAAGGCGGAGTTCGTTATGGTCGCCGTTTTGATTTTTTTTTTTTTATTAATCAGAAATAATTTCTGATTAATTTTTGTGTGTTTATTTTAATTAGTAAAATTTTCGGTTGCCAAATTTACTGCTGCACTGGAAGTTCATTAGGTGACACAAAAACCGATTGTCGTTTATATTGCAATATTTGTTGTTGTTTTTTTTAATATTAAAATAAAATATTATTTTGGTAGAACATTTTTTATTAGTTTTTTTTTTTATATTTATGTGTTGTCTTAAATTTTACATAACTTTTTTTAACATTTTTATTGCACACTGGATTTACTGTGAGGTGAAAGAAATTTGAATTAAACTAAAAATAATTTCTAAAACATTTTACGAAAGATGTTTCATGAAATGTACGAATTCTTTCGTAATATGTACGAATATATTTGTAAAAAGGTACAAACATATTCAATAAATTACAAATCTTTTGTATAATGTACGAATGACTTTCGTAGATAAAATCTACGAATAGTTTCGTAAAATAAACAATCAATATTCGTAATGTTATCGTAAATTAAAGAAAGTTCTATGAAAATGTTTTCTTAGTGTATAGTGCATTTATTACACCATACGACAAAATTCCACTCATGGCTGCAAAGTCGAGAAAATCCTATATATTAGTACGGATCAATTCTTTTAAGGGTTTATTTGCATTTGAAATGCAAGTACATATCGTCACTGTCATGCCAAATGGGCGCATGTGCATTTTTAAAAACGTTGAAATCAAATTTTAAAGTTTGAAGTGCTTTAAAAATTAGTAAAATTTTGTTTTTTTTTTCAACTTTTTTTGTTATTTTGGTTTGTTAGTCAAATTTGAATTTGAAGACGTGAGTGTGAGGAGATTGAGATGCATGGGGACAGGAATGAGGCTCGAAAATTCTTCGAGAAAATAAGACGCCTAGCCGGAGGTTCGAAATCCGGAGCCTCTTCCTGTAAAGATGAGAACGGAAATCTAGTGACAGATATCCAGAGCACACTGAAAATATGGAGGGATCACTTCTCTAAACTGCTGACCGGTGATGATGACCTCAATTCCACCGATAGAGAAGCAAACCCGGCAACTCCAGTACTTGATGACGACGTTGAGATTCCGCCACCCGACCATGACGAGGTCAGAACAGCCATTGCTCGGCTGAAAAACAACAAAGCCGCAGGTGCTGATGGCCTGCCTGCTGAATTGTTTAAGACCGGAGGCGAAGAGCTAATAGAGAGCATGCACGAGCTCGTAAGCAGAATATGGTCGGATGAAAGCATGCCAAGTGACTGTAACCTCAGTGTACTCTGCCCAATCCTTAAGAAAGGGGATCCCACTATCTGCGCCAACTACCGTGGGATCAGCCTACTCAATATCGCATACAAGGTTCTATCGAGCTTATTATGTGAAAGACTGAAGCCCATCGTCAACAGACTGATTGGACCTTATCAGTGCGGCTTCAGACCTGGAAAGTCCACCATAGCCCAGATTTTCACATTGCACCTAATCCAGGAAAAGACCCTAGAAAAACAGATCGACACCTACCACCTATTAGTCGACTATAAAGCCGCCTTCGACACTCCGATAAGGAAACGATTATACGCCGCAATGTCTGAGTTCGGTATACCTGCGAAACTTATAAGGCTTTGCAGGATGACCCTGAGCAACACACGTTGCTCAGTGAGAATAGGAAAAGACCTCTCCGAGCCATTTCATACCGAACGAGG
This sequence comes from Dryomyza anilis, assembly GCA_951804985.1. NCBI lineage: Eukaryota > Metazoa > Arthropoda > Insecta > Diptera > Dryomyzidae > Dryomyza > Dryomyza anilis. The sequence continues at coordinate 28,094,580 of OX638132.1, read as the reverse complement.
TTTCAGACAGGGTGACTCCCTATCGTGCGACTTTTTTAACTTATTGATGGAGAAAATAGTTCGAGCTGCCGAACTCCGTCAAAGCGGCACTATCCTCAACAAAAGTGTCATGCTGCTCGCATATGCCGACGATATTGATATCATTGGCAGGAGCACACGAGCAGTCAGCGCAGCATTCTCCAGATTGGAGAAAGAGTCGCGTCGAATGGGTCTAGCGGTGAACGAGGACAAGACGAAGTTCCTTGTGTCAACAAGCAAAAAAGAGTCCGTGCGTCTTGGACAAAAAGCTGATTTTGACACCCACAAGTTCGACATTGTGAAGGACTTCGTCTATCTGGGATCCAGCGTAAACAGCAACAACGACGTCAGCCTGGAGATCAAACGGAGAATAACTCTTGCCAACAGCTGCTACTTTGGGCTCAGTAGGCAATTGAGAAGCAGAGCCCTCTCTCGCCGGACAAAAATAACGCTCTACAAGTCACTCATCATGCCCGTCCTACTTTATGGTGCAGAAACATGGACGCTGGCCACCACCGATGAGAGAGTACTGGGAGCGTTCGAGAGAAAGATTCTCCGTAAAATCTTTGGCCCTATCTGCTTTGCTAACGAGTATCGAATCAGGATGAACCACGAGCTGTATGAGTTATTCGACGACATTGACATAGTCAAGCGCATCAAGATCCAGCGGCTTCGCTGGCTAGGTCATGTCGAACGAATGGATGAAAACACTCCAGCCAAGAAGGTGCTTGAATCGAAACTCGAAGGTGGACAGCGTAGAAGAGGGCGTCCAAATCTGCGTTGGAAAGACCAAGTTGAGGACAACCTGGCAACGCTTGGTATTTCTAACTGGCGTCAGCGCGCGCAAAGCAGATCCGACTGGCGCGGCTTCATCTCAGCGGCCAAAACCGACCCACGGTTGTAAGGGCCATTTAAACAAAAAAAAAAAGTCAAATTTGAATAACGTATATAAAATAACTTTGGATTTGAACAACTTACTGAATTATAAATATGAATTTTGTAATGTTATATTCTGACGAAAACGCAAATATTTTTGGTTTATATGCTATAACTCTTTATTGGTGCAAGATAAAATTGTGCTGTAAATGCATTAATTGTTTGTTTTAAAAGTACCTATCGATTGACATCATTATTATAAATAATATTTGCTAAACATTTTTCTTGCAAATATTAAAAATTAAAAAAAAATATTTTAAAATAATTATAAAGATCGAAAGGTGCTTTAAAAACAAATAACTAATGCCTTTACACTACTATTCTATCTTATACCAATAAAAGGTGATAGCAAAAAAACGAAAAGATTCGCCCTTTTGGCATGACAACATTTTTCAATTTTTCGAATTCGCCCTTTTAGTTTTGTCATACACATTTTCAAAAATTTCACAAATTTGTTGTTTTTCATCAATGGCAAACATAATCAAAAATGACAACATATTGACATTTTGATTCGATGTCATACAGAAAAAAAAAAAATTTGTAATGAAAATTGCAAAAAAAAAAGGTTTGTAATATAAGTATCTGAACCAGGACTGGGTTATTCACTCCACTCCAAAATAAAATCCATACGGTTTTTTTGGTTTTATCACTTAAAAAAATCCATAATTTTTTGACTTTTTTTTTTGATTTTTTTTTTTTGGGGTTTTATTGATTTTTGTACATTTTTCGAATTATAACTTAGGAAATATATTTGTGGTTTTCAGAGTACTATTTATTTTTTGAAAACTTAAGAATTGGATCGAAAAAAAATATTTGGACCACTGCCGGTTGGAATCTCTAGAGAAGTTTACAATGAAATGACTAATATATGAGTCATTTCATTGGCAACTTCCATTAGCCAATATAGCTAACATAGGTCTTTATGTAGATCCAAATAATATACTGTTATAAATAGCTAGATGTAGTCTCCGAAACTATGGATTAAATTCCAGCTAATTTTTAAAGCGGTAGACATTGATTGGATTTATTAGGTTCTGAAGAGTTGTCCTGTTATAAAGAAGACATTCAAAATAGATTTGATCAGGCACTTAGGCTGTTTCATTTTTTCGCCCATATGACTAATTCAGTATATGGTAGAAAACGGCTTCCAGATCCAAGACGGTGAATTTTTCCACAAAGTATGTTTTAACCAATGATTATAGAGCAGTTCTTGGCAGGAAAGGTTGCGAAGGAATAACTTTAAAATCAGATAAATTCTTTTGAAATGACTTTATATAAGGACTGCGTCGAATAAATTTGTCCGTTACATATCTTCCCATAATGTGCTATTGCAAGATTCAAATTAAAAAAAATTGATCATAGTAGCTCTGAATTAAATGGCAGAAAATAATTTGTGTCAGTTATAGTCAATACAAAATTTATTTAACGCGAAAATGGCAAACGAAGTGGAAGTGCGAGAAAATATAATTAAAATTTTTCAAAAACAACCTAGTTGGTCTTTTAAAAAAATTGCCAAGGAGGTAGGGGCTAACCCTAAGACCATTTCTCGCGTTATCAACCGCTTTAAGGAAGACATGAGTATTGATCGGAAGAAAGGTTCTAGTAAAAAAAAAGGCCCACATGATCGTGAAAAGTCGAAGAGTCGGTTGTGAATATTTTAAAGAAAGATCCAAGCATATCCGGAAGGAAATTGGCGAGAAAGGCGGATTGCTCAGAATCTTTCGTGCGCAGGACTAAGAAAGAAGCTGGGCAGAAGACGTACAAGGTCCAAAAAGTTCCGGAAAAATGCCGTCAAGAATGAAATCGCAAAACAACGAGCTAAAAAGCTGAACCAAGATTTTTTTAAAAAATCGATTGCTACATAATGGACGACGAAACTTATGTTTTAGCGGACTTTTCTCAGCTACCTGGACAGGAATTTTATACAGCCGATTCTCGAGGAAATGTCGCTGAAAAATTCAAATAAAAAAAAATGACAAAATTCCCAAAGAAATTCCTTGTTTGGCAGGTAATTTGCAGTTGTGGAAAATGAAGCAGCTCATTCGTGACATCGGGTACAATTAATAGCGAAATATATGTGAAGGAATGCTTGCAAAAGAGATTGCTTCCATTTTTACGCCAACATGAAATATCCACATTTTTTGGCCTGACCTTCATGTCACTACAGCAAAACGGACTTAGAGTGGATCCAACAAAATGCAGTGATTTTGGTGCCTAGAGAAGCCAATCCACCAAACTGTCCAGTACTCAGGTCGATTGAGAGATACTGGGCTTTAGTAAAAAGGGAGATGAAGACAACAAAAAAAGTGGCCAAAGACCTTCAAGACTTTAAAAGAAAGTGGTCTTCAGCAGCTGTGAGGGTGTCTGACACTACCATTACAACATTAATGGAAGGGGTTCCGGAAAAATTAAAACTTTTTATCAAAAAATTTGAATTTCAGGTTTTTTTTATTTTTTTTTAAATCTAAAAATAATTTGCAAAATAAAATATTTTATTCTATAAAAATTCGATTACTAGATTTCTAGATTTTTTCATTTTTGTAGCGGATAATTTTATTTGACGCAGTCCTTATCGTCGTTGTAGAACGAAAAGTCACCAATTACATTTTTATAATCAACTTAAATTTTAAGTTTGTTGATTAATATAAAAAAAAGTAATCGATGCATTTTTAAAGTTGAAATATCAATTGATATATTTACATTTTCTTATCATGTGGTAAAGATCATCGATTAAAAATTGTCAGATATATAAAGATTTTTGTAAATAAATATTTGGCATTTTGAAAATGTATTTGGTGACTTTTCGTTCTACAACGACGATATAAAAATCCAAAAAAATCAAAAAAAATCCAAGAAAAATCCAATAAAAATCAAAAATAATCCGGTGGAGTCTAATCTAAACGGAACCTGACATTTGAATAGAATTTTCCTGAAAATCTTACGCGGAAGGATAGCATTGATTATGTAGTCAAAATCAGCACCATCGATTTATATAAAACCTACTAGAAATGTTTCGACTTTGAATTTGAGCAAATCAAGCGGATTTCATCGGGTTTTCGAATTTGAAAAACAGAAAAACTTTTCAAAAGGACACTGAAATTTCAACAATACACTAGGAGTTAATATTTTGGCTTCTCCAAAAGAAGAATAATCCTCCTAGTACATGCTGAAATATCAAAGTTTGTTCCCAAATTACAAAAAAAAAACTCGGACAGCTATATAATAAAGAATTATAGCGGGTATGAAAGGTACAAATAGAGTGTCAAATAAAGTATACCCTTCAGTGTACATGAACCGAATTTAATAAGTAATTATAACAATGAAAGATTTTTGTTACTTTTTAACGAAATTTTGTACATTTTTGAGTCAAATTGAGAGGAATCACATGAAATCTACAATCTTCTTTTTTTAATTTTTTTAGCATTCAAATATTTAACGAAACAATTGTCATTAAAACTGATGAATAAATTTCGTTAATTTAAGAAATTTGTCTATATAACGATTATTCTTCAAAATAACGAAATTATCTTCAATCGTTAAATTAAAAAAAAAAAACTCTTTTGAAATAAATGTAGAGATTGTGCTGATTTAAAATTCATTGGCGCATAATCATAGACAATTTAAAGTCGTCTTTAAAAATAAATTCGACTTTTTTGACACATTTTGTATAGAATAAATTGTCAATAAATAATAAATTGATTTTAAATTTAAAGTTGACTACAAAATTGTCTATGATTATGTGCCTTCGATTTAAAAGAAAATTGTTTTAATTTTATTACGCCATTAGGTTCAGTGTAGAAAATGTGATTTTGGGAAACATGTATTTAGTAAAATGTAATTCATTCGTAGCAAATACGTGGCATACGATTAAATTTAACTCATACACGCAGAAAAAATGTCCTCAAATTCCATTAAAATTGGTCAATTGGACAATTATTGATTTAATAGTATACAAAAAATATATATTTTCATACAAACTCAATGGCAATGTCTTTGTATTTTTTAGTATTTAATGGTATTTTTCGATTAAAATAATAATTTATCCTATTGACTATTTTTAATAGTAAAAAACTATTATTTATATAGTATTTTTTTCTGGTTATAGAAAACGTGATTTGGTAAAACGTAATTCATTCGTAGCAAATACGATTAACAACTCATGGGTATAGTTTTTATAAATGTTTACAGGGCAAATAGGTATCCCTAGTAAATATTATTTTTAGATTATGATCGTGTATTGACCATTGTATTTTTTGACTTCATTTCCCGATACAGCAATAAACAATATGATGTAGACATGAAGATGTCTTCCCTAATAGTGTAAATTGCTACTAGGGATTAAAGGGTTCAAAACAGTAACACTTTTTTAATATTTTTTAAAGGTTTTGCTTTAATATCTAAACTAAGTTAGGATGTTCTTAGGAGTTCAATGACACACAGACACATATTAGATATTTGTTTTTATTAAAGTTTTGATGCATTTGTGAAATTCGTGCAGTTTGTAAACAGCACGCACGCACGACGTCACGCACGCACACTGTGACAAAGACACGCGATCGTAATTCGCAATAATGGGCTTTAAATTTTTTTTTTATTGTTGAAAATTGAAACACTTCGAAAATGCAAAATGCATACTTCAGAATTATTAAAAATTTTATATATTTTTTAGATTATTCAATTTTCTCTATTTGTTTTTTTTTTTTTATTTTTTGCTAATTACCGTCGGTCACATGTTATTTCTTTTATTTATGTTGCGGTTCTTAATTTCTTTGAAAAATATTATTTTGAATTTCGAATATCATTGTCAACTCACGCACCCTCGGCAATGCTTGCGTTTTTTGAAATACTATTTTTTGTTTTACGTTTTTTGCGAATCGCGTGTTGCGACGACCGACCGACAACGTTCAAGTTTTGCGAGCGGCGCGCACGCACCTCAGAACTGATCTGGACGAGTAACGGCCGGCGACGTGACAATGGCGTTGGGCGCCACAGCAGACACCGTTAGACACGAATGCAGCGACGTTGCAGCCGAACAATTGAGTGTTTTTGGCAGTTGTTTTTGTTGTTGTTGCTGTTATTGTTGCTGTTGGTGTTGCTCGCGGCGACGGCTAAACGCGTTACGTCGTGTACAATCGGCTGCACGAACCGCAACTGAATGAATGAAGCGCGGCGTCGTCTGTCCGTGGAACGGGCGGCGTTAGCGACGACGTTGGCGCTGACATCTGACGCTGCGCACAGTATGTCAGTTGGTGGCGCGCGGTCAACCCAACCAACGACGACCGACGCAAAAACACACACCAGCTTTGTTGTTGTTATTATTACCAATTGCGTTGTTGTTGTTCTCGTTGATTTTTTGTTTCGTTTTCAATTTCGTGTCCGACGCTGCTGCGTGCGATAATGACAACGACGACGATACGATGCCGTCTACACGATCTCTTTGAGAATCCAACAAGAACTGAAGTTGGAAAAAACCAGTCCTGCCAGGCAGCCGGTCTGGCCAACAAACAACAAAGCAAAACGTCGACGTCAACATCGCTTTCCAGGCGCAGCCAAGCAGACTGTCTGTCGGTCCTTTGAGTCAGTCAGTTTCATGTTTCAGGCCACGACAGCGCATTGCGGCCACTCTGAGCGGCAGCCACTGGAAGGCGCCTTCGTGCAGCGTCTGCAAAAGCAATGAGTGTGAGCAGTGCAGCTAGTAGTGGCTCTTGACTCTCTTTTTACTACCTAACTGTGTTTCATTTTCTTTGTGTTCCGCACTATCGCTTTCACTCACTCTTTCTGTCACTCACTGAGGGGTGGAACTTCCAATTCCAATTAATTGTTTGTGCTCTCAGCACTGTTCTTTTGCATTTAAATTCCACACGAACACTATTGTGCACTCCCTCTTACTATTACGCTAGCTTTGCGCAGTTATTGTCCGTTGTGCAGCATCTCTGTCGCACACAAGAGTTGAACTGAAACTCAGCCTGCCTCTCTGTTCCACAGTCATCTGTTGTCACACACACTCACGCCTTGTCGCTTAATAGCTGGGCGTGTCTCCGTTTCTCTCACATTCTTCCACCCACTCCATCACACTCTGGCGCACTCACTCTCTCGCTTACTCACTCAAACTTGCTAATTAATTACAGCGTAATTAAAAATTTTCAAGCTTAACTTTTTATTAGTTTATCTGCCATTTGCATCTGGCGCATAAATCACGCATCAGTGGATCCGCAGTTGGCAACGCGCACAGAGCCCTCATCGACGTTGCCAACAACGTTGTCATTGTTTGTTGTTGTTGGTACCTAGTAATTTTTATCAAAAAAGATTTCATTTATAATTGAACGCTGTACATTTCGCCACAACTCGCAATTAAGCGCTCGACCGTCGCGTTGCGTCGTGTCCCATCGCATCGCCCCAAAGGTGACGGATGCATCGCTGTGATTGATGTTGTATTTGTTATGTTAAGCCATGCAATGGTCGGTCATTCATTTAAACGCCCATTTCTTGTACGCCCTCTGGTTGCTGATTATGCACCTCCAGAGCACCTCCAGCGCCACCACTTACGTCCAGTATTTTTAGTAGGTACACTGAACCAAAAAAGTACATTATCACAAAGAATATTTCCTTAAAAAATTGGTCCAATGTAACTGTTCATTGTCACAACGAATCTCCGGTAATACTTCAATGTACAAATTCATTGAATTACTATGTACGGATCATGAAACAAAATGACAAATATTCATAATCACAAAGAATATACAATTAGCTATATTGAATGCAAGAGTTCATTGTCGCAATGAATCGAATTCATACTCTAATGAACGAGTTCATGAACACAAAGGGAATTATGAATTCAGAAAGTTTTCTCATTTTGTTATTTTAATGTAAATTCAATTAATATATACATTAAATATAATAGTATAATATAAATTAAATGTAATATCGCACTTCATTTCATTTCGCAATGAATTTCAATGAATATAATTCATTGAAGTATGAAAAAATTCATTAAATTTATTTGTGCGTATTATGAACACTGATTCATACTGAAAATGAACTGATCATTAAATTCACAAACAAGTTACAAGACAATGTACATTGTCACAATGTATCTTGCATTCAAACGTATGAATTTGCCTCTATGAACAGGATTCGTTAATATTATGAACCAGTTTATTTTCTGTGTAGAAGAAGTGGTCGGTGTCGTAGTAAGTAGCAACATATTGCTAGAGCTAAGACTCTCATTTACGTGCCAATTGCATATTATTTTCTGAAGAAAAACAAGTAGATTTTGAACTATTACTCCACTCTTAACCAATTCCACACATTATTGTATAATTCTTTAAACATTCAACTTCATTAAAATCTACACAAAAAAAAAAACAATTTACCTATTTCAAGTAAATATGGGAACGGATTAGCTGCATAGAATATATTTCTTTAAATTAATCCCAGTTTTCTTGTAAACAATGACCATTTTCTTCAAATCAACGTTTCTTTTCTTCAAATATAATGAAATTTGTGTTTCGGTGAAAGAATAATTATCATTATATTGCTGAACATTTTACTTCAATTAGATAGATGTGTTTTTCAGTGTACGTTTCTGAAACGAACCTTAAATAAAAGCAAGAAGTAATGTAAATGTTCTTAAACTTCATGAAAAGAAGAAGAATTATGTACAATTTCCATGCATAAAACCAAAGAAATTGAATTTCAACAATTCCGTGAACTGCAATATCTGCAAATAAATATCTGCCTTTATACTTGAAATGTTCGAACTTGCACTTTATTTTCCGTATTAGTCACTAATTTTTCTTGTATCACCATTGTTGTTTTGTTACCTTATTATAAGTATCCTTAATATATATGTCCGAAATTTAGGTGTTTTGAAAAATCATTCAAAAATCAATCAAACTCAGATGGTATGGTATTCTATTGAATAGATCCTTCAAAAGAATTTAAAAATTAAGTATCATTCAAAATTTCTTCATTTTTTAACAAAAAAAATGGAGTTGCTGGTGTTTTGTTGTTAATTCGATTTACCGCTACACAAATTAATGAAAAAAAACAAATTTTAGACCAAAGACTGTTATTTGGAAAAACAAATAATTTTTTGAGAAAAACAACATTTTTGTACAACAAAAAAAATTATTTTGGGAACTCAAAATTTTATTAAATGTCATTTAAACATGCCTTGTACTTAAGATCTTCTATATAAAATAAAATATTGTTACGAAAAATCAGTCTACGGAAAACTGTTCTACGAGTTCGTATCGCTGGATTGTGTACAAAATAAAAACACTCTTATGTTTGGTTTAAATTATAACAATTAACTTTATTAATTTACTTTAATAAACAACTTTACTAATAACAAATTCTAACAACTACTGCATGTCCACAATTTAACTTGACATTTATCACACGAGATGCACTCGACCACTTTACAATCACTACTGAAGTCAAGTACCTCAGATGCGGCTCCCTTATATACTGCATGCATCAGATCGACACGTTTCGACAAGCTTCGACTTGTTTCGAGAACCTTCTACTCGTTTCGTGAATGACGCATGCTATTGGCATCTCATTCCCACTCATGTGTTTTAATGCGCTGATCTTCCCTCTCTTTCTCGCACATTGCCCAGTACGCTGAATGATCTTCCGTCTCTTTCTAACACATTGCTTAGTGCGCTGAATTGTCTTGCGTCTCATTTATTATTGTTGAATGCTTGCACGGTGGGGCAAATTACATCTTTTCGTAACAATATGTTTTCCTGTTTCTATTTATGCTTTTTTAAAAACCGTTTTAAACCGGTATAAAACCGAAACCGTTTATTTCGGTTTTGGATATCGGTTTATTTCTGATTTTCGTATAACGGTTTCGGTTTTAAAAATGAAATGGTTTTAAACGGATATCGGTCTCATCAGTCCAGAGGTAGCGCGCTGGACTTGCATTCTGAAGGTCTCGGGTTCGAATCCCGGCTTGGGCATGGGCGCTCGTGGTGATATTAACCACAAAATTATAGGGAATAGATTTCACAGTACAATGGATATAGTCTGTCTGAATGCTGTGGATCTTCCAAAAAAAAAAAAAAAACAGTTGGGAAGGTTAGATCACATGGGAAATTTTAAAGTAGGTGTAATTATGATAGTTAGGATTATCAAAATTATAGTCGGTCTAAGCCGACTATAAATACCCTACACATATGTGTGGTTACCATTCAAAGTGATATATAGGTCACCAGGGTATACGAATCCTGAAAATAACTACAAACATTCAATCGCTGAAGAATTTCCATTCATTTGATACCCATATTTACAAATGGGTAGGTGTACCGAATTTCGATTTTTTTTTTTGTGAACCACAAGTCTTTTCGCCGGAAAACATTATTATCATGTATTTGAGCATGATATCAATATATGTTTGACCAAAAAAGTTTACCTAAGCACGTATACATAAAAATTGATCTTTATATGTACATTTTATATGAGGTATTTGAACATAAGTGGTCGGATCATAGGTCACAATGGACCGATCCAATTTTTTCGCACATACAGTGTAGGTATATTAGTAATCTAAGTTATAAGTTTCCTAACTTTTAAAAGTAGTAGGGATTTCAACAGACAGACGGACAGACAGACAGACAGACAGACAGACAGACAGACAGACAGACAGACGGACGGACGGACAGACAGACAGACGGACAGACGGACAGACGGACATCGCTAAATCGACTCAGGAGGTCATGCTGATCAAGAATATATATACTTTTCCATACCGGAGATGCTTCCTTCTGGGTGTTACAAACGGCGTACCAAACTGAATATAACCTTTCACTCTTAGTGTAGGGTATAAAAAAACGGATATCGGTTTCGGTTACGGTTTCAATCCTTGCGCACTAGTCGTTTCGGCGTTTCGGCCACTGGCGTCAGTTTTGCACTCTAAGCGTCGTCAGGTTAACATAAACTTGATCGCTCCACCGGAGATTCGGACGTCCAATCCTGCGTTGCCCACCACACGATCGGTATTCAAAGATACCCTCGATATGTCTAAGACAGCGCTGGACCTTCATCTTAATGTGCTTCACTATATCAATGCCATCGTAGAGCTCATACAGCTCATCGTTCCGTCTGAGCTGTACTCGTTTACAACGCATATCGGACGTTCGATTTACAGAAATATCTTACTCTCTAAAGCTCGGTCTTCTGTTTTGACACGCGTCCATGCTCCTCAATTGCCTATTTATTCCAAATTATTTTGAGCCCAATATTCTTCGGCTAATCACAAGCCTGACATTTTTTTTTTGTGTTCATAGATCATAACATAGAAATTGTGGGTGTCAATACCCAGTATACCACGACTCGAAGCCTCGAGTGTATCGAACAATTCTCGCAGTGGCTTCGAGAAAAAAAAATCGATCTCGTTATTATATCGAAACTAATTTTTAAGATTTTCGCATTCGCAGGATATAATTTTGGTAATGATATACAGATCCGAACAGTTGGAACTGGAACACCCTTTTGCGTTCAAGTAATGTCAGTGTCCGCAAGAGTTAGGTCAATTTCATTATAATAAAAGCAATGATAATAAATGTTAGAACTCATGATTGCGACTAGTTTCCGATTTTAAAAATATGGTCACCAGATGTCCAGTGACATTTTCTTTATGGCTGTATTTAGTTTTGTTTAAAATAAATAGAGTGAACATTATTTTTTTGTATTTTTATGTAAATTTCACTTTACTTCATTAAAAATAAATGTATAAAAAAATATGAACACATGCTAAGTTCGTAGATTCATTTTCAAAAACTATTTTGTTTAAATTGAAATTGAATATAAAAATAATATACGACAAATTAATATAGAATACCCAGTAGGAGCAAATGACTGAAAATAATATGCAATGGGAAAAAGATGATTTTGTCGACAAGAGCTTCTAGAACGCTTCGATTTTGAAATAATTCTCGTAACGAGAAACCTTAATTGTCTCGGTTCGATATAGGCCGACCTTTTTGGTAAGAATTTTCCTGTATTATTGCGAGAAATGGCATCGATATCGGAAAATTTCTTTGACATTTCGCAACATTTTCGTTGCGATTTCGAAACATTTTGGTATACTGGGTAGTGACGTAATGTCCAAGACGTCGTGAATTTCTGTTTTTTGAGATACTTCGTCTTGCCCTCATTTACTTCGTCTTACCCTCTTATGATCTATTCTATCATCACATCCCGCCTAAAAAGGGAGCATGCGTCATTTGGCTGTCAAACTCGGCACATTTTCAAAGATTTTACATATAACCTACCGGAATATGCTGATTACAAACGTGGATCTATTGGAATTTTCAATTTTGACACCTCGTTTCCAAGTGCAGTTGACTACAGATGCAGTGACTCTCTGAGCTAAATAATCAAAAAGCGCAAGAAGCATTTGTTTATGATGTATGATCAGGTTAAAGAAGTCGCACGACAAGGAGTCGACTTGTCTGAACCCTCGTTCGGTATTAAACATATCGAGGAAGTTTTTCCTAATTCTTACACATCCTGCAAATTCGTAAAAGTTTTGCAGGCATACCGAACTAAGACAAGGTGGCGTAGGTGACTCCCTTTAGGATTGTCGAATGCCCACGAAAAGGTGGTGGATGTCGATCTGTCTTTATTTGGTATTTTTCAGGATTTGGCGGTCTGGTATTTGCTAAAACCGATAAGGTATATTATCTGATAAGGTATATCAGTCTGTACCTACAACCTTGTATGTGATATGGAGGAGGTTTATCCCACGGTAATACGCGCATGTTGTGGGATCCATCTTTTTAAGGAGATTCCATGCTTTTCTTTGACCGTATTCTGTTGATAAGCTTAAGCGTAGTAAGTTCATCGCCATCTGCGAGTTTGTTGTTTTTCTGCCCGAAAATAGCTGTGCATACCACAATACGAACGGACGGCGGTATTCCATCACCGTCATCAGTAACTGATGGTGTCGGGCAGCGTTATCTATCATCGGAATTATTGGCGTAGTAGTTGATAGATGTATTCCCTCCATAATCTCAATGTACCCTGGACATCTAATACTAGATTCCCTACAGGAAGAGGCTTCATACATCCGGTCAGGCGTCTTATCTTTTGAAATAATTCATGTTGCCATGCATCTCAATAGCCTCACACTCATGTCGTCTAAAAAAATATCTCTCTTCCTCTGTGTATTGCTACTTCCGCTCGCTTAATTATCCTAGCACCTCTTCGGCAGCCGGGAGAGTATTTTCAAACACGTGCATATTTCTTTTTTTTCATCATCTAGAGTAGCAAATTTAGTACATTTCACGAATTTTGGTATGATTAAACAACCCGAAAAAAATTTAAATAATGATTTGCGGCTCACCGATTCCGTAATTGGGTCCAATTTTTCAGTTTCACATTATTGGGCCCTTCTTTTTTTCTATACCGCGCTACCTCTCGGCAGTAAATGGCAAACCTACGAGAGTAAAACCATTGCCTATGAAAAGCTCACACCCGCCGTTCGGATTCGGCAATAAACTGTAGATCCCACCACTTTGAGTTCAAATATAACACGCACAGCTCAAAAATGGTGAGAGAGCTCGGCCTAAGTTCTTATAGAACTGTAGCGCCAAACTATTATTATTATTATTAAAAATGGATGTGAGCAACTTAACTTCTGTGATCTTCATGAGGGTCTGTTGGTAATAAATATATATATTCGCTGCGTTTTTTGAACACATATGGTTAGAGTCGAATAACTTTTCTGATACTTATTCAAATTAAGTCATACTATGCTCGTTTGAAAGGTGATAGTCCATAGATCATTAGATAAAACAGAGGAACATTTGTTTGTTTAGTCGAAAGTTTGAGCTAAATTTCTAAAAAAAATAGCTATATTTTATGACTTTGAAGAAGATCTATATGACTTCGCACAAAGGCCATATAGCTTCGCAGAATTGTGAAAATAGTTATACCATTTATGGTGAACGTGCTTTATCGAAATCAGCAGCACGAAAATGATTTGCTCGTTAATATTCTCGAAATTTCGATGTTGAGAGCATGTTGCGGGCTGGTTGACCAATCATTGAAAAAGTATTTGAAAAATTTAGAAAGACGAGTACATTGCCTCTCATAATATTGCTGTGATACTAAACATCTACTAAACATACTAAACATCAACCTTAAATAATTTTTGACAATTTACATAAGGCTGGATACAAAAAGATGCTCGATATTGGAGTACCACTTGAATTATCAGTGATGAATTTATTGACCCGAATTTCCATCTGGGAATCGCTGCTTAAACGAAATGAAATGAAGCAAATTTTGAAGAGATTGATAACGGGCGTTGAAAAGTGGATCACATACGACAATAATTTTCGAAAAAGTTCGTGACCCAAGAAGAACGAAGCTACACAAACGGTGAAACAACACGGATTAAAGCCACATAAGGTAAAACTTTGTTTGTTGGGATTGGAAAGGAATCGTGCATAATGAAATGCCCCAACTTATCCAGACGATTGAATCTACTCTGTACTGTTTACAACTAATGCGATTAAAACGTGCAATTGACGTTAAGCGGTCAGAATTGATCAATAGGAAAGGCGATGCCTTCCACAATGAAACCAAGCATCTTTAACAACTCAACAAAAATTAAGAGCTCGTCTGGAAAGTTTTGCGTTATCCAACTTATAGTCCGGACCTTCCCCCGTCCGAGTACTATTTGTTTTGTTCTCTGCAGAATTCTATTAATGGTTTAGATCAGATTTTAAAAGAAGTCTGTGAAAATCACTTGTTTCAGTTTTTCGCCTATAAATCCCAGAATTTCTACAGTGTCCGAACCTTACCCCGTCCGAGTACTATTTGTTTTGTTCTCTGCAGAATTCTATTAATGGTTTAGATCAGATTTTAAAAGAAGTCTGTGAAAATCACTTGTTTCAGTTTTTCGCCTATAAATCCCAGAATTTCTACAGTGATTAGATAATGTTTATACCATCAAAATGGCACATATTTTTTTTAATAAAATGAATTTGAAATATAAATAAAACTCCCTCCAATATATTAATATATGTCAAAGTTGGCGTTCCCGTCGTGACTTATTTCCTTATACATCCACTATAAAAAAGAGTTATAATAATAATAATAGTTTGGTACTACAACTCTATAAGAACTTAGGCCGAGCTCTCTCACCATTTTGAGCTGTACGGGACCTACAGTTTATTGCCGAATCCGAACGACGGGTGAGAGCTTTTCATAGGCAATTTTTACTCTCGTAGGTTTGCCATTTACTGCCGAGAGGTAGCGCGGTATAGAAAAATGTTTCTATGAAAAGATGTTGTTAGCCCCAGTTCAGACTTGAACCGGGGACCTTTCGGCTCGCAGTCCAACGCACTAACCACTGAGCTATCGCGGCTACGGCTATAAAAAAGAGTTACCTAATATAAATATTAAACGTCCATAGGTCAGTGCTTAGTACATTGGACTACAATTCGAAATTAAAAAATGGCGCTACCTCTCTGAAGATAGAACTTACCTTGAAAAAGTTCTCAGCCTGTCGTACGTATTCAGCACTAAACAGTAGGTCACCATTTAAGTAAAAAATTACAACACGCACTGGTTATAGAGGTTCGGGTCTTCATAGCTGTTGCGACATACTATTTTAAGAGAGTAAATTTAAAGTAAATTTGTTCAATTCTTTCAAGTTTAAAGTCGCCAAATAACATTGAATCTTTTTTTGCACACCTTTCAGCAGTGAGCTCAGCGTCACTGGCACATCCGTTGCGCACTGTGTTAAGTGCCAGTGACAACAGGTAGCACCACTCAAATGACCAAAACCAGGCCAACGCAAAACAGAACAAAACACCTGCAGCTGTCAAGAATACTCTAAGCCGACAAGAAAATTGGCAACAAAAGCTGCAACACATATCGAAGTCAAAAACGGTTCTCAATTAGCTGCAGTTCAAGTGAGTTGATTACGAGGTCAGTACCGAGTATTAGCAGCAGCCATTTGCAAAATCAAAAAAGGGCTGCATTCAAAAGTGGCTCCACATCTCATAGAGGCTCTCAGGCTATAAGTCTCGACTCATATGATCGGACAGACGCACATGCGGCGCACACGCATGCGTCCAGTTTCCAGAGACATGGTGCCATCATTTTGCGACTTTGGGACTGAGAACCAGAGCGCGTTCGCCGCATGCAGCAAAACGTAGTTGGAGCCCAGTAGTTGTCCAGATATCAGTGGCCTGCCACTCTGAATTCCAGCATCGTCCTGACTGCACGTCAGCCAGCCAAATTATTTGCCGCCAATCGTTTGCAACTTTAAGTGCAGCCAACAGCAGCAGCAACAGCATTTGGCAACAGTTGCTGGCTGCAGTTGCATTGTTTTTGGGCTGCCAATGTTGTTATTGGTAATATGCACATGGCTCGGTTGTATTGAGCCATGCAGATAAAGGCGCATTCGTCTGCATGCATTTTTGCACGCAACTGCAGCTGGAGGCGATATCATTGCAGCCAGCAACTTACACTGACTGACAGAGGTACAGACAGACAGACAGACAGACAGACAGACAGACAGACAGAACAGCAGACAGTCAGTGAGCTATAGAGTGGTTTGACCAAGTTGCACTGATGAACACTGCGTATCTTGCCATGCATGCTCTCTTCCACGTCTGCGCCCTGTCTCGGTCGTACTGCCTCTTCGCGTCTGCCGTGTGCCTTCCGTGGACGCGAAAACGCGTCATCAACTATTTTAACATGACACAGCCTAGGACTGCCTCACTGCCTGTCTGCGTCTGCATCAATTGATCACTGCCTAGCAGTGCTGTATTCTACCACTGAATGTTTTCATGGCTTCGTGAACTTCAGACGTAGAACCCCTGGCACTGCGTGCATGAACGAGCTGGTGTTGTGGTTGTGGACGAAGCTGCGAACATGGAAAGTGATTTTGCGCTAGCTTGAAGACATCACGTGTGATAAACACAGCCAGCGCAAGAGAGTCGAAGAAATATTAAACATGTCACTTAACTGCAAGGTTATTAGACCCAATTGTTATACAGTGTATTAAATAACATTGTAGTTCGAACTTCGAGTTCCAGGTGATGAATTAAAATATAACACCCTGAATTTAAACAATACACACTTTCTAACACAGATAAAAATTCATCAATATAATGAATTTATTCATTAATATTATGAATTTTTCTACCAACTACCAAATTGATCATATTGATACCACCGTTCAATAATGATATATTAATGAATGTATTCATTAAATATATGAACAAAATATTCAATACAATGAATTTCAATTGTCATATTAATGTATTTCCTCATATTATTTTTTCAAACAAAATTTTTTTTTTATAAAATAATTCGAAAAAATGTTTTGTAAAAATTTTGTTTAAAAAATAACAGTAAAAAATTATCCGAAAAAAAAATTCAGTCAACAAAAAATGGGCAGAAAACAATTTAAAAAAAAAAAAAAAATTTCGAAAAAAAAATTTTCTTCGAAAAGAAAAATTTCGAAAAAAAAATTTGTTCGAAAAAAAAATTTTTTTTCAAAAAAAAATTTTTTTCAAAAAAAAAAATGTTTTCGAAAAAAACTTTTTTTTTCAAAAATACATTTTATATATATATATATAACTTTTTATTAATAAAAAATTGTAATTATAATAAATATATTATAAAATATTTTACTAATTTACGCATCTCGAGCTAGCATTATATAAGAAAGAACACACAAGAACTACTTGAGAACTGAGAAGTGCGTCAAAAAATGAACGAAAAAAAATTTTTTTTGATAGAAATTTGGTTTAATGAAAAGCGTTCTTCAATATGATGAACATATATGTTGTATTTTATATTTTGGTTCATTAATATGATGAAACGTATTCCTCACATACAGTTCATCATATTGAAGAACACTTTTTCGACAGTTAACAAGCGTTCTACATTTTTTTGAAAGCATTCATTACAATAATGGCGTTAGTCATTAATATTATGAATGGTACTTCAATACAATGAATCATGGGTTGAAGAATAGAATTCATCAATATGATGTACATTTTTTTTTCTGTGTATAAAAAACTAAATAAATTGGTTGGCAACAAAAAAATAGGTTGCGTCAACTGATTCGTTCACTAGGTGTATGGGTATTTTAATTGTGCTGATATTGTACATTAAGTTCTTTAGGAGGTGTTTTATATTTTACATTTATTTTTTAATCGATCAACATAAATGTATAGCGTTGTAGCGTCTGTAGTTCAATTTGTTAGTGCATTTGTCGTTGTACGCCAAAAGCCGTTGTTGAACTGAAAAGTCCCGGGTTTGAACCCAGCGTATGTCAACATCTTTTCATAGAACACATTTTTCTACACGACGATACCTTTCGGCGTTCACGGCAAACCCTACGAGAGTAATTTCCCAATGGGAAATATTCCGACCTAGTTCGAACGATAGCCAATGTTTTTTTCAATACATTTTCTACAAAATTCGAATTAGTTCATTTCAAAGTAGCAGTAATGTATCCCGGTATGTTTTTCAATATTAAACTGTCATAAAAGATATTTTCCCATAATCCAATTTTTTTGAATTTTTCAGCAGCCTAATAAAATTTAATGCAGAATTATAAAATAAATTGAAAATTTTAGGTTTGGTCATTTGTCGGTGTCTGGAGGGTTTTTTGACTTTTTACTTATATCGTTTATGCCATACGAACATACTACTGCGTACAAAGTAATGTATGCAGTAATGTATGAAAGAATCACCCCATAAACTACTTCGTACAAAGTATTGTATACAAGAATCACCCCTCATTACTACTTCGTATAAAATAATGTTTATAGCAAGCAATCTTCATTACGATTGCGTGAAAAGTAATTCTGAAATTAAAGCAACCATTGCGAAAGTTTGTTTACGATGTAATGATTTATGGATGACCACATATTACGATACTTCTAAATGGTAAGCTAATATATAGATTAATAATATTATATATTTACATGAGGTAACATTTCCTTTTACTTTAGATGCAGTATGTAGTGGGTGGTGGCCCCTACATAGCATCATAATCTACAGCGAATGCATACTTTCCCTAGGCCATGTCTGTGTAAAAGTAAACAGAATTCAGTATTGAGATTCCGACGCATTACGATTCGATAATAATTAGGCAGTAATCGACTACTTAATGATGCAATTTCCTATTGGGATTGTCACTCTGCCGTTCGGATACGGCACTAAACTGAAGGTCCCACCACTATGAGTACAAATATAACACGAACAGCTTAAATGACAGAGCTCGACCTTGGTTCTACGGCTCTGTAGAACTCGCGAAAGTGGTGGGACCTACTGTTTATTGCCGAATCCGAGCGGCGGGTGAGAGCTTTTCATAGGCAATGTTTTACTCTCGTATGTTTGCATTTACTGCCGAGAGGTAGCGCGGTATAGAAAAATGTTTCTATGAAAAGATGTTGTTAGCCCCAGTCCAGGCTTGAACCGGGGACCTTTCGGCTCGCAGTCCAACGCACTAACCATTGAGCTACCGCGGCTACGTTCATACTTACCAATAACATATTAAAGATCTTCAATTTCCAATGACCTCCACACTAACTATCATTATACGAGCTCAAACTTATAACATGTTAACCAACCGTCCTCCATAATCCTACCATTCCCCATACGGTATGAAGCAAATACTGCGCAGTGACCAGCGTTTTTCCTACTACACATTCCCACGACTCCGTGTTACTCAAATTCAAGATATACATCGACAAATTCATGAAATTCCTGAACCATGTATCTTTTACGCGTCGTCGAACAAGTTGGGACGCAATCCGATCAACACCATGGCCCAAAGCGCAACAACGTGTGTGGGCGTCGTCCAGCGCCAATATTGAATTTCTCCACCGCAACCGCAGAATTGATTCGAATCACCGAAATGAAAACAAACCAAACCAAAACATAAATGCGTTGGCGTACTCGGTAATCTACGCTCAACGATCGTCGCTCGCAATAAATGGCTTCCAACTGTCACAAAACCGCATTGCTAATCGGTTAAATTAACCGTAAACCAGCAGGCAACAGGCACCCACTACAAGATCAAATTTCGCAAACACCCGCACTCGAGGATTAAAGTGATCCTCAGTCACTGAGCAACGTGAAATCGATCTGACGCGCTTGTGACAGACGTGTGCCACCGTCACCACCACCAACCGATCGCACAATGTTTGCTGTCAACCGGTTGAACGTTGTGGTTGCTTGTTCACAGTTTCTCACGTTCGATCTGCATTCGATCGCGCGGCGCTCGTAGTTTGTCAACCTGTTGCGGTGGCCACAACCAACGCAGCCACCTATCCGATCCGATTACCGATCTTTTTGTGGTCCCTTTGCAAACAGGTTCGTGTTTAGTTTTTTTGTACTTGTACTTGTTGTTTTTGTTTCCAGTAAAAAAGCGATACGCACTGATTACAGTATTTTGGCCAAATGTATTGCGTTCTTTGCTTGCATTGCGCTGATCGCAAACCGATCGCACGATTGACGATTTTTGTGCGTTAATCATTATTATTAAAGGACATTACGGCATGGAGCTGCTGGAATTTGTAACGCTGCATCATTACCGCGTACACTTTAAGTTTATGATCGATCGTACTGCGGATGTCGATCGGATGCAGGGAGTGGGCATCGCCGTTTAGCGGCTGGAGCGCACTGAAGTTGGCAGTAAAACTAAGTGTGGAAAGTACGCAATTAGGAACTGAAATAAATATGCATCTTGATAAAATGCCGCACACCACGATAAGTGATTGCGCGATCGTAAAGCGCTAACGATCAGCTGGCGGAAAATGTGCCAACCCGTATCTCGATCACGCTCAGGTCTGGCGTGGTGCACAGATACAATTACACTTGCTATAATTTTAATCTAAACACGAAAATTATCAACCAACAAAATAAGCAAATTGCGTTAGTGCAGTGATCGAATTGGAGATATTGATCGTTAAAAAAATTTAGGTTTTAATATCTTTCATGTTGTCGTTACAAATAGTCGTTCTGTTATACATGATTTCACTGATAATATTCAACGTAGTAATGTTTACAAATAATTATTTGTCAGGAAGTTATTTTTTTACAAAGTTTTCAGGATTTTTTTTTAACTCGTCATTTTTAATATTTTCCGCCAATATCTTATTTAATACCAATCTCGGATTAAAGGCATTGAACAATAAGC
This sequence comes from Dryomyza anilis, assembly GCA_951804985.1. NCBI lineage: Eukaryota > Metazoa > Arthropoda > Insecta > Diptera > Dryomyzidae > Dryomyza > Dryomyza anilis. The sequence continues at coordinate 28,073,435 of OX638132.1, read as the reverse complement.
GTTATATGATTTATCGGTACTATTGGATTTAGAAAACGGTGCTGCCCAAAGCACAACTTACAACAATTTTGATAAAATTATATTCAATAAAGGGTCTTTCAATAAGAGCGCTACAAAAGTTTTTTTCAAGGGTTTTTCAACAGGGACGCAACAATTTCTTGCCGCTCTTTTGATATTTCTCTTCAGTAAGGTTTGCCATTTCATAATGGAAAGATATACGAGCCAACAACGAGTCGAAATTATTAAAATTTATTACTGAAATTCGAATTCGTTTTTTTTTTTTTAAGATATCTATTTTTTAAAATTTATTCAACTAAATTTAAAAATTAAAATATATATTTTAAGCTTAAAAATGCACACATGAAGTTTTTTTTTTACTTTCAGAACTTTAAATGACTGCATTAATTAAAATAGGGCGGAATTATGATTTCAAAAAATATTAGGAAAATTGCGGAATTAGGAAAATTTTAACTTTTTATATAATTATTTATAAATTAAAAAAAAATATTTTAAAAAACAAGCTTTTTAATATATAAAATATATTTATAGTACATATGTGCAATAGACTGACAATGACTTTGTATGAAAAAAAATCATCGAGTTTGATTTTTAAGGTCACCCCATAGAAATGCTCTATTGAATCAGAAAATCGATGTGGAGAATTTTCAGCGACATCCGAATATGGGAAATGGACTCGCCGGGATCTCAAAGTAAGCGTTTTAGTACCTAAATCAACAATTTCAAAATGAAATTTAAGTGATATCTCTCAAACGCAATAAACCAAAAATGTGGGTATGTCATCTGTTGAAAATTTTTTCAAAAAACTATAAATGAAAAAATCGGATAAAAAATACAGAAGCAGTGATTATTTAAACAGGCATAAAAGTCCAAATGTAAAATTTTAAAATCCAACACATTTAGAAAACTCGAGGACATTTTTTAAAAATTATAATGTTTTTAAAATTTATCGATATGTATGTAAAATTTACGGTCAAAGTTAAAAAATATGTTTATCAAAAATTAAATAAATTTGAATTTTTACCGTGTAAAATCTCTAAGTATAAATTAAATATTGTTAAAGAAAAATACTAGGTAATGTAAAAACATATCCTTAAACGATACCAATTCACATAAAAAAAATTATCGCGAAATCTGATCACAAAACGATATTTAGTGGTTGTATCTTTAAAGATACACGGAGCACACCCCCATAATTCAACAATGCGTTATTGTTTGAATTTTGCTATGCTTTGTTCTTTATTTTCATTAACAGCTTATGCTTTGAACAAGCAGGTTCACTATTTTTGAGCGTATGTTGAACATTCGTTTTGTATTTTTATTTTTTCTGGATAGATTTATATATAATATTGATTTTTATATTACATTGTTTTATATTTTATTGATTTTAAATATATTTAAGAACTTAGTTCTATAAACAAAAATGTCAGGTTTTTTAAGCGTTGGTAGAGTCAAAATGACTGATGAAGAAGTATGCGATTTATTGTGCAATAGGGAAGATATAGCTTACGATAGCGTAGACGATAGCGATTTGGACATTGATGATGTATCAAATCCCACTGGAACGGACAAAGGTTTCAAAGACGCAACTAATATCCAATTGGTTATCGATGAAAACAGTTCCGATAACGAAAGTGAGAAAGATATGGACATGGATGCATCCATTCATGATTCTTTTATCAGAATGATAAATGATGATCAGGAATATCCGATAGATGTTGATATTGTGTCTTCTGAATCGCTTGATTTAACTCCGTCCACATCCATTTCTCAATCTCGTAGCCAGTTCGACAAATATTTGGAAATCATTTTCCTCGCAATTTAGTGGGGTAGCTATACATTCCAAATATTCTGAATTTGAGAAGGTGTTGTGGAAAAAAGGCAGTCTTGAACTGAATGACAAGCTAGTTTACTTTGGTGGAGATCGAAGTCTTTCGGAAAGTATAAGTAGTCTGGAAACTCCATTTCAAGTTTGGAGATATTTATTTCCGCAATTATTGGAGGAAAAAATAGTGATGGAGACTCTTAAATATGCTGGAATAAACCAACCTTCCGATTTCAAAGTATTGGACCTGCGTAAATTTATCGAAATTCTTTTCTATATGACATACCATAAACTTCCCAACTCGAGAGATTATTGGTCTGCAAAAAATAACCGTTGCGTAGATGTTATAAAAAGTCAAATGACTAGAAGACGCTTTGAAAAAATTCGGGAAGTACTTCATTTCAATGATAGAGATAAAATGCCTGACCGAAATGATCCTAATCGCGACAGGCTTTATCTAATTCGACCTCTTATTGATACCCTGAATAAAACGTTTACCAGCGTAACAAAATTAGACAGATTATGTGTGGATGAGCAAATGTGTTCCACTAAAATGGGATGCTACATGAAGCAATATTTGCCTAACAAACCAAAAAAAAAAGGGGTTTCAAATTGTATGTTATATGTGATACTATGGGATTCGCTTACAATTTTGAGATATATACAGGAGCAACTGAAATACTTGCTGAAGGAGAACCAGATCTTCAGTCCTCGGCGAATATAGTTGTCAGAATGCTACGTGAAGTTCCTCGGTTTCAAAACCATATTATCTACTTTGATAATTTTTTTACAACTGTGCCATTATTGGTATATTTGCGAACACAGGGTATATCTGGTGTAGGTACTATCAGACGCAACAGATTTAAAAAAGTAATGATGAAATTTGAACGTGGAACGAGTCAAGAGTTTATTGCCAATATTTATGGAGTAGATGTTACTACTCTGTCATGGAAAGACAATCGAATTGTAAATCTAATTTCGACTTATGTCGGCACCAAACCGATATTAGATACTAATAACCCCGTGATGGAACCGCTTACAATAAAACGATTTGACAAAAAAGATAAATCTATCAAAAACATACCATGCCCACAAATCATTAAAGATTATAACTGTCATATGGGCGGAGTTGATTTGATGGACAGCGCAATGAGCCGACACTAAATAATGATGAAAAGCCGAAAGTGGACTACCAGAGTATTTTATCATCTTCTTGATATGACCTGTGTAAATGCGTGGATATTACATAAAAGAATAAACAAAGATAGACAAGTACCGGAAATGAGATTGGTGGATTTCAAGCTAGAGGTTGCTGATGCATTGTTTTCCCACAATACAAAAGCTGCTCCTGAACGTGGTCGTCCTAATCTTGAAAAACAATTGCTAGAAAAACGTAAAAAAGCGAATGCACAACCAGCACCTCCCAAGGACACTAGACTGGATATGATTGATCATTGGACAACGGTGGATAAAAAAGGAAGATGTAAGATGCCCAATTGCTCAGAACCAACTAAGATGTTTTTCTCAAAATGTAAGATAAATTTATGTTTAACTTCTGAAAAAAAATGTTTTTATGACTATCATCACTTTTAAGTCTTTTATGTATAATTTTTGTATAATTTTCATATTATTTATATAATAATGAATGAATTTAATGAATTTATGTTCGTTTTTAATTATAAATTTAACATTCCAAACAATAAAAACCTTTGAAAACACATGAATTATGGCTTTATTTTACTTCGACTGCGTTTCATATGAAACATACAATACGGGTGAGTGCTTAGTGTCTTGATATGACCTGTGTAAATGCGTGGATATTACATAAAAGAATAAACAAAGATAGACAAGTACCGGAAATGAGATTGGTGGATTTCAAGCTAGAGGTTGCTGATGCATTGTTTTCCCACAATACAAAAGCTGCTCCTGAACGTGGTCGTCCTAATCTTGAAAAACAATTGCTAGAAAAACGTAAAAAAGCGAATGCACAACCAGCACCTCCCAAGGACACTAGACTGGATATGATTGATCATTGGACAACGGTGGATAAAAAAGGAAGATGTAAGATGCCCAATTGCTCAGAACCAACTAAGATGTTTTTCTCAAAATGTAAGATAAATTTATGTTTAACTTCTGAAAAAAAATGTTTTTATGACTATCATCACTTTTAAGTCTTTTATGTATAATTTTTGTATAATTTTCATATTATTTATATAATAATGAATGAATTTAATGAATTTATGTTCGTTTTTAATTATAAATTTAACATTCCAAACAATAAAAACCTTTGAAAACACATGAATTATGGCTTTATTTTACTTCGACTGCGTTTCATATGAAACATACAATACGGGTGAGTGCTTAGTGTATCTTTAAAGATACAACCACTTTTTTATAAATAACTTAAAAAAAAATGTTGTTCGAAAAATGTGGTACGCAGTAGTTCTTAGATCATAATTTTACATATTATATATTTTTTTCATCAAAATCGGAGTACTTGAGCATTTAAGGGTTAACGGCCCCTCTCGATGAAATTTTGAACTACTTTCTAAACTGCATTCATTTGTGTACTCTAAAGAATTACTGCATCAAGTTTACAGAGATCGGTTCAGTGCTTACTCCGATATAGGAATTCGTACTTAACGCCATCTAGCGATGAAAAATCGAAGCTCTGAGTACGTTATATTTATTTCAGTCTTCAATGCTTTACATATTATATATTTCAACTTTCTAGGTGTCGGACAAATTCAAAGTTCTGAGTTTGCCATATTTTTCCCCGTGTCTAAAACTATACATATTCTAAATTTCACCCTAAATTTTTGAATCTATATGGCTTTAAAATTAGTTCATTTGGTTACTCGAATTACGTGCAAAATTGGTATATTTACATGTTGTGTAGTAACGTAAATTTATGAGTATTTTTTATACGTTTTACTGTTAACGGAGTAGAATTTTCTTTTCAGATATTTAGATTTACACATTTAAGATTCCAAAACCACCATTATTTCAAAGATTTGAGCATTTTGAATTATTCGATCGCGGTTCACGTTTTTCTGGAAATGCCTATATATGTAAATGAAGACATAAATCATAATTCATTATACTTATGAATAAAATCATCATATTGAAGAGTTATTTTTCTGTGTAGGGAAAAATGTTTGAGGACATGTGCGTATACTGACATTGCTTTCGATTTAAAAGCGTTCCAAATTACAGCAAAAAAAATGGTATTTATGGTATTGGTGATTATGGTATTTTCCTTCCACTATCAAATTCTCTAACTTCTATTCCTTTCCTTAGAACAGCTTTTCTCTTGCGACTCTGGAACATGTAGCAGATATTTTAGAATCCTTATTCAGATTGCTGAGTTTGTCGAGCGTTGTTTAATTCTTTTTTAAATAAATCAACAGCTTGAATACTACTTCCCCAAATACTAATTCATCTAATGCAATTCCGAACATGAACAATTGCACCTAGATCACTTCGACCAGATCACATTCCTTACTTACACTGTTTCCGTGGTTTATCCTGAACTCCTTGTGTTTGAGTCGGCTCTTTAGCAAGCCATAAACCAATATTACTCGCCATTTAGATGCAAACGAGGTGATCTTGTAATATTTTGTGCGCCCTCCAAACGACCGACTCCTTGCAGACTCCAAGCGGCCGAATGATCGCAGCCGATCCTGCGCAGCACAGGCAAAAACAACGCCAGGGCAATGCAATAATTTGCTTTCTATTTAGATATCACTTTTATTTGGCAGGCCGATCGTATCGGAGTGCGCATTACTATAACCATTATTATTACTATTTGTTTTGGCCGGAGGGTCTGCCATTGATCACTAGCACAACAACCTGGCGAACAAGCGGTGCTACAACTTGGCCGTTTAACGCCGTGCGACCAGTTCGCCTGTCCGTCTGCCTGTCTGTCTGACTGCCTGCCTGCTGCCTAGTGCTGCTACATTCAATGCGGAAACGTCGTGAGTTCGTTCATGCGGTGGAGATCCTCTACGCGCGATCAGCGTGTGAGTCAGTGGGTCTGCGGCAACCAGCTTAAAACTTCAATATTTATTTTTTAGTACGACGAAGCGAAGTTCTTCTAAAGAGCTGATCGTGCACGCGGTCAATGTCTGCGCCAGATTAAATCAGTTCGCAGGCACCTTCGACGAGCGCACAGCTCATGGCTTTGAGCGGACTTAGTGCGGGTCGGCAGAGAGCGAATCTTGAAATAGTACCCAGTATATGCTCAGAATTCACAAATCCATCAAAAGCGGTGCGACTAACGCCATCTAGTGGTGGTGGTGCTGGTAAACGCTTCAATATATTCTTCGGGCAGACACACGCCAAATAGCTGGATATAACATCGACGGCAAGACGCAGGAGTAAAAAATAGAAAACCAAATTTTGCAGTCGCCAAAAAATATTAGTGAAGTAATAGAAAAACTGGGATGCATTGAATTATCTTTTTAAAATATATTAATCTATATATATAAAACTCTTGGTCCGTCTGTCTGTTTGTTCCAACAACACGTATAAACCGCTGAACCGATTTAACTGAAATTTTGCACCAGGATACTTATGATCCGGAGGGTGTCATAAGCTATATTTGGGCGGGATTGAGCAAAGGGGCGTAGTACCTCTCATAGAACTTAAACTTTCAAAACAACATAACACAAGCAAAAAGATGAAACAAAAAACTCAAATACAAAAAAAAAATCACAAAAAAACACAAAAACAAAGGATAAATTAAATACAAAAATAAAAACAAAATCAAAAGCATACAACTAAAGCAATAACAGAAAAACAACAGCAAAATAAAAACAAAACAAAACAGATGCATAAACAAAAGCAAACACAAGAACAAAAACATAAAAACACAAACTAAAAATCAAAACGCACAAAAACAAAAGGAAAAGAAAAACAAAAGCAAAAGCAAAAACACAAAATCAAAACACAAAAACAAAATAAAAAACACAGAAACAAAAGCAATTACACAAAAACATAAATACATAAGCAATAACACAAAAACATAAGCATAATTACAAAATCAAAGCAATAATACAAAAATAAAAACACAAAAGCAGAACAAAAAATCAAAAACAAAAACACAAAAGTAAAATAGTTTCTCTCTTTTTGTCCTTTATATGCTGCCCAATGCGAAACTCTCGCTCTTTACTTTTAAATGCTGCTTCGATTCCAAAACTCTCAGTCTATGCTTTTGGAATCCTGTGTTGATGCAAATTCTTTCGCTATTTGCTTTTTAAATGCTAATCGATTCCAAAACTCTTGCTCTTTGCTGCCTCGATTACAAAACTCTTACTCATTGCTTTTTAAACTCTACACGATTTCAAAACTCTCGCTCTATGCTTTTTAAATGCTACCCGATTCAAAAACCTCCGTTCTTGCTTTTTGAATGCTACATCGATGCAAATAGTCTCGCTCTTTGTCCTTTATATGCTGCCCAATACAAAACTCTCTCTCTCTTTACTTCTAAATGCTGCTTCTATTCCAAAACTCTCAGTCTTTGCTTTTTAAGTGATTCTTCCATTAAAAACTCTCACGCTTTGCTTTTTGAATGCTGTCTCGAGACAAATACTTCCCTCTTTGCTTTTTAAATGCTACACGATTCCAAAACTCTCACTCTATGCTTTTTAAATGCTGCCCGATTAAAATCATCCGTTCGTGCTTTTTGAATGATACCTCGAAATAGTTTTGCTCTTTTTGTCCATTATATGCTGCTCAATGCGAAACTCTTGTTCTTTAATTTTAAATGCTGCTTCGATTCCAAAACTCTCAGTCTTTACTTTTTAAGGGATGCTTCGATTAAAAATCTTTTACGCTTTGCTTTTTGAATACTGTCTCAAAACAAATACTTCCCTCTTTGCTTTTAAAATGCCACCCGATTCCAAAACTCTTACTCTTTGCTTTTTGAATGCTGTCTCGATACAAATGCTACCCTCTTTGCTTTTAAAATGCCACCCGATTCCAAAACTCCTTAGTCTTTGCTTTTTAAATGCTGCACGATTCCAAAACTCTCGCTCTATGCTTTTTCAATGCAGCCTGATTCCAAAACCTTCGCTCTTTGCTTTTTGATTGCTGCCTCGTTGCAAATACTTTCGCTCTTTGCTTTTTAAATGCTGCCCGATTTCAAAACTCTCGCTCTTTGCTTTTTGAATCTTGTCTCAATACAAATACGTTCGCTCTGTTGCCTCGGAGAGTACAAACACAGAGAGTACTAACAATAATGTCTGGCTGTAACCATGTTTTATTATGTTTGTACTGCATCTAGAGATCCTCCCACTATATGCAGTTCATAAATCATCGTGATAACAAATAACCGCTTCCACGGAGTCAAAGCATAAAATAGAAAAGCCAGCCAAAGCAAAGCGGGCCATTACATGATCCACGATGGCTTCGAAATAGAATGGAAGTTAAAGCAGATCAATCTTATTTGCGCCAAACGGTCGATGCGCAAGTATTGCATAACGACAACGGACGAGAGCTGCATCTGCAACGAAGATCGCAGTGGCCAGTCGCAGAACGCAAAGCCTACAAAAATGTGTAGCGCACGACTGCCGGCCGCCGCATCAAGCAACGACGCGACGTCGAGACGTCGATCAGGACTGCACTTTACTGCAACGTAACGTAATGCAACGCAACGCAGTCTCCTCCAACAATCAGTCTGTGGTGTTTGTTTAGTTTATTGAACGACGTTTATCGAACGGGAAAACCACGTAGACAGACACAACCTATACAATTTAGATTGAATTTGTTTGTGCGCCCAATGCGATCTTTATTGTTTGGATCGCTGTGAGAACATCTTCTTCCGCTTAAGCGGCTGCTGCCTCTTCTAAGACTTTTGCGGCTGCTTGTTCTTCTTCATGCTTGACGCTTCATGTTTTGACCTCGGGCGCTGCATTTTGATACTTTGAGGTTATACTGATTGATTATTTGATTTCATTCGCTTGTTTTATTTGTGCGCCGTACTTCATTAAACTTTTATTAATTTCGCTGCAGATAAAAACGAATTTTTTTCATTACTCCGTGGAAAAATGTGCAATTGCTTGGCTTCTCAAGATTTTACAACGTGATTGTAAAGAAAATAATATTTGAAGAAGCCAGTATCTCCGGGCTAAGCATTTGACCGAAGGCACTGTAAAAGTTTCATGTACTTCCGATAACCTTTACACCTTAAATGGTGAATATCAGCAGTTCAGAGATCACTAGAATTTACCAAATGTTTAATGGTTTCCATTAATCAGGGAATAGATATTAGAAGATATGCTTGTAAACGTTTGGAATACTGCCTAACAGCATATGTTATGGAAAAATGATATCAAATTACACAACACTACAAATATTTATGGGAAATACTACACATTACACTTTAAATATTTTGCAGAAACCCAATAAATTATATGAAAAGAACAACAAAATGCATGAAATAAACAAAATGCATGAAAAAACAGCGGGAAATGACATCATTGACGTCAAGGACAAGAGTTATAGCAAAAAAAACAAAGAAATCTTAAAATTTGAAAATCTTGTCATGCCAAAAGGGCGAATCTTTTAGTTTTTTTGCTATAACTTTTTATTGGTGCAAAATAAAATAGTGATGTAGAGGCATTTATTGTTTGTTTTCAAAGAACATATCGATTGGCATCTTTATTTAAAAATAATTTGCCAAACATTTTTCATGCAAATGATAAAAATTAAAAAAAAATATTTTAAAATAATGATTATGATTGATAGGAGCTTTAAAAACAAACAATTAATGCCTTTACACCACTATTTTATCTTATACCAATCAAAAGTTATGGCAAAAAAACGAAAAGATTCTCCCTTTTGGCATGAAAGCATTTTCAATTTTTCGAATTCGTCCTTTTGGTTTTGTCTTGTGTGGCTAGAAATATCCAACAAAACCACACATTATTTTGGCACAGTCTACTTGAGGAAAAACTACATTCAAAAATGTAAAAAAACGCAAATGTCAAAAATTACAGATTCGCCCCGCCCCTTTGGCATGATAGTGACGATATGTCATCAAAAATATATCTAGAACAAAATGACCTTATTGTCAATTTAGATATCATTAATGTAATTTTCTCATAAATAACCCATCAAATTGTCAAAGTTCTTTTCATATACACACATGGCAATCATCTGATGAAATGTCTTCAATGCTGTATCTATGAATGAACATTGTCATGCATGTATTTGCAGGGAGAAAATACTATCGTTCAACGATGTTCCTGAACTGATAGAGGTGAAACATAGAGGAATCATTGTCATCAGTCAGTCTTGTGCTCGAAATCACACATGACGTACGTTATTGTGTACCGCAACTTTGAAAAGAAGAAAACAAGGTTCGAAAAATAATATTCAACGAGATAAATTCAAGTTCTTAAAGTTAAACTTGGAGTTAAACTTAAATTCAAATCAAATAGGTTATGGGGCACATAAAGGCATCCTCATGCCCGATTTACATTGTATCTTGTGTGAGTTACACTGTTTCTACGAGTGGCAGTTTCGGGTGCGTACAAGGTACGTTTGGAGGGATTCGAGTGACCATTTAGCTAACGAGAAATGGTGCTCTTTGGAGCTACTATATTTCGAAAATCTAATTTTTATTAACGTTGCAAAAGATAACAATTCCGTTGTCTAAGCGACAATGCGTGCTGTGAATTATGAAGGACGTGTTGTATGTTCCCGGTTTTCTGTCTGTTCGGAAGCTCATTATTGCTGGAATATCCGGGGAGGTGAACTGATCCCGACAGTACATTCATGTGCAAACTGTACGAAAATGAAGTGAATGTAAAACGGTCAGCTGCAAACATGTACAACGCTTATCAAACTGTGAAGAAAACAGAGTCGTAATAATTTTAATGGCAGTCATGAAGACTATTGAAAGAATACATTCTTATGTCTGCGGTCCGATTGATGCTCTTAGTAACTCAATTCTGCCACAGTCGCTTGCAATTGGAACCCCTTCTTTTTGTACCATTCCCCCTGATTATTTGGAAAATGAGTCTTGATTATTCAGTAATTTTAAAGAAATCGGACATGTACGAAGGAATGAAAGAGTACGAAGCAATGATGTCTGTAACATTTGATACATCTTTCGCAAAGCTTACAGTGGATCAAGGACGAGAGTACTGTTGAAAAGATCAGAGGAATCTAATTGGAAGCGACTGTGACAGAATTGAATTGCTAAGAGGTTCAACTAAACATATGTTGAAAAACTATGTTCGATAATGATTTGAATAATGTCCCGAAAATAATACTGGAGTATATCTTGTAAAGCAGAGGAATCTAATTGGAAGCGACTGTGACAGAATTGAGTTGCTAAGAGGTTAAACTAAACATATGTTGAAAAACTATGTTCGATAATGATTGGATCTAATGTCCCGAAAATAATACTGGAGTATATCTTGAAAAGCAGAGGAATCTAATTGGAAGCGACTGTGACAGAATTGAGTTGCTAAGAGGTTAAACTAAACATATGTTGAAAAACTATGTTCGATAATGATTGGATCTAATATCCCGAAAATAATACTGGAGTATATCTTTTAAAGCAAATCCAACCTAATCTTGGTACGGTAAAAAACCAGGCGGTTACTCTGTACCGCGATTCGAAATTCAATGATATTCAAAAGTCAAATTTATTCGAAGGACAGAGCCGTTTTGTTGTTACTTTGTATGTTTTAAAGCAAAAGGCACATTATTGAAAAACAATTTATTAGAATGCGAGTAATACCACTTTCGAATTCCATAACATAGTAACCTAACCCCCTAATTTAGACAAAATTCTGGTCTCGGCTGTAAATCGTTTGCATGGATTTCTAGTTAACGAAGAAAGAAGTAGGATACCAAGAGTTACAAATTAGTTATGATAGGGTACGCACTAAACTATTTCAGACTATGGGATATATGAGCGGTAAAACTGTTTATCACCCGCGATGTTATATTTGATAAAGATCAAATATAGTGCGATCATCTCAACAACGTAAAAGACGCCGAGATTTACGTAATATATAGCCACGAACAAGAAGGGACATTGATCATTGAGATCATCTTATAGACAAGAAACGATATCATCCGAAAGAAATGGCGATGAAGAAGAAACAGCAGCTAGTGACTATTATGTTGATGCGTCCGATAACGCGCTTCCTCCACAGATAATACATTGAGATAGCGAGAACCTCCGACTTTCTTGCAATGCACAGTATTGGTCGAGGAAAGTTTTTTAGGTTATTGGAAGAGAGGAAATATGGAGTAGATCGAGGAAAGGTTTATAGATTACTGGGAGAGAGGAATGATGTAGTAGTGTCGGATGTTTGTTTTGAACATGCCAATTTCAAAACTGTCGGTAAAAACAGATGCAGGGAGATTGTTCGACAAACGTATCGTGCTACTGAAGAACGAATTATCTCTGTAATGCGTTGTTCTGTTGAGAACAGGGTGAACTTCGAAGGGGTGGGCTTGGTTCGGTGCCCGAGTAGAACGAGAGAACTCTAGACAAGGTGGAATCAGGCCATGTATTTCCCTCGAACACTTACCATTGTAATACCTTTAAAACGGGCTTACACAACCGATGGTCCTTCCAATAGAGGACGAAATATTATCATCCTGTATTAAATATATTGCAAGTTGTTGGATTCGATCAAGGAACTCCAAAGAAGATTTTGAAGCCCAAATGTGCGAATTGTATTCCATCTTAGGACGAAGGTTTAAACAGAGCGTAAGTCAGCAGGATTTAAATAAGTCTTATATCGTTTTAGTAAACCGAGACACTTGGCCGTTTCTTTCGACACATCAAACATATGATCATTCCAACGGAGGTCGATATGCCCAGAATGTCAAGAGCAGCTCACACCGCAATATCGACAGCGCTTATATTCGGTCTAATATGGAATATAATTCGCACATTTGGACAGTGGCTTCAAAAGCTTATTTGGACTTCCTGTACCGAATCCCACAAAGGGCAATATATTTAATAGGGTTCTCTTGTTTATTTGGTTCTCTTGGTATTCTTGAGCACCGAAGGGCCGTTGTGTAAGCCAGTTTTATTGAGGGGAGTGAGCAGTGAATACATTAGTTTGCGAGATAGCGGACAACATAGGATCTTGCTTGCATTAAAATCAACTTTATTTGGAAGACCCCACTCGGAGATTATTTTAAGAGCAGTATTGAGTGTGTCATTCATATTGCGTCTTTTACTCTCAATCTTCAAGGAGTCTGGCCGCTCGTTGAAGGAATATGGATGACAAATGTTACTGTCATCTGCAAATGAATGGATTGGGTTCTGGCCCAATGACAGAAGATCATTGATAAAAACCAGAAATAGGGACGGGGATAGAATGGAACCAGAATTGATGGAATGTTGTTCAGAGAGAACATCATTCATCGCAACTCGTATTGTACGACTCCGGAGAAAACTCGATATCCATCAAGTAAAAGAATCACCGACACCATATGCAATTAGTTTTGATACGTGTGTCATACTCGAATAAACGTCTTGGAAATATCTAGAGCAATAACCTTTCTTCGAAAAGGTGAATAATTTGCATAGAAATTTGTTCATTCGAAGTATAATATTCAACGAAATACGTTCAATAAATTCAGTTTCTTAAAAATCCCGATTCGGAACTTAAATTGAGATCCAATAAAAACTCGCTAAACTCAGGAGGTCACATTAATCGAGAATATATTTTACATGCCAGATTCGTCTACTTCTAGGTGACCTTAAATATTAATCTAATATTAACCTAACGATTTAAAATTTATTTAAATACTGTGTATAGTTTAAAAATCTAAATATAAAATACCATTAATGGGCAACATGATTAATGCTTTTATTTGCTGTGGATAATTCATAAAATTACAACTTTTTCCATAGAAAATTGTTCACGTTCCGAAACTGAAGCGCATTAAACTAAAATGGCATTAACTGCCAACAAATGGCCACTGCTGCAAATTGCCGCCAACTACTGTCACCGTGGCACTGGCACGGCCCCCATGCAACAGTGAATAATTGACGCTTATCTGTGGCAATTGATCTCGGACGTGGCGTTGCGCCAATGGGCCAAACATGCGGTGGCGCCCATCGAGCCATGCATTGCACCTCTAACCAACTATGCGATATATGTCCAGACATTCAACCCACCAGAAATCCAACTAAACAGCCAACCAGGCATCCATTCATTCGTTCGTTCGTTCATTCGTACATCCATCAATCAGCAGTTAAGCTCGCTCAAATATGAGTGCGATGAATTTCGAATTATATATGACGACCATGTCTTCTGGTCGTTGTTGGTTTTGTAGTTTTTGTTCTGGCAGAATTTTATTCTTGTTGTTGCTGTTACACATAATAATTGCATTTAATTGCTTCGCTTGAACATTATGAGACGAACAACAATGAACTGTTTTTTAAATATGTTTTTCGTTTTTTTTCAGCTTTTTTTAAATAATCTAAAAATATGGCAGACACCAAACATGGTTCGCAAAAGACACCCTTAGCGGCGGTCGCGACACAAAAACATTTTCCATAAACAGGTTGTTAGTCATAAATTAAATGCAACAATGGCAAACGCAGCAGCAGCAACAACAATCCATAGTTACCAATTGTAAACAGTTGAGTCGCCCGGTTGATGACATACGGAAAAAATGGCGAATTGCTCAAAAGCATTGTTATTTTTATCTGCGATTGCAATTACAATCAATTCATTAGATTGTGACCCTGCTTCCTTTGACACGTGTACACGGCGGCGAAAATGTTGGTCAACACCATATATTCCCAGCTGGAAAAAGTCAGGTATGTTTAGACCACAATTTATGCAGGAATGCTCAGGTCTATGCTTCAAATACAACTAAATTCTTTCTTTCCAATTTCCATACAATTATTCACTAATTCATCAAAATTATTATGTAATTTTATTGTAGGTTGAATTGATTTGATCTGGAGCATACAATGCAGAAAACTGAGATTAATTGATACAAAATAATTAATTCTATTAATATAATTAATTTAATAGTATGCATTAAATCCTTTCTCGGTTGATGAATATGCTAATGTATATACAATCATATATAGCATATACAGCAACCGACAGTCTGAGAGGCACTACACAGTTTTACAGTCACACACAGTTTTAAATTCACTACACAGTATTACAGGTACTGTTGCACCGCTCTCATTTTACATTGGTTCTACGCAACGCGTGCTTGACTTTTCGAGTCGTCGGATCTTTTTTTCCTTACATCGTGCATATATATTCGTTTTTGATATTCTTCTCTCTTATTTGTGTTTAACATTTCCTTCAACTGGTGACACGAGCGTGGTTCAAACTTTGAACCAAAAAAGTAGTAAAATAAAAAAAATAAATCAATATAAGAAAAAATATATAAATAAACAGAATGTACAAAAATATAAAAAAATTACAAATAAAGATTTTCTTTTCATCGGCTATGTTAATTTCCTTTTATTTTTGCTCAATTATTTTATTAATCAATATAATTAAATATTTAATAAACATACTTAAATGACGTATCCGCGATGAAACAATAACAATTAATGTTATTGAAAATTTTGTTTGCTATATTTACATTTTATTTTTTCAGTGTAGAAAATCATACTAAATAAAAAAGTCTGAAACTTCAAATGTTAAAGTTATTTGATTACATGCCTCGTTTTGATATCGTTTCGAGATCAATGCGATGCAGGACACTTTGTCGTAGCTCTATCGAACGTCAAATAAGACCTATGTACCTGGTACACGGAAAGAAAATATCTATTTGTATACAGCATAGTTCATTTTTGAAAAAAAATGTAGTTAAACCCGAATTCGGAGCTATCGTCGTTGTAGAACGAAAATCTCAAATACATTTTTATGAAAAACTTAATTTTCGAGTTTGTTGATTAATATTATAAAAAGTAAATGATGCATTTTTAAAGTTGAAAAATCAATTAATAGATTTACATTTTCTTATCATGTGGTAAAAATTGAGATCATCGATTAAAAATTGACTGATTTATGAAGATTTTTGTAAATGAATATTTGGTATTTTAAAAATGTATTTGGTTACTTTTCGTTTTTTAATTTTTCTTTTCGTCGAAAATGTGCTTTAAAATTGACCAAAATTCTATATTTGCGTATCAAAACTAGCTAAGTCCATATTTAAAACGTTTATATGTTCTGATTATACCCGAACTGGGGAATATGTCGTAAAAAATATAAAACATGATTGTCTACGGAATCCTATTTGAATAAATCCATAGCATGGATTTTGGTCGTTATGATTCCCAACTTAAATAAAGTAAATTTATGCTTTGTAATATTCGTCTTATGTTCAGTAAATTGTCATGAGACGAAATTCAAAGTGACCGTAGAAAGGGTCAATTTTGTCAAAACGGATGTAACTTTGACCAATTAAAGAACAAATATTCAAATCAAATTTGTTCATTGCCCATATATTTCACAGTTTTAAATAATTTAGCAATATTTGTCTTGTTGCGGCAATATTGAGGTCGAATAGAACAGCTATTACTTTCTCGATCAAGCGAAATGAAATTCTAGACTCTTCTTGCAACCAGGAAATAGATGACAATGAGAAGAAATATCCGATCATGAATTTTATCTGAGCATCTGGATGGACGAAAATGGAAACAGGTCCATAGGAGAAAGTACAATGGATACACAAAAAAAAATATTGTTTATGAATTATTTGCCATAAACAATCAAATGTGTGTAGTGAGTTCTTATTGTTTCTTCTAAATACTGACTGTTTCTTGCAAACACTTCAAATTATTTGTATTTGTACCATATAGTAATTTATTTGTCGTAAACACTTTAATTTTTTTCATAAAACACTTCAATTATTTATTCCTCCGAAACACATTCTTTACTTCTGGTAAATACTTCATTTGTTTGTGATAAATGGTATTATTTAGTTCGCGTTTGGAACAAACACTTGTCAATTGCCTCAAATAATAATTTATTGATCATGTCATTTTTAGTTCTGTGCCAAACCTCGCGCAACGTGCTACGTTTATCGCCAAACTCACATTCGACAAATTAACAGAATTTGTGTAATAGTCATGGGAGATCATAGAGTATGAAGCAATTGAATTCGCTTGTTTTAAAGTTTTATAATAATAAATTTCACTCCATGCAAATTGAGTAACAACGAAATATGTTTAATGCCAGCATATGTTTGTGTGGAATGTGGATTCAGTTTGCAAGCAATAGAATTATTTATGAGAAACATTTTTGTGTAATCAAGAGTGTTCGCTGGAAAAAAAGAGATGAATATTTATATAGTTTGGTACAACTATTACATATGTTTGCGAGTAATAATTTAATCATCTGCCATAAATCATTTAAATTGGTTGTTGCAAATAATATTTCAAACACTTCAAGTATTTGTTGCACCAAACAAGCTATTTTTTGTGTGTACACTTTCAACATTGTCGAGATACTCCAAACCTAACCTAACATATTATGTTTCTATCTCAATATAAAGATAATTTATCGATATTAACAATAACATAACCTAACACGATTTTTGCCATGTACATTCCATACATCAATTCTATATAAATCGCTGGTGCTGATTTTGACTGCATACTCAGTTTTTTTTTCCTATTACGTAACGTTTTTGATAAAATTTCAATAGTATTTTACAGCCGTTCTCAGCCACTACTTAGAATAAAAAATATAATACTGCGGAATAATAGTTTTACTAAAAAAACTTAACGATATTTTCCTTTTAATTGTCAAGAATAATTTTAATATACTAATTAATGTTTATATTCATATACGATTGTAAGATAATTTGAACTAAACTCGGAAAATTTTGTTTTTTTTTAGAGAATTTTTAAAAATATTATTTTGTCATATCGGATTTAACGATAAACAAACATATAATTTATAGTTCTCCAGAGCATAGTCCAAACTATTAGAATTATTTATTTTTTGTAATTTTTCTACTTTTTAAAATATGTCACATTTTTGGGAGTCTTTTAAATAATAAATTTTTAATAATAATAATAATACTAATGCCTGTAATCTGAAAATATCAGTACTTCATATTTATAGTACACAGAAAAAAAATGTACATCACATTGATGAATTCCACCATTCATAATATTAATGACTAACGCCATCAATGTTATGCATGCTATCATAAATATGAAGAACGCTTGGTAACTGTCGAAAAAGTGTTCTTCAATATGATGAACTGTATGTGAAGAATACGTTTCATCATATTAATGAACCAAAATATAAAATACAACATATATGTTCTTTATATTGAAGAATGCTGTTCATTAAACCAAATTTCTATCAACATATTTTTTTTCGTTCATGTTTTGACGTACTTCTCAATTCTCAAGTAGTTCTTGTGTGTTATCTATATTTATAAAACTCTTGGTCCGTCTGTCAGTCTGTCGGTCTGTCTGTCTGTCTGTCTGTCTGTCTGTCTGTCTGTCTGTCTGTCTGTTTGTTCCAGCATCACGTCTAAACCGCTGAACCGATTTAACTGAAATTTTGCACCAGGATACTATGGAGTCCGGAGGGTGTCATAGGCTATATATGGGCGGGATTGGACAAAGGGGCGTGGCATCTCCCATGCAACCTAAACTTTCAAAACGACATAACTCGGTACATACACAAGCAAAGAAGTTGAAACAAAAAACTCAAATACAAAAAAAAATACAAAAACAAAAACACAAAAACAATAGCAAAAATCAAATACAAAAAGAAAAGTAAAAGCACAAAACTTTAGCTATAACTCAAAAACAACAGAAAAATAAAAAAGGATAGAAAACAAAAACAATATCAACCACACTAAAATTCACCACACGAAAATTCACAACACTAAAACTCACCGCACTAAAATTCACCACACTAAAACTCACCACACTAAAATTCACCACACTAAAACTCACCACACTAAAATTCACCACAAAAAAACTCACCACACTAAATTTCACCACACTAAAACTCACCACACTAAAATTCACCCCACTAAAACTCACCACACTAAAATTCACCACAGTAAAATTCACCACACTGAAACTCACCACACTAAATTTCACCACACTAACTCACCGCACTAAAATTCACCACATTCAAATTGACCCACTTAAACTGACCACACTAAAATTCACCACACTAAAATTCAACACACTAAAACACACAACAATAAAATTCACTACACTTAAACTCACCACACTAAAATCCACCACACTAAAACTCACCACACTTAAACTCACCACACTAAAACTAACCACACTAAAACTTCTACTGGGAAAAACTCTACGGGTAAGAATTCTACGGGAAAGAATTCTACTGGGAAGAATTCTACGGGGAAGCACAGTCTGAGAAAGAATTATCTATATGGAAAGTTGTTTTATCGGATAATTAGTATGGTTTTGGTTACTACATTTATAAAACCAGTAAAAAACGTCCGCAGCGAAGAACGAGTCCCTGATATCTATATATATAAAACTCTTGGTCCGTCTGTCAGTCTGTCGGTCTGTCTGTTTGTTCCAGCATCACTTTTAAACGGATTTAACTGAAATTTTTCACCAGGATACTATGGAGTTCGAAGTGTTTCATAGGCTATATATGGGCGGGATTGGACAAAAAGGCGTGGCACCTTCCATAGAACATAAACTTTCAAAACGACGTAACTCGGCACATACACAAGCTAAAAAGATGAAACAAAAAACTCAAATACAAAAAAAATATACAAAAGAAACCACACCACATTAAAACTCACCACACTAAAACTCACCACACTAAACTCACCACACTAAAACTCACCACAATAAAATTCACCACACTAAAAATTCTACTGTGAAAAACTCTATGGGAAAGAATTCTACCGGGAAAGCGTTTTACGGAGGAGAAATAAATAATAAAAATGTTCTTTATATTAATAAAATCACTCCATATCCTTGCATTTACAAAATCTTGGCACGAGTCGTGCACGGGTCCAGTTAGTTTCTTATATAATGCTTGCTCGACATGCATAAATTAGTAAAATGTTTTATAATATATTTATTATAATTACAACTTTTTGTAAATAAAAAATTATATTTATAAAAAATATATTTTTGAAAAAAAAAATTTTTTTCAAAAAAAATTCTTTTTTCGTACATTTTTTTTTTCGAAATTTTTTTTTCGAAAAAAAAAAACTTTATATATTTTTTTCGAACAATTTTTTTTGTCCAAAATTTTTTTTGGCATAATTTTTTTAATAAAACTTTTACACTTTTTTTCAAATTATTTTATAAAAAAAAATTTTATTTGAAAAAATATTATGAACAAATCTATATATATAAAAATGAAATGTCCTGTGTGTGCCAGAGCATCACGAGAGAACGAACAGACGGATATGCCAGATTCTTTTTGTATTTTGTTCGTGTCAATGCAAGAGAGGTTTAGGAAAAAAGAAAAGTCGGAAAAACCTAAAGGAAAAGCCGGAAATTGAAAAAATCTAAATTTGACCTTAGGAACTTGAAATATGGACAGGGTGTTGATATCCCGACGTGAGAGCGCACTATGAAGGGATTTTTTGAAATTTGCCTCCTAAGGTCCAAAAAGGGGCGTGGCAAAACTAAACATTAATTCAAAATATCTGTATTAGATAGCCACAGTCATGAAATTGAGCTAAGAAATGTATTTTGTTGTTGTTTATGTTTTTGCTAAATGTGTGCGAAATTTAATAAAGGGGCGGGGCACTTCCCATATAACCATAACTTTAAAAATTCTATAACTCCTGACCAGATTTATGAAAATTGAAACAAATGTTCATATTAAAAAGTTAGAATCATCACGTAGAATGTGAGCGGGACATACTAAGAGAAGAGTTATAAAAATCAAATCAAATGTTCATAGTTAAAACTCAGATCATCACGTAGAATATGGACAATGGGGCGTGGCACCTCCCATACAAAAAAAACTTAAAGTTGCTATTACTCTTTACCTACTAAGAGCAGAGTTAAAAAAATTATATTAGATTATGTTAAACATTGTAATCGTCACGTAGAATCAGGGCTGGAATAAAAAAAATCCGGATACTTTGTGGACAAATCTTTGATCTGGAAGCCGTTTTTTCCTAATACTGAATTAGTCATATGGACGAGAAAATGAAACGGCCTAAGTGCCTGATCAAATCTGTTTTGAATGTCCTCTTTATAACACGACAACTCTTCAGAACCAATAGATTCAATCAATATCTCCCGCTTTAAAAATTGGCATAAGATTGACTTGAATTAAATCCATGGTTTCGGCGACTACATCATTAAGTTATTTGGATTTACATAAAGGCCTAAGTTGGGTAATATGTATGTTGGCTAATATAATATATAAATCATTCATTACCATCTTCACCTAGATTTCATCCAGCAGTGGTTCAAATAATTATTTTCGGTTTGGTGGTATATAACAAATTCTTAAATTTTCAAAACATAAATTGTACCCTGAAAACCACAAATATATTTCCTATGTTATAATTTGAAAAATATTTAAAAATCAATAAAATAAAAAAATCCAAAAATCTTGGATTTTTTAAGTGCATAAAATCCAAAAAAAAAACGGATGGATTTTTTTGTGAGTAGAGAGCCCTGTGTAGAATTTGGACGGAATTGGACAATGGGGCGTGACACCTTCCATATAACAAAAATTTAAAAAACGCTAAAACTCCTGACTTACTAAGAGCAGAGTTGTACAAATCGAAACAAAGGATAATATTTAAAAATTTTAATACCCACGTGGAATGTGATCGAGATTGGAAAAAGGGGCATTGCACTATGACCAATGTGGGCTGGAAAAAAGCGACGTAGGCATGCACTAAAAAGAGAAAAAGGGGCATAAATGTATACACACTTTAGAAACGATATAGTTTTGCAATTACAAAAACTTAGCACGGGCAAAGCTGTGAACGGGTCCAGCTAGTTCATCAATATGACAAATTCATTGAATTGAATATTTTGTTCATATATATCAGATACGGGACTAATTCATTATTTTTCAAATTAAATTTGTTCATGAATTGAAATTGCTTTCAAATAATTTCATTTTTATTTATTAAAATGGCATTTGAAAAAAGTATTTCAATTCGAAAAATATTTCATTTGAATTGAGTAAACAAATTCCAATTCAAAAAAATTTGAAGTGAAATACTTTTATTCAATTCAATTCAAATTTTTGAAATTGGCATTGATCAATTTCAATTCAACAAACATGAATTGGAATTGATCAATTCTATTTAAAATACAAAAGCATTGATATTGAAGTGGCACGCACCACATTTTGGCTTGAATGCATTTCAATGGCACAGAATTGCATCCAGATGCATCATGGGATATTTTTCGGTAAATCTGTTGCACCCGGGGCCAACATATTTGAATCTGTTTTAAGGGGCATAGATTCGCATCTAGGTGGATCATTCGAAGTTTTTGGTTGAATATATACCAATTAGCACAAATTCTTTTGGCCAAAACCCACTGCGTCATTGCACTTTTTTTTGGAACATTGGTTCCATTGGGATTTGGCCAGAACCCAAGTGCGTCATTGGACATTTTTTAGACAAATTGGTTCCATTGGGATTTGGCCAGAACCCAACTGCGTCATCGGACTTTTTTTTTAAGAAAATGGTTCCATTGGGATTTGGCCAGATCCCGCTTGCGTCATTGGGCATTTTTTTTTGGACAAATTCGTTCCATTGGGAATTGGCCAGAACCCAACTGCGTCATTGGACATTTTTTTGGACAAATAGGTTCCATTGGGATTTTGCCAGAACCCAACTGCGTCATTGGACATTTTTTTGGACAAATAGGTTCCATTGGGATTTGGCCAGAACTCAACTGCGTCATTGGACATTTTTTTGGACAAATAGGTTCCATTGGGATTTGGGCAGAACCCAACTGCGTCCAATTGTTCCAAAAAAATGTCCAATAACGCAAGCGAATTCTGGCCAAATCCGAATGGAACCTATTTGTCCAAAAAAATGTCCAATGACGCAGTTGGGTTCTGGTAAATTCCCAATGGAACTAATTTGTCCAAAAAAAATGCCCAATGACGCACTTGGGATCTGGCCAAATCCCAATGGAACCTATTTGTCCAAAAAAATTCCCAATGACGCAGTTGGGTTCTGGCAAAATCCCAATGGAACCTATTTGTCCAAAAAAATGCCCAATGACGCACTTGGGTTCTGGCAAAATCCCAATGGAACAGATTCATCCAAAATAGTTTCACTTACACACTTGGGTGCTTGTGTAATCTCAATGGAACAAATCCAAAAAAGTTCCAATGACGCACTTGGGTACTTCTGTAATCTCACTGGAACAGATCCATCCAAAAAAGTTCCAATGACGCACTTGGGTGCTTCTGTAATCTCACTGGAACAGATTCATCCAAAAAAGTTCCAATTACGCACTTAGGTGCTTCTATAATCTCACTGGAACAGTCCATCCAAAAAAGTTTCAATGTCGCACTTGGGTGCTTCCGTAATCCCACTGGAACAGATTCATCCAAAAAAGTTCCAATTACGCACTTGTGTGCTTCTGTAATCTCACTGGAACAGATCCATCCACAAATGTTTCAATGACGCACTTGGCTGTGAATCTATGCCCATTGGAACAGACGCACATAAAATTCCAATGACGTACTTGAATGTAATCTGTGTCCATTTGAACAGATGCACCCAAAAACTTCCAATGACGCATCAGGATGTGAAACTGTGTACATTGGAACAATTTCAACCAAAAATGTCCAATGATGCATCGGAGTGCGAGTTTCACATGTAAATTATCACCACTTGAACTTTTACTGCAGGGAGCTCTGCTAAAACTCAAATTAATTCAATTCATAAATTTTTTGATGGCATTGAGTATTTCTAAGCAATAAGTTGAATTGAGTATTTATAATTCAAATTTTTTTAATTTGAAATACTTTGTTCAATTTATTTCAAAACAAATTTGAATTGAAATAAAATTTCAAATTTATTTATATTTTTTTTGAAGTGAATTACTTTGCTTCAATTCTAATTTTTTATTTTTCAAATAGAATTTGTTTTGCTCAATTCAATTCAAAATCAATTCTCAATTACAAAGTCCTGTCTCTGATATATATATAATGAATACATTCATTAATATGTCATTTAATGAACGGTGGTATCAATATGATGAATCTGGTGGTTGTTGAAAAAAATTCATAATATTTATGAATAAATTCATCATATTGAAGAATTTTTTTTTCTGTGTATAATAATAATAGCACTACAGCCCTTTAAGAACTTAGGCCGAGCTCTCTCACCATTTTTGAGCTGTGCGTGTTATATTTGTACTCAAAGTGGTGGGACCTACAGTTTATTGCCGAATCCGAACGGCGGGTGAGAGGTTTTCATAGGCAATGTTTTTACTCTCGGAGGTTTGCCATTTACTGCCGAGAGGTAGCGCGGTATAGAAAAATGTTTCTATGAAAAGATGTTGTTCAGGCTTGAACCGGGGATCTTTCGGCTCGCAGTCCAACGCACTAACTACTGAGCTACCGCGGCTACTATTTAAAGTATGCTTATTTTTATTGCCTATTAAGTTTTTTTCTATTACGTGGCGTTTTAGATAAAAATTATGTTAAAAACGGCTATTTTTACGTAATTTATATGTAAAATATAAAAGCATTTTAAATTTAAACAGTTTTAACGGAAACTGTGTTGATAAAGCATATTTTAAAAATAAGAACCTATAAAAAAAGTTAGTAATTTTCGTAGTTAGTTTGAACTATGCTCTGCAAAACCATTAATCATTTTCCTATTTATCATTAGATCCACTATGCTAAAAAAATCGCACGAAAATATTTAAATTTTTTTATATTTTTCGAGTTTAAATTCAAACATCTGAAAAACATATCGAAATATATTGAATTGGTATAATTGTAAATAGTATTGGTAATTGAAAGAAAAATGTATTTACAGATTTTTGGAGAACTAGTGATATAAGTGACAGTTTTTCTTTTAATTCCAAAAAGTGATTGCAAAGGATGGCAATTTTCTTAATAGAAAAAACTGAGCATTCTGTCAAAATCAGCAACCGCGAATTATATAGAACTGATGCATGGGATGTCCGTGGCAAACATTTTTTCTCGTTTTGTTGGGTAGTGTAAACAGTCAGTTAAGATTTTAAACTATATCCACAAAATGAGTAAAAAACACAATTTCGGATTGAGACTACTCCGTACTTATTACAACTGCTTATTGCCTTTTTATTTTTACTTTATGCAATAATAATGCGGTCATTATAGCCCTTTTAAAGTTTTTGTAGCAGTTGGCAGTTCGTTTGAACGGATTTCAGCGAAATGATAAACGACAGCGAAAATCCAACCAAAAAAAATCCAAAACAAACAATTCGCGACATTATTTAAAAGTAAAACCATGTTTGCCGCAGTGTCATCGATGGTTGGCCAACCGAGGCAGGACGAGGCCGATTATTGTGTTGATGATGATGTCGGGTGAGTGATTTGCGCACGATTGCCACAGCAATCATGGCCGCCCCCTAGACAAACCATGTAACGCCGTTGACGATGGCCGCGGCGGCGGCGTGTGTCACATGGCGTGTCGGCAGCCATTTATGGCGCTAATGCAAATATTTAAACTTTGAACCAATAATTGAAATATGCTCAAATTGGTAGCTATTTCTCGCACAAAAGCCATAAATTTAAACGATTCAACCAGCAACAAAAACAAAAAAGCTAACAGCTAAAAATAAGAGATCAAAATGTTGTCTGCATCGTCTTTCTTGCTGCTTGTTTTTTTATTTTTTTTTATTTCTCTGTCAGGCCATATTTTGTCTCCAACAGCGAAATTTGTCAGACTTTTTGTACGCGCAGCGTGCAGCTAAAACAACGCAACAGAACGCTGCAGAGATAAACAACAAATTTGCATCTATAAAGTACAAAAACAAGCCAACCAAAAAAATATCAGAAACAAGCCTAAGCCACAAGAAATACGTACAAATTCTTTGGCCACAAACATGACACTAAATAAGCCGCAGGATTCGTGAGTCCTGCGCTGTAAATTAGTCCAACAACAAGAAGAACAACAGCAGCTGCTGGGACCCCGATCACGAGGGGTCAACAAGAGAAACGCAGGCAGCCAGCCAGTGTCAGTCACCGACTACGAGCAGGCGCCTCCAATGCTTTCAAAGATACATATTTCAGTTGGCTGATGGAGGGAACCAAACGAAAAACAGATTTTTAAAATACATGATCTGGGAAAGTCATCTGAAATTAAGAGGTATTTTTATTATTATTGTGAAACATTAATATAACAACAAATAAACCAAATAAATTGCAAAATCGCGATTTCAAAATATGAAATCTGTATGTAGAAATCTGTATTTATATCTTGAACAAAATATCTTGAACAAAACTATTTTAAGTTAGCTTTAAACTATTCAATTAGTATTTAAAACTAAATGTCCACTACCCTAGCGTCGTACAGTGGTTCAAACACGTTTTTCATCTGTCTATTTTTCATCAATTTCCAATCAAACAAAAAACCGCATTCAAAATTCAATATTCACTACATCAAAAGATCCAGAGTTTCTTCACTGTACGTCGGTAGTTCAGTGGTTAGTGCATTGGACTGCAAGCCAAAAGCTACTGGAGCACTGTTTTCAATCTGGGCTGTGACTAACAAAATATTTTTCATTATTTGCTCTTAAACTTATTCGGATCTCTCAACCGTTTAGTCGGTTGTTATTGTCAAAACTAAAATAATTTTACTTTGTACTGCAGTCATTTTCAAACTGTTTTAGAACAATTTAGTACCATTGGGTACTAAACTAATATTTCATGTGTATAGGATAATATGTAGACAATTCGATTTAACCGAGTGAAGTTAGTTGGCACAACTAACTTTTTCGTTCTTCCAACCTCATGCCAAAAGAGGAAGAGGATTTTTCTGTGTGTAAAACAACTCTAATGACCAAATCATGTTTGTCACGTAAATGGACGGATTATGACAAGAAAAAATGATATTATTAGTTTTTAATCATTTTGTAAACTAAGTGTAAATATATCAAAAACGTTAAAGTGATTTTAAATAACCATTTAAGGAAACACAGTAACGTGCCGGTCTTGATCATCACTTAAGAAGTACGGCCCAATGACGCCGCCGGCCCATAAACCGCACCAAACCGTAATTTTTCGGGATGCAATGATGACTCATGGAGTACGTGTGGATTGCTATCTGATCAATAACGCATATTTTGTTTATTGAAGAAGCCATTCAGCCAGAAATGAGCCTCATCGCTGAAGATGATTTTTCGATGAAAATCCGAATCATTTTCAAGTTGTTGCTCAGCCCAATTCACGAACATACGACGCTTCTAGTGGTCAAGCGGCTTCAGTTCTTGTGTCAATTTGATTTTGTAAGAATGTAGGCCAAGATCTTTTCGCAAAATTCGCCACAAGGACGTCACAGAGATGACCAACGCTTGAGAACGACGTGTGAGAGACACATTTGGTTATTGGCTCGTATATCTTTCCATCGTGAAATGGCAAACCTTACTGAAGAGAATTGTGGAAAATAGCGGCAAGAAATATGGCGTCGTTTGCTGTCCCTGTCGCTCTACTTTGTAGCGTCCCTGTTAAAAAAACCTTTTATTTAACTAGTATTTTGTACCCGAACTTCGCATCGGTGGTTTTCTGTGTTATTTTTCTTAAATCAAATATTTTTATTGTATATACTGAAAAAAATAATAAAAGTGTTATAAAAAAATATTATCTCATTTATAGAAAAAAAAATTAAAAAGAACAGTTTATCTTTTTGCTTTTATATTTGCTATAGTATTTTTTTCTTGTTAATAAAACTTTAGTTTTTACCATTGATTTTCAGTTTTTGCATTAAATTTAGCTATTTCGTTTTTATTTTTTTTTTGTTTTCGACTTTGTCATTCCTTTTGCTTTCGGCTTTTAAATTTGGGTGCCGTGACATAACCTCCAACGGACATAACCCCCAATTTTTCGAATTTTGAATTTGGGGTTAAGTCCAACTATGAATTCGGCCATAATCCCCATTGGCGGTTATGTCCGATTTTATATTTTTGAATTTTTTTTTTAAATGCGAATTTATTTATTTTGTTAAATTTGTTTCTAATTTATATTTTTTAAATACATTTTTTTGTAAACTTGTAACTAAAATTTTTTGTAAATAAAATGTTGTTCTTCTCATTAATGAACAAAACAAATATATAATTTTATTTTGATATTTTTTTAATTTATGTGAAAATAATTCGCAGATGAAATTATATTTCCAAAGATCGCGAGATTGGGGGTTATGTCCGTGGTGGTTATGTTCGGGCACCTAAATTTGTTTACGATTTGCTTCTGTCATTTTTTAATTATTTGTGCTTTTACTGTCGTATTTATGTATTTTTGCTTTTATTTTTGTGTATTTATATTTTGATTTTAGTTTTAATTTACTGATTTGTTTTTAATTTTTCTGATTTGTTTTTAATTTTTTTTATGTTTTTTTTTCGTTTGATTTTGTTTTTATTGTTCTCTTGATTTTTTTGGGATTACTTTTATAATATGTTGATTTTTATTTTTGATTTGATTTTGATTTTGTGTTTTTGGTTTTATTTTTGTTTTTGATTTTTTTTCATTTGATTACGTTTTTATGTTTTGCCATTGCTTTTGTCCTTTTGCTTTTGTTTATTTTTCGTGTTTTTGCGTTTATTTTTTGTTTTTGACTTAGTTTTTTGTTTTTTTTTTATGTTTTTATTTTTATATTTTTCTTTTGGCTTTTGTTTTTGCGTGTTTTGCTTTTGTGTTTTTGCTTTTGTGTTTTTGCTTTTGTGTTTTTGCTTTTGTTTTTTTTCCCTTTTCCTTTTTTTATACCCTACACCTATGAGGTACAGGGTATATTAACTTTGTGCATATATTGTAACGCCCCTTAGGAGGCGTGTCCGGTATGGAAAAGTATATATATTCTTGATCAGCATCACTACCCGAGTCCGTTTAGCCATGTCCGTCTGTCTGTCTGTCTGTCTGTCTGTCTGTCTGTCTGTCTGTCCGTCCGTCTTGCTGTCTTGCTGTCTTGCTGTCCGAATACAGAATAACTTGAGAAATACTGATCAGAATGCGATGAAATTTCGTCTCAGTATATTTTAGCTAAAAGTAGGAACTGAGTTTGAAAATGAGCCAAATCGGTCAACGGACACGCCCACCTCCCATACAAGTCACTTTTATATAACTCTTTCGGAACTTCGGCGTGATCCGCCCACTTTTTTTTTCATTATTTCCAGGGTTTTCATAGTAGAAATTTGATCCGTAAATTATTAAAATCAAATCTATGAAATATTAGCCTTTCAAAATTTTAAATATAGGCGTGGTCCGCCCAATTATATTTTTCAAATTTGTTTTTTTAGTTTTTTATACTTTATATAATTTTTTTAAATTATGGGGATATAAGACGTAAATTTCTAATATATGAATAATATTCTGAGGGTTAATATCCCCACCAAAGGTGTAGGGTATTCCATAGTCGGGCCCGACCGACTATAAAAATCCGCCCCATGTGACCAAACTTACCCATGTGACCTAACTTTCCCAACTCGTTTTTTTCTGTTTTTATCTATATATTTTTTTTTGGCTTTTGTGTTTTTGCTTTGGTTTTTTGTTTTGTGCTTTTGTTTTTTCTTTTGCTTTTACTTCTCTTCTGTATTTTTGGTTTTGTTTTTTTTTTGTTTGTTTTTTGACTTAGTTTTTGTGTTTTTTCTTCTGTTTTTATTTTTGTTTTGTCTTTTGTGTTGTTTTGGTTTTTGTGTGTTTTGCTTATGTGTTTTTGCTCTTGTTTTTGATTTTGTGATTTTGCTTCTGTGTTTTTGTTTTTCCTTTTGGATTTTTGCTTTTGTTTTTGCGTTTGGTTTTTGTTTTGGCTAATGTGTTTTCTTGCTGTGGGCTTTGATTTTAATTTAATTTTTGTGTTTTGGTTTTGCGATTTTGCATTTGTTATTTTTGTTTTTATGTTTTTGCCTTTCTTTCTGTTTTTTTGTTGTTTTTGGGATAAATATGATGATTAGTTGCGTCGTAATTACCAATTCACATTGCTGAACAAATTCATATATAGTATGACATTTTTTTTCTGTGTATATGAAACGCATTAATGACTTTATTTTGCCCTCAACTTAGGGTATATCAACTTTAATTTGCTTTTTTGTGCATAATGGGTCAAACATGCACAGCAATAAAAAGTTCATATTATTTATGAATTTGTTCATCAATGCAATGAATTTGTTTGCGACTCAACCAATGACCAAATTCTTCACATTTATGAATGGTTCATTAAACCAAATGAAGAAATTCATAATATTGATGAACATATTTATTATTTTTATATTTTGAACTATAGTTTATGACCAGTCAAACTTTAATATGTAAATTTTAAGGTGTACCTATTAATTATTGCATAACATAAATGATATTCATAATTATATAAAAAAACTTATCTGAAGTATTCGCAATGGAATACAAAAGAAATCAGTTTGAATACTCAAATCTGTTAAAAGTTATAATCCAAAATATTTAGAAAAACACGAGAATTGCCATATCTAAGTATTCCGTAATAATTTTCCATTCTTTTTTAAAAATGCCCATTTTCCCAGTTGACAGTGACGATATATTGAAATTGTTTTTAATGATAAAAATGATTTTTATGAGTATTAATAAAAGCAACTCAAAAGATTAGCGAATTTGTGCAGTAAGATAGATTGATAAATAAGATACAAATATTATGAGAAAAACACAATTAATGAAGTTGCATATATTGTTGATTAAAAACTAATTAAATTTTAATTAATTAACTGTCTGTCCGTTCGTCTGTCTGTCTGCCTAAGACTTTTAGAGCGAGTTGATTAATTAATTGTTGCTCATACGCCATGTAGCTTTGGCTGCTGCATGAGCTCTTTGCTAATCAAGCCATAAAAATAGCATCTTGAACCAAAAAATTGTTGAAATAAAAACATTAACAACACAGAAAAAAAACCAACAGCATGCAAAACTATTTAAAATGCAAATGGAAAACATGTGTTGTTGCTGCTGTTGCTGGATTTTTTAAAACATTTCTTTTATTTTTTAATTGCATTAAATTAAAATGCAACAATTGCTGTGCAGACAGCAGTAGCAGCAGTAGACAGATAGTGCGGCAAACAGCAAACGGTCGCAGCAACAACAATGTTGATGTTGCTGTGTTTATTGGTCAGAATGAAGTTAAACAGCCGAACAATAGCAATCTAAACATCAGCAACATCAACAGCAATAGCAGCAGCAACAAGCAACATCTAAAGTGCAGGCGCACATTGAGCCAAGTTAGCAATTATACTTAATTAGCAATTAAGTTGCATGATTATCTTAAAAGCCAGCAACAAACTACAACAAACAGCAAAAACTGCTGCAAGTGTTGGGCAAAAATTTTAACGAATTTCAACGATTTGGTTTTATTATCTTTTTTTTTGTATTTTTATTTGTTGCCTTTTTTTCCACTTAGAGCAAAAACTTTGCAATGTTTTGACGGCCAACTGCAAAAGTTGCTGCTGTCTACAGTTATTTTATTTTGTTGCAGTGTAGTGTTTCTGATTGTTGTTGTTACTATATGTTGTTGGCTTTATCTATCCTCCATATATTTTCAGAATGGCTCGTATTCTGCGCATAGAATAGACATTCTTTGTGGCAACTAAGGAATGGCCTTAACAACTTATTCGTTTCTGGTAAAAGATTAATATAAATGACTTCTTATTTTTGATTTTAACAATAGGAATAATCTCTAATTATTTTGTACATTTTTTTGTACATTGCACGAATTTTGTACATTGCACGAAATCCAATTCTAGATGGACACAAGTCTGAAATTTGACACAGTGATATATATTGACAAATGAAATACAAGGACGGTATTGTCTGAATTATGTAGATTTACAGAAAAAAAAATGTTTGTGGAAATACAGCAAAAAAAAAATATCAATACAATTAATTTTTAATTGTTTCTCGACCATATGGCATTTAATTTTATTGATAAAATATTTAATTATATTTATTAATTAATTAATTGAACACACCCGATGATATATTTTTTTTTATATTTATTTATTTTATTTATTACATATGTATATTTATTTATATATGTTTACCTTACACTAAGATTGAAAGGATATATTTGTTTTCAGGATACGTATACCCTTGTGACCTTAAATTGTAACCGCACACATTATCTCATATGTGTAGGATATTTAAAGTCGACTAAGACCGACTATAACATTCATAATTCTTACAAACTTCATCACGTAAACTATCTGATATTCTCTACATCAAAATTTTACATTTGACCTAACCTTCCTTACTGGTTTTATTTTATATTTATTTATTTATTTTTTACTACTTTACTTACTACTAGTTTGTTTTCCGGAGTTTGAACCAACCACAATCACACCACCAATAGAACTATATATATTGAAAGCGAAATATTAAACACAAATAACGGTGAAGAATATTAAATTCATGACATACAGACGATGTACGGAAAAACGAAACGACGAATCGAATAGGCAAGCACACGTTGCGTTGAACCAATGTAAAATAACAGTTCTACAACAGTACCTATAATACTGTGTAGTGAATGTAAAACTGTGTAGTGGTTGTAAAACTGAGTAGTGGATGTTAAACTGTCGGTTTGTGTATATGCTATATATGTATTAGCATATATACCAACTCAGAAAGTATTTTATTTAATACTATTCAATATCCCTATAGCCAATTAATTATATTATTAGAATTATTTATCTTGTAGCAATTAATCTCAGTTGCTGTATTTACGTTCAATATTTTTTTCTCTATGAAATTTTGGCAAAGTATGAATTTAGACATTAGTTGTAATCAGTAAAAAATAAAATGCCATGATTGGACAACTGCCACGCCTACCTTACAACTAACTGATATTTTTAAACGGGGTTTGTTTGGTGGTTTATGAATAATCCCCTAAAAATGCTCTATTGAGCAACACAGAACCGACTGGCAAAGCATAATTGCTGCGGCCGAAACACATCATGGGTTGTAAATAAGTAAGTAAATAAGAATAAGAATAAAATCTTTCTGGGACAGGGACAGAAAACGACGCCATATTTCTTGCCGCTCTTTGACATTTCTCTTCAGTAAGGTTTGCCATTTCATGACGGAAAGATATACGAATTAGAATTAGTTGGGCGTAAATTAAAAGACAACTTTATTATACGAAGTATTTTTGTGAATGAGAAAAAATTATTATTAATTTTTTCTCGTCACAAATATTTTAATTAAAAATTCAAAAACAAACTTAATCTATTGTAACAAGTATATAAAAAAAACAAGTTTTCAATACAAAGTAATTTCAACACTACCCCTTAATGAAAACCGCCACAAACTACTGCATGCCCAGCTTGGTACATAATCCTTTGTTCTTTATTTTCGCTAAAGTCTTCGTAAGAATATCCGCTGTATTATCACACGATGGCACGTACCTCAAATCTATTTGTCCTTTCTGATACGTTTCCCGCACATGGTGAATCTTGATGTCAATATGCTTACTTCGGGAATGATAAACAGGATTTCGCACCAATTGTTGAGCTCCGATGTTGTCTCCATAAAGCGTTGTTGCGTTTTTTACCAACCTTTGAAAACCGAGTTGCGGAAGTAGATTACGCAAGTATATAACCTCCTTAGTTGCAGAAGAAATTGCCATATACTCGGCTTCTGTGCTGCTTAACGCTACTGTCGGCTGCTTCTTCGATTCGTACGTGA
The DNA here is from genome assembly GCA_951804985.1 of Dryomyza anilis. Taxonomy (NCBI): domain Eukaryota; kingdom Metazoa; phylum Arthropoda; class Insecta; order Diptera; family Dryomyzidae; genus Dryomyza; species Dryomyza anilis. The sequence goes on along the minus strand of OX638132.1, from coordinate 28,039,757 downwards.
TTGCTGCGCCAGCCAGTATAAATGCAAATCCTGTGAATGATCTGCGGTCATCCGAACCTCCCGCCCAATCCGCATCAGCAAAACCAAATAATGGTTTACCGGTTGGTTTATAATGAAGCTTCAAATCTATTGTACTGCTGAGATATCTCAGCACATGCTTTGCACCGTTTAAATGCTCCATATGCGGCCGCTTGTTAAACTGCGCGAGCTTGCTCACCGAGTGAAGAATGTCTGGCCTTGTACATAGTCCAATGTACATTAACGATCCGATTAGTGATTGGTATTTCACTTCGTCAACCATGTTGCAGTTTACACAGTCATCAGTGCATTTCTTAAACTGTTGACCCGGATCCAATGCAGTACACACTTTTCTGCAACACATCATGTCATTTTCAGATAACAATTCTGCAATAATCCTTTTCTGCGAAACGCTCAAAGGTCCTGTAGCCGTCTTTCTCTCGATTTCCATCCCCAGAAAGTAATTTACGGGGCCTTTATCTACCACCTCCAAATGTGCACCAATTTTCAGTTTGATTGATTGCAACAAATGTTCTCTCGAACACGCCATCAGGATATCGTCGACGTAAACAATCAAAATTACTACTTCCATGTTTGTGTTCATTGTATACGCACACTGATCTACGTCGCTGCGAACGAATCCAATCTTCTTCAGGATCTCGTCGAGTTTTTCGTTCCACTTCCTTCCTGATTGCTTTAGACCGTACAGCGATTTCTGTAATTTGCACACCTTCTCAGGAAATCTTGGATGTTTAAACATATCCGGCTACTCCATATAGATATCGAAATCTATATCTCCATTCAAATACGCAAATACGTGACTACCACGTCAAGTTGATGAACATGTAACTTGTACTCCGCAGCCAGCGCCAAGACTAAACGTACCGTTGAATAACGAGTTACAGGAGAAAACGTCTCTGTGTAGTTGACTCCATATCTCTGGCTGCATCCTTTCGCTACCAATCTGGACTTGTAGCGATCAATCTGTCCATTTTTGTCCTTCTTCAACGTGAAGACCCATTTGCACTTCACAACTGGAGCATTGGCTGGCTTGTCAACCAAAATCCATGTCTGCTTTGACATTAATGAATCAATCTCTGACTTCATCGATTCCAACCATTTGGACCGATCGCTACGTGACATCACATCTGTCACAGTTATTGGATTGTCGTTTTCTTCAGCACCCATAAAACTGTTAAAAACTCGCCGACCAGATCGCAAAACTTTGCAAGTAAGGTCTCCCGCATCTGAAACTGATGCCTCATCGCATTGCATGGATCGAATTTCTTCTTCTATGCGATATTCAGGAGCGTAATCCACCAGTGCCACTTCATCCTCCTGGTCGCTCGCATTAATAGGTTCAGGAACGTTATGCGCCAGTGCTGGTATGTTAACCACTTCATTTTCCTGGCCGCTCGCAATTGTGGGCTTCTCAAAAAATATATCATATTTCCCGCTTGACGTATTTTTCATAGAATGCTCCAAAAACTTCAAATCTCTGCTTGTATATAAAGTTTTTGTCTTCGTATTGTACAATCGATAAGCCTTCGACTCTGTACAATATCCGGTCAGCACGCACTCAATGCCTTTCGATTGAAACTTCGATCTTCCAGGCCGCTTGTCCAACATGATGACTCTGCATCCAAACGTCCGCAAATGTGCGACCATCGGCTTAACACCAGTCCATGCCTCAGCTGGTGTCTTGCATTCCAACGCAGTCGTTGGACACCGATTTCGCAGATATACTGCGGTATTGACAGCTTCTCCCCACAGCGATTCTTGCAGTCCGGAACCAATCAGCATGCAGCGCGCCATCTCAACGATTGTTCTATTAGCTCGTTCAGCTACGCCAATTTGTTGCGGCGTGTATACGACTGACAACTGCCTTCTCACGCCTAACTCCTCCAAATTTGTCGAAAATTGTGTGCTCAAATTTTCCCGAGCGTTGTCGCTCCGTAGTACCTTCAACTTTTTTCCAGTCTGTCTCTCAGCCATAGCAATAAAACTGGTGAATGCATTAAATATTTCACCCTTTGACTTCAGGAAATACACGAACATCATCCTTGAGTAGTCATCTATAAATAGCGCAAAATATCTGGCACCACCGCAAGATGTAATGCGCATCGGGCCACAGATATCCGTATGCACCAGCTCCAGGACTTCCTTTGCTCGATAGCTTGCCGTCGTCGGGAATGGTTGTACATGAAGTTTCGCCTTGTAGCACGTCTCGCACTCGATGTCCCTCGGAATGTTCTTTATATTTAAACCGCGCACTAAGCCTCTTTCAGCTAGCTCGGATAGACTTTTCGAATTTAAATGGCCGAATCGCTGATGCCATAAAGAAAATTCTTTATTTTCGGCGAAAGAACAAACATGTCCCCGAACTGTTTCATCTTGACTGTTGTTACAAACAAACAATTGACTATATTTTTCCCCACGAAGCAAGATTCCATTTCCATCACAGACTGTCACACTTCTGCTTTGGAATGTCTCAATTTGACCCGCATCTATTGCCTTCGAGATAGAAATAAAGTTGAAGTTGAGCTTTGGTACGTACAAAACTTCTCGCAATATGACGTCATCGCCAAATGTAGTTCTCAGCTGCACATCTCCGATACCTTCGGAATAGATCACGAACTCCGCCGCCAACTCTATCAGTTCCGCATGTTGCCTTATTGATTTAAATAAGTTTCTGTCACAGCACATGTGACTCGTCGATCCACTATCAAACACCCAAGTGTTCCGCTGCAAATCACTTGATTGCATGCCGTGCAAAAGAGCATTTGCACTACTTCGCCGACTTACGCACTCACGAGCAATGTGGCCAATCTTTCCACTTTTGTAGCATTTTATGTCCTGTCGTTTCTTGAAACTATTCAGCTTTTCACGTCCATCGTCGCGTTTCTTGGCATTTTGTTTAACGAGAAATGCCCGCTGGTCACTGTGGTCCTCCAATTTGCTGCTACTGCGTCTCTCATACTCCTCCATAAACTTCGTCTTCAACGCCTCCACTCTGGGAAAAGAGTCCCGTGATTCAATTGCAATCACGAAATTTTCATAATCATCGTGAAGACTATTCAGCAGGATTATGGTCAGCAATTCTTCTGGAATATTAATGTCCACTTCCACGAGCCTATCGACAATGTCGGAGTAGAGACTTAAGTGTTCCGCCATAGTCTGGTCCTTATTCATCTTCAGAACGAGCAACTTTCGGAAAAGCAAAATTTTCCTCGCAGGACCCTTCGGTTGAAATTTTGACTGCAATACGAGCCATGCTTCACGCGATGTCTTTGCGTGCTTCACTAATCCCAGCTGCGACCGCTTCATACTTAAAAGTATAGTTGACAATGCTTTCTGATCCTTATTCGTCCAACAAGCGAGCTCACTTTCACCAGTTTCATTATCTGGCTTCGCTGTTGTTCCATCGACGTAACTCCATAAGTCCAACTGTATGAGAACACATCTCATATGGATCCTCCAGCCATCGTAGTTGTTCTCCTCTAATTTTTCAATTTGGTATTGCGCGCTCATGTTGAGAGTTGAAAAAAAAAAAAGCAACAAAACAGGATATGCTAATATTCACTCGCGATATCTGGGCCCATAACCTTTGTTGGGCGTAAATCAAAAGACAACTTTATTATACGAAGTATTTTTGTGAATGAGAAAAAATTATTATTAATTTTTTCTCGTCACAAATATTTTAATTAAAAATTCAAAAACAAACTTAATCTATTGTAACAAGTATATAAAAAAAACAAGTTTTCAATACAAAGTAATTTCAACAGAATTTCGGTAGTAAATTTTAATAATTTCGACTCGTTGTTAGCTCGTATATCTTTCTATATGTATTTTTGTATATTAAATGACTTCTTTGAATACTTAATTTAATTGAATTGTTTATTTTATTTGTATTATTTGTATTATTACTTACCTTACACACTTTCTCCTTTTCTGCTTCCTCTACTGTTGGTTAAGTGTAAACCTTCCGCACTTTGCCCATAAGCATTGTATAGTGTATTTAGAGAACAATGGAATGAAATCAACTTGGTATTTATGCGAAATTTCATCCCAATTTATGATTACGAACTGAAACCATACCAATATTCGTAGGAAAATTCGTTTTTTCTATTTATATCTTTAACATTCATACATACACAGACGCTTGCGTGTCTGACTGTGCTTTGTTGTTCGATTCGTGAAAACACACATGCAAACATTGTATATAATGACGTTTTTTGATACCTAAGAAAAAAACATCTGCGATCCAGACAAAATTGTACCTAGTTACTTTTTTGATACCTAAGAACATAATGTCTGAATAACTAGAAAAGTTGACTTAATTACATTCAACAGACAGACATGCACAGATGGCGACATCGCAACACAAAGCATACGGGCGAATACATGAACACGTGTTCCTTTCGCAAAGAATACAGCAACAATTTTGCGTGTTCTTTTTGGTTTTTAATAATCAATAAATTAACTTCTAAAAATCCAGTAGAATAAAGTTTGTTTACTTTTTTTTGATAAGTAAGTAATTTGCTTTCTTGATATTCAGATGACAAATTCTTGAATTTGAGTAGTATTTCATTGATATTAGACAAATTCTACTATTTTTCTTTCCAACCGAATTCTTCTCGAGTTTTAGAATTGTATTTCCCTCCGTTTACGAATGTCCCGTTCGAAACCCCAGGAAATGCCCAAATGTGAATGGTGTTTATAGTCGGCTTAGTCCGGATATAACTTTAATGCACTTAGATAGTGATTTGAATGTGGTCGAGTAGGTCTCGTGTGTGAACAATAAGCTGTTGTTAGAACTTATAATTAGTAAAGTTTTTAATGTAAATTAATAGAGTTAATTGTTGTAATTTAAACCAAACATAAGTATGTTTCTATTTTGTACACAATTCAGAGATACGAACTAGTAGAACAGTTTTCCGTAGACCGAATTTTCACAACAATATGTACAAAAAAACTTGAGTGAAACATAATAAGTATACGATGAAAAAATATATTTTTTGATAATTATTTGCACCAGAAATTCCATTCTAACCCCCTCATACCTACGCCACTGGCTGCTGCCACGACTGCCGGCCGCTGTTATTTGTTGCTGCTTCTGCTGTTGGCCACTTTTATTGCATTTAAAGCCCTCGTGTGCGTGCGCCGATATGCTAATGCGGCAACGGCGCAGATATGTTAAGGGGGCATGGGGTGCGCAGAGGGCAAACAGGCAGCGGAGGGCCTACGAGACATGAACACCTACTTAAGCAGCAGTTAATTTAAGCAAAGAAAAAGAAATGCGAAAAAAAAGGAATTTTAGAAAAAAAAAATAATAAGAAAAAATGCTTTATAGCGTAAGTGCCAATGCATGTTGTTGTTGGTGTTGTTGTTGGCTCTTTTCGCTCCCATTTAATAAATCATTTATGAAATATGACTTTATTTTCATTGGATTGCTCACAATAGTTGTGAGCATGCTTTTGTTGTTGTTGCTGTTGTTGCTGCTCCTACTGCTGTTGTTGATAATGTTGCTATTGCTGGCCTGCTGCTGTTGCTGCACGTCTCGTCAGCAACGTCATCAGTTGCCGCCGTTTCATAGCCTGACGTTTGGCTTTTCTGCATTTTTATTCATTTTTAATTTAATTGAAATTAAAAGAGCACAAGAACAAAACCACATAATATTTTTATGACTGCACTAAATGCAAAAACAAAACAAAAAAACAATTTCGGCATTTCGTGCATTTTTAATTGAAAATGGCAAAAATGCTAAACGCAACTTTTATCGCTGTATTTTTAAGCAATAGCAACAGCAACAGCAACAGCAACAATTGCAATAGCAATAGCAACTCTGAATGCAGTAAGTAGCAACAGCAATAGCAACAACAACAACGAACCCAATTGCAGTGGTCATAATAACAACACTTTTATGCATAAAATTAATTTTAGTTTGCGATAAAAGTGTTGCTTGCGCTGCAAATTAAAATTTGATTTATTGCTCGCTATTGTGCTTTTGGGTGCAAGCGGCATCACTTTCATCCCCCGAGCACAGCCCATAAACTAATTAAAGAAACGTTGACTAAGTCGCAATTAAACTTAATTTAAGTGGCCAGCATTAAACTAAACCAAATGTGAATTATATGCATTGGTAAATTATGCAAAACTGATGACTGCCATTAACGGCAACGTATTTTTCATTTTAATTGATTTCAATTTTTCTCAATTTTTTACAGTGTATGCGTGAAATCATTTTATATTTTATTTTTCTACAGTTTAAGTGGATATTCAATTTGGAATAATTATGTCAACTTTTTCTTACAATTACCTAAGAAGAGCGCGAGTCTGATTTTGTGTGTACGGGCATATACGAGAGGTGGTAGGTACGAGCACGCACGATTACGATCTCGACAACTAAATATACAGGCACGCAGCAAAAAACACTCTCACCTTCTCGATCTTGAACTGGTCGGTTGTCTTCTCGGTTGGTCCTTGTGGTCACTATAGTTAACGCGATCAATTCCGGGTTAAATCTCATATATCACAATAAAACATGAGACATATAAAATATGAGAAATCACGTATATTAAGGCCATGATAAGGAACTAATTAATGTTTTCCTTCTTATAACCCTACCATAATCATGTCCTATTAGCGTAGACATGAATATGTCTACGATAATAGAATAAATTTCTACTCAGGAGCACGAAAACATAATTTAGTACTCCAGCGTGAAGGGTTCATGTACGTTTCCCCGAAAGCCTTTACCCCGAGAAGGACATTTCCCTGTATGGACATTTCCCCGCAAGATATTTCTCCGAAATGGGTATTTCCCCGAATGGACATTTCCCCGAAATGGACACTTACCCGAATGGGCATTTCCTCGATATGAATATTTCCCCGTAATGGACATTTCCCCACAAGATATTTCTCCGAAATGGACATTTCCCCGAATGGACATTTCCCCGAAATGGACACTCGATATGAACATTTCCCCGTAATTGACATTTCCCCACAAGATATTTCTCCGAAATGGACATTTCCCCGAATGGACGTTTCCCCGAACGTCCACTTCTCCGAATGAACATTTCCCCGAATGGAATGGACATTTCCCGAATGGGCACTTCCTCGATATGAACATTTCCTCGTAATGGACATTTCCCCGTAATGAACATGTTCCCGAAATGTGGGTGGGAAAAAGTGGGAGGAAAATGAAAAAGACCGAACTAATTTTTATTGTAGAAATGGACATTGCAGACATTGTTGAAAATTGAATGGTACTATTTGGAGTTGTCCATGGCCTCCAAAAAGGGGTAAAAACCAATGTTTTTGATTCCCTTCTGGGGGATTAAAACCGCTGTCTGCCACATAGTCTTGTAAATGTTGAGATGCAGGAATCTAGTACTACTAACTTTCATGATTCGTGCTTCAGCAAAGATAATACTCATTCTATTATCGGCAGTGTTGACGAGGAAGTGGAAGTTTTCGACTGTTACATCAAATATGCACTCTCACCCACCTTGGCATTATAGTCACCAATCACGATTTAAATCTTCTTTCTCTTCTAAGCCTGATAACTGTAGAATAGCAATTCCGCAAAGGACGTTGCTTTTAACGATCAGGTTTAGACTCGTGGTCGACGTTACTGTCCGAAGTTCCTTGTGTCAACGAGCTAAATATAGTCCGTGTGTCTTGGACAGAAATTTTTGAATTTTGATCTAGAGTTAACAGAAACAATGACGTTAGCCTGAAGATTAAACAGAGAATAACTATTGCCAACAGGTGCTACTTTAAACTCAAAAGGAAATTGAGAGTTAGAGCACTCTCTCGCCTAAGAAAAATAACGCTCTACAATTCACTCATCATGTCCATTCTAATTTATGGTGCAGAAACAAGAACGCTGGCCTCCACCGATAAGAGAGTACCTACTGGAAGCGTTCGAGAGAAAGCACCTACGTAAAATCATTGGCTCTATCTGATTTGCTATCGAGTATCGAATCTGGATGAATCATGAGCTGTATGAGTTATTCGGCGACATTTACATAGTCAAGCGCACCAAGATCCAGCGGCTTCACTGGTTAGGTCATGTCGAACGAATAGATGAAAACGGTGGAAATCTGCATTGGAAAGACCATATTGACGACAACCAATCAACGCATGGTATTTCAAAATGGCATCAGCGTGCACAAATCTGAACCGACTGGAGCGGCTTCATTTTAGAGGCCAAGATCGAAACATGGTTGTAAGGGTCATCTAATAAGTAAATATGAGATAACGGGATATCTCCTGTAGTCTAATTGACAATGGAAAACACGAACGTGTCGAGAAATGGAAGTCCGGAGGCAGGGTATAGGTTTTCATCGAAGCGCTCATAGAGCTCTCAGATTTAATAATTCTTCTCATTCTTCGGGGCGAATGCACAAGTAAGACTGAGTTGTTAATTGTTGACAATCTATCGGTGTCAAGCTTAAGACAAGATGACAGAGTCTCTTGCTGACTCCAAATCCTCATTCAAATTTGTAACTCTTCGCATGGCAGCTGTAGTAGATGTCAAGGATGCCTGTTTAGAGCATTCCTCTTCCGTCCCGTTCCGCTTTTAATGAACTGCGGTGATTTCTGCCGAGTATATTTTGAGGTCCAGATCAACCTAGTTTAGTGTTTCCCACGTGCATATCCGTTAATCATGATTCTTTAAATGGGAGTGCTCATTTGACACTCTCTAGACTATGACTTATTGCGAAGTTAAGTCAGAGATACGTAGGGATAATATAGATATTTGATGAGTGGGTTCCGAACCAGTATTGCAAATTGTTATGTTAGTACTAGGAAAAAGTAACTCAATTCTATTGTTAATATCAATACTATCACAAATTGTATGATTAGAAGTTACCGTCGCTTCCAATGATTAGCTCCGTATGCTCTGTGTCACTAATGGCATTCCGGAGGTTCTCAGGCGGGAAGGACCTGTGCGAGATACACCGAAATTACGACTTCAGATTGATTACGACTATATATGCGTCACTGTAATTAGATATTAGGGAAATACTAAGTGTTTTTTACATGATCTGGGTTTGCCTTTGACTTTGTCATAGATGGTAGGCTGGTTGTCATAGATAATATTATAGTTTTGTGTTCAGAATCCATAGATTAAATAATAATAAATAATAATAATAGTTGGGCACCACAGTTCTTTAAGAACTTAGGCCGAGCTCTCTCACCATTTTGAGCTGTGCGTGTTATATTTGTACTCAAAGTGGTGGGACCTACAGTTTATTGCCGAATCCGAACGACGGGTGAGAGCTTTTCATAGGCAATGTTTTACTCTCGTAGGTCTGCTATTTACTGGCGAGAGGTAGCGCGGTATAGAAAAATGTTTCTATGAAAAGATGTTGTTAGCCCCAGACCAGGCTTGAACCGGGGACCTTTCGGCTCGCAGTCCAACGCACTAACCACAGAGCCAAAGATAAGGTTACCAATAACCCACGAATCTTGAATAATGATGTGGTTTTCGCATCTCCCAATAAAACAGAGGATATGGCCGGCATGATGTTTTGGCATAATGAAGATTATTCAGTGTGATTCAGAGCACTATTGCTATCGGCCCTCATAGACCTTTCCATCATCGTCACGTCCTAGCAACGTCTGTATCAGTCAACAATCGAGTCTTCATCGAAAAAGAGTAGGTTCACATCTCCTAACACAACAAGTTATTGAGCTGTTTGGAGACTAGACGCACAACCGGGATTGATACCCGATCTGCAGCAGGTTGCTCGGGTTTACGGGGTTGACCAACGTGAAAGTGAGACTAGGAATTGTGTAGGAGAGACTCAGATAAACTAACTGAAAGTAGTTTACTATTACCAATTTCAATTATACGCCAATTAAAAATGGTATAGCCATTGTATGCAATTCTAAAATCTGTTTTTTGTCGGATTATAATGGAACCAGGGTCAATCGATGAGACACAGCATGTTTATCAAAAATCTAAATTTTGCAAATAGCTATAGTTAGACGGTATTGGTAGATGAACGGTATTGTGGCATCGTCGACGATATATTTTTGAAGCAGAATAATAATCATAAATTAAATCTGATTTGAATTAGTACTGTGTGAGTACTTTAATGAGCTCTACAGCCGCACAGATGAACAACTATAGAATCCATATCTCTACATTTGAATAAAAATACAAAACAAAAGATATTTAGGCGAAAAACAGCTAGCGTGTTTGCAACCATTTAAAAAGCTCTCAGCAATAAACGACATTTTGTCTAATGACGGCGCAACGGACGTCGGACGACGCGTAGTCGGTACATGATGGACGCTTGACGCTGCGCGGCGATTTACTTTAAAAGCGGCAATAAAAATTTATTGCCATATTTGATGGCAATATAAAGCCGCTGTACATTAGGCCGTCGTTTCGCAGACTGGCATCTGCGGCAGCACACTGATGTTGGCAACTCTGAAGCATTGTTTGCCACGTTTTAAAGGCATATTTCTGTGCGCATCCGATGAAAACATAGCGATAACGATGGCAATTTGTATCCAGCCCAACACCCACCAATTGCAGTTGCAACAATCACCGACAACAGCAGCAGACAACAGCTGGCCGAAACAATGCAACGGCTCGTGAGCAACTGTTGCTGCTCTTGTAATTAATAATAAAAGGGTTTGCAGTCTGCAACAAAAACAACAACAACTACAATAATAATTACAAGCAACAACACATGCTCGCTGTATGTTGTTGATATTGCTGCTATTATGCCTTATGTTGCTGCCTGCCAGTCGATGTTGTTGGCGATAATATTCTGATGCATTGCTGATGCACGTTTCGTCTGCAAAGGTCAACGGCACATCAGCGACAACAGCAATAGTTGCTGCTGCACCCGTTTGACATTAGCAGCAGTTGCTACAACAAATACAGCAACACGTCACAGCGGCGACGATATTTCTTGCAAAATGCCGCCGCCAGTGCTGAAAAACGCAACGTAGCGTGTTTAGGAATCGAGCCTCAAATTAAGATGAAAATCCACGTCGCATCGTCTGGAGGTCTTCATCGGGCGATTTGGGTTGAATTGTGACGCTGATGCACTTTTGGTTCACTGGGTCATGCGAACACAACAACGACATATGCATGCAATGCAACAACAATAACAACAAAAACCAATCAGTCAATTAAAAATGTCAAATTGCGACGAATTTTGAATATTTAACCTTTATAGGCCTGATTTTTTGTTTTTATATGATTTTATATTTATAAAGCTCGCGATTCAGAATAACTTCTGTATTACGACTTTAGTCATAGGTCACACTTTACAGAAGTATGTGAAAAAACCTGGTCATTTGATGGAAATTTTGGTTGGAGCCGCCAAAGGGACCCGGACTTCAAAATTGAAAAGTGTGCAAAACTAAAAAAATCATTAATATTGGTATTAAAAGGATGAGATAAATATTTAACATGTTTTTTTTTTTGGAATATCTACTAAGATCCACAGCACTCAGACACTACGAGCGTCCATGCCCAAGCCGGGATTCGAACCCGAGACCTTCAGAATGCAAGTCCAGCGCGCTACCTCTGGACTGCTGAGTCCGGCTTAACATGTACTACAGATATGAAGCCTTGGATAGTGTCTACATTTCGTTCTCAAACAACAAATCCATAACTACTACAGTTTTCTCAATAAATCAACGGTAATATTTCAGTAACTTTAGGAAATTTGCGGTCATATATCTCGTAAACATGACGTGATAGGGCATACTGTTGTTAGGTGATATTTTTTCAGGTATCTCCAGAACTCTTAAAAAATTGTCAAATCTCTGGCACCAAAAAAATTGGGCTTTTGCTGCACTGTGTAATCGACGATGAACGTATGAAAAAAATCGGCAAACCTTTTTACGAATACATTCGTACATTTTACGAAAGTATTCGTACTTTCTATATTTTATGCATTTCTATATTTTATGAAACATATAAACGTTTTCGAATCTTTTGTAAAATACGCGAATATTTTGTTTAAATAAAACTGACGTTGAAAATGACGATTCTTTCATAAAAAAATATGAAATATTATGCACTGATTTGATACTTTTGACACAACAGAACTCACACAGAACACATTTTAATACACCCAGAAAAAAAATCCCTCAAATCCCATTAAAATTGGTCAATGGGACAATTATTGATTTAATAGTATACAAAAAATAAATATTTCCATATAAACTCAATGGAAATGTCATGGTATTTTGTAGTATTTAATGGTATTTTCCGATTAAAATAATAAATTATCCTATTAACAATTTTTAATAGTAAAAAACTATTATTTATATAGTATTTTTTTCTGAGTGTACTGTTTGTATTTTGTAACTATCTGCTTTCGACCGCGCTACCAATTAAAATAAAATCCAGCTTCTAGTTACTATTTGACGCAAACGTATTTTTGTTTTTACTAATTATTCGTAAAAATTACGAATATTTCGTAAAATTCTGCATATAGCCTTAAAATGTACGAACGTTTAGTAATTTATTAAGCTCATTCGTAAAAAAAAATAATAGAAAATAATATAACGAGTGTTTCGCAATTTAACCGAAATATTCGTTGTAGTTTTATTTTTATGAATATTGATTCGTAATATGTACGAATTGTTCGTAAAAATTATTTTGCTAAACAAAATAAAAATTACAAATTATTCGTGTATTCTATGAATTATTTGTGTATTCTACGAATGATTCGTGTATTCTACGTATGATTCGTGTATTTTACGATTATACTTTTAATTTACGAAATTAAAAAATACGAAAAAATATTTTGTAAAATGTCCTAGAAAATATTTTGAGTATACATATGGGTAATTATATGTGAAATGACTCATCCTCATGTTTATAGAAAAAATTTTTCTTTTAAATGAGAAACACCTAATCATAATTCAGGTAGTATACTTAGAAATAATCGAACTAATTTTGAAAAAAGTTTGAGCCAAATCAAGAATGATGTTTACTCCAAAATTCGAGTTCAAAAATATTATAATAATTTAATAATTATAAACTGATTTATAAAATTTAATATAAAAAAAAAGAATTACGGTTTGGTGCGGTCATTGGGCCGTACTTCTTCCGTGATGATCAAGATCGGCACGTTACTGTGGATGGCAATCGCTACCGTTCTATAATAACCGAATATTTTTGGCCCCAATTGGATGATATGGACTTGGAGGACATGTAGTTCCAACAGGACGGCGCCACAAGCCACACAGCAAATGCCACAATCAATTTATTGGAAACTAAGTTTGGAGAACGTGTTATCTCACGAAATGGTCCAGTCGATTGGCCGCCTCGGTCGTGCGATTTGACGCCGTTAGACTATTTCCTGTGGGGCTACGTCAAGTCTATGGTCTATGCCAACAAGCCAGCGACGATTGATGAACTTCGTACGAATATCGAACGTGAAATTGAAGCAGTATCGACCGATTTATGCTTGGAAACCGTCGAAAATTGGGTTTAGCGTCTGGACTTCTGCAAGCGTGCCCGTGGTGGCCATGCAAAAGAAATCGAGTTCCATACATAATGGCATCGAACGTACTTTTACAGGAATAAAGAATTTCATTGATATCCAAAACCGTTTTTGTTTTATTTAAAAATTTATTTTGTAGCGTCCCATTTGAAAAACCCTTTACTAATGAATGTAAATGTGCATTTTTAACATAATTGTAGCTCAACTCAAAAATTTTTAAAAGTTTTAGGCAATTTTAAATTCCTTTTTTAGAATTCTGGATCTAATGATAAGCAAGAAAATTATTTATGGTTAATGAAAGTAAAAATCACTCTAATCATCAAAATTAATATTTCTAATTAATCTACTTTTACAAAAATGCCCTGTGAACATAATGTTGGTACACTTTTATATTATCACTTTTAAATATAAATTCTGTTGTATAAATTCTGTTTATTTATTCCAAAAAGTGACTGAAAATGGTCTAACATTTCAATAGTATTTTTCTGAAAAAAGTTACGTAATTGAAAAAACAGAATATGTAGTCAAAATCGCTACCCTGAGGAAAAAATCACTTGTAATCATTATACATGTTAAGTAGACTGGTCCTTATTTGTATGGAGAAAAAATATTTGATTTTATGTGGTACCCTCTCATTTTGTACATTAGGGCCGTTTTCACCATCTTCGGTTAAGCACTAACAGCCACTTTAACTGAGAGTTACCCATAGAATATATGGAATTGAAACACTTAACTGGACATTGTGAAAACGGCCCTTATATGAAAAATTAATTTGACCAAAATTTTAAATCGATTGGATAATGGGTACCTGTCCCTAGCGAACTTTTTCGGTTTCATACTTCAAGCAAAAAACCGATTTTTATTGTTTCACGTATCATTATGAATTCAAATATTAATGTATTAAAAAACTAAGTAGGCATTATCATACAGTTTAGTCTTCTAAACAAATTGGCGATTTCAGTTTTTTTTGTTCAGTTCTGATATAAGGATAAAAAACAATAATGAGACAAACTTTTAAAATTTAGGTTTTTCTTCTGTCACACCATGTATGTGAATTACAGAATATTCTTATTAGTACCAGTAATTTACTGGAATGATTCTACGCACTTCATACATGCATTGTATAGCTTTAATAGTTGAAATGTTAAAGCAGAAAACATTCTATTTATAGGTTTAACTCATCTTTGATTTATATCCTTTTGTCAGGACCTCTGATCAAGCAACTGAAACGTTAATTTGTTAAGACATATATACATTATAAATTTGCTTACTTAGATTTTTCAAACTTTTATAGTTGGATTCTGTGTGAAAAGTAGAAATGTGATTTTTCTGTATATAGTCTCAAACCAAAAAGACTCGTGAGGGACAGGTTACCGATATCCAATCGATTTGAAATGTTGGTCAAATTAAATATTCATATAAATGAACAAAATGAGAGGGCACCAGTATTAAATTTCAAATTTCGAAAAAAAGGACCAGTCTAATTTTCAGTGACCAAGAATAGTTCTGTTATAGGTCCAAAGGTCTCCATCACGTTTTAATTCAGCCCTTCCTAGAACAAGGAAGCGGTAAATATATAAAATAGATAGAGGTAGAATTAGGAACGGTTATATAAAAGAGGTAGAACTAGCCTGTTTGCTAACTCCTAGAGACCAGTCACGTGTCTAGTCTAGTACCAGTTTATTTCGCTGTACGTAATAATATAATAATAATAGTTTGGCGCTACAGTCCTATATAGAACTTCGGCCGAGCTCTCTCACCATTTTGAGCTGTGCGTGTTATATTTGTACTCAAAGTGGTGGGACCTACAGTTTATTGCCGAATCCGAACGGCGGGTGAGAGCTTTTCATAGGCAATGTTTTTACTCTCGGAGGTTTGCCATTTACTGCCGCAAGGTAGCACGGTATAGAAAAATGTTTCTATGAAAAGATGTTGTTAGCCCCAGTCCAGGCTTGAACCGGGCACCTTTCAGCTCGCAGTCCAACGCACTAACCACTGAGCTACCGCGGCTACGTACGTTAGTGTGTACAAAAACGGATCATGTCCCTGCTAAGCATATCGCTAGTATAGCGAGAAGGCACTAGGTGGCGCCATTGTTACTTTTTTTGCAGCTGCAGTTAATGCGTCTATAATTCGTAGACTGTTTTAAAAAAAATATAAATAAAAGCAGTATTTCTACCATGTAATTATAATGTACGCATGCAAGGGTGCAGTCCTTAATGAAATGTGAATGCACGAAGTAGAAGGCAAAATAAAATATAATGTTAAAGTAAAACAAAATAAAGTAAATTTAAAATTTATAAAAAGTTATAATAAAAAAGAATTAAAAAATATTTAAATAAAAAAAAAAAATGCAGAACTAGAAACGGTGCACTATCTCCGAGAAACCAGTCACGTGCCAAACCTAGTAATTGTTCACCAAAGGGTACAATTGATGCATGGGATTTCCATGACAACAAAATTTTCTGGTTTTCTTGAGAAGTTTTAATTTTGTCGGACGATTATGTACAAATTTCAGAAATCATCAGTTAATTATTCCATTTGCTATCATGTTTTTTCATTCAAAAA
This sequence comes from Dryomyza anilis, assembly GCA_951804985.1. Taxonomy (NCBI): domain Eukaryota; kingdom Metazoa; phylum Arthropoda; class Insecta; order Diptera; family Dryomyzidae; genus Dryomyza; species Dryomyza anilis. Next base: position 28,023,675 of record OX638132.1, on the reverse strand, counting down.
AATAAACTACACAATTTTAAAACTCTCCATTTGGACTACTTGGACTACTCTAGGTATTTTTAAAATGCTCCTGCTTTTAAAAATATCTAGAAACTGAAATCATTATTATCGTTAGTTATATATTTCCCAAAACTTCGAATGCTATTATTTCAATATTTCGGTTTTTTGGCTTAACCTGTTATTGCAATTACCCATTCAATTTAATTTAATTCAATTCAACAAACATTTTTATGTATTTTAAGATCAAAATTATTAAAATTGAGTAATAATAAAAATTCGTTCTCTTTCAATGCTCATCATGGTAACATTGTAGAGAGTTTAACATTTGCTTCTCTCAAACACCTGACTAAAATGAGCAGCCTGATATTTTGAGCCACAAAACAAGTCCTGCTCAACCAACAACAAGAAGAATCCCACAACATGACATTGAGTTAAACTCAATTGGAAAGCAGAATTCTGAGTGCAACTCAATGCGAGTGCTGCCTTCCAGTCATGCTCGATGGCGCACAAGAGTGAAAATGAAACAGGCGGGAACAGCGTGATAAATGGAACAGCGCCATGTTGGATTGTTGCCAACTGTATAAATGCATTGTTGTTTGTTTGTGTTGCTGCTGTTGCAGATGATTTAGTTGTAGTCATTGTTTTTGCTGCTGCGGCTGTTTTACTTGGTGGTGGTGGTTTTAAATAATTCGCTAGAGGCGGAGCCATTTCGCGATTCTCAAAGTGTATTTATAAAATATGAAATATTTCAGTTTTCGAAAGAAACAACAGCGCAACAACAGCGATGTCATTTTTGCGCTTATAATATATCAAAAAAAATGTATGCATAAATTGAAAAGTAACGAAAAAAAGTAATTTCAATTTTAATGTGAATAAAATTGCCTACAACTCAAAACTTAGTAATTGGCTGCAATTAACCAAATAACAAGTTGTTGGTTGCAACAGCCACATTTCTGCTAATTGCCACAGCTGAATTTGTACAAGAAACGTATTTAGAACAATAAAAAGTCATATACGAGACGAGTCATATATATCGTATATTTTAAAATATTGCATTGTTATAATTAATTTAAATTGCTGTTTATTAAAAGAATAAATAATGTTTTGCTGAATTAAAGAACATAATAAAAACGATAACTTAATAAGCCATTCTGCGCAGCATTCAAAGATTTACGGAGACAAATCATTTTTTGGTATGATGTTCGAAAAACGAAAAAGGTAGTTGTAACAAACATCCGGTTAAAGCGAATTGTTTGCGGCACTCCCTTATTCGGTTGACGCTTGAAATATTAGCATGTACACACTACAAATTGTTCTAAAACTGTACTAAATGGTTCTTAACTTCTTTAAATTGGTTGTAGTCGAAACTACAACACTTTTGACAATAACAACCGACTAAGCGGTTGAGAGAACCGAGTCAAATGGTTGGACAAAGAGTTGGTTGATGAAAATATCTAATATATGCGTGTGTGTATTTCTGTATCATGTAAAATGACCCTACGATTATAAAAACGAGATTTATAAAATTGTTTTGGATATGTTTAAGAATGAATTAAAAAGTTTCTCACATACACACAAAAAAATCCTCTTTTGGCATGAGGTTAATTAAACCAACGTTTCAGTGTTGCAACCGTAATACATTCGTTGTAACCTCATGTCATTAAAATGAACCTACCATTTCTTACTTTAACCGAAATGTTATTTCGCGCAACTGCATGTTCGGTTGTCGTAACCTCATGATTGCGTATTTCATTCTGCCAATATTTGACGTTTGTGCATTGTAACTGAGTGCGTTATTGTATCAACAAAATAATTGACAACCTTATGTCTATTAGCAGTTCGGTTGCCAGTTTCTTGCCAAAAATTATGGATACATGCAGAAATAAATAAACGTCAAAAAAAATTATAATAAATTGTCTACAATAATATGATTTTAGCGACCTTATTATTGTTGAAATAAAATTGAAAATACTATACTTTGATTGTGACAACCATGTAGGATTGTAAAGACCATAGCATGGTTGTTGCAATCATGTTATTTCTCTGCATGTAATAAATAATACCGGAACCGTTTCGATTTTTGGAATCGGATCCGGAATCGAAACCGTTATTAAAAATGTGTGGAACCGGACCTGGATGCAGAACCCATATAATTCTTTTTTTGGTAGGAAACAGAATCGGAACCGCTATTTTAAAAATATTTGAACCAGAACCGGTCAGGAACCGCAAAAAACAGGATTCGTTACTAAAAAAATGTGTGGCACCGGAATCTGAACCCATATAACTTTTTGATTGGAAAGAAACCGAATCCGCTATTTTAAAAATCTTGAACCTAAAACCCGAACCGGAATTCCGAAAGGTTTTATTCCCTGTATTAAATTACTCAAAAATTAAGTATGGTACTGGTTTTTTCACTTTCATTTATAAATAAAACTAAAATAATTTTTAAGATAAGGTTAAAATACCACAAAATTTTTATTTTCTAAAGCTGGAAGTTTTGTTAGTAGAAACTATAAAAAAATCTTTAATGCGTGCTTTTTGTTTGTCAAAAATCATATTTTTGTTTTTAGATCCGTTTTTCATTTTGCGTTTTGACATATTTTGCGCAAATATGCGCACTTTCGCACTTTTTTTTTATAAATAACCATTAAATTAAATATATAAATTCATTAAATTTTCTTTCAGCGAGGAACAGCGCGATAGTTAAAACTTCAACCAAAGTAGAAGCTTTACACGCTGCAAATAAAAGGCCTCTCCCAAACATAATTTTGCAGGCATTACATATATCTTTGGAGCAAACAAAAGTATTATTTCATTGCCAAACATTATTATAATAACAGCCAAACATATTTTTGTTTTCATTCAAACATATTAATGTTCAGAATGAATAATTTTCGGCGTTATTGCAAGCATATATATGTTTGAATGTGAAAAACATTTTATTTATATGTAAACATATTTATGTTTACATTTAATTTTAATGTAAAAATAGTAAATTTAGTGCTAATATCTTCTTTACACAATTTTCGTTTTTTCCCTATTTTTAAATTACATTTTCTTTTATTTATATGATATAATTATAAACGTAAACATTTTTTTTATTACATATGGGCCATTCCACACCAAATCGACCAAAAAAAGTAAAATTTGAGATTTTACCTTTTCGGTCTTAATGAACTTTTGGCAACTGATAAAGGGTATCGATACATGCACTAAACATTTTTTTTCCGACCACTACTTCCAGAGATACAGTGGCTCAAAGTTGGAAAAAAAGTGCCAAAAATCACTTTTGTACTGTTGTTCATATTTAAATATCTCTTGAACTAGAAATGCTAGAAACTCCGTTAATGGCTCGTTTTAAAGCTAATAGAACAAGCTTTTAGAAAAATTAAGTTGTAATTTCCAAACGGTAACATGTGGCCCGTGGTCATTATCCTTGCACTTCAAAATTGTGGTCCTTAAAAATTCTGAAATCGAAGAAGGTGAGTTCAAACCGCTGGTCGATTTGGTGTGGAATGGCCCATATATTTTATTTATACTTAATAATTTTATTTCCATCTATTATTCCTATTATGAGTTCAGTGAATTACGGATAAATTGGATATTTCACAAGCAGCCACTATCTGGTATTAACAGTGATTGGCGGTACTTAAACAAATTCTTCCACCAAAAAGAATTTTTGAACTATATGAAAAGTATTAGTGTTACTGAGTGCTAAAAGTAGGCAGCATTGTTATTTAATTGTGATATCGTAATGCCAAGCATACATATAATCAAAATAATTCTATAATTTTTAAATTCGTTGTCACCCAGTAACAATCACGAAAGGTTAAAAGGTTTTTGATTTAACTAATATTATATTTAAATACCTAATTTTTAGTATAACCAAATGTTTAAATTTACTTTTGTATTTTTTGTTTTTTTTTATTATATTGTTAAATTATTAAATAATATGTAGCTACTATTAATGAATATACGTATTTATTAATGTAGCTAATTTATTAAAATTGTTATATTGTTAAACAATAATAATCGCAGGCATTTGTATAATTTTTAATCATGCAATTAATGCATTATTTACCCATATAATTTCCCATATAATGAATGATTCGCCGTATTTAGTAACTTTGTTGAAGCTGGTAAATGCATTGATGACGGTTTGTAATCTGACGCTAATTCTAGGCATATAAAACCCAACAAGGTAGAAAATCATTCGAATGGCATTCGAATTGCGAACAACAAAAAAAACTACAAATGCATCGCATTTGGCATTGTAACAATTTGCCAGCGACCTTCACATGGAAAATCTCTCATCAAGAACATTGTCGGAGGTGCTTCCCCATGATTAGCACAAACAAAAAAACTGAAACGCATTATTATAAATCGTATTATAAAAAAAATTATATGGTAGCTGAAAATGTAATACATAGCTTTAAATTTTCTATAAACAAAGTTCAATACCATGAATACGATGAATGAAACATTCATTCTTAATTGAAAATATTCACTTAAAATAGATTTTTTGTACGTATTAAAACATTTAAAAGAATGAAATTTTTAAATTTCAATTGAATTGTAAAAAAATAAATTTATCAATTTCAAATGTCCCTTGAATCGTATTTCGGTCCTGTATGTGCCTCTATCTGTGTGTTGAAATCAAGATTATACGGAAACAAAAAAATTACATAAAATTAGTCAATAGGTCAATAATTGATTTAATAGTAACAAAAAATAAATCTTTTCATATAAACCTTAAAGAAAATATATGGTATTTTGTAAAATACTATTAATTATATCGACACTATCATGTCAAATGGGCGAATATATATTTTTTGACATTTTTGAATGTTGTTTTTCCTCAAGTATACTTTGCCAAAATCGTGGGTGGTTTTGTCGGATATTTCTAGCCACAAAAGACAAAAACAAAAGAGCGAATTCGAAAAATTGAAAATGTTGTCATGTCAAAAGGCGAATCTTTTCATTTTTTTGCCATAACTTTTTACTGGTTCAAGATAAAATAGTGATGAAAAGGCATGAATTGTTTTTTTTAAAGCACCTATCAATTGGCATCATTATTTGAAATTCTAAAAAAATGTAAATTTTATTTGATTTAATACAAATGTTCATGCCAAATTTCAAAATGGTATATTGATGGCATCATATTTAAAAAAAAAATCAAAAATGCCTATAAAAGCTTATTTTATTAACTTTAAAACAAGGATTGAAACCGTAACCGAAACCGAAACCGATATCCATTTAAAACCGTTCCATTTTTAAAACCGAAACCGTAACCGAAACCGTTATACGAAAATCAGAAATAAACCGATATCCAAAACCGATATAAACGGTTTCGGTTTTATACCGGTTTAAAACGGTTTTTAAAAAAGTATAAAAAGAAACAGAAAAACATATTTTATTTTATATAGAAGATCTTAATGTTTCATGTTTAAATGTCATTTAAAAAAATTTGGAGTTCCCAAAATAAAAATGTTTTGTTGTACAAAAATTCACATGTTGTTTTTTGAGAAACGATATTTCCAAAAACAACGGTATTTGGTATAAAATTTGTTCTTTTGTTTCATTAATCGAATTAACAACAAAACACCAGCAACTCCAAGCAAAATTTTTACGTTAAAAAATGATTCAAATTTTTATAATATTGGTTTTTTCTTTATTTTATTAGTAAATTATATAGGGGAGCTTGGGGTAAGTGGGACAAGTTTTGAAAGTTCATTTGAATATTTTTTATATTCTTTTAAGAATCTATTCAATAGAATCCTATTTATAAGTCTTTTAATGAATTTTTGACTGATGTTTCAAAACAGCTCTATTTCGGACATAAACAAAACAATGGTAATGCAAGAAAAAATGTAAAAAAAGTTTCAAATTATTAACATCTCAGTAACTATTTAAGGAAATACGAAAAATGAAGTGCAAGTTCGACAAGTTTAAACATTTCAAGTATAAGGCAGATATTTGTTTACATTAGTGATGATTAAAAATTTCTTGTTCTTGCATTTTTTTGAACGAGAACAAGATCGAGATTTTGCAAAAAAAAAAACAAGAGCAAGTGCAAGACTAAGACTGCAAGAAAAATTGACTCTTGCGTTTTTTTATGATTTTAATGTATTTATTATGTTTTTAAGGTAATAATGATATACAAAATAATTCATGATATTACTAAATATTGAACAACAAGTAACAATGGAAAGCGTGCAAAATATTTATGAACGTGAACATTAATGAAGATGTGTGTTTTTTTTGTTTTTGTCAATTCTAAAGAATATAAGCATCTTAAAAATAAGGCCTGGGAAACACTTTTGAAGCGGTAAATAGCTTTAAAAGTGCTTCAAAAGTCGCTTCAAAAAGATAAAACAGACAAAACAATGTTTTTCTCTTTTCTTCGCTACGCTAGTTTGTACATCGATTGTGCATATGCACTGTGTTATGCACATTATTATTATTTTTGTTTTACTTTTATATATAGTTTTTTTGTTAATTGTAAAATCATGAAGTAATAAAAAATAATATATGAACATTTAACAGTGCGATATAGTTAGCTGATATATTGCTTTTTGTGTTTTTCTTTTTTCACAAATCCGCTGATTCGTTTGAAAGTGCAACAACAACAAAAATGCGTATAAAGCAGCATCCAAGCTTTTGATAGAATTTTTGGCGGGAAATTCTTTGTACCACAAAGAGAACTCGTTGTTGTTGCCAACTATAGAGCTGTACTAGATACATACATGTAGTGTGGTGCCATGCGTCTGTCCGTTGCCATGCGTCTGTCTGTGTCATGCGTCTCTCCGTTGTCATGCGTCTGTCTGTTTGTCATGCGTCTGTTTGTTGCCATGCGATGATACAGGATAGCAACGAAGAGTTGTCGTTGTGAAAGTGTGTGTATAAGAATCGTTATATTCTCTTCTTTCTGTTAGTATTCGCTTTGTAGCGTTTGAGTTTGTCTTCGTATGGTGTTCGCAAAGAAAAATGTTACTATGCAAGATATTATTTGAGTTCTATTTACATACGGATTTTTTAATCTGTGACGAAAACAGAAATATGCCTATACGAAATAATCCTTATATTTATTGTATATGTATATCGTATAATGTATATCGTCGTTGTAGAACGAAAAGTCACCAAATACATTTTTATGAAAAACTTAATTTTCGAGTTTGTTGATTAATATTATAAATTGATGCATTTTTAAAGGTGAAATATCAACTAATAGATTTACATTTTCTTATCAATTGACAGATTCATAAAGAAGTTTGTAAAAAATATTTAGCATTTTGAAAATGTATTTGGTGACTTATCGTTCATTTTATTATGGCCTTGAGATTTTGAATTGTCTCGTCAACATCACTTGATTTATACAATTATTTTTTACAAGCTTTTATTATTAGTTAATTCTTGTTAAAATATAATTCAAATTTTTATGTTATTGGTTTTTTTTTTTGTTGTTAGTAAAATGTTGAAGAAATTGAAAATAAGTACAATTATTACAATTATTGTTCAAATTCTATTCGTTTTCATAATTAATATGCAGTTTAAGATACTTGTCTTCGATCTTTTATTTAAAAAGATTAAGATTACCATTTCTTGTCTTGCTCTTGCAGTTCACAGAATTGTTGAAATTTAATTTCTTTGGCTTTTATGGATGAAAATTGTACAAAATTCTTTTTCTTTGCAATTCAGATCATATCTCATGTGAAGTCAAAATGTTGCTTTTCATTGGTTTGTGGTCACGAAATTTTAAATTAAATTTTTTACTTGGCGTAATCAATTAAATAATTCATATAACACAATATTTTTACTAAAATAACAACAAACATTGTTTAAATTACGTTTCCCACTTTACCCCAGTATCATAATTTGAACATAATTTAGCACCATATAAAAAAATGTAAAATTATTTGAAAAATATGGAAATAAAGAAAATTTATACAAAAACCGAAATCAAAACCGAAACCGTAACATGGAACCGGTACACCGAAACCGTTTCGGTAGAAAAACTTAAAACCGAAACCGTAACCGAAACCGAAACGCGGAAAAAACCGAAACCGAAATCGAAACCGTTATTCGTTTAGGTTTCAATCCTTGCTTTAAAACGAGACCTCAACGTGATTTCTAGCTTTTCTCTTTTAGGAGACTTTTAAATATGAACAACCGCATAAATTTAATTTTTGGCTCTTTTTTTGCAAATTTGAACCTCTGTATATCAGGAAATAGTGGTCGGAAAGAAAAACAATTTATCCATGCATATCTCGATACTCTTTATAGTTGCCCAAATCTCATTGAAATCGAAAAGGTAAAAATCTTAAATTTGCCTTTTTTTTGTTCGATTTTTTGACCATTCACATATCAAAAATAGTCTTGAAAATTTAAAAAAAATGCGTTTAAGTTTTTTCGTAAAACTAATATTCCATAGAATTTTATTTTTTGTATACTTTGTTTTCGCAAAAATCGCTACACCTAAACAATATTTGTTCGCATAAAAAATGTTTGTATTGTAGGGCGATATTTTCTGCATTTAATATTGAAAAGTTAATTTCAATTCCTTCTTTTGTTGGAATTTAATTATAATGTGAAATTGAAAAATTGGCTATAACTCAAAACCAGTTGGGAAGGTTAGATCACATGGGAAATTTTAAAGTAGGTGTAATTATGATAGTTAGGATTATTAAAATTATAGTCGGTCTAAGCCGACTATAAATACCCTACATATGTGTGGTTACCATTCAAAGTGATATAGGTCACCAGGGTATACGAATCCTGAAAATAACTACAAACATTCAATCGCTGAAGAATTTCCATTCATTTGATACCCATATTTGCAAATGGGTAGGTGTACCGAATTTCGATTTTTTTTTTGTGAACCACAAGTCTTTTCTCCGGAAAACTTTATTATCATGTATTTGAGCATGATGTCAATATATATTTGACCAAAAAAGTTTACATAAGCACGTATACATAAAAATTGATCTTTATATGTACATTTTATATGAGGTATATGAACATAAGTGGATCATAGGTCACAATGGACCGATCTCGCCAATTTTTTCGCACATACAGCGTAGGTATATTAGTAATCTAAGTTATAAGTTTCATTTATCTAGCTCTTCAATTTTAAAAGTAGTAGGGATTTCAACAGACAGACGGACAGACAGACAGACAGACGGACAGACAGACAGACAGACAGACGGACAGACAGACGGACATCGCTAAATCGACTCAGGAGGTCATGCTGATCAAGAATATATATACTTTTCCATACCGGAGATGCTTCCTTCTGGGTGTTACAAACGGCGTACCAAACTGAATATACCCTTTCACTCTTAGTGTAGGGTATAAAAATTGGCTATAACTCAAAAACATGGAGCCAATATGACAAAACTGATGCAATTTTCGGAATCAGCGGTACCGCTGAAGTTTCCCACTTTAACCCAACATTTTTGAACAAGTCCGAAATGCAGCTTTTTTGAAAAATGGCTCAAAAACCAATTAAAAGGAAAATAAATGATATTTTCTAAATGCAAAAATTTATATCATGAACCAGTCTATGGAAGTTTACCACTTTACCCCAACATTTTTCAACAAGTCCGAAATGCTGCTTTTTTGAAAAATTGCTCAAAAATCAATTAAAAGACAAATAAATGATATTTTCTAAATGCAAAAATTTATATCATGAACCAGTCTATATAAGTTTCCCACTTTACCCCAAGATTTTTCAACAAGTCCAAAATGCTACTTTTTTGAAAAATTGCTCAAAAATCAAGTAAAAGTCTATTTTTCTAAATTCTAAATGATATTTTCTAAAAGCAAAAAATTTAGATCATAAACCAGTCTATGGAATATGTATCCAATATTCTTGTGTATCCAATATTCTTGAGTCTTGTGTATATCAAATTAAAGGTAAATCATTAGACCTTTTGTTTCTTATATAAAAACTATACATTATGGATATAATATTTTTAGTAAATTAGACATAAAATGAAAATCGAAAGATTTTAATACTGAAAACGCTATATCTTTAATAATACCAGACCAATTTCATTGCATTATAGTTCATTAGAAAGGAAATCAGAATAGCATTGAATAACAAAAGGGAATTTGAACCACCCTGGGTAGGGCAGTGTTATTTGTGAATATTTGTGTGTATGTTTCGAATATACGTCAAAACGTCTAAATCGAATCGAAACAATATATACCCAGTCTGCCATTCGATTCGATATCGCTTCGAGACTGTCTCGAGATGTCGAGAAATTCATTGGATCTCGATTACGATTTCGTATCTATATTATACTACAATTTGCTGAATTTCGGTGTGGTGAATATCGTTGTGGTGAATTTCGTTGTGGTGAATTTCGTTGTGGTGAATTTCGTTGTGGTGAATTTCGTTGTGGTGATGTTATAGAGTTTGGGATTGTTAAGTACATCGTGGTGTGAAATATCTTGATATAACTGTAATAGCTGTATGTCGACAGATATTAAAGTAATATAAAGATATTTCCCACCAAGTTTTACTTAACCACCCTAAATTTATTGAAACTCAACTTCCGAAATTCACCACACAGAAACTAATTAAATAAATCTTACCTCTTCTATGGGAAAAATTCTACAGAGATGAATTAAACAAGGTGTAGCCGCGGTAGCTCAGTGGTTAGTGCGTTGGACTGCGAGCCGAAAGGTCCCCGGTTCAAGCCTGGACTGGGGCTAACAACATCTTTTCATAGAAACATTTTTCTATACCGCGCTACCTCTCGGCAGTAAATGGCAAACCTCCGAGAGTAAAAACATTGCCTATGAAAAAGCTCTCAATAAACTGTACGTCCCACCACTGTAGGTCCCACCACTTTGAGTACAAATATAACACGCACAGCTCAAAATGATGACAGAGCTCGGCCTAAATTCTTATAGAACTGTAGTACCAAACTATTATATTATATTAAACTCTACTGGGAAGCATTGTACGGGGAAGAACTTTATGGGAATTAATTCTAAAGAGAAAAATTCTCAATGACAAATTTTCCAATGTTCTCGATTTAACATTGATGTCGTTGTTAGGAATAGACATTTTATTTACCAATATAAAATTAATGGTACAAACAAATTATATTGTTAATCGTTTGAATATTATTATACTAATGGTATGCATCTTATTGACCAATTATAATAGTGAAAATAATTATTTTACTATTAAAATTTCATTAATTTACCAGGTTTCTTTTTAAATACGTACATATGGTTACTCAAATTAAAGAATATTGTCTAACGATGACATTTGTATTAAGATTTGTAAACCGTAGTGACCTCTAGACCACTTTAAACGGTAACTGTGCTTTATTTTCATTTCTTCGTACTTATGTCGGCATTACCCTTTATAATTCTTAGTAACTTCCTTACAACAGCTTTCAAACTGTTACTACTTCAAAATATCCAATGTGTCCTAACCTTCCTTATTTTATTCTAAAAAGTTGTTGAAAGAGCCTAAAATGAAGAAAAGTTCTTAAAAAAATGAACAACAACTGTGAATTATAAAAATAATATGTGATATGCCTCTATCAAAAGCCGTGTAGAGTAGTATAAAGTATATAAATATAAAATATATATAAAAAAAATAAAAATTTGTCGTATGAAATACAGAGTTTTCTAATTTTTGTACGGTTCCTCTAAGTTTAAAGCATCCGTATTCAGTCATTCATCATCTTCTAACCAATTAGCTTCTTTATAATCCAGTCATAATCGCGACGTGTTTTTTTATTTCAGATATGATTGACAGTTTACACAAAAAATAATTTTCAAAATTTGAGAGAAGCCAAAAAAAAACAAGAATTTTGTTAAAATATCAACAAGGCAATTATGCGGCAAAAGATGAAACTAATTATATCAATAATAACAACAACAACATGAACCAAACAATATAAATAATAACCCGCTTGATTGTGGTTTACGCTGTGAGCCCCTCGGCCACTTGGCATCCGGCTTAGCATCCGGTGCTACAGAGCGGCGCCGTCAGAGGGCCGTCGTATTGTAGATCAATGTCGTTGGCCAAGAGCAAGAACCACAACTGTTGGCCAACAACAGTTGCAACCAAAAAGAATTGTTCTACAAACAACCACAAAACTGATAAATACCGATTGCGGCATCGAACTGTCAATCAAAATGGCAGACAGTTCGATTTTTCGTAACAAAAAAATACAAAAAAAAATTTTAAAAAAACAAAATAAAACAAAACAAAATATAATAAAATAAAAATATAACATAAAATAAAAATTAAATATGATTTCAATAAGAAAAAAGAAATTAAATAACTGGAATAGATAATTTCGATACCTAACGATTTTTTAAATTTGAAATGCTATTTCATTAGAATTTATTTAAATTATTAATTAATTGCATCTTAAAATGAGTAAATGTATGATCATGGCATAATTATGGTGAATATATTATAACTGTCAAAGTCGAAGTATAATTCCTATGATTGTCCGTACTATTCAAATTGATTGTACCATTTGATTCTATTTTGTTTTAGGTTGTGAGGAAAAAATTTAGAAATTTCTGAAAACCCAAGGAAAATCAAAAATTAAAAAAAAGATATTTGATTCTTGTACCTAGAAACATGAAATTTGAACTGGCATCTTTCGATTTTTAGAAGTTCGAAAAAAGGCCGTGACCAAACTAAATTTTTAAATCCATTTCCATTTCGGTTGTTTACTTTTTTACCAAATTTGGGAGGGTTGGACAAAGGAGCGTGACACCTTCCACATAACCAAAACATTAAAAATACCAATCAATAATGCAGCAATAGTTTTGAGCAGATTAATAATTTCCCGTTTTCGCATGTAAACTGGAAATAATTTTTTGCACAAAATTTGTACATGAAATTGTTCATATTTTTGACATCAATAAATGCAAATATTTATTAATTTTGTTTGAATATTATATATCTAATAGGTACACCCAAAAAAAAATTACCTCAAATCCCATTAAAATTGGTCAATAGGACAATTATTGATTTAATAGTACACAAACAAATAAAAATGTCAATGTCATGGTATTTTCTAGTATTTAATGGTATTTTCCGATTAAAATAATAATTTATCCTATTGAATATTTTTAATAGTAAAAAAAACATTATTTATATAGTATTTTTTTCTAGTTGTATGAAATCAAGGGGGTAGAAATTGCAAAGTAGATATGGTGTATAAAGTTTTGAAATTACTATATTTAACTTACACGGTAGATATCTATGCACAGTAGGATGATTCAAAATTAAATTTAATAGTTAATTTTCGATGGGACCGATACCTTTATGATCTAATAATAATAATAGTTTGGCACTACAGTCCTATAAGAACTTAGCCCGAGCTCTCTCACCGTTTTGAGCTGTGCATGTTATATTTGTACTCAAAGTGGTGGGACCTACAGTTTATTGCCGAATCCGAACGGCGGGTGAAAGCATTTCATAGGCAATGTTTTACTCTCGTAGGTTTGCTATTTACTGCCGAGAGGTAGCGCGGTATAGAAAAATGTTTCTATGAAAAGATGTTGTTAGCCCCAGTCCAGGCTTGAACCGGGGACCTTTCGGCTCGCAGTCCTACGCACTAACCACTGAGCTACCGCGGCTACGATCTGAAAAGTTAAAAATAGCATATCCATTTATGTATAATGCGGACTTGGATTTTCTGTTTTTGGTGATGTAAAAAACCTAAGTTGACTCCACGGATAATGTTGAATATCTCTCACAGTATTTTTTATTAAATAGGTGATAAATAATGCGGCTCTGCGTATTAACACCTAACGCAAAAACGCCTAATGTAATAATGTAATAAGTTCTAAGAAATCCTAACAAGAAATAAAATAACCCCTTATATCTAAAAATGAAATAACACCTAACTAATTATGAATTATGTCCGAAATAAATTATGAAATAACACCTACACCCAGAAAAAAATACTATATAAATAATAGTTTTTTACTATTAAGAATAATCAATAGGATAAATTATTACTTTAATCGGAAAATACCATTAAATACTAGAAAATACCATAACATTGCCATAGCGTCTATATGAAAGTATATATTTTTTATATACTATTAAATCAATAATTATCCTATTGACCAATTTTAATGGGATTTCTGGGAATTTATTTCTGGGTGTAACATTTAGTTTTAATTCATTGTGAAATATCTCCTAACCCAAAAACGTGAAATAGGTCCTAATCAAAAAAAAACAATTTAAAAACTTTAATTATTACTTATTTTGAGTACAATTTTTAATTAAATATAATATAAAGGAATTTGATTAATTGTACACTACTGCCCTACATACTGGGCATTTTACAAGTTCACGCGATTTTTTTGGACAAATTTTTCGACTGAGACAATAAAACTTAAACACTTTTTTTATTATTCCTGGTTTTAGGAATAATAAAAAAAAGTGTTGATTTTTTAAAATTTCGGAGCGAAAAATACAAAATAATCAATTTAGCAAATTTAAGAAAAGTGAATTAACTCCTAACTAAAATGAAATAACAATATGAATTAACTCCTTATTAGGGCTTATTTCATTTCTGACATTTTCGCGATTATTGTTAGGAGTAATGAAATTACTCCTAACAAATAAAATGAAGTTACTCCTAATTTTGATGAAATAATACCTAATGTTTAGGTGTTATTTCAAGTGCAATAACTCCTAACATTATATGTACAATGTTAGGCTTTATTTCAGTTTTTTTTTTTGTTAGACTTTTTTGCGTTAGGTGCTATTTCGCAGAGCCAAATAATGCACTTCACGATTGTACAATTTTACTTTTGATCTTTAGACTAGGAGAGCGTGGGGTAAAGTGGGAAATGAGGTAATGTGGGAAATTGCAATTTTTTTAAAAAGTAATTACATTTGTAAACAAAAAAATAATTATCATGTGTTATTTAATATGTCAGCCACTTTTCATCCACGATTTTAATCAAATTTGTGCCTCTTATTGCTTTTCGAGAAAAATTGAAAAAGGTATAGAAAAATTTTTCTAGAGTGGTGCTTTGTTTGCTTTCAAAAAGTCTATAATTTGGACGTTTTCAATGAAATAAGAAAATAAGAATTTGGACGTTTTCAATGAAATAAGAAAATAAGAATATTTAAAATTAATGTATGCAAATAAAGGGTTTTTCAATAAGAGCGCTACAAAAGTTTTTTTCAAGGGTTTTTCAACAGGGACTCTACAAAAGTAGAGCGACAGGGACAGCAAACGACGCCATTTTTCTTGCCATTTCATGATGAAAAGATATACGAGCCAACAACGAGTCGAAATTATTAAAATTTACTACCAAAATTCGAATTTGTATATTTTTCCATCATGAAATGGCCGCGGTAGCTCAGTGGTTAGTGCGTTGGACTGCGAGCCGAAGGTCCCCTGTTCAAGCCTGGACTGGGGCTAACAACATCTTTTCATAGAAACATTTTTCTATACCGCGCTACCTCTCGGCAGTAAATGGCAAACCTCCGAGAGTAAAAACATTGCCTATGAAAAGCTCTCACCTGCCGTTCGGATTCGGCAATAAACTGTAGGTCCCATCACTTTGAGTACAAATATAACACGCACAGCTCAAAATGGTGAGAGAGCTCGGCCTAAGTTCTTATAGAACTGTAGTGCCAAACTATTATTATTATTAATGGCAAACCTTACTGAAGAGAAATGTCAAAAGAGCGGCAAGAAATATGGCGTCGTTTGCTGTCCCTGTCGCTCTACTTTTGTAGCGTCCCTTTAATTTAACATAGATTAAATGATACTAGGCCAACCATTGCATATTGGTTGGGGTAATGTGGGAAGCATTCTTTTGTTTTGGGAAAGTGCGAAATGATAATTCTAATAGAGGACGAGTAATTGCACAATTTTTTTTAATTTTAATATATTATTTCTGATAGATATTTATGATTTTTCACTATTTTCATTAATTTTTACATTCTCTTAAATCTTTATGTCCATTACATTTATATTTTTGTATATATTCTTAATGTATATATATTGTTTATGATCTAAATATTCATGAAATAATACAGAAATAACAAATTATTTGCCTGTTTGTAAAATTTTTAACATTTCCCACATTACCCCAGGATTTTTCAAGAGGTCCGAAAACAATTGGTTTTGAAAAAACGACCAAAAATCAATTAAAAGACATATACATTTTATTATGTTAATGCAAAAAGTTAGATCACGAACCATCAAATCTATTTTAAAAAATATGTATATATATATATATATATATATATATATATATATATATTTTTTTTCCCCAGTCTACCATATATATTTTTAAAGTAAGCATGTATAAAAAAATAATTATTCGTCTATATATAACTTTGTCAGCTCGCTAAAGCAATGTGTGAGAAAGAGATAGAAGATCAGCGCACTAGAAAGACATAAGTGCGAATGAGATGCCAATAGCATGCGTCATTCACGAAACGAGTAGAACGTTCTCGAAACATGTCGAACTGATGCATGCAGTATATAAGGGCGCCGCATCTGAGACACAGCACTTCAGTAGTAATTGGAAAGTGGTTGAGTACGTCTCGTGTGAGAACAATGTCAAGTTATATAGTGGACATGCAGCTGTTGTTAGAATTTGTTATTATTAAAGTTGTTTATTAAAGTGAATTAATAAAGTTATTTGTTATAATTTAAACCCAACATAAAAGTGTTTTTATTTTGTACACAATCCAGAGATACGAGCTTATAACACAGTTTTCCGTAGACTGAATATTCGTAACAATATATTCAGTACAATTTTGGTATTTTGCATCAACCAAAGTACGAAGTGCCACTTAATAAAAAATACATTTATACTGACTGGATTCAGGAATCAAAACATTATTTTGAACTGAATCACAAATTTATTCAAAATTTATTCAAATTATCATTTTTAATAGATATCGAGTTTAATCCCATATAATTTAATAGATATATTTTTATAAATATTTTTTTATTTATGTAGCTTTTCTGAAAGTATATTAAAGAGGACAAAATCAATTTTTTTTAGATTTAATTAAAAATCTAGAATAATGTGTGAGAGTAATACAAAAAAAAAAATCTTTAGAATGTCTGAATTATTTAGGTTTTGAAATATTATTAATTCATATTGTTAATTTATCTACTATTTCTTTTCACCTAGTTTTTTCAAAAATGGCATTTCAATTTATAATTTGCACAATTTTGCAACATTTTCAGCCTTTTTAGGATTTCCTTAGTTTTTTTTTATATATATTTTTTTATATTTATTTTCTTTTTTTTTATTGTTGTTGTTTTGCTTCTCAGTAATAATGCCGCACATTTGCATTATTTTGCCTTCAATTTATTCTCATTTCGCGTGTCTCGTTTAATATTTTAATGCGCTTTCGGTTGGACTTTTTATAATTTTTTTGTTTTTGCGTTTTTTTGTTTTTTTTTTTTTTTTTGATCGCATTTACAGCATTTTTCGAGATTATTGCAATTAGATGCATTAATTCATGTAATCTGGCAACGCTGACTGGCTGGTTGGCTGTTTTGTTGCAGCAAATGCGGCAAATGCAATTTTGTTGTTGATCGCTGGTGTTGGTTGCTTCTTGTCGTTGTTGTTGTTGTTGTTTTTTTTAGTTGGCTAAATAGAGTAACGCTGAGCGCGCATTAAAAATTGCGCTGATAAGTTATCTGAAAAACGTATCAAAAAACAGCGAAATGCATAAATTAAAGGCAGGCTAAAAATTATTTAATGTTTTTTGTTTTATTTTGAATTTAATGCATTTTTTATAGTACATGAAAAGCCAGTCTTTTATATATGCGATAATAAAAATAACGGTAAAATATTATTAACTATTATATTAGTTTTAGTATTAAAGTTTTAGGTCTATTTCTACAAACTTATTGAATATATGGGAAATATATATTTTGCTATATATATTGCTTTGAAATAATATAATTAATATTTAATTGCAGAAAGTAGGAAAATTCTGATGAATCCTGATAAATACTTAATTAAATCCAAAGTTTGACTCTTTTAGGACGCTCCGTTTACATTTTACAGCCATTTGAAGTTCAAGATATGATTTATCCAGTCCTACTACATGGATTTCAATGATTTTTAGACCAATTCATTAGATTTTATATGTGATAAAAAGTAAAAAGTCCTCTAGGACGCACCGTTTAGATTTTACAGCTATTTGAAATTAAAGATGTGATTTCTCCAGTCCTACTATAAGGGATTCACTATTTTTGTATTATTAAAAATAAGCAGTAAATTTCGAATATATAAATTAAAAAATGTTCTATATATTGGTTTACAAGATATCGGCCAATAACTTTTGAACCGAGCTTTCAAAAAGGTAGTCACATATATTTGCAAATATTACGCGTTTTAAATAATTTATTTAAACATTTCTCACAAAAGACTGAAATTGGTTCACTGGTTTGAGAGAATTCGATAGAAGAACTCGAAAAATGTAATTTTTTCGACAAAAATTTAAATCAAAGATGCATTTAAAAAATTGGGAAAAATCGAAAAAGCAAGATGATTTACAGTCTGTGATATTCCAAAATTTGTCTACACCTTTTTAAAGAAAATAATGTAAAAATAAAAGAAATCTATGGATACATTTTGAGAACAGAAAAAATCATGTGAACTCATTACAACTGAATGTAAACTAAAAAATACCATTTTTTGTTTTTGTTCCCTACATCCATTGGTTACAGGCAGTGTTGCCAGATGTTTTTATTGAAAAAACTGTCAGTTTCGGAAAAATAACTTTTTTTGGGCCAAAAAACTGGAACTAAAATAATACTATTTTACACTATGTTTTTTTCGCATTTCGGATCTAGTGATAAATATGAAAATGATTTAGGGTAGAGCAATGTCAAATTTACGATCAAAATTTCTAACTATTTTACGACGCGTCGTTCTAATTTTTAAAATATTCCCTTTCAACACAGTAACTGTTAAAATTTACAAAAGTTTAAATTGCTTGTAGGTCCCGTATGGGCATTTCCAGAAAAACGTCAACCACGACCGAAAAATTCAAAATGCTCAAATCTTTGAATAACGATGGATTTGGAATCTTGAATATCTGAATCTAAATATCTGAAAAGAAATTTCTATTCCGTTAACGGTAACGTATAACAAAATATTCATACATTTTTTTCCCGTTTCAATACTTTTTAGCCAAAAGTTTTAGTTTTGTCAATGGAAATGAGCCACATTGGTCGACGAACACGCCCAATTCCCATACAAGTCACTTATATATAACACTTTAAGAACCAATAACTCGAAAAGTATTCAAGATATACTTATAAAATTTAAAACGTATTGTTAGAATTCACCTAGAAATATGTGTTCCAAAAATAGGCGTGATACACCTACATTTAATTATACCCTACACTAAAGTGAAAGGGTATATTCAGTTTGGTACGCCGTTTATAACACCCAGAAGGAAGCATCTCTGGTATGGAAAAGTATATATATTCTTAATCAGTATGATCTCCTGAGTCGATTTAGCAATGTCCGTCTGGATGTCCGTCTGTCTGTCTGTCTGTCTGTCTGTCCGTCTGTCTGTCCGTCTGTCCCTCTGTCTGTCTGTTGAAATCACGATTACAGAAAAAGTGGAGCAATGAAACTTTAGATTTAGATTACTTATATATCTAAGCTGCCTGAACAAGAATATTGGCATGATCGGTCTATTTTGTCCTGAGAACCGACCACTTTTGTTCAAATACTTCATATAAAATGTATATCAACAGATCAAATTTACTGTATACGTGCTTAGGTAAACTTTTTTTTGGTAAAATATTTATTGACTCATGCTCAAATGCATGAAAATAATGGTTTCCGGCGAAACGACTTGTGGTTCAACAAAAAAAATTGAAATTCGGTACATCTACCCATTTGTAAATATGGGTTTCAAATGAATGGAAATTCTTCAGCGATTGAAAGTTTGTAGTTATTTTCGAGATTCGTATATCCTGATGACCTATATACCACTTTTAATGGTGACCACACATATGTGTAGTGTATTTTTAGTCGGCTTAGACCGACTATAATTTTTATAATCCTAACTATCATAATAACACCTACTTTAAAATTTCCCATGTGATCTTACCTCCCCAATTGTTTTTATTTATTATCTGCTTTTTCATAGTGGACATTTTATTCGCAAATTATTGAGCACAAATTTATGATATATATGCCTTCCACGTATGTTTTAAAAGTAGGCGTGATCCGCCCGTATTTACAACATTTTTGATTATTTTTTTTTTTTACTTTTATATCAATTTTTTAAATTATTGAGATTAACGTGGTAAATTTCTGATATGTAAATAATATTCTGAGTGTAACAATGTTCAGCATACTTAAAAACTTTAAAAGTGTAGGGTATTCCATAGTCTTGCCCGACCGACTATAAAAGACAGACCCATGTGACCGAACTTACCTATGTGACCTAACTTTCCCTACTCGTTTTTTTTTAATATTGTTTTGAGGTTGCTACAGGAATCGATAAAAGAGCATACAATATTTTTTAACAATAGAAAAACAGAAAAAAAATAATTTTTTATTTATTTAATTCATTAAACTAGTTAGCAATGTTAAATAAAACTGAAAAATCTGGATAAACTAAAAAAAATGTTTTTTTTTTTTGGGAAAAACTTGAAACTTTTCTACGGTCTTAAAAAACTGGCAAACAAAAAGGTTTATCTGCCCATCTGGTAACACTGGTTACATGTTATGCTTTGTATGTGAGAATATTTCACCGCTTAGTAGGCGTGACCGGTATATAAAATATATATTTCCTTGATCAGTAGCACTTTCCGAGTCGATTTAGACATGACCGTCTGTCTGTACGCCTATACACGATAACTTGAAAACTATCATTCAGAATGCGATGAAATTTAGTTGTTTCAAAATTTTTTAGTAGAATAGTAATTCTAAATCGAAAATAAGTCGTATTAGTCAACGTATTCAACTACATCCCAAGTAACCATTTTGTGGCAACTTGAGTGGTAGCGCTTAATGTGTTTGTTCTATATCATGCGAAAAATACTTATTTGCCACAAATTGTCAGTCAAAAAGCCCCAAGGCGAGGCTTTGTTGCCATTTTGATCAAAATTTTGCAAATTTTGATACATTAAAGTGTCGGTTCACCTATTTGGAACTTGAACTGTTATTTTAAATGTGGAACTTGTGTGGGTTAAAAATAAAAATAATAAAGATCCTATGCAGTGCCATTAACGTGAATGTTTTTCGTGTAATAAAACTGCACATAATGTCAAAAATATGCTATGACATAATAATATAAGTCTTTACGAATAGATTTTTCTACAACCCTAATTTAACAAACGGTTCAAGTTTTCGGGTTAAAGCTTGTATTCTACCCTCTCTAATTTTAACGCGCACCTTAAAAAATACAATTTTTGAATTTTTTTTAAATCGATTTTTGTTTTCTTAAATTATACTATTCCTTTCCTTTTTTACAACCCAATGTTCCATGAACATTTGTAGTCGATATAATAAATATTTTGTGTATAATAAAATACATTTATACCATTTTAAAGTTAATTAGCTATATTTTTTTATAAACATGTTCCTATTATGCTCTTTATTATATGTAGCCGCGGTAGCTCAGTGGTTAGTGCGTTGGACTGCGAGCCGAAAGGTCCTCGGTTCAAGCCTGGACTGGGGCTAACAACATCTTTTCATAGAAACATTTTTCTATACCGCGCTACCTCTCGTCAGTAAATGGCAAACCTACGAGAGTAAAACCATTGCCTATGAAAAAGCTCTCACCCGCCGTTCGGATTCGGCAATAAACTGTAGGTCCCACCACTTTGAGTACAAATATAACACGCACAGCTCAAAATGGTGAGAGAGCTCGGCCGAAGTTCTATACAGGACTGTAGCGCCAAACTATTATTATTATTATTATATACATGCAACATATATGGAACATAACACATTTTATAATTTGGCACTATTTTGCCACATCATAACAAAAAAGTTGGCGCTGCCCATTATCGTACATGTTCCATTATCGGAATGTATGACTTATATATCACAGCATTGTGACATATTACTGCCAATGTTCCATATATGTTCTTAGCCACCGCTTTGCAACTAAAAATTACAAGTTTGCAACACTGGTGTTAGAGGTAACTGAAAAGCTACACATTTGCCACAAGAGTTTGTGGCAATTGTCGAGTCGTGGTTACTTGGGAACCCATACAAGATATGGGTTTACTTTTTGGGATCCCATATCTCGTTAAGTATTCAAGATAAAGTTAAAAAAATTAAAATTAATTACAAACAATTATCTATCAATTATTATTTGTTCTATGCCTATTTATATAGCACTCAAAATTTTAATTTTTGCCTTCTCAAATGTTATCCCTATATTTTTGTCATTGAAAACTCAAATTTCTTTGAAAGAGTGTCGACTAATTTTGGAATATTACAAACTGTGTATCATCTTACGATTTTTTCCAATTTTTTAAAAACATTTCTGATATAAATTTTTGTTGAAAAAATACTTTTAAAAGTTTTCCTGTCGAGTTCTTTTCTTCTCAATTTAAAAAAGTTTTAAGAAAAGTTTTATTTTATTTAATTACCTTTCATTCGCTATAACACTTGACCATATCATATATTTAGAACTCGAGATATATACAAATATATGTGACCACCTTTTTGAAAGCTTGGTTCAAAAGTTATTGGTCGATATTTTGTATACCTTTCCAAAGAATTTTTTTTAAACCATATCTTCTGAATGAGGAAGTCATTTTACATAATACAAAAATTGTTTGCGCAGATTGGCTGTTGTGCGGTGTTTATAGACCAATTCAATGGATTTCATGTGCGATAAAAAGTGCAAAGTTTGAGCCCTCTAGTACGTTCCGTTTACAGATATTAGCATTTTCTTCTGTAAATCAAATATAAATTTTAAATTGCAATTTATGTTTCAAATGGAATTTCTGAATTTCAATTGATGTCCCTTGTATTTAAATATTATATTTCTGAATAACACTTACAAATTGAATAGTCTTTAAATCTACACAGAAAACGTAATAGACATAACTATAGCAAACAATATTAATTGTATTCATTAATCAATCCAGCAATGAAATTCACTAATATAATTCACTATAAAATAATAATTTAGACCAATTAATTTGCTGCATTGACGTACAAATATTCATATAAGCAAACTGAATTGTTGATTTAACGAAGAATAGTAAATGTTGCATTATATAGTGAATTTCATTGCTCGATTAATTAATGAATGCAATTAATATCGGTTGCTATATTTACGAAGTTTATTTTATTTTGTATACAGCATATGACCGTCTATGTTGGTTGGACCACTAAGCCAATTTATTTTTTATGTATACTACGATAATTTTGAAAGAATTAAAATACTCGCCTAAAATTACTACAATCTTTTGTTTTTTTGTTTTTTTTTCATTTCGCAATTTGACCCCTAATTTTGAAAATGTTCAATACCACTAAATAAATCTTTAATCACCATCGACAGGACGTCTGAAGCAGCAACGGCGAAGTGGAAGCACAAGAATTAAATCGAGCGCTCCGTCAAAATACGAAAATTATTGCCAATGATTGACAGCTTAAATGAGAATTTAATGCGAGTACGAGATGCAGCCTGAAGACAGGGCGATGCTGTTGGTGCTGTTGGTGATGTTGCTGGTGTTGCTGCCAATGATGATGATGATGATAATGATGCCCACGACGACGTCTTATAGTTCAAACCACTTTGTATTCACAGAAATTATTAAGCGAGCCAAATGACCCTGAATGTCAGAAGAAATACAAAAATTAAAAGTCTGAAATTTGTGGTAACAAAAAGTTACTCAAGTTATCGCAATTTAAATATTATATGCAAACTGTTTTATTCCACAGATTTTAGTTTCTTTGAGCGCATTTAAATTTTATTTGTTTTCCGTTTATTTACATTTATGCGATAAACTCTGTGACTTTGCAGCGAAATGCATTTTTGCACGCAACGTTTGCGGATTTGAACCTCGGCGGCACCACTCACCGCAACTCCTCCGACGACAATCTGACATAAAGTGCAGACATACTCCACAAACAGACGGACAGTAGTCATTCAGACACGCTCCGCCGTCGTCGTCTGTACTTTATGTGCGTGTCATCGACTTGGTCTAAAGTGACAGTCGCGATTTAATGGCGAATGGATTAAGTTACAAATTAATATTGAAAAGCAGAAAATGTTAAATAGGGTTTAAGCAATTAGCACCTCTGTTTGGCACTACATGTCAGACCACGTTCAAATATTCGATTGTGTATTTGTGCCGTGCCATTTGAGCAAGCAGTCAACTGTATTAAACTATTCGACTTATGATGTTTCAAACTACTACATTTTATTCCACAGACTTAATATTTAATTCGGTGTAGTGAAATTTAAAATAAACGAACATATTTGACTTAAAAAGAGACAAATTAATTTAAGAAAAATCTAAAATAATTCTGAATCAATCACATATAGTTATTTCTCAGATAGCATGAACCAATTCTGATTTAAAAATTCCATTTTAAATCAACGAAAAAAAAGGTAATTTTAAACATCATTCTTAAGGAAGTTGATCAAATTTAGCTTAAATATTTTCTCAAACTAAACTAAGTAAAGTTTAAAATGTTGGACCTCTAATTTTAATTGTTCTCAAAAAAAAAAGGACCTTTAAGATAAGTTGACCCACTTTTGTGATTTTTCACCTTCCTTGAGAAAAATTAAAAATTTTGAAACTACCTTTAATGGTTTCCGTAATATCGTCGTCTTTCAGTGAAAAGTCACTAAGTCCAAAAATTGAGTATTGAGATAAATGCTTTTAAAGATATAAATTACCGTAACAAATCAGAATATTTTTGGATTCAAATAGTGCTAAGCTCGTAGCATAGACAACACATTCCGCTACAAAATACAAAAACAAAATAGTTTGGACAAAACACTTGACCGTTATGACTTCTTTTCTTTATGGTTCAGTGAAAAATCACTAAGTCCCATAAAAACAGTAACAGTTCTCCAGTTTATTCAAACAAATGTATTGGATTTCATGAAAGAATTGGAGATGAAAGAAAAGCATAATAATATCTATCATTTAATCCAAAAATCGTTGAAATCCGACCGTTATTGTGGACTCAGCACGGTTATATTCAGATTTCGACGATTGCCGTTCAGTGAAAAATCACTAAGACCTTTATTAATTGGACTTATTTTTAACGCCGCGATTATGATAGTATTTTTTGATAAGAAATGTCCAAGTAGATCTTCTGCTATAGTTTAAGTTCAATATAGTTTCGATCGGCCCTTTTTAAGGGCTATTCGTGGACTTGAGTACTTTTCACTGAACTGAATTTTTAAATATTTGAAGTTAGTGATTTTTCATTTTTAATATCTTCGATTTGGTAAGATGTAGGACTCCGAGGACTTTTCCAACGTAAAGATGAGTTCTTTTTTTATTATAGTGGCATACTTATCTCGATATTTTCGAAAAATGGACTTAACGACTTTCACTAAACGACTACAATATGTCAAAAAAAAGTGGAAAATTAGTTTAAAAAAAAGTATACTACTTTTAAAGATAAATCTTTAAAGATAATCTAAATTAACCCACCTTTTCCACCATTTTCTTTTTTTCGTTTAACTATTGAAAACGTCATATTTCGGGATTCATTAAACCTTGAGGTATTCCTTGAATTGAGGTATTCTTGAATTATTCGTTGTTTAAAAAGAACCTGGGGTAAAATGGGACATGGGGTAATATGGGAAATTATAATTTATGAACATGTTTTTGCACTTAGAAAAATAAAAAAAAAATTGTTAAGTGCTTCTTAATATGGCATCAAATTTTGAACTAGAAAGATATGTTTAAAATGATCGGATTTTGTGTATCATTTGAAATATAACCGGGTTTTGCAAATAATTTAATATTGCTTATATAGTGCTAAGTTATGCTCAAATTATGACATTGGTGTAAAGTGGGAAACACTTTCTGAGGTAAAACGAGAAACGTAATTTAAGCAATTTTTGTTATAGTTTTAGTCAAAATATTGTGTTATATGAAATATTTAATTGGAATAGCCATGAAAACTTTAATCTTGACCACAAACCAATGAAAAGCAAAATTTTAACTTCACCTGATATTAGATCTGAATAGCAGAAGAAAGCGAAGAAGTGAATCTTCATTAAGAACTGAAAGAATGCATCAGTATAGATATTGCAACTTCATTATAAAGAGATATTTTTACAATTTTCTTGAATGAAATTCCGAACAAATTAGGTATTCAAAAATTCAATAAACTGCCATATCAGCGAATTGCCTGTATGTATATTTGAAATCTGCGAAATTGACACATTTGTCCATTGCCACTCAAAAAATTCTGACTAGGAATATATGCAGCTCTTTTTTGTATTTCCTTAATATTTAAGATGTTTATGAATTTAAACTTTATTTCTATTACTTGTGGTTCCCCAAAAACTAAAATTGATATTCGGCAAACCTACTCATTTGTACTCAAATAAAAGGAAATTCTTTCAAGATTGCAAATTTGTAGTTATTTTTAGGATAACTAGACCCTGGTGACCTATGCACCACTTTAAATGGTAACCGCACATATTATCACATATGTGTAGTATAAATATTGTCGACTAAGACCGACTTTAACTTTCATAATTCTTACTAACTTCATCATTTTAACCATCACAATTTCCCTACTTCAAAATTTCCCATGTGACCTAACCTTCCTTACTTGGTTTTTCTTACATTACCATTCTTTTGTTATTTCCTTATTCTAATTTTTTTTTATCCTTAATATATTTTACATTGTTATGAAAAAAAGAAACAAAACATGAAAAAGAAAGACTAAAATAGCATTTTTGTAAATATTTTGAAGTTTCCCACTTTACCCTAGAATTTTTTTAAGATGGCCTAAATAAAGCTGTTTTAAAAAGATCGCTAAAAAGCAATTACAAGGCACATAAATGGTATTCTGTTGATGCAAAAAGTTGGATCATGAACCAGTCTTAAAAATAATTAAAAAAAATATATTTAAGTGTACCTCATTTTTTTTGAGGAAAATCAAAACGTGTCTCACTTTACACCAGGCTCCCCTACAACATTTGTACCAATTTTTAATTATTTTTAAAGTTGTATGCGAAACCCATTCGTTGGTTATACACATTTTTATCCATACGTCCTTCCAATTACTAGTCCTACATACTATATTTTCTTTTACAGCCATCCACATTAGATTTTAATTTCATCGTTTCTTAATTATATTAGAATATGTCAGAATTTAATTTAATTTATAGCCAAACGCGACGTGCGTTGTGTTAATAGTGAGTTTCGGTCGGTTCTGCAAGTAGCAAATCTAATTAGAGTTGGGTAAAACCAATTACAATTCCAAATACATCAGACTGATTTTCCATCTGAATGTCGCAGAAAATCGAACCGCAACCAAAATCCGTTGATATATTTGCATCTCAAAGTGCAGATATAGTGCAATTCATTAAAGTACATAACTAAAAACTAGTAAAAAAAACACATATTTTTAAGAATTAACTCCTTGTCAACTGCTCTTTAGGTGGTGACAAATTTCATAACAATCGTCATTGTTTTTATTGTCACTTTGCAGCTAGAATACCATTTCGTGACAATTGTCACTCACCTCATTTTAGTCATTGCTTTGTCATTGTCATTGCTCGTTAGAATAGGGCTATTAGTATCAAATTTATCTTTTTTTAAAGCAATATGACAATTGAAATCAATTTACAGAATTGAATTCTTCAAAAATAATTAGCATTGAAATCAATTAGCATTATTTTAATTTCAAAATACGTCTTTTCCTACATACAAATCCTACTATGAATAGGATTTCCTTTTCATCGAATTAAGATTTTAACCACTTCTTAATCATATTTGAATATTGAAATAATTTAATTGTTTTCAGTCTAAATTCAATGTACATATTTTTAATACCATTTAAATTATTTTGAAATTAATTTGACCATTGAATTCAATTGCCAAAATTCAAAATTCCGAATTTAAAATACTTTTCCTTTTTTTTATTTATATATTACTATTTTGAATTTAATTTACAGAAATCATGTTCTGAATTGAAACTGATTATTTTTTCGGACTGTAATATTAACACTATTCTCATATCATAATATGCGTTTTCTACATCCAATACGTCGTTTTCGTAAACATCTATCCATTACAGATTTTAACTTCAACGTTTTTATACCCTACACCTATGAGGTACAGGGTATATTAACTTTGTGCATATATTGTAATGTATGTAAGAATTCTCTTATCAATCTGCATATTAGACATGTATTTGAAGTTCCCTCTTCGAAATATTCAATACTGCACTCTCAGCATTGAATGCATTTTGCAAATGACAATCGACAGTATTATAGTGAAGTTTCTCCAGCGGCTATACTTCACTGCAGTATTTGTTTCATTGTTGTCAAGTAGTGTCAAGTGTTTTTTTTAAATGCATTTGTGCAAATGTATACTGCATATTAAAATATGTTTCCTCTAAAATATTTTCTCTGCGTGCAGATTTCAAATTTAACATGGAAGTCCAGTAACGTTCCAACCGAAATTATAGCAGTAGCCATTTTATGGACCTTTCTTTAATGTCAGTCCATTTATAGCCTTTTGTAGTGTGTGCAATGTAATCAAAAATATAATTGGCCGACATTGGAAATAATTGTTGAATCTCTGCCAATGGATGGAGCGACTATTTGTTGTTTTGTATACATTATTTGTAGCGACTAGCTGTTTTAGTTATGGCTGTGGTTCTGCGGCACTTTGAAGCACAACCATCAATCAAATCAATTATTATTGATTCCTTGCCTTGGCTGCCAGCGACCGTCGTCCATGCCAGGTTCAACAAAAGATCGATTTTAGTGCTGGATTCTTTTCTCAGCACATTTTGTAGTTGTTGGGGCTGCTATTTAAGCGCCATAATAAACAGTTTTTTATGTATGATTTGCTGCCTTTTCGATTGCTATATAAGACTTATAAATGTAGCATATAAGGATAACAAATTATAGAAGTATAGACCAAAAAAACATCCACTTCTTCGTGTTTTTGTTTCGTAGTACAACAAAAATACAAACGGCAAAAATGAAACCAGTGAAGGAGCAAGAGCAGTAGCAACAACACAGCATAAAAAAACCTCCTCTGAATTTTATGAATTTCCATTTTTCCACAACTACAAGAGCAGCAACCACATTAAGTTGAGCATTTTTTTTTTCTCCATACCACAAGATCCCAATCATATGCACGCAAACCCCGAAAACAGCAAATTAAAGACTGAAGGCCTAAAATATAGGCTACCGGCCAACCGTCCGTCCGTACGGTCGACCGGCCAGCCAATTGTTCGACCATTTGGGGTGTATGAGGCGCTATTACGAACAGAAAAATGATATAAATTTGACATCAAAACATTGTTTAATTTTTGCTTATCGGATGTCGAAGGACTACGACTCGGACTGGTCGACAGGTTTTGGTTTTTGTGTTGGTCACAATGGGCTTTGTGCTGTTACTTTTATTGTTTCTGTTGTTGCGCTTGCTTTGTTGGCCAATATGGCTGCCAATTGTGCTGGGCTATTTGGTTGGCCATTCTAATTATCACCGTAATCAACACTCGTGCATAATGCCAGGTAATTGACAACAACAACAGCATACGATACACCTGCCAATCACATATTGAAGAATAGATTACAAAAGCGATTGCACCAAACCAATAGAATATATAATCTTTTTTGGTATTCAATATTATTAAATTACAAGTCAAAACCATTGTGATGACACACTGAAAATATATTTCGAAATATAAATTAATAATATTTTCATTTATATTTGATGTAAATAGATGAACAATAACATTGTTCGAAAGTACATTTAATTATTTGTATGTTTTTTGACGCGATTTATAATTTTTCTACCGATTTTAAATAAATTTTGAACACTTGGCATTTGCCATTTATAAAAATTAAGTTTAAATAAAAAATCGGAATGGCCTCATCGACGCACATCTCAAACCCTTTGGCCTAGAAATGTAAAATAGAATTAAGAAGGAATTACTTGAAATTTGACTCCCAAAGTAGCAAAAACTGGACTTTTAATTCGTAACATCAATGCCAGGAAATTTATTTGCACATTGGACTAAGTCTTTGGAAAAGGAGCACATCGAAATTTTTTGTAAGTAACCTTTAAACTAAAAGAGACTTTGAAAAAAGAAAAATTGTTTTAAAAACTAGACACTTCAGGGAATACATATATTTTAGTATCAAACTGGTGCCATGAGTACCCTAGATGTAATTGAAAGGCAGAGTTGACTGATTTATCGATATGAAAAATAAATAAAACAAAATTCCTGGTTTTTCAACAAAATATCTTAAATCAAATTATATTAAATTATATAATGCTCTTATTTCTGGCATAATCAATTACATTTTTGTTTATTAAGGCATTATTGAACAAAATATAAATTACGACTAAAATGTTCACAATAAAAAAACTGGAAATAATCAAAAAAATATGTGTTTTGGCACACATATTTTTAGGTAATTTATAACCAAGGATTGAAACCTAAACGAATAACGGTTTCGATTTCGGTTTTTTCCGCGTTTCGGTTTCGGTTACGATTTCGGTTTTAAGTTTTTATAACGGAACGGTTTCGGAATACCGGTTCCATGTTACGGTTTCGGTTTTGATTTCGGTGTTTGTGTAAATTTTCTTTATTTCCATATTTTTCAAATAATTTAACATTTTTTATATGGTGCTAAGTTATGTTCAAATTATGATACTGGGGTAAAGTGGGAAACGTAATTTAAACAATGTTTGTTGTTATTTTAGTAAAAATATTGTGTTATATGAATTATTTAATTGAATACGCCAATAAAAAATTTGAATTTAAAATTTCGTGACCACAAACCATTGAAAAGCAACATTTTGACTTCACCTGAGATATGATCTGAATTGCAAAGAAGAATAATTTTGAACAATTTCCATCCATAAAAGCCAAAGATATTAAATTTCAACAATTCACTGCAAGACATTGTCATCTTAATCTTTTAATCTTTTAAATTTTAAATAAAACGATAGAATTTGAACGCTAATTGTGTTTACGATATACATTTTACGATATGCATGTACAATAAATATAAGGAATATTTCGTATAGGGCCCAAAACGCAGCCTATCACCTGCCATTTTTACGCATTTTTCAACATATCTTTTAGATACATTTAAAAAAAAATATTAAATGCCATTTTTACGCATTTTTCAACATATCTTTTAGATACATTTAAAAAAAAAATATTAAAAGTATTTGATTTCATATGTTTTCGGAGCAATATATGTTGAAAAATGCGTAAAAATGGCAGGTGATAGGCTGCGTTTTGGGCCATAGGCATATTTCTGTTTTCGTCACAGATTAAAAAAATCCGTATTCTACACGTACCGTATGTCAAGAGAACACAAATAATATCTTGCAGGGTAACATTTTTCTTTGCGAACACCATGCGTACACACTCAAACGCTACAAAACGAATACTAACAGAAAGAAGAGAATACAACAATAACGATTACAATTCGAATACACACACTTTCACAACAGCAACTCTTCGTTGCTATCCTGTATCATCGCATGGCAACAAACAGACGCATGACAACAGACAGACGCATGACAACAAACAGACGCATGACAACAGACAGACGCATGGCACCACACACATGTATATATTTAGTACAGCTATCTAGTTGGCAACAACAACGAGTTTTCTTTCCCGCCAAAAATTCTATCAAAAGCTTGGATGCTTCTTTATTCGCATTTTTGTTGTTGTTGCACTTTCAAACGAATCAACAGATTTGTGAAAAAAAAAATAAAAACACAAAAAGCAATATATCAGCTAAATATATCAAAAAATTAATATATGAAAATGTTCATATATTAATTTTTTATTTTGGTTTTATAAGTTAAATGAAATAATGCACATATAACTTAACTAAGAAAACTTCATGATTTTACAATTAACAAAAAACTATATATATAAAAGTAAAACAAAAATATTAATGTGCATAGCACAGTGCATATGCACAATCGATGTACGAACTAGCGTAGCGAAGAAAAGAGAAAAAAACATTGTTTTGTCTATTTTAGCTTTTTGAAGCGACTTTTGAAGCACTTTTAAAGTTACTTACCGCTTCAAAAGTGCTTCACAGGCCTAATTTTTAAAATGCTTATATTCCTTAGAATTGACAAAAACAAAAAAAAACACACATCTTCATTAATGTTCACGTTCATAAATATTTTGCACGCTTTCCATTAATATCATGAATTTTTTTGAATTTCATTATTACCTTAAAAACATAATAAATACATTAAAATCATAAAAAACGCAAGAGTCTTGCTTTTCTTGCAGTGTTAGTCTTGTACTTGCTCTTGTTTTTGCAGTTTTTGCAGTTCTTATCTTGCTCTTTTTCTTGCAAGAAAATCTCAATCTGGTTCTCGCTCTTGTACTTGCTAAAAAAAAAATGCAAGAACAAGAAATTTTTAATCATTACTAATGTAAACAAATATCTGCTTTATACTTGAAATGTTTAAACTTGTCGAACTTGCACTTCATTTTTCGTATTTCCTTAAATAGTTACTGAGATGTTAATAATTTGAAACTTTTTTCACTTGCATTACCATTGTTTTGTTTATGTCCGATATTGAGCTGTTTTGAAAAATCACTCAATAATCCATTAATAGACTTATAAATGGTATTCTATTGAATAGATCCTTTAAAAGAATTTAAAAAATATTCAAATGAACTTTTCAAAACTTGTCCCACTTAACCTCAAGCTCCCCTATATATTTTACTAAAAAATAAATAAAAAAAACCAATATTATTAAAAATTGAATCATTTTTTAACATACAAATTTTGCTTGGACTTACTGGTGTTTTGTTGTTAATTCGATTAATGAAACAAAAAACATATTTTAGACCAAATACTTTTTAAAAAACTGTTTTAAACCGGTATAAAACTGAAACCGTTTATATCGGTTTTGGATATCGGTTTATTTCTGATTTTCGTATAACGGTTTCGGTTTTAAAAATGAAACGGTTTTAAACGGATATCGGTTTCGGTTACGGCTTCAATCCTTCATTATAACAATAATTTTTCAATTTTATAACTGTATCTTGACTACTTTTCTAGTTATAGGTTCCTAAAAAGTTATGTAAAAGTGATTTGTATGGGAGGTGGGAGTTTCCGTTAACCGATTTGGCTCATTTACGAACTCGGAAACCACTTTTCGCTAAAACATATTAAAATAAATTTTCATCACATTCTGACCATTGTTTTTCAAATTTTCGTGTAATCGGACAGCAAGACAGACGGACATAGCTAAACTGAAACGGGTAGTGCTGCTGATTAAGAATATATACTTTTCCATATCGGTAGCACCTCATTAAAAGCGTTACAATATATATACACTAAAAAAAAAAAACTCTGCTATTAATAGCAAACTCTGACTGCTAAATTTTAGCACACTTTAATTTGCATTTACAGCATACTTTTATCTGCAATAGCGAACTGGTTGCTTGGAATCTTAGTTCTGCTCGTGATCAAGATCGTGCTAGTGTCACTGATGTGCACATTGCTAACCTGCACTAGATGGCGCCATAGGCACGAGACGCTGCAGCTAAATGTGTCTATAATTCGTAGACTCTTATTCGACAACATGTTTATTTAAAATGTATGTTTCTTATACTTAATGATAATGCACGCATGCAAGAGTGAAATAGTGAAATAAAGGTAAAATAAAAATATGAGATAAATAAAAATAAAATAAAAAATAATAATAGTATAAAAATAAAAAAGTATATCAGAAATAAAAAATATTATATTACAAAAAAAATATATTTTTTTATTTTCTTTTTTTATGAAAAAAAAAACCGACTCTCCCAAACATAATTTTGCAGACATAGCATATATCTTTGGAGCATTAAGCAAACAAAAGTATTATTGCATTACAAAACATTATTATAATGACAGCCAAACATATTGTTGTTTTCGTTCAAACATTTAGAATGTATAATCTTTGACGTTCTTACGAACATATATGTTTGAATGTTGTGAAAAATATTTTACTTACATGCAAACATATTGATGTTTATATTTCATTTTAATGTAAAAATGGTAAATTTGGTTATATTTACATAATAATGATAATCAGCATGACCTCCTGAGGCGATTGTACACTATACACACAAAGAAAAAGATAGGTAAATCTAACCGAAAATGATGGTTAAAATTGCAGTGACCGAAAAACATGATAAATCTAACCGACTAAAAATTGTTAAAATAATAGTTCGTGAAAATAGTTCGTTTACCATGAATAATTGTTCGTGTACCATGAAAATAGTTCCCATGGAAAATAGTTCGTTTACCATAAAAATAGTTTATTTACAAAAAAAAAGAGTTTATTTTCATTAAAAATTGGTTATTTACCATGAAAAATAGTATTTCATGGTAGTATAAAGTACTAAACAAATATATTTATAATATTTAAACGTATTTCTGCGCATTGGCGGGTTGGTAACGAAATCCCGACGCGCAAAATCCCGAAACCAAAATCCCGCCGCGACAAAATCCCGAATACAAAATCCCGAAAAATTAAATCCCGAAAACCAAAATCCCGCCGCGACAAAATCCCGAATTAAAAATTCCGCCTCGACAAAATCCCGAATTCAAAATCCCGCAGCGACAAAATCCCGAAATACTTGTATTGCGATGTGAAGTAATACATGAATTTATGAAATCGGGCGATTTTTAGTCTAATTTATTGTTTTTTTCTGATACATAAATGTTGACTTAATGCGCCGTAGCCAAATTTTTTTTTTCCCGATTCTTTCGAAAAAAAAAATTTTTTTTTAGTTCTGGTTCATAAATTCGCGCGATTTTTTTTTCAATTCGAAGTGTTTTAAGTTTTGAATGAGTGATTTGCTTAAGTAAATCAAAGTGTTTTATGTTTTACTGAGATATTTGTTTCGCGTTCGCGGATTCTAAACTTTTACTTCCCATTGCAATACAATTTTGCAGAATGTATTTTAGTCAGTTTTAATTGAATATTTACATTTTGTAACGAGTCGTTTATTTTAATTATTAACTGTACTTACTTGTTTTAAAATAACTGTATGTTAATGCATAAATTTAGATTATGTTAGCCTCTTATAAATTGTGTCAATCAAAAATATTTTGATAGAAACAATACTTTCCATTTTAATTGTTTGAAAACTTCGTAAGTAATACATTTTATTGTTCTGTAAAATATATATTAATTTGTATTATTGACAGAATACGCTCATGATGTCAACAGTTTCAATATTAAAATCAAATAAAGGACGCGTAAAGATATCTATAGATGGATTTTGCTATGTACTGAACAAGAAAATCGATAAACGTCATCATTGGGAGTGTGAACACCGAAAAAAAATATTATGCAAAGGCCGAGTGACGACAGACGAGGTTGTGGAAAATGGGAATACTACACATGCTATAAAAAATCCACCAACTATTCATAGCCACGAACCTGTAAGCTCAAAAAAAGATGTCTGCAAATATAACGAAACAATTAAGGATATGGCAAATAAAAGCTATCATCTAAAAACATCCCAAATTATCCGTGAAGCTACAATTTTGACTCCGGAAAATACCAGAGTTTACTTGTCAACTAAAATGGCACAGAAACGCAAAATACAACGATTTCGAAGAAATACTTATACTGAACCAAAAAGTCTTGAGGATATAAACATTCCTCAAGCTGTTAAATATGTAGAGAACCAGTTATTCATTTTATCAGAAAAAACTATTAATGAAGAAAAAATTATAATAATGGGTACAAAGAATACCTTATCCACACTAGGAAAAAGCAAGTGCTGGCTTATGGATGGGACTTTCTATGTTGTACCCATTCAAATGAGGCAACTATTTTCCATCCATGGCGTCGTAGGACTTCAAGTTATTCCACTTATATTCATATTAATGAGTTCAAAAACATCTGAATTATATTCAGAAGTTTTCTATGAATATGCCGAGTGGCATGTGATTGGAAGAAAAATTTGGATCCAAAAATTATTATTGTTGATTTTGAAAAGGCGAGTGTGCGAGCGGCAAAACAATTTTTTCCAGATGTTGAGCTTCGAGGATGTCTGTTCCACTTTAGCCAAATAATTTGGCGACAAGTGCAAAAGGAAGGATTGACACGGAAGTATGGAACTAATGAAAATTTTAATTTAAGCATTAGAATGCTAAAAGCTCTTTGCTTCGTTTAACCGGAATTAGTCGGTGATTATTTTAAAGTACAAAAATCAAATTTAGACGCAGATGAAAAAAAATGTGTCGCTGGTTTGAAAAAAACTACGTTGGAAAAAAAAACAGACCACAATATGAACCTTCTTTCTGGTGCATAACCAATTATTTTCCTGAACACTTTCCAAAAACCTAAAATAGCGTTGAGGCCTGGCATCGTCGCCTTAAATCAATCGTCGTGAAAAAAATGCTGGAATATATGAAATAATTGATCATCTCGGAAAAGAAACCGTTTTAGTTCATGCCATCTTAGACAAGATAAATTCTGGTAAGGAGCTTCCAGAAAATAAAGCAAAAAAACATATTAGACTAAAAAATGTAATTCAAAATTTTCCAAATACTGAAAAGCTACAATATTTAAAAAATATTGCAATTAATTTATCTCTATATTATAAAAATGTTCATTCATTAAAAATTGTTCACATACTGAAAATATTTAAAAAATATTTTATATTATAAATATTAAATTATAAATATTAAATTTTTCGGGATTTACCAATCGGGATTATTTTTTATTCGGGATTTTGGTTTTCGGGATTTTATTTTTCGGGATTTTGAATTGAGGATTTTGTCGCGGCGGGATTTTTTCAAAATTAAAATTTTAATTCGGTATTGTGTCATTCGGGATTAAAAAAAATCGGGATTATGTCGCGTCGGGATTGTGAAATTCGAGATTTAGTCATTATCCCAATTAAGATTTTATTCCCAGCGTCATCTACTTTTTCCAACCGCAGCACAAATTCACCAGTTCGATGGGCATTCAACATTTATTGAAAATCCTAAAAATTTACAATTATTTATGATTTATTTTGCATATATACACTAACAAAGTCCTTAGACGAAGAAATGATTGCCTGTGAACATGAAGGAGATTCGATGTCAGTGATGTTCTTATTCAGATCATATTTTCACAAAGCCAGAATTGACAGGATTATCTGGATCATCCGCCTGCAGAACACACAATATATTGAACAATTCACTATTTCAAAAACTCATTTTAAATTGTTTAATTTATAAGTTAATTGAAAATCACTTAAATCAATCGGTGCGTAAGCACACGTCCACGAATAGTTTGTCACTGAATATTAACGAACGAGTTGTCTCATTTTGTGCAAAGCATCAATATTCTCATCGTAAAGAGAGAAGAGAGAATATAATTGCGTCGGAACCATCTTTTCGGTTAGATAACCAACCAAAATAGTAAAGTTACAGTTATATTTAGTTAGTTTTACCATTTTAATAGTTAGTCATACCATTTTTATGGTTAAATTTATATGCTACAATTCTTACGATTAGTTTAATTATTTTTATGGTTAAAAATGTCTCAATTTATTTTAACAATTTTTTGTCGATTAGATTAACCACCTGAATTGTACTTGTTGTTTGTGTTTTCAATACAAAATAGAAAAATGGTTT
The DNA here is from genome assembly GCA_951804985.1 of Dryomyza anilis. NCBI lineage: Eukaryota > Metazoa > Arthropoda > Insecta > Diptera > Dryomyzidae > Dryomyza > Dryomyza anilis. The sequence goes on along the minus strand of OX638132.1, from coordinate 27,985,835 downwards.
ATTAACAACTTTTTTCGGTTTGATTAACCTATCTTATTTTTCTGTGTGTAAAGCATTTATTTTTTACGATATACGCAGTAGTTACAACGTGAAATTAATACCCTTAATATTTATTTTTTCCATTTTTGAAAGGGTAAATTGAGTTTGGTACGCCGTTTGTAACACCTAGAATGAAGCATCCCCAGTATGGAAAAGTATATATATTCTTGATCAGCAAGAGTCGATTCGTCTGTCTGTCTGTTGATATCACGATTACAGAAAAATAAGAACAGCTAGATCAATGAAGCTTCTAATTTAGATTACTTGTATATCTACGCTGTACCAACAAGAAAATTGGCATGATCAAACCATTGTGAATTGCGAACCGACCATTTATGTTCAAATACCTCATAAAATTTACATCTACGGATGAATTTTACTTTATACGAGCTTAAGTGAACCTTTTTTTCCCAATATATATTGCCTTTATGCTCAAATATATGAAAATAAAGTTTTCTCCGGAAGGACGTGTGGTTCTCGAAAAAAAAACGTAATTTGGTATACCTACCTTTTTAAGTGGTCACCGCACACATTACCACATATGTGGTAATAGTCGGCTTAGATTGACTATAACTTACATAATTCTTGCTAACTTCATCACACCAACTATCCCTACTTCAAAATATCCCATGTGACCTAACCTTCTCAACTGGTTTTATTTCAATTTCGAGTTATACATAACACAAAAATAGAGGACTGTTCAAACATTTTTAGGGATATCACAAATGTCTGTCGGTAATGGTTAAAAAAATATATTCTATTCATATTCAAATTGATATAAAGTATACATTTAAAAAAAAGATAGATGTTGCTATTTTTTAGTAATTTCTTTTAATTATTTTTTCATCATTGAAAGTTTAGTGAATTGAAATAAATGCATTAGTTATTACAACAACAATTGCAGTAACTATTTAGAAGAACGGCGACAACAACATCAATAAAACAACAGCAACAAAAATCCGTTTCATGTGCCGACAATTAAGCGCCATCAACAATTGCTTCAAAGTTATTGCAGCGCGATCACTGCGCTGGTCACTCATTCATAATTCGAGAGCAATAACAACAACAAGAACCACAAAGCGTTGAAAACAAGCGGAATTCAAATGAAATTTTGACGCGCGAAAAAGGCACCGGCAGCAATATGCGGCATCGGCCACAGCAACAAAGATAAATTGCGGCGATGATATACTGTGGGAAGAAGCATAAATCATTTTGATTGACAGTCTGTGCGGTCAGACAGCCGGCCAGCCGACCAGTCGAGGCGGCATCAGTATCAGCGTCGGCGGTGGCGGCGAATACTCTAAACCAAGTGCCCGCTTTCCCCCATAACCAGGAGGGTACCATATGCCTCCATGGTCATTTATGGTTTTTGGAACAATTTGTGTGGACGCGATCGTTTATTAACGTTTCTGCGAATCTAAAGAAGAGCGACGACGATTGATGTTCTTGCTGCTGCTGCTGTTGACGATGTGGAACACTTTGAACTTATTTAAATTATTCAGAATTGTATGTGGAAAAACGTTTCGAATTAATAATAATTATCGAGAAAATTACATTCGAACATATGCAATAATTACAGGGTGCAGTAATTAAAGTGACCACATAACAGAACAGATCAATCATCATGTTGATGATATTTTCGGTGTTCAGATGATGATGTTGATAGTTTCTTTAATTGCGATCATTTAATCGCCCTCGCTCTACTCTAGATTCACGTTCATTTGTAATAATTCATGTGTATTTGCGTACGAGAGATAAACTCTTATCGCGTTGTAAAACTGAGATCAACACGATCAGCAAGCTCCACATGACCCTCTACGCCAAAAGACCCTCTACACGAAAAAGCAGCAATCTGTAATTCATCTGTATATAAATTATAACAAATTTGCTAAATCAGCATCCAAAGCCGTGCGTCCGAGTGTCCTCGTCGTTCACAACTGAACGATACCGACTCCCCATTGCGCGGGTTATACGATATGTAATTAATTCTTACCTTGTTCCGTACCCGTACTCGACACGGTGGTGTGGAAGTTGGAGTGGAAGAGTCAGCGAGCGAGACACAACTACATTTTGATTGTATGTACTACATATTGAATAGTTTGCTCTGTGGTTTCGGCACTACGAGGCACTCGTTTGTTCACATGTCGACCACTAACTTTATGGCCAGCATTTACCAATCCCTATCATTCCAGTGGCATAGTAACAAAGTTATGGGATGAAGCTTATTTCTGAAAATCTAAAACGAACATAAAACTTGGAAGGATGGTTAGGTTATATGGGGTATTTTGAAGTAGGGAAATTGAGGTGTGACTTGTAAGAATTTTGATGTTATAGTCGATCTAAGCTTGTAATAGTGAAATAATAGTACCGAATTTCATTTTTTAACATTATGTTTTTTGAACATCAAGTCAAGAGATTTATCTAAAAATAATAATAGTACCGAATTTCATTTTTTAACATTATGTTTTTCGAACATCAAGTCAAGAGATTTATCTAAAAATTTCACTTCGGCCAGAATTAAGTGAAATTCAATGTAGATGTAAGTTTTATATGAGGTACTTGAACGATCATACCCATTTTCAATTCCAGATAGTGTATAAATAATATGTCAATGTTAAAATTTACTCAAATGCCGGACAATTCTATCCTGACACATTATTCCCCAGACAAACATTACGTACAAATCTTCCTCGGACAATTCCTCACTGAGATAAGACATTTTCGCACATAATTTCTTCACATTTCGAATAATCCATAATTGTCTTAAAGAAGAATAGTCTAAGGAAAATGTGTCCGGTGAAGAGTATTCAGGGTGTTCGGTTCATCGATGTCAATAATTCTGGGGGTCATTCCATGAGTCAAAAAAATAAGAAATTTTAAAATAAAAAAATATCTAATTTTGCACCCAGTTTAAGATACAGGGTGTTTCAGAGATGCATATTACTAACATGACCTAGTCAAGAAAATTTGATATAAACTATAATCTGTTAAAAAATCAATATCAATTTTTAACTCATGTTTTAGAAAATTAAATTACCTTTCCAACTCCTAAAGTTTAAATTTACAAAAATAAAAATACAAAATTTTTACTTTGGGTCATATTAATAAAAATCGACTTTACTCAAAACTTGAAGCAAATGCTCCGGATTGTCAAAATGTTTCGCATTTCATTTAATTAAAATACTAAAAACTATTTGCTAATGTTCAAAAATATAAAATTTTAAATTGATAGGTATTAATAAAAACGTTAAACTGACCATTTACTATAAAAATTCTAAAATAAATTAAAAAATTTGCTCAAAAATATATCAGCTTGCTTAAGAGTAAATACTTTTTTTTATTAATATGGCCATTTGTCATTGATTTTCTCAAAATTTCATTAACGATCACCCATTTTTTAATAATTTATAATGATAGACCAGTTAATTCTCAGTTCTTTCTCACCAATTACAGTGATTTTAAACTGGTAAGTATAGTATTATAGTGGTAAGTGTAGTATTATAGTGAAGTCTCTCTAGTGACTTCACTTCACTGCAGTTTTTTTTTTCATTGGTGTCAAGTAGTGTCAAGCCATTTTGTTTTTTAAGACTTTTAATGTCTTTAAAAAAGAAACCAAATGACACTACTGTCACTGAAAATGCAACAAGTACAGTCAGTGCAGTAAGTGAGCACAACAAGTAACATCGGGTTTAATGTGTTTATTAAAATTAAAACAGACTTTGTTTAAAAAAAAAATGTATAAAAAATTGTTTGTACGACAAATTAGTCAAAAAATAACAACATTCAATATTATTTTATTTTTGAAAAAAAATGTTGTTTGATAAATAAAAAAAACTTAATATAAAATATTATATGATTTTCATAAACCTTTTAAATTTTTTCTATATTTCAATATTAATGAAAATTCCCTAAATTATCCACTATCTCATGTTAATGTTTACGGCGAACAAATTTTTTGTTTATGTCGACAAATACGATTTTTTTTGAAAAACTTATATCTTGCATTCGCGCCAAGCTGTATCACTGATATTATTTTGATTATAATTTATATCGAAACATCAAAGTCATGGCAACCTTAATGGGACATTTCTGTCATACGATAATGTTTGACATTTATGGCAAAACATGTAGTGTCTTCACAATACATTTTGATCATACAACATAAACGTTTTCTTAAATTATGGCTAGTGGAGACGCAGTATTAGAGTAAAAAAAGCAGCTAATTTAAGTTGTTTTGAGACTCTTCACTACAACTACGTCTTGTATGTGTTTTGTTTTGACACTGCTTGTGCTTTGTTGTTGTGATCAACACATTCATTTGATTTTCATGCACAGAGACGGTGACATACGGTGATATTAAATGAATGTCTTGAAGTGAATTTCAAATGCATTTGTTCAGATGTCTAGTATACATTCCACGTCAAAATAATAGTCAAGATAAAGTGTAGGCCGAATATTTCTTACAAAAGCGAAGTTTCTGTCAGATTTTAGTTGGTTTTCAACAAAAACGCCAGCATTCCTACAACAGGTTTTGCGCAGGTAATCGACAAATTCAAAAATTTTTAAGTGTCACGGCATATTTGTGGAATGTTTTTGGAATTCTATATGAAAAAGCAGGTTTCCGTAGAATATCGGAAAGCGTTAATTGATAGTACGAACTGTGGTATTAGACTGGACACGTGACTAGTTTCGCGGAGATAATTATGTGGTCCTATTTCTGTCACTTTTATATGAAACCAAACGGCAACTTTAATACGGCGTTGCCCCAGGAATTAAAACCTCATGCAGACGTTTAGACCTATCACAGAACTGGTATTCATGATCCTGCTCTTATTCGGTACCAATGGCACGTATAATTATTACAAACTGTCTCCTGTCTGCATTGAAACCTTTAGACTAGAACAAATAAGAGGGCTTTTCACCAGTCACGATATATGTAATCTTAGAGCAATTGACACCTTTTCCCGCATGGAGTTGCCACACGGCAGATTTTTTAAATAACAAATTGCTTTAGACAGTTGACGGCAGATAAAAATTCGATATGAGAAATATTTGAAATAACTGCCACGAGCCAGCTTTTCGAAAAACAACGGCATTTAACTTTAAAAATATTCAGTATTGTCAAATTATTGGTACGCTTTAATAATTAATTATTATTGACCCCACAAAAGTTCATTTATTCGGCGTTAAAAATCATATCTTCCGAAAAGAAACTTTAAAAAAGTGACAAAATTTCTGGTTTTGCAATGAACTTCGGTTTGAAACAGATTTGTTTCATGAGCGGAATCTACGAAAGCCAATTTGTTGTGCTACCTTCATATTCTCTATATCTGTCTCTATAACATTCATAATAACCTTACTATAACATTCTTATAACCTTCCTAATACCTGTCGTTAGGTTTTTGTATAAACTCCGCCATTGTCTGCCAGAAGACTGCTGAAAACCTGTTGAGTTCTTGCTTGAAAACTGCTATACAAACAAAACGACTAAAGGAGATTCGTTTAAAGTATTTTAGACTAGATTTTTCTCGGCATCATATATATCATTTATATCATTTATAATTTGTATCTATTATAGAAACATGGACTTCTACCAAATTTGACTAACTGAATACTTGATCTGGGAATTTCATCTTCATAGTTAGCGAGATCAAAAAATATACCAACATCAAACTAAAACAATTTTGGGAAAAAAGAACAGAACAAAAAATTCATCAATATGATGAATTTATTCATAAATACTATGAATTTTTCACCAACTACCAGATTCATCATATTGATACCACCGTTCATTGAATGACATTTTGATGTATGCATTCATTTATAGATTAACTTATTCATACTATCGAACATCATAGTAAAGAACGAAATATTCAATACAATGAATTTGAATCGTCATATTGATGAATTTGTTCATAATATTTATGAATATAATATTTTTTACGAATTTTTCAAACAAAAAAAAAATGTTTAGAAAATAATTCGAAAAAAAGTGTTTGTTGTAAAAATTTTATTTAAAAAAATAACAACAAAATAAATTGAAAAAAAAAGTTTAGAATTTTTTTTCAAAAACAAATTTTTTTTTAAATATTTTTTTAATAAATATAATTTTTTATTAATAAAAAGTTGTAATTAGAACTACTTGAGATCTGAGAAGTACAGCAAAAAATAAACGAATAATAAATATTATGATAGAAATTTGATTTAATTCTGAACATAATTCTTCAATATGAAGTAAAATATGTTATATTTTATGTTCCTGTTCATTAATATGATGAATGTATTCTTCACATAGAATTTATCATATTGAAGAACACTTTTTTGACAATTACCAAGCGTTCATCATATTTATGATTGCATTCATAACATTGATGTCGTTAGTTATTAATATTATGAATGGTTCTTCAATACAATGAATCACGAAATTCACCAATATGATGTACATTTTTTTGTTCTGTGCTTAACACCGCCACTGCACCGAAGTATCGCTGACATTTCTTGCTGCTGTGGTTGTTGTGTTGCTGATAGTGTTTGCTTAAATTGCTGCTATTTATGTCGGCAACTACCGTATAACTTTGTTCAGCGCCAGCAACAGCAAAACAAATGGCCAACAATATGAAAAAATACAACAAACGCTGAAATCAATACGATGTGTAATAAATTGTAAAAAAATGTTCATTAAATTATGATTCACCCATGAGCGCCAGACCCCCGAAGGTGACCAGATCACGATAATCGCATCCCTGGTAGAAATGGGACAGGATCAGTAACGGCTTATTGTATTTCTAACTTGTCATAAACCGAACAGGAGAAATTTACCTATTAGGGTAGACACGATCATGGCCTGATCATTTTCGCCATGATCGGGTTATGACAAGGTAAATTTTCAATGATCAGGTCTCTATCATGACCCTAGTACAATTTCTGCTAGGGTATATGACAAAAATTTCCATCATCATATCATTCCTAATAGCGTAGGGAGATACTAGGGAGATTCATTTTTGTAGCGTCAATGGCTCGACTGGTTAGTGTGTTGGACTGCGAAATGTCTCAGGTTCGATCCCTGCGACTGTCAACATCAAAAAAATATAAATTGTTTTTCTATGCGACGCTACCTCTCGGCAGTCAATGGGTTACCTACGAGAGTAACACATTGCCTATGAAAACGCTCTCCCCGCCGTTCAGATTCTGCATTAAACAGTAGATCCCACCACTCTGAGTACAAATATAACACGCACAGCTCAAATGGTGATAGAACTCGGCTTAGGTACTTCAGAACTATAGCGTCAAACTATCATTATTTTTATAATTTAAAACCTAAAACACCAAACATCAAATTCAACATCTGGCAACACCAAAAACCTTTTAATTATTGAAGCGCCTGTCGTCATCTACCTGGTTACTCGTACCATGCGCTTGTCAGCCGAACCCTACTCGAGAGCAACTTTATCCAATGTTGTTGCTGACGCTGCTGCTGCTTGTGCTGTCTGCTATTCGGGCCCACCAGTGATCACTGATCAGCTCGACATCGTGGCAAATGTTTGAATGTTATTTATAAAAATTATGACATGAACACGATCGAAATTCATATAATGATGTTATGTGGTAAATAAAGCGTTCGGGATGGGCTGTACGGTGCAGGGTGCGGGTGTCGAAAGTATGCGATTTTGTTCGAATGTTTCGGACCACATGAGGTCTTGCGACCAGTGCTTATAGAGTTCTGGAATTTGGCGAGTTTCAGACTGCGAGGTGTCGAAGCATTTTGTGTCTCAATAGTTGATTTATTTGGCACGCCAAAATGCAGGAGCCTATAATGATTTAGAACCAATTGACCAAATAACCTTATATCTTTGGAATCAAACTTCTCACTTGTTTGAATTTGAAAGATATGCAGAATCGCTGCGGTTCTGAAATCTTTATATTCAATTTTACAATGTGTCTAATTGCATAAGTGGTTATCGTTATTGGTTAGTTAAATATAGTAATTATATGAAATAGCAAGTAATCGAATATGCTGCACACTGAAAATTTTATTTTTGAATTTTGCATTACCGTAAAAAATTTATAAAATCATTGAATATTGCAATGAACTATTTCGAAAGATGTTACTACTACGCAAAACGATAAAAATGTTTGCCATGGACATCACATAAATCAATTCTACTACGTAACGTTTTTAAAAAACTGCTCTCGGAATTTTTGGCTCTTTTTAACCACTTTTTAGAATTAGAGAAAATACGGTCTCTTACATTTTTTTCTTCTAATTGTCAAGACTAATTACAATATACCAACAAATTCTATTATTCAGATAAATTTTTAGATATTTGAATGTAAAATGCATTTTTTTTTTAATTATTTTTGGACGATATTTTCAGAATTTTAGATTTACCCACAAATCATGTATATTTTTATTATGGCAAACATAATTGGAGCAAACATAATTGGAGACTGCTGCAAATAGAATATATGTTTGGGCTATACGCCATAAGGAAATATAATTTATGTTTGGCTCTGAACATAATATATTTGATCTGATACAAACATAATATATTTACACTGATGCACACATAATTTATATTAAGCTCTGTACATAATATATTTCTTCTGAAACATGGAAATTAATGCTTCTGAATATAATATGTTTAGCTATGAATATAATTTATGTTTGGATGGGAATACAAATATGTGTACAGGCAAATATAGTAGGTTTAGGCATAAGCATCGTTCCGTTGTCACGCATAATTTTCCAATAAATATTTTTTAAAGGTATTTGACATATACAAAAGGTTTCTTAATTAAAAATAATTTACCAATTTCAGTAAAAACGTAAACAGTGTCGATATGCACATACAAAAATTGTATGTAGCGTGAAACTCAAACCAAATTTTATTTGCAATTCAATTTGTAAACATAATCATATTTACAAAAAATTGAATACTTGCAAATAAAAGTTTAATTGTACAAAAATGATCGCATATTTTCGCATTTCTTTGTCAACTCTGTAACACTGTTTAATGCTATGGATTTTTAAGTAATTGCTAAAGTTTTTTATATATAAATATACGCAAACTTGCATCGTTTTTGTACAATTAAACTTATATTTGCTAATTGAATGACAAAGAAATTGTTGTTTGTGTTTGAGTTTCACGTTATGTACACTTTTTAAATGCACCTATCGATTTCCCTAGTAGAAATTTACCGTATTAGGGTATACATGATAATGTGCAGATCATGATGCAATCAAAATGCAATGATCAGTTCTCTGTAATGTCCCTATTACAATTTCTACTAGGGCTTGGTCATATATTCACACTATTCACATTTATGTTGATTAATTATTTTACCAATTTTAATACTTAAATATAATACTTAAAAAACATAATATATAAAAAAAGAAAAGTACGAAATAAAAAAATATTAACCCCCAAATCATGTATCTTTTGATTATGTGAATGCGATTCGTTTCCAGTCCCATTCGTCTAAAATTTTTATAACGTATTTCAAACGTTTCGTTCGTTTCGCTCTTTGAATCGAACGTTTGTTCAAAATTTTTGTTTTGCCAACTATTTTTCATAAAGACAAATTTTTTTTTTTTTTTTACTTTGTCGTATGATTTATATGCTGGTAACAAAAAATATCTCAAAACGAGCATACTCAACGTTTCGTTGGATACATGAATCAAAAATTGTAGTCACACGATATTCAACCGACATTCAAACGAATTGTAGCCGATACGTTGTCACCGGGAAATACATGATCGACATGTAAAAAAACAGAAAAAAAATGTTGTAAGTATGTTTTCTTTTTTATGGATTGGAGTTAACAGCAAAAAACTAGTTAAAACAGCCAAAATTGTCTACTCTAATAGCATAAAAAAAGTATGTTTAAACAGCACACTGTCTTTTTTTGTTTCAACGAAATCCGGCGCTTCCTATTTTCAGAAAACATTTTTGATGTTTTTGCAATCTTTTTTGCTACTGTTATAGACTTTTTATTTTGAGTGTACTTTAGGTATAAATTTATGATACATATTTTCAGATTACGCACATTAGTTTTTTTTTTTTTTTTTTTTTTTTGAAAATTGATTATAAAGGGTTTTTCAACAGGGACGCTACAAAAGTAGAGCGACAGGGACAGCAAACGACGCCATATTTCTTGCCGCTCTTTTGACATTTCTCTTCAGTAAGGTTTGCCATTTCATGATGGAAAGATATACGAGCCAACAATGAGTCGAAATTATTAAAATTTACTACCGAAATTCGGAATCAGTGGCCTCAACGTTAAGAGCGCTACGTCCAATTTATGGTTGTCATAATCGTCCTAGCAGATCAACAATTGAGCATCTAGTGGAAAAATTTGAATCCACAGGCACAGTACAAAATGTTCCCGTGCCAGTGAGACAAAGAAGTGCCCGTAGTGTCGAGAATATTGCTGCCGCTGAGGCTTCAGTTGAAGAAAGCCCAAATGTGTCTCTAACACGTCGTTCTCAAACGTTGGGCATCTCTGTGACGTCCTTGTGGCGAATTTTGCGAAAAGATCTTGGCCTACATCCTTACAAAATCAAATTGACGCAAGAACTGAAGCCGCTTGACCACCAGAAGCGTCGTATGTTCGTGAATTGGGCTGAGCAACAACTTGAAAATGATTCGGATTTTCATCGAAAAATCATCTTCAGCGATGAGGCTCATTTCTTGCTGAATGGCTACGTCAATAAACAAAATATGCGTTATTGGTCAGACAGCAATCCACACGTACTCCATAAGTCATCATTGCATCCCGAAAAAATTACGGTTTGATGCGGGCCGTACTTCTTCCGTGATGATCAAGACCGGCACGTTACTGTGAATGGGAATCGCTACCGTTCAATGATAACCGAATATTTTTGGCCCCAATTGGATGATATGAACTTGGAGGACATGTGGTTCCAACAGGACGGCGCCTCAAGCCACAATCAATTTATAGGAAATTTATTAATGAGTATCAAAATTAAGTTATGAGGGCATATTTCAAAAAGTGGTTCAATTAGAACAAAAATAGTAATTTTTATAGTTAGTTTGGAATATACTCTAGATAAACATAAAACATTTTTTGTTAGTTATTAAATATTAAATGATACAAAAATTAAAAAAAAAACAAATTTAAATTCGAGTTAAGATTCTATTAGCCGAAAAACCTATTGAAATATTAGTATTCAGTATTATATTAGAATTACCATAGAATAGAAAAAAAATGGTTTTAAGATTTTTTGTTAAGCTTTTTTTCCACAGAACTATATTTTTTTATTCCAAGTAGTGAGTAAGAACGGCTAAAAAAACTCTGCACCATTATAAGTGCTTTTTCGGATGATGTCTGTGTTATTTAACCTCTAATGACAAATGTAGTGTCACTAGATTAGTTCGTAGTATGTTGGACTGCGGGCAGTAAGTTTACGGGTTCGAACAACCGCGACTGGGGAAATTAAAGTCAAATGGACGTGAATATTAAAGTCGGTCCGGCCGTACTATGGAATACCGAAAAACTTTTGATTGGGATATTAAGTTGGGATTATGCTGAATATTTTACTCCCACATAAGACCTATTGTCTTAAAAAATTAATTAATTTTAAACTTTATCTAGAATCCTTAATTAGTTCATCGTAATACTTAAGCATGCCTATTTGAATGACCAAATAATAAAGGGTAATATGATATTAAATTCAAATTGACCAAGTAGTTGTTAATAATTTAAATATGAGATCTTAACTGACAAATATTCCAAATGTAAAGTAAAAATGGGTGAATCAAGCACATTTTTAAAACATACGCATTAGAAAAATATTTATATGAGAAATAAAACAATAGGTTTTAAATGTTATAAATGATATCTTGAATACTTTTCGAGTTATTGGTACCATACCCCTATCTGAAGGGTGTTACAATATTTGCAAAAACTTATTATACCCCATATTTCATTGGTTTAGAAATGATTTTTGTTATATAATGGCGCTCTACCTAACAGTAGATAAAAGTCTCTCCATTCGACATTCGGAATTGCGATATAATGTACCAAAATTTGACTTTTTTTCAACTTTGACTTGAATTTCGGCAAAATTTTGTGGGTGGGCAAAACAAGAGACGAAACTCTATTAGAAATGATAAGTTTCAGTTCGGTAGAAAATCCATCTGACCACTTGTGGCAGTGTTATTATTACTATGTTATTTATGTTTACACAGAAACATAAATATAATTGCAACAAATATTATTAATTTATGATCCAAGAAAATTATGTTTCATATTATTGTATAGGTACTATTACAATCTAAACAAAGCTTTATATTGCAATCTAATTGGATCTCATTTCTAATATAAATAATATATATGATTGTTATGAATTAGTTTATAATTGATACCATAATATATACAAACATATTTTTCCCTGAGGTGTACAACTTGCCAATTTGAATGAAATTGTATGTCAACCATCTATGCGTACAAGCGCTTGGACAGTGTTACATGCGACCACTTGTGGCAGTGCGTTCTTCAAATGTGCGTCAGTGTAAGTTCCACCTTTTTCACATGCACCCACTCAATGCCCATCGTCATCATTCGTCAGGCACAGCCAACACATTCCCAGCCGCACTCGCCGCCAAGCATAACAATGCAGCAACCTTCACACAGAAAATCTTTCATCGAGAAAATTATCGAGTACTTTGGATAGATAGATTGTTGGTTTGTTAGTCTAACTAAGGCTGGCACTGGAACGGCGAAACGTACGAGACTGCGGATGGATAGACGGACGGACGGATGGATAGACGAACGAATCTAAATTATAAAATTATAGTGAAGACAATTGCATAAAAAGTGGTGAAAATCTAAATATGTTCGTTGGACAATGCGGGGCATGCGATATTGACACATATATGTAGATGTCTATGCAGTTCAACTTCAGGTTGTCTATATCAGCGCTTTCCAACCTTTTTTTTTATTATAAAAAAACAGATCATATATACGTATCAGTTTTCATTTCATTTTGACCATAACTCCAAAAATCCCAAGAGAAAAAATATCACAAAATAAAAAAGAAAAGAGGTAGGGAACAAATGGTTTATTTATATCAAGTGGCTTATTTATCGGAGCGTCTTAGAGGGTTTTAAGCAAGGATTGAAACCTAAACGAATAACCGATTCGATTTCAGTTTTCTGACTCGTTTCGGTTTCGGTTTTCAGTTTTTATAACGAAACGGTTTCCTGTTACTGTTTCGATTTTAATTTCGGTTTTAAAAAAAAACATTAAGGATGGATAGGCCACATGGGAATTTTTGAAGTAGGGATAATGTGATAGTTGGTGTGATGAAGTTAGTAAGAATTATAAAGTAATAGTCGGTCTAAGCCGACTATAAATACTCTACACATATGTGATAATATGTGCGGTTACCATTTAAAGTGATGTATAGATCCCCAGGCTTTACTAATCCTAAAAATAACTCAAAACATGCAATCGCTGAAAAAATTCCTTTCATTTGATAGCCATATGTACAAATGGATAGATGTACCGAATTTAGATTTATTTTTTTTTTAACCACAAGCGGGAAACATTATTTTAATATATTTGAGCAAAAAGTCAACATTAATTTAACCAAAGAAGCCCACATAAAATAGAATTCATCTGTAAATGTAAATTTTATATGAAATATTTGAACATAAGTTGTCGGTTCACAGATCACAATTGACCGATCATGCCAATTGTTTTGTTCAGAAATCGTAAATATATAAGTAATCTAAATTAGAAGTTTTATTGATCTAGATCTTATAGTTCGTGATTTCAACAGACGGACATCGCTAAATCGACCTAGAAGGTCATGCTGATCATGAATATATACACACAAAAAAAACTTTGTCAAACAAACCCTTAAGTGTTTGCAAGCTTATTTGTAGGAAATAATCACAGTGTTTCTCACAAATGATCAGTAGTGTTCCCCACAAACACGAAAAGTGTTTCCCACAAACACGAAAAGTGTTTCCCATAATTATTTGAAGTGTTTCCCAAAAATATTTCAAAATTTATTAGTGTTTCCCAAAAATAATTGGATAAGTTCAATTGTTCAAGTGATCTTTTGTGACAAGCTGTACGATTTTTGGGGCAAACACTTTCAATGTAGCATTTTTTCCGAGAAGTTATTAATATTTAGGGCAAACACTTTTAAAATAGATTGCGTTCTGGGAAACACTTAGTGTTTGCCCCCAAAAAAATTTCATGTATTTTTTTACTTTTCTTAAACACTTTTATTATTTACTGGTAACAAATGAGTTTGGGAGTAATAATTGAAGTGCCTTTTATAAAGTGTTCTTGGGAAACATTTTAAATGTTTTTTTATAAATTAGATATTGTTTTGTTCAAACACTAGAATTGTGTAATTGTTTGCAATAAGCCATTATTATTTACGACTAACAATAAGTATTTATGGCAATCAATATGTATTTACCAGAAGTAGCCGATAGCTTCACACAAGTATTTTATAAACATTCCTTTTTTAGAGTGCAGATATGCTTCCTTCTGAAAACATTTGTTCGAAAAAAACAATGAGTTTTGTAGAACAAGAAGTTTTTAGTTTGGGAACCCTCAGATCTTATTAAATAATATACAAACATGCCGTGTACTTTAGAGCTTCTATATAAAATAATTGGTCTGTTTTTATCACTTTTTAAAATCGTTTAAAAGCGGTATAAAACCGAAACCGTTTAAATCGGCCTAGAGGGGTCAAATTCTATATATATATTTTTTTGATTTTCTGGATTTCTAAGTTTTCTTAAAAGCTTTATAACTTTTAAACGGAGCGTCATAGAGTGGTCAAAGTCTGCAAAGGTACATAACTCGTTATAATCTACTTACTGGAACCAAATATAGCAGTGGATGAAAAACGTTTTTCTTAAAACCTTCATATATTTTAAACCGATCGTCCTAGAGTCAAAGTCTGCAAAGATTTTTTTGACTTTCGGGATTTCTAATTTTTTTTCAAATCTTCATAACTTTTGAATAGAGCATCCTAAAGCTCGTTTAAATGTATCTAATATATCAACAATTGAAAATGTTTTATTAAAAACTTAGAGAGGTCAAAGTCTGCATAGTTTATGCTCAATATTAAGGCTGCCGTTTGGTACATAACTCGTTTCAATCTACCTATAGGAACCAGAGATATGTGGTTACTTGGATATTAAGGAATAAATCGTCTGGATTTCTAAAGTATTTCTTTAATTTTATATGTATTTGTTATTATTTTTCCTTTTAAATTTTAAGATTTTAGTGGATTAATATGTTTTTATTGAATTATTAAAATATCTAAACTATCTCTATAATTGCCGACTATCCTTTAAAACGTTTGGGAACCAATGATTTGTATATATGCAAAGATATGTAGACAGTATCACATTGTTATGTTGTACGGGTTACGTGCTTTGGTAATTGTGGGAAAATGACGCTGGGCGGCATGTTTTTAGTTATTAATTATTAAAGAATTTAATTAATAATTATTACATAGTTATTGCCTAATTAATTTAGCACATATTATTAGGCAAATATTTTAAGTTACTTTGGTTTTTCATGTGTTTATCAAAGGTTCAAATCTTATTTTAATAATAATAATAGTTTGGCGCTACAGTCCTGTACAGAACTTCGGCCGAGCTCTCAAATCTTATTTTACCAAACAAAATATTCGTATAAGAAAAAACATAATAACACTAGACAACAAATGAAGATCTTTTTTATCCACGATCTTAGTATGATTTTCCGATGGACTTCCAGATTCTAATCACGACCTGTCAGATTAATTCGAATTTCATGGAGTTTATTTCAAAATATAAGCTGAAGTATTCTCAATGGAATATAAAAAAAATCGATCGATAACTCAAATCTGTAAAATGTTAAAGTCCAAAATATGTAGTAAAACACGAAAATTGATATATATTTGTATTACGTAATATCTCAAAAACTTGAGGAAATCTGAAAAAAATTAGTATGAGGTCGTGATTAGAATTTGGAAGTCCATCAGAAAATCATACTAAAATCGCGTTTATTTTTTTATGTTGTGCCGTGCAATTTGAGAGGTACCCAGTACGCCTCGATATCGTTACGAGAATTATTGTGACAAGAATGAAAATTCGGACAATTCCATACACTTTCTCGGAGCGTGAAATTGTCTGAAATATATCTGATGTCAGATGAAAACTTCTTATAATAGTTTGGCACTGCAGCTCTGTACCTAGACCGATATTTGTACTGAACGTGGCGGGACCTACAGTTTAATGTCGAATTCGAAGATTGTGATGAAAACTTTTCTTGAGCAATGATTTAGTCTCGTAGGTTTGCTATTGACTGCCGAGATTTAGCGTCGTATAGAAAACTGTTTATATGAAAAGATATTGCCAGTCGCTGGTATCGAACCTGGGACCTTTCAGCGCATAGTCCAACGCACTGACAAATCGAGCCACCGACGCAAACTCCTCATATGTTTGCTAAAAACATTTCAAACAAAAGTTTATCAACTTCTTTGAACCTGTCAAAGATCCTTTTGTGGTACAAGATTTTATAATTGTTCTGTTATTGAGTTTAAAATAACGGATAAGAAGAAATAATTCTTTTTATTTTTCTTTATTTCGAAATTACATCTAAACAAGTGCCATAGTTATGATTATTATAATCCAAAGCCTTATTGTATGCACTTTTTGCGGTTGTTCTGAATCTGGGACGAAGGTGTGACCACACACAATCAGCACAAACGGCGGACACACTGCACAACCACACAATGCCAATAAGTGCCAAGGGTGTTAGGGTCGAAGGCGTTGCCTAGCCAACGATGGCGGATTTGTAACGGCAGCACATAGAAGATTTAGGTCTGATAAACAATGCGCCGGACTGCAAATTATGATGGAAATTAATAAAAAAAACATGGCGTAACATATTTTTAAATGCATCGACGATTTACCTGGCAGCCACACAAGCAAAACTGTGGTTACTGTCACCGCATGTGTGCGAGAATCAAGACGGATAATCGAACAGAACATAAACTATAATCGCATTAAAACGCCCTCAGAAGATGATTGGAAAATTAAAAACAAAATAGAAGTGCTTCTCATAAGTATTTTTCATTATATAATAACATTTTAAAGCAATTTTTGACATTGAGCCGACATCTGGCACCTGTTCTACGAAATGTATGTGTCTTTGGTAAGGTCTTCTGTAAGGTGTTACAATGTTTGCTGGGTATTGCTTAGAATTGACACAGTTTTTTTGGCAAAAGTCAATACAAGAGTTCTTGAGTTATTTTCAGTTGTTGTTTTATTTACGCAGGTGATACGTTGCGATCCAAGATATTAAAATATTCTAATAATATGAAATTTTGAAAACCGTTACTATTTGATATGACCGTACCTTCCCAGTCTTCCATTCGTTTCGATACAGCTTCGAGACTGTCTGGAGATGTCGAGAAATTCGAACTCGATTCGATCTCGATTATATTTTCGTATCAATTTTATACTACTATTCATTCTAAGATGCACGCAGATATCGTAACGAGGTTTGCTTCAGTAAGGTTTGCCATTTCATGATGGAAAGATATACGAATTCGAATTTCGGTAGTAAATTTTAATAATTTCTCCTCGTTGTTGGCTCGTATATCTTTCCATCATGAAATGGCAAACCTTACTGAAGAGATATGTCAAAAGAGCGGCAAGAAATATGACGTGGTTTGCTGTCCCTGTCACTCTATTTTTGTAGCGTCCCTGTTTATTCGAAAACCATTGCGATATCGAAGTGATAAATATTTCAGTTTTTATTTAAACGAAAAATTTAAAAAAATAGTAGTAATAAAGCGACGAGATCGAACTTTTTTATCGCTGTTAGTTCGAGAAAACTTCGATCATCGAAAAACTCCGTGACATGGCATACTGGATTTCAAATGGAAACTTCTGAATTTCAAATGGAAATTTCTGAATTTCAAATGGAAATTTCTGAATTTCAAACGAAAATTTCTGATTTTCAAATGGAAATTTTCTGAATTTCAAATAAAAATTTCTGAATATCAAATGGAAATTTCTGAACTTCAAAAGAAAATTTCTGATTTTTGTCTTCTGAATTTCTGAATTTCAATTGATGTCTTTTGAATATTAAATGGAATTTCTGAATTTCAATTGATGTCTTTTGAATTTCAAATGGAATTTCTGAATTTTAATTAATGTCTTTTGAATTTCAATTGATGTCTTTTGAATTTCAAATGGAATTTCTGAATTTCAATTGATGTCTTTTGAAATTCAATTGGTCTTTTCTGAATTACAATCGTAAATGGTGTAACAAAAAAGGAGATCGTGAGTTCGAATCTCGCCGGGTCCTGAACACCACATGTATATTTTTTATTTTTACAAGCTTTTATTTAACTTCACTTGTTTTTCGTTTGTTCGTTTTACATATGTATTTCATTATAGCATTGTTTATATAAAATTATATGAGTCATTTACCCCATCTTCGGTTAAGCACTAACTGCTACTTTAACTGATAGTTACCCAGAGACTATATGAAATTGAAACACATAACTGGATATTGAAAAAACGTCCCTAATAGTAGACAAAAAAAATTGCTTTGAAAAAAGAAATTTTTGATCATTGTTTTAATATCGATGAAATTAAATTACTTTTAGAATACAGCATTTCATTCATTCATTCATTCATTCATTCATTTAAAAAATCATTACTATGGCCTTTTTCTTACTTATTACGTTGGTAACCTAATGCCTATCATCAGTTCGATTTTATCTGTCTGTCCGTCTGTTTTTCTGTTGAAATCACGATAACTAGAAAACTAGAAAAGCTAGAATAAAGCAATTTCGTACTTAGATCACTTATATGCCTACGCTGCCTGGTATTTAAAATGGGACTGATCGATCGATGTTCAGTATATGTGCCGTCCATTTTTGTACATATACCTCATATTGCATTAAATCTACGGTAAACTTTTACCGGAAGAAATTCAATTTTTATGGTAAAACATACATATAATATTTCTTTTGCACACCGAGTAGTGATGACTTCTAACAAAATACAAATTCGGTAAACCTACCTTTACGTAGGGGAGATCGGGGCTAAGTCGACACTTTTTTTTCAATGCTAATTTTGACCACCATATCAATGATATTGGATGAAAATAATAATACAGTTAGATAGATTGATTCATTAGCTAAAAATATTCCATAAGCTGTAAAGATCTACAATATTTAGTTTCCACGAAACAAATGCAAATGCGACACAACCTCAAATCTGCTTCTGAAAATAGTCTGTACCCAGGAAAAAATTCGCTCAAATACCATTAAAATTGGTCAATGCGACAATTATTGATTTAATAGTATACAAAAAAATAAATCTTTTCATATAACTCAATGGCAATGTCATGGTATTTTCTAGTATTTAATGGTATTTTCCGATTAAAATAATAATTTATCCTATTGACTATTTTTAATAGTAAAAAACTATTATTTATATAGATTTTTTTTCTGAGTATGGGGTAAAGGTGACACTTCTCTCGCGAATGCACATTTTTGATGATATCTTTCAATTTAATTGAATTATATATTCCAAGATAAAACTATTCGTGCTGTTTTATTCAGGTGCCTCGAAATTGTTTTACCATTACCATTAAAATGTGAATAAATTTTAGCTATTTTTTGGAATAACTTCTTAAATCATGGTCAAATGATTGACAAATCTCCTTATATTGTAAGAACGGACTATTTTGTAAAACTCATAAAACAATAAATTTCATCAATTGTATTTGTACGTAATCTACTTTGGTCAAATGCTTTCGTGAAGACTTTACCCCACGAGACTTAGTCTAATATTATTGGCATAAAAATGCGAATTGAATAGAAAAATAAAATAAAATTCAACACGACATGATAAGTGAACCCCTTACTACATAAAACTCACCACTAATTATATAAATAATCAAAACTTTAATGGCAAATAAAAGTTTACTGCGTTATCAACATCTAACTTTTGGTGTCAAAAAATACATTTTATTACATAAAAACTGAAGTTCAAGCACAAAATGAATTTCTCTTCTTTGGTAACTGTGGCACCTCATGTTACGTGTACAGTAGTTGATTGAACTCGATCTGACATCCCATTCGCGTTTTAAAGCAGAAGTTGACATAACCCCGGTGTCGACTTAGTCCCGGTCTCCCCTACATACACCAAAAAAATTACTCTAGTAAATAATATTACATTTATGTATTTGTTTTGAAAAATGGAGGTCTACTACATTTTGTTAGTTTTTAAATACAATTGTCTTTATTTCACTTAATTTTACTACACCATGTATTAAAAGTTCGTTATATACATATTGCACAAACTGTATTGTGGTTTAATTTTTCGCTTAATTTATTTCTTGATTTTAATTATTTGTAATACGTTCAGTAGCCCAGATTTAGATATTATTTCAAAAACATTACAATTTAATTTGTGTCTGAAAGTGATTAAATTAATTAATTGTATTTAATACTATAGCTATGTTGTCTCCAATAATGTTTTATTTTCTTACTTAATTCAACATGTTAATTTAAATTTTATTTTAAATTAAACTATCGTCAATTTGCATAAATTAATCACGTATTTCATTGAGAGCGCAATAGAACAAAACAAAATTGTATAAAAAAACACACTCCATTCATAGATCAGCCGCAGTCGCAACTAATCGCAGGTAACTGTTTCCGATGTATTGCGTGATCAGACCAATCGGTTTTTTATTACTACGCATCGACACTTGATCGACGTTTACGGCTGCCGCTGCTGATCGACGACGACTGACTACTATTGGTTGGCTAATGATTTAATGATCGTGGTGCTTCGCATAGTGATCGCTGCAGTTACCTCTGCAACAGCAACAGCCACAGCAGCAGTTGTCTGCCGATCGTATATTGATCGTCAGATTTAAACTGCAATCGACACTCTAATTGGTTGTAATCAAACAAAGCTGCTGATGATTATGGCGATGGTGAAGATGATGATGAAGAACGTCATGGCATCTTGATAATGAACATCAGTCGAGATCGATGATTGTCTGAATCGTCAGACTCGATCGATTTGACCGTGGATGCAAATATAGTTGAAATTGCTGCCTAATAACAGAGCGTACGCCACATGTGATGGGCATTTGTATCCGCAACACTGGCAGCAAAAGTCACATTCAGTGCAATTAATTTACTACCTTATTTGAGGAATTCCGCAACAAATCGACCAGGAGTTGAGACTCATCCTTTCATTTAAATTTGTGCTACTAATTGTTCGAACCACTATCTCGAGATATACAGTGGTTAATAGTTGTAAAACAGTTACTTTTTTTTGTTTTTTTTTATATTAAACTCTCTTTTGACCATGAAATGCTTTTAAAGTGAGTAAAACAAGCTAATTAAAATTTATGTCGTACTTTCTAAATCCGAAAATGAGATTATCATACTTATATACTTGAAACTTATATTTTTAACATATTAAAAATATCAATTAATAGAATTTTGAAATTCAAAAAAAAATATATATAATTCCCCAATTGTATCTACAAAATTCATTTATTTTTGAAATTTATTTTATAATAAAGAGACGCTACAAAATTACAGCGACGGGGACAGCAAACAACGCCATATTCCTTGCCGTTCTTTTGACATTTCTCTTCAGTAAGGTTTGCCATTTCATGATGAAAGATATACGAGCCAACAACGGGTCGAAATTATTAAAATTTACTACCAAAATTCGGAGTCAGTGGCCTCAACGTTAAGCGCTACGTCCAATTTATGGTCGTCATAATCGTCCTAGCAGATCAACAATTGAGCGTCTAGTGGAAAAATTTGAATCCACAGGCACAGTACAAAATGTTCCCGTGCCAGTGAGACAAAGAAGTGCCCGTAGTGTCGAAAATATTGCTGCCGCTGAGGCTTCAGTTGAAGAAAGCCCAAATGCGTCTCTCACACTTCGTTCTCATGCGTTCTCAAGCGCTGTGACGTCCTTGTGGCGAATTTTGCGAAAAGATCTTGGCCTAAATCCTTACAAAATCAAATTGACGCAAGAACTGAAGCCGCTTGACCACCAGAAGCGTCGTATGTTCGTGAATTGGGCTTAGCAACAACTTGAAAATGATTCGTATTTTCATCGAATAATCATCTTCAGCGATGAGGCTCATTTCTGGCTGAATGGCTTCGTCAATAAACAAAATATGCGTTATTGGTCAGACAGCAATCCACACGTACTCCATGAGTCATCATTGCATCCCGAAAAAATTACGGTTTGGTGCGGTTTATGGGCCGGCGGCGTCATTGAGCCGTACTTAATACCAAGAATATAATGTCTAAATATGTAGAAAATGTGTCTTAGTTTTTTCAACAGACAGACACACTAACAAACAAACAGATGGTGACACGGCAATACAAAGTATATGAGCTAATATTTAAGAGATAAAAAAAAATGATGAAAACAACAGCAGAACACGTGTTCTTTTTGCGAAGAATACAGCAACAATTTTACGTGTTCTTTTTGGTTTTTAATAATCAATAAATTCACTTCTCAAAATCCAGTAGAATAAAGTTTGTTTACTTTTTTTTGATAAGTAAGTAATTTGCTTTCTTGATATCCAGATGACAAATTCTTGAATTTTAGTAGTATTTTATTGATATTAGTCAAACTCTACTATTTTTTTTCATTCGAACCGAATTTTACTAGAGTTATAGAATTGTATTTCCCTCCGTGTAGATTTGAAGTTTGCGAAGATTTTGTAAATGAAAAACTATAGCGTTTTAATAAAATAACTTTTCTCATCGCGCCCACATTAAAATTACTTCTGACCTGCCATAAAATGTTTATAAATTTTCTGTATTTTACATACACTCAGAAGATACTAATAATAAATAATTTAACTTCAAATACGGTTAAAAAGAAAGTTTTCTCATAAAGGGTTTTTTAACAAGGACGCTGCAAAAGTAGAGCGACAGGGACAGCAAACGACGCCATATTTCTCTTCAGTAAGGTTAGCCATTTCATGATGGAAAGATATACGAATTCGAATTTCGGTAGTAAATTTTAATAATTTCGACTCGTTGTTGGCAAACTTACTGAAGAGAAATGTCAAAAGAGCGGCAAGAAATATGGCTTCGTTTGATATCCCTGTCGCTCTACTTTTGTAGCGTCCCTGTTGAAAAACCCTTGAAAAAAACTTTTGTAGCGCTCTTATTGAAAAACCCTTTATTAAGAAAATGTTCCGTTTTTTAAGGAAATATTAATAAGGACATTTTTTATTCCATGGACGCTATTCAAATTAGCCTTAATATAAGGATCAAGAAATAGGAGAAAATATAATATATGAAAAATATACCTCCACTCTATAATCCATAATTGTCTGATTAATGCATATATGTTTTTAGGATTAGGCTTACATTCTTAACATGGATCATATGAGTATATCTATGTTTTTTTAATTTTATGACCTTTCTCAAGTCTCGAACGCGATATAATAGAAATTATTTGGGAACATATTTTTGTAAATTTGACAAACATTTCGTCGTGCGATATCTCAAATATCCTATCCATAAAATTTTGTTTCATGTCGTTCAGGGGACCACTTGCATGCTAATAATGAAGTTCATGTCGCAAAATGAGTGTAAACTAGTTTGATTTAAAACTGACAATACTAGGGCTGTGCGATTAATCAAATTATTTGAGTAATCAATTTCTGATTAATTGATTAATCAAAATTTTCGATTAATTAATCATAATTTCCGATTAATCATCTTTTGCGTCGCGAAATATTTAAAAATATTTTACTAAATGGTACTTGAACATTTGAAACACTTTCTTTTTTTTTATTATTTAAAAAAAAGTTTTCACTTATTTTAGTTGACAAAATTTTCAAATGTTATTGAATAAAATTGTTTTATTTTCAATTAATCAAAAATCTGATTAATGATTAACAAGGGTTCTGATTAATCAGTGTTTCTGATCAATTAATCAGTATTCTGATTAATCAAGATTAATTGATTAATCTCACGCAGTATATCATGGCCAATCAACCGCTTAGTCAGTTTTTATAGACAAAACTAAAATAGTTGTAGTATGGACAAGAGATGGGCATGTGAGCGCGATTCACGAGAATCACGCGTGATTGTGATTGAATCCTAATTTTGCTCACGTGATTGTGATTGTGAGTGATTGTGATTAGACCAAAAATTACCGTGAGTGAGTGTGCGTGAGTACAATTTTTTTTCGTGAGTGAGTGGGAGTGAGTCGAATATTTCATAAAATAAAAAATATTTACATATTTTTGCTGAACTACAGAACAATAGGATCATCCCTTGAACTCAGAGGGCTTTGGAAAAGCGTATGCCTACTATTCAGAACTATAATAAATCTAACCCCTTCTTCAACTCAAAATAAGTTTCATGATTTCAGCCAACATTTGATCTAACCCGCCGTACTTAGTAAGGGCTAGTCAATTTTTGTGGGGTCATGTCTATAGTTTTTGCTTGATTTCATAGAAATGGGTTTTTATTATTATTATTTTTTGATATTCCCATATTTTAAAAAGTTTAATTTTTAATTTCTAATACACATGAAAACTCTGTATTGGCTGCCTTTTGTTTATCAAGTTTAGTTTGTTCCAGGGGTTCGTATGGGGTCCCGTTTTTATTCGAGTTATAAATGTAGTAACCAAAAAAATTGCTTTAAAAATAGTTTTTTCCAAAGTCAATTCATCCCTTGTAAATTCTACTGCGGACTATTCTTTTATTGATAATTATTTTCTAGAGATAATTTTTCCCAGAGATAATTCTCAAAGATTTTACACGAATTCGTCACCGGAGAATTATTCTTCGAGTCAATTTTGACCTTTCTATATGAACAGCACATCGAAGGTCTTTCACATTTCCATCTCCGTTAAAAATTGAGATATATTTTATCAAAATCCCTAACATCATAACATCATTATTGCGTTCAAAAGATGTAGATTGTATTGGAGGTGGCACGCTCGGTCGAACAATCTCACCAACATTACAAATGAAATATGTATTTTTATGCATTCTGAAAACAATATCAAAAAAAACACGTGATGTAGCGTGATTTACGTGAATCACGCGTGATTGTGATTGAATCTTAATTTTACTTACGTGATTATGAGTGAGTGCAAGTAGAACAAAAAAGGCCGCGAGTGAATGTGCGTGTTTAGAAAAATTCTTTCGTGAGCGTGAGTCGAAACTCACTCACATGCATATCTCTAGTATGGACTGCAACTCGAGATGGGCGCGTGCCTGTTTTTGATAACACGGACACGCACGGGCACGCCGATAGGTGACACGCACGAACAGGAGCCCGACGAGTAAATTTACAGACACGCACGAGAAGCACGATAAAACACGGGATTTTAAAAGACATGATGAAACACGGAAAAACACGACACACGACAAAACATGGAAAAATACGACAAAACGCGAAAAAAACACGGAAAACATGATATCATAGTCCCTGTCAGGAAACGCAAAGAACCGGAATCGGAACCGTTTTTAAAAATGTATGGAACCGGAATCGAAACTCATTTAATTTGTTGGTTGAAACCGGAATCGGAACCGATATTCCAATATGTTTTAGTCCCTGTAATAAATAATTCAAAAATTATGTTTGATATTGCTTTATTCTCTTAAATCCATAAGTAAAACTAAAACGACAGATTTTTTATAAAAGATTAAAATACCACGAAATTTTGATTTTCTGATGCTGAAAGTAATGGTTTTTTTAAATTGGGGTAGAAACTATAAAAAAAAAATTTAATGGACGTGCCTGATTTTGGAGGCACGGACACGCACAGGCACGATAGCAACTAGCACGCACGGAGATTTGCACGCACGAACTCAGATTTTCGGGCGTAACTGCAACCAATTTCGAGCAGTTTTAGAACAATTTGGAGTGTGTGTATCGGTTTATATTTCAAGCGCCAACCGCTAGTAAATTTGCAGAAATTTCGTTTTAACCGAATAAAGTTGATGGTACCAACAAACGGTTTCATTCTTTGAACTTCATGACTTAAGACGATTATTTTGTGTAATTCAAATATTTTGAGTCCAAATAGTTAGGGGCTGATTCCTGGGTTTATTTCCCGAAAATATTAGACCAGAGATGAGATCTGTCTGAAATACCCAGATAGATCCAATCAACTCTTTGCCAACCAACTCTTTGTCAAACTAACAAATTCGGTTCTCTCAACTGCTTAGTCGGTTGTTATTGTCAAAATAACTTTATCTTAATCCGAACTGTTTTAAAACAATTTAGTACAGATCTAGAACTATTGGGAGTGTGTACAGACTAATGTTTCAAGTGTATAGAATAATAAGCCATATTCTCAAAATAATTCGATTTAACGGAATGAAGTTAGTTGGTACAACTAACTTTTTCGTCCTTCCAACCTCATGCTGAAAGAAGTTTTTTCTGTGTGCAAAGGTGTTTAAATTCCACAATTTAAAAATTAAACCATTCAGATTACATTGTTTTTTACAATAAACAATTATAGAACAATCATAGATAATATTGACAAATAAAAAAAACTGTTACATGTTTTTTTATTAAACTTAGTTGTTTCTCGAAATTTGTATATATTTTTTTGTTCATCTTTTTATACCCTACACTAAGAGTGAAAGGGTATATTCAGTTTGGTACGCCGTTTGTAACACCCAGAAGGAATGGTATATTCTTGATCAGCCGGTATGGTATATTCTTGATCAGCATGACCTCCTGAGTCGATTTAGCGATGTCCGTCTGTATGTCCGTCTGTCCGTCTGTCTGTCCGTCTGTCTGTCCGTCTGTCTGTCTGTCTGTCTGTCTGTCTGTCTGTCTGTATGTCTGTCTGTCTGTCCGTCTGTCTGTTGAAATCCCTACTACTTTTAAAATAGAAGAGCTAGATAAATGAAACTTATAACTTAGATTACTAATATACCTACGCTGTATGTATTGGCGAGATCGGTCCATTGTGACCTATGATCCGACCACTTATGTTCAAGTACCTCATATAAAATGTACATATAAAGATCAATTTTTATGTATACGTGCTTAGGTAAACTTTTTTGGTCAAATATATATTGATATCATGCTCAAATACATTATAATAATGTTTTCCGGCAAAAAGACTTGTGGTTCACAAAAAAAAAATCGAAATTCGGTACACCTACCCATTTGTAAATATGGGTATCAAATGAATGGAAATTCTTCAGCGATTGAATGTTTGTAGGTATTTTCAGGATTCGTATACCCTGGTGACCTATATATCACTTTGAATGGTAACCACACATATGTGTAGGGTATTTATAGTCGGCTTAGACCGACTATAATTTTGATAATCCTAACTATCATAATTACACCTACTTTAAAATTTCCCATGTGATCTATCCCAACTGTGACCTTCCCAACTGGTTTTTAATTTGTATGCATAATAATGTTAAACATTTTTTTTTCCATAATTTGTTTATTAATTATGGAGCAATTTTTGTAGTGTTCTAAAAATTCTCAAATACCTTAAAATACATTTTTATACAAATAATTATATGATCAACTCTACACGGATAGAAAAGATTTGTTTGAATATGTTTGAATGTAATTAAAAAGTAATACGAAATTACCGTACATGTATTAGGAATGAAGTGTAATTAAATTATAATCGAAATTGAATTTATTTTTGTTCACGTGTAAACATTATTATATTGTCCAGCAGAATCTGTCAAATTTACCATAAATATGTTACAATACCAACATAAAATTTTAATTGCATTTGAATTAACTGCTTCTTGGCAATTTACTTGGTTAAAACTATGTTTCGGAACACAGAAAATGCTAATCAAATCTAAATACAACGTATGTTCTCAACGCTCGTCTTAATTCGATAATTTATCGACTGACGAAGTTGGCAACGTTGTGCAGCATTTTCTACCGACGCCATCTTTTGCCATCGTTTGAACATATTGATGTTTAAAAACAAACAAAAAAATAAGTTGGATTTAAATAAGTGTATTCTTGCAACATTCTTCTTGTATACGAAGTTGGCACACGTTGAGCACTCGATAATCGGCATTATATAAATATATAAATTGTGATACTAAAAGTACAAATAGTAACAGAGTATAATATACAATTTAATAGTGCAGTATCTAATTTCTGATACTAATGTAAAAAAACCACAAATAAAAATCAGTGTTTCGATTTTCAAACATAATTGGGCATGTTTTTTTACAAAAGCCTCCGTGAATTCCTTGCCTACGCTATGTGCTGTACTGAGACCAACTGTAACTGTACCAAATATAAAGCGAGCCTGGATTGTCTGGTTTAGTGTCTGCTGGTGCAATTGTTCATTCAATGATGCTGTCACTTGTACTTGCAGTTTTAAACCAATTATATATATATGCATTTAAAAATTTGTATATGAATTCAATTATTATAAATTCCCACTTTTAATAAAAATAAATAAAAATAAACAACATTTTATTTTATTTTCAGAATTCCTTTCCAAAAATATTAAGATATGTTTTTATGCAAACATACTACTTTTTGAACTGAAACAACTGATATGTTTCACTGGAAACATATTTATATTCAGGTCGTTCAAAATCATGTTTTAATTTGAACATATTTATGTATCGGTTCCAATATTTATTTTATTTGGATGTAGTAATTATTATGTTTCCATTAGAACATACACCTTTTTATAGGGGTAACATTAAAATGTTTCCGGGATATTATAATGTAAGTCGGAGCTCATTACAACACTGTTCAAGTCTCAATACAACCCGGTTTACAAATGATTTATCAGTCAATTATATATTATCTTTACATAAAATTCCAAACATACATGTTAATGCCTGCAAAATTATGTTTGGGGGAGCCCTTTTTTTTGCAGCGTGTAGGTTTTTAAATAATTTTACTTTGTCTAGTTATTTTAATAAATTTTTATTCACAGTAATTGTTCAAAGTGTTAGCCTGTATTGGTTTATTCTTATTTGGTCTGACGAAAAAATATTTCTTTATTTTTTTTTTGGTCTCCAGTTATAATTTTTAATATTCTTTAACTCAGAACATGAATTTTCAAATCTCTTTAAAATGTTTCTTGAATTCGAAAATAATCAAATAATGAAAATGTTTGTGCAAATAGAAATGTTTGTACACTGCAAGATGTGAAATTAAAAAATAATTATATATTTAATATATTTACAATCAATTTGTTATTTTTCTAAACTTAGGTTAAATGGATCCTTTATTCTTAAAATTAATAACGAGCTCACGATGCCACTAACCATGACTGAGCAGCTAATGACCGCCACGATAAGATCCAAAGCAATTATACATTTTTTTTTTAAACATACAGCTTGAACCCCTTTTGCGTATGGGGTTCAGAACTAAAGTCTGCAACTATATAAGACAGACACTCAACGATGCACTCATCCTTGCGAATTTCATAACCGATTATGCTAATTATCCTTGTTGCAGCCTGTGGTCAACCTGTGAGGGGGACACTGCGAAATAACAAGGCAGGGTCATTCAGATCGTCGATTAATGATGACCCAAAAACTACAACAACAACAATGTTGTCGTTGGCGACACACGAAACAGAACACACAACAGCAACACAAAAAAACAAAGAACACGAGGCGCGGCAATTAAAAATGTAAATATTTTGATTCCGCAATTAGTTGATGTCAATTTAATGGAAAAACTATATAAATGACACAAAGACAGGCAGACAGACAGCCATAGCCATAACAAGGTGGCAGCACCGGCCGCCTCATGTCAGAGGCACAGGTGACAGCAGCACAGGCTTGCTCATTGCTCACGTGCATGTGACGTCGCGGCGTTGCCAACATCAAACTCTGACCGCGTCTCGAAATAGAAAACCATAAATTTTGCTAAAAACAAATTTGCATGCAAAATTGCTCAAACAACGAAATATATTTATATGCCATATATTTAAATTTCTATTACAAGATGAAAAAAAAAACACATTAAGTGGTATAATGTATGCATCGATGTATATGTAAAATAGCACAACTGCCGTTGAGGGAGCCGCATAAAATGAATGTTAAAAGCGTTAAATTTATATGCATTTGACATTTATAGGCCGCCGCCGTCGCCGTCGTAGACACGTCCAATGTCGCACTTTAATATGGCGTCCTTTCAGCCGTGAACGTCGACGCCATGTTGCATCCCATACATGCACACACACACGCACACACACAAATCCAAATAATAAGAAATGCGCGCGCATTGCACTTCCGCTTCCCTTAAATTATAGTGTGCGCAGAGCTAGACGACATAAAGGGCCGTCCAAACAACCACCTACATCGTAAGAAAACAAAACTGAGATTTTGTCAAATATTTGAAACGATTTTAGAAATGTTTAACGTAGTTCATTTCTAGAAAATAAGTAACAAAATAAAAACGAACGAGTGGGAAAATTTAAGTTACATGCAGAGTAATAAAAATTCATCAATATTATGAATTTATTCATAAATATTATGAATTTTTTTATCAACTACCAGATTCATCGTATTAATACCACCGTTAATTAAATGTCATATTGATGAATACATTCATTATACATATATATGAAATTATTCGTACTATCGAACATCATATTGAAGAACACCATATTCAATACAATCGTCATATTGATGAATTTGTTCATAATATTTATGAATATAAAATTTTTAAGAATTTTTCAAAAAAAAACGTGTTTTTTTAGAAAATAATTTGTTAAAAAGTGTTTTTGTAAAAATTTTATTTAAAAAATAACAGAATTATAGTGATAATTATGGGAAAATGGGTATATTAAAGTGAGAAAATTAATAATACACTTAAATTAATAATTTCACGGATAGAAAAGATTTGTTTGAATATGCTTGAATGTAATTATAACGTAATTCGAAATCACCATATAAATATTGGGAGTAATATCTAATTACATTGTTATTGAATTGTATTATTATTTTGTTCAGATTGAAATATTATTATACGATATTTAAATATAATAATAATAATAATATAAATAATTGTTTGGCACTACAGTCCTATAAGAACTTAGGCCGAGCTCTCTCACCAGCTGTGCGTGTTATATTTGTACTCTAAATGGTGGGACCTACCGTTCATTGCCGAATCCGAACGCGGGTGAGAGCTTTTCATAGTCAATGTTTTACTCTCGTAGGGTTGCCATTTACTGCCGAGAGGTAGCGCGGTATAGAAAAATGTTTCTATGAAAAGTCCTAGCTCGAACCGGGGACCTTTCAGCTCGCAGTCCAACGCACTAACCACTGTGCTACCGCGGCTACCGATAAATTGCTTTAATCGCGGATTTACATGAATTTACTACATTAATGTTTCTGTAGAAATATATTTTTTTATCAGATATTAATATATGTATGTTTGATATTTCCGCTATTTAACACACCCACCATCAATAAAAGGTTCTTTGAATTATATGTATTTGGTTATGCGTGATTGTTACTGGGTGACAACGAATTTAAAAATAATAGCATTATTTTGATTATATGTATGTTTGGCATTACGATATCACAATTAAATAACAGCGCTGCCTACTTTTAGCACTCAGTAACACTCACATTAATACTTTTCATATAGTTCAAAAGTTCTTTTTGATGGAATAATTTGTGTAAGTACCGCCAATTACTGTTAATACCAGATAGTGGCTGGTATTTCATTTCATTTCATTTGTAAAGTTCTGAATTCAAAATAGGAACAAAAGTTGGAAATAAAATTATTAGGTATAAATAAAATATGTGTAATAAAAATAAAATAAAAGTTTAAGTTTATAATTATATAATATAAATAAAAAAAATGTAATTTAAAAGAAGGGAAAAAACGAATATTTTGTAAAGAAGATATTAGCACTAAATTTACTATTTTTACATTAAAATTAAATGTAAACATAAATATGTTTTCATGTAAATAAAATGTTTTTGACATTCAAACATATATATGTTTGCAAGAAAGCCGAAAATTATTCATTCTGAACATAAATATGTTTGAATGAAAAAAAAATATGTTTGGCTGTTATTATAATAATGTTTGGCAATGAAATAAAACCCTCAGTTTATTATTTCCACATACAAAATTTTGACGTAAATAATTCAAGTCAAATTGTTCACAATTAAAAAATGTACCTAAAATTTAAATAAATCTCTTTAACAAACAATTTATATCATTTTCTTTGTTCCGCGTAAGAGATGCTCAGGCCCTATCAGCCACTTTTAAGAATTAACCAGTTGGGATCACATGGGAAATTTTAAAGTAGGTGTAATTATGATAGTTAGGATTATCAAAATTATAGTCGGTCTAAGCCGACTATAAATACCCTACACATATGTGTGGTTACCATTCAAAGTGATATATAGGTCACCAGGGTATACGAATCCTGAAAATAACTACAAACATTCAATCGCTGAAGAATTTCCATTCATTTGATACCCATATTTACAAATGGGTAGGTGTACCGAATTTCGATTTTTTTTTTGTGAACCACAAGTCTTTTCGCCGGAAAACATTATTATCATGTATTTGAGCATGATATCAATATATATTTGACCAAAAAAGTTTACCTAAGCACGTATATATAAAAATTGATCTTTATATGTACATTTTATATGAGGTATTTGAACATAAGTGGTCGGATCATAGGTCACAGTGGACCGATCTCGCACATACAGCGTAGGTATATTAGTAATCTAAGTTATAAGTTTCATTTATGTAGCTCTTCCATTTTAAAAGTAGTAGGGATTTCAACAGACAGACGGACAGACAGATGGACAGACAGACGGACATCGCTAAATCGACTCAGGAGGTCATGCTGATCAAGAATATATATACTTTTCCATACCGGAGAAGCTTCCTTCTGGGTGTTACAAACGGCGTACCACTCTTAGTGTAGGGTATAATAAGCATACTTTCGATATGAAGTAATGATTTTTAGA
The DNA here is from genome assembly GCA_951804985.1 of Dryomyza anilis. Lineage (NCBI taxonomy): Eukaryota > Metazoa > Arthropoda > Insecta > Diptera > Dryomyzidae > Dryomyza > Dryomyza anilis. The sequence goes on along the minus strand of OX638132.1, from coordinate 27,952,786 downwards.
TTAGGGGCATAGTATTTTTTTGTTGAAAATTGATTTTATGAAAGAGTACCAAAATTAAGTTTTCAGAGAATATTTTAAAAAGTGAATAAATTCGAAAAAAGTTGGGAATTGTGGTAGTTAGTTTGGACTATGCTCTAGATAACCATAAGTAATTTTTTGTTAATCATTAAATACTAAATGGTGTTTTCAAAATCTCTACAAAAATCAAAAATGTAGGAGTTTAGATCCAATTATCTTAAAAAATAGGAATACTAGCGTTCAATCATATATTAAAATTAGCCTGGACTATTTAAAGAAAATTTGAGTTTAAGTTATTTTGTTAAACTATTTTTCCACAGTACTATAAAGGGTTTTTCAATAAGAGCGCTACAAAAGTTTTTTCAATGGTTTTTTAACAGGGACGCTACAACAGTAGAGCGACAGGGACAGCAAACGACGCCATATTTCTTGCCGCTCTTTTGACATTTCTCTTCAGTAAGGTTTGCCATTTCATATTGGAAAGATATACGAGCCAACAACGAGTCGAAATTATTAAAATTTACTACCGAAATTCGAATACGTGTATCTTTCCATCATAAAATGGCAAACCTTACTGAAGAGAAATGTCAAAAGAGCGGCAAGAAATATGGCGTCGTTTGCTGTCCCTGTCGCTCTACTTGTGTAGCGTCCCTGTTAAAAAAAAAACCTTTTATTATACCCCACACTAAGAGTGAAAGGGTATATTCACTTTGGTACGCCGTTTGTAACACCCTAAAGAAAGAATCTCCGGTACGGAAAAGTATATATATTCTTGATCAGCATGACCTCCTGAGTCGATTTAGCGATGTCCGTCTGTCCGTCTGTCTGTCTGTCCGTCTGTCTGTCTGTTGAAATCACGCTTACGGAAAAAGCAGAAGAGCTAGAGCAATGAAACTTTAGATTTGGATTACTTTTATATCTAAGCTGCCTGAACAAGAAATGATCGGTCTATTGTGTCCTGAGAACCGACCATTTATGTTCAAATACCTCATATGCAATTTACATCTACAGATCAATTTTACTGTATACGTGCTTAGGTAAACTTTTTTGGTCAAATATATATTGACATCATGCTGAAATACATGAAAATAATGTTTTCCTGCGAAACGAGTTGTGGTTACCAAAAAAAAATTCGAAATTCGGTACACCTAATGTTTTCCTGCGAAACGAGTTGTTGTTACCAAAAAAAAAAATTCGAAATTCGGTACACCTACCCATTTGTAAATATGGGTATCAAATGAATGAAAATTCTTCAGCGATGGAAAGTTTGTAGTTATTTTCAGGATTCGTATACCCTGGTGACCTATATACCACTTTGAATGGTAACCACACATATGTGAAGGGTATTTATAGTCGGCTTAGACCGACTATAATTTTGATAATCCTAACTATCATAATAACACATACTTTAAAATTTTTTATGTGATCTAACCTTCCCAACTGGTTTTGTATTCTTATTAGTTGGAGAGAACGGCATTAGAATACTATTTTTCAAAAACGTTAAGTAATAGAAAAAAACTGAGTATGGAGTCAAACTCAGAACCAACGAATTATATAGAATTGATGTATGGTATGTTCATGGCAAAAATCGTGTTGTGTAGTGTAATTTAATGTGGGCGTGCCCGTTGACCGATTTTGCTCATTTCCGTACTCAGAACAATTTTTTTTTTTGGCTAAAACATATTGAAACCAAATTTCATCATATTCTGACCAGTATTTCACAAGTTGCCGTGTAGTGGGAAAGACAGGCGGATAGATGGACGTGGCTAAACGGACTCGGGTAGTCATGCGGATCAAGAATATATCGTCACTGACATGCCAAAGGTGCGAATGTGTATTTTTTAAAATGTTGGGAAATCAAATTATAAAGTTTGAATTGCTTTAAAAATTACTAAAAATTATAATTTTTTCAATTTTTTTTTTGTTATTTTGATATTCATCAACAACCTTAAGGTATATACAATATCTATTGATTTGAAAAACTAAACAAATTATAAATACGGATTTTATGTGGCCATATCCTGACCAAAACGCAAATATTTTTTGTATTTTTTACCGTAACTTTTCATGGATACAAACAAGATCAAATAGTAATGTAAAAGCATTAATTGTTTGTTTTTAAAGCACCTATCGATTGGCATCATTATTTAAAAATAATTTGTTGCACGTTCAAAAAAATACATTTTAAATAATTATGCCAATCGATAGGTAAGTTAAAAACGTTAAAAAACAATTAATGTCTTTACACGACTGTTATATCTTGTACGAATAATAAGTAATCGTTTGCAAATAGCAAAATTCGAAAAATTGAAAATCCTTGTCATGCCAAAAGGGCGAATCTTTTCGTTTTTTGCCATAACTTTTTATTGGTACAATATAAAATAGTACTGTAAAACAATTAATTGTTTATTTTGAAAGCACTTATTAATTGACATCATTATTTCAAAATAATTTTTATAATTTTTGAAAAATGTTTGCATAATGTTTTTAAATAATGATGTCAATCGATAGGTGCTTTGAAAACCATCAATTCATGCCTTTAAATCACTACTCTTACAACAATAAAAAGTTCTGGTAAAAAAAAAGTAAAGATTCGGCCTTTTGGCATAACAAGATTTTCAATTTTTCAAATTCGCGTTTTAGGTTTTGTGGATATAAAAAATATTGGAGCTCATAGATATTTTTTGACGTGTAATGACCGATATTTAACCTTAGGCAAAATGATAATATTTCATATACTTTTTAAAATTTTAAAGTAAAATTGTTATGACTTACTATTTTTTTTTATATTTTCAATGTAAATTTGAAATGTTTTTAATTTTTTTACATTTAAATGTATTGAAATTTCAAATTAAAATATATATAGTTCTGGCTTTCGATCGAATTCCGATAGAATTTCATATAAAATTTGTAACAAACGATTCTGAATTCGATGTCGCAGTACATTCATTTGTTTGAAGTTATTTCCAGGATACGGAAAACCAGCGGACATATGTGTATGATATTTGTAATCGGCTTAGAATGAGTATAACTTTCATAATTCTCACTTATTTCTTCACACCAACCAAAATTTCATTACTTCAAAATTTCCTATGTGACCTAACCTTAATTAATAAATATTTTAACGTGTTCACTCCAAATTCTACTGCGTATGTTGGAAAATGTAATTGAAAAAAATGTGTCTACGTACGATTTAAAATGTAGTTCTTATTAGATTTATACTTAAATTTGTTTTGACTTTAAATTCTTAAAATTTCATTTTGTTTTTGAATTAATTGTAACCTCTAAAAACATAGATACCGACAAGTAAATTAAAGTAAATGAAACACAGAATAATCCTTTATTGACATTAGGTTAGATGAATGACAAAAAATAGTTGTAACAACTAACTTCATTCGGTTAAAACGAAATGTCTACAAATTGAATGATGGTACTACCATATTCGACTGACAGTTGACATATTATCATAAACAAACACCAAATTGTAATAAAACTGTTTTAAATTGGTTTTAGTTCAAACTTCAACCTTTTTAGTAGTTGTTATAAGAACCAACTTAACAATTGAGACAACCGAATAAGTTTATATTCTGTGTGAAAGATGTTAAATTTGAAATTGTTCCATTTATTATTTGACAAATTCCAATCGCATTTTATTATTCGGAATTAGGTTCTAAAAATAGCAAAATTCTCTAAATGACACCTTCTATTTCTCTGACTGTCTCTTGGACTTTAGAATGCATAGCATTACTTGAAATTTGCAACAACAAAGAAATATTCATCATAACGAATTTATGGCTTAATTATAGGTGAACATTTCTTTTTTTTCAGCATTTCGCGTTGATGAATAAGCAAGTGCAACTTAGCAATGTTCGCAATTGTGGTGATGATGATAGCGCAGAGGATGATGATGATGATGTTGATGGTGGCTATGTTGACTGAACTTTGAGCCTTGCATTTAAGTTAAACTGCACGCGATGACGTTGTTGGCTAAACGCAGAAAGGGCGGCAAAACTATTGTAGGTTTCCAGTCAGTGAAAGAAAAAGCAAAGAAAATTACCTGTGATTTTCATAAATATTTTAGATTTTTTACTTCCGTTTTCCCTCTACTCCCTGCAGCAGTTCACATGTTCTCACAGCTTTTCACTACTTCGTCTGCTCGGTATTTGTGTCTCAGAAATTGGGGTAATTCGCGCATAATTCCATTTTAATCGCACAAATCAGGAAGGCAGGCAGTCAACTAGCCAACCAGACCAGCGCGCTATGTACCACTCGTCTGCCCGGTCTGTGGCACACACAAAGTTGGCTTGAAACTCTGTGTTTGAGCTTTGTTGTTTATTTTATCAATTGAAAGATCTTTGAGTACATTTTTCACAAGCTAATTTAAGTTTTTTTCACGACTTCACCAACCCCATCCGATGCTAAAGCGCCTAAAAACAGTCTACAAACAAAACCCCACACATATTTAATATATGGACTTTCATTGTTATAACTGTGGCAAAGACTTTTATGTAATAAATCATAAACCCAAATTAGGGAATAAAAAATTGCGACCGCGTTACTACGCATAGATTAGAGATACGTTGCGCCAACCTACTCTTTGCCCAACCAACTTATTCGGTTCTCTCAACCGCTTAGTCAAAATGAAAAGAGTTGTAGTTTGTACTGCAACCAATTTCGAGCTGTTTTAGCACAACTTAGTACAGATTTAGAATCCTTAGACTAATATTTCAAGTGTATAGGCTAATATGGCAGTACCGCCAGCAAAATTGTAAACCATTCGAATTAACCGAATGAAGTTAGTTGGTACAACTAATCCAACCTCATGTCAAAAAAGGATTTTTTTTTACCATTAAAATTGAACAAAATTTTACAACCTCACGCTGCCAAAAAAAGGGCTCTCCCAAACATAATTTTGCAGGCATTATCATGTATGTTTGGAATTTTATGTAACATTATAATATCACGGAAACATTTAAATGTTACCCCTTAACATGGTGTATATTCTAATGGAAACATAATAATTACTAGATCCAAACAAAATAAATATTTGAACCGAAACATAAATATGTTCAAATTAAAACATGATTTTGAAGGAACTGAATATAAATATGTTTCCAGTGAAACATATTAGTTGTTTCAGTACAAAAAGTAGTATGTTTGTATAGAAACATATTTAAATATTTTTGGAAAAAAATCCTGAAAATTAAATAAAAATAAAATGTTCTTTTTTTTTATTTATTTTTATTTAAAAATCTTTAAACATTCACAGTGGAAAATTATAATAAGAGAATTCATATACAAATTTTTAAATGCATACAAATAATTGGTTTAAAACTGCAAGTACAAGTGACAGCATCAATGAATGCAAAATTGCACCTGCAGACGCTAAACCAGACGATCCAGACTCGCTTTATATTTGGTACAGTCACAGTTGGTCTCAGTACAGCAGTACAGCGTAGGCAATTCACGGAGGCTTTTGTAAAAAAAACATGCCAAATTCTACTTGAAAATCGAAACAAAGATTTTTATTTGTGGTTTTTCCCATTAGTTTCAGAAATTATATACTGCACTATATTATACTCTGTTACTATTTGTACTTTTTGTAACACAATTTATATATTTATTTAATTTACAAATAACAAAATTATTACCGACGCGAACACGTTTTCTCAACGAACAACAAAAGACACGTACGCAGAAAATGCCGATCACCGAATGTCAACTTTGTATACAAGAATTCATTTTTTGTTTCTTTCATCAGTATGTTTAAAATGACCCTATACATACTTCAAACGACGACAAAAGAGACGTAGGTAGAAAATTCTGCTCAACGAGTGTCAACTTCGTATACAAGAAGAATGTTGCAAGAATACATTTATTTAAATCCAATTCCTTTTTTGTTTGTTTTTAAACATCAATATGTTCAAACGATGGCAAAAGATGTGTTTTTAAAACACAGTGAGCGATTATTTTTTACGCTGTGATTACTTAACTGTTCCACCAGTTGATGTAATTTTATTAAACTTATTAGTAGGGTATCACATAAAGAATTTTTCATGTTGAGCACGAAGACGCCTAAGAAAGTGAATTTATTTCTGTTCATTTTTCTTTTATTTGCAATAAATTTCAGTCAACGTAGTCACCAAGCAGCAGAAATGAAAACATTTGATTAAAACATAAAAACATATATTTTATAAGTATTTGTTTGCCTGAATTTTAGTAAAGAAACGAAAAAATGCAAATACACGGAAAACAAGAAAATTGCATTAAGGGTTGTTTCAAACATTCTGAGAATACTTGTAGTTTTTTTATAAATATTATTTTGTTTTTGTTTGATTTAGAATTTCACAACTACGTCCGATAGTAGCTTGGAGGCTCCCCTTCGAAGAGTGGCCTGTTTTAAAATTCCGCGATCTTGATAAGCGCGATCCTGAAACAAGTCTTAAAATTGCACTTTAATTAAACGAACAGCTATTAGCGTTTAAAATTTGACATTCATCCGTCAAAAGGAACACGTTGTCACATCGCATATGCCGCATATTAATTTCAGCCACAACGACATTCATGATCCTGCCGCTGCCCCCCTGTCGCATTTAGCGTGGCCCAAACGGTGGCCTGCTATGGTAAAAATTGTCACTACGCGCTATTTATAAATATTTTTTTTGTTGCGATAATATATTAATTCGCAATTTTTAACAATACACGGAAGCAATGGCTGTATGGCTGGTATTTGGTAACCGTTTTTTTTTTTTTTTTGGTATTCATATTCTAAACTGCGATGCAATTTTCGTCATTGAGGGGCGGTCGTAATTATTGGAAAAACATTGGCTGTCGGTTATAAATTACAGCAAAATTAATATGACTACAGGTGCAAAGTGCTTGATTGCATTGAGGGTTTAATTCTGTTGGTTAGTAGAAAGGGAAGGGTATGGATATTCATATGGGGTCTAAGTCTCACATTTTCCACATACCAAGAGGCAATTTAAAGGTAATCTAGATTAAATCGTTAGAATCAACATTTTTTGAAGTTTTAACGAGTAATAACAATGAGAAATCAATGACAAATTAGAGTTTCCAAGTTCTGTGGAAACTTCCAAGTTTTGTGGTAATTTTTAACTGCTGTGGTAAAGGTATTTTCTATGATAATTTATAATAGCGGTGATGTTTTTGTGTTAAAACTGAAATCCCGTAGGAATCTTTTTTTATTTACCACCTAGATTCAAAGGTAAGTCGACGATAGTTGCCGGTAATGCTGGCTAGTACATATATCTCATATTTTATTCAATTTTAGAAAGAGGATATTATATGAACAAGAATATCAAAACATTACAAAATAATACCCATTTTGTTAATAACAAATATTATTACATAGGGAAAAATGTTAAAAATGTTTTTTAATGCAGACCCATGTATAAGGTCTCCGCACGAAAAAATTGTCCATCACATTATTTAATACTAGCTGGACCCGTGCACGATGTGGTGAGTGTGGGTTTGGTGAATTTTTGTGTAGTGAGTTCTAGTGTGGCGAATTTTAGTGTGGTGAGTTTTAGTGTGTTGGTTTTTATTGTAATGAGTTTTATTGTCGTGAGTTTTAGTGTGGTGAATTTTTGTGTGAATTTTATTGTCGTGAGTTTTAATGTGGTGAGTTTTAGTGTGATGATTTTTAGTGTGGTGAATTTTAGTGTGGTGAGTTTTACTGTGGTGAGTTTTTGTATATATTAAGTTTTAGCGTGGTGAGTTTTAATGTGGGGAATTTTGATGTGGTGAGTTTAAAGAATTTTGGGTGGTTGTTAATCTGGTGTGAATTATCTTGATATCACTACAATAACTGTTGACATACATGTAATGTAAAATGTGTATTCTATGGGGGGTGCCACGCCCAATGGTCCAATCACTCCCACATTCGACGAAACCGTTTAGAATGGTTAAAAATAACGCTGACCAAAATTTAATTAAATTTTCTATCCCAATTACTGCTATAATGTGTTTTTAATTTTTGGGTTATATGGGAGGTGCCACGCCCAGTCCACCAATCTTACCGAGATATAGCGTATACCAACATACATATTATGCCAAAATTTTATTCAATTCGGTTCAGCCGTTTTGACGTCTATTCGGAATTTAAAAATATATATGTTCGACACAAACACGATTTTAAATTTGCCTCAATGCAACCACTCACTTTGACCACTCGTTTTATCATACTTAAAAAAGTTTGTTATGGCAATTTATTCATCACATATACCTTCATTAAAATTCTTATTTAAAAAGTATGAGCATTTAGTTATATCTAAAAATATCGCTTGCAAATCATCACATTCAAAATGAACGTTTTGAAGTTGGAAACTTTGAGGCAACGAAACAAGAAGAGAGTTGCCACCTCGCTCAAAAAAAAATTAATTTTGTTCATATTCATAGTATTGCCAATTAAATGTATATTTTTCGCTTTTATTGAAAAAAAATAGATTTTATGCCAAAAATAGAGGCCTACTGGACCATTGTGCATTGATTGATATATTGCAAATAATACAAGAACAAAACTATGTTAAAATTAAAATGAATAAACCGATGAAATTTTCGAAGTCAGCGCTACAATTTTAACCAATAAGTGCTGGAAATTTCACTATACCAAAATGAGTGTAAAACATTTAGCGTATTCACAGTTCATTGTATTTTAGTATGGTAATCGTGTCATGTAGTATATATATATAAACGATACAATAACACAGAAACGTCAATTTGTTGTTGTATTCCTTATAAAAGTGAAATACCACAAGTATTTTATTTGAGAGTAATCCTGAGGCATGTTTTTTGGTGTCGTATTTTGTGAAAAGAAAAAAATTGTGAAATTGAGCACATAAAATGTTCATTTATTTGTTTTTCTTTTCAAATCGAGGTATATTTATGATAATATTAAAAAATCCTAATTTTATTAGAATCAGCTGCATTTATTTGACGACATATTTTAACAAGTAAAAAAGTGGTGCTCACAGTTCAATTGCCGTACTGTCGTATTCGTACAATTTCGTACCAATACCATGAAACTATGAATACGCCAATTATTTCTTATTTGGTAAACGTTAAGATACAAATTTCAAGTGTTCAGCGGAAATCATTTGTAGTTCAATTTAAAAAGTTGTGATTTTCCCGCACTTCGTTAATTTTATTATGTGTTATATTTATTTATTTGGATATATAACATTCCAAAGACGTCGTAATTTATAAAATCGAATAACTGACATCAAATATTTAAACAGTTACTATGGTGCTGAGCTTTTAATAAGGCCAAAACAAGCGTTTAATTCCCACGCTCATGCCTGGTAGTTATTTACATGATCACGTAAATCTGGTGTCATTGACAGCTACTGTTTATTTCTTTTGCTGGAAAAATGTTTATTCCAATAAGAAATCAAAGAAATTAATGAAAGGACAACAACCCAAAAAGAAAAAAAAACGAGTAAATCCTAAGAGAAACCACAACTAACCTGCCAAAGATTTTATCTGACTATTTGTGGGATGCTCGCAGAACGTGTGTTTTAATTTGACCTGACATATGGCTAAGGGTCCACAACGATAGCACCAACAATAACAACACCAAGGAGTACGAAAACGCCAAAGACGCCTTTAGGCAATGATGTTGGTGACGCTGACAATGACGACAACGACGAGTACCCAGCAGACAGTTTGTCTATTCGCGATCCACGATCCTCGTTGAACAAAAATTCTTTTTTTTTTTTACATATTTTTTTGTTTTTTTGTTTCTTTTAACCAGTTGCATAAAGCCAATTAAATTAAGAAATCTGATTTGGCGATTTTACGTCGAGGTGTTACCAGCGTAAAGGTTGTGATTTTTAGCAGTCCCATTCACACTACTTGGTTTATGGTAAAAAAGTTTGTTAAGTTTTGTAACTTTTGGCTCTGCATGTGAGCAGGGTTGAGCGATATTGTCTACATATCGTTGGTCCGAAGTAATAATGTTGTATATTCCTCTGAAATTCAATGAATTTGACACAATTCCGTGGTGACTTAATATCAAAAATTTTTTTGGGTAAAATTTTAAATTTTTTAACATAAAAGGTTAAATTTAAATTTTAAAGTGCTCCTGTATATTTGATACTAGGTGTAAATATCTCATTGATATTGCATTATGTTGTCAAAAGAAAAATCAAATCAACTATTCCTCGACACTCCTCGATAGGCGCTCTTCTTCGTTCGATATTATAATAATATTTTGGCGCTACAGTCCTACACATAGAAAAGAGATTTGTTGCGCCAACCACTTCTTGCCCAGCCAACTTATTCGGTTCTCTCCGCCGTTTAGTCGGTTCTTATTGTCAAAATGAAAAGAGTTTTAGTTTGTACTGCAACCATTTTCGAACTGTTTTAGAACAATTTAGTACATATTTAAAACCATTAGGAGTGTCTATAGACTAATATATCAAGTGTATAGGCTAATATGGCAGTTCCGCAGGAAATTTGTAAAACATTCGATTTAACCGAATGAAGTTAGTTGGTACAATAAACTTTTTATTCTTCCAACCTTTTACCAAAAGAGGATTTTTTCTGTGTATAGGAACTTATGCCGAGCTCTCTCACCATTTTAAGCTGTGCGTGTTATATTTCTACTCAAAGTGGTGGGACCAACAGTTTAATGCCAAATCAGAACGGCGGGTGAGGCAATGTTTTACTCTCGAAGGTTTGCATTTACTGGCGAGAGGTAGACCGGTATAGAAAAATGTTTTCTATGAAAAGATGTTGTTAGGCCCAGTCCAGGCTTGAACCTGGGACCTTTCGGCTCGCAGTGCTCAATGTTAGTGGTTTAACCTTGAGCTACCAACGCACAGTGGAGCAGCCAGTACCTGAATTTGGCGAAAACCTCAAAAGTCAAATGACCTCAGACACTAATTTTTATTTTTTTCATTGTATAATAAATTAAATTGCCTACAATGTCGCATCAGTCAATTTATGTCATATTTATACAACTTATCCCCACACCTCTCAAACACAGACAATTTTTCGCAACAATTGCAAGAAAAAATATTGTTAAATTTGTGATCAATTTTTTAAAAAGTTTATTTTGAAAACATAAAAAGTATTTTTTTTTTGTTATGCAGTCATCTAAATAGGGTCTGGTACGATAAGTCGAAATTTAAATATCGAAACCAAAAATACCGAAGACAAAAATGTAGAAAATAAAAATGTGAAACCTGAAAATGTCGAAAACAAAAATGTCGAAAACCAAAATGTCGAAAAAAAATGTTGAAAACTAAAATGTTGAAAAACAAAATGTTGAAAACTAATTGTCGATATTTAATATGACGAAATCATTTTTTTCCCGAAAAAATGATGGAAAATGTCGAAAAAAATCGAAGATAAAGATATTAAAAAAGAACGAATTCCGATTTTAAGCTACTCTAGGATTTATGCGGAGATTTTTAAATATGCTGCCTTTAAAATACCATCTTGGAATTTAGCATCAACACTTATAAAAAATCAACAAAAATTTCGATTTTTTTTTTAATACTTTTTTTAAGGACATGCAATTCGAAGTTCAAGGATAACGACCATTGGTCATATGTTCATGTTAAGAAGAATTTTCCAAAAGATGGTTTTATTAGTTTTAAAACGAAACCTTATCAAAGTTTCTAGCATCAAGTGATATTTCAATAGGAATCACCATACAAAAGTGATCTTTGACTGTATCTCTGGAAATAGTGATATCTTTGGAAATAGTGGTCGGAAAAAAAATGGTGAATGCAGATCCTGATACCCTTTATCAGTTGCCAAAATTTCATTGAAATCGAAAAGAGTGAGTTGCAAATCCTACGAGATTTGGTGTGGACTTGCTCATATAGGATTTGAAATTTGTATTTCAACATTTTGATATTTCGGCATTTTAATTTTCGACATTTTTTGATCCTACAAAAAAAAAGTTTTTGTATTTATAGTTTAAAAAATTTGTCGACATTTTCTAGCTTTAAAATATTTTTCGACATTTTGTGATTTGGCCAAATATTGTTTCGGCGTTCTAAGGCTTTTATAATTTCGACATTTTAAGGTTTCGAAATTTTTTTTTTCGATATATCGTACGGATCCCATCTACATATGGTATCTATAAAGCGTTTGCAATATTCATGTTTTAGAAAATGTTCATAATTTAGAAAGAAAAAATACTGGAGTAAATTCAGTTTTTTTTATTTTTTTTTTTAATTATTTTTCATTTAAAAAGATTAAAACAAAAACGATTCGGCACGCTCCGGTAAAACTGATTATATTGTTACTTAGGGTGTGTGCGAATTCGACTAAATTGCTGACTAAACTAAATTGAAGGGCTTTTCATGCGATCGCCATACGGTAACCGGTAATTGTTAAAGTCCATAATCGATCGATTATCAATTGTCTGTTTGCTGGCATCCAATTTAGTTCAATTTAGTCTGCTCAAAAATTTGCTAAATTGAAAAGTCGCACACTGCATTACCGACAAAATTTAGTTTAGTCAGCAATTTAGTCGAATTCGCACACACCCTTAGTACACATATTATATTTTTCAGAACACTAATGAAAATGTAACCTTTTTTTGCTTTTTCGAAGTAATTCACATTTCAACGACCGACCATTTATACTAATATTAGTAATTTCAACAATTTTTGGTGATATGAGAGGTACCACGTCCACTTGTCCAATCCAGATGAAATTTGGACAAGTGAATTATATCAACGAAAACATGTATATTACAAAGTATACATGTTTTATGCCCTTTGAACATTTTTTTAAAAACTTTTCTTTAAAAACTTTTCTTTTAAAAACTTACATCTTAATGTTAATTATTACATGTTCATACAATAATATAAGTAGTGCTCATACTTATTTTTCTAAAAATAACACAATTTGAGCTTTTCGCCAACTTTTGGTACTACCTGCCCCACTGTGCGACGCCTCTTCGTTTGATATTAAGTTCAAAATTGTATAATTTTTGGATTTTCATCGCACATACAATGGATTAAATTTTGTGGTATTTTAAATTATTAATAAGTTATATATTAGTAATTTCTTTAAAGAAAGAAACAGTTATGTCCAGTCAAACGGAGATAGAATAGTAGATGTGTCTTAGAAAAATAAAATTTTTGTCCGACTAATTTCTTTATTTCGAAAGTTCTACATTGTCATTATTTGTTGTTGTTAGGAATACATTCACGATTCATATCTTAAAACATTTATTTGTACCTCCTTTATTGAAATAGTAGATAAAAATTATCATTCACACGTTGCAAAGAAGACGTAGAAATTTTCGCTTTTTTTACCTCAAACAACAATATGTTCCTCTGTAAACATATTTATATTCCTGTCGTTCCAAATATGTATACTTGAATATATTATTGTTCCGGTTTAAACATTCTTTGATTCGATAAAATAACCATTATGTTACAATGTAAACATACACAATTTTATGTAGAAACATCAATTTCGTGTATTCGTTTACAAACATAATTTTATTTAGAGCTCATTGCAATATGTTCAACTCTCATTACAACACTGTAACGACAATTATAATTATGTTTACATAAAGCTTGATGCCTTGAAAACTATGTTTGTTAGAGCCTTTTTTCTAGCGCCTATGAAAAATAGTTGGCAAAACCAAATTACTGAACAAACGTTCGATTCAATGAGCGAACGAAATGAAACGTTTCAAATACGTTATGCCAATATTAAACGAAGTGAACTGTAAACGAATCGTAGTCCTACGATAATACAAAGATACATGATTAGGAGTATTGTCTACATACTCAATGTCTACATTGTCTACACAAAAATGTAAACAATTCCGAAATACATGAATACGCTCAATACTGATCGTGAGTCACAAACAACCGAGAGACGCATTTATTCTGCTGCCAATTGGCAACTGTTGTCTACATTATTTAACATAATTCGCTTTGCTACTGAAATACGTTTGAATCCTTCCGTCCCTTTAGTGATGCACAAATGTTTTATTTTTGTACCCAATAAAAAAAAATTATATTTAATGTTTCCTCTTGAATGGGGCCCGGTAAGCTCCGAATTCGCATGGATGTCTTATAGGATATCGAACTACGTATGGTATGTGCAAGTGCAATATAAATGAGAATCGAAAATATTTAGAGTTTTAAAAACTAAAATATTTAAATTGTTAATGCTTTTAGCAAAAGTAATGCAAATTTGGCTATTGCTGTGATGTAGTGTCTGCTAATGCTTCGGCTGCAGTCGCTGCATCGGCTTTTTCGTACATTTTAGGGAGTCATGATCCAGGAATTCTTCACCCCCTCAAAATGGGGTTCAAAATCTCATGCTTTTTGAAACAGTTTCCTTTTTAAAACTGAATATGTTATACTATACCTAATATAAATTAATCGATATAAACGGTTTCAGTTTTGTACCGGTTTTGAAACGGATTTTAAGACTTACAGCAAAAGACCAATGAGGTGGAATAGAAAGTGTGTGGCACTTTTTTTTTAAATTATTAAATAAAGAAATTAAAGTAAAATATTTTATTTTAGAGTGTCACTTTTAAAGTTGATTCACCGTTAAAAGAAAATCTTGTGAGTTTTAAAATTTTTAAATACGCTTACCCATTCTGAATTATACATTAAAAAAACACTCTAAGTTCGCAAAATCCGGAGAATTGAAAATTATGCAAAAAAAGAAATGCAACTCTCGTACATCAGTACTAGGGATGTCAATCCCGGACTATTTTTCAATCCCGAAATTTCGGGACTAAAAAATTTGAATCCCGGGATCCCGGGATTAGTCCCGGTATTTTAAAAAAATATAGCAAAGGCTTAAAATAACCATATCTATATTTGAATAATAAACAATTATATTGCTTGAGGCTCAAACAAAACTCATATATTCAAATGCATCAAAATATACATATATGGTATCCAAAATACCAAATCCGCGATATATAAACCCCAGTTGATCATCAATCATTTTTTTAAATAATTTTTATTGAAATATTATTTTTTTAGCACAAAGATATAAAAAAAATATTTTGAATGAACAATCAAATTTTTATTGGAATATTGGTTTTTGGTAGAAAACAGTATTTTATAAAAAAATTTAAAAAGTTTATGGTGGACACATTTTATGTGATTTTTAAATAATAACAATTTTAAAAATTAATTCAATTTAAGAACGTGAATTTATTTATGTAAATTCAATCGTTTGAGTGGATTTTATACTGTTAGTTTAATCGAATTTAGATTTTGTAAAAAGATTTATTCTCGGTCAAATGTATTTTATACGAATAAAATTTGCAGTTTGCACAATTTCATTGTAATGAATGTGAAAAATTGTAAAAAATTTTAGTTTTAGACCCAAATGAAAAAAATGTTAGGGTGATAAATTATATTTATTTATGTATTTTGTTATTAATAAAGGTTACATTCATAGACAACGGTTCTAGTTTTATCGCTATTCGAAACACCGATTTAATTCGCCAGAGACCGTCATGATATTAGAATTATTTAGTATTTTTAAGTACTTTCTGTATTTCGAATCGAAAGATTATAATAATTATTAGTCGAAAATGTCGTAATTTTTAACAATTGTGAATTTGTTAAAAGTCAAAACGCATGTAATTCGTTATTATTGACGTCAGTGTTTTAATATTACAGTCCATTAAATGTTAGATTTACTTTTTCACGAAATGTGTATAAAAACATTGAAAGACTTTTGAATAAACTATTAAAAATTGATCTACTTGCTTTTTTTGTAATCCCGAAAATCCCGGGATTTAACGATGATCCCGGGATAAGTTTTTCGGGACTGATTTGACTCAAATCCCGGGATCCCGAAATCCCGGGATGCCGGGATTGACATCCCTAATCAGTACGTACGTCAGTTAATGGTGGCTGCCGAATAAGTCATGCACTCAAAATAATTTCTGGGACATTTTAAATGAGTTTTTTTTTGGAATTTTTAATATCGTAAAATACACGAATAATTCGTAAAATATACGAAACATTCGTAATTTTTATTATTTTCCAAATTATTTTGTACGAACGATTCGTTTATATTACGTATCAATATTCGTGAAATTAAAGCAACAACAAAATTACGAATATTTCGTTTAAATTACGAAACGTTCGTAATATTATTTTTGATTACAATTTTATTTACGAAAGAATAACATATTTTATGAATGAGCTTAACATTTTACGCATAAATTACTAAACTTTCGTAAATTTTGAGGCTATATGTAGCATTTGACGAAACATTCGTGTTTTTTACAAAAAATTAATAAAAACAGGAATCGTTGCGTCATTTTCATCGTTTTTTTAAACAATGTATTCGTGTATTTTACGAAAGATACGTAAAATATTTCTAAAATGTAAGAATGCTATCGTCAAATATTCGAATACTTTCGTAGAATGTACGAATATATTCGTAAAAAGGTATTTAATAAATTACGAATCTTTCGCAATGGCTTTTGTAGATAAAATCTACGAATAATTCCGTAAAATAAACAATTATTATTCGTAATTTTATCATACATTTACGAAAGTTCCTTTCTTACGAAATATTTCGTGTCTTGGGCGATAACTACATTACCAGGCCTTGGTTTCCCAGTTCTGGCTTAGTCTTGGGCAAAAGTTTATTAACCAAGCATTGGTCTGCCAGTGCTGGTTGAACTGTAAGCCCGTCGTCAGGCCTGGCATTTCTTACATGGGATTCTACGAATTATTCGTGTATTTTAAGAAATTCAAAATTACGCAAAACTATTTCGTAAAATGTCCTAAAAATTATTTTGTGTGTAAGACTAGCATATTACTAATGAATTTAATCACTCCTAAGCAGAGTCTGCAATTGCAATAAATTGCAAGAATAGTCTTTAAAATTTCCTAAATTTTGATATTCCTAATATTTCCAACAGCGAATCTTCAAGAAATCTGCCACCATAGTGTTTTAGCAAATTCCCGAGATATTGTAGATTTTTATACAGTGTTCCCCTAAAATAAATTCTTGTGGCGTGTGACTCTTGTTGGCTGTGCAACAACATCAGTGCAGACGACCTTTAAAAACGTAGTAGTACCACATACCAGTCCGTCAGACAGAGTCTAGAACTCCGCAGCCAACATGGCAAATCACGACAAAACTATACATTAGTCTCGTAGCCGACTTAAACACCTTCACTTGGGATCCATGCAATGCAAACAGATTTTTAGCGGTGACTCGACTTGAGTTGGACTTGACTCGAATTGTCGTGAAAATAAATAAATAAATAAAAAATGGCATTGGAAATAAATAAAATGCACAACAAAAACTAAGTTCGAGCATCAACCGAGTGCAGCAGGAGTAGCACAGCAGCACAACTGCACAGTAGCAACAGCACAAAGTGCAGCAACTACAGCATCTCAGCCACATTGATTCTTATGCCAGAAACCAGCAGCAGCAGCAGCCTCCGCAGTAGAATCGCAGTTCCTACGTTCGCGATTTTCACAAATGATATCGCAAACACAAAATGTTAATGAGCAATTTGAGATGGTGCGAAGAGATTTCATTATTTAAACCTTTCGCTGCCTCCATGTGTCCACAGAGAACTTAGACCCAATTGGGGAGGGATGTTGCTGTTTATGCTGTTTTGGATTATTTTGCCATTTCAACATAAAAAAAAACGAAAAATTTTAATTGGAATTTGGTAAATTAATTATTTCCTGCCACTTGGAGCGCATCAAATTCAGCAAAACCAAAATTTAGAACATGGTATTTCTGTCCAAATACTTAGCATTTAATGGTAGTTATTATTTTTTTTTTTTATTTTATATTTATAATTTGTTTCAAATTGTATATATCATTAATATTAACGTCAATTGCGCGATTAATTAGAGCGTTGGACAACGACCCGATAGGTCGCTGGTTCAAAACACCACAACATCGAACCAGTAAGGAAGGTTATGTTCAAGATTGCATGTTTGCAGCTATATTCATCATTCGTAAATCATGGGGACCTCTGAACTACTTTAATAAGTAATCACACTCATTATCACATATTTGTAGGGTATTTATAGTCGTCTTAGTCCAACTATAATTTTCATAGTTCGTACTAAGACCAACTATAAAAAATCCCCTTCTTCAAAATTTAACATGTGACCTTATAATTCTTAATGGTTTTTGATAAAACGAAACGGCCAGCTACACGTGAAAACGAGACCACTGTGGAGCTGTTGCTCCATACTAGATATGAGCGCGTGCCGTGCTTTATTCGTGTCACGTCAGAAAATCTGAGTTTGTGCTGCAATGTACTAGTTGTTGTCGTGTCCGCGCCCATTAAAGATTTTTTTATAGTTTCTACCCCAATTTTTAAACCCTTACTTCGTGCTTCAGAAAATAAAAATTTTGTGGTATTTTAACCTTTTCTTAAAAATCTGGAATTAAGAGAATAAAACAAACTTCATTTTTTAATTATTTATTACAGGGACTAAAACATTTTAGAATTTCGGTTTCGGTTCGGGTTCCAAGATATTTGAAATTGTGGTTCCGGTTCCAAGCATAAAATTAAGTGTGTTTCGATTCGGATTCCATACATTTTTTAATAACAGTTCCGATTACAGTTCTTTGCGTTCCGTGACAGAAACTATAATATCTGTTCCGGTTCTGGTTTCGATATTTTTAAAATAGCGATTCCGATTCCAACCAGGAAAAAATATATGGGTTTCGATTCCAGTTCCGGTTCCACACATTTTTAATCCCGATTCCACAAATATATACGATTCCGGTATTATTTTTCACGTTTCGCCCACTTTTTTCATGTTTTTCCGTGATTTTTTCGTGTTTTGTCGTGCTTTATGTGCCTTAACTATACCCAACAGTGATGAGGACAGGGTATATTAAGTTTGTGCAGATATTGTAACGCCCCTTAGGAAGCGTGGCCGGTATTGAAAAGTATATATATTCATGATCAGCATCACAACCCGAGTCCGTTTGATTTTATCATTATTTTTATTGTGGACATTTTACGTAAATTATTGAAAATTATCCCACCAAATTATACCACTAATTGTCCACCAAGAGTGTAGGGTATTCCATAGTCGGGCCCGACCGACTATAAAAGTCCGTCCCATATGACCAAACTTTCCCAACTCGTTTTATAACTATTTTATTAGGAATCTTTCGGCATCTGAGCACCCGATCCATAATTCTTAAGTAACGTAATTAATTATGTAATTTTAATTTTAATATATTTACGGAGATTATAAAATTATTACTTAAGCCTGAATCACACTATTGTCTACAAATTTTAATATAAGCCGTGCGATTGCCCAATTTTCCATACAAAAATTGAGCAATCTACACAAATGATATTTAAATTGTTTGAAAATTGCATCAACGGTGTGTTGTATAGTCAATCGCACAGGCTTTACAAATTATTTTTCTTTGAAAATATATAAATTTGTAATTCTTTCTCATGTGACCCAGTTTTTTGTACGCTTTCAATAATGACTTTGTGAGCTTAAGGGGTTGTACCAAAGTCAATTTCACTCTAAATTAAAACCAGTAGAGAAGGTTAGATCACATGGGAAATATTGAAGTAGGGATATTGTGATAGTTGGTGTGATTAAGTTAGTAAGAATTATGTAAGTGCACAAAGGTGATAATGAGAAGCATAGGTCACCAGGGTTTACAAATCCAGAAAATACATACAAACTTGAAATCGCTGTAGGATTTATTTTCATTTGATTCCCATATGTACAAATGGGTAGGTATACCGATTTTAGTTTTTTTTTTCGAGAACCACACGTCAGTTCCCGAGAAAACATTATTTTCATGTATTTGAGCATAAAGGCAATATATATTTGGCAAAAAAACTTAAGCTCGTATAAAGTAAAATTCATCCGTATGTAAATGTAAATTTTGTGAGGTATTTGAACATAAGTGGTCGGTTTGCAGGTCAGAAAGCTACGATCATTTTCTTGTTGGTGCAGCGTAAATAAATTAGTAATCTAACTTAAAAGTTTCATTGATCTAGCTCTTCTAATTTTTCCGTAATCGTGATTTCAACAGACAGGCAGAGGGATAGATGCACAGACAGACGAACGGACATCGGCTCAGAATATATATACTTTTCCATACCGAGGATGCATATAGCCTTTCATTCTTAGTGTAGGGTAGAAACTAGAGATTGGCATGTGAGCGTGATTCAGCGTGATTCAAGTAAATCACGTGTGATTGTGATTGAATCCTAATTTTGCTCATGTAATTGTGAGTGAGTGTGAGTAGACCAAAAAATACCGTGAGAGTGTGTGCGTGAGTACAATTTCTTCGTGATTTTTTTTTAATTTTTTTGCGATTTTTCTATATTTTTGCTGAACTACAGAACAAGTAGGGCGGGCCCCTGTCCACTATTCAATACTAAAATAAATCAAACCCTTGCTAACCGACCGTCATATATTCACCTCTTCTTCAATTCATAATAAGTTGCAAGGTTTTAGTCAACAATTGAAGCGTTGGGTGCAATAAGGGCGTTAGGCAATAACGCCCTTTTTGCAATATTCACACCGAATGATCCCGGCAGTGCCTTTTACCATTCTGTGAAATCCCAGATCGATTGCATGAAGTTTTTTTGTCGTTTTATGCAATAAGGGCGTTATCTCCATACAAAAAATATTATTTTTTCATATTTTTAATTTTTCAACAGAGTCAATTTAGTTTTGAGCCATTTTGACCGTAATTTAAATCTTTATTGATATAATTTAAATCTATATTAATAAGTATATCCAGACTATGCACAATAATATTTATTTATTTCATTTATGTAATGATTATAGCTCTAAAACTCAATACGCCCAAATTTTGTTACTCGTTTTATGCAATAAGGGCGTATAAATTATTTATTTTAATTAATTATTTTATATATTAATAGGATCTCAAAAAACAAATTTGAAAAGTGCATAATAAAGCTAAAAGTTCAAATTATAATGGAAAATTTGAATCAATAAAATCGCTTTATTCCTTTTTGAGATACGGACATTCAAAAACTTTAAACGCAAATATCTCAAAACTAACTTTTATAACGCCTTTATTGCACCCAACGCTTCAATTGATCTAACCTCTGCATACCGGCCGTACTTAGTAAGGGCTAGTCAATTTTTGTGGGGTCATTTCAATAGTTTTAGCTTGGTTTTATACGACCGTTCATGGAAATTGACATAGAACGCATTTTTTTCGATATACTCATTTTTGTATTGACTTTCTTTTGTTTATTCGAGCTATAAATGTCGCTTTAAAAATAGTTTATCCCAAAGTCAATTCATCGCTGGTAAATTATACCCCGGACTATTCTTTTATTGATATTTCTTTTCCAGAGATAATTTTTTCCAGAAACAATTCTCAAAGATTTTACACGAATTATTCACCGGAGAATTATTCTTCAAGGCAATTTTTACGTTTTATATGAACAGCACATCGAAGGTCTTTCACATTTCCATCTCCGTTAAAAATTGAGATATATTTTATCAAAATCCCTAACATCATAACATCAGGATCCGTACGATAAGTCGAAAAAAAAATTCGAAACCATACAATGTCGAAATTTTAAAAGCCTTAGAAAACCGACACAATATTTAGACGAACCAAAAAATGTCGAAAAAAATTTTAAAACTAGAAAATGTCGAAAAATCTTTGAAATAATCAAAAAAAAAATACAAAAAGTTAGGATCAAAAATGTCGAAAATTAAAATGCCGAAATATCAAAATGTTGAAATACAAATTTCAAATCGAAATTTTGGGAACTGATAAAGGGCATCGGGATCTGCATTGACCATTTTTTTTTAAATATTTTTCCGACCACTATTTCCAGAGATACAGTCCAAGGTTAAAAAATTCTCAAAGATAACATATTTTTGTTGGTTCATAATGAAATATCACTTGATGCTAGAAACTTCCTTAATGTTTCGTTTTAAAAGTAATAAAGCAATTTTTTGAAAAATTTCTTCCTAACATGAACATATGACAAGTGGTCGTTATCCTTGAACTTCAAACTTCATGTCCTTAAAAAAAGTAATTCAAAAAACTCTAAATTTATAATTTATTTATTATAATTGTTGCAGCTAAATTCCAGGATTGTATTTTGAAGGCAGCATATTTTAAAATCAACATATTTAAATATTTTGTTACGTTGCAGTTTTTTCATCATTTTTAGTTTTCGACATTTTGTTTTTCAACATTTTTTTTTGCGACATTTTGGTTTTCGACATTTTTGTTTTCGACATTTTCAGATTTCGGCATTTTTATTTTCTATATTTTTATCTTCGGTATTTTTAGTTTCATTATTTTTAATTTCGTCTTATCGTACCAGACCCCATTATTGCGTTTTAAAGATGTAGGTTGTATTGCGAACAAATCTCTACCCTGCGGGTTCGTAAACTACACTAACATAGTTTTTTTCGTGTATTTTATTCATGTTTACTTTTGAGTATATATAGTACATCTTCGAATAAAATATATTTTTTTATAAAATATATTTTATACATAGATATATTTTTGTAATAATGCAACCATCTACATTTGAAAAAGGTGCCACATTCACTCTCTTTTAATAGGAACTATTAATATAAGTTCCCGTGTTTCAATTTATCTAAATTAACAAATTTATGTGCTTTTTGGTTGACGCAGTATCAATTTAGCGAAGGGTGCAACAGGTTACTAATTAGTTTAAAGCATAATTTAGTTAAGAATTCAATTTTTTTTTATTCGTGCAATTTGCATATCACAACGAAGACATCAAGGCGCGCAACATATACGATCATGATCACGTATCATCTGTCTGTCTGTCCGTTCGTCGAAGTGACTGCTATTCCATTAGCAAAATATAATTCCAACGCTTATTCCAATTATAAAACGAGTGCAGCTTTTCATTTCAACATTGAAACCATGTATAATTATTATCCTGGCGCATTCATCAGCCGATCACGCCACGCAGGACCTGCCTTACAGTGGACATGTAGCGTTGGTTATATATAATGCGTTCTTGTGACTTGTTTTCCGCTAGGCAGGTGCTCTTCTGGATTGATCCGTATATCCTTGAATGCTTTCGTTTGCGATCGCGATCGCGTTTATTTGTTGCATTGAACTGGTTTTTAATTCATTTGCTCCCCTTATTATATGCGAAAAATCGTCTCAAACGTCGTCGGTTCATTGACTGATATTGTGACTCTGATAACCGGATTACCATTCAATATAATTTATTTTACTGTTTTAAAGTGGTTTTTATAACCCTCAACCCTTTTATGTCACGTGGCTCGCGGATCATGGTCATAATAAATTGGCTTGTACGCAAAAATTGTGTTCTTGCGAATAAAGGCAATTACCGTCAAATAAGCGATATAATATCTTTAAAAGATCGGGCTGTTGTCGGCATGTTGGCTATATAGATATTAATTCCGTCGTTAAATGTGTGTGTTTCAATATAAAACATTTTTGATATTTTCGTTTCAGAAAGTTAGTTTAATTAACCCAGTACCAAAACAACTTCTTAGCATGCCCAATTCACTGAAGCTAGTGTACTTCTAACCAGGGTTCGATTTATATCCCTCACTAGAGATGAGAATTTTTGCTTACTACTGATAAATATCTTTTTTCATCATTGATGAAATGATCGAAATAATTCTCATCTCCAAAAGTACTCATCATTGATGATGAAAATAATTTTTATCTTCAAGTTTGTTCATCATCGAAAGATGACCAAAAAACAGAATGTCTGGAATTCTCAACAGTGATACATTTAGCGGGTATATAGGGTAGATTTGTACGCAATGGAAACCCCCAAACCCACACTTACCAGCACCTATAAAATAACCCGCTTTTTTACCTAATTGAAATGTATTACACACTGATATTTTATTTACCCTTTAAAAAAATGTCAGCTATAATGTTTTCGCACAACTTCATTTCAGCCGTTAAACTCAAAGGAACTTATTTTAAAGTATTTTTTAAATGCAGTAAATACTAAAAATGTGTATTTTAAGAGATAAGGTACGAAAGTTCGTGAAATTTTAAAGAATTCTAAATATTTATTTAATTTTGTTTTTAAAAACTTTCTTTAACCTAAAGGACAATATGTTACCATTTAAAAACATATCGGCATTTCCTGGGGTTCCGGGCGGGACATTAGTACGCCTGAAACTTTAATATTTCAAGGAAAATTAATGAATTTACTTGATTTTTTTGTGTATACCGAAAAAAAATAATACAGCAATAAAAATTAATTGTACACCATTCATTGATCTAGCAATGACATTCTTGTCATTTTCATGTATTGAGCAAACACATGCCAATAGAGTATGATCAAACTCTATAAGCGTTTCTTTTGACATGAACCAAATGTGAACTGATATGCGCGCCAACCGCCAACTAAAAATTCTAATTCTAAGCGAATTCCACCAATTTGTCGAATTCCACTAAATTCACAAGCGCTGTAAGCGAGTACACGAAGACACACCACTGTTATAGCGACCACGCACTGCTACAGCTACCACTTACTGCTATAGCGACCACGCATTGCTATAACATCAACGCGGTATGCGAATACACATAGCTGTTGGCAGCAAATGCGATTGCTAATATGATGAATGTGTACGCTAATACAATTAATAATTTAGTTGGCGCAGTTTTAGCAATAATTTGATTGTGTTGATGTACCTTTTTGGCTATATTTACGATTTTTTTTTCTGTGTATATAGTATTTAAATAGGACTAAACATCTGCAAAAAATTCTAGAATTCTATATGGTACATCAAAAGATTTAAATAAAATAGTGTGCGTTCCGGACGCGGAAAAAAAGGAAGTAAATATCGAGGTTCATATGGATATTCCAAAAAGTCAGAATTTTGCTTACAAATGATTTTTTTGAAATATTTTAAAAAATAGTTGAAATCATGTGCTTTCTTTATATATTTACACTTTGTTCATAAAATTTATAGTTTTTTCATAATAAATTACAGAAAAATTCCGGACGGAAATTCCGCATTGAAATTATCAGTACGATTTTTATTCTATAAATACTTTTTTCGTACAATATATATTTTTTTTATTATTTTTGAATATAGTTGAGACATTTTACTTTATTGTTGTATATGTACACTTTGTTCCTAAAGTTTACAGTAATTTCGTAATAAATCGAAGAATAATTCCGGACGTTTCGTATGAAAAATTGCACTACGATTTTTGCTGAAAATATATGACAATAGTAATAATCATTATTACGAAATGAAAAGTGATACTATTCAAATTTTCAGATTTTTTTGATATTTATTATACTGTAGTTTTACACTTTTGGTACTCAATGTTCCGGATGGGACAGATTTCAATTAGCTGTCAAAATTTTTCTAGAATTACTAGGAAAATTATGTTTACATTTTTGGATATGCCGAGGAAATTCAGCTTTAGTAACCGTTTATTCAACTCTTAAAAATAATGTCATTTTACTATGGTAATAAAAAAGAAATATACTCCATATTTTAACATGCTCTTCAATAATAGTCTTACAGGAATTCCTTAGCTCTGAAAAAAACATGTTCCGTAAAATGGGAACCAAACCAAAATATAAATTTAATGATTCGAATACACTTTTTAACGAAGACCAAATAAAAACCAATTAATACCGAAAATGTTTTTTTTTTAAATATAGGATGGACTGGGGTAAAGTGAAAAACGTTTTGATATGCCATCAAAAAATACATTAAAATATTTTTTATAATTCTTTAAATCGGACTATGTAATATAGTAGTTCGTAATAAAACTTTTTGTATTAATAGACTAACATTTTAATTGATTTTTGGACGTTTTTTTTCCCCCAAACCGCTAATACTTGGACCTTTTGAAAAATCCTGGGGTAAAGTGGGAAATGTTAAAATTTTTACAAACAGGCAAATAATAGTTTATTTCTGTGTTATTTTATGTATATTTAAGACATAAACAGTATAAATACATTCAGAATATATAAAACATATTAATGCAATGAAAAATAAAAAATATTTA
The DNA here is from genome assembly GCA_951804985.1 of Dryomyza anilis. Taxonomy (NCBI): domain Eukaryota; kingdom Metazoa; phylum Arthropoda; class Insecta; order Diptera; family Dryomyzidae; genus Dryomyza; species Dryomyza anilis. Next base: position 27,926,755 of record OX638132.1, on the reverse strand, counting down.
TAAATATCTACCAGAAATAATGTTCTCAAATTAAAAAAATTGTGCAATTACTCGAATGCAATCTTTTAAACAAAATTTAAAAAAATTGCAATTTCCCACATTACTCCATTTCCCACTTAACACCATGTTCCCCTATTTATTATTTCTAAAATCAAAAAACATCACATTTTTTTATAATTTACGTTTCATAAAAAAAAATGAAAACCTGAAAAATACTTTTTCTAATTGACATTTAAAAATATGCCCTTTTTCTTCTTCTACAAATGGTTCTTCTAACGTAAGATAATAATTAAAATATTACATTCAAAACCGATTTCAAAAGATTCACCCGAATTACCCAAATAAAAATAAAATTACCCACTTTAACCGAATTTAAATATTTTTTTATCCAATTTAATTTTTGCTAAATTTAATCATTTGCAGATGAAAATAAATGATTAGAAAAATGATGAGAAAAAAAAGAAAAAATTAGGAAAAATGAGCAATTGAAGGCATCGACCTCCTGATTAATTAAATTAATCGGGGGATTAATCAGGGTTCTGAATACTCTATATATATACTCATTTTCCGTTTGTTTGTTTGTGCGCTATGCAGACGTACACCTGTGCACGGAGATCCTAAAAATTAGGCATATATATCCTACATATCCAGGAGAAGGTCACTAGATAATTTTCGTTGAGCTCGCCCACTTTTACGGCCATTTTTACATACGGCCATTTTTTTTATAATGCGGATTCATAGCAAAACCAATGAAAGTATTTTTCTGAAAATTTGCAGGACTATGTTATAAAGTACATGGAGTATCCTAAACTATAAATAAACCAGATTGGGCAAAGGGGAGTGTCACCTTCCATAGAACCCAAAAATTCAGTACGCTATATCTCCTAATGTTATCGATTTCCACTAATCTTTAAATTTGGATGTTACTCATCTCACTTAATCTCACTACAGCAAAATTCTCCAATTCAAAATTCACCAAAACTAAATATGAATCCTCTGACCGGTTTCGTTAAGATTTGGAATATATACAGACCCCTATAACATCCACTTTTACGCCCAATGCAAAATCGCTGAACGTATTTATCTGAAAATTTTCATTACTATACTATATGGTCACAAGAGTATCCTAAACTATAAATTAACCAGATTGGAGAAAGGGGAGTGGCACCTCCCAGAAATCCCTCAAATTCAAAATGGTGTACCTTAGTACAAATGACATCGATTTTAACTAAACTTTAAACTCTCTACACCAAACTCACCACACTAAACTCACCATATCAAAACTCACCAAACAAAAACTAAATTTCAAACCTCTGCACCAAATTCCTTAAAATTTGGAATATATGTCGTAGAAACCCAGGAAAAGTTAACAAACGCAATCAAATTTGGCAAAATTAATACTAAAAATATTCTTTATATTAATTAAATCACTCCATATCCTTGCATTCACAAAACGAGTCGTGCACGGGTCCAACTAGTCATTTAATAAAGGTTCCTATTAATACAGATTTTGATTAATCGCACAGCACTAATAAAAATGTATATGAATAGTGAAATGTCTAAAATTAACCAATAAAAACGGTATCTTTGTAACTAAATAAATTGTAAATAAATTAAAATTTATGTTTTTATTTTCAAAAATATAATATCAAACACAATAACTGTGTTCCCGTGACAGTTGAACCAAAAACGAACCTGGTTTTAATTTTTTTGTTGATGTTTTGTAACGAAAATAAAGTAGTGGCTCTAGATCATAAGCCACGGGAACACAGTTAATATCTAATTATAACACATTCTTAAATCTATAAATTATAAATAAATAAAACATTTTATACAATACATATTAAAATTATATTTAGGAAATATATTATTCATCGTTGTGACATTAGACTGGACCGTGTGAACAATGGAATATTGCCTTCAGAACTGGTTGGTGAAACGACCACACATTTCGCATTGTTGTCACGTTGCCTTCGCGAGATCCACGAAACAATCAAAAAGATGATAAAACAAATTAGAACATAAATTGCAAGTGTGGCAAAAACCTGCAAGAATATAACGACACCAACCTTTCCTTAAATTCGCAATGATCAATTAAAAATTTTCCAATATAAATTATTTACTATAAGCAGTCCATCGGCCAGGCCTTTGAGCCAATAAGGCATCGAGCTACTGGATTCACCAACACCTTCAGAGATTTCACGTGGAAATGTATGCTTCCAGGGTGGTGCCTGTGTATGTCCGCATGTGCCGGTAGTGTTTTCGTTTACGACAACATGATAAGGAGTGCTCTAAAAAAAACAAAAAAATAATATAAAAAAAACAAGCTAATCGACTTGCAGGCCCCGGCGAGATTCGAACTCACGATCTCCTGTTTACTAGACAGGCGCTTTAACCAACTAAGCCACGGCGCCCTTGTTATGCAAGTGGGGTAAGTATGAATATCTAAAATTCTTTTTTTATATTTTGAAAAGCTTTCACACACTAAAACATTTTCTATTCAAAAGCTTTTATACTACGTGTTCTATTACTTTATAAAGCTTTCTCAAAGGCTTCACAATAACATTCACAATAGAGTTTCCGCGTTCCGTTGCATATTTTTTTCCAAAAAAAAAAATATATATATAGACTGAGTCGGAGGACAAAATAAAAAGTGAATCCAAATTTTGGTAAATAATAAAACGCAGTTTTTATATAGTAATTAAAAATAAAATAAAAATGAGTATCCATTTCACTAGTCATAAATTTTTCAGAAATATTTTTGGCATATTTCCGGCAACCACACAGATAAAAGGAAGTTTGTTGGAATTTTGAAGGCAGATTCCCGACATATTTTTGGGAACGGGCAGAAAACGGACAGATTTCGATACGATATGTGTAAACGACAGATTTCGACAATTCATTGTAAAAATTATGCTGCACATTTTTACACGACTTGTCTAAACAATGTCCCAAAATATGTTAAGATAAATGACAATAGACATATTAGCAAAACTGTATAATTGCCATTCCAAATCTGCCGTAGCAATATCTAAATATGCCGAAAAACAAATTGAAAAATGTATTAAATTTAAAATTTTAAAAATTAAATTTTAATTTGTTAATTATTAGTTGCCAGAAATTACAGAATATCTATTACAATTTCGTTCTAACCGGAGGTCTAAATATATAACGAAAACTTTATTCTGAAAGTTATGTTATCTGCTAGTTATCAAACGTACAGATAAATTTTAACATAACCGAACATTGTGAAAACGCAATTATTGATTTGACAGTGCAACAAATTTAAATAAGATATCAATACATTTTACGAAAGTATTCGTACTTTTGACGATAGCATTCGTACATTTATGAAACATTTTACGAATCTTTTTACGAATACTTTGTTAAAAAATAAACTGACGATGAAAATGACGATTCAAAAACATATGAAATATGATACTTGTCAACTTTTGACACAAACAGAACTAGCACAAAACACATTTTAACCCTTTTTTTTATTTATAACTATCTATTTGCGCCCGCGATACCAAATAAATAAAATATTTTCGTAAAATTCTACATATATCTTCAAAATTTACGAAAGTATAGTAATTTATTCGTAAAATATAAGGCTCATTCGTAAAATATGTTATTTCGTAAAAAAATTGAAATAATATAAAGAAAGTTTGGTAATTTAAACGAAATATTCGTAATTTTGTTATTCTTTAAAGTTACGAATACTGATTCGCAGTATATAAGAATCATTCGTAAAAAATAATTTGGAAAAAAATTGAAATTACAAATGTTTCATGTATTTTACGAAATTAAAAATTACGAAAAAATATTTGCTAAAATGTCCCAGAAATATCTTTGAGTGTGTACATATATATATATATTTGAAAGGTTTTTTAAACACACTTATTTGACTGTAAATAGAGACCGAGTAAAATACAAAAATATAGTCTTCATAATGACTTTGTAATCAATATAATAATAATAGTTTGGCACTACAGTCCTATAAGAACTTCGGCCGAGCTCTCTCACCATTTTGAGCTGTGCGTGTTATATTTGTACTCAAAGTGGTGGGACCTACAGTTTATTGCCGAATCCGAACGGCGAGTGAGGCAATGTTTTACTCTCGTAGGTTTGCCATTTACTGCCGAGAGGTAGCGCGGTATAGAAAAATGTTTCTATGAAAAGATGTTGTTAGCCCCAGTCCAGGCTTGATTGAGGACCTTTCGGCTCGCAGTCCAACGCACTAACCACTGAGCTACCGCGGCTTTGTCCTATAAAATATAACTCTTTAAAAATACTTGCCTTGTAATCTGTCTTTGGTACATCATCAGCACAATTTAAGTACACCATATCCTGATAGTTTCCCTGTTTTATATTTTCAAGATCGTTATCAGTAACCAATTCTCTAGTATTAATGCATTCGTTGGCAAATACGTCGTAAACCTAAAATATTGCAATGAGCACGTTAAATATAAATAAGATAATATGTATATTATACCTCGTAGGATTGTGAACATCGCACTACGTCCTCACAGCGTTGCGTTGTATAATTATAATAACTCCGTTTTCCGAAATAACGTTCCTCGCAATTCACAGGTGTGCAATTTCTTAGATAATCTTTATCCCAATTCTTGCAATCCCTATATTCTTTGCCTGCATAATTTGAAAATATTGTAAATTTTAAGTCAGTGTGTTTTATACATTATTTTACGTTTTCGCAAATGGTGACCTTCTGGATCGAGAGTAGTAAAACGTGTATCGAAATGTAAGATTTGCCTTGAATTGCATAATTCATTTTTAGGATTAATTGCTGTAATTAGTATTGGACAATAACCAACGCGATTATACAGTGACTAAAATTTCAAAATATAAATGTAATATATATTTCATATTATTATAAAATTTTGATTATGCATCACTCACAACAGTAGGCCATATAAGAGATACAGTTTCCGTTGAGCCCGCATCAAGAAAGCCAAAATTACCACCTACAATTCTACCAGCCTAAAGAAAATAAATATTATTGGTAATATATTTTATATATAATTTCGATTATTTAAATTCAAATTATGACGACCGATGTTTTGAGCTGTTTAGATTCGATGGTAATAATAATCTATTAATTCAACAACATATTTATAGTTACATCACACATTAATTGACAATTTGTTATATTCAAGAAGCATGTTCCATCTGAATGTATCAAGTATTCCATCATTTCCTTGGTTCCAGCTAATGTGTTTGCAACATTTACATCTAAAAATAATTTAAGTTTTACCTTAGCATCCACATATAGTTGTAAGTTTGTATTAAATGAGATTTATATCTTCATTCAGTAAAACTGTTTAATATATTAGCTTCGTAGTACTGTTTAAAAAAGGGGCTATATTAACAAATAATAATCATACTAAGTAGCACAATCGTCTGCTTAGATGTTATGCAAAGCTTTTCACGACATTCTTATACAGAAATATTTACTGCATTAAAACTCTTAAAATATACGCAGAAAAAAACAGTATCAGTAATAGTATGATTGTTAAGATGATTGTTGTCTAAATCATTATAATTTTTTTTTTAAATGATTGTGTCTTTGATTAAATGATTTTTACGCTCATATTATTTAATCAATATAGTGTTTAAATAATGTTTTCTTAATAAAGGATATAGAAAACATGATTAATAAAAACATGCAATTATTTCTGCAAACATGATTGTTGTTTGTATGGTTTAGGTTTTGAAAAATAAACATCACTGCTTGTATTATAGGCAAGTAGGGTATACAAACATATTCAATTTTTGAAACATACCAAAAATCAATCCAATATCATCTTCTTTAGGAACACGCATTATTATTTTATTAATTGTTATAGAAGCGAATGATATGTCACTAAATATTCCTGCTATCACCACCAGAAGTACGTTCATACCGCTGAAATAAAAATTAATATATTCATCGATTTAGAAGTAATTATATTCAACAAAATATATATTAATTCAATCTAATTTAGATATATAATTTTAAATATTTTCTCATGAAATCCCAGAATTCATGCCATGTCTAAAATTAAAATTTTCATTAACCATGTCAGCCGACAATGTCGTACCAATACCATGAAACTATACGCTAAATGTAAAGAAAACAAATATGACCATAGTGAAAACCAGACATAAGCAAGTGTCAATAAAAACCAGTGATATGGCGCTGGCAGAAAAAAGTTTTTTATCAGTTCTGTTTATCCGAACGGAGTGTTCTAGACAAAGCACCTTTTGTCAAATTTACTATCTGTTTGAGATATTCTGAATTGATAATAGTATTTAAGGGTGTGTAACATAATCTCCTATATAAATGTGGTGTAAAGCTATTCACGATATTCTTATTCAGTAATTTTACTGCATTAAAGCTCTTAAAGTACTTATACGGCTTCTATATAGTTCAAAAGGCGTATATGACCAGAGTTATGTCTTGCTTTCTATGTCTGGCTAAATGTTTGTCATTAACTGTCATATTTTATTTTTATTTTTTTTAATATAGCTTGTTTTTGAAAAAAAAACATTGTATTCGTTCGGTTTTAAAATTTTAAATTTCATTTAAAATGAATTTTTTTTTATTCAGCCCAATCGAGGTTCTCGATGAACGGAAGCTCGTCGCAAATTTGACAGTAAATGTTTACACGACGGGAAACTCGATTGATTAGTTTCCGATGAAAAATTTGGAAGATACGTCGGATAACTATTAGTTGTTCGATTGCTTTTTTGTCAATCCCGACGCGTTTCTCGATTGAGCCGATTTATTTCAAAATTTTAAAATTGTTTGTGACGTCGTTGACATTTGTTGGCTAGTCATATAGTGCCCAACCAAAGAGATTAGACATTCATATGGCTAGCAGATTTTTGTTTTGCCATAGCTATGTCTTTAAATTATGGCAGGTGTAGGCACTGTGTAATGTCACTGTATTATTAGTTCAATAAACCTTTACACAGCGAATTTAATAGGACTTATGAAGACCTACTCTCACAGTAGCTACACGACGTGCATACAGTTTTATGCCATATAACGTTTACTTTCTCAGTTGATTGTGCTACTTGGGTAATCCGCAAATTAATTTGAAAACGCTTTCAATAAAAAGTATTCGATAACGGCACACGAATAATTATCGAATATTTTTTCAAAGTGTACTTTTGAAGTTTCGAAATATTCGAAGTGTACTTTTGAAGTTTCGAAATTCGAAGTGCACTCTTGACAGTTTTCTGTCTGTCCGTTCGAAGACAATATTCGTAAAAATTTATCAGTTCTTTTAATTCTTGTTTTATTTGTTGCTGATTCTTTTCTTTAAGTTTAGGAAGACACAGCGACACCATGGACAAGGATGTCACTTTTCGGGACTACTCCAAACTGCAGAATTTCAAATTCGATGATGAAAAGGTTTCCACAGTGACTTCGTTGGAACAGGTCAGTTACTATTTTTCCTATAATTGCTATCTTTAGACATTTGGATGTTTTCAGCAAAAAACTGAAGCTTCAATCGAGCGTTGCTATGACCGTTACCAACAAATGCATTTTTTGGACCCAAAAATTGCGAAATTTCATCGCGAAGCCCACCAACGCTACCTGGAGAGTATGTTGCGACGCCTGCCCTCAAACTATGAGTGTCTGGACAGTAGTCGCCCATGGAATGTGTACTGGATAATGCAGGCTGCGCATGTGCTTAATTTTACCTTTGGCGATGAGACTTTGGAACATGTTGTACAGTTTCTAACAAAGTAAATGAACTGTCGGTCATATGTTCGTTATTTGTCATCTAATGTTATTTCCCTCGCTAGATGTCGTCATCCAGACGGTGGCTTTGCTGGCGGCCCCGGCCAATTTCCACACTTGGCTCCGACTTATGCGGCAGTTAATAGTCTCTGCATGATAGGAACACCAAGCGCGTATCGTGCTATTGATCGGGAAACGTTGGTCAAATTCTTATTTGCAGTGCGCCAGCCAGACGGCTCATTTCGACTACATGTGGACGGAGAGACAGACGTGCGAGGTGCCTATTGTGCCGTGTCTTGCGCTAAGCTGACCAACGTGCCCACACACGTGTTGGCCAAGTTGTTTGATAAAACTGGAGACTGGATCGCAAGTTGTCAGACGTACGAGGGTGGATTCGGCGGTGCGCCCGACTTAGAGGCACACGGCGGCTACACTTTCTGTGGCATTGCTGCTCTGGCGCTGCTTAATGAGGGACATAAGTGCGACCGTCAGCAGCTCTTGGTAAGAATGCCAACAAAGACCTTTGTGCCACCCACTCTTTTTAATATATATTCAGAAATGGAATCTGCAACGTCAAATGGCATTTGAGGGTGGCTTCCAGGGACGCACAAACAAACTCGTCGATGGTTGTTATTCATTTTGGGTAGGCGCTACCATACCTATTACGCAGGCGATTATTGCACAGGAAGGTAATGCATTTGATTTGTAGTAAGTTCGAAAATAAAATTAGTTGTTGCGCAGTTTGTCAACCCAGACAGTCGTTGTTTGATACCTCAGCACTTCAAGAGTACATTTTACTTTGCTGTCAGAAGCCCAACGGTGGCTTGATCGACAAGCCCGGCAAGTAGGTCTGTTCCATATTGATTATAGTATGCTAAAAAAATAGTACATCTCTCCACAGGCCACAAGATCTGTATCACACCTGTTATACGCTCAGCGGTGTCGCCATTGCACAGCATTCAGAGTCGACGCTGAATCCGCATGTGCTGGGCGAGCCGATCAACGAAATGTTACCCACGCACCCACTATTTAATGTGCCACCAAGTGCAGTGGCTGCTGCCACGCAACATTTTGCCATTGTGAACAAGTGCAGCGAGCGCATAGACACAAATGGCGCCAATGCCGAACGCGAAACTACAAGTGAGGAGGGCGATGATGGGACATCGTCGTACAGCTCGTCCACGTCTTTTTGCAATTCGCTTTAAGTGCAAACCCATTGTTCATTACATCTATTTACTTACATTTTATTCATTTCTGAAACTTGTAAGCATTTTGTCAAATATATATGTAAATTATACACTTTTGTAATCTATTCACACGCAGAGTTTTGGACTGCTGTACCTGCCCCTTGTCCAAATATATTAATAGCAAATAAACTGCGTTTTTTTTCTTTGTTTGCAGCTCACACTCACAAATCTGTACTAAAATGCGTTATTTCCAACTTTTTTTTTAACAAAATAAGTCATAATAAATAAAATTTATTGATTGTAATCACATGAACTACTTTTGCGAAAACTTATAAATAAAGTTTTGAGTTCGATCTATTTTCTCGTCATCTCTGTTGGGTTGCATTTGACGGTTTGTTGCTGCGTTATGGTGCCCTTGTGTTGCTTCAGAAAATGTTTTGTTACAAGGCAGGCATCTGTAAATAAAAACGTTTTTAAAGACTCCCAAGTAACACATTTCAAAACTTAGTCTGTATCTGTAGATTCCCAAGAAACATTTATACGGAGCCTACGACACACACGGAATCACAAAACCGTCATTGACGGCATGTTTACGGAGCATTGAGCAAGTGTCCGTCGTAGAATATACGATTACGCACCGTTAAAGTACCGTCAAATCGGACGACTCGGTTAGAATTCCGTTTTGCTCCGTATTTTTTAATAACTCGATAAGATTGCCGTTTTGTTGTAGTCGTTTTCGGTACCGTTGAAACGGAGAACTCAGTAATGTTTCCGTTGAAACGCACCTACTCAAATTTTTTATGATTATCGTAAATTACGATCATTTGACGATTCAAAATAATCATAAATTTCGATCATTTTGCACGTAAAAAACGTTAATAAATATCAATGAAAAAAAAACAATCATATTTTGCTCGTAAATAACGATGGCTCGTATTTTTCGAGTGTTTAAATCGTAAAAAAAGATTTTCAAAATGTATTATTGTTTTTCTAATCAAAAGTTCATTTAATAAAATGCATAATATTGTTACGAAAATTCAGTCTACGGAAAACTGTTCTACGAGTTCGTATCGCTGGATTGTGTACAAAATAAAAACACTCTTATGTGTGGTTTAAATTATAACAATTAACTTTATTAATTCACTTTAATAAACAACTTTACTAATAACAAATTCTAACAACTGCTGCATGTCCACAATTTAACTTGACATTTATCATACGAGCTGCACCCGACCACTTTACAATCACTTCTCAAGTGAAGTACCTCAGATGCGGCTCCCTTATATACTGCATGCATCAGTTCGACACGTTTCGACAAACTTCGACTTGTTTCGAGAACCTTCTACTCGTTTTGTGAATGACGCATGCTATTATCATCTCATTCGCACTCATGTGTTTTAATGCGCTGATCTTCCATCTCTTTCTCGCACATTGCCCAGTACGCTGAATGATCTTTCGTCTCTTTCTAACACATTGCTTAGTGCGCTGAATTGTCTTGCGTCTCATTTATTATTGTTGTATTGCACAGTGGGGCAAATTACCTCTTTTCGTAACAATATGTTCAATATTTTAACAAGATTAAATAAATTGTTTTGCTGAAAACTTTAAATCATTTGCTGTAATTAAGAAGTAAGTAAATGCATTTGGGAGCTTAATATAAAATTTCAATGCATTTACTTCATTTTTTTTTTTGTATCGTTAAAAAAGTAGGAAAATGCTCGTAAAAGAGTTAAAAATGATTATCATTTACGATTAAAATTTAATCGTAAAAAATATTAAAAACGAGTTCGTTTACAAACAAAAAACATCGTTTATAACGAGTATATAATCGTATTTTACGATCATAAACAATCGAAAATTTATCATATATGAGTGTTTTGAGTTCGTTTATGATACCTCGTTACGATGGACAAATTAAGAACGAAACTGTATGCGTTTTCGAATCATTTACGATTCTCGTATACGATTGTTTTATTCATTATTTACGAATATTTGCAATCATTTACGAGGTCGTTTATGATAGTTTGGCCGGCTGGGATGTAATCGATACGTACAATTGAATCGGATCTTGACTAAGAATGGAAATCTATGTACAAATCTGTATTGAAATTCGAAAAATTCTATTCAAACTTAAAGAAAAAAAAATAGAAAATCGATATATAGAAAAACTGTGACATGGGACGAGGAATTCTCTACATTTTCCATTCAAATTTCGCTACTTATTTACTGCCAAACTAACGAACATATCTAGAATTCGTGACGAAATCTGTACTTTGTGTTACTTGGGCTTGAATTTTTACTTATTACAGTAACAATGTATAAACCATGTTCGTTATGTACAGAAATAAAATACTGAGTTTAAACTTAATAACCAGCGATTGAACCAAAACTAATATCAATTGCAATTATCATTCAAGTTTCAATTTTAAATTAACGTAAAAGTTTCAGTGTATTAATAATCATAAATATAAAAAATTGATTAGCCCCAATGAAATAATCCCACAAACAAATTACATTCCCTAAAAAGAAAAATGAAATAATACCGAAAAATTAAAAACCAGGCAAAACGAACATGATATATTGTGGGTGTTTATTTAACATAACCCCCAACGACAAAATGAAATAACCCCTAATGAAACAACACAAAAAACGAATGTAAGAGTGCCCAAATTTATCGGTTAAATGTAATCAAAAAATAATCCCTAACAAAAGGACTATCTGTTAGACAATGGGAAAATTAATTTGAAGTTGAAATGTTAAATATTAATTAATAATAAATTAGATGTGCCTTCTATGAAAAATAAAATAATTTATTGAACACTTCAATACAAACATTTCATATTTTTATTGAAAATACAATTATTTTATATTCTGATTTTTATTCCCATATTATTTAAACTTTTCATTTGTAAAAGGCACATATTTACATAAAATAATGTTTTCCGCTTATTAAATGTGTATAATTATTAATTGTTTGCAATTACATGCAATAGAAAATTTCTATCAAATGAAATTGTACCGTCTGATATTTTCTGAATACTTTGTTTGACAGTGCCGGATATCACATCTGCATTTTCTACAGTTTTCTCAAATCATATTCAATTATTTTTTCTTAACAGTATAGAAGTTTGAATTGCAGCAATTGGTTCATTTACTTCGATGAGAATATCGATATTTTTGGGGTCCTCAACAAAATACACAACTTCCAGTGGCAACGCTTTTGCCGCCGAAGCATTGTCTTCATGCCCAATCTACAAAATGGATGAACGAGACTTTCACAGCATTTTGAGTTAAATAAGTTCTACAAATGTTATACATTTAAGGACTTGCGCAACAGTTTATACTGGTAAAATTACAGGCCTCATTTAATGACTTCAGACAAAACTGACAAATTAAATAGAGCCACCTGGAATGTGGTTGAATCTGTGGTTTATGAAGTTATATTTAAAGTTCCTTTAAGGTAACTGAAATTTATGTAAACTTACTCGGGGCCCTGTGCACAGTTCAAGCCTCTGCTGTATTTCCGTGTCTGTGTTCTTAGAGTTCTCTTCGGCAAGTATTTTCCATTTCAAAATATACTTAAATATGATTGTACTTCATTACAGAATAAATATATTTGTTTACATTCCACCTTAAAATAGTGACGTTTATATTAAAGATACGATTCGTTCTGCATCTTTAGAAACTAGGGCTGTGCGATTAATCAAAATGCTTGATTAATCAATTTATGATTAATTAATTAATTATTCTAAAAATTTGATTAATCTAAACATTGATTAACAATTAATCAGGATTCTGATTTATCATAATTGTGATTAATTGATTAATCAGCATTTTTGATTAAAAAAAATGTTAAAATGCTTTTTAAACATTTTAAACACTTTATTTTATTTTTAAACAAAATTTCAATATTTCTATTTAAGTTTATTTAAATTTTCATTTAAAATTTCTATTCATTTTAAATTTGAATTCATTTTAAATTTCAACTCAAAAAAAATATTCATTTTTTATTAATCAGAAAAGTTGATTAATCGATTAGTCAATTAATCACTAATCTGATTAATCAAAATTTTTATTAAATAATAATCGATTCTTCTCCTGTGAAGGAGTGTTCGCTGAATCAACTGGTACCCCAACTGTCAATTTATAAATGAATTATATATTATATTATAGTTAGAGAGCAGCCCTATATAGTTTACTTTATAGGGACGATCGAAATGTTAAAAAAAATGGCCACACCCTTCCTAATGGGGGGAGACAATTTTTTAACGCTTGGACTTCTGGAATCGACCAAAAATCGAAAACCGATTGTTTTTTTTTATTTTGATTTTTTTTTTCTCTTCCCCTTTTTCAGTAAATTTAGTAAAAAAAACTAATTTTTGAATTTTAAGGGGTACCACGTGACATTGAAGTCATTTTTTTATTTTATTGTTAGTCCTAGTTTTCGCATCGTGTGACAATTTTTTTTCATTTTTTTCCCGCCCACTTCGTAATAATAAAAATAAACACTTATGACCTCGGTCGTTTTTCGATTGACTGGCGGTTACATGGGGCCGGTCGGTAAACAGTTTTGGTTTTGCGACACTCTCAGCTCTTTTTAGGGGTTATGACATTTTTTTTTAGTTCGGACCTATAAAGATAACTTTTATCAAAAAAAATAATTGCTACCAAACTTACAGATAATCGAGCTAATAAAAAAGGTTTCGAAAATATTGTCCTTATCCAAAAATGTGTATCAGAAATGTTCGCTTCGTATTAAAAGTAAAGTGACGACAAGAATTAAAACGTACTCTATATATGGCCATCACTATTTTACTATCATCGTAGTCAATCATTATTGCGCATGATCACAAAAAGCTATGAAAAATATATATACAAAATTAAATTCCCAAAGAGCAGTACGTTCATGATAATATTTTTAAGACAAAATAGTTAATATATATTCCAAGTCAAGCTTTGATTTTTTGTATGGTAACTAAAGCTAGTTAAATTTCAATTATAAAATTTGATAAATTAATAATAGTTGTACAATTAAATTGCAGGTCGCACAAAGATGTGGTGACGTCTATGTTTACGGTTGTCGTCCGATATTATATTAATCACGTGTGTCAAACAATTAAAACTCTAATTGTATCAACAACAAACAAACATTTAAACGAAGTAATTTGCACAATATAATAGAATGTCCACGCCAAACATTTTCAATGAATTAGATACGTACGATGTACCGAAGACAGTGGCTCCAATGAATTACGATTGTCCAAAGAGCCTGTACCGTGCGTCTACCTCAGTGGCACCTCTCTTGCGTGGCGAAACAATGTCAATTCAATTGAAGGGTTTTACAAGCCCCATACAGGAAGAATCGTACGATATACCACGCCCTCATGTCAACATTGCACAACAACAGCGTTCGATGACTCCGAGTACTTCCAGTTCTTCGCTATTGACCTGTGACTGTACGCTGTCGTCGCTATCCAATCGTTCCTCTTTAGTAAACATGCCTGAGTACGATGTTCCGCGACGAATTCCACTGCCAGTGCGTCCATTGCATTCAGTAGCAGAATCTGACGTTGTTGCTCAGCCACCGCCCACGACGAATGGACAACATATCGCCAACAGTCAGTCACAATTTACTAACTGCAATTGCTCCTCATATGACATACCGCTACCGTCGAATCAGTCGAGCCCTACTGTATTGAGCAAAGAAATACCATTGGAATTGTACGCAGCATTGGACGCATTATCTAGACTGCAAGCGGAAGTTACTGCAGCTATCACAAGGTCAGTTAAACACATTTAACAGCTTTGTCATGATTATTGTATTTTTGGCTGTGTAGATTTCTTGCGTTTGTCTCACCTAATTGGCGGCTGCGGGAGAAATTTGAGCCTATTGTTGCGGAAATTAAACAAGCCACGGCTCGTCTGTGCACTGCAATCCATGATTTAACCGAGTTTGTAGAAGGTGCACTGGGAAACGCTACACGATCTGAAGATCGCACATTGGTGCTTAAATTAAAACCTCTGGTGAAAGCACTTCGTGATTCTGACAAACTCATGTACGACGCATACAATACATTGAACGCGCAGGGGTGGAGTGTTGAACTATTAGTACGTAATGAGGATACATCTTCGTTCAGGTCACCGGACTGTCTCGACAAATTTGTTGCTTGTGCACAGACCTTGATCGAGGATATACGCCAAACGACATCGTTTATTCAAGGCAATGCGTCGTTACTCTTTAAGCGCATCGCACCTTGCCGAACTTTGCCGGAGGACAAAGGAATCAATCCGGATTTAGTTGAAAACTATGACTATGTTTGTTTCGAATCAAAAAATGTTGATGTCAGGAAGAATACTGCTGTTCGAAGCACAATACCATCGAACCTACAGCAGGAATTTGAAACAGTTTTAAGAGTGGCAGACCCCGTAGAGGCACCATCTGAAATGCAGCGAAATGAACTGACAATTAAAGATAAACTGCTTGTGAAATACTACGCTGTTCAAATTACTACTCACATGGGAAATCTGCGACAGGCCATTGACTCATTCTTGGAAACAGTCGAAAAGAATCAACCGCCCAAACTGTTCATTGCATATGGCAAGTTTGTGGTTGTGAGTGCTCATAATTTGGTTACAATCGGTGATATAGTACATCGCACTGTTTCGAAGAACGAGATAAATCATAAAATACTACGATGCACAGATGGTCTATCGGAAGCATTAAAAGCATGTGTAGTCAAGTCGAAAAAAGCAGCAGCTCGATTTCCAAGCGTTACGGCAGTTCAAGAAATGGTGGACTCTGTGGTCGATATTAGTCAATTGGCTTTCGACCTTAAAACTGTCATATTGCAGGCGGTGCAACTAACTTTTTAAAATTATACAATAGTATCTTCAGCAGGGTTTCAAAACAGAGGAAGCAAAGCATAAACTCTCACTTTTTATTACTTTGTTGTTGAGCGGAAGCAAGAGTTTGAAAACAGTACAGAGCAATGTTTCGAACGGAAGCAACAATTGCATTTACTTTCAAACAAATCAAAGTTTTCTTTTATTTTAGTTAAAAACCAAAGAGAACATTTTTTGAATAGAAGCAGCAATTAAAAAGCAAAGAGCGAGAGTTTTGGAATTTCTCGAGCAATTTAAACCCTGTTTTTCAGTATTAATATAAACGCATATTTCACCTAATGTTATACAAGTACTTAATTATGAAATAAACATATTACATATTCAGTATGACCAATGTCAGAATGGACTATAGTTTTTTTTTATGAAAATTCGTTACTTAAAAATATATATATTTAGTTTTCAACTATCATTATTTTTATCCTTTCCATGTACCTAATGTTGGTCGGACATTTTTAATTTGACGAGAATTTTTTTTCAGCTGTGCACATTTCGTCACATTCGTGTTGATTTTAATTCCCAGTAGTAAATTTCAGGCGCAAGAAGCAATGGGTTCTATCTCAAGCAGATAGAACTCCTTCCCGACTAAATGATTTCCTTTCTTCCTTTTTATATTAAATGAACATTTTTGCAGGACTTCCCTATTCGTTTCTCAGAGAACGGGTCTCACAAGGTCTCACAAAATAGTTTGACTCATTACTGTTAGCATTCCATTAGAAGATGAGCTAGCAGTGCTTCGCTTTTGTATTTGAAAAATATTAGAAATAGTCACCAAATCGATTGGCGCTGATTCTCTAGAAGGTGTACTGGAAGTACACTAGCTTCAGTGATGGCAGAATGTGTATTGAGCATGCTAAGAAGTTGTTATAGTAGGACTTCTAAGGCCTGGACAAATATACTATTTGTAGGGTTGTTTATAATTCCAGTTTTTTCTGTGTTTTTTAAATTAAAAACAATTTTTACAAATATTTGAATCTTTTAATTTAATAAAAACCAAAATAAAATATAGCAATTATTTTTCTAATGTGAAAGTTTTTGAAATTTATTTATACATGTATAAATTTCAAAAACTTTCACATTAGATCATTATAGGCAGTGCAAAGTGTGTTCTGGTTGCCTTAAGCATTTTGCGACTTTTCGATCATTTTTGACATTAGCCCATGCTTGGCACTGCTGATTTTAGTTAGGCCTTTAGTCATTTTTATTTAAATCTGTAATTTGCGAATGTCGTGTTGTGTTCTACCGATTTAAGTATTTTTCTTAAATAAAAACGTTAATATTGTTCGGGTAAACTAGATATAACGCTGTGGGCCCAAAGGTTTTACCATCATAAAATCTTTGGAAATAAAATATTTAGTTACACAGAAAAAAATATTGTACGTATATATAACAATTGATATTAATAGCAAACAAAATCGTATTCCAATTAAAAATATGAATGTATTTACTAATTAATTAATTGTATTTACACATATTTTTAATTAAAATATTAATAGGAATTAATTTAATATAATTTCAATACAACTAAATCTTTAATAGTATTAACTACTTTTATTTGTTACTTTTGATTTATTCATTTTCTTAAATTGCAACACTGTTTTTTCTTCTGGCTTTCATTTTGTTTTTTGTTTGTGCGTCTTGTGCGTCGGCGGCGTCGTTCAGTTTCTTCTAACATTATTTTCTTCTACGTTGCGGTTTTAAAACAGAATATTACATTATTTAGTGTATGTTATGTTATTAAAGCATTAAAGGGCTCAATTTATTTTTGAGGTCAAGAATTTGAACAAACCGCTTATGATGCTCATTTTGTTGCATATTGAATCATTAAAAAGCGAATATCAAATTTTATGTTTGACTCAATTAATTGGCCCACCTGCAGAAGTTGTGAAAACTGACTTCGGTAAAACATTTACAAAGCATATCAAACCGTATAAATACTTATTTAATATTTATTTTATGTTATATATTTGACAAATATTTTATTTAATTTAACAAAATATTTAATTGATCCAATTTCTATCGAATGAAATTTTTAATTGATGTTACTAAATAATTAATTAATGATTTAAAAATACCCAATAAAAAATATAATCAATATGACAAAAAAATTAATTAATGTTTCTCCAATTAACATATTCTCATTATTACGAATATGGGATTCAATGCTACTAAAAGTTACATCGGCTGAGTTTCAATTAAAAATTAATTGGATTGATTAACATTTTAGTTATATTTACACACTTTTTTTTCTGTGTGTATGTTGATGCCAAAATTTGACGCCTCATAAATTTTTCAGGTCTGTACACGGGTCCAATGAGCCCATTTGGTTAACTGGGCACTTGCTCCATCACCTCTGGGTCACTTAAAATGTTGACTGAAATGTAAAATGGTGTCTAAAGATAGTACAAACAATATTTTTATTTCAAAAAATATAAAGATGATGTCTTTAGCAATGTCGTTTATCACGAATAGGCGCATTTTTTATCTTGATACCATGGTTTTCTATAAACCTCGTTTTTTTCGAATTTTACCCTACACATTTCAAAGATTATCTAACATCGTGACGCATGAGGAAACTGTTATACTCTCGTCGTCAATAATCCAAATTTTTCATATTTGGCTCCAAATTGTGAATGACCCAGAAGTGATGAATAAAAACTGACTTCAGATTTGAGTACTATGGGGATTTGTTGATGGATTTTTTAAAGCTTGAGCATTATCTTATAGCAATTACAAATTACCATTAAAATAGTCACAATAACTAAAAATACCAAATTAACATACAAATTACAACATTCATTTATAAATACCACTAAATTCTCACGTGACCACACAAATCGCCAAAATATAATGTAAAATAAATTAATATCACAACTGGCATTTATGTGCCTGCACACAGAAAAAAAGTGTGTAAATATAACTAAAATGTTAATCAATCCAATTAATTTTTAATTGAAACTCAGCCGATGTAACTTTTAGTAGCATTGAATTCCATATTCGTAATAATGAGAATATGTTAATTGGAGAAACTTAAATTCATTTTTTTTGTCATATTGATATTAAAGTTGTTATATATATTAAATTTTTTATTAGGAATTTTTAAATCATTTTTAATGATTCAATATGCAACAAAATTGCCTTAATAAGCTGTTTGTTCAAATTCTTGACAGCAAAAATAAATTGAGCCATTTAATGCTTTAATAACATAACATAAACAAAATAATGCAATATCCTGTTTTAAAATAGCAACGTAGAAGAAATTAATGTTAGAAGAAACTGAACGACGCCGCCGACGCACAAAAAAAAAACAAAATGAAATCCAGAAGAAAAAAAACATTGTTGCAATTTAAGAAAATGAATAAATCAAAAGTAACAAATAAAAGTAGTTAATACTATTAAAGATTTAGTTGTATTGAAATTATATTAAATTAATACCTTTTAATATTTTAATTAAAAAATGTGTAATTAATTAGTAAATGTATACATTCATATTTTTAATTGGAATAGGATTTTTTTTTTGAAATTTTCACAAGGTATTTTTACTGTGGAATATAGCAATTAAAGGTTGGCAACTATGGTTTAATGTTACATTGGTATATTGGCATCACTGAACGCCATTTGACAGCAAAACATGCCAAAGCGTCTTGCGAATCCAATTATTGTTTTGGTGGAAACATTTACTGTTTTTCTGTGATTGTTGTTTTTAGAAACATGGAACACAAAATCATTCTTAAATGTCGTGTATGTTTGGATGAATTCGAAGAGGAAAAAATGTTTGAGTTGTTCAAGGACACAAAAAGCAACTACAACGACGTTGCAGTGCTGCAACTATATGAAAAAGTCGAGTACTGCTGCGGCGTCAAGGTAAGAAACCCATCCTAATCCTTCAGCTTGCGTTAATTTTGAACATTTGAAGATACGCGAGTCAAGTGAAATGCCCTCGAAAATCTGTCTCAAATGCTATGACTTGACGCGCATCTGGTACAACTTTCGGCAGCTCTGCGTAAACTCACAGGTATATCTGGAGAGCCTCTGCACGGATAGCCATCTGTCGAATGGCGCTGATGTAGACAGCGAGGAATATCTGCATTTTTTATTTGAAGATCTGCAATCGTTCCGAATGGCTGCACGCAAAGAAAACGATGCGCTCCAGGTTAATGGACACAACACGGAATCCGCCTCAGATAAGGAGGACGATTCAGACTCGGACGATGAACAATATGAAGATATACCCATTGTAGCGGACGAATCCGATGCTGAACTTGAAGACATCATACATAATATAAAGAGAGAACATGAGGCGACAGATCGACAAAAGGCTAAGGATCAGGTCGACAAGAATGAGGTGGACAGAACGACAGGCAAAAAACGGCCGCGCATTTCGGTGAAAAAAGTGACTAAACTACAGAAAAAAGCTTTCCGGCCTCCCTCGCCTGCCTCCTATATGTGCTCCGTTTGCGGTAATGTTTACGCAAAAAAATCATCATTTACCTATCACATGAGTCTGCATACAAACGTGAAGGCACACGAATGCGAGTGAGTTACGGCTGTGCACAACCGTCAGGCGCACGAATAACTGCTGCAGGCACAAGATCCAGCACGTTACTCGTAAAACTGGCGGCAGGCACATAAAATAAAAACAAAATATAAATTTCGTATGTTTTTAGATTGTGCGGCAAATCTTTTCGCCAAACGTGCGAACTGAAAAATCATATGCGACGGCACACAGGCGAGCGACCGTACAAATGCTCTTTCTGTGATCGTTGCTTCATTGATCGTAGCGAGAAGCATCGACACGAAAGGTAACAAGCACACACAATACGTGCCAAATTAGGTGAAGTCTAATATAATCGTTATTTTGCAGAGTTCATACAAACACACGTCCCTACGTGTGCAACGTTTGTGGCAAGAGTTTCATGTACTCGGCGATTTTAAAGAATCATTCGAAACTGCATTCTGGTGAAAAAGATTTCAAGTATGTATTAATTGTAATTTTTGCAAGCACTAACTAAACTAATTGTGCTCCACAGTTGTCTGGTCTGCCAGAAAGCATTTACGCTTCAACACCAACTCAAGGCGCACCTACAGACGATAACTCACAAGCAGAAGGAGGCACAATTCGTCGGAGCGGGCTATGAAGTTGTTTATGAATAGACGTTTGATGCGGAAATCGAAACAAATAAAACACAAATTATATATTAAACAAATATTTTAATATCTACAATAAGTTTAATCTATTTGCAAGTTATCCACCGTTAGAAGTTTGTGCAAATGTGTGTTTAGATGGGCTTTCAGCTGATGTGGTAATTTAAAGGCCTTGGCACATGGTTCGCATCTGTGGTGATCATGAGTGAAACACATAGAATCATTTGGAGTTTTATTTATATCATATTTAAGTAAAATGTAAGGGGTATATTATAGATCTACAAACCTGTAGGGTTTTTCGCCGGTATGTATTTTTTCATGCGCCTTCAGTGAGGTAGACAACGAAAAGGCCTTGCCGCAGGTGCCACATGTGTACGGTTTTTCATTCGTATGTATCCTGAAAGTTTAATCACTTTAAGAATCGTTTTGTCGTTGTACATTTTAGAAATTTACATAAGTGTCTTGAATTGATTTCATATTGAACAAATAAACATTCATTAGAGATTTAATCTTTTGTTTGGTATTATTTATTAATAATAATAATTAAAGAATAACATCGCAAAGAACCAAAACTGTTTCGTTTTTTGGAATCGGAACCGTTGTGTGGAACCGTACCGCTATTTTAAAAATCATGTAACCAGAACTAGAACCGATATTCCAAAGGATTTTGCCTGTTCCTGGTTTATATATTATAGGGGCCATTCCACACCAAATCGACCAAAAAAAGTCAGATTTTACCTTTTCGATTTTAATGAAATTTTGGCATTATTTTTAAAATATGATGCCATCAAAATACCATCTTGAAATTTTGCATGAACATTTTTAAAAAATTGACAAAAATTTAGGATTTTTTTTTAGAATTTTAAAAAGGGTCCTTTTTAAGCACATCAATTTTGATGTGCAAGGATAATGACCACGGGCCACATGTTCACGTTTAGAAATTACAACTTAATTTTTTTAAAAGCTTGTGCCATCTTGTTTAAAGCTAGCCATCAATGGAGTGCATTAGCATTTCTAGTTTACGAGATATTTAAATATGAACAACCATACAAAAGTGATTTTTGGCCCTTTTTTCCAACTTTGAGCCACTGTATCTCTGGAAGTAGTGGTCGGAAAAAATAAAAAAAAATGGTTAGTGCATGTCTCAATATCCTTTATCAATTCCCAAAATTTAATAGAAATCGAAGAAGGTGAGTTCCAACCACTGGTCGATTTGGTGTTACATGGCTTTACATGGCTTTAAATATTTGCAATCAGATTTTTACAAAACGAATAAATTCTAATGATTTGACTAAGTAGGGTTCGGAAAGCACGCTCAAGAGCTCTCAAAAAAAAGTGCTCATAACAAGTTTAGGCAACATCAAACGAGCGTGTATCACAAAATCAACAGCTACGCATTGAATTGTCACCTATGTTTGCGCTTTAAACTCTCATTGTGAGATATTTAACGTTTTACTAAGAAATTTGGTTAGTTTTTCTTCTACAATGAGAATAAATTAACCTTCAATAGTCAAAGACAAATACATGTTTATAATTATGTTAAAATTATATACGCACCGTTCATGTTTAATGTGAGTACTTCGATCGGCAAAGCGGCGATTGCAAAATTGACATTCGAACGGCTTTTCACCAGTGTGTATGCGCATGTGAGCGGACAAATTGCACGCCGCATTGAAACGTTTATAGCACAATCTGGAAGGCACAAAATTGTATTGAACAGTTTATCAAATTATTTTCAACTGTGATGCTTACTCGCATTCGTAAGTTTTTTCATTGCGATGTATTTTCATGTGAAAATTTAACAGATTACGATTTGTAAAATGATTGCCACAAATATCGCAAACATACACATGTACTTCGCCGACTGATTTTCGTGATCGCACGCGTTTTGTCTCTCCAGCAGTGTCCGCTGTATCCAGATCTCTACATTCAAGATCCTCAACCTGCGAGTTCTCTTCGGCGCTATCCAACAGATACTCGACGTTTTCTACTGCATTCGCATTATGCTCTGACTTGGTTTCTTCGTCCGTTTCAATAAAATGTGGCTTTGTGATTACCTCCAAATCTTCTTGTACGCCATCACGAGACTCACATTTTATATCGTCTGCGAGTATGTAGAAAAATTGTCGATCTTGTGTTGTCTGTGGCGACATTTCACACTCTTCAGCTAAATGGTGTTGCTGCAAGTCGTCGGTTGGCAGTGGCGATAACACATTTTCTGTCGTTTGACTCTGTTGTTTGGAACCCTGTGAATCATCCGTCACATCTGTTATAATGAAACTGCCATCTATGCTGCATTCAGAATCGGAAACGTTTTGTCTATTGGTTTCGTTTTTAATGTCCATCTCATTTACTTCGCTTAGCGACACCTTAAAGACGGCCACTTCTATCGCATTGTCTTCGTCCTCGGAAAACGCGGCATCGATTTTGTTCTGCAACAACTGTGCTGAAGCTTGTATTAATTCACATTTATTTGACTCATGGCGTAATGCGCTATTTGATAGTATTGACCCTACTTTTGTGCCTTGCATTCGCTCTGAATCCTGCTCCTCTTGAACTTCTGATATTGTACCAATTTTATTCTTTTTATGTACTGGCATAGGTAAAGCTGTTGATTTATGTAGAATACGTTTGCGCTTTTCGCCGGCCTCTTCATGTGTATCATCATCTTCAAAGATCTCCTCAATGACGTCATCTACAAGTCCCAATGCCTCTTCGCGCCGCTTGTCCAGTTTAAACATTGAGGTGGCGGATCTTGTCTTTTGTATTACAGACTGCAAGTAATCATCCGAATTGCGACAGGTTGTACGAAAATTTAGTGCACACTTTAGGTTGGTCAAACATTTTCTGCAGATTTTGCCTGGCAGGCCATCGTTTGATTTCATCTGAAGATACAGATTACTTAAGCACACAATTAATAACTGATATAAGATATACTAACCAGCACACCAGAACATTCGTAAATTTGTTTCAACAACTTTTCATCATTGAAAATCTGTCTCATCTGGGTTCCGTGATCGCCACCACTGCAGCTTGCGTTCGCCGTCTCCTCTTGCATGCAAACTCGACACACGTTCCATTTAATGCTGATTTCCATTTGATTTTATATTTTATTAATTACAGTTTCAAATTAACACGATCATATAATTTTAAATTCAATTTAAGATTCCAAAGAATTGTTTACAAATAATATCAAAATGCAACAACAACGCAATCAACAATATGTAGAGTTGCCAACTTTAATGCAAAGACGCGATTTCAGAAATGTAAGAATTTTAAGTTTTGCCAATTCAGTGCACACTTTTTTTTTTGATAATTTTGATTTGGATAGTTTTTTATTTAATATTTTTGTTTAAACAAAAAAATCAATGTTTGTAAAGAATATAATATTGTGCCATTGAATTTAACTAAGTATCCAAGTAACAAAACTTTGTGTTAACGGAATTTGTAACACAATTTAGTTAATCTATGTTAACGGTATTAGGGAATTGTACACTACCCAGTAAGAACACTGCCGGTCATGTTAGCAGTAATATTACTAGTAGCAAAACTGAAAGTTTCAGTAAAAGTTTCTATAATATTGTTAAGAGCGTCGGGATAAAATTTACCGAAAATTTTGTGTGCGTGTGAATTTTTATCTCTTTCTCACTCATCTACAATGAGATACAATGGAATATATGTCTGTCACTGTTCTTTTGGTAATAAGTGGAGATTAAATTACAGATAAATTTACGAAATAATTTACTTAAAATAAACTGATTTAATTTTGAGGTTAGGGACGGATAAATAATTAGTAAACTAACCAAATTAAACCAAATATCCAAAATTCTATAGTTTTCATTTTTATTGCGTTGAATGTAATGCTTGCGTTGCAGATTTTCTATTAAAACGACTTTTGTTTGCCGTTGTTTTGCTTCCTTCCATGTATTTGTTTAATGCAGACGACCCTCCCATTTTGATGATATCTGTAATACAAATAGATAAATAAGCAATCTATAAAAATACTCTTTTTAATATACTTTTTTTTATCAATTTTTTATAATTTAAGTAAAATCTATTTTGTACTTCTGCTGTAGCGGCTGCTGTGGCAAACGTAATGAATAACCTACAAATAAAAAATGGTGGCAAACCAACGCGCAAATAATATAAGTTTTCATTACTAGTAAAATTACGGGTCATATATCTATCATTGATCCTGCAGGGATGTATTTCAAATTATTTATGTATGAGTGAGAAAATATAATATTGTCTTTGTGTTGGAGTTTCGGTAAGGCATGTCTTGCTGGGTAACTACTCATTATTTTCACTCAAATATTTTTGGTGAATGAAAATGTGAATTTGAATCGCATGGATTTGAATCGCATGGATTTGTAACGACAGTTCTTAAATAGCATATGCCATGGTTGAAGTATATACAGGTGAGTTCATCAAACAGTTTGTTGGCACATCGAGTGCTGAGAATGTCACGCAGAAAAATTTAAAAATACAAAATTTGATTATCATTTTAAACATTATTTTAAGGTTAAGAAAGAAACTGGGTTTTGCATTTGAATTTCGCTGGTTTATAAAAATTTTACTGCACCAATTCACTTAAGCACTTTTTGTGGTTTTTTTTCTGCAGCCACAGATATTTCAAAAATTAACAATTCGTTTAGTTTTATTTATTTTAAAGTTTTGAATTATATTTTTTTATGAGTTTTGTAAACAATGCTTTGATGTTTTGTTTTAAAATTTTCGTAAACAAATGTTGAGTCTTTCAAACAGTTTTCAAAAAATAGTAAATTGCGACTGAATTTTGAAAGATGACTTAACCTGTATATACTTCAACCATGAGCATATGCTATCTTAAAATATTCATTTTGGTCAAAGGTGTACATCTGAAGTATGCTGATTCGCATGAAAAGTGAACGTGTACACTTCCAACATACGTGAACTTTTCATTTTGTGTACACAATTATTTTCACATTTGCAGAATCCGTCCCTGCACTAAGAAAACAAGATTTTTATGAAAGTCTTGCCGCAAAAATTTAAGCCTTATAGCAAATATTCAAACATCCCATAAGTTTCAGTAAAGTTGCAGCAAAACTATTAATATTTTATAAATATGACATATATGCAGATATTTACGAGATGTTTGCCACAACAGCAATGAAAATTGAGATATTTACAGTTTACTGATAGCAAACATCCTGAGTTCTTGGACATTTGCAGCAAAACTTTTTATAGCAAATATTCAAACATCCCATAAGTTTCAGTAAAGTTGCAGCAAAACTATTAATATTTTATAAATATGACATATATGCAGATATTTACGAGATGTTTGCCACAACAGCAATGAAAATTGAGATATTTACAGTTTACTGATAGCAAACATCCTGAGTTCTTGGACATTTGCAGCAAAACTTTTGAGGTATTTTGACATTTGACTACTATAAAAAAGGAAAATGGCGCACTCTTTCCTTGCGCTCGATTTATCCACAACAATTAAGTAAATTCAAAGTGTAAAAAGTGTCAACTCAAATATTATATTTTAATGGTAAAAGTGAATAAAATTTCCTGGGATTGAATTATCAACAACTGATTGAAAATTATTTCTTTTCAGAGTTTACTTTGATGACAGCATCGCCGGTCGGACTTGGTTCTTCCGCAAAGAAGTCTCAAGTCATTGTACAATTTTACCTTCAAAGGATTTATAAAGACGATGGCGATGTTTAAACAGGATACTGTTTTAATTAAATAAAAATTACTCCGCGAATTCTAATGGAGTACCTGTTCCAAATATTCCTCAACAATCTTCAGATTTGTAAAATGTGTATTTGATGGTTGCTATAAATAATCGTAAATTTTCAAAGATGGTTGCCAGCAATATTTATCGTATTTGTCGGAAGTTTGAGAGATGGTTGTCTCACAGACGATCTAAATAATTTGTAAACATCTTGATATTTAGGGCTGTGATATTTCTGGTAATCATCTTTGTTTTCTTAGTGTAGGTTTGCCATTGCATGCCGAGAGGTAGCGCGGTATAGAAAAATGTTTTCTATGAAAAGATTTTGTTAGGACCTTTCGGCTCGCAGTCCAAAGCACTAACCACTGAGCCCGACTACTATTGTTGATATTTTTTCTATTGGGTGTGCCATTTGATGCTGGCAACATTGGAGTATTGACGCTATCTTCTGACATCACATGGCACTGCCAACCTGTGCTTTTTCTAAAAATGCTTACATTACAAAGTAGACGGATTTGATAATTAATGTTTAATATGTATGTTAAAACGTACAATTTGATCGTTTCAATAAATTGAATTATATTTTATTAATATGCCTGTCTAGTTAAAGTGAAATAAAATATCTACACTAAGAAATAAAGGATTGGCAACACTGCTCCATGGGATTTGACAACACATTTTACAAAGAGCATTTACAACAATAAATTGTGAAAATATAAATATTTTGCATATTATCTGCATTATTTCTGAATTTAAAATTATATCGAAATATGGCTGTCTATCACCTGTGTCGCATCTGCCTGACGGAAGATACAAATTCCGATTCCATGCAGCCGCTTTTCGACGATGATAATTTACGATGCTCTGATATTGTACGCAAACTGGAAGAATGCGGGGGAATTTCCGTAAGAATTAAATTATTACTTGAACTATTAGTAGCTAACTGTTGTACTTTACAGCTGAAAGCACACGATGAATTCCCCAAAATGATTTGCGAGCACTGCTTGAATTCGCTGGATTCCTCCTACAGGTTTCGTGCCATGTGCCAGGCAAGCGAGCAGGCACTGCTCGATGCTATAGTAAAGGTTAGTAAATTTGTCATTGTGTCGGAGTTTGACTGATAATGTTTTTCTCCGTTCTTTCCTATACAGTCGGAGCTTAAGATGGAGAATCAAGATAATGGCTCAAACATTGGTGGACACTCCAGCAAATCAAATGATGAGAACGACATATTTTTCGATCTACACACCGAAATAATCGATGCCGAGGAGGTTGATCTGGAGGTGCTAACAAATGACTACGATGTGGAAAGTGTGCGAGACATGGGTGAAACAGCTAGTAATGCATCGTCCGACTCCGATTATGAATATATCCGTACGCGTGGAAAAAAGAATTTGAAACCGACACCTAAGAAAACAAGCGAACCGAAACCTAGAGGAAGACCGCGTCTCAAAAAAATCACAGAGTTAACTGAGGAGAATGCAAAACCAAAACAAAGAGGTCGCAAGAAGAATCCTGATGAAGCCCCAGATCAAATAATGTGCGAGATTTGTGGCAACATTTACGACAAACGCAGCAAACTAAATATGCATATGCGACGACACATGGACGAGAAGCCATTCGAATGCGAGTAGGTCGATACGTGTTGCATTAAAAACTTCTAATAATTACTTTGTTTGTAGTATTTGTGCCAAAACGTTCGCTTGTCCATCGGAAATTCGACGCCATATGCGAGTACACACCGGTGAAAAACCATACGCATGTAAATTCTGTGGTCGAACGTTTGCCGATCGTAGTTCCAACATAAAACACGAAAGGTAATTTTTAAAAATCTAACAGTTGAATTTTAACACATTTTCTTTTGCAGAATACATACAAAAGAACGTCCATTTGCCTGCAATACGTGTGGCAAAGCATTTACTTATTCAAATGTGCTCAAAAATCACATGCTGACACACACGGGTGAAAAGCCCTTTAGGTACTAACTGCTATACTTTACCATTTTCAATTTCTTATTTAACGGTCTTGCTTTATTTCAGCTGCAATCCTTGCAACAAAACGTTCTCGCGCAAGCATCAATTGGACCAGCATGTCGCTACGCTGACACATCAGCATACGTTGAAAAACCTTGCTGCAGCAACTGCGGAAATAACCGAGGACGATCTTGTTATCATGCATACGCAGCATAATAACTCAAATACTCTAGTTTGCATTCCCACGCAGTGAACCTTGTTAATTAAGCGATGCATTGATAATTTTTAGCGGTAGGCTGTAAAATTCTATATTATAAATAAATACGTTTTCTAGAAAACAAACCATCTTTGCAATTCATAGATAAATTCAATTCTTGAATTATTTCAAGTTAATACAATTTTCTTTTTGCTGCTGCTGTTGTTTTTCTTCGTTGTGCTGGTGTATTAAGGACCTGTTATGCACCACGAGATGTTGCTGGCGTTGAAACGACTTATTGCACAGGTGACATCTGTAAATGGGATTGTTAGTGAACAAAAAAATATATTGCTACACCATTTCCAGATTGAATTCAGAAAAGTATTTTAGCAGCCAGGCAGACTGTGGATATTCCCTGATTTAATAAAATTAAGAAACGCATAAATTTAATTCAGAATTGAGTTAGTGAAAGACACACACATTTTAGAATACCCTGTATTGATTTCAGAAAGGTCACATTATTTTGGAATATTTAAATTGATATCTATCTATTGTAAAGATAGACTTAACACAGAAATGTCCAAATTCAGAAAAGAAGTGAAATTTTAAATTTAAATCGCCTATTTTAAATATGATTCTTCACGTTTTAAACAAAATTTGATATTTCGAAATCAAACTGCCCGTTTTTAGTCAGTTTGATAAGTAAATTTGTCATTTCGCGATTTAATTCGTATTTTTTTCTAAATCTAATTGCACTAATTCCTAATTTGTTAGTTTTCTGAAATCGATATTGTCAACAGTAATTGTTGTCGCCTTTTTGATTTTCAAGATATCCCTTTATGAAGTCAATTTGACTATTCCTATTATTGTCCCCGTTACGGAATAATTTTTTCTATTCTGTATTCAATTTACACGTTTCTTCATCAAGTCTTCTATCCTGGAACATTCTAAATTTAATCCAAAAATGGAATTAAATATGTCGTTAGTTAATTACTGAAAAGAACGCTCGCCAGTATGCACAAGCATATGATTCTTGAGGATGTAAGAGGTGGTAAATGCCTTGTCACATTGTGAGCACGCAAAAGGACGTTCATTCGTGTGCGTTCTGCAGAAGATGCATAAGAATCTTTATTAAAACGAAAAATCATTATACAGAATATATTACCGTTCGTGCTTGATCCGACTGCTGTAATCGGTGAAACGCCTACCACAGTGCTTACAGGGAAACGGTCGCTCGCCCGTGTGTCGGCGCATGTGCCGATTTAATTCTGAGTATGTAAAGAACTTGTCCGGACACAGTCTGTAAATAAAAATGCCAAACTCCTAAACTATATCCTATAGATTTTTATATATAGAATACCGACTCGCAGTGGAATTGCTTGTCGCCCGTGTGTCGCTGTAGATGCGTTGAGAAATGATGTTTGCATGTAAAATGATTTCCACACTGATCACAAATAAAAGCTTGCTTTTGCTTATCATTGGCTTTACGTCTTTTACGTACTCCTTTAGGTTTTGCCACTTTAGCCAAGGCAGCCTTCCGTTGTCTCGTCTCCGCTTTTCGCTCTTTTGGTTTAACCATCACGTCTGCTTCCACTCTAACGATTGCGCCTTCATCATCGGCTTCAGTCTGTTTTACATCCAACATATCATTGGCCACATCGTTACAACTGGAGCTGATGGAAGCATCCTCAAAGACATCGGAGGTTTCCATCTTGACAATACATACTCCTGCCGTGTTATTTTCCTCGATTGGTATTTCATCGTTAATTTGGGGACTCGTAGAACTAGGTAGGTCATTGCTTGTCGCAGTATCCTTCAACAGTTCCTTATAGTCTACTGTTTCAAAGTATTTCTGTGCAAAAATGCAACGTTCGCGAAAGGCATGCGCCTGGTCCAAATCTTGTTGGCAGGGTATGCAAATGTACTGCGGTAGTTGTTTTGAGTTTTTCAACTGAAACATTATTAAAACTTTAGCAATGTTCGCAAGTGCTCATTTATAACTTACAAATAATCCGGTCAATTCTGCGATTTGTTTTATGATCAATTTTTTGTTTTTATCAAAAAGTTTATTTGTATTTGCAAGTTTTGTATATTTTGTACAAATTCTACAAAACTCTAATTTGTCCATTTTAAAAACTGGGTTTAAGTATATCCACTAATCGAATCGTTATTTGATAAATAATATAAACAAAACATAAACTGCAAGAAAGTCACAACATATGATTTGAATCAGGGTTCTAGGCTATTTTTACAAATTCGTGACCATTTTAGTAATTAAAATAAGTACATTTTTTTTATTATTGTGCAACCAAAATCCCACGTAACTTCCAAAGTACACCGAATTTAACTATTTCCCGAAATTGGAGTTTCGTTTAAATTTTTAAATTGTTGGGATGGAACACTTTCGATTGTCGAATCTGATTTATTTATAATTTAGGATATGTTGTGTAAGATTGAACTCAGAATAAACAGAATGCATTCCGCACGTTTGTTTGAAAAACATTTAACCCAAATTTGAGAATCATAGCTTTCTCAATATCGATCGATCGCTTGACTTGAAATTTCTACTTTTCTCAAATTAATATCATCACTAATTCTCAATTTATACGTCTTCTTCCAATTATGATTTAACCTTATTTTTAACTCGAAATCGACATTCTGGAGTTTTATCAAGGTCTGCGATAGCGGTCGGTATATGGTTTAAAAGATTTACAGAAGTCCAATCGCTAATATATTACGATAAGCCATTCGATTTGGACGCTCGTTGGTATATTTTTTTGTAAGAGTTTATACTACAATCATAAAAAAAACATACTGTTTTTGTGTCACTACATTTTGTTCCACTGCCCTTTTTTGGTATTCGTCATCTGGGAATTTGTGTGGCTCAAACGCTATTTAGAAAAACGATAATGAAGATTTGCATCTGCGTTAATCTCAAATGCTGAATATCTCAGATTTGATACAAGATATCGAAAAGAAATAGGGGCATTAGAAAGAGAATTTATGTCATATAAATCCAATTCCTAGCTCCATTCACACAAAAGTGGTGTTTGAGTCAAACAAATTCACAGGTGCCATAATGTTATTTTCAAATTATTCTTAAATTCATAGTGTGTTAAAAATAACGTTTATTTTATATTTGAAAAACACACTAGATCTGAAAATTTTTGAAACGCTTACCCTGTCGCATATTGGGGAAATACATGTATGTGTGTGTGGGTGCACCTATAACCTAAAAAGGCAACCCTAGGCGACGTGATGTACATAGCTGCCAACTTTGTCAGATAAATCTACTTTGTCAGATTGTTTAATTGCCGCTAGATAAAAGATATCTGACCAGATTTTTTAATTCCGTGTAAGATTTTTCTTACAGAAAAGATTTTTTTATTCTCATGCAGATTTTTATGTTTTTTGTATACTTCTTTATTTAATTTTGTAAACGCTATCGAATTTTAAATATTATATTTCAAGAAAAATGTTATGAATTTTAATATTTTTTTTTAAATAATTATTTTTAATATAGAAAACACTACATTTTTTCGCGATTTTATCTATTTCAGATTTTTTAATGCATGAGTGATTTTTTGTGAGATTTTTTATTGTATGTGGGATTTTGTAAGAACTTTAGATTTTTGGTAGATTTTTTAATGCATGAGAGATTTTTTTCAGATTTTTTAAAGGCTGTAAGATATTTTGATTGCAAAAATCTGTCAATAGATTTTTTAATTATCGCTGTAAGAAAAACAGATTTTTTGTCAGAATTGAGGTTGGCAGCTATGGTGGTGTATCTCACAAAAAGTAACATGTAAATCGGGCATAAATAAAGATTTGGATAACCCAAAAAAAAAGCAAACACTAGTTGTTACTGTTTTTTTTTTACTTTTTAACATTTGTGTAATAATGAGCTTATTATTTAAGCAGTTTATAAAAAGTGCAAGTAGGCGCAATTGTTCCTACAGATCTGTTAGACGCCCGGAAGCGATTGTTCAACGAAAACTAAATGAAACACAATTGGACACAGGCAAGAAGCCAGATGCGCCCAATATAGCAAATCAAATTCGCGCTAGAATAATGGCCACGGGTCCTATAACAATCGCAGAATATATGAAGGAAGTACTAACGAACCCTAAATCAGGGTACTATATGAACCGTGATGTTTTCGGCAAAGAGGGCGATTTTATTACATCACCGGAAATTTCGCAAATATTTGGCGAGGTAAAGGCGACGGTTTACTTAAATAGAATAAATAATTATCATCTCAGTTGGTTGCAGTTTGGATACTCATGGAATGGCGTAAAATAGGTTCGCCAACACCTTTCCAAGTAGTAGAACTTGGTCCTGGCCGTGGCACACTGGCGCGTGATTTACTCAAGGTGTTGACCAAATTCATACCTGGTCGAAAATGCTCATTTCACATGGTAGAAATTAGTCCGTATTTGAGCAACATGCAAGCGCAGCAACTATGTTACAAACACGAAGCGATAGAAGATCCAGCATTGCCATATTATCATCGGGGCGAAACTTTGTCTGGCATAAATGTATTTTGGCACAAGTGCTTGGAAGATGTTCCTCAGCAATTCTCAGTGGTTGTAGCTCATGAATTTTTCGACGCATTGCCCATACACAAGTTGCAATTGGATGCTGGCATTTGGAAAGAGATTTTAATTGATGTAGATGAAACAAAAGCCAAAGACTTCCGGTATGTTATCTCAAATTCGCAAACGCCAATTTCACGCTTGTATCGAGCAAAGGAAGGAGAGACAAGACAATGCTTGGAATATTCCTTAGAAACAGATCGTATAGTTGAAATGCTTGCGAACCGATTTGAGAGAGACGGTGGTTTTGGTTTGGTCATGGATTACGGACACAACGGCGACAAATCAGACACATTTCGAGTATGTATCATGTAATTTCTTGTCATATTTCGTATTTTCCAAAAAAATAATTTTATTTTTAATGCAAAAATTGCGACCATATATAATGAATAGGTATCTCTATTAATTCCTATGTACTACAATGTTATGGAAATTCTTTTAATTTTATAAAGGCCTTTAGAAAACACAAACTGCATGATCCACTAGAGGACGCTGGAACCGCTGATCTGACAGCCGATGTAGATTTTAGCCATATGAAAAGTGTGGCAGAAAAGGATGGCAAAGTGATATGTTTTGGGCCAGTCGAACAGGGTTTCTTCTTGAAACAAATGCAAGGCGATGCTCGTTTAGAGGTTAGCACATAGTATTTAAAATACGTGCAGGTGTAACGCGTCTTTTTTATGTTCTAGCAACTGCTACAAAACTCACTACCGGAAAATGAAGATGCCATAAAAATGGGTTACGCAATGCTTACGGATCCGACGCAAATGGGGGCACGCTTCAAATTCTTCTCGATGTTTCCCGCGGTTCTTAAGGACCATCTGGCGAAATTTAAAATTAACGGTTTTTATTAATTGTTTAGAATAAAGTGCGGTCACATAATTAAATACTTAAAGTATTTTTATATGTCAATAACAATTGATTTATAAATCATTTCTTGGGGAATGCGGCGTTAATAGCATGAATTTCGGCTGTTGTGAACTGTAGTACAGCACTTATAGCGTTCAGCATGTGCTGCTTGCCATCTGCATCCTTGGTCACAATAAAGCTTATGATGACATTTTTCAAATACTCAAGATTGGCACCTTCGCGCGTTTTACAGCGTTCAAGTCTAATGAAAATATAATTAATTTTATGAAATCAGTCGCGCATACTGAATCTTACCGATCCACTTGCTCCTCTAGTGTGGCAATTTTATCGCCCAAGTCTTCCTGCACACTGACTTTGGAATGTATAGCCTTGCGCAATGAGCTTTCCGCAGCATACTTCGCTTTGCGCAGACCTGCGATTTCTATGTCTTTGCGGGCGATTTCGTTAGCATAGTGCAGCATGTGGCAATTTTCGCCGACCGACATCTTTTTGGACATAACCTTAACCTTATGTGTTACTGCTCCTTCGACGCTTTCGCAGTCGGATGACGCCGAGTAATGTTCCGTTGCAGTGCCCGGCATAGTTGTGGGCATTGTCGCTGTATGGAAGACTTCAAAGGATGTGTGCAATGTTTTAATTTCCTGCTCTTTCTCGTCAAGCAGTTGCAGCGAACGTTGGCGTTGATTCTGCAATTGCTGTTCCATATCGTACACTTTGCTGCGATATTCGTTTTCCAGCTCTGCAATCGCTTCTTTCCATTTGGCGCGTTCATCCTTGACTGCCAGATGTTGTCTTTCGCCCTGTTGTTTGAGCTCGAGATCCTGCTCGTCAATATTGCGATTTAAAACCTTAACCTTCTCCTGCAACGTATTTATGTGCGATTTTTGCACAACCATATTTTCATGCATTTGCTGCTTCGCCGATGTTACTATTGCACAAAGGAAATTAATAGAAATTTGAATTAAAATATTTAACAAATACCTGTTTCCAGCTGCTGCTGTATGCCTCGCAACTCCTGCTGACACTGAGCGTGATCCGTGCCCAGCGAAAATATTTGGTTCAAATCGATTGGACTTGAGGTTCGCGCATTTTCGCTTATTAAAATTTTTTTTAGGCACAAAATTTGTTCCACCAGGTTTGTAACGTCTTGCGTATCAACGGCGGAATTTCTTAAACCAAGCATTGCACTGTTATCAGGATCAACATGTTCGGGAGCAGGGCTTAGTTCAATATTTTGAAGTTTTTGTTTCAGCTCCTGTATGTTGCGCTGATCTTGTTGGCGCAGGCGGTCATATGTGCCTACTGTTGAGCTCAGTTCGGCCAAACGAGCTTCCAAATTGGCCACTCGATCCTCATGAAGTTCGGCCAGATTCTTGCTGCGCTCCTCGGCCAAGTGCACGCGTTTCTGCTCGGTTTTTATGGCGACTGCATGTTGCTCTTTCAGTTGATGCATTTGCTCTTGCACTTGTCTTAGTATGGCGGTGTGGTTGACTTCGTCTTCGGCATTATTACCACGCCCGTTTGACTGTAACTGCTGTAATTGTACACGCGCCTCCTTGAGTTGTGCTTTGAGTTCCTTCAGGCGATTATTCTCTGCTTCGTCGCTGGCAAATTGAGTTTTAAAATTATTTAACTGCATTTCAATATTTTCTTTCAAATGTCGCTCGTCCGCATAGAGCTTTTGCAATTCGCGAATCATAATCATCTGATTGTTAGTCTCTTGCTCGCGTTCCTGCCGTTCTATTATCCACTTAGCCTTGACCTCATCTATACTGATCTTCGCACGCTCTTCGTTTTCCTTAATTTGGAGCTGTAACTCGGATATCCTTTGATCCTTATGCGCCAATTGTCCGCGTAATTGCTTCTTGTCCGCCTGAAATGAGGCTTCCATTCGTGATTTTTCCGCGGATAGAGTTGCCAACGAGTTCATCAGAGTTATAATTTGCGTTTGCAAAAGATTTTTATCTTCTGGGTCTGCTGCAGCTATATATGAGGAAGCGGCGGCAGCCGATTTCCCAGCAAAGTCAGTAGCATTGGTAGCACTTGTTGCAGTTTTGTCGTTATTCGTTGTAAACGATGCTAAACTAGTGTCAAGTGCTTCCTTTTCCTTGAGCAACCCCTTGTAAGCGGTTACTACATCTATATAAAATATAATTAATTTGGTTTATTTTTTCATATCACGTCTTGTTTATTGCACAAAACCTTTTAGTCGTTTCTCGTAACGTGTCAATTGTTCCTTTTGAGACGCTACTTGAGCCTCTAAGTCGCGCTTGTTTCGATCCATATCAATGCATATAACATTAAGCCATTTATTTTATGATATAATATTTTAAACTAATTAATTTGTGTACTTTTACAAACAAAATAAAAACGAATCGAAATAAAAAATAATTATAGGCAGTTTTCCTTAGTGATGGATTAATGTGAAGTACCTGATTTCTACGATACTTGGCTCATGTATCGATTTCAAACTTTTTATACCCTACCCCAGGCATGTCAAACTTATTTGACCTCACGGGTCGCATTGGCAAGTTAAAAGATGTGGAGTGCCGCACTCGTACACTATAAAAAAAAAAAGATATTGGTACATAAGTCAGTATCGTGTATATCACGGTATACAAACAAAATTTCGACTTATTCCCGACTTAATGATTCACATGCGGTCATAAATCCCAAAAAGATGACATTAACCCAAAAATAATGGGGTTTAACTATTAATAAATTATTATAATCATTGTTAAACCGCCAAAAAAAGAATAAAAAAATCGCTTGTTTTTTCTTAAAAGCGGAAAGCAGAAGCTATTATTTGTTAAAATGTTCATTATGTTCTTAGATTATAAATGTTATGGCGATCAAATTGTTAAATTGGTCTTCGCAGAATGTAAAAATCTTACTATTTTTTTCATCTGGTTCTTAGGTTGAAAATATAATATGATTATCAAATTTTTCCATTGATTTTCGTTTAAAGCGCCGCATTAGAACATTTTTGTCAATGCAATTGAATTGAATGGAGTGAGGAAAATTTGGTAGCTTACGGACGATTAGCATTTGTTAGATCAATTATTATTCCGAATAGTGAGCTAACGCCTTACTTCAGTGTTAACTGAACGATTTTGATAAGATCATGGACAGAAGGAACTTTATTTACTAAATAAAAAAGTTCCGCTTTTGGCGAAGTCTCTATGAGCGACTTTACTGCAGTATTTGTTTCATTGGTGTCAAGTACTGTCAAAACATCAAGATATTCATGTTGTTGTCGGTATTTATGTTTTAATAAAAAAT
This sequence comes from Dryomyza anilis, assembly GCA_951804985.1. Lineage (NCBI taxonomy): Eukaryota > Metazoa > Arthropoda > Insecta > Diptera > Dryomyzidae > Dryomyza > Dryomyza anilis. The sequence continues at coordinate 27,889,129 of OX638132.1, read as the reverse complement.
ACACAAAACTTTATTTAAAAAAAAAAAAAAAATTTAAACATTTTTGTACGACAAAAATGAAGCGTTGGTCGAAAGGCAATTCACCAAAAAAAAAAAAAAAAAAAATTAAATAATAAAAAAAAAATAATTAATGAAAAAAATCTTGTTCGATATATAAAAAACTTAATATAAAATATTATATGAAAAGGTATAACAACCTTTTAATTTTTTTATTTCAATATTAATGAAAATTCCCTAGATTAAGAATGATAAAAAAATGAAAAATGCACTAAGTACTCGGTGTCATAAGCAGTTCATTTCAGTATTTTAATTTTTATTGCACATTATAATAGACCTCTTCACTGCAGTTTTGTTTGTGTTTTGACAGTACTTGGTGCTTTGTTGTTCTGAGCAAGATATTCATTTGATTTTCAAGCATAGAGTTGATGACAGTAAATGTTTTGAAACGAAGTGAATGTCTTGAAGTGGGTTTCAAATGCACTTGTGCAGACATCAAATACAGACCATATTTGCAATTCGTAGATAAATTCAATTATTTACTTATTTTATGTTAATACATTGCATGGATTTTATTTTTGCTGCTGCTGTTGTTTTTCTTCGTTGTGCTGGTGCATTAATGACCTGTTATGCACCACGAGATGTGTCTGGCGTTGAAACGACTTATTGCACAGCTGACATCTGTAAACGGGTAAGTTCGTGAAAAATAATATTGCTACGCTAGACCCAGAAATGTACTGATGAAATTACGAAACGCATAAATTCAATAAAGAATAGAGGATTTGGTTTGAGAAAATTGAATTTGAACATAGATCATATTAAATGCCTTTTTGGTATTCAAGAAATGTATTGAGAATAGTATGCATCCCTTTATGAAGTCCGTTCGAATTATTATAATATTCATCCACTCTATTCTGTATTCAATTTACACATTTCCTAATATAGTATTCTATCCTGGAACTTTCTAAATTTATTAAAAAATGATTAATTACTTGAAAGAACGCTCGCCAGTATGCACAAGCATATGATTCTTGAGGATATAAGAGGTGGTAAATGCCTTGCCACATTGTGTGCACGCAAAAGGACGTTCATTCGTGTGCGTTCTGCAGAAGATGCATAAGAATCTTTATGAAAACGAAAAATCATACAGAATATATTACCGTTCGTGCTTGATCCGACTGCTGTAATCTGTGAAACGCCTACCGCAGTGCTTGCAGGGAAACGGTCGCTCACCAGTGTGTCGTCGCATGTGGCGATTTAATTCTGAGTGTGTAAAGAATTTATCCGGACACAGTCTGTAAATAAAAATAATAAACACCTAAAGTATATCGTAAGGATTTTTTCTATTGACTACCGACTCGCAGTGGAATTGCTTGTCGCCCGTGTGGCGCTGTAGATGCGTTAAGAAATGATGTTTGCATGTAAAATGATTTCCACACTGATCACAAATAAAAGCCTGATTTCGCTTATCGATGGCTTTATGTCTTTTACGTACACCCTTTGGTTTTGCCACTTTAGCCACGTGCAAGTCGGCCTTCCGTTGTCTCGTCTCCGCTTTTCGCTCTTTTGGTTTAATCATCACTTCTGCTTCGACTCTTACGATCGCTCTTTCATCATCGGCGTCAGTCTCTTTTACATCCAACATATCATTGGCCATATCGTTACAAGTGGAGCTGATATCACTGTTATTTGCATCCTCAAAGACATCGGAGGCTTCCATCTTGACAAAACACACTTCAGTCGTGTGATCTTCCTCCATTGGAATTTCATCGTTAATTTGGAGACTCGTAGAACTAGGTAGCTCATTGCTTGTCGCAGCATCCGTCAACAGTTCCTTATAGTCTACTGTTTCAAAGTATTTCTGTGCAAAAATGCAACGTTCGCGAAATGCATGCGCCTGGTCCAAATCTTGTTGGCAGGGTATGCAAATGTGTTGCGGTAATTGTTTTGAGTTTTTCAACTGAAACATTATCAAATCATCAAAACTATTGTAATGTTCGCCAGTGCACAGTTATAACTTACAAATAATCCGGTCAATTCTGCGATTTGTTTTATGATTAAATTTTTGTTTTTTTCAAAAAGTTTATTTGTATTTGTAAGTTTTGTATATTTTGTACAAATTCTACAGAACTCCAATTTGCCCATTTTAAAAATTGGCTATCCTCTAATCGAATAAATAATATAAACAAAACACAAACTGCAAGAAAGTCTCAACATATGGTTCGGATCAGGGTTCTAGTATATTTTAAGTAGTTTAAATAAGTACATTTTTTATTATTGTACAATCAAAATCCCATGTATAACACCGAATTTTATTGTTTTAATAAAACGAATGAAAAGAAAGTACTAATTTAAAAAAGAAAAACTCCTTCGTGAGACCTTTAAAAAATAAAACAATAAATACCATATTTAAAGAATAACAAATTGTCGTTCAAAAATATAATATAATGATAGCTTGTTACGATAAACTGTTTCGTTGCGAATCATTTAAGATTCTCGCGTACGATTATTTTAGCCGGTATATAATATTAATGCTTAATAGTTTTAGAAGAACTTATAAAAAAAACGAAATATCTATACAAGCAACTCTCAAACCATTTTCAAAACCTTATAAATACAAACTTTTGGCATAATTAAACAGCTAACAAAAATTTCAGCAAACCAATAGATATAAACAGCCTGCTTGCACAAGGAAATTCCCGGCGATTTCTTTCTAATACCGCAGTACTCAAATAATGTTTTCTGTCGATCCTGTGTTTTAGCTTGCTTCTTACACTTAAAATCAAAAACACTTTAAATTCCGACCACTCGGCAGTTTATATTTATCTTGAGGAATTTGTCCAATCACAATCTTCCATATCTCCTAGATGAGAAACCTAGTTCATGGTTTACGTTTTATAACAACCAGGGCCATTTTTATATGTTTGATGCGCAGGAGAATTGGAACTTGGTTTGAGTTGTGCGTATTTGTATTCAAAGTGGTGGTACGTACTGTTAATGCCGAATCCGAACGACAGGGGTAAGAGCGCGGTATAGAAATATGTTTTCTATGAAAATATGGTGTTAGTCCTGATTTGAACATGGGACCTTTCGACTCGCAGTCCAACGCATTTACCCAGAAAAATAATTAAAATTTATAAAGCGTTGGATTGCAAAATATCTTGGTATGTTTGGTTGCAAATTATCCGCGGACAGATCCAGTTTTGTACACTGTTTTCCTCTGTTAACTTCAATCTGTAAAATTCCACTTCCACATAACCAATGTTTTCGGCAGCGACGCCAGCAAACTCGGAAGGAATCTCTATATCAAATATATACTCTTTGACTATAGGGAGATATTTTTGAAGCTATAGCTCTATAATACTAAATGAAAATGCTATACTACAGTTAGCTGTAAAAATGCCATTGTGAGAGCTTTTCAAACCATTTAAAAAATAAAAAAAAGACATTTGATGGGCCTATCACCATACGTAAATACACGAGCCTACACTGATTTCAAGTAAGGAATATATCAATTGTAGGATTTTTATGAACACACCACCAGTTTTAGGTTACCTATTCGATTTTATGCTGAAGCCCCGAGTAGTGTCGCACGGGTTTAAAGAGAGTCTTCGCAATTCGTTGGTTGACAATTATTATTTGGGGATAATTAAAAGGGGGATTAAATCTAAATGTAAAAATTATTTAATCTACAGTTAAAACTATATAAATATATACATGACACTCTTGTAGTAGTATGTAGTTTTTGGTTGGAACCTTTTTTTAAATCAATGAACCAGAACCGGAACCGATCTTCCAAAGGGTTTTGGTCCCTGATTATACACCTGGGTTTCACCTACATTATCCGCATTAGCTGTCATTGTGAGAGCTTTTCAAACCATTTAAAAAATAAGCCCTTCAGGCCAATCACCATACTTAAATACACGAGTCCACACTGATTTCAAGTAGGGAATAGATCAATTGTAGGTTTTTCATGAACACACCACCAGTTTTAGGTTACTTAAGGACGATATTTTAAACTCTTTTAAATCAATTTATTTTCTAAAATACACTGCAGAAACATTTTATGAATATAAGCGAATATACCCGTTACGATCTACTGATTCCATATTTACGTGTTTTATTTGCATAAATGTGATAAGTAATTTAGAATTTTCCGAAACTTTTTAAACTATGCAATTATTTTTTAAATAAAAACATATTTATTTCTGGATTAGTTTATTAAACCATGAACTAGAATAGGTTGGGAGTGGCGGCTAAAGCCTCACATAGTTCAGACAAGGTCCATAGTGTTACCACAGAAACATTAGTTAGAGAATAATGTTGTTCTGATTTTGTGATTTTGACCCATCACGAAAGTTTTTTTTTTTTTTTAAAGAATTTAATTTGAGTGATATCGTTAATAGAACTGTAGGTGTACTGTCTAGTATGGACAATCAGCATCTGAAACATAAACTAAAATATATAACTAATTTGGAATTGGTGAATGTTAAATTAATCGAAAAATGCATGTACTCGTTTCAGTACAATGGTGGCAACATCTGTATATTTAAAATTTATTGAAAGTTAAACTAACAGAAAATATGCCTTTTGAGGCCTGTGCGAATAATAATTATATTGGTGACTTTTGCTTTATTATTAGAGTGATCGATAATTCAGTGTTTACCACCATCGTACAATTTGCACAGCAACTAATTGCGGTGTAACATACTTCCACTGAAAATTTAATAATGGTACTACCAATTTAGTAATTATTTGAACAATTTGCACTAATTCATTATTTTCCAATTTAAATTTGTTCATGAATTGAAATTGTTTTCAAATATTTCATTTCTTTTTATTTAAATGGCATTTGAAAAAAGTATTTCAATTTGAAAAATATTTCATTAGAATTGAGTAAACAAATTCCAATTCAAAAAAATTTGAAGTGAAATACTTTTATTCAATTCAATTCAAATTTTAAAAACTGGCATTGATCAATTTCCATTCAACAAAAATGAATTGGAATTGATCAATTCTATTTAAAATACAAAAACATTGAAGTGGCACGCAACACATTTTGGCTTGAATGTATTTCAATGGCAGAGAATTGCATCGAGATGCATTATTGGATATTTGTATCATCCGGGGCCAGCATATTTAAATTTGTTTTAAGTTCGCATCTAGGTGGATCATTCGACGTTTTTGGTTGAATCTTTACCAATTAGCCACAGATTCATTTTTTGGGTGAATCCCATCATGTGGGACTAGATACGCATCTAAGTCCGTCATTGAGACATATTTTGGAAAAATGTTTTTTGGATTTGGCAACAATTGCTTCCTTTGGGATTTGGCCAAAACCTAACTGCGTTATTGGACATTTTTTTGGACAAATTGGTTCCATTGCGATTTGGCCAGAACCCAACTGCGTCATTGGACTAATTGGTTCCATTGGGATTTGGCCAGAACCTAACTGCTTCATTGGACAAATTGGTTCCATTGGGATTTGGCCAGAACTTAACTGCGTCATTGGGCATTTTTTTAGACAAATTGGTTCCATTGGGATTTGGCAAGAACCTAACTGCGTAATTGGACATTTTTTTGGACAAATTGGTTCCAACGTTTCATAACGCACTTGGGTGCTTCTGTAATGCCACTGGAACAGATGCATCCAAACAAGTTCTAATGACTCATTTGGCTGTGAATCCATGCCCATTGGAACAGACGCACATAAAATTCCAATGACGTACTTGAATGTAATCTGTGTCCATTTGAACAGATGCACCCAAAAACTTCCAATGACGCATCAGGATGATCTGTGTACATTGGAACAAATTCAACCAAAAATGTCCAATGATGCATCGGAGTGCGAATTTCACATGGAAATTATCACCACTTGAACTTTTACTGTAGGGCGCTCTACTAAAATTCAAATTAATTTAATTTAAATCAATTAATACATTTTTTGATGGCATTGAGTATTTCTAAGCAATAACCCAGTAGGCACCTACACACATTTTTTATGATTTTCGTAAATTACGATCGTTTGGCGATTCAAAATAATCATAAATTTCGATAATTTTGCTCGTAAAAAACGATGATAAATGTCAATGAAAAAAACCATCATATTTTGATCGTAAATAACGATGGCTCGTATTTTTCGATTGTTTAAATCGTAAAAAAAGATTGTCAAAATTTATTATTGTTTTTGTAATCAAAAGTTCATTTAAAAAATGCAAGAAATGTTCGATTTTTTTTTTTAAAAGATTGAATTGTTTTGGTGAAAATTTTAAATCATTTGATGTAATTAAGAAGTAAGTAAATGCATTTGTGAGCTTAATATAAAAATTAAATGCATTTACTTATTTTTTTTATATCGTTAAAAAAGTAGGAAAAAGCTCGTAAAAGAGTTAAAAATGATTATCATTTACGATTAAAATTTAATCGTAAAAAATATTAAAAACGAGTTCGTTTACGAACAAAAAACATCGTTTATAACGAGTATATAATCGTATTTTACGATCATAAACAATCGAAAATTTATCATATATGAGTGTTTTTAGTTCGTTTATGATACCTCGTTACGATGGACAAATTAAGAACGAAACTGTATGCGTTTTCGAATCATTTACGATTCTCGTATACGATTGTTTTATTCATTATTTACGAATATTTGCTATCATTTACGATGTCGTTTATGATCGTTTGGCCGGCTGGGAAGTTGAATTGGGTATTTATAATTCATTTTTTTTTTTAATTTGAAATACTTTGTTCAATTTATTTCAAAACAATTTTGAATTGAAATAAAATTTCAAATTTATTTATATTTTTTTTTGAAGTGAATTACTTTGCTTTAATTATAATTTTTTATTTTTGAAATAGAATATGTTTTGCTCAATTCAAATCAAAATCAATTCTCAATTACAAAGTCCCGTCTCTGATGCGTAACTCGCATTTGCATATACTATGGTGCAAATTTATGATTGCAGATCAAGATAGACATAGAGCTATATTCTGGCATGAGTCACAAATTAAAATCGGTCACAAAAGTGCGAATTCTCACAATTCCGTAATCTGTCAATTTTATTTTCTATGCATGTTGACGTAAAAGTCTGAATCAATTGTCATTTGTATCAATTGTCATTTGTATCAATTGTTATTGATAACAATTGTCATTGCTCGCTAGATAAGGGCTGATAGTCATTGAAGAAAAGTTTTAAAATACAGCAGATATTTTTATTTATTTATTTGAGCAAATAATAGTTTTAGATAAAAATTTCATAGAAGTAAATAGATATAATAAGTAGTAGTGTTATCCTAATATAGCATAATGTATCACAAACATATCAAACCACTGCACTTGCACGATTACACTAACTTATTTCGATTACACTAACTTCTATATTATTATTTATGTAACCATAATATGGACTAGAACAATATTACCTTTTTCCTTTATTTTTTATTATGTTTGGCAGATAATGGGTTAATAGCTTATCTCAATCAAATCATTTTTCTCAACAACTTTTATTAAATCAGCAAAATTTACATACAAATTCTTAGTTATACTTAAATATAAATGAAATTACCTATATTTTGATGCATAATATTCTATTAATTTTCATCGGCATCCTCTTTTTGCATTTGTTCTATTAGTCGTTTGCGCTCTTCAGCTTGTCGCAGTTTTCGCATTACTAAATCTTCAAAGTCCGCTTCTGAGCCAGTCGTACAACTATTTGCCTTCTTAGTTTGCGGTGGCGTAACCCATTCCAAATGCAAATTATTTTCTAACAAACCTTTCTCATAGGCCAGTGCCATCTCGGCGGCCTCAAGTGTTTTGAACTCAACGAGCGCACTTCCTGGTTTTTTGGACATCACAAATGCTACAATATCGCCGTATTTCTTGAGATACTGAAGTATTTTATCCTGCGAGTAGCCACCATTTGTTACATCTTTTTTATCAGCCTTCCATTTAAGTTTAATGCGGTGCTGTGATGAGTCGAATTGTACGACCCTACTCTGCTCTGCCATTGTCTTTTGCAATTGCTCCCGCATTAGTCTTTGTTCCTCCTCCAACAGTTTCGAGCCCTCGCGACGTAACCGCTCAATCTGCTCTTGGAATATGTCTTCGTCTGTTTTCCACACTGCTGGTGCATAAGGTTGTGCACTGTATAGTTGGTTAATAGCATCCCGCTCACGTTGCTCCAAGTCAGCTTTTAATTTCTGCCGTTTGCTGTCTAAGTTTTTGTTTCGCAGTTCAGTTGCTTTTTTTGCATTCAGCACCTTGTCATATGCAGCACGGGCGGTAGCATCCGTAAGTATTTCCAAGGCTTTGGACAGTTCGTGGAACAGTTCCGCAGCTTTTGGATTGTCGGGATTCTTGTCAGGATGGCATTGAAGGGCTTTTTTACGATACGCTTTACGTATTTCCGATTGTTCAGCCTCGCTTTCTATACCAAGCAGTTTATAAAGATTAACGTCGGTTACTTTTTTCGTAGTCATTTTACTTTTTTGTTTAGGAATTCAAGAAATTAATTCAAAATTTGCAAAATAACAAAAGTTTATTGTAATCGTTTATTTTTGTTTTCTTCTCATAGTTGCCAGTTCTGTGGACTAAATCCCTTACGTGGAATTTTTTAATTAACGTGGAATAACAAATACCATTGAAGCAAAGTTGCCAACCAAAATTACCACGAAAAATAAAAATAAATACCTTTTTCCCATACGACTTATTAAAAATTCCCACGTGGTAATTTCCCAGCAAGAATACTACCAGTCATATGAGCAGTAATATTACAAGTATCAAAACTGAAAGTTTCAATAAAAGTTTCTATAACATTGTTAAGAGATAAAATTGACCGAAACTTTTGTGTGCGTGTGAATTTTTATCTTTTTCTCACTCATCTGAAATGAGATACAATAGAATATATGTTTATCACTGTTCTTTTGGTAATAAGTGACGATTAAATTACTTGTTAATTTACGAAATATTTTACGTAACATAAACTGTTTTAATTTTGAGGTTAGGGACTGTTAAATTAATAGTAAACTAACCAAAATTAGACCAAATAAATAGATACGATACAATAGAATATATGTTTATCACTGTTCTTTTGGTAATAAGTGACGATTAAATTACTTGTTAATTTACGAAATATTTTACGTAACATAAACTGTTTTAATTTTGAGGTTAGGGACTGTTAAATTAATAGTAAACTAACCAAAATTAGACCAAATAAAACCAAAAAACTCAAAATAGTTATAGTATAGTTTTCATTTTTATTGCGTTGAACACAATGCGCATTACATTCAACATGTTTGCATTACAAAATTGTCTATTAAAACGACTTTTGTTTGCCGTTGTTTTGCTTCCTTCCATGCATTTTTTTTAATGCAGATGACCTTTCCACTTTGATGATATCTATAATATGAATAGATAAATAAGCAATATATACAAATACTCTTTTCAATATACTTTCTTTTAGTGTTTATCAATTGTTTATAATTTAAGTAACATCTTGTTTCAACTCCTGCTGTAGCGGCTACTGTTGCAAATGTAATAAATAACCTACAAATAAAAAATGGTGGCAAAACGACGCGCAAAAAATATTAGTTTTTCATTAATAGTAAAATTACGGGTCATATATCTATCATTGATCCTGCAGGGATGTATTTCAAATTATTTATGTATGAGTGAGAAAATATAATATTGTTATTGTGTTGGAGTTTCGGTAAGGTATGTCTTGCTGGGTTTGGTTGATTTAATTCCCACAGTACATGAAAATTACCACAAAAATTCCCATAGCACATGAAAATATCCACACAATTCCCACAGTCATTAAAAATTACCACAAAAATACCGCAGAAAGTAAAATTAACTCAAAAATACAAGATCAATTTATAAATACCAAGAAAATCCTTAAATGAATTAAATATGAACATAAAAGTCGCATGGCAATTAAAAAACACTTAGAAAATTATTGCATACATTTAAAATTTACCACAAAATTAATATAAATTCGTTGGTTGACAATTATTATTTGGGGATAATTAAAAGGGGGATTAAATCTAAATGTAAAAATTATTTAATCTACAGTTAAAACTATATAAATATATACATGACACTCTTGTAGTAGTATGTAGTTTTTGGTTGGAACCTTTTTTTAAATCAATGAACCAGAACCGGAACCGATCTTCCAAAGGGTTTTGGTCCCTGATTATACACCTGGGTTTCACCTACATTATCCGCATTAGCTGTCATTGTGAGAGCTTTTCAAACCATTTAAAAAATAAGCCCTTCAGGCCAATCACCATACTTAAATACACGAGTCCACACTGATTTCAAGTAGGGAATAGATCAATTGTAGGTTTTTCATGAACACACCACCAGTTTTAGGTTACTTAAGGACGATATTTTAAACTCTTTTAAATCAATTTATTTTCTAAAATACACTGCAGAAACATTTTATGAATATAAGCGAATATACCCGTTACGATCTACTGATTCCATATTTACGTGTTTTATTTGCATAAATGTGATAAGTAATTTAGAATTTTCCGAAACTTTTTAAACTATGCAATTATTTTTTAAATAAAAACATATTTATTTCTGGATTAGTTTATTAAACCATGAACTAGAATAGGTTGGGAGTGGCGGCTAAAGCCTCACATAGTTCAGACAAGGTCCATAGTGTTACCACAGAAACATTAGTTAGAGAATAATGTTGTTCTGATTTTGTGATTTTGACCCATCACGAAAGTTTTTTTTTTTTTTTTAAAGAATTTAATTTGAGTGATATCGTTAATAGAACTGTAGGTGTACTGTCTAGTATGGACAATCAGCATCTGAAACATAAACTAAAATATATAACTAATTTGGAATTGGTGAATGTTAAATTAATCGAAAAATGCATGTACTCGTTTCAGTACAATGGTGGCAACATCTGTATATTTAAAATTTATTGAAAGTTAAACTAACAGAAAATATGCCTTTTGAGGCCTGTGCGAATAATAATTATATTGGTGACTTTGCCTTTATTATTAGAGTGATCGATAATTCAGTGTTTACCACCATCGTACAATTTGCACAGCAACTAATTGCGGTGTAACATACTTCCACTGAAAATTTAATAATGGTACTACCAATTTAGTAATTATTTGAACAATTTGCACTAATTCATTATTTTCCAATTTAAATTTGTTCATGAATTGAAATTGTTTTCAAATATTTCATTTCTTTTTATTTAAATGGCATTTGAAAAAAGTATTTCAATTTGAAAAATATTTCATTAGAATTGAGTAAACAAATTCCAATTCAAAAAAATTTGAAGTGAAATACTTTTATTCAATTCAATTCAAATTTTAAAAACTGGCATTGATCAATTTCCATTCAACAAAAATGAATTGGAATTGATCAATTCTATTTAAAATACAAAAACATTGAAGTGGCACGCAACACATTTTGGCTTGAATGTATTTCAATGGCAGAGAATTGCATCGAGATGCATTATTGGATATTTGTATCATCCGGGGCCAGCATATTTAAATTTGTTTTAAGTTCGCATCTAGGTGGATCATTCGACGTTTTTGGTTGAATCTTTACCAATTAGCCACAGATTCATTTTTTGGGTGAATCCCATCATGTGGGACTAGATACGCATCTAAGTCCGTCATTGAGACATATTTTGGAAAAATGTTTTTTGGATTTGGCAACAATTGCTTCCTTTGGGATTTGGCCAAAACCTAACTGCGTTATTGGACATTTTTTTGGACAAATTGGTTCCATTGCGATTTGGCCAGAACCCAACTGCGTCATTGGACTAATTGGTTCCATTGGGATTTGGCCAGAACCTAACTGCTTCATTGGACAAATTGGTTCCATTGGGATTTGGCCAGAACTTAACTGCGTCATTGGGCATTTTTTTAGACAAATTGGTTCCATTGGGATTTGGCAAGAACCTAACTGCGTAATTGGACATTTTTTTGGACAAATTGGTTCCAACGTTTCATAACGCACTTGGGTGCTTCTGTAATGCCACTGGAACAGATGCATCCAAACAAGTTCTAATGACTCATTTGGCTGTGAATCCATGCCCATTGGAACAGACGCACATAAAATTCCAATGACGTACTTGAATGTAATCTGTGTCCATTTGAACAGATGCACCCAAAAACTTCCAATGACGCATCAGGATGATCTGTGTACATTGGAACAAATTCAACCAAAAATGTCCAATGATGCATCGGAGTGCGAATTTCACATGGAAATTATCACCACTTGAACTTTTACTGTAGGGCGCTCTACTAAAATTCAAATTAATTTAATTTAAATCAATTAATACATTTTTTGATGGCATTGAGTATTTCTAAGCAATAACCCAGTAGGCACCTACACACATTTTTTATGATTTTCGTAAATTACGATCGTTTGGCGATTCAAAATAATCATAAATTTCGATAATTTTGCTCGTAAAAAACGATGATAAATGTCAATGAAAAAAACCATCATATTTTGATCGTAAATAACGATGGCTCGTATTTTTCGATTGTTTAAATCGTAAAAAAAGATTGTCAAAATTTATTATTGTTTTTGTAATCAAAAGTTCATTTAAAAAATGCAAGAAATGTTCGATTTTTTTTTTTAAAAGATTGAATTGTTTTGGTGAAAATTTTAAATCATTTGATGTAATTAAGAAGTAAGTAAATGCATTTGTGAGCTTAATATAAAAATTAAATGCATTTACTTATTTTTTTTATATCGTTAAAAAAGTAGGAAAAAGCTCGTAAAAGAGTTAAAAATGATTATCATTTACGATTAAAATTTAATCGTAAAAAATATTAAAAACGAGTTCGTTTACGAACAAAAAACATCGTTTATAACGAGTATATAATCGTATTTTACGATCATAAACAATCGAAAATTTATCATATATGAGTGTTTTTAGTTCGTTTATGATACCTCGTTACGATGGACAAATTAAGAACGAAACTGTATGCGTTTTCGAATCATTTACGATTCTCGTATACGATTGTTTTATTCATTATTTACGAATATTTGCTATCATTTACGATGTCGTTTATGATCGTTTGGCCGGCTGGGAAGTTGAATTGGGTATTTATAATTCATTTTTTTTTTTAATTTGAAATACTTTGTTCAATTTATTTCAAAACAATTTTGAATTGAAATAAAATTTCAAATTTATTTATATTTTTTTTTGAAGTGAATTACTTTGCTTTAATTATAATTTTTTATTTTTGAAATAGAATATGTTTTGCTCAATTCAAATCAAAATCAATTCTCAATTACAAAGTCCCGTCTCTGATGCGTAACTCGCATTTGCATATACTATGGTGCAAATTTATGATTGCAGATCAAGATAGACATAGAGCTATATTCTGGCATGAGTCACAAATTAAAATCGGTCACAAAAGTGCGAATTCTCACAATTCCGTAATCTGTCAATTTTATTTTCTATGCATGTTGACGTAAAAGTCTGAATCAATTGTCATTTGTATCAATTGTCATTTGTATCAATTGTTATTGATAACAATTGTCATTGCTCGCTAGATAAGGGCTGATAGTCATTGAAGAAAAGTTTTAAAATACAGCAGATATTTTTATTTATTTATTTGAGCAAATAATAGTTTTAGATAAAAATTTCATAGAAGTAAATAGATATAATAAGTAGTAGTGTTATCCTAATATAGCATAATGTATCACAAACATATCAAACCACTGCACTTGCACGATTACACTAACTTATTTCGATTACACTAACTTCTATATTATTATTTATGTAACCATAATATGGACTAGAACAATATTACCTTTTTCCTTTATTTTTTATTATGTTTGGCAGATAATGGGTTAATAGCTTATCTCAATCAAATCATTTTTCTCAACAACTTTTATTAAATCAGCAAAATTTACATACAAATTCTTAGTTATACTTAAATATAAATGAAATTACCTATATTTTGATGCATAATATTCTATTAATTTTCATCGGCATCCTCTTTTTGCATTTGTTCTATTAGTCGTTTGCGCTCTTCAGCTTGTCGCAGTTTTCGCATTACTAAATCTTCAAAGTCCGCTTCTGAGCCAGTCGTACAACTATTTGCCTTCTTAGTTTGCGGTGGCGTAACCCATTCCAAATGCAAATTATTTTCTAACAAACCTTTCTCATAGGCCAGTGCCATCTCGGCGGCCTCAAGTGTTTTGAACTCAACGAGCGCACTTCCTGGTTTTTTGGACATCACAAATGCTACAATATCGCCGTATTTCTTGAGATACTGAAGTATTTTATCCTGCGAGTAGCCACCATTTGTTACATCTTTTTTATCAGCCTTCCATTTAAGTTTAATGCGGTGCTGTGATGAGTCGAATTGTACGACCCTACTCTGCTCTGCCATTGTCTTTTGCAATTGCTCCCGCATTAGTCTTTGTTCCTCCTCCAACAGTTTCGAGCCCTCGCGACGTAACCGCTCAATCTGCTCTTGGAATATGTCTTCGTCTGTTTTCCACACTGCTGGTGCATAAGGTTGTGCACTGTATAGTTGGTTAATAGCATCCCGCTCACGTTGCTCCAAGTCAGCTTTTAATTTCTGCCGTTTGCTGTCTAAGTTTTTGTTTCGCAGTTCAGTTGCTTTTTTTGCATTCAGCACCTTGTCATATGCAGCACGGGCGGTAGCATCCGTAAGTATTTCCAAGGCTTTGGACAGTTCGTGGAACAGTTCCGCAGCTTTTGGATTGTCGGGATTCTTGTCAGGATGGCATTGAAGGGCTTTTTTACGATACGCTTTACGTATTTCCGATTGTTCAGCCTCGCTTTCTATACCAAGCAGTTTATAAAGATTAACGTCGGTTACTTTTTTCGTAGTCATTTTACTTTTTTGTTTAGGAATTCAAGAAATTAATTCAAAATTTGCAAAATAACAAAAGTTTATTGTAATCGTTTATTTTTGTTTTCTTCTCATAGTTGCCAGTTCTGTGGACTAAATCCCTTACGTGGAATTTTTTAATTAACGTGGAATAACAAATACCATTGAAGCAAAGTTGCCAACCAAAATTACCACGAAAAATAAAAATAAATACCTTTTTCCCATACGACTTATTAAAAATTCCCACGTGGTAATTTCCCAGCAAGAATACTACCAGTCATATGAGCAGTAATATTACAAGTATCAAAACTGAAAGTTTCAATAAAAGTTTCTATAACATTGTTAAGAGATAAAATTGACCGAAACTTTTGTGTGCGTGTGAATTTTTATCTTTTTCTCACTCATCTGAAATGAGATACAATAGAATATATGTTTATCACTGTTCTTTTGGTAATAAGTGACGATTAAATTACTTGTTAATTTACGAAATATTTTACGTAACATAAACTGTTTTAATTTTGAGGTTAGGGACTGTTAAATTAATAGTAAACTAACCAAAATTAGACCAAATAAATAGATACGATACAATAGAATATATGTTTATCACTGTTCTTTTGGTAATAAGTGACGATTAAATTACTTGTTAATTTACGAAATATTTTACGTAACATAAACTGTTTTAATTTTGAGGTTAGGGACTGTTAAATTAATAGTAAACTAACCAAAATTAGACCAAATAAAACCAAAAAAACTCAAAATAGTTATAGTATAGTTTTCATTTTTATTGCGTTGAACACAATGCGCATTACATTCAACATGTTTGCATTACAAAATTGTCTATTAAAACGACTTTTGTTTGCCGTTGTTTTGCTTCCTTCCATGCATTTTTTTTAATGCAGATGACCTTTCCACTTTGATGATATCTATAATATGAATAGATAAATAAGCAATATATACAAATACTCTTTTCAATATACTTTCTTTTAGTGTTTATCAATTGTTTATAATTTAAGTAACATCTTGTTTCAACTCCTGCTGTAGCGGCTACTGTTGCAAATGTAATAAATAACCTACAAATAAAAAATGGTGGCAAAACGACGCGCAAAAAATATTAGTTTTTCATTAATAGTAAAATTACGGGTCATATATCTATCATTGATCCTGCAGGGATGTATTTCAAATTATTTATGTATGAGTGAGAAAATATAATATTGTTATTGTGTTGGAGTTTCGGTAAGGTATGTCTTGCTGGGTTTGGTTGATTTAATTCCCACAGTACATGAAAATTACCACAAAAATTCCCATAGCACATGAAAATATCCACACAATTCCCACAGTCATTAAAAATTACCACAAAAATACCGCAGAAAGTAAAATTAACTCAAAAATACAAGATCAATTTATAAATACCAAGAAAATCCTTAAATGAATTAAATATGAACATAAAAGTCGCATGGCAATTAAAAAACACTTAGAAAATTATTGCATACATTTAAAATTTACCACAAAATTAATATAAATCCAATTAAAAATACTGAACAAATGTATTGTCTCGAAAGAGTGTTTATATTTGCAAATGCTAAATTAATTAAAAAAATAATATGAAGTTTATCAATTTATTTTAAATCATTTTATTTAAAATGTTTATTTAATTTTCTCTTGCAAATAATCATCGTCAACAGCGTTAGATGTATCAATTTCCATATTTAAGAGATGCAGTTCACTATTTTTCAACTCGACAATGCTGTCGGATGAACTGTCTTCATTATAATGGATATCTGTTAGTTCCAAATGTGCTAATGCAGCGAGTGCTGTTGCCAAAGATTCTACAACAGCAATATTTTTGTTGCAACTTCTGCAGATTTTGATGTTGAAACACAAATACATGTTTCTTTTATTTTTCCACATTTGTTTTTTTTTTTTTTTAAATTTATTAAAAAGTAAACAACAACTTACCACGACTTCCTAAATAATCCTGAAATGTCTTCAGGTTGTGGAGTCTTGGGAAGCTTTCTACGTCCACTCATTTTTACCTTAAACAACGAACACTTTATATTATTTTAAAATAGGAACGGACTTCTTTTTGAATTAACGCCTTCACTGATCCTATTTTCACTTTGCAAATCGGTGCGTTCGAAATGTTGATAGCATTAAATGTACATTTAGTGTGATCTTAAATTGAGTTACATAAAAAAAAACTGTGGGAAAAAAAATTCCCACAGCCAATAAAAATTCCCATGGGAATTACCTTTCTCACAAATGGGAAATTTCACACGGAACTGGAAACTATGCATTGAAACGCTTTTTTACGTTCCACTTTACGTATTTCCGATTGTTCAGCCTCACTTTATATACCAAGCAAATTATAAAGATTAACGTCGGTTACTTTTTTCGTAGTCATTTTCCTTTTTTATTTAGGAAATGAAGAAATTAATTCAAAATTGCAAAATAAATAACAAATGAAAACTGTAATCGTTTATTTTTTTTTCTTCTCTTAGTTGCCAGTTCTGTGGACTAAATCCCTCACGTGGTATTTTTTAATTGACGTGGGATAACAAATACCATTGATTATTTTTATTTCAACCCAGCAAGAACATACGCATTTGTGTTGAAGTTTCGGTCAGCTGTGTCTTGCTGGGTGGTAGTTTTATTCATGTGGTATTATGTGTAAATATATACAATCAATTATTATGTAATAAGTTTACAAATAATTGAAATAATTGAGCTTCGCCGATCAATAGGATAACGAAAATTTTTTCCGCGCATTGAAGATAACAGTTTCACCCCAACGACTATATAAACCGACACGAATGGCACAAGTGTGCCAAAAATGTATATATAACGTATAAAAACATGTCATTGACAACATAATAAATACGTAATATTTACATTGGCTTTTATAATTGAATATTTTAATTACGTTCTTAATAATTGGGGAATCGCGCTACTGGTTGGGATAAATTAATGAAAATACCACTCGGAAGAATTTTATCTCCCAAGAAATATTTTAACGTAGCTCCGTAAACAAACGGAATCACAATGGTATGTTTACAGTATGTATAAGACGGACTCTTCGATACATGAATGAAAACGGAAAATTTACGGCATGTGGAAATATTTCACTCCGTTCATATGCTTTTGTTGTCCGTATTTCGAATATTCTGTTTGTATTCCGTTTTCACTCCGTAGCGACATATACGTTTATACTCCGTGTGCAACGGAGCACACCGTTTTTGTACCGTTTATTACGGGTAGCATAGACCGTTTTTATGTCGTTTTCATTCCGGTTTTTATTTTATTTTTATTTTGTGTCATTAGAAGTTGTGCAGCTGAAACATAAGACCTAATCAAGTATTTATAAGCATTTTAACATTAACTAAATTTACCTAAAATTTTGAGACTGGCATTTGGCAAGAAATATGGTCATGTGTTCGGATGATGAGCAAGCGTGAAGAGCATTTACTCAAGTCCGAAGATCCAAACAAAAGACCGATGATGTCGCGTCTGCTCTGCATTGCCGTCATACACGAGGATGAGCTGCTGCTGCTGCTCGAAAACTGAAGATTCTCAAACCATCATTGGTTCGAGATTGGTTGATTATCATTCCTTGCAGAGGCATGCAGAGGCTCAACTTGCATCGTCTCGCGTAATCAGCCGCGCATTTGAAGTTGAATTAATGTAAGTAAAATTGACACTAGTAATTATAGTTGACAGAGTCCTTGTCCAACCAGACAACCGATGCCAAAACCTAACTTTATGCTAACTTTAAAAAGTTAACGATATCCGAATGTTGTCGTAAAAGTGATCAAAAAGGTATCGGAAAGACAGAAGACAAAAGACTGTCCGCCAGTTTGCTGAATTTTAGCTCTCGAAAAGATAATTAAAAAGTTATGTTTAAGTCAACTATTAAAAGGCATCATCAGAAAGTTGTCCTCTAGACAGCAGATAAGATAAATTAAATACAGCTTTTAGTTAACTCTTTTAACTAAATATGACAACAAATTATTATCAATGTATTAGGTTGTCATTCGATTATTTATTTTTCCCAAAATTGATGGAAATAATCAAATGACAAACTAAATCATATCAAATAAATATAAAAATGGACAATAATAATGAAAAACCAAAACCTATGTTTTAAATATGGTTTTAAATAAAAAGTTTTATTTTTATTTGAAATTATTTTAGCTGAACTGTTTGTTACTGCCACAGTCACGTCCTGAGACACTTCCTTTTGAGCGGTTCATAAACACAATTTACTCGTCGCGGTTAATATTGTTACTATCACTCGAACATTTTTGTCCACACAAAATACAGGGAGCACAAAAAACGCTAACAGCAAACGGTATGACGCAGCCAAAAAAACTAATGCCATCTTTGAAGTATGAAGTTCAGAGGTGCCACTATGTGGTATTATTCCGATTTGTTTACTTTAAAAAGTTACCTTTCTGATATATATGTATACGATGTTTAATAGATAACTTTTGTATGAACCTTTAAGTCACCTGAAAAACGATAGTCGCAAAGATAACATTTCGTATTTTGTTCTAGTTGGGTGCTTGCCATTCTGAGGGAATTTATTATTTTTGGCATAGTTGCCATTTTGTAGTAAATATCCCATTTGTGGGATTGCGGTATAAACTAATTCGTTTTCACACACACTTTGTGTTCATGTTTTAATTAAGTAAATATTTGTGTACTGATTTAAACTTGATTGGGGTGTTAATTTTAATAATTGCGAGAATTTTAGTGGCTTGTTATTTATTGTATATATTCGGGATTTTGGTTGTTCACTATTTTTTCTAGTAGGTTTTAATGTTAAATTTGTGGCTATATTCTGGTTCGAATTATTCTATATTTCTCCATAAAAATTTAAAAATGTTAATTTCTTTTTTTTCAGTTGTTTATATCAAGAAATTGTAAAACGCACGGGAAACATTTTATTTATAATATTATTTTTTAAATACTGTATTTTTTAAATTTTATTATTGCTCCAATATATTTTGTAATAATTGATAGTTTGTTTAAAAATCGTCTATTTTAAATACAAATCTATGTATTATCAAATAAAACTTTTGTTATGAATTTATTCAACGGTATTTCAAATAAGTAGTAATATATGAAAAATATGCCATTCCGTATTTATTTTTTAAAACGGCATAAAAACGTACCGTAAACGGTACGTTTTTTAATGCATTCAACGGAGTCCACTCCGTATTTATAAGAAGAAACGTAACGTAGACTACGGAGGTCACTTCGTTTTATTTAAAAAATACGGTACGTTAACGGTCCGTCGATACTGTATGAAAAACGGTTTCGAACACCGTTATCGACGTTTCATCCGTTCTCTGTACCGTATACGGCTCCGTAATACTGTACGTTTACGGAATCTGATTTCGTATATGCTGTACCGTTAACGGCCCGTATATGGTACGTTTTGTTTCTTGGGCTGCCTTGTACATTTTTTTTTAATTGGGTTGGCAACTATATTCGAATATAAAGACATGGCAACACATGAAATGTCATTTTCATTTTGACGTTTGAGCTTGATGGTACCAAATGGAAGCAATTTCAACACTGTAAACACATGCTCCGACACTCAACATCATAGAATATTACGTGCGTTGATGTGATTAAATACCAATGCTACAGTAATGAGTATTTATCACGACGAAGTAGAAATAGAAGACTTTGAATATGACGAAGAAGAGGAAATGTATTACTACCCGTGTCCGTGCGGGGATCGATTTCAAATCTCTAAGGTAATGCAGAAACTGCGGAGTATATCACACACATTTAAATCACATTTTCTGTTTTAGGAAGAGTTGATGGAAGGTGAAGAGGTGGCCACTTGTCCTAGCTGTTCGCTTATTGTCAAAGTGATATATGACGCAGTAAGTGGATGCAATAATGCATTTGAGAATTATTGATTTATATGATCTCATTGTTGTAGGATAAATTTAAGGCCGAAGAAGATGATGAATCAGTGCTTAACGACAAACTGAATAACCTAAAGTTGGAAAAAAACTAAAGAGATTCATATGATTTGAATCTGTTAAACTTTTATTTAATAGTTTTATTATTTACAGTAGTTTTTATAGTTTTTGTTTTTTATTATACATTGATAAAAAAAGTTCATTGTTTGTATTTTTATATAAATATATTATGTACGTTGACTAGATTAAACAATTGATACATTTAAATTTAAATAAATTTTGACATAAATCTTAAAACTAATGTTAAATGATATTAACTTTTAAGTTGAATACTGATTCATACATTCGAGTGTTATTAATTATTTGGTTTGAGAAGTTCAAACGAAAAGTTAACTTGCACAGACAACTAATAGACACACTTAAAATATAATTTTAGACGATTTAATATGTAAACACTTTATTTTTTTAAAGCCAAAATAAATCTTAATGTTTAGGATAGTTATGTTTTCGGTACATTTGTTAGTTTTATAATTTAAAGAATGTCTGAGTTTTTAATATTTGTTTATGATATAACTCAAAGGAACTAATAAGTAAATGAGATGGATACATGAATACGTAAAATAAATTGCTTGCAGCAAACAAAATGTGTATTATGTAGAATATTTGTCGTAAATTAAAAGAAAGTTACAAAATTTAGTTATGTTAAATAGGAACTCATAACTAAATTAACTATCTAAATTTTAAAATTGAGATTTCCAATTACTTTTGTCGTTGATCGATACTCACATCGATTTCAAAATAATTATCTGCTTTGAGGCATTATCAAATAATTATTTTTTTTTCAGAAACTGTAACATGTTACGAGTAATATAAAAAAAAGAAATATTGCAAAATAATTTTGTATCAGGTGTGATGCGCAACAATTACGCACAATGCTGCAATGCTTTAGTAAAAAAATATGAGTAAAAAAAATCTTGAGCAATAAAAAAATTTGAATCCCTCCAGTGGCAAGATGTTATAACTTCACATATTTCGAAGCTTGACAATTGGTCGAAAGTCAGTATGTTAATAGCACTTTCGACAGGCGATATTTTCGATAAAATATCACTTCAAATTGATTTGGTGATAGAGAAGCGAAAATAACTAAAATTCAAATTTTAAAGAAAGAAAAACTATTTAAATAAAATTTCATGCATATTGTATCGTTTTGATGATTATTTCTAAAAATTTTCAAATGCAAAATACACACCTCTATGGAATGCTAACAGTAATGAGTCGAACTATATTTAAGATCTGCTGATAGCCGTTCTTTAAGAAAAATAAGAAAGGGAATCATTTAGTAGAGAAGGGATTCTATCTGCTCGAGAATAAGTACAGGTATATCTTGCAAAGATTTGTTCTGATCAACACTTTCCGTCTGATACTCTTGAAGTATTCTCCAGCCAGGACGATTTATTCCAAATTTTATACATTTTATGTTTCGCACATACTATATTCTACAACTAATAATAGACACAGAAGACAGAGAGCTCTGCCAAATATTTCGGTGATGTAAAGTTATCAACAGAAAGATTAACTACCATATAATGTAAAACGAAATGAAATTCGTCTCGTCAGAAAATACAGTGACAGAATTTTTTTATTTGTTCATTTCTTTTTTAATTTATTTAATTGAAAAACATTCTGTCACTGTAATTTTTGACGAAACGAATTTCGTTTCGTTATACGTTATAAGGGGATACATTTAAATACCTTACATAACAAAATAAAATTTAAATAAATGTATAATCGATTGCATTTAAAAATAACAGTTAAAGATATATTCAAAATATCACGTAGTAAATTACTCAACGATTTACAGTGTGTGATAAAAAAAAAAACAAATTTTCTTCTGCTTTAGTATTGTCACACACTGTATATATTGTTGTCATGGGGAAATGCATTATGGGGGTATGATTATTTTCAAACAATCTCGTCGTTGTAGAACTAAGTCACCAAATATATTTTTATGAAAATCTTAAATTTCAACTTTGTTGGTAATTATTGATACATTTTTAAAGTTGAAATACCAATTGATAGATTCACATTTTCTTATCATTTGGTATAAATATTGAGCTCATCGTTCAAAAATTTAAAGAAATAAAAAGATATTTGTAAATGAACAATTGGCGTTTTGAAAATGTAGTTGGTGACTTTTAGTTCTACAACGACGATCTCAAATAATTAAAAAAAAAATATATATTTAGTTAATTCCACGTCAGAAATATCAATGTTGCATTGACAATTTTAAACGAGGAGTTTCTTAAAAAATATTTAATAAGAAATTCAAAGAATATTAATTAATTAAAATCAAAAGACAACATCAATTAATCCTAATATTTCTGACGGTAAATGATGTCACATTTTTTAAATGATTTTTAAAATTTTGTTATTACTTCAAATTACCAAATCCGTCAATGCTTAAAATTGCATTTTTAATATTTGTGCAACTGTAAAAATAATATAAGAATCCAAAGTAATGTCAGAAAACTTAAAACAAAAAAGAATTAGAATCAGAATATTTTATAACCTTGTTCTGTGCAATCGTCGTGATTTGATCTTTTTAGTTTTCCAGCTATTCAGTATCGTTTTTGTCGAAACTCCAATAATTAGCATAACATAAATGTAAAATATCTAAGCAATTATTTTAATATATTTTCAAACAAAAGTTTCCATTTAGTAAAACTAAAAAAAAAATACTGAAAATATAACATTTGAACTTCGAAGTATTTTTTTTATTCAAACGATCTATGACTGAATACTGCTTTTGCAAATAAAAAATATATATGAATTAGTTAGTGGACTCAAATAAGTGCATTAGACTGACAATGACTTTGTATGAAAAAAAAATCATCGAATTTGATTTTGAAAGTCACCCCTAGAAATGCTCTATTGAATGAGAAAATCGATGTGGAGAATTTTCAGCGGAATCCGAATAATGGAAATGGACCCGCCGGGACCTCAAATAAGTGTTTTCGTACCTAAATCAACAATTTCAAAATTGAATTTAAATGACGTCCCTCAAACGCAATAAACTAAAAATGTGGATATGTCATCTCTTGGAAAATTTTATTAGCTTTTCAACAAACTATAAATGAAATAAATCGGATACAAAATACAGGTGCTGTGATTATTTAAACAGGCATCCTTCGTTTTTTATTTTTATCAGTTGCGCCTGGCCCGAAAAAAAATAATCTTAAAAGTAGATGACCATCTCAAACCTTTTTAGAACAAAACGAAGGATGCCTATTAAAATAATCAATGCTTCTGTATTTTTTATCCAATTTTTTATATTTATAGTTTGTTGAAAAGCTAATAAAATTTTCCAACTGATGACTTATCCACTTTTTTAGTTTAATGTGTTTGAGAGACATAATTTCAATACAATTTTAAAATTGTCGATTTAGGTACGAAAACGCTACTTTGAGGTCCCGGCGGGTCCATTTCCCATATTCGTATTTCGCTGAAAATTCTTCACTTCGATTTTCTCATCCAATAGAGCATTTCTCGATTCGAAATCATGATTTCCCATTGTCAGCCTCA
Organism: Dryomyza anilis; assembly: GCA_951804985.1. Lineage (NCBI taxonomy): Eukaryota > Metazoa > Arthropoda > Insecta > Diptera > Dryomyzidae > Dryomyza > Dryomyza anilis. The sequence goes on along the minus strand of OX638132.1, from coordinate 27,864,755 downwards.
AATACCATTAAAATTGGTCAATAGGACAATTATTAATTTAATAGTATACAAAAAATAAATGTTTTCATATAAACTCAATGGCAATGTCATGGTATTTTCTAGTATTTAATGGTATTTTCCGATTAAAATACTAATTTATCCTATTGACTATTTTTTCTGAGTATACGTTCTCTTGTATGAAAAATAAGACGTTATTTTGTAATTTTAAAACTAAATATATATCAATCTTGTGTAGTCATCTACACATGTTTTTCTATATCCTAATATTATAGTTGTTTTATTTATTTTTAATTTTTTCACCAAGAACTATTGGATGGGTGGATGTTACTTTAGATATATAGCATTGCGTAATGAACTCTTATAAAATGTTATTATTTTTTTATATATATATATAAACGCTCTTATAAATACAGAATACGTACGTTTTAACTCTTGCTATAGTTTCGTTTAAAGATGGCGAATGAATCAAAAAATATTTGCGTGTTGCTAATTATGTTCGGAATGCAGTAATTGTATATGTAGTGCATTTTAAATGATACTACTGTTCCAACCAGGAACCTGTTACAGAGTTGGGTGATTTGAGCTGTAAATTCTGCATAAAATATTAAATTTTTAGATTAATATGTAACATTGAATTATGTACCTTAATATTAAATTGTTTCAGCGTGCTTTCAAGTGCCACCGCATTTCCAGAAAAGTAAGCAGCAATTGCATTGTGGAGCAAAACCAGTTGTTTATGCATTACTTTGATCTGCATGAAATATTTTTTGTGTTAATTGCAATAAAATACTTTTTGAAAGTAATTACCCTGTTCTCATCTAAAAATTGCATTTTTATAGCAACATCTGCTCTTAGTTTTTCATAGAGTTCTTTGTGACGCCCATAATTCTTTTGTGCCTCTTCCGACACAGGACTTTGTGGTAATTCAGGCTTTGAATTCTCTAAATCCATGCGATAAGCATCGAATTCCACTCTTTAATATAAATAAAAATCAATGGAATACATGTCAGAGTTTAGAAAGATTTTCTAACTACCTTGCAATTTCATATTGTCGTATAGTAAGCAACGTATCATCGATGGTTTTATTACACAATGTGTTTACCGATGAAATAAAGAAATTTAATGCGTTCAGCAAAAGTTCACCATTTTTTGTCAGATTTCTTTGTGTCTCGGAGTTGCATGTAAATTCTTCCTGTAGCTCTGGACTTTTTTGTGCCAAATCTGAAAAGGCCTCAGCTAAAGCATGCTGCGTCACTACAACATGATGAAAATGCGAACTGAATGCTCGAGTCAAACGCAATATGGATAAATATTTTCGTTGAGTTTCTCGCAATTGTTCAATTTGAGCCTCCAATTCCGAGTCAACGGTCCGCTGGGACTTTCCGAGCTTCTCGAGCATTATTTGACGTGTACATTTGTATGTCGATATACTCCAGTTCTTAATGGTATCTATTTTAGACGCACCTGATCGTATGATACTTGCGTCTATTCCGTTTTGTGGACTTGTCGGTGTCATCGGCGTAGCAGGAGCTGAAACACAACAAGCGAATTAAACATTTGTAATTGTATTTTCGGAACTTCCAACTTGCCCGAATGGTTTCGCAATGGCAAACTATTTGGTTTGAACGGCCTCCCCTCTGTACCGGTGTGTATAGCACTATCACTCTCATTCATGGGTGGAGTATCCTTTAGCATTTCATGGATGCTTCGTTCTGTATGCATTGAATGATCCATAGCTACGAAATTATTCGACGGAATAACAATTTCTACTATATATATATTTTTTTTTTTTAGTGAACAATCAGAAATCGATTTTTGTAATGCAAATCAATTATTTAAACACTTTCAACAAACTTTTCTCTAATTACTCTTTGAGAATATCTACAGTATAACTTAATACAGATATTTTATTAAAATAAAATTATATTTTATATTTTTTTCAGTTTCTGAAAAATTATGAATAATTTTCAGTCGGCGTCGAACAGAGCTGCCACCGAAGACTCCACCGCCGAGCAATAATTTTCGTCGTCGGCGGCGGCGGCTTTGAGCCGAAGTTGAATTTTTATCGGAAGAGCCTTTTTTAGCCAATTCTAGCACCCATTAAATACGAACTAATTTTTGAAAGTTTTCCGAAATTCGAAATGAACTTTAGATCTTTCATTTTTTAACAGAACTGATCGACAGGGGGCGAGTTAAATATAATTATCTTAATTATATTTAAATAGTATCCGCGGTAGCTCAGTGGTTAGAGCGTTGGACTGCGAGCCGAAAGGTCCCCGTTCAAGCCTGGACTGGGCTAACAACATCTTTTCATAGAAACATTTTTCTATACCGCGCTACCTCTCGTCAATAAATGGCAAACCTACGAGAGTAAAACCATTGCCTATGAAAAGCTCTCATCCGCCGTTCGGATTCGGCAATAAACTTTGAGTACAAATATAACACGCACAGCGAGAGTAGCATAAGTTCGTACTTTCCAACTATTTTCAGTACGTTTTAATTTTTTCAGTACGAAATATTCAGACCTAAGTACCGGTACAAACGAATAGTACTTTATGTCAATTTCAACCGTGATTATTGTTTTTCTTATCTTTTGCGAATGTCAAGCGTATAAAGAGCGTACAGAAAATGTATAAATACGCTGACGACTTTGTACTCCGTCGTATTCGATTTATATGGGAAATGCATGCCAGTTTTGGAGCACAAAATTCGTTTAGATTTCTTTTTTACATTACTTTAATTACGATAAAATTGATTAAATACACTAATTAAATAGTTTAAATTAACTAAAGACACTTATCAACATGATAAATATCAATAATTGAATGCTCCAATGTATGCATTATTTTATGTAGTGATAATAAATAGATGTAACTGTAACACTACAAATTTGTTCATTTGTTAATAATAATTATAATTTTAGTGAAGAAGTTGAACTAACACAACCTTTGCAAACAATAACAAAAGCAACTGCTGATTCTCCACTGCAGATTACGGGACAGACAAGTAAATTAGCGTTGGCTTTGTTTTGCTATGTTTCCCAGCTGCTGGCTGCCATCTGTTGTTAGAACCCATAAACACAAATGTATTTGGGTACTTGTGTTTATAGGTTCTAACCACAGATGGCAGTCAGCAGCTGCTATCTGTTCATATTTTCAATTTCTGCGGTATTTGCGTTTGTTGTCAAATATTTCACACAAAACATTTTGAATTAAAAACATGTGTTTGTAAATAATTAATAAATAATATATATATGGGCCATTCCACACCAAATCGACCAAAAAAAGTCTAATTTGAGATTTTACCTTTTCGATCTTAATGAACTTTTGGCAACTGATAAAGGGTATCGAGACATGCACTAAAGATTTTTTTTTTATTTTTTCCGACCACTACTTCCAGAGATACAGTGGCTCAAAGTTGGAAAAAAGTGCCAAAAATCACTTTTGTACTGTTGTTCATATTTAAATATCTCTTGAACTAGAAATGCTAGAAACTCCGGCTCGTTTTAAAGCTAATAAAACAAGCTTTTAGAAAAATTAAGTTGTAATTTTCAAACGGTAACATGTGGCCCGTGGTCATTATCCTTGCACTTCAAAATTGTGGTCCTTAAAAAGCGGAGCCTAAAAACAATCTATCAAATGAGCCTAAAAGTAAGCTAATAATGCTCTTGTAGCTGAATCTTATAAGATTAGTTTTTTTATTCAAAAATGCTTCTGAAAACGCTCTGAAATGAATGAATTTGGAAAATGGCTCTTCTTTTTTGCAATAAAAAAGTGCAAATATATTGATAAGTTTTTAATATTACAATTCAACAGATATCAAATATCAAAATACAATTAACATAAAAAACAATTTCGCATAACTCGATGGAACCGCGATGAACCTCCAGCTTGGTCTGTATATTTATTTTACACTAGAATCGCTGCAACTGTGGAACGTGCATGGATATACGCTATGCTGCATTGTCGCAATGCTATTCACAGCTTGCTGACCGAGAAATGTCCATGTCTTTAGTGGCGGCATACAGTAATGGAGAAACAATCGAATATATGACTTTTCGGCCGTTCAGACGTAACAGATCGTCGGTTATTGTGCTCCTGATAGGTGGAGGTTGTGCATTGGAAATTGCAAATTAATCATCGTCAACTTAATCACCTATCGTCCTGACGAAGTCCCAATATACGTTGACAATACCAATATTATTTTGTTTTGAACTAAATAAATGGGTTGCTTTATTAAAAAAAATATATATCAGAACTTGAAGGAACTTTTGAAATAAAATCAAAACATTCAAGTATGATTCAAGATACTGGAGCCTGAGTGTAACTTGAACTCTGGCGTTAGCTGGGTTGTAATATTACTGCTCATATGACAAGTAGTGTTCTTGCTGGGATGGTTATAAGAAAAACTAGTACTAAATAACTTCATTATATAGTACTTTTCTTTGAAAGCACTTGAAGTTTTGGTTCTTTTAAACCCTGGTGGATTACAACCCTGTCATTGCAGAAAAATGATACGAATTATAACAATAACAGAAACTGATTACATTTCGCTATTTGTCCATTGATTGTATTGTAAAACTATTAGAATAGGATGACGGTACCAATTATACAAATTATGATCGGTGTTGGTCTGGGAATTATTGCATATTTACTATTGCGACCTAAACCCATCGCATACACTGAGTGTAGGAGGGATAAGCAAGAATACACAGCGTAAGCAAATTTCCATTTTTGTAATCTTTTTTTTGTATCTTTTTTTTGCAATTTTTTTTACTATTCTTAAATAACAGACAACCTGGTGATACTTGCACCATTTGCCTAAATCTGATGATATCCTCGTCTATGAAATATTTGAATTGCGGCCATGCCTTGCATAAAGATTGCTATAAGGATCTCTGTGAAAAAAACGGGAGTAAGTGTCCTATTTGCAGAAAATAGATGTTTTATTATGTTGTATTTTTAATGTTTATTATCACAACAAACGTGCACGAAAAACCGAATTAAATAAATGAATTTATATTTTTATGAAGAAATTACAAAATAAGAAAAAACTTTATTGTATGTTAAAAAATGGGTTTACATTATTTTAGAATGAAACGACAAATGCTGTGCAATGCAATTCTTTAAGTCATCATTGTTCTTAAATAAATGAGTTCAAAATAGGCAAAGCGTTCGTATTCCAATTTTCACGCCAGCGCAATGACTGAAATTCTTGAAGATTTTTACGAAATATTTCCTTTGATTCCAATAAGCTCGGATTGCTTGGGAAATTCTCGAACCAGAACTTAAGCTGATCAGCGAGCTCCTTATAGTTATCAAAAACAAAACCATTTTGGCCATGTACGACGAGTTCATTTAAACTAAAAATGCAAAATTGTAATTACTAAAATGCCACAAATGAACTTGCAAAATGATGTACCATTTAAAGTTGTGAGCACAAACAGGTAGCCCGCAGCCAAACATATCAACCACTTTCATGGGCAGATCTAGACCACTCGAGCTCCAATGCAGACATACACCTAAGTCCGCAGATGCCAGAACTTTGGGATAGTCTTCTGTTTCCAGCCAAGGTGTAATTATAGCCACTTTCGTCCATTTCAATTTGGCAATTTGTTCGTCGTAATGTTCTTTTTGAGGACCTTTGCCAGTAATGATACATAATATGGTGGGAAAAGAGTTCGGTTGCTGGACAGCTGTTTTTTCATACTCTGAAACAAAAATACACCAATAGTAATTGTAGCACTGAAATTTACGTTATTTATGGTTTACTATAAATTGTTTAACATTTTTTATATGTAATTTTTACGAAGTTGAGTTGCGATTACTTCTCAACGATTAAAGTTAGTTAACTGGTTCATTTTTTAACTGGTGCCCACGGATTGTGATTGTAAAACTTTTTTATGTACTGAAGCACTTAGTTTAAGAAAAAAATGCATTTTAACTATTAACTATTCTGCAAAAATAAATGAATTGATGCGCGATATTTTATTAAAAAAAACTGTGCAGGGATGTCCGAAACACTGCAAAATTGACGAAATCGCGTACAAAGAAACCTTTGCAAATAAAAAGGTTTAAAGAGCAAGCAATTTCAAGCGGTTTAAAAATGTAGAAGCGATCTAAATACCTTCAAGTGCTTTAAGTAAAATGCCAAAATCTTCATCGGCGGTCCAACTAGTGCTGGATACCAGTATAGCGAGTCTTTGGTTTTTATACAGAACAGTGCCATTGCTTAACTTTTGAGTAAGTGCCGTTGATTCGCTGACACCAGATTCCTTCAGATCAGAATAGCATTTCGGCATGAAATGTGAATACTCTTTCGACAATTTCATAAAAAGCTCATGCTTTTGTGCCAAATCAATGGGACGAAATTGCACAGGCGGACGATCGTAGAGTACTGTGACAGATCTGATAAAGTCAATGATTAGCACTCGACAAATAAAATAATAATAGTGTTACCCTCACCCAATATTCCAATTGCTTTGAAGATCCTCTTTCATTGCTTTAGTGACGCAAAAGTGTGCATTTGCTTTGCTGCCAAAGTAACGTTCAATCCACTTGGCAAAACGGCAAATGCCGCTCTTTTCTCCGCCCGGCGTACCTAATGCTAGTATGCTGTATGTGTAGTTATGCCAGTCAATGGCCAGTTTGGTTCGAGTTAGCGCACAGTATAAATAACAAACAACTAGTGTCGGAATAGCTGGTGGATTTTGAACCAGTAAAAAATTTGGTCTCCGTATCGAAATTAGTGCAATTAACAAACTTAGTGTTTGCCAAAATGTTTTAAAAATTAGTTTCAATTTTGGTGTGAGATTGGTAACCGGCACTGGTGGCAGTTCATGAATTTTGCACTTTGGTTGCGCAGTGCTCAGCGCCTCGAGCGGCTTCGTCTCTACATATCCAATCAGATCTACATTAAAGTTCTCCTCAAGCAAACTGAGAGCATGATATTCCATGCGTGGACTTCTACCGATGTCGCCGAGCACAATAATACAAGCATTGCGTCGACAAATCTGTAACTCAACCATTACACGTAATGTTATTTTCTGTTAAATGAAAAATTTGCATAGAGCGCAAATAATATACAGTTTAGTTGATCCAATTAATGTCTTAGTTATATTAGCGGGATACAATTAATAAAATGCAATATTTTTTTAATAATTAAACAATTTAATTCTACAAAGTATTTACGTCAACAAGTTTAGTCGCATTAATTAAATCAGCTGTTTGTCAGAAATGCAGCAAACTAGTAAAGGATTCTTTTTGGGTACCCAATACTTTGTATTGTATCGTGTACCGTAACCAGTATTCGATTTATTGTTGAGAAAGTATTAATTACCTTAAGTTGCGTTTTTCAAATTAATTATAAAGTAGCGAACGGTATGTCATCGATTTGTTGTTGAGAAAGTATTCAGAGTGGCGTTTTTCAAATTAATTATAAACGAACTATATAACTATAAACGAACGGTATATCATCAATATAAATATAACAACAGTTTTTACAGTATTCTTATTTTACCAAAAAATTCGAAAATGACGTCATTTAGAGAAATCCATTCGCAAAAACCACATATTTGTTGCGCTGTACTGTGCGCCTCATTCAGCACCCCAAAATATAAAAATGTTCTATTTGAAAAGAGCTGTAGGCTTTGACAGCTACCAAAATGTCAGAAGCCAGTAAAGCACACACAGAAAAAAAAGTGAGTAAATATAACTAAAATGTTAATCAATCCAATTAATTTTTAATTGAAACTCAGCCGATGTAACTTTTAGTCGCATTGAATTCCATATTGGTAATAATGAGAATATGTTAATTGGAGAAACTTCAATTAATTTTTTTGTCATATTGATATTAAAGTAGTTATATTATTATATTTTTTATTGGGATTAAATTTAAATCATTAATTAATTAATTAGTAACATCAATTAAAATTTTCATTTGATAGAAATTGGATCAATTAATTATTTTGTTAAATTAAATAAAATATTTGTCGAAAAGAAACATATGAAAATAAAAATAATTTAATTAAATATATGACATAAAATAAATATTAAATAAGTATTTATACTTTTTGATATGTTTTGTAAAATTCTTTCAACCTAACGAATGTTTTACCGAAGTCAGTTTTCACAAATCTACAGGTGGGCCAATTAATTGAGTCAAACGTAAAATTTGATATTCGCTTTTTAATGATTCAATATGCAACAAAATGAGCATCATCAGTCTTTGGTTCAAGAACTGTTCGAGCTGCAGCCGTACAAACTTCAGCACCAGCTTCACAAGAAATGTGAAAACAAAGAAGTATATCGGACAATTACCCGCTCTATCCAACCAAGCAGCCGAAATATTGCGAACCCCCACACTCAATACAAGTTTTCACATTTCACAAGGGCTCGTGGTGGAGTGCACAGCTGCATCTCGAGCTTTAAATTACACACGAGTGCAGGTGCCAAAAATATCACATTTCCGAGTTCTGAGACACTGGTCTTATTGTAAAAATTCATTGCACGAGTGCTGGGGCTACATAAACAAATGTTAGGAGTTTTCAATGAAATGTGCGGGCTGGATTTTAAATTTTTGGTCCATACTGTCGTAAATCTTCAGTGCACTACCAAACTTGGACTTTGAATAAACCGTTAAGCACATTTGTATTGTCCATCGAGAGTTAGCGCATTAAAAAAAAAGTTTTATTTTTTATGTTTCAGTCACGGGTGTTCGAATCGCGATCTTTCGCATAGTAGTTCTACGCACTAACCAACTGCATAGCATCTATGTCGCTACAATTGCGCATTTAAAACCATTAAAATTATTTTAATCAATTATTATATCAAATTCAAGCATTTTCGAAATAATTGTCCAATGGTTGTCAAAATTTTGTTCTGTTAAAAATTTATTTCATTTGGCACAGCCTAAATGGATATTTATTTTCAACAGACAAAAATTTTATTCAACTTATTTTCATCTAGTAAAAAGTTACCGATTGGCACAGGTCGTAAATGTAAATTTTCCCACAGAAATGGCAACTATGGCCAGACGGCTTTCAGCCGCCGTCGTATTTTAATGCCACCGAATATACGTCGGCTGAGATCGCTGCATTAGACTTGGTGATAAAATGATGCCGGAGAATATTGAAAATTCTGGAAAACAAAATAATGTGGTGGAAAGAGCTGAAACCATCAAGGTCGGTGCCAGCTATGATATCTCCAAGTTCAAGTTGACTCGGATCGTCAACAACAATACGGTACGCAAAAGTATAGCGTTGTTGGGAACATTTCCGGACCAGTCTACAAGCGAGTTAGCAATCATACTATTCGAAAAGGAGGCGTTCACGGAAAGCGATGTCCAAACGAACGATAATCACAGCGTTCCCAGTGTTGCAGACAATGAGGTCTTGGACGAATTGAAGACCAAGATAAAACCAAGTTACTTTAATAATGATCTGAAAGTTAGCACAGAGTTCATAAACAATATATACGGTAGCTTCAAGTGTGTTCCCAGTACTGATCTCAATGGTAGCTTACTTTATATGACATTTGAAATCTATAGTATATAATTATTTCAACTAGGTGTTAAAACTACGGTGGTGTATCCAGCGACAGAAAAACACATCCAAAAGTATTCGATTTGCCAAAAATTCATTATACAGGAAACTCCGGTATTGTATGAAAATCTAACGTTGCCGTACATAAAGTCTAGTCAATTTTCACTGGATGTAAGTCTGTTAGTTTCCATTGTAATATGAAAGTATAATTTATTTGTGTACTAATTCATTTAGTGGGTTTACAATATATTGGAACATAAACAGGAAACTGAACGCATAGTTTACGAGGATTCTGATCCTGACAATGGATTTGTGTTACTACCCGATCTCAAATGGGATGGTCGCAATCCTGATACGCTGTATCTACTGGCTATAACACACCAACGCGACATTAAGTCAATTCGCGATCTTACTGCTGTTCATTTGCCACTTTTACGCAATATACGACAACAAGCTGCGCAGGCCATTGAAAGCAAGTACTCTATAGCGTCCACACAGCTGCGGATGTACTTGCACTATCAACCTTCGTTCTACCATTTTCATGTACATATCAATCCAATACGAAACGATGCTCCAGGCATCTGGTGTGAGAAATCACACATGTTGGACACCGTCATCAATAACATTGAGCTATTGTCAGACTACTATCAACGCGCTACTATACCGTTCGTCTTATACGAGGGGAATCAATTGCTCGACAAATATGAGGATGAGATTGAAGTGAGGAAACGTTTTAAGAGCACGGAAGAGAATAATGCTGTAAATGATAATGATGTTTAGATTATCCTAAACACCAGTAAAATAACATTGTCTGATTTAAATTTTCTTCGTACAAAATTCAGATAATTAAAAGTAGAGTTTTAGTTTTCTGAATATTTAAATTGTTTGTTTCATTAACACTCGTATTAAAATCAACCATTTTCAAGAACACATCTTAATAATACTACAATTAATAATACACATTTTCAATGATGAACATTTTTGATTTTGTTTTTAAATATATGATTTCATAGACAACATTTTGAAGCGTATCTGTCTAAAACTTTTTACGTTTAATTTATATAACTTCAACAACTTGTAATATCACTGGACCTTAATTTTAATAGTTGGTGTTAGTAAGAATTGTGAAAGTTATAGTCCTTGCAACTAACTACTAGTTGTATAACTGAAAGTTTCAGTCATAATTTCTATCACGTTTTTAAGAGCATCGGGAACAAATGATCGACATTTTTATGTGCTACCTTTTTCTCACTGTACAATAAAATTTTAGTTTTTATAGCTAGTAAAATAAAGGATCATATTACCATCATCGCTCAAGCAGGGATGTATTTCAAATTATGTTGTGTTAGTCAGAAAATAAAGTTTTTGTCTTTGTGTTGGAGTTTCGGTTTGCTGGGGTCGGACTAAGCCTACTATAAATATCCTACACATATATGTGATGTGTGTAGTTACCTTTTAAAGTGGTCCAGAGGTTTTCAGGGTTTAAGAATACTGAACATAATGTCAAGTTTTCAATATTGACAGAATTTCCTTTTATTTCAGTATAATATATATTTGAGCAAAAACTTCTATAATGAAAATTCACCCATAGATGTCATTGGACAGAAGTGGTCGGTTCACAGATCAGAGGCGCGATTCTGTAACTTATTAACGACAAATATCGATATCGTTAACTAACAACAATTGTGGTATGCAGAAGCGATCGTCATTAAAAAATCTAAATTTTAACGATATTTGTCGTTAAAAATAGTTAACGATATCGATTTTTGTCGTTAATAAATTACAGAATCGCCCTACAGGCAGCTTAAGTATATAAGTAATCTAAATTCGGAATTTCACTGATCTTTTAGTTTTTCTGTTATCATGATTTGAACAGTCATACAGACAAACGGACATCGCTAAATCGACTCGGGAGGTTATGTTGATCAAGAATATATATAATTTTTTATATCGGATATTCCAAATCGTCACTTTAGAATATATTTGGCACAAACGCCATTTTGGGTGAATGGAGTTAAAATTTAATATACATGACTATATATTCTCTTTCTAAGTCCGTTTTTCGATATCTCGTATCAAATCTAACTTTGCTCTAAATCGCAAATTTGTTCCGATTTTAACCCAGATGAAATTCTTCTTTATCGTTTTTCTCCATATCGACTCAATGGCGTTGAGCCAAACTCTCAGGTGACGATCTGGATGGATTTTTTGTTGGCATATGAATTTTCATTCCGACGCAAGGATTTTTGACCATCATATCCTTTTTTACTTGGAATACAGTTCGGGATAAATCTAAATCCTGATATCTTACCTAGCGGTAACGGTACTTCGAAAATCATTAATGAGCTCATGATGATATTTTGGAAATTTTCAAAGCACTTTGAATGTAAGTTGCCCGTAATATGAATAATTGGCAGTATTTTTAACAACTGCATTAATTTAGTTAATTTATAAATATTTTTTGTTTAACTCACATAGATAATGCTTTTTTAGGCTGAACTTTACTTTATAGGGCCGGTCGAAATCTCAAAAAAAAAATTGTCACGACGTTCTTTAAGGGGGGAGAGTGACGCTCGACCCCCTGGAACCGACCAATAATCGAAAACCGAACGAGGTCATAAGTGGTTTTTGAATTTTTACTAGGTGGGCGGGGCAAAAAAATTAAAAAAAATTGTCACACTATGCATAAACCAGGGCTGAAAATTAAAAAAATAAAAAAAAAGTGAACTCAAGGTCACGTGGTACCACTTAAAAATCAAAAACATGTTTTTTTCAAACTCGAATTCCGGGAAAAGGGGAGTGGCAAATCGAAAATAATAAAATATTGAAAATTCCTTATAAACACATAAAACAGCCACGCAAATTTTTTCCCCAAAAAAATTCTGAAACCGAACAAAAAAAGGAGTCTGAAAATATTTTTTTTTTTCGTAAAAATCGCGTAGGCAAATTTTATTCGCGCGATTTTTTCGAAAAAAAAAATTCCTGCGGCGCAAATAATCCTGTACAGTTACTACATATATTATACTTTTATAATTTTTTTTGAGCAACAAAATTGCGCATTGCACAAATTGATATTTTTTTTTTCAGTGCACCTGAAATTTTCAGGTCATAAAAATGTCCATGGCTATGCTACTGTATATTTAAAGAATTTTTATTTTTTTATTTTGACACTCCCCTTTTATAGGAATTTGAGTTTGAAAAAAAATCATGTTTTTGATTTTTATGGGGTACCACGTGACCTTGAGGTCACTTTTTTTTATTTTTAATGTCTGCTTTTTACATCGTATGACAATTTTTTTCTTTTTTTTTTGTCCCGCCCACTTCGCAATAATTCAAAAACCACTTATGACCTCGATCGGTTTTCCATTTATGGGCGGTTCAAAAGCGGCGGGCGGCAAACAATATATTGATTTTCTACACTCTTCGTCTCTTATAGTGGGCGTAGCATTTCTTTTTTTTTTTTTTTGAGACCGGCCCTATAAAGTAAAGTTTGTATTTTGTCCAATGCTTGCAAAATAAAGTCATCGTAAGTTCGGTTGTCTGTTTTGCACTCTTGCACACAATATAAACAAGTCATTATAAATTATTGTTAAATCTAATTCAATTAAATATTATTTTGGCAATATAATCCTATTTTCTTGGCGGTAAACATCAATTCCTCTTTGCGTTTCATTTTTTCGTTGTATAAGCTAGTGTCATCAATTCCTCTTTGCGATTCAAATCTGGTTGAATTTTTTCTTTCGTCAAAAACGAATGATATTTTGACGTTTGACCGTTGCCAAATGTCAGATTAAAAGAATTATAATCATAGTTTTTTGTATTAAATTGTAAAAATTATTAAGTGTAAACAAAGTTAGCATCGAATTATGTCTGGATTCACTTTTGGCGCAGCAGCTGCTCCGGCGACCGGTGGATTTTCCTTCGGTGCTCCAAAAGCAGCAGCACCAACAGCGTTTGGAACAGCGGCAGCACCTGTTGCAACTAGTGGTCTTTCATTTGGAGCGCCTGCCGCCAGTACTGCACCAACGCTTGGAACAGGTTCATTTAGTTTTGGATCACCGGCAACCTCAGCCGCAGCTCCAAGTTTTGGTTTTGGTGCAACACAAACGTCGGCAGCAGCTTCAACACCCTCGTTTGGTTTTGGAGCACCAGCTACTAGCAATGTGGCCACATCAACTGCTGCAGCTCCTACATTTGGGCTTGGATTGAGCGGCGGACAATCGGCAACAACAGCGGCGGCTCCCACACTTGGCCTGGGTGGAAGTGGCTCATTTGGATTTGGAAAACAGCCTGCCATGGGCACTGCGAGCCTCAATTTTGGTACCACAACAACATCGGCAACTGCAATGCCAGCTGGCGGCAGCATGTTTGGCAAACCGACAACAACAACTGTGACAGCCACAGCACCTACGCCTTTTGTAGGTTTAGGTGGCGTCGACGTAAGTGCAACGCAGCCCAAGGCGGGTGATTCAAAGCAAGATAATATCAAGGTACGTACAAGATCAAGCGCATGCATTAGTGCTACATCTGAACAAACATTTGCAGGTTAAGGAGACACAAGTTCCCGAAGAAATTGCAAAGACTGTCGATGCACTGAAAACCTACATAAAAGCGCAGAAAACGCTATCGTCTGACATTGGACGCACTTCCACGAGCAAATTGTCCAATGTGTCTAGTGCCATCTTGAATTTGCAGTGGTCACTGCAGGAGATTTCGAACACGGTTGAGACTAACTACAATCAAATTAAACTTATGCGCAAGGAGACCTCAAAGACTATACAATCGGTGGAAATGGCGCAGCGTACGCAGGACACTCCGGCCGGGCTGCAATTCGAGAACATTGCGCCCTTTCAGTATTTTCAGAATCTGGTCTTTAAGTATGAGCAGGATTTGATCAACTTTCGGCAGCAGATAGCACTCACAGAGAAGCATATGCATTCATTAACAAATCCGCAGAATGTTTCGCCAGAAGATTTGAAACGCGGTTTCCAGCAAATAAACGAAAGCTTCATCTCGTTGGCAGGACGACTGCAAGAAATCCACCAGAAGGTCGAAGCACAGAAGGAGCAATTTCTAAATTTGAGAAAATATCGTTTGCGCGATTCGACGAACGTGTTTGCTAAGCTGGATAATCCCGATTTGAAGGTCGACATTACGAAAATAACGTCGGGTCCAACACCATTCTCAAATATTTCTGCTATGAGCAGTTTTGGCAAATCGTTTGCAAATGCGGGCGCCTCAAGTGTAAACACGACTAGCCAGACATCGAAATAGAGGAATAGGCTATACATGGTTTTTAAAATTGAGAACACAAATAAAATGGTTATTTTGAATAACGCGTCTGTTTAATTTGAACAAGTATCATCAAGAAAACACTAAGATTTAATGTTTGTTTAATTTTCAATATTCCATTAAAAAAAGATACATTTTAAAGTTATCAAAAAACGCAACGACCTAACATATTTATGATCTTTTCCTTTACATTCCCCGCATTCGATAATCCTTTATCATTTCTTCACAATCTGAATGACATCTTCATCTGCCATTATGTGCGCAATGCCCACGCGCTGTGGCGAATATTTCGTGGAAGTGCCCCACACCAAACCGTACTTAAACTGCGCCGCCAGGGTGCGATGAATGGCGTGGCACACGTATTCGACACTAACACCCTGCAAAACACAAAAATTGATAAGGGTCATACAAAATATACACGGAAAAAAACCTTTCGTAAAATCAAGCCATCATCGAAATCAGGTGGTGCACCTGGTTTTTTCGTGTAGACGCGTATTAGAGACAAGGCCTCCCACAGCGCCTCTAATAAGTAGTCCAGATTAAGCTTCATATTACAGCTGACCACAAAAGAATTTGGCTGACGAGCCAGACGATCAACCTCCTCGATCGAGATCTGATCGATCTTGTTGTAAACATACAGACACGGTAGATATACTCGATTCGCTGTTACGACATCAATGAATTCATCTTCTGTGCAGTCCTCGCGAAACAGCACTTCGGCATTGAAAATCTTAAATGAGTGTAATATGGTTTGCACCATTTTCTCGTTACAGCGCGACAACGAACATGTGGCATTGAAGCTAAGGCCACCTCCCTTCTTTTGCTTGAAATATATATTCGGCTTGCGCTTGTTCAAACGTATGCCAACCGATTCTAACTCGCGTTCGAGCAAATCGCGATGCACGTTAGGTTTAGTGGCGTCCAACATCATAACGACCAAGTCAGCTGTGCGTGCCACTGCGATGACCTGCCGACCGCGACCTTTACCCTACAAAGATCAATAACAATGTTTAATACGCAGTCAAATCTGCTACAATCTCCAGCTTAATTTACCTGAGCGGCACCTTCTATGATACCGGGTAAATCGAGAAGCTGTATGTTGGCACCCTTGTATTCAATTACGCCCGGAATACATGTTAGCGTTGTGAACTCATAGTTGGCCGCTTCCGACTCGGTTTTGGTTAGTGTGGACAAGAGGGTCGATTTGCCCACCGAAGGAAAACCAATTAACGCCACGCGTGCATCTCCACTCTTTAACACATCAAAGCCCTCACCCTTTTCTCCTTTCTTCGAGGGTTCCAACAGCTGCGACCGATACTTAGCTAGTTTGGCTTTTAGCAAACCCAAATGATATTCGGTGGCTGTGTATGAAATTGATTATTTGTCTGCACATTCAATCAATTGCAGGTTAAGATTGGGCAAAAATTTCCCAGATAGTTATACGCACCTTTGTTTTTCTGCGTTCGTGCAATTTCCTTTTCAATTTCGGAGATTTTCTCAAGTATTCCCATCTTGAAAGCTATTAATTGCTTTAGTTATTGAACTCAAAACATCTACAACAAAGTTGCGGAATTCTATATTCTATACGAAATTCCTGCGAATTTATTTCTGAGCTCGGCAAAATGCCGTGTTGTTTTTGACAGCTGGCAGAAATATTAGTGATGATTTTATTTTGGGTACCCAATACTTTGTATTCGATTTTTGTGTTGATAAAAATTAAAAGTGCTTAAACGCCTAACTAAAATGTACATGTGCTGGCATACACTCTAAGAAAAATTTACTACAATAAATGTAGGAAACCGGTTTCCTCTTATTAATGTAGCAAATTCCAACGAATGTGTACAAATAAAATTTACACACAAAAGTATGTAAAAAGTGCCAAAATACAATTTTAAGAGTGTTAAAAATACACACAAAACCCTGTATTTATTCACATAATGCGTGTTAAAAAAGCACAACAGAATGGGTAGTATTTTAAGGTTAAATATTATTAGAAAACTTTACATCATCTCAATGGGGCGAATTCAGCAAACATGAATAAAAAAATCTGTACACAAAATAAAAATGTTCACAACTGTTTAACGAATGTCCGCAAACATGAATGTACATCTTGGGAGATGTTATTTCAATTGCTCACAAATTAAATTCACATTCACCAATAATCCGTCTCTTGCATATTTATTTTATTCAAAATATGCAAGTTTTCTTTTCTGTAGAGTCTTCTAGAATGGCGCAGACAAGAGCGTTCGCGTCAGCTAATGATCTTGTTACACATATATGTGCTAGACGTCATTTTTACACACTCCAATGTGTTTATATACAAAACAAAATACACAATTTTTCAGTAATTTCATTGACTCATTCAGTATGGAAAATGCGATTTTGTCTCATTTTGACATAATCGCATGCTAACACATCCCAGTATGTGCAAGACTGCTCACTAACTAATCGCTAATTTTCATTGAATGCAACGCTACCTCATCTGTCAATTTATAAAAAACTCTTTAATTGATTGAAAACAAAATTTCCCAATCTGAATTTCATTTTTGTTTATAAATATTGAATGTCATCGATAACAAAGGTAGCGCAAATGTAGCGTAAAATTTTTTCGATGGAAAAATGGCGACCGATCACTCAACACAGACAAAATATTGTACGTATATATCGTCGGTGATACTGCAAAACCGCCTATCTACATTTTCGAATACCTTTTACAAAATGAAATTTACAAAAGAAACAAAACTATTTTCAGTGTCAATTCTGCGCTTACTTCATACAAAATTAAGTATGTCATAACTTATAACGGCATTTATCTAATTTATTCAATCAACATATCACTAAAAACCCGATTATAACACAAAATAAGGCGTAATTTTCACATGCAGTTAGACGGTTTTGCAGTACCACCGATGATATGACAATTGATATTAAAAGAAAGCAAAATCGTAATCTAATTAAAATTATGAATTTATTTATGTATTTACACATTTTTTTTAATTAAAAAAAAATAATAGTAATAAATTTAATATAATATTTTCATAAAATGCAACTCTGCTGTTTTTTCGTTTTTTTTTTGTGCATTTCATTTTAAATAAATTTGTGAATTACTGAAATTGCAATTATTTAGCTGACAAGGAAAGTATAGAAGAAAAATTACTTGCTTAAAGTCAAAAAATTCAAACAAGTGCTTTTTAAGAAATAAAAATAGGTTACATTAAAACTGTCGTAACTCTTTCAATATATACTCCACACGCAGAGTGTTACTTTAATATTATTGGTAATTGAGAGAATATCATCTTGTGTATCAAAAATTTCAAATGGCTATTCGTGTTTTTCCTGATTATTTGCACCCAGATAAAAATTCCCTCAAATCCCATTAAAATTGGTCAATAGGACAATTATTGATTTGGTAGCATGACGTTTGGCCTGGGGACGGTTCGCCTTGGGATGTTTCGCCTGGGGACGTTTCGCCATTCCATTGTGAATTTTATTTTGAATTTATTTTATCAGGGTTGCCACCACTTTATTTAAGTTTTACCCAAAATATATATAAATACACAATATTATTTAAAATTAGAAATATAGTAAATAATTTAAATTTATAAAAAAGGAGTAAATTATAAATATTAGTAAATGATTTTCTATTCAAACCATGGAACCAATTTTAATGTAATCATGTATGAAAGCATTTATGTAAATATGAATGAGGACATATATGTGCAAAACCTCTGAACTAAACCTCTTTTTATGTTGAAATTAAACCTCCAAAAGTAATAGGATTTATTTATTTATGTATCACTAGAAAACAAGTACACAGAAAGGTACATTAATTGAGATAAACATTTATAAATGTTAAATTCGAATCTCAGCAAAAAAATAAGTTTCTTAAAGATACATAGATAAAACTTGTTTTTATCGATTTTTTATATCAATAAAGAAACCTGTTTCAATTTTTTTAATTACTTCGGGATTAAGAATAAATTAATATATTTTTACTATGGGTGTGTGCGAGTTTGTCTTAATTTTGAAAATAATGCAGTGTTTACTATTCAAGTTATGATGGCTAAATAAATTGCTAATAAAAACTATATTTTATGATAGCAAACAAACAGAATTCCGGTTATCAAATAACGATCGAGTGAAAACCCAATATTTGAATTTTGTCTCCAAATTTTAGAAAAACTCGCATTTCCTTTATTATCAGAAAAATATACCCTATACAATCATTCGTAAATTAGCAGATTTAATATAATACTTTCAAAATATAATATATTGAAAATCATCCATTTTTATATTTTATTATACAGATTATAATAATTGTAATTCTTTAAAAATTGCCTAAAAATAAAATTACAAATACATTTTCATAAATTAAATTTAGTATGGCAACGGCATCCCCAGGCGAAACGTCCCCAGGCCAAACGTCATGCTACCATTGATTTAATAGTATACAAAAAATAAATCTTTTCATATAAACTGAATGGCAATGTCATGGTATTTTCTAGTATTTAATGGTATTTTTAAAGGCATAATGTCTGAAATGTCTTATTTCTAACGGTGTTAAACATGCCTGCATTAGTTTGCCACACGTCATTTAAAATGAGTTTAAGTGATGAGAAATATACGAAAATCGTAAAATAATTTAACTAAATTTTGTTATTTTAATATGTCAATTTTGCCTTTTCTGTCATTATAGTTTACAAAACTGGCCCATATTTGGTATGGTAATTAAGAATTGTGATATGTACCATAGTACCTAATATTATCAGTATATCTCTTACGATGGTCAAGTTATATAGTTTAAGAAGAATGGTAGGCGTGGCAGTTGGCCAATCACGCCCATATTAAGAATGGTCATTTGCAATTATAGTATGTATCTAAATACCAATTATAAACAAAACATCTCATTCCAAACAAAAGTTATAGTCGTTTTACCGTTTCTTATATACGACAGGTGGGCGTGGCAATGGACCAATCTTGATAATTTTCAATCTTGATAATTTGAAATCTATTCATAGAACATGTATGCTTAGTGTAAAGTTTCGTTAAGATTGGAGCAAAACTGTATTTACGGCGAGCTAGAATTGACTTCTGTGGAAATTCTTCAGCGATTGAAAGTTTGTAGTTATTTTCAGGATTCGCTTACCATGGTGGCCTATATACCACTTTGAATGGTAAGCACACCTGAGTAAGGTATTTATAGTCGGCTTAGACCGACTATAATTTTGATAATCTTAACTATCATAATAACATCTTCTATAAAATGTCTCTAATTTAAAATTTCCCATGTGATCTAACCTTTCCAACTGGTTTTTATTAAATTTAAAATGTATGCAGCTAGTTTTTTACGTAACATTAACGACTAACCATGGGAGTAGATAACCGCGGTTGCTCAGTGGTTAGTGCGTTTCGGTTCGAAATTCGGTTCAGCCGTTTAGACGAAGAAACGGTACAAACGAACAAATAGATTTATTATATTAATAGGATATAAATTATTTATATAATTTACTAATTAATAGGTTATATAATATTTATAGAATTTACTATTTTTTAGAAAAATTTTTTTTTTCATTTTATTTAATAAATTTTTATTTTGTTTAGAATACCAGCAATACTTAAGTTCAAAGAATGCCAAAGGACATATAAGAGGAAAGCCGAGCTAGTTAAGCATGAAGCTAGGCATGGTGTTGAATTTGTTTGCAAAATATGCAATTTTAAAACATTACGACGCAATGAATACAAAAAACACCAGGAACGTTACCATGGAATTGATAAGACACATGTATTGTCGTTAATAATGCTATCGCAGAGCAAAACACAGAGAAAGTTTAAAAAGTTATGTCTTCTCAATATGTTTGAATGTAATTTAAAAGTAATAGGGGAGACTGGGGCTATGTCGACTCTTTATTTTTCAATGCTAATTTTGACCACCATATCGTAGGACAACAATAATTATACAGTTGGATAGATTGATTCATTAGCTATAAATGTTCCATAAGCTGTAAAGATCTACAATATTTTTATTTCCACGAAACAAATGCAAATGCAACACAACCTCAAACCTGCTTTTGAAAATAGGCTGGGGTAAAGTCAACACTGCCCACCTTTCCGCGAATGCACATTTTTGATGATATCTTTCAATTTGATTGAATTATATATTCCAAGATAAACTTATTCGTGCTGTTTTATTCCGGTCCCGCGAAATTGTTTGATCATTATTTATATTATTCACATTTTATCTATATTTTCAATAACTTCTTAAATCATGGTCAAATGATTGACAAGTCTCCTTATATAATAAGAATGGACTATTTTGTAAAACTCATAGAACAAAAAGTTTCATAAATTGTATTTTCGCGGAATCTACTTTGACCAAATGCTTATGTGACGACTTTACCCCACGAGTCTAATATTATTGGCATAAAAATACGAATTGAATGGAAAAATAAAATAAAAATCAGCACGACATGATAAAGGAACCCCTTACGACATAAAACACACCCCTTACGACTTGTTCTTGCATTTTTTGCAAGAACAAGAGCGAGAACAAGATCGAGATTTTCTTGCACGAACAAGATAAGAAATGCAAGAACAAGAGCAAGTGCAAGACTAACACTGCAAGAAAAGCAAGACTTGCGTTTTTATATCATTTTAAAGCATTTATTATGTGTTAATAAAATTCAAAAGAATTTGGGATATTACTAAATATTTAACAACAAGTTACAATAGAAAGCGTGCAAAATATTTATGAACGTGAACATTAACGAAGATGTGTGTTTTTATTTTTCTTGTTTTTCAAGGATAAAGAATATAAGCATCTTAAAAATATGATCTGTGAAGCACTTTTGAAGCGGTAAATAGCTTCAACAGTGCTTCAAAAGTGCTTCAAAAGACGCTTCAAAAAGATAAAATAGACAAAACAATGTTGTTTCCTTTTTTCTTCGCTACGTTAGTTCGAACATCGATTGTGCATATGCACTGTGTATGCACAGTATTATTTTTGTTTTACTTTTATACATAGTTTTTTTTTTTTGTTAATTGTTAAATCATGAAGTTTTTCTTAAGTTAAGTTCTATGTGCATTATTTCATTTAACTGATAAAACCAAAAATTAATATATGAAAATGTTCACAGTTTACCTCATTTAACTAATATTGTTTTTTGTGTTTTTTTTTCACTAATCCACAGATTCGGTTGAAAGTGCAACAACAACAAAAATGTGAATAAAGCAGCATCCAAGCTTTTGATACAATTTTTGGTGGGACATTTTTTGTACCACAAAGAAAACTCGTTGTTGTTGCCAACTGGATGGCCATACTACATGTAGCGTGGTGCCATGTCTGTTATCATGCGTCTGTCTGTTGTCATGCGTTTGTTTGTTGCCATGCGATGATACAGGATAGCAGAGTTGTCGTTGAGAAATTGTGTGTATACGCATCGTAATACGTTATTGTTATATTCTCTTCTTTCTGTTAGTATTCGAATTGTAGCGTTTGAGCAGTGTGACCAGATTGAGCGATAAAGCGCCGATTGGGCGATATTTTTCAACTCTTGGGACGCTTTTTTAGGCTCTTTTGGAATATAAGAGGTTCCTTTTTTAAAAGAATTTTTTTTTTAAATTCGTTAAATCATGCGTAGGTAGTTCAATATTTTAATGTTTTTTTGTAAAGTGTGATTTAAAGCTAACACTAATAATAGTGTGGCACCAATCAAATAACCATTACTTCCAGAAGTATTTGATTAAAAATGTAGTAGTTTTTCCTGTCCCAATTTATTTCAATTATACACTAAGAAAACAAGATGTTTATAAAAGTCTTGATGCAATTATCCTTTTAAATTTATGCCTTGTAGCAAATATACAAACATCCCATAAGTTTCAATAAAGTTGCAGCAAAATTATTCATATTTTTTGAATATGACATAAATGCAGATAGTTGCGAGATATTTGCCACAACAGCAATGAAAATTGAGATATTTACAGTTGACTGATAGCAAACATCCTGAGTTCTTGGATAGAAATCTCAAGTCGTTGTACAATTTTACCTTCGATGGATTTATAATGACGGTGGCGATGTATAACCAGAATACTGCTTTAATTCTAGAATACATTTTTATTTATTTGATTCATTTTCTTTCAATTCAATAAAAATTACTCCGCAAATTCTAATGGAGTACCTTTTCCAAATATTCATCAACTATCTTCCTATTTGTAAGATGCTTAATTGATGGTTGGTTGCTATAGATAATCGTAAATTTGAAAGATGGTTGCTAGCAATATTTATCATATTTGACGGATGTTTGAGAGATGGTTGTCTCAAATACGATATAAATAATTTGTAAATAATTTCATATTTAGGGATGTGATATTTCTGGCAATCATCTTTGTTTTCTTAGTGTACTACGTATTCACAAACAGTTTGGTATTCCGATTTTCGGTAAACGACACCACGGAAGTAACACGTATAGGCACATTTTTAATGAAAATTGATACTAGCCAGTAGTTAGTATTTTACTTTAATGGAAAGAATAAATTAAAAAAATATCTATTTAAGTTTAATAAATTTAAAAATACCAAAAACTCACATTTTTTGATTTCTTACCATAACCACAAAAGGAGTTAATAATTTCTCGATATTGTCCATATGTATGTGTATAATATAGTTGTCGCTTAGTTTTAGCAGCGCACAGAATTGAAGTACATTTGTTTTTACACTAAGAAAACAAAGATGATTACCAGAAATATCACAGCCCTAAATATCAAGATATTTACAAAGTATTTGAGACAACCATCTCTCAAACATCCGACAAATGCGATACAAATTTCTAGCAAATATCTTTCAAATTTACGATTATTTATAGCAACCATCAATTGAACATCTCACAAATAAGAAGGTAGTTGATGAAAAAGGTACTCCATTAGAATTCGCGGAGTAATTTTTATTGAATTGAAAGATAATGTATTTTTCTAGAATTAAAACAGTATCCTGGGCTCTAATCACGTAACTTAAAAACGATCGTCGTTGAAACGATAGTCATAAAACGCTATCGTTTGTGCGTTGATTCACGTAAACCCCTCACTGTCGTGTCGTTCATTTCTGTTTTAAAAAGTTGTAAAGCAACTGGAACATGAAAACAAAGACATTTCTGTCAAAAAAAAAGTTGTTTATATCTGTAAGTTTGAAATTAGCAATTGTAAATGTAAGTAGCATATTTTTTAAAAGTTATTAATAAAACAAATTTATTTTATAAAGGTCGATTACACCTCAACAATTGGATCTGATGGTCAATTTTATGGAAGAGAACCCGGAGTTGAGAAAGAATTATGTCTCCAAGACCGTACAGGGAAGGCAAACTGCGAATAATCTTTGGATCGCCTTAACGAAAAAATTGAACGCAACTGGGCTTCCTAACAAGTCCGTGTCAGGATGGAGAAAAGTTAGTAGAAAATTTTATATTAAAAGTTAATTTTCATTATGACTTTAAGGTATGGACTGATTTTAAATACCGAGCAAAAAAAAAAAAAATGCAGCAATAATTTGATGTCGTTGAAAAAGACGAGCGGAGGACCCTCCGAACAGGTTCCTATTACAGAGCTGGAGGAAAAAGCTATTCAGTTGGCTTCGCTACGAGAAGTAGTCGCAGGAAGCGACTGCAATTCTTTTGGAGCGCCTGGAATCTCGCTAACGCACGATATAGAAGATTCATATTTGGAAACATTGTCTGTGGAATACGTTGACAATGAACCGGGGCCAATCGAAGAACTTGCAATTGCTTCTACACGTAAAAGGTAAACAAATTAACATTTAATTTAAATATGAAAAGAGACAAAAAACTACATTTTTGTAGCACGCTGCCACGGTCGGTTTAATTATTACAGGGGTTTCAATGCCATGGCGTTGTGACTTTTTTTGTCACCCGTCCAGTAAAGTAAAATTCATTTTATTAAAATACACTACACAACAAAATGAGAAAAAGTTTGCGCATAAAATGGCACTATTTTTGTATTATGCGGAATTACCTACAGATTTCGAATATATGAATAATAGCTGGACCCGTGCACGACTCGTGCCAAGATTTTGTGAATTAAAAGATATGGATCGATTTTATTAATATAAAAAACATTTTTATTATTTATATCAGGGGCCCGTGCTTGGCTGTGAAAGTTTTTTTTATTGGTTTTATAAATGTAGTAGCCAAATAATAATTCTCCGCCAAAACAACTTTTCTCAAAGACAATTTTTTTCAGACTGCCCCGTAAAATTCTTCCCCATAGAACGCTTTCCCGTAGAATTCTTCCCGGTAGAAATCTTCCCGTAGAACTCATCCCGGTAGAATTGTTCCCGGTAGATTTCTTTCCCGTAGAATTCTTCCCCGTAGAGTTTTTCACAGTAGAAATTTTAGTGTGGTGAGTTTTAATGTGGTGAGTTTAGGTGAATTTTGGTGTGGTGAGTTTTAGTGTGGTAAGTTTTAGTGTGGTGAGTTTTAGTGTGATGAGTTTTGTGTGGTGAATTTTATTGTGGTGAGTTTCAATGTGGTAAATTTAATTGTGGTGAATTTTAGTGAGGTGAGTATCATTGTGGTGGGTTTTAATGTGGTGTGGTTGCTTTGGTATATTTTTTTTTTGTATTTGTGTTTTTTGTTTCATCTTCTTAGCTTGTGTACGTGCCGAGTTATGTCGTTTTGAAAGTTTAGGTTGTATGGGAGGTGTCACGCCCCTTTGTCCAATCCCGCCCATATGTAGCCTATGACACCCTCCGGACTCCATAGTATCCTGGTACAAAATTTCAGTTAAATCGGTTCGGCGGTTTAGTCGTGATGCTGGAACAAACAAACAGACAGACCGACAGACTGACAGACGGACCAAGAGTTTTATATAGATACTAGCTGGACCCGTGCACGACTCGTGCCAAGATTTTGTGAATTCAAAGATATGGAGCGATTTTATTAATATAAAAAACAATTTTATTATTTATATGAGGGGCCCGTGCTTAGCTGTTGAAGTTTTTTATTGGTTTTATAAATGTGGCAACCAAATAATAATTCTCCGCCAAAACAACTTTTCTCAAAGTCAATTCTTTCTCAGACTGCGCTTCCCCGTAGAATTATTCCGAGTAGAAATCTTCCCAATAGAACGTGGAGAGTTTTGGTGTGGTGAATTTTAGTGCGGTGAGTTTTAGTGTGGTGAGTTTTAGTGTGGTGAAATTTTAGTGTAGTGAGTTTTAGTGTGGTGAATTATAGTGTGGTGAGTTTTAGTGTGGTAAATTTTAGTGTGGTTAGTTTTAGTGAAGTGAATTTTAGTGTAGTGAGTTTTAGTGTGGTGAATTATAGTGTGGTGGGTTTTAGTGTGGTGAATTTTAGTGCGGTGAGTTTTAGTGTGGTGAGTTTTAAAGTGGTGAAATTTTAGGTAGAGAGTTTTAGTGTGGTGAAATTTTAGTGCGGTGAGTTTAAGTGTGGTTAATTTTAGTGTGTTGAATTTTTAAGTGGTGAGTTTTAGTGTGGTGAGTTTTAGTGGTGAGTTTTAGAGTGGTGAGTATTGGTGTGGTGAGTTTAAGTGTGGAGAAATATTAGTGTGGTGAGTTTTAGTGTGGTGAATTATAGTGTTTTGGGTTTTAGTGTGGTGAATTTTAGTGTGGTGAGTTTAAGTGTGATGAAATTTTAGTGTGGTGAGTTTAAGTGTGGTGAATTTTAGTGTGGTGAGTTTTAGTATGGTGAGTTTAAGTGTGGTGAAATTTTAGTGTGGTGAGTTTAAGTGTGGTGAATTTTAGTGTGGTGAGTTTTTGGGTGGTGAGTTTTAGTGTGGTGAGTTTTTAGTGTGGTCAATTTTAGTGTGGTGAGTTTTAGTGTGGCGAGTTTAAGTGTGGTGAAATTTTAGTGTGGTGAGTTTAAGTGTGGTGAATTTTAGTGTGGTGAGTTTTTGGGTGGTGAGTTTTAGTGTGGTGAGTTTTAGTGTGGTGAGTTTGTTTTTCTTTCCTTTTTTTTGTTTTTCCATTAGTTTGGATTGTAGTTTTATGTGATTGGTTTTATTTTTGTATTTTTGCTTTTGTTTTGTGCTTATTTGCTTTTAATTTTTTTTTTGTATTTGAGTTTTTGTTTCATGTTCGTAGCTGGTGAAAGTGCTGAGTTATATCGTATTAAAAGTTTATGTTGTATGGGAGGTGCCACGCCTCTTTGTCCAATCCCGCCCATATATAACCTATCATTCCTTCCAGACCATACCGCATCTGTGGTCAAAATTTCCAGAAAATCGGATCAGCCGTTTAGACGAAGAAGCGGAACAAACGTGATTGCTTTTGTTTCTGTATTTTTGCTTTTTTTGTTTTGTGCTTTTTTGTTTTTAAATTTATTTTTTGTATTCGAGTTTTTTGTTTCATGTTCATAGCTGGTATAAGTGCCAAGTTATATCGTTTTGAAAGTTTAGGTTGTATGGGAGGTGCCACGCCCCTTTGTCCAATCCCGCCCATATGTAGCCTATGGCACCCTCCGGACTCCATAGTATCCTGGTGCAAAATTTCAGTTAAATCGGTTCAGCGGTTTAAACGTGATGCTGGAACAAACAGACAGACAGACAGACAGACAGACAGACAGACAGACAGACAGACAGACAGACAGACCGACAGACTGACAGACGGACCAAGAGTTTTATATATATAGATAATAAAAAATACTTTTTTCAAGTTCTCCTATTGAGTTCTCTTATACTAACTAGTGAACCAATTAAAATTGGAGTTTAATTATCTTTCATAAGATATATTACTTGAACATATCAGTTATTTACAACACGAGATATTTAAAAATATATTTGACCACCTTTTTGAAAGCTTTTGAAAAAGTTTTTGGCCGATATATTTTAAACATATCCAAAGATAATTTTTTAAACTCTATTATTGTGTAGTGTTATTTAAATTGCAATATTTAATGCTTACTTTATTTTAGAATTTCAACTCTATCAAGCACACCAAAAAGACGAAAGACGAATTATAAAGAGAATGAAACCAACGAACTATTAAGAAACCAAATTGAGATGGACCGACAGTTTCAAGAAAAGGTTTTAACCCTATTAAAGGAGCGAAACCAAAATCAATTGGATTTCAATGCAATCGTTTTAGCACTGCTAAAAGAAAGGAATGAAATAGCACTGAAACAACTTTACCAAAAATAAAAAACTATATAATATACATTTTTTTTTATTTTCTTGTAAATCAATCTGTTGATTTTTTTGTATATGCAAATAAAATGCATTATAATTTCTTAATTGTTAAAGAATACTTACAATTTTTAATTGTTCATTGTTTTTATATTATTAAGACAAAAGTGATTCTTTTATATCGTCTCTTATACTTATTGCAATTTGTTTTAATCGACTATTTGCGATTTCAGCGGTTTCGGCGTTATCTTCGATACTTTCAGAATTGCGGACTTGCGTCATTATATTATTATTTTCAACATTGCAGTGTATACAAATATTGTGTAAAGCAGCGCAAACATTTGCAAAAATAGCAACTTTTTTGGGTTCGTATCTACTCTTCCTTTCTTCCATTATTATTCGCCAACGTCCTAAACAATTTAACAAATCCTTTTAAAGGTTTAAAATTGTTAGTAGTGTGAGTACCTTTATAAACGCCAATACATCTTTCAACCAAATTTAGCCCAATGATGTAAATTGTGGTTGTTTATTATTTTTCAAAGTGTAAGCGGGATAGGACCACGGGGCGTGGCACCTCCCATATAAACAAAACATTAAAATTGATGTAAATCCTGACATACTAAGAGTAGAGTTATAAAAATCAAATTAAATGTTTATATTAAAAACTCCAATCGTAACGTAAAATGTGGGCAGGATTGGACCACGTGGCGTGGCACTTTCCATATAATCAAAACACTCCTTACATACTAAGAGTAGAGATATAAAAATGAAATCAAATGTTTATATTTAAAACTCCCATATAATAAATATAATGGCACGTCCCATATAATAAAAACATTAAAATTGCTATAACTCCTGGCATACTAAGAGTAGAGTTAAAAAAATAGAATCAAATGTTCATATTTAAAACTCCAATCATCACGTAGAATGTAGGCGGGATTGGACAGAGGGGCGTGGCACTTCCCATATAACCAATACTTTAAAAATGCTACAACTCCTGACCTACTAAGAGCAGAGTTGTAAAAATCGAAACAAAAGATCATATTGAACATTGTAATCTTCACGTAGAATGTGAGCGGCCAGGAACCTTTCTTGTAATTAAAATTTAAAAATTCTACAACTCCTACTAAGAACAGAAATTCAAAATCGTAAACAAAATTTTAAATCTGTCAGAAATATTTCACATAGTTAGCAATGTGAGAAACATAAAATAGATTTTTTTCTTACTTTGAGACGCAGCGAACGACATTCAAAATCACATAGTTGGCCATGATTAATAACATTCCTTCAAATTTTTCAGAAATGTAACAACTGCTTCGCTCTTATTGAGAGCACAGCTGAGCGAAACATAAAATAGATTTTTTTCTTACTTTGAGACGCAAGGAACGAAATTCAAAATCACTTGGCCATCCTATTAATATAATAAATCTGTTTGTTCGTTTGTACGTTTGTACGTTTGTACGTTTGTCCGTTTGTACGTTTGTACGTTTGTACGTTTGTTCCGCTTCTCCGTCTAAACGGCTGATTCGATTTCCTTGAAATTTTTACCACAGATGCGGTATGGTCTGGAAGGAATGATAGGCTATATATGGGCGGGATTGGACAAAGAGGCGTGGCACCTCCCATACAACCTAAACTTTCAATACGATATAACTCGGCACTTTTACCAGCTACGAACATGAAACAAAAAACTCAAATACGCAAAAAAATTTAAAAACAAAAAAACAAAAGCACAAAACAAAACAAAATCAAAAATACAAAAGCAAAAGCAATCACGTTTGTTCCGCTTCTCCGTCTAAACGGCTGATCCGATTTTATTGAAATTTTTACCACAGATGCGGTATGGTCTGGAAGGAATGATAGGCTATATATGGGCGGGATTGGGCAAAGAGGCGTGGCACCTCCCATGCAACCTAAACACGATATAACTCGGCACTTTCACCAGCAACGAACATGAAACAAAAAACTCAAATACAAAAAAAATAAAAACAAAAAAGCAAAAGCACAACACAAAACAAAAGCAAAAATACAAAAACAAAACCAATCACATAAAACCACAATCCAAACTAAATGAAAAACAAAAAAAGGAAAGAAAAAGAAAAACAAACTCACCACACTAAAACTAACCAAACTAAAACTCACCACACTAAAATTCACCCTTAAATTAACCACACTAAAACCCACCACACTATAATTCACCACACTAAAACTCACCACACGAAAATTCACCACACTAAAACTCACCACACTAAAACTCACCACACTAAAACTCACCACTTAAAAACTCACCACACTAAAACTCACCACACAAAAACTCACCACACTAAAACTCACCACACTAAAACTCACTACACTAAAACTCACCACACTTAAACTCACCACACTAAAACCCACCACACTAAAATTTCACCACACTAAAACTCACCACACAAAAATTCACCACACTAAAACTCACCACACTAAAATTTCTCCACATTAAAACTCATCACACTAAAACTCACCACACTAAAACTCACTATACCCAAAAGTCGCCACACTCAAACTCACCGCACTAAAATTCACAACACTAAAACTCACCACATTTACACTCACCATACCAAAACTCACCACACTAAAACTTACCACACTAAAACTCACCACACTTAAACTCACCACACTAAAACTCACCACACAAAAATTCAACACACTAAAATTGAACACACTAAAACTCACCACACTAAAATTTCACCACACTAAAACTCACCACACTAAAACTCACTACACTAAAATTTCACCACATTAAAATTCACCACTTTTAAACTCACCACATTAAAACTCACTACACTCAAATTTCGATACACTAAAACTTACCACACTAAAACTCACCGCACTAAAATTCACCACACTAAAACCCACCACACTAAAACTCACCACCCTAAAATTCACTACACTAAAACTCACCACAATAAAATTCATCACATTAAAATTCATCACACTAAAACTCACCACAATAAAATTCACCACACTAAAACCCACCACACTATAATTGACCACACTAAAACTCACCACACTTAAAAACACCACACTTAAACTCACCACACTCAAATTCACCACACTAAAACTCACCACACTAAAACTCACCACACCAAAACTAACCACAATTAAACTCACCACTCCAAAATTCACCACATCTAAACTCACTACACCGAAACTTACTACATTAAAACCCACCACTCTAAAACTTCTACTGGGAAAAACTCTACGGGGAAGAATTCTACGGGAAAGAATTCTACCGGGATGAATTCTACGTTGAGAATTCTACGGGAAAGCGTTCTATGTGGATTTTACGGGAAGATTTCTACTGGGAATAATTCTGCGGAGAAGCGCAGTCTGAGAAAAAATTGTCTTTGAGAAAAGTTGTTTTGGCGGAGAATTATTTGGTTACCACATTTATAAAACGAATAAAAAAATTTCAACAGCTAAGCACGGGCCCCTCATATCAATAATAAAAAAATGTTTTTTATATTAATAAAATCGCTCCATATCTTTGAATTCAGAAAATCTTGGCACGAGTCGTGCACGGGTCCAGCTAGTGCTTAATAAATTTCCTTCGAAATCAAAAAATGTAACAACTCCTTCGCTTTTATTGAGAGCACAGCAGAGAGAAATATAAAATAGAGAATTTATTCTGACTTCGAAACGCAGCGAACGAAATTTAAAATCGTAAACAAAAATTCAAATCTATCAAAAATATTTCACATAGTTGGCCTTGCTTAATAAATTTCTTTTAAATTTTTAAAAATATAACCGCTGAGAGAAACAATAGATATTTCACCCGCACTCATTCCCATGATCCCATAACTACAGTTTTGTCAAATTTTAGAACCATGTGCACACTAAGAAAACAAATATCAAGTTATTTACAAATTATTTAGATCGTATTTGAGACAACCATCTCTCAAACATCCGACAAATACGATAAATACTGCTGGCAACCATCTTTCAAATTTACGATTATTTATACACCGAGAGCAAAACGTAGTTAACTATCGTCTATGTTTAGTAGTTAATTGAAGAAAATTACAAAGTAACTACGTTTCAATTTATTAACTACGGAGTGCTTTACGAATAAAGCGAGAAATTGTGAAAGTAAAAAATGTCAAAAGTTTAGTTATCACTGTCAAATATTTGAAATTGTGTTTGTTTTTAATTATTTTATTCATATCTGTCAATTCGTTAAAAACAAACTTGTGAACATTAAACAAAAACAAAATGTGAACATTATTTTGCACATATCGTTGATGTGCAAAAGATTGTTTAAAAAATGTGCAACAAATTGCAGAGTATTCCGAATACTGCAAGCATCATCGTGTGCTTTAAATACTTTTGGGCAAGCATGATCAAAGACTATACATATCAAAGACTATACATATACTAAGATGGTCACTTTTGGTTGTTCGCTCAATTTTCATTTTTGCGTTATCCGGTCAATTTGCGGTGGTCGGCATGCAGGCATGCCATTTTATCGGGAAGCGTACCAAATCAGCTGTCCGAGTTTCATGTATTTTATATTTCTAATTTTTATGTCATAAACATAAACGAAATATTTTTTATGAAAACATGAAAAGATTTCGATTTTGATTGTCGAATTTTATATATTTCATGAAAAATTATTCAATGAAAAACGATATAACATAAATTCATATTAAATTTTTCATGACACGGCAATTCCGTCTGTCCGTTCGTTTACAATTCTGAAAAATATTATGTATATTTGTTTCACTCACTCCTATGAGTAGACAATGGACAAATTTGCGCTGCAAAAATCGTTCTCTTTTGTGGCACTGGACGATCGGCTGCGCAAATACAACAACAAAACGAAATAAATTGAATTAAATTTATTCTTATTTTTGCTAAAACTAATAACTATGCATTATTTTATATAGAATGATCAAAAACTGAAGAATTGTTGTCTTCAGTTTCTGATAATCTTTAAAAAAATATTCATCTTTTCATTCTTCGGTGAAAATCTTTTTCTGCAAACTTTAAACCACATTATCAGGAGCTCTTAGATAGTGTCCTTTTTGAATTGAAAGACGTTTGAAGCCATCGAAGATCTCAAAATATGGAACTGAAAATGTATGTAAATTCTGCAAAGATGTTTTGAATAAATGTGTATTTTATTTATATTTTATTCACTTATCTTGTTTGGTCTTCGAGAGAGGCATTCACCAACTGTAATCCTCCGGGCTTATTGTTCATGTTCAAAAATCCAAATGAATTGAAATGTACACCAATAACGGAAGAAAATCGGTGCCGTTGAGTTGGAGTATAAACGGAAAATTTATGCAGTACTCCGTTTCAACGGAAACATTACGGAGTACTCCGTTTCAACGGTACCGTAAACCAAAGCCGTAAACGACTACAACGAAACGCAAATCTTACGGAGTTATTTAGAAATACGGAGCAAAACGGAATTCTAACGGAGTCGTCCGATTTGACGGTACGTTAACGGTGCGTAATCGTATATGCTACGACGGATACAAGCTCAATGATCCGTAAACATGCCGTCAATGACGGTATTGTATTTCCGTGTGTGTCGTATGCTCCGTATAAATGTTTCTTGGGTATGAAGCAATTGGAAACAACAATCAACACAATAACTAATTAGTTTATGGTTCTATAAATTTGGATAATTTTCTTTTCCAACCAGTGTGGATTTTGAAGTCATAATCAAGCCGAATAAATGAATTTTATTCCAATGTTTATTTTCGAAGTTAAAAAAAATTGTGACGAAATTCACTGCACAAAATTACCTGGTGCCAACCCAGTGACGTAATAAACAATAATATATTTTTTTTGTATGTTGCAACAATTTGGTAAGTATTGGTTTAAAAATTGAATTATCTTATAAATATATTAAAATTCATTTTGTTTACAGATGCCGATGTGTTAATGATAAAATGATTTGTTGTATATGTTTATTAGGGTACTAAACAATTGTGCCAACTCACTGTTTGCAGCCGTGTAAGTCAAGGACTCTAGTGACATTAAGCAAAACGACACAGGGCCAGAGAATAAAGATCTGGCACAGAACAATTGCAGGCGCAGTGATCCGCTACTATATGCGCCACTGCATTCGCACAATCAGTGAGATAATTGTTTTTCGCTTGAATACCCAACAAACGCCCAGATTCCAGTTAGGCTCAGGTTCACAAATCATGAATGTAAATTGAATGTGAACAATTAAGTATGTTTGTTTTTTAAATCAAATTGTACTAAAAATTTGACATTGTCAAAATAAATTAATTATAAAATATTTGTGAAAATAAATAATTCTAATTTCGGTAAGTATTTTATTTTTTATGCAATGTACAAATTATAATAATATCATATCTTTAGATATTGTTCGCAACTGTTCCTGCACGGTGCTAAAGCAGCTGCAAATAATTGTGGTAAGTTTAACAAGATGATTAATAAATAATTACGCGACCATGTCGCATTGCAACCGTCAGGCAGGAATGGATATTATTAATAATATTTTGGTCGTCATATTTACTATATTAAGTTTTTTTTTTAAATATGTCCAATTAAATACTTGCACATTTTTTTCAGCGAAAAGAACTTTCCACAGTAAATGAGTGCGACGGTTCTAAATTTATATTTCGCATTTGGAAACGCATTTTTACTGATAATTTGGCCCTGGAATTTTGCTGGAGAGGCAATGGCACCAAAAAGTCTCCTATTTGTGGTCTATAAACTTGACACTTCATTTTATTTTGCACATATAGAACAATATACATATTTATATTTTACAGATGTTTTTAATGCAAAATTTCCTAAAATTGATAATGGTTATTTTATCAGCAAATGTTGCAAATACTTTCAAAATGCATTGACCCGAATTAAAGAACGCGAGAGGAGTTCCGCGAAGAAAAGAAATGCTGAAGATACAATGATAGAAGAATATTTTGAGCAAGTTGCAGATTAAATATACACAATATTATTATTTTAAAATTATTATAATCCTTGTAATTTGTTATTTTAATTGTTATTTTTATATAAAAATTACGCATTTAAATCCTGATAAATTTATAAAAACACACAAATTGTTCAATAATTTTAACAAGTATACTAAAAATATTAATTAAAAAAAAGATTAATTTTTTTTTAATAAAGTAAGGTTCATTTTAAAAGCTATAAATGTTCATTAATGATACGCTTTAGGGGCTATTTATGCTCATGATATGATCTTGCAAGATCCTCTATCGAGATGCTTTTGAGATTGCATTTAGGCTCCAGTTGAAGATGTTTTTTAGGCTCAAATTTGAGATTATAAATAGATTCTATTTCAATGATCTCACTTGAATGACGCATTTTGCTCAAAACGCATATGTTTTTAGACTCATTTTTGAATGAAAACATGAGCGCTCAGGCTCAGGAAAAATATTGAAATACGATCATATATGAGCTTCAGTGTTTGTTGTTTAAATCAAATAATATATTTTTGCAGGTCCAAACACAAATCAAATAATATATTTCTGCAGGTCCAAACACGAAAGTCATCCAGAGAACTGCACGAACCATCGAAGGCAGCATTCGTTTTGTGCTGGAACGTTGTGACGAAACATACTAAAGAATTGCACGATTAGCTGAAATACATGTAAGTGACCAAGGTTTAGAAATACGTTTATGAAATATTAATATATTTTCATTCATACGCAGACACCATTGATATATTGCGCGAACCTGGCAATGTTATATATCGCAGTGGCGTAATTGGATTCACTGGTTTGATCTTCGCGGCGCAGGTGCTGTTTGTTCATATGTCTGTCTGTATTTTTGTTTTTTTTTAACCGGCCCTATAAATTAAAGTTATCCCCTAAAACGCTCGGATATAATATAAAATAAAATAAAAAAAGGTTATAATTCAATTGTTTTATATACATATTTAAAATTTTAAATAATTCATTTCTTTTTTAGTTACATTTTTTTTTTATTATTAGTTGAATTTTTGTTTAAAATTGGTGTTATAATTTTTTTTGTATGGTCCTGCACGATTATTATTTTTATTATAATTGTCATTGTTTGATTTTAAATCGTTAATAGTTGAATAAAAAAAAAAATTAAAATCAGCCAATGATTTAGAAATGTCTTCCACAGCTCTCCATAACTTTTCATTGTCTTCGTTTATAGTATTTTGAAAATTGTTTATTTTAGACATCCTTTTCATTCATTGTTCGCATTCGGGGACATTATCAGCTTTTACAATTAACTCCAATTCCTCCTTTTGCTGAAGAGCTAATTGAATACGCTCCTTACTTTGTTTTTCAATAAGCAGTTTCACTTTAAAATTCAAATCGTCTGAAATATTCATCATCTATGTTTTCAATATTATCTGTAAAAATGAAATATATAAAATAAAATAACAATGTAATGTTTTAAATTTTTATTACCATTCACTTTTTAAGTTTTCTTTTTTTTGAAATGATTCCTGTATGTATCAAATTTTCACAATGATTATTTCAAAATGGTTGGAATCAGTAATGCAATTTTTTTTTAAAAAGGGTAAATTTTTGACCAAATGAAAAAATCCAAACCAGTGTTGATTTTTTCAGTAGAATCCCAATAAAAACAGTTTCGATTGTAAATAATTTCGATAACATATTGAATTAGAATTATATTGTAAATTTGTTTAGAATCTGAATTGAATTATTTGTCGAAAAAAATCTGTTCAATGAAACAATCCATATATATAAAACTCATTTTCCGTTTGGCTCTTTGTTTGTGCGCCTGTGCACGGAATTCTTTAAAATATGTAATATATATCCAACAGACCCAGGAGAAGTTCACTATATAGTTTTCTTTGACCACGCCCACTTTTACGCCCATTTTTACACTTATATAATTTCCAATGGCAAAAAATGTTATTATTTCGTAAAAGGTTTTGGGATATTAAATCTGTGTCTAAAGTGATTAAAATCTCAAACTCAACTATATTCTGAAATATTTATATATTTCTATCCGTCTGTCCTATTTTGTGAGTACTGTGCAGTGTGAGTACTGTGTACAAAGTAAAACAAAAACTGACATAAATACAATTCATTGATTTGTAAAAGAAATGTATATGAATTATCCAAAAATACTGTATTTTCTGATAAAATATTATTTTTTAGTTAAAACTAATGTTTTTTTTGTTCTTATTCTGTTTATAAAGGACAAGTTAACATATAATGTCATTAAACCCTTCAATCAATACAAGAAAAATAGTAGAAACATTTAAGATTTTAAAATTTTTATTATAAAATAAATTTTCTTCAAAAATGTATTTTTAAAATCATAATTTACATAATAAAAAATATATTATTATTACATGTATACAATAAACTAATTACTTTGTGCATTCAAAATGGTATTTCTGAATATGTACTATGTATTAATAAATAATTTAAATAATCGTCTACACATATATTTAGTTTTTGTACAAGTTTGTATTAGTAAATACAAATTATCAAATTTATAAAATTACATTGTAATCCCACAACATTCGCATCAGTGAACATTACAGTAGAATTGGGATTAAAGAATCATGAATATATTTATGCTGCATCTAGCGGATTCGTTTGACGAGACAAACAAAATTTGTTGAAGCAATATTATAAAATTTGGAATAATAAATATACGGCCATGTTCCGACTTTCGATCGAATTCCAATCAAATTTCATATAAGGAATGTAAACAAACGGTTTTGAATTCGATGTCTCAAAACAAAAAATTGTGTTTTCAGAAAAAAATACTATATAAATAATAGTTTTTTACTATTAAAAATAGTCAAAAGGATAAATTATTATTTTAATCGGAAAATACCATTAAATACTAGAAAATACCATGACATTGCCATCGAGTTTATATGAAAAGATTTATTTTTTGTATACCATTAAATCAATAATTGTCCTATTGACCAATTTTAATGGGATTTGAGGGATTTTTTTTCTGGGTGCAGTAACCTTTATGTCGATCGTTACATATGCCAGATCTTTGTATCCGAATTCTACCGCAAGTGCTAAACTATTAGTCATATAAATATTAAGTTAGATATTTGAAATGGCTTAAAATTACGTTGAAAACACCTTTCGCAAACTTAGTTTCCATAGACCCCGTTGCCATCGTTTCCCATGAATTCAGTCCATCGCTGTGTTTGTATGTCATCAAGTTCGGAGCACACCTCACCAGATTGTAATGTCCGACATGTGCATGAAATTCCAATGCGCGTAACTACCAGTTGTGCCTCATATTTGGGCGAATTTGGTGAAACATTGCCCAGACGTGTACTTAGGCATTGTTTAAGGAATTGTTTCCGTAGCACACGCATGTTACCCATCGTATAACCTGAAACAATTTGATATACATATGAGTACTTTATTTTAAAAGTTGAAAAATGTGAAAATATCAGATAATTGTAATTAATTGTACATATATGGGTCATTCCATATCAAATCATCAAAAAAAAATTGGCAGCACCTTCTATGAATTCTATGAAATTCGGTAGATATTAGATAATTTAGATATTGTTAAAATTTTAGCTTCCCAGATGGTTCGGTTTCAGTAATTTTATAGCTTTACATTTTGACAAAACTCTATAAATTTCAGAAAAGTGGTGTTAATCAATTGAACGTAACTTAAGCTACACTCTACGGGCCTTTTTCACAATGTCCAGTTAAGTGTTTCAATTCCATATATTCTATTGGTAACTCTGAGTTAAAGTGGCAGTTAGTGCTTAACCGAAGATGGTGAAAACGCCTCTAAGAAAATTTACTATAATAAATGTAGAAACCCCATTTTCTCTTATTAATGTAGTAAATTCCAACGAATGTGTAAAATTAAAATTTATACATACAAGTATGTAAAACTAGTACACATCTGTAGTGTCAAAATACTTTTTTATGAGTGTAAAAATACAACAGAACCCTGTATTTATTCACATAATGTGTGTTTAAAAAGCACAACAAAACGGTTTTTTTTATATATATTTATATTATAGGAAATTGATTAAGTTCTAACTTTCAAGGTAAAATGTTATTAGAAAACTTTATATCATCATCAAGTAGGCGGATTCAGTAAATTTGAAAAAATATAGAGGATGGTAACGCTATATTGGTTAAAAATTATAAAGAACTGTTTATTTATAAAATATTTATTGATTAAGTGAAGTGAAATTATTTTTTATGACATAATATTTCAATATATTTGAGTTTAATATCATATAATTAAGTATATAACGAAAACATTACTTTGAAGAAATTGTGATGTTCGAAAACATTTAAGGCGAATTTTGAATTTTAAAGTGTTCCTGTATTTTTGATATTTGGGGCACATTCAAGTGACATGCCTTAAAATCATTGCTATTGCAATACGTTGCAATAAAAAAAATCAAACTAACAATTCATCAAAAGCCACTCCTCACACGTCTAATAATAGGTGCAAAATTGATTTTTGATTTTCAGCGCACATACTGTGGAATAGATTCTGTTATGTAATAAATTATGATGAGGAATTATCTTTTGGTGATCAAAAATAACATAATGTATCAAATACAGTTTAATCCGACCAAATTGAAATAATATTGTTACGAAAAGAGTTAATTTGCTCCACTGTGCAAGCAATGAACAATAATTAATGAGACGCAAGACAAGCGCATTAAGCGCACTAAGCATGTGTTAGAAAGAGACGGAAGATCATTCAGCGCACTGAGGCAGTGTGCGAGAAAGAGATGGAAGATCAGTGCATTAAAACACATGAGTGCGAATGAGATGCGTCATTCACGAAACGAGTAGAAGATTCTCGAAACAAGTCGAAGCTTGTCGAAACGTTTCGAACTGATGCATGCAGCATATAAGGGAACCGAATCTGAGGTACAGCATTTCAGTTGTGATTTAATAGTGAACTAGTGCGTCTCGTGAGTGAACATTATAAAGCTAAATTGTAGTAATTCAGCAGTTAATATAAGTGATTATTCTTTAAGTTGTTATTTAAATTAATAAAGTTAATTAATACTAGTTGAAATAATACTAGTTAAAACCAAATATTAGTGTGTTTTTATTTTGTACACAATCCAGCGATACGAACTCGTAGAACAGTTTTCCGTTGACTGAATTTTTGTAACATTGGTGTCAGAAGTGGGATTGTGATACAAAATGGTTAAATTCAAACAACTTAAAGTCGACCAGCTAAAGAAGGAGCTGGCGAGTCGTGATCTTCCAACCGTTGGTACGAAAGTAGAGCTACAGAAGCGTCTAATGGAGGAATTGGATGTCCAGGGCATTGATCTCGCGGAGCATGAGTTTGAAGTAGAAGCCGTCGTCGAAAAATCTAGATACTGAGAAAAAAGTACAGTCCCAAAGTTTTGATATGAGCCAGTTGCTCGGAGCCACACAGCAACAATTTCAATCAAATTCCATTCAACTCAAATTAGACATAAAGCACGAACTTCAAGAAAATTCAAATCAGCTTCAAGCTAAAATAGAGAAACATCAAGTAAAAGTGGAGGGACAGATGCAGGAACATTCGAAGCAGCTTCTTGTCATGTGAAATTTTGCCAGGTGCAATATTTGCATCCACTTCATCGGAGGTTTCACTGTTCGGTTGCAGAGTGTGGGTATTTTTGTTAGTAGCACCAGGCGCGCGTATATCTTGTTGTGGCGATGCCAATTGATTGGAGTCTTCGAAGCAGACGGACTAAG
Organism: Dryomyza anilis; assembly: GCA_951804985.1. Taxonomy (NCBI): domain Eukaryota; kingdom Metazoa; phylum Arthropoda; class Insecta; order Diptera; family Dryomyzidae; genus Dryomyza; species Dryomyza anilis. The sequence goes on along the minus strand of OX638132.1, from coordinate 27,824,060 downwards.
TGGGAATTTTGATTATTAGTGTTAGAGTAACTGATTAAAAAATGATATGATTAAAAAAATTTGATTTGTATATACGCAAATAAATGTTTAATTTTGATATGCTGAATGTTTAAAATTAAACACGCGTAGTAAATTTACCCATCATTTGTTAATTCTTCAACAAGATTTGTTGAATTTTAAGCACATCTTGTTGAAACATCTTGCTCAATTTATATTGAACAGGAAATACATTAAAAATATATTAAAATTTCTTAATTTATATTTTTCAGTTACAAAAATGAGTGATAACTTTAAAAGGGTGAGTTCTTCAGATTAGATGCAATTTAAATTTTTTAAAAATATTACATTTTCAGAAATTATCAACGAGCCCTGGCCATGACGACGCCAAAAGATCTAAAAATAATGTATGTAGTCCTTCAAAAATATTATTTAGGGCACAAAATCAAAAATGACATTTGTAAATTTTATGTAAGCACCAAAAATAAAAGTGGCAATCATATTATTGCCACAGAAAATATTGTCAATCAAACTAAATTTACATTAGAAAAAATCCATTTGATGAAAAAACAGTCAAAGTACAATGGTCATTGCCAAATGAGCAATGGAACAAAGAAAATGAGATTTTTTTCAAAATTTGCGGACGAAGGTCCCAAATTTTACAATAACTACATTTCCATAAATGAATGACATTTATGGAAAAGAAAGGAGAGATTATTCATGTGTTTGTGTTGTAAAAAGACTATAGTTCGTAAAGATTCAATAACTAGACATCTGTTATTGCACTTAAATGTAAAGCCTTATATGTGTGAGGATTGTCTCCAATCCTACACAACTTTAAAATCATTAAAAGCGCACTGCAGAATGAATCAGCACAAATTTTCAAATCCTTGACAAACCGAAGAAATAAAAATGTCGTTGTCTGAATTGCAAATTTGATAATTTTAAAGTTGTGTAGGATTTGGTACAATCGTCACACATATAGGGCGTTACATTTAAGTGTAATAACAGATGTCTAGAATATAAATTAGAATTAATACTCGTGATGGCAATACGGTATTCACCTCTTAATGACCGAACCCTCTTCATATAAAGAGAAAATCTACTGACAGATATCCAAAGCATATTTAAGAATATGTTGGAAAACATCAAAACTGCTTACCGAGGATGTTATAAGCAATTTGAACGATATGGATGTAATCTCGACACCCCCAGGGTTTATACGGCGCACAGGGAGTACCAAAAGTTGTTGCTCAAATAGTTTAGTATAAGATGAGTAAGGACTATTATCGTATGCAAACGTGACTAATAATTGTGTACTAAATAACAAAATGCTCAGTTTTGGCGGAGATTACCCGGGACGTTTTTGTTTTCATCTAAAAAAGTTTATTCAATTTCCAAAGTTCTGCATGCTTGCATTTGTTTCAACACTTACACTAGTGCACACTACTTGATAATCTAATGTGATTGAAAGAGAGTAATATAAGAACATCTACAAACTTGCGATCGCTGATGAATTTCCTTTCATTTGATACCTATATGTACAAATGGGTAGGTATACCGAATTTCGTTTTTTTTTTGGGAACCACAAGTCGGTTTCCCATAAGTCGGTCCCCCGGTAGATGTAAATTTTATATGAGGTACTAGCTGGACCCGTGCAAAGATTTTGTGAATGGAAGGATATGGAGCAATTTCATTATTATAAAAAAAAAATTTATTACTTATATCAGGGACCTGTGCTGTTGGTGAATTTTATTGTGGTGAGTTTTAGTGTGTTAAGTTTTAGTGTGGTGAATTTTATTGTGGTGAGTTTTAGTAGGATGAATTTTGGTGTGGTGAGTTTCATTGTGGTGAGTTTTAGTGTGATGAGTTTTAATGTGGTGAATTTCGATGTGGTGAATTTTAAGATGGTTGATGCTTTTGTTTTGGTATTTTTGCTTTGGTATTTTGCTTTGGTGTTTTTGTTTTTTCTTGCTTTTGTGTTTTTTTGTGTTTTTCTTTTGATTTTATTTGTTATTGCTTTTTTATTTGTTATTGCTTTTGTTTGTGTGCTTGCTTTTGTTTTTTTGCTTTTGTATTTTTTATATTTGAGTTTTTTGTTTTATCTTCTTAGCTGGTGTAAGTCGCAAGTTAATTCTAATATACTCCATGGCAAAGTAAACGAACTTGAGGCACATGTAAATGACATGGAAGGGAAATTTGAAAAATTGTAAAATGGCATAGACAAAAAGTTCCAGAAAATGCAAGAAGATTTCGGTGCGTTACAGCTAAGTGCATCTACACAGTTGTTAGTGGTACGAGGCTAAAGTCGTCGATTTACGATGGAACTACATTTCAACATTTTCAAGCTGCAATTTGAGAACACGGCTGTAAGTAATCGATGGAACAATGAGGACAGGCGCTAAAAGGAGGCGCAGCCGAAGTATTGCAGTCTCTTCCAGAACGCGATAAAATAGTTACACAGAGGTTATGGCTGCACTGCAACGGAAATATGGCAGTGATCACATGAAGCAGATCTACAGAATGGAACTAAAGGGCCGAATGCAAAGAAATTGTGAAACATTGCAGGCGTATGCTGCGGACGTCGAGAGGCTTCCGCCTTTGTCGTATTCAGATTCAGCAAGTTATTTCATAGAAAAGTGCAAGATAGATGCGTTCGTTGATGGCATACGCGATCAGGAGACAAAATATGCAACAATGACTGCGCCCAAGGTAACATTTACGGAAACGGTTACCATAGCTCTAACACAGGAGACAGCAAATGCATTATGCCGATCGGCTCCAAAGGCCAGTAAAATTGATTTGGAGAGCTATGACTTATTTCAACCGTAATACCCAATTTAAAGGTAAATGTTACAATTGTGATACATATGGGCATATGGCAGGTGATTGCCGTTTTTGCCGTGATTGCTCATTAAATCAATCCACAGAGGAACACAGATATGAATAACGACAGGATCATGTCGAAAATAACAACCAATTTAAACAATCTTTAAACTAAATCGAGTCGGTTCTGCGGGGCACGATCTGACTCCCATAACCGATAGCCCCAGAATCTCCATTTCACAAATTGCTCGAAAGCCAAATAGCTTAACTGTCGAAGGAGTCATTGATTGTACAGCATATATGGTAACATTGGATACGGGAGATTCACACTCTATAATAAGAAGTAATCTAGTTAAGGACGAAGTAGAGCCGCTTATAGGAATAAGATTGCCAACAGCTACATGCGAAGAAGCCCCTATCAGAGGAAAGATTACCAAGAAAATTACGATTGGTACTACGACATTTAAGCATGATTTTATAGTGGCGGAAATAGTGGATGGAATAATACTTGGCATGGACTTCATGATAAGGAACAGTTTCACACTAGATTTAACAAGAAAATTTTTGAGTTATGCCAACACGGAGATCCAGCTAAACATTGATTGTGCCCGAAAATTAAACAAGTTATCGCTCATCAAAATAAAAAATACCACCTAATTCAGAAGCAATTGTTTGGGCGAAATTAAATGGAGATTGTGGGATAAGCAAGTTGTGGGTTATTGAAGCAAACGAAGAGCTGTATAAAAGTAACATAGTGGTAGGAAGAACACTTGTTGAGGCGGAGAAAGATAGAATTGTACATATAGGCCAGTGTCAAGAGGCATCAGCGATTGTAAATTGTGAGTCAAATCAATCAAAGGACTATGTCACACCGCAAATAAACAAACAATCTACTCACAAGTTTATAAATGAGTAGACGAAGGATTTCACTGCCAAGGATGGCAGAACTTTGTAAAACATCGAATAGACACTGGTGATTCTAACCCAATTCGTCAAGCACCAAGAAGGGTTACTTACTTACTTACTTAAATGGCCCTTACAACCGTGGGTCGGTTTTGGCCGCTGAGATGAAGCCGCGCCAGTCGGATCTGCTTTGCTGACGCCAGTTAGAAATACCAAGCGTTGCCAGGTTGTCCTCAACTTGGTCTTTCCAACGCAGATTTGGACGCCCTCTTCTACGCTACCCACCTTCGAGTTTCGATTCAAGCACCTTCTTGGCTGGAGTGTTTTCATCCATTCGTTCGACATGACCTAGGCAGCGAAGCCGCTGGTTCTTGATGCGCTTGACTATGTCAATGTCGTCGAATAACTCATTCAGCTCGTGGTTCATCCTGTTTCGATACTCGTTAGCAAAGCAGATAGGGCCAAAGATTTTACGGAGAATCTTTCTCTCGAACGGTTCCAGTACTTTCTCATCGGTGGAGGCCAGCGTCCATGTTTCTGCACCATAAAGTAGGACGGGCATGATGAGTGACTTGTAGAGCGTTATTTTTGTCCGGCGAGAGAGGGCTCTGCTTCTCAATTGCCTACTGAGCCCAAAGTAGCACCTCTTGGCAAGAGTTATTCTCCGTTTGATCTCCAGGCTGACGTCGTTGTTGCTGTTTACGCTGGATCCCAGATAGACGAAGTCCTTCACAATGTCGAACTTGTGGGTGTCAAAATCAGCTTTTTGTCCAAGACGCACGGACTCTTTTTTGCTTGTTGACACAAGGAACTTCGTCTTGTCCTCGTTCACCGCTAGACCCATTCGACGCGACTCTTTCTCCAATCTGGAGAATGCTGCGCTGACTGCTCGAGTGCTCCTGCCAATGATATCAATATCGTCAGCATATGCGAGCAGCATGACACTTTTGTTGAGGATAGTGCCGCTTTGACGGAGTTCGGCAGCTCGAACTATTTTCTCCATCAATAAGTTAAAAAAGTCGCACGATAGGGAGTCACCCTGTCTGAAACCTCGTTCGGTATGAAATGGCTCGGAGAGGTCTTTTCCTATTCTCACTGATCAACGTGTGTTGCTCAGGGTCATCATGCAAAGCCTTATAAGTTTCGAAGGTATACCGAACTCAGACATTGCGGCGTATAATCGTTCCCTTATCGGAGTGTCGAAGACGGCTTTATAGTCGACTAATGGTAGATGGTGGTAGGTGTCGATCTGTTTTTCTAGGGTATTTTCCTGGATTAGGCGCAATGTGAAAATCTGGTCTATGGTGGACTTTCCAGGTCTGAAGCCGCACTGATAAGGTCCAATCAGTCTGTTGACGATGGCCGGTGATCCCACGGTAGTTGGCGCAGACAGTGGGATCCCCTTTCTTAAGGATTGGGCAGAGTACACTGAGGTTCCAGTCACTTGGCATGCTTTCATCCGTCCATATTCTGCTTACGAGCTCGTGCATGCTCTCTATTAGCTCTTCGCCTCCGGTCTTAAACAATTCAGCAGGCAGGCCATCATCACCTGCGGCTTTGTTGTTTTTCAGCCGAGCAATGGCTGTTCTGACCTCGTCATGGTCGGGTGGCGGAATCTCAACGTTGTCATCAAGTACTGGGGTTGCCGGGTTTGTTTCTCTATCGGTGGAATTGCGGTCATCATCACCGGTGATGCTAGCAGTCTTCACGAGTTGACAAGAAGGAACCGCGCATTTCAATGGAGCGATGATCAAGAAAGGGCGTTTTTGAAATTAAAAGATCTACTGTGCTCGGCACCAATTCTTACGTATCCAATTTTCGGTGAAAAATTTGTACTTGATACGGATGCATGTGGATACGGAATAGACGGAGTTGTCTCTCAAGTGATCAATGGATAAGAAAAAGTTATCGCATACTACAGTAAAACCTTGTTCAAGCCCGAGCGAAATTACTGTGTTACCAGGAGGGAGCTTCTTGCAGTTATTGAAAGTGTGAAAAATTTTCATAAGTATCTGTACGGACAACAGTTTCACTTGAGAATCGATAACGCACTGGGCACAGTGGCAGAACTTAAAGCTACAAGATGGTTGCCTATATCGTGTATGGGAAAGTGAAGTTGGCACCTTCTCTCGAAGTTTGATTGTTGTTCCCAAGTCAAAAGTAAAAGAGATATTAGCGGAATACCATGGTGGATCTAGTGGAGGTCATTTAGGTATAAATAAAACTATCGAAAAAGTAAAGAAACGTTTTTATTGGGTTGGATTCCAAGAGTCGGTCGCCGATTGGATTCGCAGTTGTCCGAAATGTGTACCAGCAAAAGGACTAACAGTCAGAAGTCGCGGCAGGATGCATCAGTACAACGTGGGAGCACCATTCGAGCGTTTTGCTATGGATGTCGCCGGGCCGTTTCCAATCAGTGATGCGGGCAATAAGTATGTGATTGTCGTCATCGACTACTTCAGCAAGTGGCCTGAAGTGTATCGCATGCCGAATCAAGAAGCCACAACAGTTGCGGATGCAATAGTTAACAACTGGGTAAGCCGATTTGGTGTACCTTTAGAATTGCATTCAGATCAAGGAAGAAATTTCGAATAGGGTGTATTTAAAGAAGTACATACGAACAACACCATTACACCCGCAATCTAATAGCATGGTGGAGAGATTCAATCGGACTCTGGAAGACTATCTCAGAAAAGAGGTTGATAAAAATCAAAAAGATTGGGATACACCCATACCACTGTTTATCGAACGGCGGTTCACGACACCACAGTTGCTTCGCCTGCAAAAATTGTTTTTGGAACAGACCTAAGATTACCTGCGGATTTAAAGTTTGGTGCGAGTCCTTCAGCTGGAGATCATTCAGCGCACTGAAGCAATGTGCGAGAGAGAGATGGAAGATCAGCGCATTAAAACACATGAGTGCGAATGAGATGCCAATAGCATGCGTCATTCACGAAACGAGTAGAAGGTTCTCGAAACAAGTCGAAGCTTGTCGAAACGTGTCGAACTGATGCATGCAGTATATAAGGGAACCGCTTCTGAGGTACAGCACTTCAGTTGTGATTTAATAGTGAACTAGTACGTCTCGTGAGTGAACATAAAAGTGATTATTCTTGAAGTTGTTATTTAAATTAATAAAGTTAATTAATACTAGTTGAAATAATACTAGTTAAAACCAAATATTAGTGTGTATTTATTTTGTACACAATCCAGCGATACGTACTCGCAGTATTTTTAAATTAACTCGTGGCTTAAATTTCCGATCACACGTATGTCTAGCCTAATTCAGATGGAATTGAAGATGTGCCTTAGAAAAAAGTGCTTTTTTTCGAGCTAATTACGTTTTTTTTTTCGAAATTTCCAGCGTGTACTTTTTTGTTGGTTTTAGGGGCACATTCACAAGTCATATCTTAAAATCTTTATATTTACCTTCTCTATTAAAAATTAGATACAAAAAGATACATTAGATACAAGCCGCGGCTCACACGTTGAAAAGAAGGTTAATTATTATCAATTCGACTAAGTGATAATAATAGCTTGGCACTGTGTCTCTGAAGATCCTACACTTAACTCTCTCAACCACTTGAGCTGTGCGTGTTATATTTGTACTCAAAAGGTGGGACCCACTTTAATGAAGAATCAGAGAGATTTTCATCGCTAATGTTTTTACTCTCAATGTTTTGTCATTATCGAGATGTAAAAAGTGTTCTATCTAAGATGTTGACAGTTAAAGCCTAGATTTGAACCTGTGTAAAGAGAAATGTTGGCTCGCAGTCGAGCGCACTAACCACTGAGCCATCGACGCTACAACATGACTAAATATAGTATGTCTGTTATATGAGTGCATGTTTTGTGTAGAATGCGGTTTCAGTGTGGAAACAATATAAGTATTTATGAGAAACACTTCGAATAATCAAGATTTTTTGGAGTAACTAGGAAAAAAAAATAGTTTGTTGCAACTATTAAATATGTTTGCGAGTAATAATATAAATCATTTTATATAGTGGTTTCACGTCTTTTTTAAAAATCTACAAGTAATTGTTTGCACTATTGTTTTCAGCTAACAAGATATTTTTCTTTTTGTGTGTGGGTAAAAAGCTTTTAAAATTGAATTTTTAACTGTATAATAAAAATATCTCTTTATAAAAACTGTCTGATTGGAGGTCCTTCAAACTTACTCTTGTATGCGCTTATTTTTTCTTCCACACAAATTATGTCCTGCGGCAGAAACAGCGGCGGATACGTTTCTGATTCACGTATGTTTAATACGAATGCAAAATCCAATGAGCTACGTGTATTGTTCAGCGATTTAAGCAAAACACCCGTCGACGAAATGGATGCCAAATAGAAATCATTTGCATCTTCATCAATTTCTGTCTCCGCTGCGTCGTTATTAACAGTTTTCGGTGCAACTTCCGCCACTACTTTATTACCAGATGCAAGAATATCATCATCACGTCGTCTACGTTTTGTATCATCATCAATTCCACTATTAAATTTTTTCGATTCTTTAATTGCATCGCGTTCCTCTTTCTCCATTTCCAGGTCCCACAAACTAAGCGGTTCCTGCTTATCAAGGCTGTTCTGGTGTACGCCACCAGTTGGCAGACTCTGCGTCTCATTCGTCTCATCCTCGAAAGATGTTACATCGCTTCGCACATCTCTATTGCCTGGATATTTAGTGCGCATGCGTATTGGGCGCGCATTTTGTGAAGCAGCAGCAGCTGCTTCCGCAAGTACATCATTGTCATTATATAGGACATCGTAGTCTTCAGACATGCCGGGCGCAGCACCAACTGCAACAGATTCATAGTCCTTTTGCTAGAGAATATTTGTAATAAGCTGCTGTTTTGTACAATCAAGACATACTTACATAATCTCTCAATGGCGATTGTCCAGCATAGACGCCTTCTGCCAGATACGGATTCGCAGGGTGCTTAATGTGATTATAGGATCCAGCGACAGCTGCTGGCAGTAAATGTTGTACCGCATCTTGCGCCATTGTATCGCTGAATGGTTCTTTGTTGCGCTGTGTTTTCTGTAACTTATCGGATGCGCCTTCTATATGCTCAGCAGCTGGCATATCTTTGAGCAGATGATCCCGTGTGGTCAAAAGTTTCTTTAGCATCTTTGGGTGCTTCAGTGGCGATTTCGAGTGTGGTTTTATACTGGGTGGGCGTTGCGTTCGATTAAGTCGCACCTGCAAATCGTCAGTGCTGAAGATCACCGCACCCGGTGGCTCGATATGACGCGCAATGGCGTACAATTTTAACACAGAAGAGCTGTTGTACCGCAGGCGACAGGTATCGGCGCGTGCCTGTAGTATGATATCACTATCCGGCACAAACTCATAGGCATCCTTGGCGTCATATTTACCGCGGCATTGAATCTGCCAGTGAAGGAAGAAGTCGCCGCCAAATGTTTGTGATATCGAGACACCACCCAATAGACTGCTGGAACCACCAGAGTCAGTCATCATGGCGCTCAGCAATGGTTGTCCAGTTACACCATCCAAGATGGTTGTCTGCGAATAGTAGTAAATAGGAAAACCGGGACCAGTATTGTATTTAATCATGAAATCGGTAACATTATCGCGATTAAAGTGACCTGGCACAATGGCACTAATTCCTTCGCTCTCCGGAAAGGTGTAGTTCCATATCAAGCTAAAGTTGCGCCCATCATATGCGTAGACGGTGCAATTGAATGATGCCACTATAATGTCATCGACATTGTCGCCTGTTATGTCCGTCATCACTGCGGGGACCATAAGACCGGACTCTTGTCGCTGAAACAAAGGCGTGAACTGCTTTTCGCTTGTGAACTGCATCAACGAAAGCAAGCGTATCGTGTAGACACCACCGGGCGTGTTCTGGCCACCCGTGATGATTAACAGTAGTTCGGTACCATCGGCCTTGGTCAACACTTGCAACGGCACAAATACCTCTTCGCGGTATGGTGTTGGTATGGTACGTATAGTTTTTCCGGTCAGACCCGATATTACTTTTATGTGACCCGCTCTCGATTCTTGACGTTCCTCAAGATGCACAGCTAAGATCTCCGGAACTTCATCGCCATCCAAATCACGAACCACGCTAATGGTGTATAGGTCCATGACGATGGGTGAATTCGTTTCTATCTCCAATTCGTGAAAGTCCCAAATATTGTTGCCATTGCGGCCGTTTATAGCAAAGATCATCTGTAATAAATAAAATGGTTTCAATAGAAAACTTTCTAATTAAAATAAATGATTCGCGCTTTACTAACGCCGAATTTTCCAGCTGCTACACAATCTGGATGTCCATCTTGATCGATATCCAGCGTACACAGCAAAGAAAATACATTGGCCACACTCCAACTCTGCCAAAGAAGCGCCCCATTTACGCCGTTCAACGCAATGACGCCACCCTCGCAGGGAACCTTTTCGTCCTGGCGCACCAATGAATTGCATCGGGGTAACGCATACCCCTCATACTGTATATTGTCGTCTAAAATGTTAATGTAATTAATGTATTGATTATCTCGTATAAATAAAACTCAATAGTTGTGCGTTTGTCTCGCAAAAACTAGAGAACGACTGATTTAGATGATTCTTCTTACGTTTTGTTCGTCTCAATGTAGGAGTGGTTTAGAAAAAAAGAAAATTCTGAAAAAAACCAAGGAAAAGACCGAAATTTGACCATAGGAACATTCAATTTGGAGAGCTTATCTCACGAAGTAGGCACGCACTAAAGGTACGAATTTGGGAGGGGCAAAACTTAACTTTTAATTCATAATATCTATGTAATTAATATGCCACAGTCATGGAATATTGCTCAATGATGTATATTATAGATGTGTATCTTTTGCCAAATTTGGGAGAGATTAGACAATATGGGGTGTGGCACCACACATATCATAACTTTAATTCTATCTAATTATAACTCGTAGCCGCGGTAGCTCAGTGGTCAGTGCGTTGGACTGCGAGCCGAAAGGGCCCCGGTTCAAGCCATGACTGGGGCTAACAACATCTTTTCATAGAAACATTTTTCTATACCGCACTACCCCTCGTCAGTAAATGGCAAACCTACGAGAGTAAAACATTGCCTATGAAAAGCTCTCACCCGCCGTTCGGAATCGGCAATAAACTGTAGGTCCCACGACTTTGAGTACAAATATAACACGCACAGCTCAAAATGGTGAGAGAGCTCGGCCGAAGTTCTATACAGGACTGTAGCGCCAAACTATTATTATTACTTTCCAGATAAAAAAACTTTTTAAAACGCTGTAACTCCTGACCTACTAGTAGTAGAGTTAAAGGAAAAACTTTGCACGGGCGAACCTGTGCACGGATCAAGCTAGTGTATGATAAAGATATATTTGCTAATTTAAAATTTACTCTTAAAATAAGGTAGTTATTATAGTGTGTCTCCTTCTCAAATTGTTTGGACGTTTCTTGTACAAATATGAATGATATGTGTTACTGTCATCAGCGAAAGAATTGATTGGGTTCTGTGTCAATGACAGATGGTCTGAGCAAAAACCAAATAATAATTTATGTCGGACGATATTTTGATGTGGAATGAGCTTTTAATCAAATTAAAAAAAAAATATAATGTAGCTTATGGTCAATTATATTTACAAAACTGTTATATTCTTCATTTTGGAATATGGGGTTTATGACCGAACATTTTACCGGTATGGTACCCATTTTCACATGGATAGTTATTTAAGATATTACAAAATTGGGGAACATTGGAAGTAATACAAAAACGAAATGTCGAATTGAAATAGTCCCGAGACAAATTTTTGGCATTTTGGCAAATGCACAGATAAATAGAATATTTTGGGAAATATATAGCAGTTTATAAAATTTGATGGCATTTTAATGGCATATTCACGCATTATTTTGGGAACGGGCAGAAAACAGACAGCTTTTGATACAAACTCTGCCTGTTTAAAATAATTCGAGGTAATGTTTCTGAACCACTTTGACCCTGCCAAAAATTTTGTCTGGGGGTGACAAGAAACCGCAGAACTGTAATCGCGTCATTCGTATCAGTTTACTTTCGTACTATTCAAATGTTAACCGGGAGTTTTTGAAAATAAATTTTAATTAAAAAAAAAGAAAACTATCCTGTAAACTATTCTGTAAACCGAACCGAAAATTGGTTCGTCAAAAAAACTTTAGAAATTACAGTGACAGATCCTTTTGTGTATTTTTGTGTATTAAATGAAATAAAAACGAATCACCTTTTATTTCCTTTTATAAAATAAAGGGGTAAGTTTTAAAAAATTAAAAAAGTTTAAAATTTTTAAAAAAATTGGGCGGAATTGGATACTAGAGCGGAATCATGGTGTTTTAAATTAGTATGCATTGATTTTATCTCGTGTTTTAGTTTAATTTGTTAATTAGACAATGGGCTCAGTTGGATCTGACACTTACCTACGCCGAAGCCAAATATGATATCCTTGACATCGTCGCCATTCAAGTCTGCTTTACGCACCGGACTCTCGCTATTCATGCGGGCGATTGTGCGTGTCCAAATTTTCTGCACACTTATCTGTGTGCAAGGCACAAATTCTGTGCCCAGACTGTCACCATACATGTGCTGAATGTCGCCAGTGATGCTGCTGCTGCCACTTTGCGCTGCGTTTGATTCTTGTCTCATCCACACTTTTAGTCGCTGCAGCGGTATGGGAAACATTGTGAGTATCAGCGCTGCCAAGCTGATCAGAGCAATCAGTACGGTGAGTGCGGCCAGGCCAAAACAGAAGGGTTCACAGCAGCGCCAGCAGCGCCGATGTTTCTTCATTATGGGCGCCGACATGTGAGTACGACCGTTTTTGCGACGCGGCGCCATTAATGGTCGCTTCAGACCTTTTTCTTCTCTAAGCTGTTCAATGTATTCAAGATGTGTAATAAAAAAAAAAAATAGGTATTAAATATTTGTTACCTTGGCCGTACGTGCGTCTTTTATAAAGACATCATCATCGACATCGTCGCTGATGTCGTCGTCTATAGAGTCACGCACTGCGATGCGATTTGACGGAACATATGGTCGCATTTTAATCATATTGTTTTTGTTTTGCTGCTATTATTTGTTTTTATTTTAAGTGGTCTATTCTTTTTTTAAAACAAACACATTTGCAGCGCCTAAAAATAGACAAAGTTTTCTCTTTATTGTTAATTTAAAGTTTTAGTGTTTATAACACTGCACAATTTTAGGAGTTTCGAAGAATATATTCGGTTTACTTTTCAACAGTTTCCGTTTATATCTAAAAATAATCAATACTTGGCTTGTCTCAGTGGATGCGCTCGCTCTGTTAGTATATGTCAAACTGACAGTTACATTAAGTTGATAATAGTGGTGGTAACATTGGCGGCGCATGCCTACCAATCAAAGTATGGAGCTAACAGTGGGAGAGAGTCATATAGCACGTGTTGTTTGTGGGTGAAAGGCATCCCCTTCTACATGTCGTACTTTCTGTGCTTGTAAACAAAACAATTTTCAACCACTAAACTGTTGCTTGTCCGCATGCACAGTACTAAATTTAGTTCTAAAAAATATTTGGTTTTCTCTTTGTAAATCAATGATTAATAAAATTCAGAAATAGGTACTATCATTTGATAAGGCCCTTGCACACTTGAGCGACAATGTGTTTTTTTTTTTAAAGAATGACTCGTTCACAGGGCCGGTTCTAAGGAGAAATATACATACATAAAATTATTTTTTCGTACTCAACGTGTCGTTTTATACATGAATCAAAATTATTATCATACTATATCCAACCGGATTTTGGATTATATCAAAGTGGGTGGGGAAAAAATAATCATGTCTTGGGAAAAGTAGGACTCACAATTACAAACATATTAAAAGTGACCTCAATGTCACGTGGTATCCTTTTCAAATGAAAAATGTTTGTTTCATTCTTAATTTTTTGGAATATGGGAGTGACAAAATTATATTATAAAAAAAAACTTTTTTTTTTTTTTTTGGTGCCACAGATTTGACAACTTTTGTAGAATCCTTAAGAAACCTGAAGAAATTTCACCTAAAAAACTTATGTCCTATCACGTCAGGTTTACGAGATATATGACCATAAAGGTCCTAAAGTGGCCGCAATATTACCGTTGATTTATTGAGAAAACTGTAGTAGTTAAGAATTTGTTGTCTGCCCTAGTAGAAATTTTGGTAGGGCCATGGTCATGAAGTGATCATGTCATTATTTCAGATGATCGGGATATGACGAGGCCCATAATGTCCTTGTAACGCAGCGTCCTGATCATGTATTGACCTCAGGCCATGATCATGTACTGATCGGGCAATTCCCTATTTTAATATTTACCCGACAATTGCCTTGTCTGAGCCCGAGCATAATAGGGTTTCTGTCATTAATCTGGATCATTGCCTGGTGCTAATTTCGTTATGAGGAACAAATAATGTAGCTATGATCGGGAACATTGACTATTTAGATAATGTAAACCCTGCTATGTTAAGCATGATAAGGGCATGCAAAGGCAATGATCATATTTCCTCTAATAGGGCTTACCCAACGAAAACTCGAATATTTCCCTAGGGTGAGAACCAAATGTAGACACTACCCAAGGCTTCATATCTGTACACCCAGAAAAAAATTCCCTCAAATCCCATTAAAATTGGTCAATAAGACAATTATTACAAAAAATAAAAATGTACATATAAACTCAATGGCAATGTCATGGTATTTTCTAGTATTTAATGGTATTTTCCGATTAAAATAATAATTTATCCTATTGAATATTTTTAATAGTAACAAAACTAATATTTATATAGTATTTTTTTTCTGGGTGTAGTACATATTAAATTTCTATCTCGTCCTTTTAATACCAATATTAATGATAATCAAAGGATCAAACTACATAATCGACTAATTTAATATTAGTCGAAAAACTAAAACGATTCGTTGTATTGGAAATCCTGAAGTGATAGGTCACAAGTTTACAGTACATAAATTTATTTGACACATTAATGTTATTGAATCAAAATGAAGCCAAATTGCTGGAACCATTAAAAAGATATCTATTCCAATACAACGAATCGTTTTAGTTTTTGTACTCTTGAAAATTTGGTGGTTGTCACACCCGCCTGTTTTGCAAAATGCAAAACAGACACATTTTAGCGCATTTTATTGACCACAAAAGGATTGCATATTTGTAGGCTAATCTTTATGTTATATAAATGCAAAAACTAATTTTTCGGGCTCTAGGGCCCGGTATCACAGTGCACACTTAAGTGTCTATTTTTCCTCAAACTATATTTAAGTGTAAAAATTCATTTCAAGGCACAAAATTTAAGTGCCGATATCCCTCACTTAAGTGTTACTTAAGTATACTTTCTGTCAACTGAATACTTATGACAACAGAATAAAACAAACTGACGCTAACAAATCAAAATCGCCTTATTTTCGCGGAGTTTTGTATATTAACCAAAATAAAAGTGACTCTTATCATTGGAGTAATTTTTCGCAGCCATAACATATTCGGCCACCACCATTAAGTGCTGTTGTACGCGAAATTCACTTCTTTTTTTTTTTGCATAATACATAATTCTCCGGATGTTGCGAACTGAGAGATGTTTAAAACAGGGCTCGGGTGGAACCGGAACTGGACCCGAACCGTTTCATTTTTACACAACCAGAACTTCAACTGGAATCGTTTTAAATTTTTTTGTATGGAACCGGAACTGGAACTGGAATCGTTATTTTATTTTTTATAGAACAGGAACTGGAACTTTAACAGAAAACCAGCACCGGAATATATTAAATAAAAATAATAATTAAATCAATTTGGACAGTGAATTTGGAAACAAATATTAATTAAGTTACACATGTGGACAATGACATTTTAAAAAATGTTGAGCTTTGCAAATTTTCTTTATACATATTGATTGTATGTTTGATTCACTTATTTCTCAAAAGATGTGTGTTATAATTAATGTTGACGTTTTACTAACGTTTAATATCGTGTCCCCGCGAGGAAACTTAAATACGACAATGAAACCATGCGACTTTATAAATGGTCAATTCCCATATATTATTATAATAGTTAGTAACACAAACACAAATTATTTTCTATTTCCTATAAAAGTTTATTTTGCCCCTAATCATGTATCTTTTTAGTATCGTCTCGTTTTCAGTCCCCTTCGTCGAAAATTAGTGTAACATATTTAAAACGTTTTTTTCGGTTTGCTCTTTGATTCGAACGTTTGTTCAATAATTTGGTTTTGCCAACTATTTTTTTGATATACAAAAATTTAATTTTTTTAATCTTCGCGTATGATTTATATAAACAAGTTGTAGCCGATATCGTTGTTACCGGGAAATATATGGTCAGGGGGGTTAATATAATAAATTGTCGCCCGTTCGAGCTTAATGACTTTTGAAACTATGATTTTTTGGAAAGATGATTTTAGCTAATAACTTAAAATTGTGTTGTTTCACCATACCATACATATTCGTGTTAAATAAATACAGAATGTAGTTAACATAAATAAAGATGTAGTAATGTATCTACATATTTCGGACGTATTAAAAAGGACAAAATGTAGTTATTTTCAATACAAATGTATTAAAAATTGTATATAAATGCAGTAAAATTATGTAGTTAAATGCATACAAAATAACTATATCAATGAAGTAAAAACGAATACATTTGTGTATGGACGTAAATCAAATACATTTTAAAGACATTTTTCTTCCTTTACAGTTTTTTTGTTGCTAAACATGTGCACAGTATCACCGGTTCGAAGTTTTGTATATATTTTTTTGATTTGAGTTATATATTAGTACAAAAAATAAAATTGTGGCTTGTTTCAAATAGAAGTCACAATTTTATTAAGACGTAGCTTATCAGAAAGATGTGATATCATATCTCCATATGGATTTTTGGAATATAACAACTTTTGCAGAAATATGCAGTTTCTTGAAGAGTTTTTCAACAGAGACGCTACAAAATTAGAATGACAGGGACAGCAAATGACGCCATATTTCTTGCCGCACTTTTGATATTTCTCTTCAGTAAGGTTTGCCATTTTATGATGGAAAGATATAGAAGCCAACAACGAGTCGAAATTATTAAAATTTACTACCGACATTCGGTAGTAAAAATTCGAAAAATCATCTTCAGCGATGAGTCTCATTTCTGGCTGAATGGCTTCGTCAATAAACAAAATATGCGTTATTGGTCAGACAGCAATCCACACGTACTCCATGAGTCATCATTGCATCCCGAAAAAATTACGGTTTGGTGCGATTTATGGGCCGGCGGCGTCATTGGGCCGTACTTCTTCCGTGATGATCAAGACCGGCACGTTACTGTGAATGGGAATCGCTACCGTTCAATGATAACCGAATATTTTTGCCCCAATTGGATGATATGGACTTGGAGGACATGTGGTTCCAACAGGACGGCGCCACAAGCCACACAGCGAATGCCACAATCAATTTATTGGAAACCAAGTTTGGAGAACGTGTTATCTCACGAAATGGTCCAGTCGATTGGCCGACACGGTTTTATATTCAGATAGTTTATAATGCTACAACCTAAAATGCCCTTACTTACATCTTCGACATGTAAAAACGTCTGAAGGAAAAAACATATCGCGTCTCATTATTAAAAATCTCCTCTTAGGAGGTCAGGAGTAATAGCATTATAAAGTTTGGTTGTATGGGACGTGCCACTCCTCTGTGTCCAATCTATCCGTAGTGGATATATAAACGAATCCTCATTATTAAAATACAATTTCCATTGGAGGTGAATTTAATGCATTCTCATACTAAACTCAAATTTCGATTTTTCCTATTTTCTGTTTTTTTTTCTTGTGAGTTTTCCCAATTCCCACTATTGAGACGAATAAAACAAAAAAGAATCATCATAAAAAAGAATATTTATATTTTTAATTGCGTTTTTGGCTTGTTTGTGGAACCGGAACTGGAACCATTACTGGGAACCGGAACTGGAATCGTTATTTTATTATTTACTAGCTGGACCCGTTCACAGCTTCGCTCGTGCTAAGTTTTTGTAATTGTAAAACTATATCGTTTTTAAAGTTTGGATACATTTACGCCCCTTTTCCCTTTTTTAGTGCATGCCAACGTCGCCTTTTTCCCGCCCACATTGATCATAGTGCTATGTCCAATCTCGATCACATTCCACGTAGCTATTAAAATTTTTAAAAATTATCCTTTGTTTCGATTTGTACAACCCTGCTCTTAGTAAGTCAGGAGCTTAAGCATTTTTAAAATTTTTGTCACGTCCAATTGTCCAATTCCATCCAAATTCTACACAGGGCTCTCTACTCCCAAAAAACACATCTGATTTTTTTGGATTTTATCCACTTAAAAAATCCAAGATTTTTGGATTTTTTTTATTTTATTGATTTTTGAACATTTTTCGAATTATAACTTAGGAAATATATTCAGGGTACAATTTATGTTTTGAAAATTTAAGAATTTGTTATAAACCACCAAATCGAAAATAATTATTTGAAACACTGCGGGATGAAATCTCTGGTGAAGATGGTATTGAAATGATTCGTATATTATATAAGCCAATATAGGCCTTTATGTAGATCCAAATAAGTTAATGATGTATTCGTCGAAACCATGGATTTAATTCAAGTCAATTCTATGCCAATTTTTAAAGCGTTAGATATTGATTGAATCTAATAGGTTCTGAAGAGTTGTCGTGTTATAAAGAGGACATTCAAAATAGATTTGATCAGGCACTTAGACCGTTTCATTTTCTCCTCCATATGACTAATTCAGTATATAGAAGAAATCGGCTTCCAGATCCAAGACGGTGAATTTTTTCACAAAGTATTCGCCCTGATTCTACGTGTTTAACATAATCTTTTCTTTCCTTTTTTTAACTCTGCTCTTAGTAGGTAAAGAGTAATAGCAATTTTAAAGTTTTTTTTGTATGGGAGGTGCCACGCCCCATTGTCCAATCCCGTCCGTATTTTACGTGATGATCAAAGTTTTAAATATGAACATTTGATTTGATTTTTATAACTCTACCCTTAGTATGTCAGAAATTATAGCATTTTTAATGTGTTTGTTATATGAAAGGTGTCACGCCCCTTTATACAATCCCGCCCACATTCTACGTGACGATTCTACTTTTTAATATGCACCTTTGTTTCAATTTCCATAACTCTGGTCAAGAGTTATAGCATTTCTAAAGTAATGGTTATATGGAAAGTGACACGCCCCTTTATCAAATTCCGCCCACATTTAGCAAAAATATAAACAACAACAAAATACGTAACTGAGTCCAATTTCATGACTGTGGCTATCTTACAGATATTTTGAATTAAAAGTTTAGTTTTGCCACGCCCATTTTTGTATCTTAGGAGGCAAATTTCAAAAAATCCCTTCGTAGTGCGCTCTCACGTCGGGAAATCAACGCCCTGTCCAAAGTTCCTAGGGTCAACTTTAGATTTTTTCGATTTTCCTGCTTTTCCTTTGGGTTTTTCCGACTTTTCTTTTTTCCTAACCCACTCTTGCATTCACACGAACAAAATACAAAAAGAATCAGACAAATCCGTCGGTTCGTTTTCCCGTGATGCTCTGGCACACACTGGACATTTCATTTTTATATATATAGAAGATAGAAGATAGAACCGAAACCGGAACTGAAACCGACCTAAAAAATAATTGAAGAACCGGAACAATTTTTTTTTTATAGAACCGAACTAGAACCGCAGAAAATAGAATTTCGGTTCCTAGGCCTGGTTTAATATTATAATGCGTGAAAGTGCAATAATTTATGTTATAAAAACTGCATTCAGATTTCATTTTTTAAATTTTTACACTGCATTTGAACAAAAAAATGTAATTTTTATGACAGAACATTTAATTTAATTTTGTTTTGTAAACAAAAACATTTGTCATATATGTCGTGCTGCCATATTTATACCCTACACCTATGAGGTACAGGGTATATTAACTTTGTGCATATATTGTAACGCCCCATAGGAGGCGTATCCGGTATGGAAAAGTATATATATTCTTGATCAGCATCACTACCCGAGTCCGTTTAGCCATGTCCGTCTTGCTGTCTTGCTGTCCGAATACAGAATAACTTGAGAAATACTGATCAGAATGCGATGAAATTTCGTCTAAAAAAAGTAGTCAAAAGTAGGAACTGAGTTTGAAAATGAGCTAAATCGGTCAACGGACACGCCCACCTCCCATACAAGTCACTTTTATATAACTCTTTCGGAACTAATACCTCGAAAAGTATTCAAGGTATAGTTATAAAATTTAAAACGTATTGTTAGAATTCACCTAAAAATATGTGGTCCGCCCACATTTTTTTTTCATTATTTCCCGGGTTTTCATAGTCGAAAATTGATCCGTAAATTATTAAAATCAAATCTATGAAATATTAGCCTTTCAAAATTTTAAATATAGGCGTGGTCCGCCCAATTATATTTTTCAATTTTTTTTTTAAGTTTTTTATACTTTATATAAATTTTTAATTTATGGGGATATAAGACGTAAATTTCTGATATATGAATAATTTTCTGAGGGTAAGCATTCCCACCAAAGGTGTAGGGTATTCCATAGTCGGGCCCGACCGACTATAAAAATCCGCCCCATGTGACCGAACTTACCCATGTGACCTAACTTTCCCAACTCGTTTTTTCCATAATTTGTTTATTAATTATGGAGCAATTTTTGTAGTGTTCTAAAAATTCTCAAATACCTTAAAATACATTTTTATACAAATAATTATATGATCAACTCTACACGGATAGAAAAGATTTGTTTGAATATGTTTGAATGTAATTAAAAAGTAATACGAAATTACCGTACATGTATTAGGAATGAAGTGTAATTAAATTATAATCGAAATTGAATTTATTTTTGTTCACGTGTAAACATTATTATATTGTCCAGTAGAATCTGTCAAATTTACCATAAATATGTTACAATACCAAAATAAAATTTTAATTGCCTTTGAATAAACTATTTCTTGGCAATTTACTTGGTTAAAACTATGTTTCGAAACACAGAAAATGCTAATCAAATCTAAATACAACGTATGTTCGCAACGCTCGTCTTAATTCGATAACTTATCGACTGACGAAGTTGGCAACGTTGTGCAGCATTTTCTACCTACGCCACCTTTTGCAATCGTTTGAACATATTGATGTTTAAAAACAAACAAAAAAATAAGTTGGATTTAAATAAGTGTATTCTTGCAACATTCTTCTTGTATACGAAGTTGGCACACGTTGAGCACTCGGTAATCGGCATTATATAAATATATAAATTGTAATACTAAAAGTACAAATAGTAACAGAGTATAATATACAATTTAATAGTGCAGTATCTAATTTCTGATACTAATGTGAAAAAACCACAAATAAAATCAGTGTTTCGATTTTCAAACAGAATTGGGCCTGTTTTTTTTACAAAAGCCTCCGTGAATTCCTTGCCTACGCTATGTGCTGTACTGAGACCAACTGTAACTGTACCAAATATAAAGCGAGCCTGGATTGTCTGGTTTAGTGTCTGCTGGTGCAATTGTTCATTCAATGATGCTGTCACTTGTACTTGCAGTTTTAAACCAATTATATATTTATGCATTTAAAAATTTGTATATGAATTCAATTATTATAAATTCCCACTTTTAATAAAAATAAATAAAAACGAGTTGGGAAAGTTAGGTCACATGGGTAAGTTCGGTCACATGGGGCGGATTTTTATAGTCGGTCGGGCCCGACTATGGAATACCCTACACCTTTGGTGGGGATATTAATGTGGGATATTTAATTGAATACCTTAATTTTAAAGTTTTTAATTATGCTGAACCTCCCCCCACCCTCAGAATATTATTCATAAATCAGAAATTTACGTCTTATATCCCCATAAATTAAAAAATGTATATAGAAGTATAAGCAACTAAAAAAAAATTGAAAAATATAATTGGGCGGACCACGCCTACATTTAAAATTTTGATTTTAATAATTTACGGATCAAATTTCCACTATGAAAACCCGGTAAATAATGAAAAAAAAAAGTGGGCTGTCTGTCCGTCTTGCTGTCTTGCTGTCTTGCTGTCCGAATACAGAATACTTGAGAAATACTGATCAGAATGCGATGAAATTAGCCAAAAGAGGGAATTGAGTTTGAAAATGAGCCAAATCGGTCAACGGACACGCCCACCTCCCATACAAGTCACTTTTATATAACTCTTTAGGAACTACTAACTCGAAAAGTATTCAAGATATAGTTATAAAATTTAAAACATATTGTTATAATTCGCCCACTTTTTTTTTCATTATATCCGGATTTTCATAGTGGACATTTGATCTGTAAATTATTAAAATCAAATCTATGAAATATTAGCCATTCAAAATTTTAAATATAGGCTTGGTCCGCCCAATTATATTTTTTAAAATTTTTTTATTAGTTTTTTATACTTTTATATAAATTTTTTAATTTATGGGGATATAAGACGTAAATTTCTGATATGTGAATAACATTCTGAGTGTGGGAAGGTTCAGCATAATTAAAAACTTTAAAATTAAGGTCAATTAAATATCCCACATTAAGATCCCAACCAAAGGTGTAGGGTATTCCATAGTCGGGCCCGACCGACTTTAAAAATCCGCCCCATGTGACCGAACTTACCCATGTGACCTAACTTTCCTAACTCGTTTTAAAATGCAGAAAAACTTAAGTAGACAAAAAATCTTAAATTTACCTCAACTGAAAGTTGACTTAAGTGCGCACTGTGAAACTGGGCCTAAGTCTACCAAATGCAATAGGTATTTTGCACTGGTTCAAAAAAAAACGGCAGTAATTGACAAAAAAACCAAAAACTTGTACAAGACTGCATACAAAACCGCTGATGAGGAAGCTTGGCTGCTTCCGAAACAGCTGTAAGTAAGGTCGGCCAACAAGTTTTTGGCTTTTTGTCAATTACTGCTATTGTTATTGCAGCAGTAATAACAACAGCATAAATTTAATATGAAAATTGATGGAAACATTCTGTATTCTTAGTGCATAATTCATTTGAAAATAAGAATACGAAAAATTATACTTGCACTTATTAGCATTCACAGAGTCATACAGTTATTTAATAATTATATGTAGTTATATATAAATTGAACAAAAATGCACCATTAATTAACTAAAATCTTAATTCAAAGTAAGTAAACTTTTTCAAATTTCTCTTAACCTAAATTGAAACACCAAACATTTATCTGCAAACCCATCAGTACCCAATAATCCACCCTATCCACCCACTTAGTGGGTAGTTATAATTATATTATCTCTGGCGTCATTATATCACACTTTCAACAGTTTCAAGGAAACACATCGTCTATTCATAATGCACCCTGCACCACCGCACCGCCGTGTCGCGCCGCATGCTTTATTCGTTTTGCTACTTTTACCACATCAAAAAGTTAGTTTTTCTTTTCAAATGCATTTAAGCAAATGTTTCAAAATGTAGTACTAGGGGAACTGTTTCTATATAAAAAAAAGAAACTATTTCTATATAACAACAACATTACTTAAGTGAATTCAAAGATGACGATAATGATGAAGATCACGATGAGGTTAAGTGCAGTACTCTTGTGTTGTGAAAGCGTGGCAAAATGTTAAGATTAATCACGGTGATGCAACGCTAAAAATAAAAAAAGAGTAGAATAATTTCCAAGAAACAAACGCAAATATATAAAGTGTTGGGAATCAAAACAGACTAAGCCCCATGCTATGGCATTTTGAGAAAAACACGAAAAGAGTGTTTTTAGCAAACGGTAATTTAAAATGTTAAATGTCAAATAGTATTCCGTAAACAATCAAATTTTATATTTTTTTATAATATATTCACCAAATCAGAAAATATTAAGGTTTCAATTATGGACTTAGCTAGTTTTGATGCGCTAATATGGAGTTTTTTTTTCAATTTTGAAACACAATTACATACGACATAGAAAAATGTGTACCAAGAAAATATTAGTAAGGCATCTTGTTGTGTAAAACTCGATAGATTGCGATATACAGATCTTACCTCATCACTAAAGGGTGTCTAAAACTATAAATCGCATGATACAATGACGCCTGATAAATTTGTAATATTGCAATCTATCGAACAGCATCAGTTATGCCAAGTTATGCCATGGAGGGGTATTCCCCAATTTGTGGTGAATTTTAGTCTTAGTGGGTAATCGGGGAATTGTCTACTTGTGGCGGGGAATTTCAAATTAGGATCTGTTGCATTTTCTACATTTTTAAGGATTGGAATATAGGGACATATTTAAATTTTTGATCGAATATCATATGAACATTCTAAAATAAACGTTTTTACTTTTAGATTCGATATCTTAGTACAATAAGTAATTTTTGAAATTAATTTAAACAGCATGCTTTGACTTCAACGTTTTCAATTCGTTTGGAAATAATAATTTCAAAATCGTTTGTTTAGAATTTTGCAGGTAAAATCGGATTCGATTGAAAACTACCTCTATATTTGAAACATACCTCTATATTTGATTTTAAATTGTGCTTTTATGTGGTCTAACGATAAAAAGTGTAGTACAAACTTATACCCCTACTCGTCTAGGTTAGGCGCTATGGGATCCTAAAGGTTCAAAGGATAACCAATATAGTTCGTCATTTTGTAGCGAAATGGTTCGTATTACGTTTTTGATGTCTAAGGAGCGATTATAGGGAACTTACTAAGGATGGTTTCAACCGAATATTTTAAGTTTGTATCTTAACGATTTACCACTATTTTTAATGGTTTTCTATTAACAATTTTGTTAAGGAGTTATAACCAGTAGAAAAAGTCAGAAAGCTATCATTATGTCTTTGGGGAAAATATTCGTCATTAAAATTGAGCTAGAGTCTCTAAACAACTAAATTCTCCAACACGTACTATTTATGAAATATAAGCCTACTTTCAGTGAAATCTTACTAAATAAATCAGGCCATATTCAAGTGGAGCGCAGTGTATATAAATTTTTAACACGTGATATATAAATTTATTCGTCAACTTTGATATGGCATTCCAAATACCAAAAAAAAAGGCGGTAGTACTTGAACACCCGCGGTAAATCCTCCCACTTCTTCCTACTTGACGAAAATATATCTTCTTTAGAATGCCAGCAAATTAAGAAATTTAAATGTAATTAGTGATGATGAAATATGTCATGTTCTTGCATCTTACTCTTGTATTTTCTTGCAAGTGCTAGAGCAAGATAAGAACTACAAGAACAAGACTAACTCTGTAAGAAATGCAAGAGAAACAAGACTATTGCGTTTTTTGAGCATTTTAATGTATTTCTATGGTAATAATGGAATTCTAAAGAATCGTTGAAAAAACTTGTGTGCAAATTATATTCGTAATTAATATACATAGTTAGATATTTAGTTATTTAACTACCATTTGTTAATTAAAATTTAAATAGTAAAATTTTGAAAGATTCAACTTTTATTTGAACACATTAAAAATTCAATATATTAAAAAAAAAACACGTGTAACATTAGTTTTTGTAGATCTCTCTGTTTAAAATTTTAAAAGGCATATTAATATTTTATTAATATCACTCATACGACCTGTGTTCCATATGAAGAATTAATTTATTTTTTATTTGTGAAATTGAATACACAGTTTAAAACTAATTTATTTCAATACATCATACACATTTCATTAATAAAAGAGTAAAGACTAATTGAATTAAAATTTTATTTGAAACTAGTAAATTGTAACCGGGCTGCGTACACACAAAAAAATAATTGCTTGGCGTACAGTTGTTTCATCGAATATTCATTTGCATTTACCAAATATAGTTTGCCTTCACTGAAAATCATTTGTGGCAAACAATAGCATGAAGCGTAATCAACTATTAGTTGAAGCAACTGCAAAATTGCTTGCGGAAACATACTTTTAATCCATTTACAATTTTTTTATTTCCATTGCTACGACAACTAAATTTAAAATGAAACATAACCAATATATAGTTGGCTCGACAGATTATTGGTTATATTGACTAAATGATATGACATTAGGTTGTTGCAACCAATATTTATTTGATTCAACTCCGAAATCAGCTGTTTTTTAGAAAAACATTGCCAGAGCAGCACAACATCAGTCTCACAAGCATCAGGTTTTTCACTGTTTTTTTTTTTTTATTGTGCTGCGGACAGCCGGTGCCACGTGTGAAACAAACTTGGAAAAGTTTTATCTATCTGCTCAGTTTTTCCATGCCCAATTACACTTTATTCAACAAGACAAATACTATTCTGCAGAGTTCTTAGTGTTTAGTTTCAATCTGTTGTATTTTCATATGTAGCCCTAGCGCTCCAACGCGTTGCACACACGAAGTCAGGGTCACAACGAGTTGTCGACAATTACCGATAAAGTATGTAAAGTTTGCAAAATTGCCGACGAATCGTTGTGCAGCTGACTCCGTGTAAATTTGCTGATTTCGTGTACTTAGATTGGACACCACAACTAAACAATCCCCGATTATTTGGTTGTGTCAATTGTATTCATTAGTTGTGCGAACTGATACGTGGTGTTGCAACAACTGAATATGTCGAAAGTTGATAGAACTAAATAAATCGGTTGGCAAAAAAGACGATTGCCTCAACTGAGTCTCTGGATGTAACGGGATTTTTATGTTATTTATATGTTTTTTTTATACTTTTTTTTTAAACATAGCTGTTCATTTTCTACTATTTACTGAAAATATGAAAACTGTATCAAAATATTATGTAAAAATAAATTATGTGGTTTTGTTAGTGATGATCAAAAATTGCTTGTTCTTGCATCTTGCTTTTGTTCTTGCATTTTTTGCAAAATCAAGAGCGAGAAAAAGATCGAGATTTTTTTGCAATTGCAAGACCAAGATAAGCAGTGCACGAAGAAGAAGAACAGCCGGCTTTCTACGAAGAATCATTGTATAAAATTTGATCGAGATCAGGTCGGTGGTTACAGAGATATATTAAATGTACGTCCACTATCGATTGAATTAAAGAATATCGGCTAGCCGTTTAGACGTAGAAGCGGAATAAACGTATATACAAATTAACAATTTATTATATAAATAGGGAAGTTTAGAGGATTAGACATATTAGAAATAAGTATCAGTCTAATGTTAATTTTGTGTAACCTTAACACGACCTTTAAGAAAGCTATATAAATTAAAGCGTTGGGTGCAATAAGTGCGTTTGCAAATTTTCGCACTTCTATCCTCCTGTGAAAACCCAGATCGATTGCATTAATTTTTTGTCGTTTTATGCAAAAGGGCAATGCAAAATCGCTATATAAAAAAAACCATTTACAGAGTCAGATTCAATTTAGTTTTTGGCCATTTTGACCATAATTTATATCTTTATCCATCTATATCAATATGTACAATGCACAATAATATGGGGTTTTTTAATTTATCTAATGTTTATAGCTCTAAAACTGAATACGTCCAATTTTATTTCTCGTTTTATACAATAACTAGCTGGACCCGTACACGACTCGTGCAAAGATTTTGTGAATGCAAGAATATGGAGTGATTTTATTAATAAAAGAACACTTTTATTATTAACTAGCTGGACCCGTTCATAGCTACGCCCGTGATAAGTTTTTGTAATTGTAAAACTATATCGTTTATTAAGTGTGGATACATTTACGCCCCTTTTCCCTTTTTATTGCTTGCCTACGTCGTTTTTTTCCCGCCCACATTGATAATAGTGCCATGCCCCATTTTCCAATCTTGATCACATTCCACATGGTTATTAAAATTTTTAAAAATGATACTTTGTTTCGATTTGTACAACTCTGCTCTTAGTAAGTCAAGAGTTTTAGCATTTTAAACATTTTTGTTATATATGAGGTGTCAGGCCCCATTGTCCAATTCCGTCTAAATCCACTCCCAAAAAAATCCAAACGGGTTTTTTGGATTTAATCACTTAAAAAATCCAAGATTTTTGGATTTTTTTTATTTTATTGATTGTTGAACATTTTTCGAATTATAAATTAGGAAATATATTTGTGGTTTTCGTTTTATAAAGAGGACATTAAAAATAGATTTGATTAGGCACGTTTCATTTTCTCGTCTATATGACTAATTCAGTATACAGAAGAAAACGGCTAACGGTGAATTTTTTCCACAAAGTATCCGGATTTTTTTCCAGCACTGATTCTACGTGACGATAACAATGTTTAATATAATCTTTTGTTTCGATTTTTTTAACTATGCTTTTAGTAGGTAAAGAGTAATAGCAATTTTAAGGTTTTTTGTATGGGAGGTGCTACGCCCCATTGTTTAATCCCATCCATGTTCTACGTGATGATCGGATTTTTAAATATGAACATTTGATTTTTATAACTCTACTCTAAGTATGTCAGGAGTTATAGCATTGTTAATGTTTTTGTTATATGAAAGATGCCACGCCCCTTTATACTATCCAGGCCAAATTTTACGTGACGATTCTACTTTTTAATATGAACCTTTGTTTCAATTTTCATAACTCTAGTCAGGAGTTATACCATTTTTATGGGAAGTGTCACGCCCCTTTATCGAATTCCGCCCACATTTAGCAAAAATATAAACAACAACAAAATACATAACTGAGCCCAATTTCATGACTGTGGCTATCTTATACAGATATTTTGAATTAAAATTTTATTTTTGCCACGCCCATTTGTCTCCTAAGATAGTCAAATTTCAAAAATCCCTTCGAAGTGCGCTCTCACGTCGGAAAATCAACACCCTGTCCAAGTTTCAAGTTCCTAGGGTCAAATTTAGATTTTTTCGATTTTCCGGCGTTTCTTTGAAGTTTTTCCGACTTTTATTTTTTCCTAAACCACTCTTGCATTGACACCAATAAAATACAAAAAGAGTCAGGCAAATCTATCAGATCGTTCTCTCGTGATGCTCTGGCACACACAGGACATTTCATTTTTATATATATAGATATCAGGGACCCATGCTTCGCTGTGGACGTATTTTATTGGTGTTATAAATGTAGTAACCAAAACGAAAATAATTCCCCGTAGTATTCTTCCCCGTAGTGTTTTTTTAGTAGAAGTTTTAGTGTGATGAATTTAGTGTGGTGAATTTTAGTGTGGTGGGTTTCGGTGTGGAGAGTTTAGGTGTGGTGAACATGAGTATGGTGAATTTGGTGTAGTGAGAAATTTAAAGTTTGGTGGAAATCGATAACATTAGGGTATCTCAACCCTACTGAATTTTTGGTATCTATGGGAGGTGCCCAATATGGTTTATTTATGATTTAGGATACTGCATGGACTTTATATCATAGTAATTCAAGTTTTCAGAAAAATACATTCAGTGATTTTGCTATGAATCTGAATTATACACCTAAAATAAAAATGGGCGAAAAAGTGGGCGTGGTCAACGAAAACTATATAGCTTTCTCCTTGCTCTGTAGGATATATATTCTAAACTAGCTGGACCCGTGCACGACTCGTGCCAAGATTTTCTGAATTCAAAGATATGGAGTGATTTTGTTAATATAAAAAACATTTGCTGTAGAAATTTTTTTTTTTTGCTTAGCTGTAGAAATTTTTTTTATTCGTTTTATAAATGTGGTAACCAAATAATTCTCCGCCAAAACAACTTTTCTCAAAGACAATTTTTTCTCAGACTGCGCTTCTCCGAAGAATTATTCCCAGTAGAAATCTTCCCCGTAAAATCCACATAGAACGCTTTCCCGTAGAATTCTCAACGTAGAATTCATTCCGGTAGAATTGTTCCCGGTAGAATTCTTTCCCGTAGAATTCTTCCCAGTAGAGTTTTTCCCAGTAGAAGTTTTAGTGTGGTGGGTTTTAATGTAGTAAGTTTCGGTGTGGTGAGTTTAGATGTGGTGAATTTTGGAGTGGTGAGTTTAATTGTGGTTAGTTTTGGTGTGGTGAGTTTTAGTGTGGTGAGTTTTAGTGTGGTGAATTTGAGTGTGGTGAGTTTAAGTGTGGTGTTTTTAAGTGTGGTGAGTTTCAGTGTGGTCAATTATAGTGTGGTGGGTTTTAGTGTGGTGAATTTTAATGTGGCGTGTTTTATCGTGGCGTGTTTTAGTGTAGCGAGTTTTAATGTGGTGAATTTTATTGTGGTGAGTTTTAGTGTGATGAATTTTAATGTGATGAATTTTATTGTGGTGAGTTTTAGTGTAGTGAATTTTAGGGTGGTGAGTTTTAGTGTGGTTAATTATAGTGTGGTGGGTTTTAGTGTGGTGAATTTTAGTGCGGTGAGTTTTTGTGTGGCGACTTTTGGGTATAGTGAGTTTCAGTGTGGTGAGTTTTAGTGTGGTGAGTTTTAGTGTATCGAAATTTGAGTGTAGGGAGTTTTAATGTGGTGAGTTTAAAAGTGGTGAATTTTAATGTGGTGAAATTTTAGTGTAGTGAGTTTTAGTGTGGTGAAATTTTAATGTGGTGAGTTTTAGTGTGGTCAATTTTAGTGTGTTGAATTTTTGTGTGGTGAATTTTAGTGTGGTGAGTTTTAGTGTGGTGAGTTTTAGTGTGGTAAGTTTTAGTGTGGTGAGTTTTGGTATGGTGAGTTTTAGTGTGGTGAGTTTTAGTGTGGTGAATTTTAGTGTGGTGAGTTTTAGTGTTGTAAATTTTAGTGCGGTGAGTTTTTGTGTGGCGACTTTTGGGTATAGTGAGTTTCAGTGTGGTGAGTTTTAGTGTGATGAGTTTTAATGTGGAGAAATTTTAGTGTGGTGAGTTTTAGTGTGGTGAATTTTAGTGTGGTGAGTTTTAGTGTGCTGAAATTTTAGTGTGGTGGGTTTTAGTGTGCTGAATTTTAGTGTGGTGAGTTTTAGTGTGGTGAGTTTTAGTGTGGTGAGTTTTTGTGTGGTGAGTTTTAGTGTGGTGAGTTTTAGTGTGGTGAGTTTTAGTGTGGTGAGTTTTGGTGTGGTGAATTTTAGTGTGGTGAGTTTTAGTGTGGTGAATTTTAGTGTGGTGAGTTTTAGTGTGGTGAATTATAGTGTGATGGGTTTTAGTGTGGTTAATTTAAGGGTGAATTTTAGTGTGGTGAGTTTTAGTTTGGTTAGTTTTAGTGTGGTGAGTTTGTTTTTCTTTCCTTTTTTTGTTTTTCATTTAGTTTGGATTGTAGTTTTATATGATTGGTTTTGTTTTTGTATTTTTGCTTTTATTTTGTGTTGTGGTTTTGCTTTTTTGTTTTTAATTTTTTTTTTTTGTATTTGAGTTTTTTGTTTCATGTTCGTTGCTGGTGAAAGTGCCGAGATATATCGTGTTTAGGTTGCATGGGAGGTGCCACGCCTCTTTGTCCAATCCCGCCCATATATAGCCTATCATTCCTTCCAGACCATTTCGCATCTGTGGTAAAAATTTCAAGACAATCGGATCAGCCGTTTAGACGGAGAAGCGGAGCAAACGTGATTGCTTTTGTTTTTGTATTTTTGCTTTTGTTTTGTTTTGTGCTTTTGGTTTTTTGTTTTTATTTTTTTTATGTATTTGAGTTTTTTGTTTCATGTTCGTAGCTGGTGAACGTGCCGAGTTATATCGTATTGAAAGTTTAGGTTGTATGGGATGTGCCACGCCTCTTTGTCCAATCCCGCCCATATATAGCCTATCATTCCTTCCAACCCATACCGCATCTGTGGTAAAAATTTCAAGAAAATCGGATCAGCCGTTTATACGGAGAAGCGGAACAAACGTGATTGCTTTTGCTTTTGTATTTTTGCTTTTGTTTTGTTTTGTGCTTTTGTTTTTTTGTTTTTAATTTTTTTTTTGTATTTGAGTTTTTTGTTTCATGTTCGTAGCTGGTGAAAGTGCCGAGTTATATCGTATTGAAAGTTTAGGTTGTATGGGAGGTGCCACGCCTCTTTGTCCAATCCCGCCCATATATAGCCTATCATTCCTTCCAGACCATACCGCATCTGTGGTAAAAATTTCAAGGAAATCGGATCAGCCGTTTAGACGGAGAAGAGGAACAAACGTACAAACGTACAAACGGACAAACGTACAAACGGACAAACGTACAAACGTACAAACGTACAAACGTACAAACGAACAAACAGATTTATTATATTAATAGGATTTTAAGGAAATCCGAGCACAGGTGTACGTTTGCATAGCGCACAAACAAACACACATACGGATAATGAGTTTTATAAATATAGATAGAAGATATACGCTCTTATCATTTATTTTAATTAATTGTTTTATATATTAATAGTAGCTTTAAAACAAATTTGAAAAGTTATTAATAAAGCTAAAAGTGAAAATTTTAATGGACAATTTGAATCCATAATATCGCACATTCAAAAACTTTAAACGCAAATATCTCAAAACATACTTTTTTACATAACCTTTATTGCACCCAACGCTTCAATTATAAAATGCATTTAATGTTTGCAACGAAATGACGTCAATGTCACGTTCAACAGTGGCAGCAGCTAATTTTAATTTATTGGAAAATTGTTAATCACAAAATTACCTATGTCGCACTCATCGTAGTCGCCGCTTCATTGCAGTAACTCATCGTGTTGATTCATTCCATTGGGGCCTGACATCGACGGCACTTGCACAGGAACAAAGAATAAAATTCGTGTAGACATATGTATTAAATATATATATATATATATATATATATATATATATATATATATATATATATATATATATATATATATATATATATATAATAAATATACACACATACATACATGCTCACTGCACCGTAGTCTGTAAAAATCATCTCGAGTCACTGCTGCATAGTTTTTTACCACTCGACACTAACGAACAAATTGATTGCAAATTATGATCCTCAAGCCTCCTCAGTGGATAAGAACTTTGCTGCATTGGCAGCTCAAGTGTCGCACTAATACACATAAATCTATATAAGTAAAAATGAGCTTTTTATATTGTGACGATGACAAAGTTATTGATTTAAGCAAAAGTGACACATAAAAGATACACTGCATGCGCCATTAAAAAAAGAAAAACTAAATGCGAATTATAAGGAATTTTATTTGAAAACGAGTAAGGAAAGATACGTCACAAAACCGAAATTAAAAGCAGCCAGTTATTGTTTACAATTTTTTTTAATATAAAATATAATAAACTATCTATAATAAGTTGTAATAAAAGTAAATAAAAATGTGGACCAATCACTCCATTTTCGCAATATAATAAAAATAAGTGTTTGCCGCTACAGCTCTGAAGCTGTAGTGTTGGGCATTTGAGTGAGTTTTGACTCACGCTCGGGAAAGGAATTTTGTAATTACTCACTGACTTTTTTTGTTCTACTCACACTAACTCACAATCATGGTGGTAAATTTCAAATCTGCCAAAGATTCGACTCTCACACTCTAACGAAATAATTCTACTCACTCAAAGTCACTCACGGCCTTTTTTTCTACTCCCACTCACCCTAAATCACTTGAGTAAATTAAGATTGAATCACAATCACGCGTGATTCACATGAATCACGTGTATCGATTCTGCGAAATATTCGACCCACGCACGCCCACTCCCCCACGAAACAATTCTACTCACTCACAGTCACTCACGGCCTTTTTTTCTACTCACACTCACTCTAAATCACGTGAGTAAATTAAGATTGAATCACAATCACGCGTGATTCACGTGTAGCACGTGTATCAATTCTGCGAAATATTCGACCCACGCACGCACGCCCACTCCCTCACGAAAAAATTCTACTCACTCACCGTCACTCACAGCCTTTTTGTTCTACTCATGCTCACACACTCATGCTCAGAGTCAATTAAGATTAAATGACAATCACGCGTGATCTACGTGAATCACGCTAAAATCTGATTACGTGCCCGTCTCTTATTTGTACCCAAAGTGGTGGGACCTACAGTTTTTCACTACCGAGAGGTAGCGTCGTATATAAAATCAATATTAATAAAATCAATATCTATTTTTTATGTTGGCAGTCGCTGCAATCGCATCCGGGACCTTTCGGCCAATGATTTTTCGGCTCTTAGTCCAACACACTAACCAGTCAAGCCACCGATGCGCATTGATTTAAATAATATGTTTTTAATTTTATAACAATATTTGGAATAGATACTTTACTGGGTATGGATTCCAGAAGAGTTATACATTTATAAAACACATGTATGGGAGGTAGGCATTATCCGTTGGCCAATTTGGCTTATTGCAATGCTTCATATTGTCACTGTCGTGTCAATGCGGCGAATGTGCATTTTTAAAAATGTTGGAAAATCAAATTTTAAAGTTTAAAGTGCTTATTTTGGTTTATTCATCAATTATTATCACGTATATAAAATATCTGTAGATTTGGACAACTTTCTGAATTATAAAGACGGATTTTGTGAGGCTATATCCTGACCAAAACGCAAATATTTTTGTTTTTTATACTATAACTATTTATTTGCGCGAAATAAAATAGTGATGTCGTGGTATTAATTCTTTGTTTTTAAAGAACCTATCGTT
Organism: Dryomyza anilis; assembly: GCA_951804985.1. Taxonomy (NCBI): domain Eukaryota; kingdom Metazoa; phylum Arthropoda; class Insecta; order Diptera; family Dryomyzidae; genus Dryomyza; species Dryomyza anilis. The sequence goes on along the minus strand of OX638132.1, from coordinate 27,789,892 downwards.
TGGCATTATTTAAAAATATTTGGCCAAACATTAATTTGGCATTTGTTATTTGCAAGAAAAATGTTTGGAAAAATAGTTTTAAGTAATGATGCCAATTGATAAGTGCTTTATAAATAAACAATTAATGCCTTCACACCGCTATTTTTTCTTGCACCAATAAAGAGTTATAGCAAAAAAACGAAGAAATTTTAAAAATCTTGTCATGCCAAAAGGGTGAATATTTTCGTTTTTTAGGTATAACTCATTGTTGGTGCAAGATAAAATCGTGATGTAAAGACATTTTTTGTTTGTTTTCAAAGCACCTATCAATTGGCAACATTATTTAAAAATAATTTGTCAAACACTTTTCTTGCAAATAAAAAAAATTCAAAAAAATATTTTAAAATAATGAAGATGGTCGATAGATGCTTTAAAAACAAACAATTAATGCCTTTATACCACTATTTTATCTTATACCAATACAATGTTATAACTAAAAAATGAAAAGATTCGCCCTTTTGGCATGACAACATTTAAAATTTTTCGAATTCGCCCTTTTGGTTTTGTCTTTTGTGGCTGGAAATATCAAAAACTAATTCAAAAATGTAAAAAAACGCAAATGTCAAAAATTACACATTCGCCCCTTTGGCATAATATTGACTATATATACTTTGTATTACCGACCACACCTCCTTCTGGGTGTTATGGCTGATATAATATACCCTTTTGCTTTTAGTGTAGGGTATTAAAAGTCATGTGCTGTAAGCGAAAGTATTGTAAAGTTCGACACCAATCTATGACCATGATCGATTTTTGTTCTTTGTCATAACCCGACCAAATTCAAGACCAACATTATCAGGCCATGACCATGTTTATCCCAATTTGAGGGAAAACGCTTTATGAGGAACAACGTTTTGTTCATTTGAAACAATTAATACTGTGTTTAGTATTTTCAAGACATGTCTGTTTATGGATATACCCAGATTTCTAATATATTAGATAATAATTATAGGACTATATAAATTATAAATGATTATAAAATAAATTAACACAAAAACTAATTATTGATCTGCTTTGAAATTTAGTATTGAAGCAGCCACCATGACTACACTGCGCATGATCCCATTGAGATTCGAAACAAAGGCTAAACGTTGGCTTACCGCGCAGTATGTACTACTTTCGCTTTCGGCAAAAAGCTTTCTGGCCTTAAAAGGACGACAAAAAAAAAACAAATGTTGCACTATTTCTGATGTTGGTTTAAATTCAAAAATTTTACAGAAAACTGACAGTTCAGAGCAGACATTCGGTGCATTCAGACATTGCCTAAATATTAAAATAAAAAATTAAAATAAAATAAATTAACAAATAAATACTGCTGTAATAAAATTCTACTAATTAGAATTAATTTATAATAAATAAAAAAATATATTTTAGTTATAAACATGCAGATATAAACAAATATTATAATATTTTCATAATAAAGTGTTGCTAACAAATATTAAGAATTACATAACACGTAAAACAAAAATGAAAAATTGTAAAAAAATTAAAATAAAAGTGTACATTGCATACATAGTAGTTCAGACAAATTAAAATCAATTGATTAATCAAATTAAAATCAGTGCTGAAAAATAATTGCAATTATTTGCAAATTTCGTTGATCAACACTAAGTCAAAATTAAGAACGCAAGTGGATTACATCGATCAATAAATAATTTTAATATATGGTAATTTGAATTTTAACACTAAACAAAATTTAAGTTTTTTCTCTAACAGATAAACAAATTTTAATTAATTTATTTGCAGCATAAACCTTTCCAAAATCAAAAAGGGTTTAAGTTTTAACTTAAAATAAATATTGGTATTTTTACAAAAAAAAAAAAAAACCAAACCCATAATCGAGAGATAGACAATTAAATCAATACCATTATTACTTTTTGTTTTAATCACTATTTATCTTACATTTTTTTATGAATACCGAAAAACGTTTCTATATCACCAAGTTTCTAGTTCTATTCTCTTGATTTCTTTCCGAAGAACTTAGATTTACCAATTTGGCCAAATAAGTGACCATTAGCCACATGTTCAAGTTATGACATAAATTTTCTAAAATATTCTTTTATTAGCTTTAAAACGAGACCACAACCATTTCTCGTTCAGGTGATATTTATACTCAAACTAATTTCTATGACATTTTACGAAATATTTTTTTGTAATTTTTAATTTCGTAAAATACACGAATAATTCGTAAAATACACGAAACATTCGTAATTTCTATTTTGTTCCCAAATTATTTTTTAAGAACGATTCGTTTATATTATGTATCAATATTCGTAAAATTAAACCAACAACAATATTACGAATATTTCGTTTAAATTATAAAACTTTCGTTATATTATTTTCAATTACAATTTTTTTTACGAATGAGTTTTACTTTTTACGAATAAATTATAAAACATTCGTAAATTGTTAGGCTATATGTAGAATTTTACGAAACATTCGTGTTTTTTACGAATCATTAGTAAAATCAGAAATCAATTGCGTCAAACACCAACTTGGAGTTTCATTTTAATTGGTATCACGATCGCAAGCAGATAGTTATAAAATACAAAAAGGTTTAAAATGTGTTCTGTGTGGGTTCTGTTTGTGTTAAAAGGGCAAAAATAACAAATCAGTGCATAATGTTTCATATTTTTACGAACGAATCGTCATTTTCGTCGAGAGTTTCTTTTAAACAAGATATTTTATTTAATTGATATTCGGGCGCAAATAGATAGTTCTGTTTCATAAATGTACGAATGCTATCGTCAAAAGTACGAATACTTTCGTAAAAAAGATAAAATCTACGAATAGTTTCATAAAATATACAACTAATATTCGTAATTTTATCATAAATTAACGAAAGTTCTTTCGCGTATTTTACGAAATATTTCGTGGATAAATTTCACGAATTTTTTCGTAAAATACACAAACGATTTCGTGCATTTTAAGCAGATTTTATTTTGAGTGTAAATATCTCTAGAAGTAGGAAAAATATAAAAAAATCTTCAATGTAATCACTAAACTCTTTATCAGTTGCTCAAATTTCATTGAAATCAAAATTACAGACAGAACTTTTTGGTGGAATTTTTAATTAAAAGTTCTAATGAATAATTTTAGAAGTGTTGCTAAAATAAATATGTCTGGATGTTAAAAACTTTGTATTTACATGTAAACATATTGTTGCTTACATTTTTCGAATCGGAACCGGAAACTTATAAAATGTATGTGTGGAATCGGAACCGAAACTATTATTATTATTTTTTTTTTAGGTTGAAACCAGAACCGATATCCCAAAGGGTTTTAGTCCATGGTTCTATTTTCGCAATTTCAAAGGGAAAATCTCAATTTATTATGCAATTTTCTCAATTTAAAATAAAAAAATCTCAATTTCATTTGGAATTTTCTCAATTTAAACTGGAAAATCTCAATTTCATTTGAAATTTTCACAATTTCAAATGTAAAATCTCAATTTAATTTGGAATAGTCTCAATTTCAAATGGAATATCTCAATTTCATTTGGAACATTCTCAATTTCAAATGGAATATCTCAATTTCATCAGGAATTTTATCAATTTCAGTTGGAAATAGTGCAATTTTATTAATTGTTTATTATTTTAACACTTTTAGTGAATGCTATTGTTCCAAATGGAAATGTTTTTGGAATAAGATTATTATAGAATCGTAATCAAAAATGTTTATACGATTCTTTAGTAGTCGTAATCAAAAATTCTTTAGTAGTCGTAATCAAAAAATTTTGATTACGATTAAAAATAATCAAAAAGTAATTTGATTCTTAGTACATTTGTTAATTATTTACCCGATACATTAAAAAAAATCAAAAACTAGTAACCGACTCCTTTTCTTATGAATATTTGAAAATAATCAAAAAAAAAATAATCCGAAGAGTAGTCGGATTACTAGTTTTTGATTCCTTTAAAGTAGTTGGGAAAATAATCAAAAATGTACTAAGAATCAAATTACTTTTGATTATATCTAATCGTAATATCTAATCGTAATGACTATGTACTAAGAATCAAATTACTTTTCATTATATCTAATCGTAATCAAAAGTAATCGTAATCCAACCTTTACAGCTCTGGTGTAAACTCAAAATCGTCAATGCGACAAACAAAATTCTTTTTCGTTAGTTTAAATTTCGTAAAATATACGATTTATTTTAAATAAACTCAGCATTCATCAGTTTTAACCACGTTCTGATTTTTGAATTACGATACATTCGTATATTTTACAATTTGATATTCGTAAAGAAAAAAAGCCAACCAAATGAAGAAAACAAATAGAAAACAAGACAGAAGTGATAAAATTTTCATTGCAGCGTCGGAATTTGCGTAAATGTGTAATTAAAGTGAGTGAAATTATTAAAAATTATTATTCAATAAAAAATTGACTATTTTGTGTGTGAGAACCGACCATTACGATGTCGAAACATTTTCATTTATTACAAAAGGACAATTATATGTGAAAGTATAAAAGTGAGAGAGAAAGTGTGAGTTCATTATTCGGCAGATGTACGAAATAATTCGTGAATTATTTTCATAAAAAGATTGTCTTAAAATATACGAATATTAAACATAAATATATTTCGTAACTTTTCGAAAGTACGAATGTTTTCGTGAGTGTAATAACAACATTAGTGAGTGTAATAACAACCATTTCCAACTGAAATTGAGAACATTCGAATTAAATAGAGGTTTTTCATATGAAATTTAGAAAATTCCAAATGAAATTGTATTTTCCATTTGAAATTGAGATTTTCCATTTGAAATTTTCTCAATTTCAAATGAAAAATCTCAATTTGAAATGGTAAATTCTCCATTTTAAATGGAATATCTCAATTTCAAATGGAATATCTCAATTTCAAATGGAATATTTCAATTTCATTTGAAATTTTCCCAATTTCAAATGGAAAATCTTAATATAATTTGTAATTTTCAATACATATACAATTTTCTTGGAAGTTATTTTGATAAATCAAATTACCTGGGTTCATAAAGAACCGATGTGATTTTCGTACAAATAATCTGTATGACGACTCTGGATATACAAATCATATTGATTGTACCTAAACCCCGCAAAATTTGTCCCAAAGTGAATAATTACAATTGTGTTTCTGCATAGTCGATGTTTTTCTATACATTTAATATATTTAATGTATATGTCGATTTAAATAGATAATATTACCAATTCAGAGCTCTCATTCAATAATTAGATTTTACGTACGAATATTCAAAAAAACACCTTTGAGGAAGTATTGTTTTATATGAAAAATTATTAAACATAACAAATCTATTAAATATGTTACGTACAATTTCAGTACATCAATGACCATATATAACCTTCTCAATCTATGTACGTATTTTCTCAAATATATTTTTACGATGAACTAAGAAAGAGTAGCGTCGGTAGCTCGTCTTGTTAGTGCGTTGGACTACGAGCAAAAAGTCGCTGGTGCGTTCGACAACGAGCCGAAAGGTCCGCGGTCCGATACCCCATCGACTGTCAACAACTTTTTCATAGAAAACATTTTTCTATGCGACGCTACCTATCGACAGTAAATGGCAAACCTACGAGAGTAAAACATTGCCTATGAAAAGCTCTCACTCGCCGTTCGGATTCGGCAATAAACTGTAGGTCCCACCAATTTGAGCATAAATATAACACGCACTGCTCCAATGGTGAGAGAGCTCGGCCGAAGTTCAATACAGGACTGTACCGCCAAACTGTTTGTTATGTAAGAAAGTGTTATTTATTTAAATATAAATAAATATTTTTTTATTAATTATGCAATTACACAGCACAACAGAAAAAATTATCCTCGATTTTACTATGTTATTCTGAAGGACTTCTAATCAAAACCTCATACTCAGTTCTTAAATATTGTCTAAAGTTTTTGAGTTATTATGCAAAACACAAAAATATAAGTATTATGTGTAAAATTTAACTAAGAGTGAAAGGGTATATTCGGTTTGGTACGCCATTTCTAGCACTCAGAAGAAAGCATATCCGGTTTAGAAAAGTATATATCATCGTTGTAGAATGAAAAGTCACCAAATACATTTTCAAAATGCCAAATATTCATTTACAAAATTCTTTATAAATCTGTCAATTTTTAATCGATGGTCTCAATTAAAAATTTTTTACCACATGATAAGAAAATGTAAATCTATTAGTTTATTTTTCAACTTTAAAATTGCATCAATTACTAAGTTTTTTATGAAAATGTATTTGGTGTCTGTTTGTTGAAATTACGATTACAGAAAAACTATATCTATCTACGCTATCTGTCAGTGAAGATGAGCTCGATCGGTCCAGACATGTGAACCACCACTTATGTTCAAATAACTCACATAAAACTTACATCTACAGGTAAATTTTACTTTATACGGGCTTAAGAGAACTTTTTGGTCAAATATATATTGAATTTATACTCCAATATATATGAATAATGTTTTCCCGCGAATCATATTGTGGTTCCAGAAAAAATTTTAAATTCTGTTTGTACATATGGGTACTCAAACGAAATGTAATTCTTTCAACATTATAAGTTTGTAGTTATATTCAGGATTCGCAAACCATGGTGACCTCTGGACCACATATAATGGTAACCGCACAATTTTACATATGTGTAGGGTATTTATAGTCGGTTTAGATCGACTATAACTTTCATAATTTTTACAAATTTCATCACACCAACTATCACAATTTGCCGACTACAAAATTAGCCATGTGACCTAACCTTCCTTACTGGTTTTCTCAATATCCCACAACATAGTCAAACGAATATCATATTTTTATACTTTCAAAAGTTTTGTTCATATAGAAAAAAAAATAATTTATCTATTTTACTTTAATTCAGGACGTAAAGATTGATTGGTGAATTCTATATAATTTTACATAATCAAATACTTTTATTTAATTACGAAAACAATATATGTTATACAAAAAAAAAAGTTCACCTTAAAATTTATAGAGTTTGTTTTTGACTGGACATAACTTTGGTCATATTCACACGTATTTCATAAGGTTTACTTCAAAACATAAGCTGAAGTAATCTCGATGAAATACAAAATAAATCAGACAAAAAATCGTACTGTTAAGAAATCAAATTCCAAAATGTATAGAAAATTTCGAGAATTTCATTATTTCACATAATAACTTTAGGAAATATCAAAAAAACTGAAGTATGAGATCTTAATACGAATTTTTAAATCCATAAGAATACAATACCAAGAAAGTAAATAAAACAAAAAAGACCTCTATTTGTTCTGTAGTGCTATTTTATAGTTTTTTTAGAGCAAAACAGGCACAATTAAAGCGTTGGGTGCAATAAGGGGGTTATGTAAAAAAGTAAGTTTTGAGATATTTGCGTTTAAAGTTTGTAAATGTCCGTATCTCATAAAGTAGTTTAGCTTTGTTATGCACTTTTCAAATTGATTTAAAACTAATATTCATATGGCCCAAAACGTAGCCTATAACTTGACATTTATACGCATTTTTCAATATATATTGCTCCCAAAACAAATTAAATCAAATACTTTTAATATGTTGTATAAAGGGTTTTTCAATAAGAGCGCTACAAAATAAAACAAAATAAAACAAAAACGGTTTTAGATATCAATGAAATTCTTTATTCCTGTAAAAGTACGTTCGATGCCATTATGTATGGAACTCGATTTATTTTGCATGATCACCACGGGCACGCTTGCAGAAGTCCAGACGCTGAATTTTCGACGGTTTTCAAGCATAAATCGGCATAAACCGCACCAAACCGTAATTTTTTCGGGATGCAATGATGACTAATGGAGTACGTGTGGATTGCTGTCTGACCAATAACGCATATTTTGTTTATTGACGAAGCCATTCAGCGAGAAATGAGCCTCATCGCTGAAGATGATTTTTCGATGAAAATCCGAATCATTTTCAAGTTGTTGCTCAGCCCAATTCACGAACATACGAAGCTTCTGGTGGTCAAGCGGCTTCAGTTTTTGCGTCAATTTGATTTTGTAAGGATGTAGGCCAAGATCTTTTCGCAAAATTCGCAACAAGGACGTTACAGAGATGCCCAACGCTTGAGAACGACGTGTGAGAGACACATTTGGGCTTCCCATTTGAAAAACCCTTTAAATATATCTAAAAGTACACTTCTGTGATAAGATTTTCTATGTATATAAAATTTGCAAATCCACATTTTGAACCTTACTTTTGTATTTTTGATACCGGAAGTCCCCATAGTTTCGTTCGACGATCAGTAGCTATAGCTGCAAATTCGAAATTTTTATTTAACAATGCGCAGACTACAGATTATAAAGGAATTGGAAATGTTAAACTGACTTCTTTTGGTAATTTGGTAGGATACATAAAATATAAAAACATATTAAAACTGTACAATTTTGTATCCTAGCTGATGAAGTTTTGCCATTTCCAATACTGTTGGGCCGAGATTTTCTTACATTATTTAATATTTCTTTATACATAAATAAATATTCATGTCAAAACACAAATATAATACCTGATTATGATTCTAATAAAATAAATAAACACAATTCTACTAAATTATATGATTTCGACGATTGTTCGGATGAAATTGATAACGCTTTTGAAAAAATTTGTAACATAGAGATATTTGATTCGATTGAATGTGAAATTGATGTTAACCCTAAGTTACCTTTAAATTTGGCAGAAGATTTCAAAACCTTATTTATAACCCAGTACATTAACAATTTGAGTGATAAGTTACCTAAAAATAGTTATAAGGCACAAATTGTTTTGAATTCTCGATCTCCAACATTTTGTGCGCCTAGACGTCTTTCTTTTGCAGAAAAGCAAGAAGTTAATGAAATTATTAGAGAGCTTTTAGATCAAAATATTATTAGATATAGTAACTCTTCTTATGCATAACCAATTGTATTAACAAAGAAAAAACTGGTGAAACAAGGATGTGCATTGATTATAGGAATTTGAATAAAATGATAGCTAAAGATAATTATCCTTTGCCTCTCATAGAAGACTGTTTGGAATATTTAGAAGGAAAATTTTATTTTTCGATGTTAGATTTAAAATCAGGATTTTATCATGTAGAAATGGCCGAAGATTCTATTGGATATACATATTTTGTTATTCCAAGTGGCCAGTTTGAATTCTTGAGAATGCCCTTTGGCCTGAAAAATGGACCTGCTATTTTTCAGAGATATATAACACAAATATTAAGAGATTTTATCGAAAAAAATGAGATTATTGTTTATATGGATGATATAGTGATTGGAAGCCGTAATATAGAAGAACATATTGAACTAGTTAGACGGGTTTTAGATCGATTATATCAGCATAATCTGCAATTAAAATTGAATAAGTGTAAATTTGCGTACACCGAAATTGAATATTTAGGTTATAACGTGTCTAGTTTAGGAATTAGTCCATCGCAAAATCATATTAAAGCAATTTCAAACTACCCGAATCCTAAATGCAAGAGAGAATTGCAATCTTTCTTAGGTCTCTGCTCATACTTTAGAAAATTTGTGAAAGCGTTCTCTTTAATAGCACGTCCGCTATATAACTTATTGAAAAACGAAACGGCGTTCGTACTGAATACAGAGTGTTCAGAAGCGATTGAGAATTTGAAAGGGATATTAACCGATAATCCGGTGTTATGTATTTATAACCCAAAAAAAGAAACTGAACTACACTGTGACGCAAGCTCTCATGGTTTCGGTGCAATTCTACTTCAGAAACAGGAAGATAAGAAATTTCATCCTGTAGAATTCTTTTCTAAACGAACTTCAGACCCCGAAAAACGTTATCATAGTTTCGAATTGGAAACATTGGCAGTAATTTACGCAATCCGTCGTTTTCGGGTATATTTGCAGGGTACAAAGTTTAAAATTATGACAGATTGTAACTCATTAACACTAACACTTAATAAAAAACTGGTTAATAGCCGTATTGCAAGATGGGCACTCGAACTGGAAAATTTTGATTATAGTATGACGCAGAAGTTACTGGAGAGCGAAACCATTATAGCTGTAGTAGATAGTGAAGATATATATTTTCAGTTACAAGCAATGCAATCACGCGAACTAGATATAATTAACTTAAAAAATCGATTAGAAAATGAAAATATGGATAAATTTTGTATGAACAATGGTGTAATATATAGAAAAGACGATGATAATTATAGATTATACGTTCCAAAAGAACTCGAAACAGAAATTATAAGAACAATACATGAAAAGTGTAGTCATTCAGGAGTGGTAAAATGTTACCAAAAAATGAAGGAATGTTATTGGTTTCCTAGCATGAAAGAAAAAATTGAAAATTTTATAAAAAATTGTTTAAAGTGCATTATGTTCTCAATGCCGCAGAAACCCAACGACAGGGTGTTACATAACATTCCGAAAGATTCAATGCCATTCCACACAATACATTTAGACCATCTAGGTCCACTGCCATCTCTACAATCTAAACGAAAATATTTATTAGTAGTTGTCGACGCATTCACAAAGTTTGTAAACTTATACCCGGTTCTAACGACAAGTAGCAGAGAAATTATAGCTTCATTAAATAAGTATTTTGAATATTATAGTCGACCAATTAGGTGCATCACAGACAGGGGTAGCGGGTTTACCTCAAAAGAGTTTTCTAAGTTTATGACCGATAAAAATATATCTCATGTAAAAGTAGCAGTTCATTCTCCTCAAGCCAATGGGCAAGTTGAGAGAGTTAATCGTTCTTTAGTCGGCGTGTTAGCAAAGCTAAGCGAGCCTTTATTGCTTTCTGATTGGGTCAAACAGTTAGTGAAAATAGAATTCGCGCTCAACAATACGATACAGAGATCTATTGGCATTACTCCTAGTAAAGCATTGTTTGGAATTGATCAGAGAGGGGAAGTGGTGGATGAATTAAGTGAGTACTTAGAGACGTTCATTACGGCAAAGGGTAGGGACGTAGACCAGCTACGAAATACGGATGAAAAGAACATAGAAAAAAACCAAATGTACAATTTGCGTCGTACTGAAAATAAAAATGTAAAAGTAAATGTATTTAATGTTGGGGATTTTGTTGTTATCAGAAATGTGGACACTACAGTAGGGTTAAATAAAAAAACTTCTTCCGAAATTTAAAGGTCCTTATGTAATACATAAAACACTTCCGAATGACCGTTACGTGATCAGGGACATCGAAAACTGTCAGATAACACAAATTCCTTATGATGGCGTAATAGAAGCCTGTAATATCAAAATGTGGAAAATAAATAATTGTAATGATAGACAAAGCGACATTTAACCATAATTAATTTAAATTTGTGTACAATATATTAAGAAATGTATTATTATATAAGTATTCAATGTAAATATATATATATATATATTTGGTGATCGAGGTCGATCACTTAAGTCAGATTGGCCGAGCTGTAGTAGTAAAATAGTAGTCGTAGAATATAATATTGAAATTACTGTATGAAATAAAGATTATTCCGAATTCGACTATCGACAAGCAAACATCGTATTTTACTATACACGAAATATTTTTTACGCTTCCTGTCCGATCTGCGTTAGCACAAAAAGTAAAATTAAGCATAACAAATGGATTTAATGGTTTATTTTAACAAAAGATAACATGAAGTCAGTGGTGTTGCGATTGGACTCTCAAGAAGTTCGAAAAAATTGGAATGCACTTAAATTGCATTTAATATTTTTTTTTAAAACAAGTGTGAAAGTTAAGTCACAAGGGCAGGACATAAAGTCCGTCGGACCCGACTATTGAATACCTTACACCTTGGTGGGGATAGTAATGTGGCATATTTATTTGAATACCTAACCGCTCCTTCTAGGCAGATGCTCTTTGTTTCTTGAAATCATCAAATTTCTTCAACCTTTTCAATTTTTCGATGTAATTCTTGTTTCTCTGAGCCTTTCTCAGGTTTTCCTAAACATCAAACATATGTTTAAGGTCTGAAAATCGAAATTGTTATAATATTTTATTATCAATAAAAAAATGTTTGCTACGTTACAAATCCTTGTTGGCTCTGTACACAGATATTAATAATTGCACTGCTAATTTTTATTATCTTTAGAAAAAAGACTAAAATTACTTCTCAGAAAGCGATGAAATTTTGTCACAATATTTTTTAGCCAAAAGTAGGAAATGAGTTTGAAAATGAACCAAATCGGTCATCGGACACGTCCACCTCATTATCATATAAATCTTTAGGAACTAATACCTCGAGAACTATTCACATTTTTTGCATTATTTCCCGGGTTTTATATATGGAAATTTAAGCCGTAAATTACTAAAATAAAATCTGTAAAATATAATTCTTACAAAATTGTAAATAAAGGCGTGGTCTGCCTACTTTTATTATTCTAAATTTGTGTTATTAGTTTTTTATACTTTTATATAATTTTTTTAAATAATGGGGATATAAGACGTAAATTTCAGATATGTGAATAATATTCTGAGGGTGGTGCGGTTCAGCATAATTAGGAACTTTAAAATTAAGGTATACAATTAAATATCCCACATTAATATTTCCACCAAAGGAGATATTAATGCTCGACCGATTATATACGTTCGTCCACTGTGACCAAACATACCCATGTGACCTAACTTTCCCAACTCTTTTTCAAATTAAACTGATATTCTTATATCAATGCTTATATATTATTATATGATATTCAATATCAATGCTTATATTTAAAAACTTGGGAAGACCTTGCTTATTTTGCTTTTTTAACATGCACTTTTATTTAAACAAAATATCGAAGAAAACGTAGTAATAAATTTAATAATAAAACTAAGCAAAAGTTTTCAATTTAGTATACGTTTATGTCAGATTTTACGTAAAGTTTTTCCAAGAAGTAAGTCAATCTTATCTCTTTTTTTAGCTAGTAATGGCTAGTAACATATATTCATGTTACTAGCCATGTATAATAAACGATACGATAATAAACCAATTTTCCAAAGTTTTATATGTTTTTCAAAACTTCATAAAACAAATGCTTGTGTCAACTTTGGCAAGTTTTTTCTCACTGTGTATCCGCGTATCTTTTTTTTTTGAAGATACGCATCCCTAAAACTGGTATCCGTAACATTCCTAATATTAATATTTTTAAAATTAAATATTATTATATGTTGTCCAGAACGTGTTTTTTGTATTTTATTTTTCCCTTTGGTAGCATATTTAAATTTAATGAACTTGTACATTTACTAGTCGGAAAGGACGACAAAAAAAGTGAATTCTATATATGTATATTTCTTGTATTATTTTTACGCTTCTTTTATAATACTTCCCGATTGTCTTCCGTTTCGTTACGTTCACTTTATTGTTACAAGGACTCGAAACATCCTTGTCTGAGTGACGCTAACGTTCATCGTTATTCGCTTCAATGAGACACATTTTGCGGTATTTCTATGCCACAAAAGTGCATTCGTTCATGGTACTCGAGAGAAGTGGGTTTTAATTGTGAATTAAGCCGCTATTGTGACTATATAACATTGAGGTCTAGCATATGCCATTTAACGTTGACATCGATTTCTTTTTAAATTTCTCTGAATATTTATAGAATACAAAAAAAAATATGGGTACACAGTATGGAGAAACCGCTCGCCAAGGTAATTAGGCAATTGGCAATGAATTTAACATAGGAAATAATAATATAAAATTATAGGTTTATTGTCAATGCCAGTATCAAGGAACAAGGTTAAAAATAGTGTTATTTAAATAGGGTTTATATTCAATATAAATATATTGAATTGCAGAGAATTATACAACAAGTTAATTGTTGTTCGGAGAATGTCAAGTTGTCAATTTGTAGATCTATTTAAAATACACTGATAAAGGACACTTTAAATACATTTTAAGATCTGGTACAATAACTAGATAAAATAATTATTCAAAGTTTTTCATTACAATGAAGCACATGGTACGAAACTATGCCCCGAATAACATGATCTATGTTACATTTTAGGGTTCTTAATTTTCCTCTTCTTACACTGAAAATAGACAAAAAGTTAGTGTATTTTAAGAAAATATTCGTGAACATGATTCATGAAAAATGTCGTGATGGACGACATTTAATTTTTTTTTACTTTATAGTATATTTTCTACTTTATTTTTCTATTATTATTTTCACTTTATAAATATTATCAATTTATAAAAACAAAAAATATATAGTTTTTACGATCACTTCAAATAATATTCATCAAACAAAAAAAATCGAAAATATATTAGAATTTATTGAAAAAACCAAATAGCTTTTATACGACGAATACACTTTCCTGATATCCTATTAATATAATATATCTCTTTGTTGGTTTGTTGGTCTGTCCTTTTGTTTGTTAGTTTGTTTGTTCCGCTTCTCCGTCTAAACGGCTGATCCGATTTTCTTGAAATTTGGACCACAGATGCGGTATGGTCTGGAAGGAATGATAGGCTATATATGGGCGGGATTGGACAAAGAGGCGTGGCACCTCCTATACAACCTAAACTTTCAATACGATATAACTCGGCACTTTCACCAGCTACGAACATGAAACAAAAAACTCAAATACAAAAAAAAAACGAGTTGGGAAAGTTAGGTCACATGGGTAAGTTCGGTCACATGGGGCGGATTTTTATAGTCGGTCGGGCCCGACTATGGAATACCCTACACCTTTGGTGGAGATATTAATGAGGAATATTTAATTGTATACCTTAATTTAAAATTTTTAATTATGCTGAACCTCAGAATATTATTCATATATCAGAAATTTACGTCTTATATCCCCATAAATTAAAAAATTTATATAAAGTATAAAAAACTAAAAAAAAAAATTTAAAAATATAATTGGGCGGACCACGTCTATATTTAAAATTTTGAAAGGCTAATATTTCATAGATTTGATTTTAATAATTTACGGATAAAATTTTTACTATGAAAACCCGGGATATAATGAAAAAAAAAGTGGGCGGATCACGCCCATTTTTGGAGCACATATTTTTAGGTAAATTCTAACAATAAGTTTTAAATTTTACAACTATACCTTGAATATTTTTCGAAATATTAGTTTCGAAAGAGTTATATAAAAGTGACTTGTATGGGAGGTGGGCGTGTCCGTTGACCGATTTTGCTCATTTTCAAACTCAGTTCCTACTTTTGGCTAAAATATATTGAGACGAAATTTCATCGCATTCTGATCAGTATTTCTCAAGTTATTCTGTATTCGGACAGCAAGACAGCAAGACGGACAGACAGACAGACGGACATGGCTAAACGGACTCGGGTAGTGATGCTGATCAAGAATATATATACTTTTCCATACCGGACACGCCTCCTAAGGGGCGTTACAATATATGCACAAAGTTAATATACCCTGTACCTCATAGGTGTAGGGTATAATTAAAAGCAAAAAATCAAAAGCACAAAACAAAATAAAAGCAAAAATACAAAAGCAATCTCGTTTGTTCCGCTTCTCCGTCTAAACGGCTGATCCGATTTTCTTGAAATTTGGACCACAGATAGGGTATGGTCTGGAAGAAATGATAGGCTATATATGGGCGGAATTGGATAAAGAGGCGTGGCACCTCCTATACAACCTTAACTTTCAATACGATATAACTCGGCACTTTCACCAGCTACGAACATGAAACAAAAAACTGAAATACTAAAAAAAAAAAATAAAAGGAAAAAAGCAAAACCACAAAACAAAACAAATACAAAATCAATCACATAAAACTACAATCCAAACTAAAGGAAAAACAAAAAAAAGAAAGAAAAGAAAAACAAACTCACTAAAACTCAACACACTAAAACTCACCACAATAAAAATGACTACACTAAAATTCACCACACTAAAACTCACCACACTAAAACCCACCACATTAAAACTCATCACACTAAAACTCACCTCACTAAAATTCACCACACTAAAACTCACCACACTATAATTCACCACACTAAAACTCACCATACTAATATTTCACTACACTAAAACTCACCACACTAAAACTCACTACACTAAAATTCACCACACTAAAACCCACCACACTATAATTCACCACACTAAAACTCACCACACTAAAATTCACCACACTAAAATTCACCACACTAAAACCCACCACACTATAATTCACCACACTTAAACTCACCGCACTAAAATTCACTACACTAAAACTCACCACAATAAAATTCAGCACATTAAAATTCATCACACTAAAACTCACCACACTAAAACTCGCCACACTAAAGTTCACCACACTAAAACCCACCACACTTAAACCCACCACACTATAATTCACCACACTAAAATTCACCACACAAAAATTCACTACACTTAAACTCACCACAATAAAATTCACCACACTAAAATTCACCACAATAAAACTCACCACACTAAAATTCACTACACTTAAACTCACCACAATAAAATTCACCACACTAAAATTCACCACACTAAAACTTACCACACCAAAACTCGCCACACTAAAATTCACCACACTAAAACACACCACACTAAAACTCACCACACTAAAAACTCACCACACCAAAATTCACCACACCTAAACTCACCACACCGAAACTCACCACATTAAAACTCACCACACTAAAACTTCTACTGGGAAAAACTCTACGGGGAAGAATTCTATCGGGAAAATTTTTTACCGGGATGAATTCTACGGGAAGAATTTTACGGGAAAGCGTTCTTTTTACGGGGAAGATTTATACTGGGAATAATTCTACGGAGAAGCGCAGTCTGAGAAAGAATTGTCTTTGAGAAAAGTTGTTTTGGCGGAGAATTATCATTTGGTTACCACATTTATAAAACCAATAAAAAACTTCAACAGCTAATCACGGGCCCCTCATTTAAATAATAAAAATGTTTTTTTATATTAATAAAATCGCTCCATATCTTTGAATTCAGAAATCTTGGCACGAGTCGTGCACGGGTCCAGCTAGTTATGAAATATATTTACGCATAATATTTGTGTATTTTACGAAAATATTTCGTGAATATGATCCATGAAGTAATTCGCACATTATACGAATAATGTGTTCTGATACAATGTAACTGTCGTCTTTACAAAAAATGTTTTCTGCTATTGCTTATTTCCGCAGCTCGTTTCTGTAAATCATGAGTTAAAATTGTCGATTTCTGTGACGTCAAAACTGTTCTAATGTCAAATGAACATTGCGTCATTTTGACATCAAATATGAGTCGACAATTTTCAGAAACGACAAATTTTCAGAAACCACTTACTAGTTTTGTTTTACGAATATAAAATTGGAAAACGAATGTATCGTATAATAAAATAAAATAATATTTATTACAAAATATTTTTTAATATACAATGTTTCCAAGGTAAAGTTTTTAGTAAGATTTAAAACGTGTTTTTTGAGCCAAACTTTAATTTTTGCACAAAAATAGTAAATCAAAATTAGACAGACCAAAGAACGGACATCTATTATTGTTTTGCGTCTGGAAAACTGTAAAACTGGAAGAGTCAGGTATGATTAATTTTGTTCTTTTATTTTAATCTTTTCTATGTTTTAATGTGTAACGAAAAAAAAATAATTTTCTGATGAGCGATGTATTTAAAGTTGTTTGTGTAATGAAATTTAAAAAAAAATTCAACACGTTATTACACGCAGAAAAAAAACATGGTAAATTGATGGTAATTTAATAGAAAAACAATAATTTATACCATTAAAATTGGTTAATAGGATGCGTCCCATTAGTTCAGTAATATTGAAACTGTTAATACAATGTGTGGTTGTACCATATATTTTATAATGTGATATTTTAATTACAATAAGAAAGACGTATACAAATTTAATGATACGTATTATTAATTTTATGGTAAAGTCGAATTACATTTTCCTAATAATTTATTAAAACAAAAATGTATTTTAGTTAATTTATTGTATATATTATTTTATATAAATGTCGAAATTGATATTCACTTTTACAACACACACATAAAAAGACACTACTTGCTGCAAAAGGTTATAACACATTTTGCTTTGGTTTCCAATAATTGATTGTAGTACTTGAGTCTGCAGTTATTTTTGAGTCCGTTGTTATAATAGAAGTTCGATGTATTATTTATTTTCTGTAATAAATAAAAATATAAATATAAATAAATATATAAATATAATTTATTTACATAAAATACATTGAGTCCTTACCAATGTCGCGTTTAATGATGTGGAATATTACAAAAAAATACATGCGACCATTTTGAGTAAACACGCAGAATGACGTACAAAACGAACATGTTTGTATTCGTTTTTGTGTTTTTTTACACCACGTTTATTATTATAGGAGGAAACCATTAAAACAACAGTATTTATTCTATTTAAAATAATAATATTGAAATATTTAAATTTATGGTACAGAATTTTTCAAATACTATTGAATTAATTAGAAAAAAAATTTGGAGATGTGACATTACATATTTGAGTACTGAAAATAATCTATTGAAAATTTCAAATACTGTATGATAAAGTTTTAAAAAGTCACTTTTGATATCCTTTTGTGCTGATGAAATAAAATAAAATTCGAAGATTCTCGAAGAATTCTCTTCTTTTATTTGACACCAATAATTATATCGTAAGATGAGTATAAGTTTTTACATAAATACATTTTTAGATAATCCTCTGAAACTTTGAAGCAGTTTTACTGCATTTGGTCTTTAGTCGTAAATCGTTTGGTTTATGTGTAATATCTCCTGTCGGAGGGTGTAATTTTCAAATGTAATATAGAAATCATTAATTTGAATTCAGAATTACCAAATTAAATTCAGAAAACATCAATTGTAATTCAGTATGGTCGAATGAATTTCAGAATACGTTCATTGCAATTCAGATGAGACAAATTTAATTTAGAAATTGGTAAGAAACCATCAAATAGAATTCAGATAACAACATTTATCTTTCAGAAAAAATTAATTCTATTTTAGAATATATGAAGTTTAATTCAGACATTACTCTCTATCAAATGTAAATCAGATATCGTCAATTGTATTTCCGAATAGTAAAATGTAAATTAAAATGTTACTTAAAAATTGTCAATTTAAACTCAGAAAATCCAAATGAAATTCAGAAAGTGTCAATTGAAAAATTCAAATCAGATATCGTTAGTTGTATTTCAGAAAATGTAAATCGGATCTCGTCAATTGTAATTCAAAATAATTTTATGTTGAATTACAATTTTTGATCAAAAAATCCAAATAAAATTTAGAAAGCTTCAATTGTATATCAGACTAATCAAATATAATTCAGAAATATCAAATGTAAATCAAGAATCGTCAATTGTAATTCGGAAAATATCAAATTTAATTAGTCCTTTAACCCAAATCATCCTACTGTGACCAAATAGTCAAAGTTGTGATGATTCTACACCCAGAAAAAAATACTATATAAATAATAGTTTTATACTATTAAAAATAGTCAAAAGGATTAATTATTATTTTAATCGGAAAATACCATTAAATACTAGAAAATACCATGACATTGCCATTAAGTTTATATGAAAAGATTTATTTTTTTGTATACTATTAAATCAATAATTGTCCTATTGACCAATTTTAATGGGATTTTAGGGAATTTTTTTCTGGGTGTACCAAAACACATATAATGGTAAAAGCAGTGCACAAACAAATGTGAAACTCAACTATTATTACTTCGTAACTCTTTTAGCTCAAATTTCAAGTTAATCTTTTGTCTCATTTTAAAATGTCGTGTTTTAAAATTTAGAAACGTGAAAAAAGTAAATATTTATACAGTGAAGAAGATATTTAATTTAAATTTGTAATCATTGGAAAATAATAAATTTCTTTCGAGTTTCATTTTTATACCCTACACTGAGACTGAAAGGATATATTAAGTTTGGTATGCCGTTTGTAACATCCATAATAAAGGAAGTGTCGATTTAGCGATGTCCGTCTGTCTGTTGAAATCACGATTACAGATAAACTAGAAGAGATAGATCAATGAAACTTATAATTTAGATTAATTATATATCTACATGGTCACAATAAGAATTAGTATTATCGGTCCATTGTGACTTGCAAACTGACTACTTATATTAAAATGTCTCATACAATTTACATCTACAGATGAACTTTGCCTTAGATCGGCTTAAGTGAACTTTTTTTAGTCAAACATATATTGACTTTATGCTCAAATATATGAAAATAATGTGTTCTAGCGAACCGAATTGTGGTGCCAAAAAAAATCGTAATTCGGTACACCTACCCATTTGTACATATGTGTATCAAATGAAATGAAATTCTTCAGCGATTGCAAATTTGTAGTTATATTCAAGATTCGTAGACACTGGTGGGCTATGCACCACTTTAAATGGCTAAGATCGGCTAAGGCCGACTATAACTCCCATAATTTTTACTAACTTCATCAAACCAACTATCACAATATGCCTACTTTGAAATTTCCCATGTGACCTAACTGGTTTTAGTTAAACTCGGTATTCAAAATTTTATTTATTAGTGGAGCTTGGGATAAAGTCAATTTGAATGATTTCTATCTATTTCATTGACTAGTACATGATCTAAATTATTACATTAACAGAATACCAATTATATGCATTTTAAGTAATTTTTGAACGATTTTTCAAAACAGCTCAATTTTGGACTTGTTGAAAAATGTTGGATTAAAGTGGAAAACTTTAAAATTTTTACCAAACTGCTATTTTAGTCTTTTTCATGTTTTCTTTTTTCACAACACAGTCAAATACATTAAGGATAACCCACATATTTTTAGGTAATAAATACAGAATGATAATGCAGGAAAAGAATAATAAAAGTTTAACACATCTTTAACATCTTCAACGTTATCTTAGGAAAAGTCAGAATATTCTGAGTGATAATGAACACAGGTGTGGTAGTTGGTCGTCAAGTTCGCACATTTCAAGTAAACAGGCCGTATGCAGATATTGCAGTTCAATGATATGTTGAAATTTAATTTTTTCGACATTTTATTCATGCAAATTGTATAAAATTCTTCTTCTTCCGATAAAGTTGAAAAATATTTACCGATGTATTTTTTTTGCTTCTGTGAATGGTTTGTTTCTTGGATTTATTCTGCAACTTAGTTATTATCTCATGTGAAGTCGTAATGTAGCTAGCTTTTCATTGGTTTGTGGCCACGATTGAAGTTTTTTCTTGACTAAACAAATTAAATATTTTATATAACACAATATTAACACTAAAATACAACAAACATTGCTTAAATTACGTTTCCCAATTTACCTCAGAACATGTTTCATACTTTTTCCAATATTGCAATTTGAACATAGTTTAGCACCATTGAAGCAATGTTCAATTACACTACACAACAAAATGAGAAAAAAAGTTTGCGCAGTAAATTCCATTATTTTTGTATTATTGTAAATGACTCGCAGAATTTGAATATATGAATTAAAAAATTTTTTACGGATAGGCTTACGAGATTTCGGGCAATAACTTTTGTACTGAGCTTTCAAAAAGGTGGTCACATAAATTTGTAAATATCTCGCATTTAATAAAAACCCATAAACTCAATTGTTATATCGAATGAAATATAATTAAATATTCAATAAACATTTCTTACAATAGTTTGGAATTGGTTTACTGGTTGAAGAGAACTCTATAGAAGAACTCGAAAAATGTAAATTTTGTCGACCAACATTTTATTAAAAAATGAATTTAAAAAATGGCGAAAAATTTAAAACGCAAGATGATGCACAGTTTGTAATGTATATGATGTAAAAATAAAATAAGTCTATGGATACGTTTTGAGAACAGAAAAAATCATGTGAAAGCATTACAATTGGGTATTAACAAAAAAAATCGCATAATATGTTTATACCCTATACCCATGGGTTACAAGTTATAAAATATATGTGAGAATATTTTAGCGCCTGTTAGTAGGCGTGACTGGTATGAAAAAGTATATATTTTCTTGATCAACATCACTTTCCGAGTCGATTTAGATATGACCGTCTGTCTGTCCGCCTATACACGATAACTTTAAAACTGCTATTCCGAATGATGTGAAATTTTATTTTCAATATATTTTAGTAGAATAGTAATTCAAAGTTCGAAAATGAGATATTTAGTCAACGTAATCTACTACATCCACTACGAGAGATGGGTTTACTTTTTTGGATCACATATCTCGTTAAGTATTAAAGTTATGAAATTTTAAATTAATTACAAGCAATCATCTATCAATAGGTGCTCAAAAAATAATCGTGATCCGCTCACATTTTTTATTTTTATGCCTATTTGTATAGCACTCAATTATATTGCTTTCACATAACTTTTTTTTATCCTCAAATGTTAACCATATATTTTTGTCATTTATAACTCAATTTTTTTGAAAGAGTGTGAACTAATTTTGAAAAATTAAAATTTGTGTATCATCTTACTTTCTCGATTTTTTTCAATTTTTTTAAATGAATTTTTTCTTAAATTTTTGTTGAAAATTTTTTTTCTAGTTCTCCTTTCGAGTTCTCTTAAACTAATGAACCAATTTAAAAATGTTCTAAGAAATGTTTATTCAATATTCAATTAACTTTCATTCGATATAACACTTGATCATATGTGTTATTTATAACGCGAGATATTTGCAAATATATGCGACCACCTTTATGAAAGCTCGGTCCAAAAGTTATTGGCCCATATTTTGTAAACCTATCCAAAGAAACATTATTAAACCATATTTTCGGAATAACCTTGACTGCTGCGCAGAATGGCTGTTGTGTAGTGTTACACTACACAACAGCCATTCTGCGCAGCATTCAAGACTATTTATGTATTAAATTTCATCGTTACTGTGTATATGCGAACAGACAGACGGCGATGTCTAAATCGACTCGAAAAGTGATGCTGATCAAGAAATATACTTTTCATACCGGTAACGCCTTCTAAGATGCGCTAAAATATCCTCATATACATAGAATAACCTGTAACCCATGGGTGTATCGTATTTTTTTAGTTTACACCCAATTTTAATGCTTTCACATGATTTTTTCTGACCACAAAATGTATCCATAGATTTCATTTATTTTTACGTCGTTTTCTTTAATTTTGGAATATCACAGACTGTGAATCATCTCGTTTTTTCGAGATGATTCACCATATTGTGAAAAATGTTTATTGGATTTTTTAAATTGTCTTTTATTTGGTATTAAATTTAATCAAACCCGTTATATAAAACTCGAAATATTTGAAAATATATGTGATCACGGTTCAAAAGTTATTGGCCGATATCTCGTAAACCTATCCAGAGACATTTTTCTAATTAATAAATTCGAATTCTGTGGGTCATTGGAAATAATACTAGAATAGTCCCAGTTAAACTTTTTTCTCATTTTGTTGTGTATATCGTCTTAATAAAAAACGATAAAATTCTCACTTTTTGATAGCAAACACCAGCACTCTAAAAGCTTTCAAAACTTTTTTTTCACTTGTTTTCGAAATGAAATAAACAGAAATTAATTTGATTATAACCATAGATAAACAAAGTTGATACCATATTAAGAAGCTCTTGACAATGGATTTTATTTTTCTAAGAGCAAATACTTGTCAAAATTTAACAATTTCCCACATTACCACATGTCCCACTTACCCCAGGCTCCCCTATATATTTTTAAAGTTTTTTTTTTGTTTGACCGTATTTTCACATCTATTCTAACACCAAATAAACAAATAAAAGACATGTTCAAAATATCTGTTTCCTAATTAGTAAGTCAGTGAAGTTTCAACGGAAAATCTGAAAAATAAATCAGGAAGATTTGGGTTAAAGACATACTTTAATAAACACGGGCTAATGTATGGAATTTAATTATAATTTTTAAGTTATTTAATATTATTCGATGTTAAAATAAATTATTCAATATTTTCAGTGATGGAATCTCAACTACTTATCTTGGTAATATTTTCAATATGTGTAGAAAAATTTACAATTGCCGAATTTCAGTAAGTATATTACCGAAACAAAATGCTCAATGTTCAACAATATAAATTAAATATCTTAGACATAGTTTAGCCATTACGGATATACTTCCCGAAGACATCAAGCGCTATGACAAAATGCGTCCACCCAAGAAAGAGGGACAACCAACTATCGTATATTTTCACGTCACAGTAATGGGCCTAGATTCAATCGATGAGAACTCTATGACTTATGTGGCGGATGTTTTCTTTGCGCAGACATGGAAAGATCATCGTCTACGCTTACCAGAGAATATGACACAGGAATATCGTCTGCTTGAAGTCGATTGGCTGAAGAATATGTGGCGGCCAGATTCATTTTTCAAAAATGCCAAATCGGTAACCTTCCAAACTATGACCATTCCCAATCATTACATGTGGTTGTACAAAGACAAGACAATACTGTACATGGTTAAGTTGACGTTAAAACTGTCGTGTATCATGAACTTTGCCATCTATCCGCACGATACGCAAGAGTGCAAATTGCAAATGGAGAGTTGTAAGTAACAGGAAGAGTGCATGTTTTTTTTTAGAGATTGCATGGAACACAATTGAGCATATGCCAGATTACTTTTGTTATGAATTTGGCTGCATCCACATAACTTCTTTCAATTATTTCTGTCAAATAATGTTTATGAAAATGTTTTCATTATATTTTATAAACATTAGCATGGTAACAAATTAGTTTAATGTTTATTGTGCATTTAGTTTCATCCAAGAATTCCAAAATTAAATGCAGAAATTGTCCATGATCATTTATAATAAGATGATTGGTGAGTAAAAATTTAAAGGTAAACTAACGTTGGTATTCATATCATAATTCGTGGTTATAATTGTTATTCAAATATTTATCAAAAAACCAGGAAATTCATATAAGTAATATGTAAAATAATTGTTTTTCTCTCAAAACATCCCGAGTGGAAATTTGTTAAGGTTAGACTTATTTCGCATCCGTCCCTGATCAGAATACGATAAGGCATCCCTACCAAAGGCCACCTAAAATGATTCAAATCAGAGTCGACTAAGATAATTCTAATTTAAAATCTACGTAAGGCAACCTGATCTAACTTTCATAAAAAATACTGATCTAAACAATTTTTAGTTTGAAAGGTCAAAGGTAAAAGTTTAAGAAGAATTTTAATATATGGGGTTAGGATTAGGCCTGATCAGACAATCTGATCAGGATAGCAACTTCGATTAGCGTCACGTTTTGAATTAGGCACTGATGAAAACCTCTGATCATTGCCTGATTGTCTGATCAGACAATTATCGCATCCTGAACTAAATTTCCACTCGGGATATTTTTTCCCTATACTACATATACTTTTAGAATTTCAATACTTCTTCTTGGATGAAATTAACTGTTGCATGGTGTCTTTTACAACAAATACTGTTACATTTGAATTTTATTATACGCAATATTGTTTTTTATTCTGTCACCATTTATGTCCCGTACGCTAGTGTCGCACACCACAGATGACATGATTTTCCAATGGGATCCAACCACACCATTGGTCGTAGACGAAAACATTGAGCTTCCACAGGTGGCACTAATACGCAACGAGACCGCTGACTGCACCCAAGTTTACTCAACCGGAAACTTCACCTGCCTCGAGGTCATCTTTACACTGAAACGACGTCTCGTTTACTACGTATTCAACACATACATTCCCACATGCATGATCGTAATTATGTCGTGGGTTTCATTTTGGATCAAACCCGAAGCAGCGCCAGCGCGTGTTACACTCGGAGTGACTTCTCTGCTGACGCTTTCTACGCAACACGCAAAATCCCAATCGTCGCTACCGCCTGTTTCCTATCTGAAGGCTGTCGATGCCTTCATGTCCGTTTGTACGGTTTTCGTTTTTATGGCTCTAATGGAATATTGTCTCATCAATATAGTGCTCAGCGACACACCAATACCGAAGCCGATCGCTTATCCGCCCAAACCGGTACCAGAAGCGGTGAAAAAGGAACCCGAACCAAGTGCACCGCCGCCAGCGAGTTCAAAACCTTTAGCTGATGAAAAAATAGAAAAAATTGAAAAAATATTTGATGAAATGACTAAATCGAGAAGGGTAATGCAACTATATGAATATTTCATAACACTCATACTATCAAAGTCACTACATTTTCAAAATTTCCATAATATGTTTACATAAACCTTTTATATCCAACGGTTTCTAATAGATGAGACCAACATACATAAATAAGAATAGCCCAAACTTTCGAATGGTATTTCAACTTTTGAAATTTATTAATTATTTTTTATAATATCACTACACAACAAATTTAGGAAAAAAGTTTCGATTGCACTATTTTTGTATTATTTAAAAATGACCTGCTGATTCTGAAAATAAGATTTAAAATTTTTGATTTGGTTGGCTTTACGAGATATCGGCAAATTAACTTTTTACCTAACGAACAAAAAGGTAGTCAAATATATTAATGAATATCTAGCGTTCAATATAACGGATATGATCGAGTTTTATAATAAATGAGTTGAATTGGAAATTACAACAAATATTTCTAATAAAATTTCTAAAGTTATAACCCAAGAAACATTAATACAGAGCCTACGACACACACAGTATCACAATACCGTCACTGACGGCATGTTTACGGAACATTGAGCAAGTATCAGTAGTAGCATATACGATTACGCACCGTTAACGTACCGTCAAATCGGACGACTCCGTTAGAATTCCGTTTTGCTCCGTATTTCTAAATAATTCCGTAAGATTTCCGTTTAGTTGTAGTCGTTTACTGTACCGTTGAAACCAAAGTTGAAACGGAGAACTCCGTAATGTTTCCGTTGAAACGGAGTATACTCCGTAAATTTTCCGTTACTCCAACTTTCCGTTACTCCAACTCAACGTCACCGATTTTCTTCCGTTATTGGTGTACATATCAATTCATTCGACTTTGTGAACATGTACAATAAGCTCGGAGGATCGCAGTTGGTGAATGCATCTCATGAAGACCAAAAAAGATAAGTGAATAAAATATAAAAAAATACAAATTGTGTTAAACAATTTTAATTGGGAAACTTATATCTCGAAAAGTATTCTAATGTACACAGAAAAAATAATAGACGTAAATATAGCAACCGATATTAATTGCATTCATTAATCAATCTAGCATTGAAATTCACTAATTTAAATAAAACATTTGTTATTCTTCGTCAATTCAGCAATTACGTTGAATATTTGTACGTCAATATTTGCTAAAACTGCGCCGACTAATAAATTTGCTGCATTGACGTACAAATATTCATATTAGCAAGCGGAATTGCTGAATTAACGAAAAATATCAAAAGTTTTCTATAAATTAGTATATTTCCATGCTGGATTTATTAATGAATGCAATTAATATCGGTTGCTATATTTACGTCGATTATTTTTTTCTGTGTAGTTACAAAATAATTAGAGAAATTAACATGTAAGTACGCGCGAAATGGGTTTAATCCGCCATCTTATGTCTGGACATTTTGAAATTAAATTTGAAAATTATTAAAACACAGCGAATGAGCTAGAATTATTTTCAACTATAAAACACAACAAAATGAATAAATAGGAAAATGTATTTTACCTTAAATTATAATGTTTTCAAGTATTTTTTTCAATTAAAAATATATTCATTAATTTTCATTGATACTACAATTTTTCGAAAATGAATGGATCACTTTTGGAATTTTTGCCAATTTTTTAAATGCATTATTGACTTAACTTTTTGTCGAAAAAATACTTTTGCGGGGTCTTCTTTCGAGTTTTCCTAAACCAGAAAGTTAATTTGTGAGAAATATATGTTGGGTGTAATTACCTTTCATTTGATATAAATATCGATGATATGAAACATAAGATATTCGCTAATAAATGTGACTCCCTATTTGAATGCTTTATAAAACATTCATTGGGGGATATCTAATAAACCTATCCATATAAAATATTTTAAATAATACTCAAAAAATGAACTTACTTCTGCGCAGAATGGCTGTTATGTATTATTCAATTAGCGTATTCACAGTTTCATGGTATTGGTACGACATTGTACGAATACGACAGTACGGCAATTGAACTGTGAGCACCACTTTTCTGATTGTTAAATATTTCGTCAAATATATACAGCTGGTTTTTATAAAATTTGAATTTTTTGAAATTATCATTAATATTCCTCAATTTAAAAAGAAAAAAAAACTTGTGGTATTTCATTTTTATAAGGGATGCAATAACAAATTGACATTTCTGTGATATTGTATTGTATATGTACTACATGGTAAGAATAAATACAATGAACTGTGAATACGCTAAATAAACTTAATCAATTTTTAAAAGTGGATAAAAAGTAATTTGGACAAAAAGTAATTAGTTAGTTTACTTACTTAATTTTCTCTAAAATTCCAATTATATTTGTACTATATAGTACAAATTTAATTTTTACATTAGAATTTTATTCAAAATTTAAATATTATTTAAAAAATGTAAGTTAAACTTTTTTGTAATATTTTAATTATACTTAAAAATTAAATTATCCATATTTACTAATAACATATCATTTTCAAATTTTAAAAAATACATACACTTAGCGTCAATTAAACTAATTGACACCTTGCTATATGTTTCATCCAGGTTGTTCACACCACTCGCCGTATTGTACGCCCTCCTTTAGATGCTGATGGTCCATGGATACCACGACAAGAGAGTCACATTATGCTGACACCGACTATAGCACCACCACCGCCAGCTCAACCACCCGAACCAGAACCGCCAAAACCAAAATTAACACCACAACAGGAACGTCTCAAGCGAGCCATCTATATTGATCGCACATCACGAGTGCTATTTCCTGCACTTTTTGCCAGTCTCAACGGTATCTACTGGATAGTATTTTATGAATATCTATAAATATAATAAGGACATAGAAAAAATGTATTACTACAAAAATAAGAAATTTTATGGGGTTAATCAAAGGTTCTATGTATTTTTGCATAAATTTATTCTTAAATGATTTTATGAGAATATGTTTTAGTTAATTTTCAATAATATGAATGCAAAAATCCAATGACCATACATTTAATACAACGAATGTGGCAACCCTGTTCTTGAGTCAAAAAAAACGACATGTTCCATGTCTTAATAAAAAAAAATATTTTTTTTCCAAACGAATTCAAAGCAAGCGGATTGAATTTACTTGAAAAGACAATTTTTGTGCTGAGAAATTGATTTGAAAATTATTTTACAATTTTGAAATAAAATTCGACCATATTTCTAGCTATAAAAAAACGTGAACATTTACATTTCGGGGAAATGTACTTTTCGAAAAAATTTCCGTTAGAGGAAATATAATTCGGGGATATGTTTATTAACATTCAGTTTCCTTATATTAAGAAAAATTTTGTAATTGCGTCAAGTTCAATTTTCTATATTTTTCTTAATAGTGGGACTTTTACCTAATTATAACGAAAATGTTTTCTAAAAATAAGGAAAATTTTCTAAATTTGAGGTTTTCCTCAACGCTATTTCAAGTCCCTCGGGAAGTAATCTAATATATTGTTTAATTGGTCTTCTTCAAATACATTTCAAGGGGCTTTGAAAGTGCTAAAAATTACAATGACAACAATTTCAAAATTATAACTGTTCTATATTGTTGTAATTCTTAAAATAATGTATTGCTTAATAAAATCATTTAATGTAAGCTATTACCAATATTTCTTTCATTTCATAATTTTTATTGTAAATACATTTTTCAACAAAGTTGCGTAAATGTGATATACAAATAGTTATACGTAAATTTTGTCTAAATTATAATTCTTGTTAGCAGTCTGTGGAGTACTTATCATCAAGAAACATTTTGAAAATCAAATACTATGAAATATATTGAAATTATAAACTTCTAAACTAAAGGTTATCTGTATGTTAACTACCAGTATTCTTATTTATCAGCAAATAATAATAAAAGAATAAATGAATATAATAATTAAAATAAAATTTTTATATGTATTATTTTGAACTTTATTTTTTTAATCTAAGATTTAACTACACGCATAGAAATCTAATATTACTTTTAACAATTTGCCAAAAATTCAATAAAACATCTTATATGAAGAGAGTTGAGGAATACTTGGAAAAGGTACTCTATAAGAATTCACGGTGTAAATTTTAAAGGAATAAAATAGATTGGAGTTATTTTAGAATTGATAGAATTTATAAATTCTATATTCTATAGAATCCTTGATATACATCGGCATGGCCATTATGAAGCCTTCGACGGTAAAATTGGATAATGACATAAATCATTTTCCAAAATGAAACAATGATCGGTAAACTGCATATCTACCCAAAAATACTTTAAAATCGATAATATGACAGAAAACAAAGAAAACCATATGTTGAAGTTTTGTTTTCTCAACAAAGTTAGGCTCAGGCTCACGAAAATAGATTGTAAATTGAAAGTGAAAAATAAAAATTTGTTTTCCAAATAAATTAATTCTAACATATTTTAATTAAAAAGGCTCACTTATTGTAGACTTATTCAAGATTCAAAATAGAAAATTTTTTCAACGATCTTAAATGAAGCATTTCGCTCAAAATGTTAAACCTCTGAATTAAACTGAGATATTCAGGATCTTGAAATGAGACAGTAAAACGCTCATATTAGAGCCTCAGTCACTTATTAAAACATTTTTGACTGCTTGAATGCTGTGAAATAATGAAGTCTACCAAGCTGCTTGTACCATGTAAACGCATAGCAATAAGTGCGATCAGAATAAGTCGTACGACTGAGTTCTATCGTACAAACGGCGCTTTTGTCCAGCACTTCCAGCAAACACATAAATTCAGTGTTTTTGGTACAATATATAAAAAATCGCCAAAGGCAGCAACTATTAAACCTGCGATGTGCACTCGTCAAAAACTGTGCACGAATGACAAAATACATTAAAGCTGGAGTTATAATGGACGTAACGTAATGTGGTCAAA
This sequence comes from Dryomyza anilis, assembly GCA_951804985.1. Taxonomy (NCBI): domain Eukaryota; kingdom Metazoa; phylum Arthropoda; class Insecta; order Diptera; family Dryomyzidae; genus Dryomyza; species Dryomyza anilis. Next base: position 27,758,902 of record OX638132.1, on the reverse strand, counting down.
TGTCATCGGGACGGGACGTAACAATTCGATAAATGCGTAACAATTCGATAAATGGTTATAATGAACATAACGTGACGTACGTGGCAGGGACGTAAAGATCCTTAGCATTTGGATTGCTACGTTACATTTCGTTCCGGTGACATTTGACAAAGTACGGCCATTATAACTCCAGCTTAAGTCTGATGGGTTTGAGTTTACATATTCACCTTGTTTGACAGGCCAGTGAAAAAGACAAAATTTTTAAAGCACTTGCTTCGTTTTTCTGTTTTGTGTCGTTCGTAACATCTTCACGACACGATTTTGATAAAATCTAACTCAATTTTACAACTGGACTCTACCGTATAAACGGCGCTAATGGTGTGTGTACACACTACAGGGATAAAAATAAAAATGGCTGCCGCACATAAATTATTATAGCAAAATTGACAACTCTATAACGATTGCAGCGCCACTGCGTCTGTCAATCTGGCAACGCTGTCGTACCTAACCTTCCTTTTTACCATAGTTTCTGTGCGGTGTACACGTGTTTTCAAAGATGGCACCCGTCGAAAAAGCTAAAAAAACCGTGAAATCGGGCAAGAAAGTTAACAAACATCCACTAAACAAATATCTAAATGGTGGAATCTTGCGTTACTCCAAGAGCCAGGTAAAAATTGCCAACATAAAGGCCAAAAAATGCATTTAAACATTTTGATTTCTGCTGGCCGCACATGAGTGCCTCGCACGCACTAGCCCCTGTTGAAATTAAATATTTATGTGAAATAATGAGTGCCCTTTTGTGATGACATATGCAAATATGAAAATAAAATGTTTTTTAAATTGAGATTATGCGAATAATGTACGTTAAAAAGTGTTCGACAAAAAAAAATATATTTCAAAATTCCAATAAGAAATCTGCGCAATAGTTCAATATTTTAATAAATTAGCATTGTCTTCGTTTTAAGCACACATCAACTATTTAACCTGTGCTAATGTTTTGCTTTTATTTGTCCAGATGTACAAGCGTCGCGCTCAGTACCGCTTGAAGAAGACAAAGCGTCCAGTTGTCAAGAAGGAGAAGACCCCCATCAAGAAGGTGAAGAAGATTGGTGGTCCCAAGAATGGCGGCGAACGTGTTGTTTACATGAAGAAGGCCAAGTCCAACTACCCCACCAAGACTTTCGTGAAGAATCGCCCAGCCAAGGGCACCTTCAGCCGTCATGCACGCAACGTGCGCCCCAACATGAAGCCCGGCCGCGTGCTCATCCTTTTGGCTGGCCGTCACCAGGGCAAGCGTGTCGTCCTACTGAAGGCTCTGGATTCTGGTCTCCTGTTGGTCACCGGTCCATTCGCAATCAACTCATGCCCACTGCGTCGCGTTTCGCAGCGTTTTGTGATCGCCACTTCCACACGCTTGGATTTGGGTGACTTCAAGGTGCCAGAGAACCTGAACGACGCCTACTTCCGTCGCATGAAGGTCAAGACAGAGAAGAAGTCTGGCGAGGGTGACATCTTCGCTGCTAAGAAGCAACGTTTCGTGCCCAGCGAACAGCGCAAGAAGGACCAGAAGGAGGTTGATACCGTCATCCTGAAGGCTCTGAAGACCAACCCAGAAGGCAAATTCATGAAGAAGTACTTGCAGAACATGTTTGCCCTGGGTTCGTCACAGTACCCACATCGCATGAAGTTCTAAGTTGTCTCATTTTCGGAGAGAAGTGGAGTTCTGACCACAGAATTTAACTTCTGTTGCTTTTTATTTTATGTATAACAAAGAAAAACCCAACAAACAAAAAATATTAAAATAAATTTGTAAAATACATTTACAACACAAAAAATATTGCAATTTTCAATTTTTTATTAATTCGTTAAAGATAAGTCCGATTAAGCATATAGAACGATTTTTGAGCTGAAAAAATAAAGTTTTAGAAATCACGCTATTCTGAAGCAATTTTTTTCTACGATTTCGACACATGAACTAGGTTGGTTCCCATCAGAACTGCTTTGCATTTGACTTCAAAATTTTAAAAATAAAAAATTGTTTGGCCAAATATCAAATGAAAATAATTAGCATAAAAGTATCAACAATGGCATTTAGTTCTGGCAAAACAGTTTTTTTTACTGCGTCCGAGAGACGAATCCAAAAGGTTAATATATTTGTTGTATTTATGAACAACATTTGTACATTGAATGTTCTACATCATTTTTCCTTTGTATACATTCATGGTTGATGAATTCTTTATGTTTGGCCACGAGTTGTGACGGTATGAATATAAATAATCAAAGACTAATGGTTCTGAAGTCATATTTTTCGACGTAAAATAAATGTAGAACATTTTTCATGATAACCCTGAATTATTTAAAAATTTATAATTGAAAGTTTTTTTTATATATTTTTAAATTCTATTCAAAAATCTTAGTAAAAATGATATTTTATTTTTATAAACATTTGATAATTTCATAAGCATTTGATTTTTCGTAAATAATCTCGGTTTTGATTCTCAGATGTGAACCTAAAAAGCATTTTCTCCTTGAGCCTAAAAATGGTCTTGATGAAGAATCTATAAAGAGCAGTTCATTAGCATAAATTATGAATATGTTATTTTAATTATTCTTTTATATTATCATATATCATTGCTGTCTCAATTACAATGACGCATAATCAGACAATTTAACGTAGACTTTAAAAATAAATTCGAATTTTTTGACAAATTTTGTATAGAATAAATTGACAAAAAGCTGATTTTAATTTTAAAGTTGACTTCATGCGCAAATATTATTGGCGAAATTTGATAGGTAAAATAATTTTTGTCGAAAAATGATAGAAAATGTCGTAAAAACTACAAAGTAACCAAAATATTTAATTAAGCAAAAAAAATGTACAAATACATATATAATAAAATACGAAGATAACAATATTAAAAAAAGAACAGAGACACCGTCGTAGCTAAAATCCGAATCTACGCTACGAATTTTGAGCTACTCTAGAATCCGTGCGAAGATTTTTGAATACGATACCTTCCAAATTATATCATGCAATTTGGTTCAAACATTAATAACACAGTGCAACAAAAACCCCCTTTTTTGTGCCAGAGATTTGACAATTGTTTTTAGAGTCTTTGAGAAGCCTGAAGAAATTTCACCTAACAAACTTATGTCCTATCACGTCAGGTTTACGTAATATATCACCATAATGGTCCTAAAGTGACCGCAATATTACCGTTGATTTATTGAGAAAACTATAGTAATAATAATAATAGTTTGGCACTACAGTCCTATAAGAACATAGGCCGAGCTCTCTCACCATTTTGAGCTGTGCGTGTTACATTTGTACTCAAAGTGGTGGGACCTACAGTTTATTGCCGAATCCGAACGGCGGGTGAGAGCTTTTCATAGGCAATGTTTTACTCTCGTAGGTTTGCCATTTACTGCCGAGAGGTACCGCGGTATAGAAAAATGTTTCTATGAAAAGATGTTGTTGGCCCCAGTCCAGGTTTGAACCGGGGACGTTGCAGTCCAACGCACTAACCACTGAGCTACCGCGGCTACAGTAGTTATGGATTTATTGTCTGAGAACCAAATGTAGACACTATACAATACTGGAAGAATCCAGTATTAGAATAGATATCTTTATAATGGTTTCAGCGATTTGGCTTCATTTACATTCAATATCATAAATTTGTAAAAAAAAATGTATGTACTGTAAACTTGTGACCTATCACTTCAGGATTCCCAATACAACGAATCGTTTTAGTTTTTGTACTTACGAATATTTGAAAACATACAATCTGTGCTTAATATAAATGAAACCATAACTCAAATGGCCTTGACTTCTATGGCAATTTTTACTGTTTGGATGTGCTTAATGTTTTTCCCAAAGACATAATGATACATTTATTAATTCTTCATATAAATTGGGCAAATTATCTGCAAAGATTTTTTAAAAATCCTTAATATTGATGGTTTAAGGACGAGATAGAAAATTAAAATGTACTACAAAAAAGATCCTTAGGTGAATGCCAACATTTGGTTTTCAGTCAAGAAATCTATATCTAATATCGTTTTCCAGAAATGTTTCTATGGAAATTAAGGATTTACCAGATATTTGGGGGTCAATACCTCGAAATCCTGACGTGATAGAACATAATTTTATAGTATGATACAATTTTTGACATATTCAGGATATTAAAAAAAAATCCAAATCCTTGGCACCTCTAAAGGATCATATGATTTTAAACTACGAAAAACTTAATTATTTTGCAGTTTCATATAAACTAAAAAAAATACTTTGCAGTGCTCAGTATTAGAGAAACTATAGCTCGTACGGCTTTGACATATTTGGCCACTTTTTATGTTTTTTTATGCTGAATATTTTTTGTACAATATGATACATTTCTAACTCCTTAACATGAAATTAGTCGATTATGTAGAGTGATCCTTTGAAAAACATTAATATTGATATTAAAAGGACGAGATAGAAATTTAATATGTACTACAGATATGAAGCATTTGGTTCTCAGACAATAAATAATAACTATTTTTTATATGGATATCAAATTGAAATCCAGAATTTGAGGTACCCAGAGCATTTGAGGGATTTTGCGGGAAATTGAGAGAATTTGTTATGAGAGATTTTGGGAGAATCGCATGAGGAAAAAATGTATTTTTGTTTGAAATTTCATATGGCCAATGGCCATTATCCTTGAACATCCAATAATTGTGGCCGCCACATGTTCATGTTAAGAAGACTTAAATTTTCCAAAGGATTGATTAATTAGTTTTAAAACGAGATCTTAACGGAGTTTCTAGCATTATGAGATAGTCCAATAACCACCATACAAAAGTGGGATTTTATCAATTTTATAACTTTCAGTTATATCTCTTCCAACTGTATCTATTTAAACTGGTATCTCTGGAAATAGTGGTCGGAAAAATATAAAAAAAATGATCAATATATACCTAGATGACCCCTGTCAGTTGCCAAAGTTCCCTTGAAATCGCAGAGAGTGCGTTGCAACTCCTCGTCGATTTGGTGTGGAATGGCTCAAATACGATTTAAAATTTATATTTCAACATTTTGATATTTCGATATCTTTTAATCCTACAAAGAAATGTTTGTGTATCTATAATTTCAAACTTTTTTCGATATTTTATAGCTTTAAAACAGGGGTACTGCACGAAACGAAAACAATTGCGTTTTCAATCGTTCAGTTCTGAACAAAGCAAAAAAAACAAAAAAATAAAGTTTTTGTTCTGAACGAAACAAAATTATTTTGATCCAAAAAAAAAACGTTATGTTTTAAATTCAAAAGTAAAGTTTTTGTTCAGAACTTTATTTTTGAAATTTTAAAATAAAGTTCTGAACGACAAAATTAAGCACGAGTTTCACAAATGTTTTGGGTAAAATGTTGTTATAGAGTGTTGTGGTCGTTACAAAATAATTATGCTATTTTCTATCCCGTAGCATCGGCAGTTTAAGGGTCAGTGCGTTAGACTGCGAGCCGAAAGGTCCCATGTTCAAATCAGGGCTGGGGCTAACGCCATATTTTCATAGAAAACATATTTCTATACCGCGCTCTTACCCCCGTCGCTCGGATTCGGAATTAACAGCAGGACACCACCACTTTGAATACAAATACGCTCAGCAGTAATGGTGAACGAGCTCACGCAGGACTCGGCTTCAGGAGTGTAGTGCTAAACTATTATAATAGCATCAACCAACTTCCAGTTCTCCTGCGCATCGTGACAGGACATCAAACATAAAAATTTCCCTAATTGCTATAAAACACAAACCATGAACTAGGTTTCCCATCTAGCAGATATGGAAGATTGTGATTGGACAAATTCCTCAAGATAAATAAAAGCTGCCGAGTGGTCGTTACAGGAATTTAAAGGGTTTGGATTTTAAGTGTAAGAAGCAAGCTAAAACACAGGCTCGACAGAGAACATTATTTGAGTACTTTTGTCGCGAAATAAAGCTGCGGCATCATGATGCGACCGATGAGTAATGGGTAAAGTTAAGCTAAATCTGCGGTTTAGAAAGAAATCGCCGGGAATGTCCTTGTGCAAGCTGGCTGTAGTAACAATGACTTCGAGTAAGCCAAGGCGACATATATAAATGCGTGCGTCTTTATTTCGTTTGTGCAAATAGCATAGTGCGAGCGCGGCAATGAGACGTTGGTCATGTGCTGGCGCGCTTTAAATAGGCTCTAAATGCATTCTCATGTTGTTTAAGTAGCTTTGGTTCTGCGCTTAAAACTTGCAACAGCTGATCGATGCAGTTTAACGCTAAGATATGTCTTGGCAGCAGTGCTTGTAGCAACAGAGTTTGCAGCGTGAACGGGCGTTTCGAAGAGCAGCGTGAGTTGACCCAGCGTTTGTGCTCTCTGTTGTTTCATGTGCTTTTCTGGTACTACTGCTTTTAAAGTCAGCAAGAGTTTCGTCAACTGCGCCTGCAGCATCTTTTGTAGCGACTGCTATTCAAGTTGCGTCGCCAGAAGCAACAATTTTCAAAAGTTTCATAAAGAAAATTTGTTTACAAAATATTAATTTAATTTTTTTGAAGTATAATTTTTTGGTTTGAAGTTTTGAACGAAAACTAAAATATTTTGTTAATTTTAAGAACTTTATATTTCAAGAACGATTCAAGCGTTCTTTAAAAAATATCGTTTCTTTTAGAACTTTGTATTTGAAACATTATTTTTTTGTTCAGATTGAAACGATTTTTTCTGATATTTATTTTTTGTTCAGTACCGCTGCTTTAAAATATATGTCGACATTTTTTGTTTCGGCGTTCTAAGCAATTTGCGATATAAACAAAATCCAAATAAAACAAATGCATATTATTTTGATCTCAACAATTTTTATTTTATATTTATTTTATTAGCTTCTATCGAATTTTATTTTGCTTTGAATTTAAGCCATACGATGTTGATGGCTAACTTTGAACTTATGCAAAATTCGTTACCTTTATTCCAGCTTCATTGAGGTTCTGAATCTTCTGCGCCCCTGCAAGTACCACATGGTCTCGTGGTAGGTGCGCGGCAGCACTTCACGCACCTTGTCCTGTGCAATAAACGTATAATAGAACACATTTGAAGTGACTTGCGTGCCGGTGGTTGCATCCAGAATATCGGCCACTGTCATCACTTGCAGATAATTCATATCCGAATATACCACGTACGCCGTCATTTTGATGAACGATGATACGCTGACGGGCTTCTCGAACGTAATGTCACTGATGTGCGACAATTTCGGACGTGTCGTGCAGTACATGTATGCGCAGACCCAACTAATTTCGAGTGCGTTGCGCATTAAAAACCCACCAAAGACGTGATTGTGCGCATTGCGATTCTCCGGAAATGAGGCTATCGTATTGCTGACAAAGCTATCCGACATCCAGCAGGCATTTGCCGGCAACGTGCGTCGATTCAACTCCATAGTATCCAGCGAGGTGGTGCGTTTGAAGATATTATACATGAGTGTTTGCTCAAAATCATTCGGTTCCACTTTGAATAGGGACGAGGCCTGCACTAGCTGACGACGTTTCTTACGCGATTCGCCGCCCGCCAGTATTTTTTGTTCATGTTCATTCGCGGGCGCAATAGGATTGACGGCGGCAGCACCGGTATTGGTGGCATTACGCGCAGCCATTAGAAATAGCGCACGCGTGATTTTCTTGTAGACTCCGTTGTCCATTTGTTCCAGCCAGACGACAATTTCCATTGAGCTGCGTCCCACCCAGGAAACATGTCCGGTAAGACGAATATCTTCAGTTGCTTTTGTGACCAAGTCGGAATAGTCCACCTGATCGACCAGTATGGTAACAAATGTATAGGGTAAGTTGACATCGGCTGGCAATGAAGGAACCTTCACGTGTCGATGACAGACCCAGACTAAAGCACAAACAGTGTTAGTGCGACTGAGTTAGGCATTACAGTAAACTCACCCGCAAACATATCCATATCCTCCATCAGTCTGCCTAGACGCACATGTCCCAGCAGAGCCACATACTTGTCCTGGAGCGATTTACTCTCGCTCAATGGAATTATTGCGGATGTAAAGGAGTCTTGCATGGAGCGGGCTGGTAAATCTTCTAGTTTGGGCTCGTATTTGCTAAGATGCTCTCGTGTTTTGGGAATTGGCGTATAACCCTGCTCTAGTCCCAGCCGCTCCATCATTTTCGTCTTGACTAAAAATTAAACGAAATTCATTATATGCGTCAATGATCAAAACTGGCTTCAGTGCTCACCATCTGCCATGGTGCCTGCACTTTCTGCTCCTTTGGACGATTCCAAGAATCCAATGCGACGCACAAAACTGTTTAAAAATTAAGAATTTGTATTTATTCAGGTTAATTTAATGTCATGAAATTACCCTGCATTTCCACCATTTTTCCACGAATCAAAAGAAGTCCTTAGCACACTGTTTTGTCCAATTCTCAAGGCGCAGCGCAACATTATAGTTGTAGATTTTATTAATACCCTTCTGTTTGTAGCAAAAAATCAATGCGTATTTTCCAAACGTTGTATTCACTTTTTTTTACACCAACCACATTTCAATGAAATATGTATTTCTCATTTTACATTTTGCAGAGAGTTTAAAACAATGACGTAATTAAACTATTTGTAATTTTGAATTATGACAACAAAAAAAAAATAACACTACTTAAAATCAAATCACTGTGTGTTATTATTGTTTTTCGGCAATGATGCCATCTAATAGTATTTTAAACGGTTAAACCCACGATACAATTATCCCAGCAGTAAAATATTCAAAGTACTTCGGAAATCATTAATGAGTTCATGATGATATTCTGGGATATTTCACAGTACTTTGAATGTAAGTTGGCCGTTATATGAAAAAGTAACTACATAAGATTACACTTACGGCATAATGTGGTTCAAATGTAATGTGGTTATTTGATATCGTTCTAAATCGTCTGCATGCCATGACGAAAGAATTGTATCAACCTTGAAATCTGCTACTTTAAATTTCTGTTGCGCACGCGGTCGTGTTATTTTATGCAATCTTGTGTTGGACGTTGTGATAGTTGGACGTTGCGATAGTTGGACGTATTTGATAAGTAAAATAAAAAAATTAATATAAACCAGTTGGGAAGGTTAGATCACATGGGAAATTTTAAAGTAGGTGTAATTATGATAGTTAGGATTATCAAAATTATAGTCGGTCTAAGCCGACTATAAATACCCTACACATATGTGTGGTTACCATTCAAAGTGATATATAGGTCACCAGGGTATACAAATCCTGAAAATAACTACAAACATTCAATCGCTGAAGAATTTCCATTCATTTGATACCCATATTTACAAATGGGTAGGTGTACCGAATTTCGATTTTTTTTTTTGTGAACCACAAGTCTTTTCGCCGGAAAACATTATTATCATGTATTTGAGCATGATGTCAATATATATTTGACCAAAAAAGTTTACCTAAGCACGTATACACAAAAATTGATCTTTATATGTACATTTTATATAAGGTATTTGAACATAAGTGGTCGGATCATAGGTCACAATGGACCGATCTCGATTTTTTCATACAGCGTAGGTATATTAGTAATCTAAGTTATAAGTTTCATTTATCTAGCTCTTCAATTTTAAAAGTAGTAGGGATTTCAACAAACAGACAGACAGACGGACATACAGACAGACGGACAGACATACGGACAGACGGACATCGCTAAATCGACTCAGGAGGTCATGATGATCAAGAACCGGAGATGTTTCCTTCTGGGTGTTACAAACGGCGTACCAAACTGAATATACCCTTTCACTCTTAGTGTAGGGTATAAAAATGTAAGGCTCATATTACTATTAACTTTAATTTGTATCATCTTTCTATTTGTTTTATTCAGATTGACAGAAATAAAACTAATTGTTGTTTATAATATATCAATAAGAACGGTGTACAGCGATTTTGGTAGGAATATATAGACACTTTTATGTAAAATTTTGTAGTAGTTATATTTATTTATTTACAGAAGCAATAAAAACAGAAGGATGCCCAGAGAACGATGTTTAAAAATTATAAAAGCAGACAATTTTGATAATTTTCCAAAAACAAATATGTTCTTTAAAAACAAATTGTTGGATAATTTTAGGGATTAAATAATTTCATTAATTCCCATTCGCCTTCCATTACAGAGTAAACGAAAAGAGAGTGAGGTTTGCATGATTGCCTTATTACTTTCATATGTAGGAATAGGAGTAGAGTATATCCTATTCATAACTAACTTTGTAAGTCAGATAATGATCCGTGTTCCAATGTCAAAATATTAATGTAATGAAGCAATCATGGAGCCTCATTCGCCTGTCATTACTTTGTCATGGAACGTGTAAGTCATCCACCTGCCTATAACACTCCTGGGTTAAAATAAAGCGGAATGTCGATCCGGAAAGTCGATCCGGAATCGAGGTGACTCGGGATACAAAATCATCGAAAGATACCGCTGGGTATACACGGCAGAAGTATTAGAGTTCTTGTTCTTCTTAGGCGTCTCCATGATACATGGGTCAACATTTCTCATTGTCCATGTCTGCACTTATGTTCGGAGAACTGATACAAATGTAAATACAACAAAAAAAAATGAATGTTAGATTTTTTTCACATCTTATTAGGACTTACAAGGGGTTATCATTTTTCATATGCATTAGTATTAGATTATGTATATATTTAATTAAATAACAAACTTTAGACTTAACTATTGTAAATGTATATATTTTATTATCTACCATTTTCTAAATCTAATTGCATTGTTTGGCTTTTAAGCTTTAAATGTTTTTGAAATAATTAGAATAATAAAAATTTCTGTTTAAAAACGTGGCAACTCCAAATTGTGATCAGCTGGTTTTCATTTACACATTGGTGAGTTGGTGAGATTATAACAAACAGAATTTGGAATTTGCGATATAAACAAAAATTGCAAAATTTAAAATATTGTTAAAGTTTATTTAATGTTGGGCACATTGGAGCGATGTCCTGGCGCTTATTGTGGCCGAACTCTGCATGAGAATAGTACATGGAGCGATTGTGGTGCTTGCCCCCGTGGTTCCAGAGTCAACGAAAGTTTTGCTTGTGCCACATGCATGGAAGACTTGAGTAGCTACTCCTGGCTTTATTTGGGTTTTATGGCTATGCTTCCACTGATGCTGCATTGGTTTTTCATTGATTTAGATGTTAAGGACCGCAAGTAATAACATTGACTTATAATGATTTAAAAGTGTGGCAAAAATGTAATTCTATTAGGTTTTCGAAAAAGCAAATTGTGTTGAATACTTGTGCATTTCTGGAAGTCTCGATATCTGCTACGCTTTCAATTTTGCTTATGGAACCCATTTGGCGATTGCGTCTGCATGCGTGTGATGTTCGCAAATTCACTGATTGGTATACTCTATTTTATAATCCAGCACCCAATTACGAGACACGATTACACTGCACACAAGAGGCGGTATATCCACTGTAAATAAATATTGATTTGAACTACACTTTATGAACTATTTTTGGTAACTCTTTTGTATTACAGGCAGACAATTGTCTTGGTATTTTATTTTCTGTGTCTTGTCACCATGTTTATAATGCGTCCCATTGTGAGTTATATTATGGATATTCGTGGAAAGGCACCCATCTACTCAGCACTTTATTTTCTGCCACTTTTAACTTTCGTGCATGCGCTGGCCTGTGGACTGATTTGTATATTTTAAAAATTGGTTTTGAAAATATCGGCCTCTCAATGTTATGTATCTTACAGATTACTCGTTTCCCTACTTAAGCGTGGCAATATCAATGATTACAAATGCAATACATTATTCGCTGAAATTGGATCAATCAATGAAATCATTGATACAGTCTACATTTAAGGAAACCAAGAATTTGGTGATCATAGGTAATAATTTGTTTTTTTTTTATAGTTATAAAATTAAAACATTCATCAATTTAGCACTTCACTGGCTTTTCTTGGCGTATGGCATAATTTCGTTAGGTCATCATTATGCGCTATTGGCCTTCGTACCATTTCCATCGATATTTTATATTTTAACAGTACGTTTCACTGACCCATCTGAGTTTCGCGATAGAGAGGAGCGTGCCAATTAATTATTGTATATATATAGGCTTAAATTATATCCATTTAATATTCAATATAATAAATATAAAGTATACCTATAAAATCGTATTCAAAAACAATATAAACAGTAGTTTCCGAAGACTGTAATGGGCTTGCATCTGTAACCAGTTGTTATCAATCGTTAATGTCGGTTTTCATTTATTTTAATTGAGTTTAACACAAAAGTCCTAAAGTAAACTAAAACAGAGTCTTGTTTTTTAAAATTTAAATTGAGTTAATTTATTTTTATTTTATTTATTATTTCCAATGTAATTAATAAGCCTAAAATAAATATAATTTGTTATAAACACATAAATGTATTTTAAATTTTCCATTTGCATCAATAACTTGTGCATCATAAATATGGCTGTGCGATTAATCGATTAATCAAATTATATGATTAATCAATTTCCTGATTAATTGATTAATCAAGATTTTTGATTAATCAGAACATTGATTAATCAATTAATCAGGATTCTGATTAATCAAAATTGTGATTAATTGATTAATCAGTATTTTGATTAATCAGAATTTCTGATTAATTAACTTTTGCGTCGCAAAGGATTAATAAATATTTTACAATATGTTTCTTGAATATTTAGAACACTATCTATTATTTTTTAATTATTTTAAAAATAAATTTTCACTTTATTTAAGTTGACAAAATTTTCAAATGCTATTGAATAAAATTAATTCATTTTCAATTAATCAAAATGCTTATTAATCAGATTAATCAGGGTTTCTGATATTAATCAAGATTTTGATTAATCGCACAGACCTAATCATAAAGTTTCTAACTATTGAAATAAATTCGAATGTTGTAATCAACGAACATTTATCAAACTTATCAAAAACTATAAATTTATAAACAAAAATTATTGTTTTAAAGAAATGAAAATTGTAACATAACATCAGAAGTGATTCCCAGAGACTTCTGTAGTATCAAGTACAAATATTAAGTGTAGGGCACTATACAAATATTTTTTTATTCAAATAAAATTTTAATTATCAGTTTATCAAAAAACACAACTATTAATCATTAATTTGTTATTCGAACAGCAAAATAAATTTGTTTGAAATTTCAATAAAATTTTAAAAAATCGCAGTATTTTTTTAAGAAGAAAAAAAAAACAATCCAAGTGTGACCCATTTTTGAAAATTTTGAATTGTGACCTTGAAAAACGCTCGATTTAGGAGCTACAGATTTACCAGGGATACATATTCAGTGAATCGAATGGCATCATTACATTTTTCGTATGAAGGAAAAACCAATAAAAAAGGGAAAAAACACAATTGTTCATATATATAATTCTAATTTTGTTCAGAATTCTCGCCCATATATTTTTATAATTTTGTGCAGTATTCTCTCCCACATTTTTTTTTTCGTTGTATTTTTTCTGTGGTATTTTTATGATATTTTTAAAACAGATCCTTCGCTATTTTGTGGTATTTTTAATTGTAAAATTATTTTATAGTGTGAGAATGTCTATGGTGAGAATACTATGGTGTTTTGTGGTATTTCTTGATATCTAGCGTGAGATAAAGGTATTTTCTGTGGGAAAAAAAACCTGGCAACAATGCTCAGGTGACGGTATTTCAATTTGATTTATAAATCACGGGATTCCTGCTAAAATTGTGGCATCTCATGAATTCAAGAAATGTCAGAATAGTTTTTAAAAAAATGATATAGGGTAGCAATTAATAAAATTCTACCATGGAATGGTACATTGGTAGTGAATGGGTTTCCGAAAAAAAGGGCCTGACTAAAAAGGTTCTCAACATCAAGTTCGAGGCTCTTGATAAACCTTCAGAAATCGCTAAAGTGGTAATCGCTGTTGAGGCTGTCGATAATATTGATGGACATGAAACTTTGTATTTGGCTGCCGACAAAGCTGCAGCTATGCAAGAACTCCAGTTAGGCACCGCGCGTACTCCTATTGATTACTACGTGGAGTTACTTGTACGACAGATGATTGTCGGTGAGGAGGCGCGTTGTAGCATCTCAACAAAATCTGGCCAAATCGATTTTGTAATGCGATTAGAGCAGTTGATGGAATGCCGTCAACTTTTCCATCTCAATGTAAAGGATATGTACCAACTCGCACTTCAATACAAAGAGAATGGCGTGGTCATGTTCAAAGAATATCCTAAGTTTGCGCATGAATACTTTGCACGTGCGGCAAAATTTTTAATATCTTACAAACCATTTGAAGCCCTGACATCGGCTACTGACGGCGTTGATGGTAAAGATATGACATCTCTATTTATGAACATACAGACCAATTTGGCAGCCTGCCTTTTACTGCAGAAACGCTATCAGGATGTTCTATATCAGACGCAATATGTGGAGACTACAATGGAGCCAACGGATAAAAGTATTTATCGGCGTGCCTTGGCCTACTACCATATGAACGAATTTGAAGCGGCACTTAAAACCATGGAGAAGTTGCCGAATTACCAAGAGCAACGCGATTTTGCAAAGCTGCATGCAAACATAAAAGCGAGCTGGAAGACAAGCAACAGTCAGTATAAAGACATTGTGCAGCGTATGTTTAATTAATGCTTAAGTGGGAATAAATGTTTAAAAAAATAGAACACAATATTTTTGTATTTGTAACTGCACATTTTTATTTAAAGCCATTTACAAACTGTTATTATAAAAAGTTTATATTTTCTACGAGTTCTACTTGGAGCGCGTGTTTCTCTTTTTACTCCTACCGCCATCGTGTTTAAACTTTTTAGTTCCAGCATCGCTTTTCCTGAACTTTCGACTGTCACCATCGCTTCGTTTGAACTTTCTATTGTCACCATCGCTTTTTTTAAACTTTCTATTGTCGCCATCGTTCTTGCGGAACTTTCTATTGTCACCATCGCTTTTTTTAAACTTTCTATTGTCGCCATCGTTCTTGCGGAACTTTCTATTGTCACCATCGTTCTTGCCGAATTTTCTGTTATCGCCATCATTTTTTTTATATTTTCTAGAGTCACCAGTGTTCTGTTTGAACTTTCTATTGTCACCATCGATTTTTTTGTAGCTACTCTTTCCTTCATTGTCCTTCTTAAACTTTTTATTTTTAAATTTAAGGCTGGGTGGAAGACTTGGGCGTTTACGTGAAGAATTTTCATTTTTTTTGAAAAGTTCTACAAAGAATATTAAAATTTAAATATAAAATATAATTATCATACATTTTTGGAATATACCTTCATCCGGTTCTTCGCCAACTTCATCCTTATAGTATTTAGCATCGTCTTCTGCTCCACTGTCTTCACCAAATTGTTCCACCTTACGTTTCTTCCATGCAATATCTTTCTTCTCTTTAAGATTGCGGGCACGATTTTCAGCTTGCACTTTCTGTCGTTGTTCTTTGAGTTTTTGTTTCTTTTCAATCATTTTACGCATAACTTCCTTTTCTTCTTCTGTCTTAATAATGTGATCGTGATAAAGCACTTCGCCGGTGAGCAATCCGTCCTCAATTTTCATCAGCTGCATTGTTACACGTGGACCAATTTCATATAATTGCACTGCCGATTTGTTATTCTCCAAATTTCCTTTACGTTTAATAGTTTGAGGTAATACAAACTGTGAGTTCTCGTCTTCTTCGGCTTCCGATTCTGAAGCAGCGCCATCTCTATTGGAAAAACATACATTATTTTGATTGTAAATATATGGTACATGTCTCCATATAGATTAACAAATGGGCATTCTATAATTTTGGACTACTATTGTATAAATTAAATTATTCTTTTAATGTATGCACTTTTTGGATGTTTGATTGATAAAAAAAATACATAAACAAACATTTTACGTCGCAAATAAATGTATACGTACTGCATAATAAAGTCTGCAATATCTTCGCATTTGGCCAGGTTGGGAATTTTTCCCATTACGATTTTTTTGACGCCCTTGGTGAGTCCCACAGGCACAACTTGTATCGCATAGTGGCGCATCTCCACAAGACTCGTCTGGGGGCTGTAAGAGTAGAGCACACAGCGACGTATGGTACCTATGTTGACCTTAAAATCATACAGCGCATTTAGTAAATAAACACAAAGATTCTACAAAATCCATACCTGTGCCAAGTTGATGGCGGGAAACATGTTCTGAAACGTTGATGCCATCAACTTGAGATGTTTCCCATCGCCTGTAAAGTTATTCATCACTACTAATGGAGAATGTTTGAAAATCTCATCGTCTACAAATTGTCGCTTGCTCGCCGAGAGAATATCGCGCGCTAATGTAAATTGATGCACCTATAAAATAAGAACAATAGATTTATTGCTTTTACACGGGGGTGCTGTTTATCAGTGGTCTACTTTAAATGTCAACGTTGGACCGCGCGGCATACGTAGAACTTTGAATGACAACTGTGTAGATGCCTTGTTGAATATTCCCATGTGCGATATGTGAAAGAACCCGCTCATGCTAACGAAATCCTTTATGCGATTTATTTTCTTCTCCTTGAGACTGGCCGCTGTAAAGGGTTCCATAATACGTCGGAAATCGAGCGTCAGATCTGTTATGTATGGGCACGAGAGTCCACGATGTATTATGAAGGAATGCGGCGCCTCCACCAGCTCCGATGGTTCATTGTCCTTAAAGGCATTTGTGCGCTTCTTGGGATGCGTTTTCTTCGCCTTGCCCATTTTATTGATGGATTATTCAAAATAAAAACAGTAGTTCGAATTTTAAACCGCGTGCTGCTGAATGAACACGATGAATTAGATTGTGTGTGTGACAAAACAAAAGTAATAAATGTCAGAGTAATGAAAAATGTGCAACATGACAAAATTCAAAGAGTTGATTTTCGTACTATTTTGAGTACTTTTTTTATACAAAGTACCAAGATCCCAGTATTAATACTTTTTTTCGATGAAATTATTACTCCAGAAAATCATTTGCTTTTTCATCATCTTTCTCTACGAATCGATGGAAACGGAGAACAAAAATGTATTCAGCAGACAGTATTAAGTACGAATCCATTCCACTTTACGTATTTTAAAAACATATGATAATTGCTTAGAAAAACACAAAAATACTATTCCCAATATGCCATTGCACTTAATATTGACTTGCGAATGCTTTGAAATCAATCATTACTTTTGAATCGTAGAGTTGAGGTTAACGTTTGAAACACCTTTAACCTAAATTTAAGAATCATAACATGAAAATTCCCTTATATTCAAATCAATATTAACAGTAATTCTTAAATTGATTTCAACGTTTACTTCAATGCAAGATTTAGCCGTATTTTCAACACGATATCAAATTAACCTACATTTAGTTTTTTTCTTTTAAATATTGACTTAATACTGCAAAATAAGTAAAAAAAGGGAATCTTCATATGGGACAATAAAAAGGGCATTTTTCAATTCGTTATCCCGTTATATGTCATCCAACCAATATCTTACACTTCAAGCCCGAGCGCCAAGACAACTTCAGGAAATCGATGCCAGCATCCAAAAAGTGGTAGACGTGTTTTTCTAAGCATGTATGTTTCAAGCTCTCGAATATAAATCTGGAGCCTATTCAAGGTTTGCGGGGGCGGTCGGTATATTGTTTTAAATATTAACAGAAGTCCAAACACTAATAGATTTCGGTAAGCTGGATAATTAGGATATCGATAATTAGGATATCGATAATTAGGATATCGATAATTAGGATAATGGAGTCATAAAGTAAATCTATTTTGAAACTTTTTGAGCCCTCAGAAAAAATACTCATTTATGACTGAATATTATTCATAAACGAGTCATATTTTGCAGTCCTCATAAATTAAAATCCTTTTACGTTTACACTTTATATAATTTGTATAAAAAAATTAAACTCCTATAATAACACAACCATCGACTGTGATGAATAAATCGGCCATTGCACTTAATATTCACTAGCGAATGCTCTGAAAGCTATCACTACTTTCAAATCGTAGAGTTGAGGTTTATGTTTGAAAAACCTTTGATCTAAATTTAAGAATCATGTTAAACTTAACATGAAATTTCACTTTTTAACAGATATACATGTTAAGAAGAAATGCTTCCGTAAACGTTCAGTTTTCTGTAAACAAAAACGGTCCATACCCCTACAGTACAAATATTGCTACAGTCTTGCAGGAATATTGCTGCAACATTATAATATTGCTACAACATTGCAGCAGTATTGCGGTAATATTCGCGCTGTAGGGGTATATAGAGGAACATGAATGATGCAAAACGGAATGAGTCCGTTGAGACTGCGTTTCGGCGGTCCGTAAACACCGTAAAACTATATGAAAAATGGAATATATTAAAAACACCGTTTTCATAAACTACCTTTTTTTATTTTTATTATACAAGAAACATATTTATATTATTAATAAAATTGAACAAGAAATAAACAAATTTTACTAAAAAAACATAAAAAAATAATTGCAGTCTGTAAAGTTATAATATACAGAAATCTTACATGATATTTCCGATTTTTGATTTGTTATCAACAGAGACCCCTACAATATTTAATTGGAAAAAATGGAAATATCAATTTTACTGGATTGCAGTTGTCATCGTACATATGCCTTCATTAACACAGCCTCTTGATAATTCGTCAACGTCACTGATTCTGCACTGATTATCTCATCGGAGGAGAGCATACCAAATCCGGAATCAATCCTAGTCTCTTTCTAAATGTGCCGCCATATTTATCTTTCTCAACGAATACTACCTAGATCTCTATCGAATCTTAAAATGGGGAGTCACAAATATTACGCCCAAGGTAGAGGGAATTGTTTTGGCCAATAGCGGCGTGCAGTCTTCTCGTCAGCTGCAATGTTTAGTAATGGATGCGTTTTTACAACCAAAAACCTTTCGAGAAAATTTCGCATTCTTCGCTTTCTTAAATGCAGAGGACGAGGCAGTTTAGAACCATTATGAATAATGTACGTTATTCAACTAAATACTAAATTGTTATGTCGTAATTTCAACTAATTTATATGTTCGATGAAGATACGAAAAACGCATGTAGATTTTAAATAACAAAAAATTGCATGTTTAAAACGAAAAGCTCGCTAGTAGTTTTCGTACTTTTATTTAGATACATTTAACATAGTAAATAGCAAAACACAATTTAATTGCCATAGTTATTAAGTTCAATTACAACAAGAGCTGTGGCTGTTTGTTGGAATTTCAATTTGTTTCATTTTGATTTGCTCCATTCACATGCGGCCATTTAATTAAATATAATATATTTTTAAATAACATATGTGTCTGGCATTGAGTAATGAAAATGTGTGTCTTGTTGTCGCATTTTGTGTTCGGTGTAAATTTTTAAGGTTTTTTTGTTGTTATTCTTTAAAAATATAAAATTCATTTTTAAAAAGCGGATATTTAGTTCAAAGATTTTGTTTTTATTTTGTTTCTAGAACATATACAATAAATTTAATTTAATTGTTTGCTGTTTGTTGTATTTGTTTTTAGTTTCTCAGATATATATATATTTTAATTTATAAATTTAATCGTAAAAAATATTTATAAATTGATAATACGAATAATAAAAACGAAAGTCTCTCATATAAGTTTATTAAATTAAATGAAACACTTTAAAGTAATTGATTTGGGAAAATTATAGAGAAAAAAACGAATAAAAACAAAGGCATAGTTTACAAATTTTGTAACTAAACTTTTTGCTTTTGTTGCATTTTAATTTTGGAGAGGAATCCACTTTTCCAAATTAAACAAATTAAGACAAATATTCTTATTAATTTGTTTCCTGCTTTTGAAACAACTATTTTTAATATGTATGCTTTATGTAGAGATGAATTAAAAAATAACGGGCTTGGGGCGGTCACTGACAGCACTGTTTACGCACATCGGCTGTGACAGTCGGCTTCACATCGATAGGTTCCACATTGGATGGACGAATCACATCACCCTCCGGTGGGTCTCTAATTTGTTTCTGCGATACAATGCGATAAATTTCTGAAAATTTGAATAAAACAAATTAATATGAACTTTGCGCGAATGAATATCGGCTACAGTGCGCACTGCACTCACCTGTGAGTATATTTTGGAATGCAGTTTCGACGTTCGTAGAGTCCAATGCTGAAGTCTCAATGAAACTAAGACCATTGCGTTCGGCAAAGAGCTTAGCCTCGTCCGTCGGCACCGAACGTAAGTGTCGAAGATCGGATTTATTACCAACCAACATGATAACAATATTCTGATCGGCATGATCACGCAGTTCTCTCAGCCATCGTTCAACATTCTCGTAGGTCAGATGTTTAGCAATATCGTAGACCAAGAGAGCACCGACAGCGCCACGATAGTAGGCGGACGTAATTGCGCGATAACGCTCCTGGCCGGCAGTATCCCAGATTTGGGCTTTAATCGTTTTGCCATCAACCTATTGAGGATTGAATAATATACGTTAAAACTTTGATATTCATAAATTATACAAAAGAAAATCTACAGGTAATATTGACGTTATAATTTTATTAAATTACACTACCCAACATCATTTCTAAACAATTCTGATAAGGAGTGCTTATTAAATTTTTTTCATATCGCCACTATCATGCCAAAGGGGCGAATGTGCTAATTTTGACATTTGCGTTTTTTTTACATTTTTGAATGTAGTTTATCCTCAAGTATGCTGTGCCAAAATTGCGTGTCATTTTGTTGGATATTTCTAACCAATAAAGACAAAACCAAAAGGGCGAATTTAACCCGAGGAGTACGTCGAAAAAAAATCCAACTGAATAAGGTAATTTGGACCAATTTGGTCCAATAGGCGATTTGTATGGAAATTGAACACTTTTTATTTAGAGTTTAATTAAATTGTGATGAGCAACTAAACAGAGTTCTAAATTTGTTATTATACAATTCGTAATGTATGTCCGGGGAATTTTAGAAATGAAGATTGAGGAAAACTATTTTACATTTCCAGTTGTTAGCAAATATTTTCCTTGCGTATACGCAAGGAAAGTATTTTTTTTAATATCGGCTGTCCTTAAATGTATTATAAATAGTTAGTTTGTGACTTTTGCACTTATGTGTTAGTTTTTCTAAAAAAGGCATTTTTAGCCGTTATATGTTTATTTCAATATCGAATATATATCCCTTTACTGAAATAATTCACCGCCAAACATTTTCAGAGCGATACCTTTAACCGTTTTGAAGATATATACAAACAAAATTCAATTTGGACCAAATTGGTCCAATAGACGTACCCGGGTTAAAGAAATGAAAATCTTGTCATGCCAAAAGGCGAATCTTTTCGTTTTTTCTCCAAAACTTTTTGTTGGTATAAGATAAAATAGTGGTGTGATTGATTTCAAAGCACCTATCGATCTGCATCATTAATTAAAAATATTTTGCCAAACATTAATTGCCATTTGTTATTTTATCTCGTACCATTAAAGAGTTATAGCAAAAAATGAAAAGATTCGCCCTTTTGGCATGACAAGATTTTCAATTTTTCCAATTTCGTCGTTTTTTTGCTGTTTTTGTTTATTTTCAAAGCACCTATCGAACTGCATCATTATTTTAAAATATTTTGCCAAACATTTTTTCCTGCAAATATCAAATGGCAAATTAATGTTTGACAAAATATTTTTAATTAATTATGCCAATAGATAGGTGCTTTAAAAACAAACAATTAATGCCTCCACATTACTCTTTTATTTTGCGGCAATAAAAAGTTATAGCATAAAAAACAAAAATATTTGCGTTTTTATCTGGATATAGCGTATTTATAATTCAGTAGGTTGTCCAAATCTAAAGATATTTTATATACGTTATAATAATTGACGAATAAACTAAAATAACAGAAAAAGATTAAAAAAATATAATTTTTCTAATTTTTAAAGCACTTCAAACTTTAAAATTTGATTTCTCAACATTTTTAAAAATGCACATTCGCCCCTTTGGCATGACAGTAACGATATCATGTAACGTTATTAAGAAATCAGACCTTTCGAGGACTTCGAGTCTTGGAAACCATAAATTCAAAAATGGTAAGAATTCCGTCTGTATTGGAATCAGTATTAACAGTAACAACGACGTCAGCCTGGAGATTAAACTGAAAGTACCGCTTGCCAACATCTGCGACTTCGAAAATAGAATAATGCAAAGTAAATTCATTTCATAAGGTCATTACATAAAATATCACTGATGAGGATATTTCGCAGAATCCGAAACGGTGCGTATGATCATTGCCGGTGTTTTCAATTTGTTATTGTTCTTTTCAAACTACTGAATTAATAGCCTTTAAGATTGGCAAAAAGTCATAGAGATGTCGGCTCAAAGAATACATCAAGCATTATAAATCACTTAACTCAAAATTTCAATTAAAATTTGAATAAAAAATAATAATAAATTTATAACTATTTTTGACTAAAATTCAAAATGTTGGTTTATTTTTCATTATCTGTTAAAGGACTTTTAAAAACCGGTATAAAATTGAATACGTTTATATCGGTTTTGGATATTGGCCCTT
Source organism: Dryomyza anilis (assembly GCA_951804985.1). Lineage (NCBI taxonomy): Eukaryota > Metazoa > Arthropoda > Insecta > Diptera > Dryomyzidae > Dryomyza > Dryomyza anilis. Next base: position 27,736,334 of record OX638132.1, on the reverse strand, counting down.
TTATAATATCTGTATAATAGTTTCGGTTTTAAAATGGAACGTTTTTAACTGATCCATGGACATTTTCTCATGATATTTTGCGGCATTGCAAATATAACTGAAACCTGTTCCTTCGGTTAAAGTACCTGTCGGTTAAAGAGAATCGAAAGGACTAAACAGATATGACGATTGATTGTAAAATCGAATTTTTCGCAAACGGTGAGTTAAAGTTCAAGTTAATAATAACTAGATATTGTAAAACAAGTTATGGTTAGTGTGTTCGTTCGCAAACATCGTATTTTACTACAATATATATATATATATATGTTTTTCTATACCGTGCTACCTCTTAGCAGACAATGAATTAAACTGTAGTTCCCTCTTTTTTCAGGATTTCATTTGTCTCGAAAGAAATCTTGACTATTCATTGCTTTCAGAACTAATTTAAACCCTTTAATTTGGTAAAAAGAAACGAAAAGTGATTCGTCAAATTCTATTCGTGGTCATTTTTATTTTATTTAATACAAACATTCTGAATTTTTGACGTTTTTTAACGAAATATCAAAATATCGAGGTCTATTATATTTACCAAACAGCTACACATATTTATTACAATGCTGAAACAATTTCTACCAGTATCCACCCAGTTATACTAGTCACTTGTCGAGTAACTCGAAAGCAATGTCACGCACTTTCCGACTAAAAAGTACACAGTAAAACTTTTCGGTTTTTGATAATTTCCCTACCAGTATCGGAACAGTTTTTGACTAGTTTTATTGGAAGGGGATATACTCTTCAAATTCTTACTAGTAACCGACTAATTTAAACTAATGAATAAATAATCTTAAAATTCCTACGAGAAACTTAGCAGTATTTGATCTGTCAAGTAAATGGTTGCTTGGGTAGGTTTCACAAACATAAATGCAGTATTCATTTTCGAAAAAAGTCTCCAATATTCTTCGCAAAATTTGAAACAGTTTTATTTTCGTAGATACATACGGTATATTCTCATTAAAAATATCAAAAACATAATTGAATTCATATCAAAACTATAAAACATATTATTGTTCTCGTCAAAAACAAAACCATGCATTTATTTTGAAAATTAAAATAAAACATTTTTATTTTCGTAAGGAAAAAATATGAGTTTTTCGTAAGGGACGTCGATATATCAGTGATTGGAATTGCTATGACATAACAAAATCTTTTAAATAAAACACAAACTCTTGAGGAGGACCTGCCATCAGTTTCACCATTACCTTTCAGTCAGTATAAAAGTAGTAGTGTTTACGTTATCTGGACGGTAATTAAAATTTTAAAAATGTGAATGATGAGTCATACTTCTACAAAGTCTATATGTAAATAATAAAAACAATTGATTGTTTACTGTTCACTACTAAAAGGCAACTATTTAATATAGTACTATCAAATATATACTTAATAAAAGAAGTATGAACATTAATTAACTTAAATATTGTATTTTTTTTAAACTTACCTCTATGCTGCGAGTTGCAAATTCTACACCAATTGTGGATTTCGACTCCAAGTTAAATTCATTGCGAGTAAAGCGGGAGAGCAAGTTACTTTTGCCGACACCAGAGTCTCCAATAAGGACAACTGAAAAAAAGTACGCTTTGAGTTAAATTCAATTTCAACAAATATAAAAAAATATATAGAAGAGGTCTTGTGCTGCGTATAATCTAGAAATTGGCGAGCCCGGCACGCACGACATATAAAAATACAGGCACTAATTTCACGGACAAAAACGAAAATGTTGACGAAACTAAAAAAATAATATAATAAATAATTCAAAAATAAAGTTTGTTTCTATTTTATTCATTTAAATCCATAAATTAAAATAAAACTACATATGTGCACGGATTTTCTTAAAATTTGGAATATATATCCTATATATATCCTACAGGAGAAGGTCACTATATAGTTTTCTTTGACTACGCCCATTTTTATTTTTGGTTTATAATTCAAATTCATAGCAAAACTACTGAACATATTTTTCTGAAAATTTGCATTACTATGATATAAAGTACATTGAGTATCCTAACCCATAAATAAACCAGATTGGCCAAAGGGGAGTGGCACCTCCCATAGAACCCAAAAATTCAGTACGCTATATCTCAGTCCTAATGATATCGATTTCAACTAAATTTTAAAATTGGATGTTACTCATCTTACTTAATCTCACCACACCAAAACTCACTACACCTAAACTCACCACACTAAAACTCACCACACTAAATTCATCACACTAAAACTCACCACACTAAAACTCACCACACTAAAACTTCTACTGGAAAAACACTACGGGGTAGAATTGTACGGGAAGAATTTAACAGGCATTTAACAGGCACGGGTCCAGCTAGTATAACATAAAAAATTACAAATTTTATTATAAACTTATAAATAATATAATAGTTTGACACAACAGCCAAACTCTAATCGTGGAAGCTGTGCTCGCCAGTTTAATGTCGAATTCGAAACAAATTTTACACCGGGCTGAGATGCTTTTTCAGGAATATGTTTACTCTCGGATGTTTGGGGTAAACAATGTTGTTTACAGTCCCTGGTTCAGATTTAAACCTAGGTTCAGATTTAAACCTGGTTCAGATTTAAACAAGAACTTTCGACTACTGACCCACCTGCACTAAATATATGCTTAATAATATTAAAAATTAGGTGGTAAGCAGATAATTAAATTCAAAATGAAACAACACACAACAATAATTGTCGAATATGAGAAGATTTAATTGACATAAGTACTTAAAATATATTAAAAAATACTGAGTCATCACAAAAGTGTTAATGTTTTACAAATTTCTCACTTGTGCCTGCTTATCGCCGCTATGGTGTCGTTAGAGCTTTTGCACTAGTTAAGATTACGTGTATTTTTAACACATATATGTGTGACTAATGGCCATCAACGGCACAAGAAAAATTATAATAATTGTATTTTTTTTATTTAATCCACTATCAACTTATATAGTTATGTGTAAACGCAAGTCATCCATAAAACAGAAAGTTTGTAATGCCGTTGAAGCATATCATTTACCAATATGGAATCAATAAATAAATACAATTTGATGACAATAATCGGTGCAAATTAATATCGTTTGACGTACAACTAGCACGTGATTAATTTTCATTTTTAGTACAAATAAAGATAAATATGTGTATTTTCAATATGCCAATGAAGCTGTTTAAGTTATTTAATTTCAATTGAAATTATTTCCAGTTGTTTTGGTCATAATATCAATTGACTTTATGAATATTTGGATATAGCATGTGGAGAAGTAGAATGTTTCAGAATTCGATTTTCTCAATTTTAGAACATGGCCGATTGATTGTAATTACAGTGTTCTGTAAAAGTATACTATGATATCGTCGTTGTAGAACGAAAAGTCACCAAATACATTTTCAAAATACCAAATATTCATTTACAAACATTTTTATATATCTGTCAATTTTTAAACGATGATCTCAAATCTTTTTACCACATGATAAGAAAATGTAAATCTATCAATTGATATTTCAACTTTAAAAATGCATCAATTACTTTTTATAATATTAATCAACAAACTCGATATTTAAGTTTTTCATAAAAATGTATTTGGTGACTTTTCGTTCTACAACGACGATATAAATGTTATAAAATTTAGTGATTAATAACACTACCTCGATTATTCCCATCGACAAACCATCGAAATATGTACCGTTTTAAATTTTAATCTGTTCTCACCTCCTACTTAGAACAAAAAATATAATAATAATAAAAATAGTTTGGCGCTACAGTCCTGTATAGAACTTCGGCCGAGCTCTTTCACCATTTGAGCTGTGCGTGTTATATTTGTACTCAAATTGGTGGGACCTACAGTTTATTGCCGAATCCTAACGGCGGGTGAGAGCTTTTCATAGGCAATGTTTTACTCTCGTAGGTTTGCCATTTACTGTCGAGAGATAGCGTCGCATAGAAAAATGTTTACTATGAAAAAGATGTTGGCAGTCGCTGGGGATCGAACCGCGGACTTTTCGGCTCGTAGTCGAACGCACCAGCGACTTTTCGCTCGCAGTCCAACGCACTAACCAGGCGAGCTACCGTGTACTATATAATAAAAAATATAGTACTTTAAAAAATAGTTTTACAAAATTTTCTTTTTATTATCCAGACTTATTTTAATATAGTAATGAATGCTAATATTTCAACTCGGAAAATATTGATTTAAAAAAATAATGTATATATTTTTTTAACAATTAGGATCTAATGATAAACAAGAAAATTATTTTATCCAGAGCATAGATTACGCTGACTATCAAAATAAATAATTTTTTTCTATTCTATGATCTACTTTTTAAAATATGCACAATAAACTTAATGCCAAGCTATACGGAATCAGAAATGTCCTTTCAAAATGTAAAAGATGTCGTTCATCTGGAATACTGCAATAAATTGTTCAACCATATTCAAAGCGTAATTTTATTTTTACATCGACCGAAGCACACAAATTTTGTTATTTAAAAACAATGCTAAAAAAGAAGATTCGTGCAGTGATTAAACACTTCCACCATTTGATATGCGAAAAACCGAAAAAAGTCGAGTTGGATAAAGCTCAGGGCACACATCCAGCGTTTAAGACTGTTTGCGTTTGGGTCTACACGTTGAAAGGTGGTTCACAGGTGATGAAAATCTGTCATAACGTCGAAATTAGCTCTTCCTAGGTGACTACTGAAGAAATGATTAACAAAATAATATGGTTCTAAATGACCACGGAATGAAGCTGCGTGAGAAGGTTGAAATAATAAACATCTGGAAATATCAAGCTGGAAATATCAAGCACGAACGCACTGCGACTATTTCTTTTATGAAAACGTGAAAAATACATCAACTGAAAGAGATTTTGCTCAAACAATAACCCAATAGGAAATAGCTTCATTACGTAGTCGATTTCTGCCTAATTATTATCGAGTCGTAATGCGTCGGAATCTCAATACTGATTTCTGTTTACTTTTACACAGACATGGCCTGCATCCAAAGTGAAAAGGAACCGAATGTTATCTCATGTACATATAGATTACTATTTAGAAGTATCGTAATAAGGGGTGAACATCATTACTGCGTAACCAAACAGTCTCAAGGGGTACTTCCATTTTAGCATTACTTTTCACGCCATCGTAATGAATATTGGTCGTTTTACACATTACTTTGTACTTAGTAGTTATGATGGGTGGTCTATTTGTGCATTACTTTGTACGCAATAGTAATGAGGGGTGGTTCCATTTGTACGTTACTATGTACGCAGTGGCAATGAAGAGTGGTTCGATTTGTACATTACGATGTACGCAGTAGTAATGATGAGTAGTTCCATTTGTAGATTACTTTGTGCGCAGTAGTAATGAGGGGTTGTTCCATTTGTGCACAGTAGTAATGAGGGGAGGTTCCATTAGTAATGAGGGGTAGTGTCTTTTGTAATTACTTTGTGCGCAGTAGTAATGAGCGGTGGCTTTATAACCATATTTAACAAAAATAAATAGTAATAGTGGTAATTATTAAAATTGTGTGCCAATTGGTTGCATGCAGTAATGTGTAATTCATTTAATAAAAAATCAGTAATTCTGTATATCTTTTATCCGAAAATTATGTATAAATCTTTAATTTCCACAGCACCTAAATGGAAAAAACGATCAATACGAAATTTTATTTATAATCAACATGTTACCCAGCAACAATGATAATTAAATGTAACTGGAATTCAATATATTTTGAATTTATTTAATTTTTTTAAAGGCATATATTTTTATAATTTAAAAATCAATTCACATTAAATAAAAACAACTGAGGGTAAAGGATGGTAGTTCTATTTCAGCATTACTACGTATGTGGAAACTGGAACTAGTCATTTATATACATTACTGCTACTTTACAAATGAACTAATTCGAATTTTGTAGAATATGTATTGAAGAAAATATTGGATACCGTTCGAACTAGGTCGGAATATTTCCCATTGGAAAACCAAAGGCCTATTTTGAGAAATCATATTATTTGGAAGAAATACAAAATTTGAAAAAAAAGGTATATCGACCTAAAAGGAGACTATGTTGAAAAATAAAAAATAAATTAAACCAGAAATTAAACTTTGTCTATTGTTTTGAATGGATTTTTCAGTCTGCCCTCATAAGTCTCCATATATTTGTCGGACAATATACTAAATAAAAATGTGAGTATCAGCTGTTTCGTTTCTTATGTTTACTAATGTAAAATAAAAATTATATAAAAAATTCTTATAAAAAGAACGTACGTGATTAACATAAAAACAGACATTATGGAGTAGAACAGAGTGAATAGTTACGTAAAAAATATAAAATGAATAACTGATTGAAAGTACATATTGGTCAGCTAGGTGCAGTTGGTGAGTTAAGCGCAGTTGACCCCAAAATAAAACTAAAACACAGCATAATTAAAAAAAAATATATGGTCACACAAAGAAATATCTGAATAAAGCAGCAGCTTACATAAATCCAATATAAAAATACCTCTTGAAGTACGCACGCTTTTTTATCAAAGTTTCCAGAAATTGACATATTTATATTATTTACTTATTTTATTTGTTTTAATAATTATAAGCCTTTTTGTTTTTTTGTTGCCAGCATATAAATCATACGACAAAGTAAAAAAAAAAATAAAAATTTTTCTTTATGTAAAATAGTTGGCAAAACAAAAATTTTGAACAAAAGTTCGATTCAAAGAACGAAACGTTTAAAATACGTTATACAAATTTTAGACGAAAGGTACTGGAAATGAATCGTAGTCACACGATAATAAAAAGATACATGATTTGGAGGTAATTCTTAATAATCGAATCACGTACAAAATTGGATTCAAAACGGAAATCGAAAACAAATGTATTGGAACATCTTTAAAAGTAGTGCTGGGAAAAATATGTAAAATAAGTCAAATGGGCTTTATATTGTTTTATTTCGTATTAGCTATTTTTTGTAATCACATCTATTGAACTTTAAATGTTTCGACTCTAAAGGGACTCTCAACACAGTGCGGTAAATTAATTTAATGTTTGATCCAAAATTAATTTTATTGAAATCATATTTGGAAGTCATTTTATAGAAACCATTTTCAGGAATAGTTCAAATAGTCGTTTTAAGGGAATCATATTTGGAATAAGTTTCAATAGTCACTCGATAGAAAGTTATTACATAAATACATCTATTGGAATCGGGAGAAAAGTTTAAAGAGGAAAAATAATGTATGTATTAAAGCGTCAGGCTACTTATATATAGAAATCGGACTGATCGGACCTGTATATACAAAATTAAAATTAGCTTTAGAGTACTCTAGGGTAGACCAATCCCGGTAAAGTCAACACTCCCAATGTTGTAACAGCAACGCCCCTTACGAAAGTACGGAAAGACATTTAATTTGATATTCCTTACGAATAGAATCATATTTTGTTTACAATCGTGTTATTTACGCCACGAAAAAATAACATTACACTGATGTTTCGAATAAATCTTCATTTCGTAAAAAAACAAATCAAGCATGTCAAACAAATCAAACGCTCATGTGGTTCGATTAAATAATAATTAAAAAAAAATAATTTCAATGTTTTTTTACCATACTTATCCCACAACGAGTTGTGTTGTCATTTCATAATGTGGCATCACTGTGTTTGAAAATTATGGGAAAATATCTTCTACGGAATAATACATTCGTGCAAAAAAATTAAAACAAAATACATAGTATACAATTGAATGCAATATTAAAATGAAAACATACAGAATACTGAAAAAACCTTTCACAACAAGACGATAAAGAAAAATACAAAAATTTCAACCTTTAATCAAACTCATATATTCTCTAATCTGTCCCAAATGTACCCTAGAATTTTCTGCGCTTTTATCTCAAAAATTATTTTATGCAACGTGTCACCACGGCGTCGTACGGAGTAATTGGCGAACCACGAAGAGTGGACACGGGGTGACAGTGAAGCAATTACTGCTGAGTTTATATTAATTTATTCATGCAATGATCATAGCATTGCAGCGACTAACTTACGATGGTACCGAACATTTTAAAGATTTTATCGATTTGGAAACGAAGTAGCTAAGCTGCCACAACAACCAACACGGGTGAGGGAAGCGAAACGAACGCTTGCTGACCTCAGACTTTCGCGATTTGCCTGGCGTATGAATTCATTACCATTTCTTTCATATTTTCACCAATTGCCATTTTTGATCTTTTTACAATTAATTAATTACCTTTGAACAAGTAGTCGTATTCGTCTTCCCTTGTTCCCATTTTTTGATTTTCGCTATATTTTTCTGGTTTTTTCTGCTTCTTTGTACTTCGTTATTTTCCAATAATCCTGATTATATTTTTCTTCCTACACAATGTATTTCAGTTTCAGCTGTGGCAAAACTTTCTTGTTCTTCCGCAATTCTACAAAGAAAAATGTGAAAAAACACACACACGCAAACACAAGTGCAGCGCAGCAGAGAAGAAAAAAGTTAAATTAGAAAAATGACGGGCGGTAACTTTTTTGTAGGTTCATTTATGATATTCGCAAAATTCCTTTATTGCAAAATACTTGAACACTGTAAATGTATTCCAGACAAATTTGAGCAATATTCACATTATTGAAATGTTCTGTAGTTTTTCAATTTTTCTTTGTCTGTTTTGTGTGTAAATAATAAATATTTTTACTTTTAAAATTTATTGGAAATCAGAATTAATCACCTTCGACTGCACGGAACGACACAAGAAAAAAATTTATTCACTTCATCAATATGGCCGTGCAAAGAAATTTAGCAAGTGTGCTGCCACATTATTTAATTTCTGATTTGGGTAAATTTTACCCACATAAACATAATAAGGGGATTCAAATCTACCGCGAAAATGTTTGTTCTCGTAATTATTTAAAAATTTACATAAAACTTGACGCGAACGCGTAAAATAATGATTAACATTTTAATTCACGGTTTAATCACCTATAAGAATAGCCATATCACAATATAATAATGAAACAATTGTTATAATGAATTGATTAACAAATAACGAAAATATATAATAAAAATCTTATGAAAATATATTTACGTTATTTCGTAATAAAATTCGACAAAAATATTTATTAGTTACTATTCTTATACCATATCTGTGTTAATTTCTAATATTTACGATATTTATGTAAAACAATTCGTTGTATTTTAGTTTCGTATTCGTACCATGTAAATACCACAAGGTACGAATACAATTACACAGAAACATCAGTTTTTGTTATTTTTATAAATTTTTATAAATGAACTACCACAACTGTTGTATTTGAGAGTAGCCCTGAGGCATATTTTTGGTGTCGTATTACCGTTAAGCTGTAAATAACCTAAATGAAAACAGAAAAATCAAGTTTTTTAAAAACTAGTGTCAAGTTGAAATCTTTAATATTTAAATGATTATTTTATTTGTTTTGTTCTAATCGATGTACTCAAATTACTATCCCTATATTAAACTAATCTGTTTTTAAAGGTCGATAAACTTAATTAGGTCGATATGCCTCTTTGCGAATTAAAAACTATTTTAAGAAACTCCTCTTAGGATACATTGGGCCATATTAATAAAAAAAAGTATTTACTTTTAAGCAAGCTTATATATTTTTGAGTAAATTTTTTAATTTATTTCAGAATTTTTATAGTAAATGGTAAGTTTAACGTTTTTATTAATACCTACTAATTTAAAATTTTATATTTTGAACATTAGAAAATAGTTTTTAGTATTTTAATTAAATGAAATGCGAAACATTTTGACAATTCGGAGCATTTGCTTCAAGTTTTGAGTAAAGTCGATTTTTATTAATATGACCCATTGTCATATGAAATTCGTTAAATTTTAAAAATTTATATTTGTGTATTCTCTTATACACAAGCATAGAAATATATTGTTAGATCTGACAATATTTTAACAATGAGCATGTTCAAAAAAGATCCAATTGGGACACTTTTGTGAAAATTATAATTTAAAATAGAAAAAAAAAAATTGTCAAATAAAATTACAACATTCAAGAAATAGATTCAAGTTAGATTCAAGGTACATGAGCCTGAGTGTTACTTGAACCCTGTCGTTTGCTGGGAACTTAAATATTACAAAACTTAAATATTACGCAATAAATATTTCAAAATGACAATTATAAAAAAAAACATGTTTATATGCGTTAGACTATGAGACAAAAATTCGATGATACGTTCAACTACGGGATGAAAGGTTTCGGGTTCCATACCAGCGAATGTCAACATCTTTTTCATAGAAAAAATGTGTCTATGCGCCTCTCTCGCAGTCAATGGAAAATCTAGAGTAAAACATATGAAAAGCTCTCACCCCGTCGTAAGGATTCGGTATTAAACTGTAGGTCTCATCACTTTGAGTACATATATAACACGCTCAAATGGTGAGAGATCTCGGCCTAAGTTCTTCCCAAGACTGTAGCTCCAAAATGTTATTATTATTTTAAAACAAAGTCTAACCACCGGTTTACAGAAAATAACTATAGTTATTTTCTTTTAAGAAAAAAATACATTTGTCAATAGATTAAAATCCCAAATTTTAAACATTATACAATACATTATTTTCTTAATGTGGCAACCTGAGTTTTCGTTGGTGAAAAGAGTAACGAGTAACGTCAATTATACAGCGTTGCCAAATAAATATTCACCGGAAAGATTGCCGTATTATAATTTTATATCATATGGGTATTTTCTTGTGCGGTCAATTATTTATATAAGAATTATGGAACAAATTTCATTCAGTTTTTGTTGTAAATTATATTGAATTCAAGAGATTAAGGTAGTTATTGCTATCGGTGGTTGTAAGGCATGACACCATCTTAGATGAAAATATGTTCGTCTTTGGAATAATGGAACAGAAAAATCATAAATCTGGAAACCCACTATTTCCTGATGAATACATATGATATTCTTAAATATATATTTTTGCATATATATTATTTTTATTCTTTAAACCAAATCGTACGGAAATTGGCACTATGGCGGAATTAGGGTATTTTTCCTCATATGATTAAACATCTAGATAAATGAGAATCCTCCGTATTTTACTTTACCAACAACTTATAAACTTATAAATCCTTTTCTTTTGAAAGCATGGCATAAAGAAAATCCAAGAACAAGAATAAATTTCAGCAGAGTTTACAAAATGTTATTTTCTACATATTTTTTATAAAAATACGTATATTCGATGTATGTATATATATATATATACAAGCTTAATACTTCAACAGCTTAACTTTAAATAAACTAATGGAATACCTTTAAATAATAATTTCGAAAATTAAAAAAAATATGGAAATAATACAACTATTGAATACGCGCTCTTTGCAATGATATGGCAGGATACAGAAGTAACAAGCCTCCTAGTATGTACGTCAATCTGGATCCAAGGCACCAGAATGCTAATGTAAAACACAATGTAAAATATGTAATATATTAAGTAATTTAGGGCTAACCTATTGAACCAACAACTGGCCCAAGTGCTCTCGCCAGCGCTCCCAAAGAACGAAAGATGCCTAATACTGAACCTTTTTGATCATCGTTGCCATAGTTTGATACCAACGTGGTCAGACATGTAACTGCGAATGCAGTTGCTATAAAGATAGTTATGAAATAAATGTGTGTGAAAACTAACTTCACTAAATACTTACAAATTGCAAACAGAATCATGCCAAAATATAACATTTTGCTGCTCTCGGCTAAGCCAACAAAAATAAATGCCGGCACTATGAGATACAAACTCATAACAGCCGAACGCTTAATAGAAGCCTCTGGTAAACGTCGAACCACTGAGCCTTGTAGCAGCGTCATGACAACACCTAAATTTAATTCATGTTAACTGTCGAAATTTCTTTTAAGAACATTTTTAGTCTACCTGTTGTTAAAAACATTTTCGCCTGATCCATTGATGTGTAGCCAAACTTATGATACATTAAAAATGTCACTGTAAACTCGAGTCCGGAATAAAGAAATAAATATAGAAAATAGATAAGGCCAATTGTCTGTAGCGATTGTGTTTCCTTTTTAGACACATTTTTAATTGCAGAGAATCTATTCCAGAAATGAAATATTTATTTAAAATTCAATCAATATAAACGCTGTAAAGGCTGTATAAAAATAAACATCTGCCCAAATACTTAATCATTAGTATATAAAAATATCAAAATTTTCGCGTTATTGAAAGATGCATCTACTGAGTGGGAGATATTCCACCTGCTATTTTAAGCTAAGAGCATACTAAATTATGGATTACATTATGACACATCCAATAGATTATATTGAGAGATGACTTACCAATCGAAAGGCAACTGTAGAAATTATCACTTGTTTTGGATTACAAAATTGTATTTTTTTATAACTACTTTTTTAACGATATCTGTTCATTTTCTACTATATACTGAGGAAAAAAGTAGATATAAAAACAATTTGTGAATTAAAAAAAATACTGAAACGAAATCAAAGACGAAAATCAAGGTGACGAATTTCATTGAATTTTATTTTAACAGTTTTAGCATTTTGTTTTTTGTGTCGTTTTAGTGTTTTAACTTATGTTTCATATGGCAAGTTTTTAGTTGTTGCCCCGAAAACTCAGTACTTGCACGACCTATGGACATCATTTTAGATTTTTAGGGTGAGTTTCAGAGCAACAACTGCTAGAATACGGTAACTACTAAAGTGCCATGGAAATCGACATTGGACGTTTTCGTTTTTTAGTTCTGAACTGAACTCGAACTGTCAAAAAAATTGTTTGCGTTTGTTTTTAAACTCTGAACATTCAGAGTCAGTAGTTTGCGTTTGTTTATTCGCTCAGATTATCGAAGTCGGTTGTTCAGAGCACACTCGACGTGCTCGAATTTAATTTATCGAGCTGGCTGAACAGTACTGATTTTGACGTTTATTTTACTTCACAAACACTAGACTTAATACGAATTTGACAACTGCTGCTCAAATTGTTTGTAATTTAAATCAGATTCTTCAGGTTGAGTTCAGATTGCGTTCAACTCTGACAATATTCGAAATATTCGGATCATGTTCAGAACTCTGCTCTGAAATGATTTACGAAAACGCTCATTGTCTCATTTTAGTTTTACACACCCAATAAACCAAAAGGCACGTAAACGTTCCGTATACGTTTCGTATTTACGGGCATAAACACCGTTTACGGCAGCCGTTTACGGAACGTAAAGCAACACGTTTTACATATGAAATAAAATTTAAAATACGGCCCATTCCAGAAATGGCCCGTAGGTACGGCAATAAAACGTGAATGCGTGAACGTATTTACGGGGCGTAAACGGAACTTCTTTACGGTACTTTAAGGCTATTAATGAACGTAAAAGGCACGTAAATAGGGCCCGTAATCGGAACGTTTAAAAGGTTCGTAAAGGGAACGTAAATACGGCATGTAAACGGCCGAATAAAAGGCACGTAAAAGGGACGTAAATAAGGCACGTAAACGGGCCATATAAAAGGCACGTAAAAGGAACGTAAATACGGCACGAAAACGGGACGTAAATACAGTGCCGTATGCGTGCCATATATGAGGCTTTATGTAAAAATTTTATAATTGTAGAAAAATACATTATCTGCGCATAACTGAAAGTATGTTTTCAGCATTTCTTTAGATTCCACTTTTTGCCATTCATTAACATGTTGCAACTATAAAATTTCATATATCAATAATTATATATATTTTTATTATTTCGAATGAAAAATATTTTTCAATCATGAAGAATAAAAAGCCCAGGCATTATAGTCATAAAAATATTTCTTTAAATTAAGTAAAGCCGTAAAGTTACCGTTTTTTACACGTAAAAATGGTTGTGCGTATTTTTAGCCGTATTTACGGTAGCTGCCGTTTCTGAGCCGTTATTGGTTAGTGATTATGAGATTAATTGAATTATTTTTAGTTAAATTTTGAACCAATCTAGATTTTGATAACTTGTCAAACATATAATAATAATAAAAATCTGAATTATTTGGTTTTTGATAAGTTAATAATTTGATTAATCAATTTATCGTGACTTTTATTTGTTTTCTGAAATTAACAGTTGGTAAATATCAAACAGATAATTTTGGTTCTACCCAGTAAATAATACGAAATAAATATCGACTTCGATAACATTTTCAATCCCTTATTATAATGTATGATCTTAACAGTTAATTTTTATTTTTTTAGTTTTAATTTTGTATTAATGAATCACTTTATTTACAGAATTGAAGGTGTTATTGAAGTATCATAATAAGTCACATTTTACAAAGCGATTTCTTAGTCCACTGATTTAAGAAGTTACAAATCTATCAACCCACACTCTGAAAGTTTTTGTGTTTATTGAAAAAACTGCGTCACCAGATCCAAAAGTCACAATTTTGCTTTATAATAAACCCCCCTTGGAGTTTTTAAATTTCTTAAATAATATCTAGACTTAATTTAAAGTAATAATAATGAGATAAGGGAATACCTGATATATGTCAGGTGCTAGCCATTGTATACAACTATAAACAAATGCTACAGTCGTCAATTGCTTCGTATAGCATATGAATATTCATGAACTTCGTGTTAGATACTAATACAGAAATGCTACAATTGTGTGACTACAAGAAATTCTATTCACACAATTAGCATCAACATGTATTTCAAGTTAGAATGATTTCAACAACTTATCTATAATATGCAATAACATACTTACTTAAATATAGAAGACACATTCAACAGCTGCATAGCGTATGACAGAGCCGACGAAATTTCTGTAACTCGTTTTTCCTAAAATCAATTAAATGAATTTATCTAAATCCAGTTAGACACGTACTAGATAATGTATGACTTACTTTCGGCAACGTCTCTTTTAAAAATAATGAAACAACTAAAATATCGCCAACTGCCAGCGCAAAGGCCAATAGTGATGGCAAAACAAACCATGGACCTGATGATTTGTTTGCAAAAATGGCAAAAAGAGCACCAATCATGGGTCCAATGATGAATCCTAGAGAAAATGCAACACCCACCAATGCCATGCCACGGCCTCTTGTTTTTGCGCTGGACACATCAGTGATGACAGACATGCTGAGCGAAATGTTTCCCTTACTGAGGCCGCCCACAAAACGTGCTAATACAAATAGTGCAAAATTGCGCGACAAGGCCCAGAGCAAATACGATAAGGCGATGCCCAGCTGTAGATAAATAAAACATAGGAATTACAAAATTATAGGATTTTTAAAAGACACTTACAGTACATATTAATAGCACTGGTTTACGTCCGTAGTAGTCGGAGAGACCACCCACAATTGGCGAGGCAATAAATTGCAAAAAACTGAACATGGATCCAAGGAAGCCACCGAAAAGCACCGAAGTAAAACGTTCCGGAGCACCCACAAGATCCTGAAACCAGCGGATCTTTTCCGTAAGAACGAGATACAAACCGGATGTATCATTTGTACGATAGTATTCCAGTAGTGAAGGCAGCAGCGGCAAGATGATTGTGAACGCCAGCAAATCGAAAAGCAACGAAACAAACACTACGTAGATCATTGGGTTACTTTTCGATTGCGTTTGTTTCTCGTCATCACTGGTAACATTTTGCATATTCTGCAATTCTTCGTTGGTCCCATTATTTTCAAACTTGATATTATTGTTGTTGGAATTTTTCTTTAAATGGCGCAACTCAGTCATTCTGTTTCCTGTTACTGCAATCATTTTAATTCAGTATTTATAAAATCATTTTCGCTTACCGATGGCTTTTAATCTAAAGAGAAAGTTTTGCTTTCTTGCACAGCACGCAACATCAACAATCGAAAACAATACACAGATCCAACGCGGCAAGACACAAACTGACGAACCACAAATATGAAATTTTTTGTTTACATATTTTTTGATAAATTTATTTTAGAGTTGCCAACTACATAATGTTTCAGGTTTGTTAAAAAAATATTTACAGATACAGGTGACCCATTCAAAATTCCCACAAAGGGGAAATTTCCCACTGTTGTGTATCATAATCGTAGAGTTCACAACTTACATATGATCCACTGTTGTGTATCATAATCGTGGAACTTACAGCGTGCTTATGATCCACAATATAACATAATCAGTATATTTTTCTTTACGGCATACTTTTAGGGTTAAGCATTATGCATGTTAAACACAAACAGCATTTAATTGTATTGGCGCACACCGCTTAACATAGCACAAGTATACACGCCCACGTTAAATAGGTCACTCAGATAAACGCTGACTTAGTTATTTTAGAATTATGAAAGTACTCAATTTATTGTGAAATTATAAGAATACGAGGTGTTAAGTAGAAGTTAAGTATAAACTAAGAATGAATTGTTTTCGATAAGCTGAACTGCCTACAACTAAGTGTTAAGTATAAGTGTAACCAACTTTTAAAGCGAAATAAAATGTCTTGAAGTAAAAAAGACTCGGTTGTTTTAAATAATATAAAAAAAGTAAAAAGGACTCAGTAAGTATAAATAGGATCAAGTTAAAGTCCTAGAAGAAGGACCTTTTAACTTACAACATTTTGGCGCAGCCGGTTTCTCAAACAACGCTCTCAGGGACCGAGAGAAGAAGGACGATAGAAGGAAGAAAAGGACTAAAAATCACAAAATAAATGGTGATTATTTAATTTTTTGTTTTGAAAATACGTGAGTAACAGCAGAAAATTTAAACAATTATTACAGTGTTTAATAAAATAATAAATACAAATTGAATAAATAAAGGAAATTTACTAAATAAAATTTATTTAATATTAAACTCAGATAAGTAATTAAAATTATTTCTAAAATTAATATGAAACGGAATTTTTAATTTTTTTTTTTAAATTTAAAAAATTTTTAGAACATTTAAAATATAATTTTCATTTTAAAATTTAAATGAGAATAAAATAACATTTTAAAGATTTTGTGAATTTGAAATATTTTTTTTTTATTTTAATATCATGGTCAATTTAATTAAAAATTTTACATCATTATAAAATATCTGATTTTAGTCAACAGATTTAAAATTTAAAAAATTTATAATATTTTTTTTATAACATTGTGGAGCTACGTGAACTGTGGAGTGATCTAGGAAATAAATTGGAATTTTTTTTGGCGTTGATAAATATATGGCGGAATTGGAACAATTACAGTTAGCATACGGAAACATACTAGGGCAATTGGACAGGTTTACGGATAAATTGTGGGCTCAAATTAGCCTCGAAGTAAATAATAAAGAACATTTACAATTAATAAAAAATAAAGTTAATAACACAAAGGTTTTTTCTAAAGTAGAAGGAGTAGATGTCGTGTTCGAAGAATTAATATATTTCCTAGAACACAAAAGTGAGAATCAAACAAAAGAGATAGAAGGCTGGAAAGGCGAATTTGCTGCATTAACTAAAAAAATAAACGATAAATTAGCAGAAAAACAGGAGTTGTTAGACCACGCCTGCGGTATAGAGGCGGAAAACGAAAAATTAAGAGCATTGTTGAAAGATAAAGATATTTCTGATGAGTCAGTAGCTAGGGCACTACGTCAACAACCAAGGTTAGAATTTGAATCAGTCGAAGAGGCAAATAACAAAGTAAGGGAATTGGATTCGAAAATCAGATTTTTAGAGGCGGAAGTAAACTTAGCACACGAAACATCGTTATACCATAAAGAAGCTTTAAGAATAGAAGAAAATTTAGAAAGCATAACATAAGATATAACAATAATTGAAATGCCGACAGACGATATTTCGAAATGCGTACGAAATCTGGTCCCGGTGTTCAAGGGCGAAGATTCACCGTTCCTAAAAACGGAGCTTCTTAGATTTATAGACGGTTGTAAGGCAGCGAACCTTAAAATAACTGAAGAAAGGAGGAGAGGAGGAATTCATGATTTGTATTAAACTGCGTCTTGATGGAGATGCATACGAATTAGTGAGGAACAAGAATATAAATGATTTAGATGAGTTGTTTGAATTACTTAAAAGCACATATTTAAAGGTGGCCACATTAGATTCAGTTCAATACAACATAAGACAGGCATATCAAGGTGGAGGGGAAAGTTTAAGGGCGTTTGCAAGGCGTTTAGAAGTATTGCAGTCGAACGCAAACGACATAGCCGATACAATGTACAAAAAGAAAAACCTGCCAACAGATATTTTTAACACGGAACTATTAAATTCTGTGCTAACAGCATTTAAAGTGGGAGTGAGTGACCCGACTGTAAAGATACTACTGTTGAGTAGCAAGGCAGATAATTTAAATGATTTATTAGACGAAGCGTTAAGGGCAGAAGCCACAATACTGCGGGGGCCGAGATTACCGGAGGAACTGTATAGTTTTGAAAAAAGACCGAATGGAGCCTCAGTTAGTAAAAATAATCAAGAAACTGATATTAGAAATTCACGACAAGATAGGGGTAAAAGTCAACAAAATAGAAATAATGGGATTACGTGGGGTGCCATGAAAAAGGGGCCAGTCTGTTCATTTTGCACAAGACCAGGACACACAAGGGATGACTGTTATTTGCGAAAAAATACACCATTTTGCAGAGAATGCGAGAAATACGGACATGAATCGAGTTGGAGATGTGGATCAAATAGACTGGAAGAACGCCAGGTGAACCAACAACAACCATTTCAGAATCAGCAGTATCAAGGGGGTTATAGAGGACTTCAGAATAACGGCTATCAACACCAACAGCAGCAAAATCAGAATCCGCAAGACAGTAATACTCGTAATAATAGAAATAATAATATTAATAATGGTAATGAAAATAATAGAAATAATAATCCGTTTAGAAATAACAATAGTAATAACAATAACGAACCTAATAGAACATACAGAAATAATAAGGCATGTTATGGGTGTGGTCAAGTCGGCCATATGATAGCGGATTGCCACGCCAAGAAAAATGTTGTGCCAAACGGTAGTAATGCTCACAATAGGGGAAACTACCACGGGCCCAGCCAAGGCCAATAAGCTGGGGTCCCGTTAACATTAGTAAAGTTAGGTCAAAGGTAGAAATAGTGGATCATACACCAAAGGAGCCTGTGATCACATTTGCTACCGCAGCTTCAAATAACAACCAAAAAATCGTGGGGGAAAATATCGTTCATCAAACGTCGAGAGTGACCGTTGATACATATGTTGAGCCACCGTGTTTGGTCTGTAAGGAGAAGTTGAAAGAGGAAAAAATGGGTGAAAATAATATTGTTCATCAAACGTCGGGAGTGACCGTTGATACATATGTTGAGCCACCGTGTTTGGTTTGTAATGCAGTAGTAGGATTATTAGTTTATATCATACACTTTATAGGTATTGTGTCGATTACACTGGGGAACAAAATAATAAAATTAGCAGAATATGAAAAGTATAAGGGAACCTTTGGAGAGGAAGCAGTAGGGTATAAAGTAAAAAACATATTATCAAGAATATCAAAAAGTTTTGAAAATTTCGTTATAGAATATGATAAGAAGATTAGATGTCATATGAGTGAGTTTAGTAAAAGAAAGAATCGTATAATATGCAGTAGGCAGGGTGACTATTTCAAACTACCTAATGTAAGTGATGTTTTCATCGAAGTACCTTGTGAGGATGCTAAAAATGGAAAACTCATATTACTGGTAGATTCGGGAGCAGATGCTAGTATAGTAAAGGAGGGTTCGATGATACGACTTCCGGGTTTTGATAAAAATACTCAGAAGGACTTTAGTGGTGCTTTTGGGGGATGCGTAAGGACTTTAGGGACAATAAATATTCAGCACAATAGTATAGAGTGGTTCCGTTTAAAGATGCATGTAGTGGCACTTGAACAAGGAATACCCGCTGATGGAATAATAGGACGAGATAATATATGGAATAGGTCCATAATAAATGCCATAGATAAGAAGTTAATATTTTATGATCAAGATAAAAACAATACTATACAACTACCCATGAGGACACGGGCAGACATGGAAAATATTTTTATAAATCAGGAATTAAAAGTAGAACCTAGAACCGCAAAGATAGTATCATTACGTTTAAAAACAAAAATTCCAATCGTCTTAATACATAAACAAGAAATTTGTCCAGGAGTATATTTGGGCGAAAGCATATCGAATGTTAGCAAAAATAGAGTTTATGTGTCCGTATTAAATGCTACAGAAAAAGAATTTATAATAGACAGTGCTTTTAAACCAAAATTCTCGAATTTCAATCAGTATAAGGAATCGGATACCAACAATTCTACAATAAATAGCATAAATTCAGTAAACATTACGAACAGAATTAACAAATTATTAGAGGAAATAAAAATTTATGGAACCTTGAATAAAGACGAAATTACATCTTTACAAAATCTGTGTATTTCGTATCATGATGTTTTTCATTTAGATGGCGATGAATTAACATACACGCCAGTACTTAAACATGAAATAATAACACAGTGGAACCAACCACCAATCAATCAAAAGCAATACAAATTGCCACACACACATAGAGATGAAATCAACAGACAGGTTAGTAAAATGTTGGATGACGGCATTATATCGCCAAGCATATCATCCTGGAATTCACCGATGTTGCTAGTGCCTAAGAAGAGCGGCAAGGACGGTAACAAAAAATGGAGGCTAGTTATAGATTTCCGTAAATTAAACGATGTGACAATTAAACAAGTATTTCCGATTCCTCGAATAGACGAAATATTAGACCAATTAGGTCACAGTCGCTATTTTTCAACTTTAGACTTGGCAAGTGGTTATCATCAGGTACTAGTTGAAGAAGGGGATAAGGAAAAAACAGCTTTTAGTACAGGACTGGGTCATTTCGAGTTTAACAGAATGCCTTTTGGTTTAACAGGGGCTCCAGCCACTTTCCAAAGAATAATGAATCACATATTAACAGGTTTACAGGGTATCGATTGCTTTGTTTATCTTGATGATATAGTGGTGTACGGAAAGAATTTAGCTGAACATGAGTTTAGGTTGAGTAGAGTATTGCAGAAATTAAGGGAACACAATCTAAAATTAAATACAGAAAAATGCCAGTTTTTGCGTCGCGAAGTTGTCTATTTAGGACATAAATGTTCGGAACTAGGTGCTCTGCCAGACTCCTCAAAGGTTGAATGCGTGAAAAATATTCCTGTACCAAGAAATTAAAAAGAAGTACAAGCGTTTTTGGGATTAATTAATTATTACAGAAAATTTATAAACAATATGGCAAAATTATCATTACCAATTAATAAATTACTTAGAAAAGATGTTAAATTCGCTTGGACAGACGATTGTCAAAGTTCATTTATTAAATTAAAAGAATCAATAATTTCACCACCCATTCTCGCATATCCAGATTTTACAAAACCTTTTTTACTTACAACAGATGCAAGTAACGAAGCAATAGGTGCGGTACTGTCACAAGGCAAAGTAGGGAGCGACCGACCAATAGCATTTGCTAGTAGGGCATTAAATGGAGCAGAAAAAAATTACTCCACCATTGAAAAGGAATTTTTAGCTATAGTCTGGGCAACAAAAAATTTTAGAGCTTATCTTCTAGGCCGACATTTTCAAATTTATACAGATCATCAACCATTACGTAGCACAGCAAATCTCAAAGATCAGACATCAAGGTTAGCCCGTTTCAGGCATAAATTATCTGAATATGATTACGAAATATCTTACAAACCAGGTAAACAGAATTTGAACGCAGATGCTTTAAGTAGAATTCCACATCCAGAACCAGATATTACTGCGGTCCAAACACGGTCTAAGACCACACAGAATAAATTAGATAATCAAATTTCAAAAAACAAACAACAGGTGAGCACGCCAGTACTGGATGAAATAACAACAGACACCAAGAACGAATTAAACTCAAGTCTACTATTAACTGACCCAGAGGAAATTAAAACTGTTATAAAAGACTTTCATGACTCAGCATTAGGGGGTCACCAGGGTGCAGTGAAAACATATTTTAGAATCAGAAAACAATTTAAGTGGAAAGGTATGCAGAAACAAATAAAAGATTACGTTAAGAATTGTCAAAAATGCCAAGTAAATAAAAGTTCTAGGCTTACTAAAATGCCAATGGTTTTAACTGATACGCCTGTACGACCATTCGATAAAGTATACATGGATCTTGTTGGTATTTTACCGGAAACTATATCTGGAAATAAATATATATTAACTTTTCAAGATGATTTTTCAAAATATATGTGCTGCGTAGCTATCCCAGACGCAGAAGCAAGCACTGTAGCAAAAGCATTTTACGACGAAATTATTACAAGACATAACATACCAAAAGTATTGATAACCGACAATGGTTCGAATTTTGTTTCAAAATTATTTTCGGACACGTGTAAATTGTTAGGAATTAAAAAGTTACATATTACGCCATATCATCCACAGGCCAACGGCTCTTTGGAACGAAGCCACCGACCATTAGCAGAGTATTTACGAAGTTTTGCGAAAGAGGATGGATCAAATTGGGACCAGTGGTTAAATACAGCAATGCATGTACACAATAATACAATGCATATGTCCACCGGGCAAACGCCTTTCCGTACTTTATACGGTTACGATTTTGAAATGCCAACCAATCTTGAACGCAAATGCTCACCAGTATATAATACCGATGATAGCAACAAGCTATTAAAATACCAAATTCAACGCACACACGAAATCGTGCGACAAAATCAAGCCAGAGCCAAAGAAAAATCTAAGCAAAGCTATGATAGCTCAGTACACCCAATAATATTCAAAAAAGGCGACAAAATTTTACTAAATAGGAAAAATAAATTTTCACCAGTTTGGGTAGGACCCTACGAGGTACTTTCAATAATAAGCCCTGTAACGACTGAGATTTGTATCAAGGGTAAAGGGAAAAAATTTCATAATAATTTGTTAAAGGCATACAACAGTATAGTTACGTAGAATGAAATAAACACTGTCTGCAGCAAGAACCAATATTTTTTAACATCATTGAAAGAAAGTCAAATAGTTAGTGCAGGACAGAATAGCTAAGTATTACATATTGAAATTAAATTGAAACTACAAAATAAATAAAGAATAGAGAAAAACTATATATTTTTTTAAATGTAGATACTAAATAAATTAATTTTAAATAATTTATAAAATCCAAAAAATGTCATGTAATATTGCCAAAATACAAATCGCAGAGAAAATAGCTATGTATTAATTGAAGATGACTAGCATTGAATATAAACAAATAACAAAATCAAATTATTATTTGAGGTACGAATTTGCAAGGTATAAAAATTACGTTGTCATTAAAATTGTGATAGGTCAGTACCTACCTCAATGGCATTTTAAACAAAAAGATTCATTGCGCATAGAGCGCAATGCTCCCAGCTCATATTAATATAGAAGGCTTGAATATATTCATATGCTAAACGATTAAATGCACTTCAGCACTTTACAGGCAGAAGCCACTAACGTACTGGAACTGAAACGAGATACGGTAGTGCAGCGACAAAACTGCCTAATATTTTTTATCATTAACATAATTTTCATTCATGAAACTAAATATATTAATGCAGATATGCGTTAATATAGCAAACTAACAAACTAACAAACGTTTTAAATTCATCATTACACGGTAATGAAAATAAATAAGTACAATTGAGATGTACAAAATTAAATATTTAACAACTTAATATAGCAAATACATTTATGTAATGCTAAGAAGTCGCGCGCGCTTATTTCTTAATATTTAAATTATTAGTTGGTGCATGAGTAAATAGCTGAGTATTGTTGAATATGACTAGCATTTAACCATGTACTACTGGGACTCTAAATAAAACAATTTGTATTGCAATAATGCAGAAACATATCCAAACATATATGTTTCTAAACAAAATCATATAGTAAATGTTGACACATATGTAAATTAACTATTATAACTAATTAAGGTATAATTATGGCCATATAATTATGGCCTTAACAGGATGTATTAAGGTAAAATAAGAAATATTTATAAGAAAACTATATGATATGATCAAGGATTCCATTAAATATGTAAAAAAAAAAAAAAAAAAAATGGAATTTCTTCTCTTTCTCTTTACGATAGGCAATAAAGAGCGAAACCAATATAATGATTAGAATTGTCACACTGGTCCTGATGCTGGCAGCCAATGAAGCAGTCAACATCACACAGACATCAATTAATGATACAAGATTATTCTTTGAGAAGACAACCGATGCTTTGTTCTACAATGATGAATGGACGATTGTGGCCAAGTTTAAACCGCTACAACTGAACGATTTCCTGGAGCTGACAAACAAATACATAATCACGGCAAACACAATGTGCGAACAAATGAGCACCAATGTAAACGGACCCAGCATAAAAAGATCATGTATAGCAGCAACACGGGAGACCACGGCAATAATAGCCACACTACAGAAAAATGAAGAAATTATTAAGCGCACAATAAAGAGTAACCGACAAAAGAGATCACTCAATTTCATTGGAGAAGGATTCAACTGGGCTTTTGGACTGATGGACAATAATGAAAGAGAAACTATCTATAAACACCTGAATAATATTGATGAAAATGAACATAAAACATACGAAATAATGAAAAGACAAATTACGGTGATTTCATCAAATTATAACAAGATAGCAGAACCCTTACTGAATTCCTTGAAGGAAGTCGAAAATCTACAAAATGTGTTAAACATAACAATAAGAACACAAAAATACATAAATGAAAAAATAAACCAACAAGTTAGTCATTTACTATTCATGATGGATACCTTGGAAATTCAATCTACAATTAATGCAAACCTAATCGAAATTCAAGGACAACAGCAGATGGAAATGGCAATCATAGATGATCTATACAAGGGACGATTACACCCGACAATTATAGACCAGAGCGAGTTAGATGAAATGCTGACTAGTCTCACGTTAAGAGGAAATGCGAAGTGGTTCATACAAAAATCATTCGAAATGCACCGTGCATCAACAGTACGAGTTTTCCCAGACACAGACGGCCTAATAATAGTCATCAAGACACCACTACCTGATGATTTGTTGTTCACATTATATAGAATTTACCCAATACCCACAAATATTAATGAAGAATGGGATGCATTGGTTAAAACAACATATGACTACATATCAGAAGCAGAAGACCGGAGCAAATACATAGGTCTATCGAATGAAGATCACAGCAAATGCATTTTGGTTAGCCAACATACGGACAAAGAAATTACACTATGCAAACGTCCAGGAACCATGCTAACAACTAGCAACACACTATGTGAAGTCGCGTTGATTCAACACAGAACAGATATTAAAGATACCTGTGAACATGTTGTAATCAAAAGGAGTTCTGGCCTAGTAGTTAAACTATGGACACCAAACACATGGTTGTATAAATTCAATACACCAGCCTTTTTCGAAGCAGTTTGTGGGTCAAATATAACCACATTGACACTATCCGGCCTGGGTTGGATGTCCATAAATGAAGCTTGCAACATACACAACAAAGAAATGATACTGCCATACGAGTTTACACATCAAAGCATTAGGAATATAACATACAAGAAGGAAGAACATACGGTTATGATAGAAAATTTACAAGGCAATTGGTCATCATTATCATATTCAAATATATCACAAACATCGTTACCGATCTTAGTGTCAGATCACAGCAAAATAAGAGCAGCATTAAGAGATGGGCATCGTGATTTCGACGAAATATTACTACAATTAACTGATAACCAGGAACGCAAAGAATTACTTAATCGTCAAAATGAAATAACGAAAACCGGTATGTCGTACGGCATATTAATGCTGATACTAATAATAATAATAGCGGCATATGTATTATACATACATTACTACTCGACAATTAAGAATAAAGCAACAATAAAAGCCGATGAATTTAATACAAATAAATCACCAATAGCAACAATAGATGTAGAAGCGGCTAAGAAAAACCTTGAAATGGTGTCAAATACATTTCCCAGCAAGAAATCCCCACTCGAAAAAATCGGTTCATTGCGGAAATCAACAACGCAGAAACCAAACACCACAACACCCGTAGCAAGTCAACGAACGAAGTCACATGAAATAGAAGCCAATACGTCAGAAACAACGACAACGCATCGAACTACTACCGCAGAGCAGCAGCAGTCAGCAACGAAAACATCGGGACCAGGTTTTTATTATATATAACTGGAAATTACAACTCTTAATTTACTAATATCCATTAAATATTATATAAGTAAAGATTATAACTTCATAACTAATAGAACTTAACGTAATTTATACCACATAAAACAATGTAAAAAGAAAAAACTATTATTCTTTTTAATAATAATTTTCTCTTCAGAAATAATTAAAATAATACAAAAAAAAAAAATAACTATTATTCTTCTTAATAATAATATATATTTTTTTTTCAATAAGGGGGGAGGTATGTTGTGTATCATAATCGTAGAGTTCACAACTTACATATGATCCACTGTTGTGTATCATAATCGTGGAACTTACAGCGTGCTTATGATCCACAATATAACATAATCAGTATATTTTTCTTTACGGCATACTTTTAGGGTTAAGCATTATGCATGTTAAACACAAACAGCATTTAATTGTATTGGCGCACACCGCTTAACATAGCACAAGTATACACGCCCACGTTAAATAGGTCACTCAGATAAACGCTGACTTAGTTATTTTAGAATTATGAAAGTACTCAATTTATTGTGAAATTATAAGAATACGAGGTGTTAAGTAGAAGTTAAGTATAAACTAAGAATGAATTGTTTTCGATAAGCTGAACTGCCTACAACTAAGTGTTAAGTATAAGTGTAACCAACTTTTAAAGCGAAATAAAATGTCTTGAAGTAAAAAAGACTCGGTTGTTTTAAATAATATAAAAAAAGTAAAAAGGACTCAGTAAGTATAAATAGGATCAAGTTAAAGTCCTAGAAGAAGGACCTTTTAACTTACAACACCACAGAACTGTCAAAGATGCTAACAGCTATAGATTGATAGCCTAGATTTCTGACAAAAAAAATGTTTTTCTTATAGCGAAAATTAAAAAAATGGCTAAAGTTCACTTTACCGGCCGAAGTGAAATTAAAAAAAAAAAATTGTCACGCGCTGTATTTTTGCAAAAAAAAAATACCAAAATTAAAAAATTGCGCCGCTCGGACCCGTGGTGACCTTGAAAAATCAAAAACCGGTGCACCTACTTACAAGTACATATGGGTACTCAAATGAAAGGTATTTTCCTCACGATTCCAAATCTGTAATTGTTTTTCAGATCTGTCAATCCTAGCGGCCCCTACATCAATTTATGTAATTTCAATCATATGTATATGTTTTATGTGCTACTTGTATGTAATAATTGAAGTATATTAGAATGTATGTACATATATTTAGAATGTATGTACATATATATCTATGTGCTTCTGAAAAAATGAAAAATTTTTCAAAAAAATCGCGCGATTTTTTTGAAAAAATTTTCGCCTGCGGCGCTACATTCATACAAAAAAGACTATTTCTTATCAAAAATTTAATCAAAATTAGATCTCTAACTTCTACTTAAAAAAGGAAAAATTTTTCAATAAAATCACGCGATTTTTTTGAAATATTTTTCGCCTACGGCGCTAAAAACAAAGAAAACCCAACATTTTCCTTCTAAATTCAATAATAAATCAAAAATTAAAAAATAACATTAAAAAAATTAAAATAATGCAAACAAAAAATTAAAAAAATTAAAAAAAAAAAAAAAGGTTAATATTTTTTTTATAAAAAAAAACAAAAAAAGAAAAAAAATATATATAAGCTTAAAAATCTTAAGGTTATACATTCTTATATACGTCAATTATTACATAAAAGTAACTCATACAACATATACATATAATTGAAATAACATAAATTGGTGTAGGGGCCGCTAGGATTCACAGATCTGAAAAACAATTACAGATTTGGAATCGTGAGGAAAATATCTTTCATCTGAGTACCCATATGTACTTGTAAGTGGGTGCACCGGTTTTTGATTTTTCAAGGTCACCACGCGTCCGAGCGGCGCGATTTTTTAATTTTGGTATTTTTTTTTTGCAAAAATACAGGGGGTAGCAATTTTTTTTTTTTTTTTTCGCTTCGGCCGGTAAAGTGAACTTCTCCCAAAAAAATATTCAAATTCATCACATTTGTCTAAAATATTAAAAAATAAAATGTTAAATTCATGGTTGCAGTCATGGTTGAAGTATATACAGGTTAGTTCATCTAGACAGATAGTTGGCATACAGAATGTTGAGAATGTCAATAAAAAAATATTGAAAATAAAACAATTTTTAGTCATTTTAAAATTTATTTAAAGGTTATGTTTTTTGCACTTAATTTTCACTATTTTATTGAAATTTCACTGCAAAAATTAACTATTTTACATAATAAATACACGATGGTTCATTTTGAAGTCCTGGAGAACTTAAAACTGTTTTAAATGTTGTGTTTTGTTGATGTTAAAATTTTGAGATTTTGTTGATTTTGTGAACTTGTAAACAAAGCATTGATGTTCTGTTTTAAATTTTTCGTAAACAAATGTTGAGTCTTTCAAACAGTTTTCAAAAAAAAGTAAATGGCGCCTGAATTTTAGAGATGACTTAACCTATATATACTTCAACCATGGTTGCAGTATATACATGTAGTTCATCTAGACAGATAGTTGGCATATAAAATGTTGAGAATGTCAAGAAAAAATATTGAAAATAAAACAATTAATTGCCATTTTAAAATTTATTTAAAGGTTATGTTTTTTGCACTTAATTTTCACTATTTTATTAAAATTCCACTGCACAAATTTACTATTTTACGTTTTATATACACGATGATTCATTTCGAAGTCATGGAGATATTTAAACTTTTTTAAATGTTGAAATTTGATGATTTTTGAGTTTTGAATTTTTGTTAATTTTGTGAAATTGTAAACAAGGCATTGATGTTCTGTTTTAAATTTTTCGTAAACAAATGTTGAGACTTTCAAACAGTTTTCAAAAAAAAGTAAATGGCGACTGAATTTGAAAGATGATTTAACCTGTATATACTTCAACCATGGTTAAATTTAATATAATAAATAAAATTTTGTAATATTTAAAAATGTTTCTGAAAAAAAGTAAAAGAAATCTATTTGTGAATAAAAAATCTTTGTGTAAGAAAAATCTTATTCGGAATAAAAAAAACTGATAAGATATAGTTGTCTATCGGCAATGAAACATGCGGTCATTAATTAACTATGCCAAAATTCCGATTTAAATATAATTATATTCAATAAAAGGGAAATGTTCGAATTTCGATGGGAAATGTTCGGGAAATATTGGAATTTTGAAGGGACATTTTTCGAATATAGGTTCTATAGGCTCTTTGTCTAAAATTAAGTTTTTTATGTTAGTTGGCAACGCGTGGTAATTCTGTTATCCAATCAGCTGTTGGGTTGAGGAAGAGAAATTAATATTGTTGACATCACAGAACACAGACATTTTTAATTACACAGTAAACTATTTATTGTTTAGATTTAAAATGTCCAAAGTGACTGTGCAGGACATTGAAGCGGTGGATGATTATTGGGGTCCAACGTTCCGATCAATACTTGAAGGTAAGAATAAACAATATAAAGCAATGTTCATATCTCAAAACCTACGCCCATTTTATTTGCATTCGCAATGACGCAGCCAACAATACGGAGATACTATCAGAACAGCTGGACCAGCGCGTTCGTAGCCATGACAAGGACATCGAGCGCATATGTAATCTTTACTACCAGGGATTCATTGATTCCATACAGGAGCTCTTGCAAGTGCGCACACAGGCCAAGCAATTGAACAACGAAGTGCATACTCTAGATAGCTCTCTGCAGCAAATAAGCGGATCTATACTACAGCAGGGCAATGATCTGTTGCGTGCGCGTCAAATCGAATCCAATTTGGCAAGTGCCATAGAAAACTTGCAGTCGTGTCTGCCGGTCCTTGAATGCTACATCAAGTTCACACAGCAAGCGGGTAATAAGCAGTATTATCAGTCGCTTAAGACTCTGGAACTATTGGAGGCGCAGCACCTGTCCAAAATCCGTAACTATCGATTTGTGGCGCAGATACGTCAGGCTATTCCGACCATTAAGGAAAACATTCGCAAGTCGGCGGAGGCAGACTTTCGTGAATTTCTCGAAAATATACGTAAATTTTCACCAAAAATTGGTGAGGTTGCTATAACGCACACAAAAAAGCTGCAAAAACGCGATATAAATTTAATCATAAGCGAGCATAAAGCCAACAAGGCCGAGAATGGCGGTGGTGGTGATGACGATAATCTTAGTGCTCAGGACCTTATTGACTTTTCGCCCATTTACCGTTGTCTGCACATCTACATTGTGCTAGGTCAAAAGGAGTACTTCGAGAAGGATTATCGGCAACAACGCAGAGACCAGTCAAAATTGGTTTTGCAGCCGCCGCAAGGCATGCATGACAATCTGGAGGCTTACAAAGAATACATTTGTGCTATAGTTGGCTTCTTTGTGGTCGAAGATCACGTCAAGAACACAGCTGGCGAAGTGGTGACCAGTGCCTATTTGGAGGAATTGTGGGCTTCTTCGCTGACAAAGTTTGTCAATGAGATCAGCATGAGTTCGTCGTCCTGCACCGATCCAAATATACTGTTGCGCATTAAAAACCTGATAATGCTATCGATTAACACTTTCAAGTGCTACGGCTACACGGTAAACATGCTGTGGGAACTTTTGCACAATATGCGCGATCATTACAATGAGGTACTGCTGCAGCGTTGGGTACACGTTTTTCGTGATATTTTAGAGAAGGAACAATTCTTGCCAATGATTGTAGATAATCAGGAAGAATATGAGATCATAATCGAACGTTTTCCCTTCCATTCGGAGCAATTGGAAAACGCTCCATTTCCCAAAAAGTTTCCCTTTTCGCGCATGGTGCCCGAGGTTTACCATCAAGCGAAAGAGTTCATGTATGCGTGCATGAAATTCGCCGAAGAATTGACGCTCTCTCCCAATGAGGTCGCAGCCATGGTGCGCAAAGCAGCGAACTTACTGCTGACACGAAGCTTTAGTGGCTGCCTCTCTGTTGTATTTCGCAATCCGAGTGTTGCGCTGACGCAATTAATACAAATTATCATAGATACGCAGTACTTGGAAAAGGCGGGACCATTTCTGGATGAGTTTGTCTGTCATATGACCAACACGGCTAGAAACATTTCGCAAACACCCTCCGCTATGTTTCATGTGGCGCGTCAAGATGCCGAGAAGCAGGTAGGCGTTCGCATTTGCTCTAAAATAGACGAGTTTTTCGAACTCTCCGAGTACGACTGGCTGTTGGTCGAGCCACCGGGCATTGCTTCCGCCTTCATCACTGACATGATTTCCTATCTGAAGAGTACCTTCGATAATTTTGCCTTCAAACTTCCGACGATAGCACAAGCCGCCTGCCGTCGCACCTTCGAACATATTGCGGATAAAATATATGCAATACTGTTCGATGACGATGTAAAGCAGATTTCGACGGGCGCCTTGCAACAAATAAATTTGGATTTAATGCAATGCGAGTTTTTCGCTGCCGCCGAGCCCGTACCGGATCTTAACGAGGGCGAACTGTCCAAGTATTTTCTGAAACATCGCCAACTACTCGACTTGCTTATTATGGAGGAGTGGAGCACTTATTTGCACGATTATGGTAAACAGGACAATCGTTACCACTTGGTGCATCCGCAGACAATTATTGTTATTTTGGAGAAAATACGCGAAGCCGATAAAAAGACAATGTTTTCAGTGTTGCGTAAAAACGAACGCGACAAAAAGAAACTCTTGGAGACAGTGCTCAAGCAATTGAAGCATTTGGCGGAACGGCAGAACTGAAGGTAGCAAATAAATGTATCTATATTACAGTTTAGTAATAAGCAAATAATATTCCAAAATAAAAATATATGCAAGTATTTGTTGCAGTGACTTGTATTGATTATTGCAACTCGGGCGTTTAATATATTGTGAATTGTTATTTTTATTTATATACCATTCAAATATATGTTAAAAACCGAAAAGTAATATTTTTAAGAAAGCGTCGATGTACTCGTGAAATACATACCAATAATTTTGAATTCCTCATATTGAAAATAATTCATATATCATATAAATAAAATAGAATTAATACTCGTGATGACAATACAGTATTCACCTCATAATGACCGAACCGTCTTCATGTAAAGAGAAAATCTACTGACAGATATCCAGAGCATATTGAAGAATATGTTGGAAAATATCAAAACTGCTTACCGAGGATGTTATCAGCAATTTGAACGATATGGATGTAATCTCGACACCCCCAGGTCTTTATACGGCGCACGGGGAGTACCAAAAGTTGTTGCTCAAATAGTTAAGTATAAGATGAGTAAGGACTATTATCGTATGCAAACGTGACTAATTGTTTTGACGGAGCTTACGCGGGACGTTTATATTTTCATCTTCAAAAAGTTTATTCAATTTTCAAATTTCTGCATGCTTGCATTTGTTTCACCACTTATAGTAGTGCACGCTACTTGATCATCTAATGTAATTGAAAGAGAGTAGCCGCGGTAGCTCAGTGGTTAGTGCGTTGGACTGCGAGCCGAAAGGTCCCCGGTTCAAGCCTGGACTGGGGCTAACAACATCTTTTCATAGAAATATTTTTCTATACCGCGCTACCTCTCGTCAGTTATTGGCAAACCTACGATGAAAAGCTTTCACCCGCCGTTCGGATTCGGCAATAAACTGTAGGTCCCACCACTTTGAGTACAAATATAACACGCACAGCTCAAAATGGTGAGAGAGCTCGGCCGAAGTTCTATACAGGACTGTAGCGCCAAACTATTATTATTATTATACAAGTACATCTACAAACTTGCAATCTCTGAAGAATTTGCTTTCATTTGATATGTACAAATGGGTAGGTATACCGAATTTCGATACTTTTTTTTTGGGGAACCATAAGTCGGTTGGCAGGAAAGCATTATTTTCAAATATTTGAGCATAAAGTCAAATATATTTGACCAAGAATGTTCACTTAAGACCGTATAAAGTAAAATTCCTATGTAGATGTAAATTTTATATGAGGTACTAGCTGGACCCGTGCACGACTCGTGCAAAGATTTTGTGAATGCAATGATATGGAGCAATTTTACTATTTTTATCAGGGACCAGTGCTGTTGGTGAATTTTATTGTGGTGAGTTCTAGTGTTATGTTTTAGTGTGGTGAATTTTTGTGTGGTGAATTTTATTGTGGTGAGTTTTAGTGTGGTGAGTTTTAGTAGGATGAATTTTGGTATGGTGAGTTTCATTGTGGTGAATTTTAGTGTGATGAATTTTGAGATGGTTGTTACCGGTGTGAAATATCTTGATGCTTTCGTTTTTGAGTATTTGATTTTGTTTTGGTATTTTGGCTTTTGTTTTTATATTTGTTGTTTTGATTTTGTGCTTTGCTTTGGTGTTTTTGCTTGCTTTTGTGTTTTTCTTTTAATTTTCTGTTTTTGCTTTTGTTTATGTGTTATTGCTTTTGTTTGTGTGATTGCTTTTGTTTTTTTACTTTTGTATTTTTTTTTAATTTGAGTTTTTTGTTTTATCTTCTTAGCTGGTGTAAGTCGCAAGTTATAACGCGTTAAAATTTTAGAATGTATGGGAGGTACCACGTCCTTTACCCAATCCCAGCAATATATAGTCTACGTTACCCTCCGGACTCCATAGATTCCTGGTGCAAAATTTCAGTTAAATCGATTCAGCGGTTTAGACGTGATGCTGGAACAAACAGAGTTTTATATATATAGTTTTGACCATAAGTGGTCGGTTCTCAGGTCACAATTAACCGATCATGCCAATTCTTGTTCAGACAGCTTTGATATATAAGTAATCTAAATTAGGAGTTTCATTGATCTAGCTCTTCTAGTTTTTCTGTAATCGTGATTTCAGCAGACAGACGGACATCGCTAAATCGACTCAAAAGGTCATGCTGATCAAGAATATATATACATACTTTTCCATACCGGATATGCTTCCTTCTGGGTGTTACAAACTGCGTCCCTTTAACTCTTAGTGTACGGTATAAAAATCGAGCTTTTTATTCTGATTAATAAAACTTTTTATTCTTTTTTTGAAAGAACCCAACTAAAACAAAATTCGAAATGTTTTCTTTGCGACTATCGTGTTTCAGGGAACGCAATGTTATTACAAAAATTATCTATTAAGCATCGTTTAGATATATTATAAAGGTAACTTTTTAAAGGAAACAAATCGGGATAATCCCCCATAGTGGTACCTCTGAACTTCGTATTTCAAAGTTGGAGTTCGTTTTTTGCTGCGTCATACTGTTTGCTGTTCACGTGTTTTGTGGCCCGTGTTGGACAAAAATTACCGTTTGATAAAAATCTGAACCGCGACGATTAAATCGCGTCTATGAATCGCTACAAAATCTATGAATTTTAAAGTGCAACTCAATTAAAAATCCATTTAAATTCAAAACAATGCCTATTCTAATTAGGTTGCTTTCTTGTTTTACTGTTCGGTACAAATTTTGTAATTGATTTTAAAATACCTTCGCGATGAGCTACAGACTTGAGATTTTAAATATTGCCTCGGAACTGGATGACAATGCAATATTATCGTTTTATTGCCATCCGGTTCATCATGATTCTATCGCCATGGTTCCATATTAAAGACACTTTGAAACATGACTATTTAAAATTTTCGATTATTTCCATCAATTTTTGAAAAATAGATAACCGAATGTCATATTTTACATGTTGATTTGGTAGTTAATAGAGTTGACTAAAAGCTGTATATTAGCTATCTTATCGGTTGTCTAGAGGACAACTTTCCGATGATGCCTTTTAATGGTTGACTTAAACATTAGCCATCTGCACAAATGCATTTGAAACCCACTTCAAGACATTCACTATGTTTCAAAACATTTACTGGCTCTATGCTTGAAAATCAAATGTATTGCTTACTACAGCAAAGCACCAAGTACTGTCAAAACAAAACTTATTATAAACTGTAGTGAAGAGTTTATAATGATGTGATATAAAAATTCAAATACTAAAATGAAATTAGTGCATTTTACATTTTTTATCATTCTTTCTCTACGGAATTTTCATTAATATTAAAATATTCGTATTTGTTGCATGTTCAACGACATTGAATGTTTTGAATGTCTTGACAGTACTTGACACCAATGAAACAAATACTGCAGTGAAGTCAGCCGCGAGACTTACCATAATACTGTCGACTGTCATTGAAAAATGCATTCAAAACTGTTAAATTAAACATAACATTTTAGTTCTCAAAAAGATAATTAATATGTTATGTTTAATAGACATTTGTACAAGTGTATCTGAATTAAGTTAGGTTTTGGACTTCGTTTTTCTTTTTTACCAACCCTTGCTCTTTTTTCACCGGACAAATTAAAAAAATAACTTTTGAATACTTTTATGAGTTTAGTGTGTCATAATTACCCCAGAAAAAATTATCCGAGTACTTTTTTTTTACTTTTCAAGATTTTCCGGTTATGGAGTTAAACTATCCTCAAATGAAAAGATATTCCATTAATTAAGTATACCAGCTAAAGTCTACCTACTTAGCTGGACATTACATGCCACGAGGAGTTTCCGCTGCAGTTATTATGCCATTCGCGCACTGGCGCCAGTGTTACATTTCCAAGCGCCGTCAGGTGTTGGATTTCCCTCATCTACGTTGCCTACCCCCGGTTTCAGAATTGATTTTTTTGTACCGGAGCGTTCTTATCCATACGCCCGACATGTCAAAGAGAGCGTAGGCGCTGATTCTTAATGCGCCTGAATATGTCAATGTCTGCGTAGAGATCATGCAGCTTAAAAAGACTTTTTGTTCAGAATTAAATATCAAATGAAATAATGCTCTATTACTAAGGTATTTAATTTCGATAGCTCACAATGTACCCAATACTGTTCGATTTTGATTGTTGCGTCTTCTCAACTTACCAATAATAAATCGGCAATTTTTTAAACTAGTTATTATTTTATTATTATATATTATATTCGTCAATGTAATAGCTTGCAGCTGTTTTAGTTTGCACAATATTTTTATGTTGCTTATAATTCGATTTGTAATTAAATTGTATTAGATAATATTTTGAAAAATGTTTTTATCTAATATGATTCCGAATGATATTTTGTATTAGTTTTATTTTTGCAATATATAAAAGACATGTAACTTTTGATAATAATATTGTTGTTGTTGTTGCCATTTCTGTGGTTTCTAACCCATTTCCTTAAATGTCTTAAATGAGTTTGTATTGTAAGTGGCGGCTGTTAATAACATTTTATATACAAGTGTAATGATTTCTATGCAATTGCGAACAACTTAACTTGCTGTTGATTAATTATATGTTTACTTCTGGTTATATAATGCGCAAAGTTCTATGAGACATGGAAGTAATGTCGTCAACTTTTTCCCTCCAAGTGCTTTGGCGCATCGGCGTAAGTGAACTTTAGACGAAATGCCTCGGCGACTAAAACATTAATTTGGCGATCTGACCAATTGTGTGTGGGTAGATTTTGCAAGAGCAACAACAGACCCTACGAGAAATCGTCATATTTGAAATAAATAAAAATTATAACATTCCAAAGCGTACCTGAAAATCATTCTGCTGCATTAGTTGCTCCTTCCAGTGCAACAAGAAAGCGGCGCAAACATACAGATGGAATATGGCAAATCCATCCGATTCTGCGAGATAAGTATCCCACAGCCGTATGGTACAATGCAGCGGAAGTTCACGTGTCAGCAAATTATTCATCCAACGAAAAGAGAACTGCAAGTAGTCAACGCCGTGTTGTTGCAGATGCCGGTGTAGATTTCCTTAAAAGATACAAGACAAGTAGTAGTTAAATGGCACCAAATAAAGCCAACTGTGTACCATCAATTCTTTGGATCAAATCTTTCAGCTGATTGACCTTTTCCTGAATGCCTAGCTGCGCAAATATGTAGTTGTCTTGAATGCAATCGAGAAATTTCGATAAGCACCAAAAAGAATCAGCTTCGATGGCATTGCGCGTGTCGACGGAGAGCGAAGAAATTTCAAACTTTTCCAAATCGGTGCCTAATTAGCACAGTAAAATATTACGAAAAATCGTTAGAAAATGTATCGCGTACCTGGCTCTAATACATCCTGCAAAAATACTATAAAGAACGGCGTCACCAAATCGTTTATGCCCTGCACATAACCCGATGCCGGATGTCTTATGGCCCAAATGAAGAGAATGCGCTCAAACATCTCTTGCACGAGCTGCTGTTGGAACAGCGAAATCTGTGGATTCATTCGTGGCACATCAATGTGAATCTGCGCCAAATGCATAGATTAGCGAAACATATTTTTGGTGCAGTGCAAATAACACTTACTTGGCGATAGGTGTCCTGTTGCGATTCATCCTGACTGTCAACTTTGAAGTAATTATGTCGCAAGTCCTGGTAACCTTGCCGTTTGCTCTCGAGTACGCCATTGCGTCGCTCGCCAGATGGTGGCAAATACTTGGAAAGCAAACGCCAACTGACAGCTCGCATCTGCAATTTAACTAATGTATTAAACACTTTGTTGGGTATACGCTAAATACCTTTCTCGGAACTCCAGACCAACTGAGCTTTTTGAGTGCTACCAAATCTAGCAACGGCGAGTCCAAGAGAGCGACGAATTTTTCGATTTTTGTGTCATATTCGGAATCTTGTGAATTTGAGGTAAACTTCTGTAATTGTGGCCGACCAGGATACGCATGGAAAACGCGGTTTTTTGTTCTATGACATTATATTTTTTTATTTGGTTAAAGTGGCTTATTTAAGTTTCTTTAAATTTTACCTAACATCTGCAGTGTCTTCACGATCTGAAATTCCGTAATTTTCATCCTTATCCTTTTGTTGGCTTTTATGTTGCTCCTCCTGTGTTGCAGTGGCGTTTGCCGTGTTACGATGCGTTTCAATAACATTAAGCGCTACTGTTTGTGAGACTTGCCTTAGAATACGTGTATCTGTGAAGCATAGAATTTTCCAAATATTCATTTTTTTGTACTTTTGAGTATATTACCATTCTAGAAAAGTTATTAATTGGACTCAATGGCTTTTTATATCTTTTTAAAATAATGCAAATGTTAAGTGACTACGTAAAGTTAGAAACTCGTACCCAAGAGTTCAATTCCTATATTAGAATACTTATTGAAAAAATGAGAGGTGCAGAATGTTTTCTACCACAAGGTTAAAAAAGGTTTATTTTATTTTATATTTTCCAATCCAATAATTGATTTACAGAAATCACTTCATTTGTTTCAAATATGTTTATCTATATTATATTATTAAATGTTTTAAACTTAGTTTTACATGGTAAATCTGTCCACGACCAACCAACATAGCAAATAACCCCAAGTGACCCAAAATACTTCATTCAAAAAACACAGAAATCAGAAATTATGCTACTCGCATTAGATTGCGAGAGTAAAACTGATAAAATACCCCAATAACAATTGAACTTTGTTGATTTCCTCAAGCGATAAGATTCAATAATGTGACTTGAAAGCCAAAATACTATCGATAAATTGCTTACCATTACCAGTTGCTGTTGCCGGTGATCCGCCGGACAAAATACAGAATTCATCGTCACCCGTGTCCCAAGCATCGCTCACCGACTGCTGATAGTCACGAAATGTTGAAACCATTGGTTTGCCGTTCCCTCCGCTTATGTGTTGTTCTCTTTTTGGACTCGGACGACCGGGTACCACTCTCCCGCTGTTCTTCCAAAATGAATTTGAGTTGGTGTTCGATTGTGAGTTGCTCGATCCTGTTGCTGTGATGGCGCTGCTGTTCTTGCTATTTCCATCTACATTGTTGTCCATAGTAGTGTGAAAACAATGCAAGCTAATTTGCTCCTAGTTTGGTTGCTCTTGATTGAATTAATTATTATCAGATTTTTGCAAACAGTTTTACATTTTAATTTTACAATAATCGCGTCATGCAAACGAAATAATTTTCTGCCTATTTGCTCCTCTCAGTGGCACCAATAAATATAAATAATAAAATATTTTTTAACTGAAGACGTGTGTTCAGTGTCAGTGTTCAGCGCATAAAGTGTTCATGATGGTCGAGACAGAAGAATCATTTAATCAATTATGGTTGAGTGTGTTCAGCCTACAGTAAAAATGTTTGGGCAAAATATTCTTTATAGACGAACCGTAGTGTTATAGACATGTTTGAAGTATTTATATTTTATATAATTTATACAGATAGTTGGTATACAGAGTTCTGATAATATCAAGAAGAAAAAAATAAAACAATTCAAATTTACTTTGAGGTTATAATTTTTTTCTATAATGTACACTATTTTATAAAAATGTTGCTGCACAAATTAACTATTCACTTAATCGATACACTGTAGTTCCTTTTAGAGCAAAAGACATTTTTAAACTTAAAATAATGTGGTGATTACTTATGAATTTAATTTTATGAACTTGTAAACAATGCATTGATGTTCTGTTTTAAATTTTTCGTAAACGAATGATGAATATATCAATCAGTAAAAAAAGTAAATAAATCCTGACTTAACGTGGATATAATTCCAACATGGTTATGTATATTACGATATAATATTACTTAATGATATATTGTACCTACATAAAAATACGCAAACCGACATTGACTAATGTTCATTTACCGACCGTAAGGAAATAATAAAAAAAAAAATAGTAATAAAATAACACTATCTCTCGCCATTTCGAACTAAACCCAGTCGGTTGTTGTTCGACTGGTGAGTGTTCGGCGTAGACACCTAGAGTTGTATGGGAGAAATACCATTATATCGTCCATTTATGTATATTTACAGTTTCTGTCGTGTAGGGCTTGTAACCACGCCAAGGCGTATAAAGTGCAAATAAAACTATTTTGAAAAATACAGTTTAAAAAAACTATAATTCGTTATAATTCTAATTTGTTGAATTGGCCAATGGCCAATCATGGTTGAAGTATATTCAGGTTAAGTCATCTTTCAAATTCAGTCGCCATTTACTTTTTTTTGAAAACTGTTTGAAAGATTCAACATTTGTTTACGAAAAATTTAAAACAAAACATCAATGCTTTGTTTACAAATTCATAAAAAAAAATAAATTCAAAATTTTAAAATAAATAAATTACAACACTTTGGTAATTTTCAAGCTGTCTATGGGCTCCAGAAGAACACCGCAGTGCATAACAATAGTGAAAAAGTGAATTTGTGGTGTGAATTTTTAATAAATTAGCCAATTTAAAGTGCAAAAAACATAACCTTGAAATAAAGTTTAAATTGACACGTAATTTTTGTATTTTTTAAATTTTCTTATTGGCATTCTCAGCATAGTGTATGTCAACTAACTGTCTAGATGAACTAACCTGTATATACTTCAACCATGGGCCAAATAATTATCTGTGTAACCTATATTACAAAAAAAAAAAAATAACGTTATATTAATGAAGACAGTTTTAAATCAAAACGATCGCACTTGATTATGTATTGCCTACTAGAGACATTCAGGAACTGAAAGTGAGACTGTAAACACTCATATTAGAGCTGCCGTTTTGCTGCTTTAATTGGTTTTAATTGGTTAAGTGTAAACTTTATCTAAAAATAGATTTGTGAAAAAATGTTATTAGTTAATTTCCTAAAGGTCTTAGAAAAATCAAATGGCCCCCTTCTACCTACATCAAAACATGTATCGTTTTGATAAATTTGTTCGTCAATATTTTGAAAACAGATTTTCGTTGTTTGTAAATATAACGATCATTTCATTTTGCAGTGTAGTTTCCGAATGCATGTGTCAGTGGCTTTGAACCAGAATGAAAAAATAACTTTATTGAACATACCCAAGCAAATGCATTGAGAATTGAGAAACATTGGTATTGTCGCTGTTTTCCGTTTTTAATACTGTATTGTTATCAACGCATTTTAATGATGCAATTTTAAAAGTTTTGTAGTAAAACAATACAAAGCAATGGATTCAAACACAAAACTGCTGGAAAAGCTGAAGAAGATATTCGACAGTTTTCTGGAGGAGAATTTCGCCACGACGAATAGTGTTTACTTTGAAAAACTATTAACGCACCTGGCAGCTACAGGTGAGATCGTCTAGAAAAACACGAGTTTTGTCGATTTTTAAGTATAAATGTTTGGTAGAGAATGCATTCGTGCTTCAGGACCCTTTCGCACTTTTGTGGGTGGACAAATGCATCACGATTCTCAGCGAGGACATTTGCAAAATTAATCCGAAGGTTATTTCATTCATGTTGCACTTCTGTAGTCTGCTCACCATGAACGAGTGGATTATAATCAATATCAGGGAGAAGCGAATTGTGGATAGGTAAGACGACTGCTCCTTTAAAGAAACAACCAAAGTTACCTCGGTTATTATTTCGCAGAATACTGCGCATCATTGATCGCGATCTGGCGCGGTTTAATCCATCCATGAAACTGGGCAGCATACGATTACTGGCAGCAGTATCACGGTATACTTTGGGTCTGGCGTACATTCGTACCACAAAGGCATGGCGTTTTCTCATCGACTACTGCAATAAAGATCACACGTTGTATGTGGTGCGTGAAGCTCGTCAACTGCTCTACGAACTGCTCTATAAATTCTGCGTAAAGACAAACAACGAGGACATTTGCATCGAAATGTTGGATGTCATTTTGAGGCCGATCAACGAGAGCGTCTTCGATGCCACGACCGACAACATGATGATAAATGTGGATGACTGTGAATTGCAACAACGATTGTCACCGACACTGGATTTGATTTCGTTTATATTTCAAAAAACTTTGGAGTCTGAGGAGAAGACAAACATTGCACACCTTTGTGAGGTGCATCACAATTTCCAGGTGACCATTTGGAAGCTGTGCGAAATGACACAGAACCCATTGTTTTTGGGAAAGGTTATGACAACACTGTCGAGCTACAACTTTGCGAATTTGGTCTACGAGAAATGGAAGTCTGGCCAAATCGATGCAGAGAATTTTAATGAGTTCGGCGTAACCGTATTCAATCTGATGAAGTTTTGTGTTTCACGTCACGAGTGTGAGAATTTCCTAAAATTGGCTGAACTGAATCACATACTCTGGAAGAAGTTGGGACAGCGTGCACCCAAGGAAATTCAAATAGAGGATGAACGCGTTCAATTCGAAAATCAATTGATCACATTCCATTTGCTGCCGGTGTTGTTCATAATGCGTTCCAAGGGTCACAGGGACGAGGAGCTCTTTGACAACTACATTATGAAGCTGTTTACGGTATCCTGCGAGCACACATTGCGCATATGCTATGCATATCGAGACATACTGTTCAGCACGCTGGAGAATGCCGTGCAACTGTCTGCGAACTTGGCGTGCAAATCGATACACGGCATACTTTCGATGGAGAATATTTTGGATCGAGATCAAGCGGTGCTTGTATTTCAGGCTATGATTTATGCACTGAAGGAGTTCACGTTAAAGTCGACATCGTCTAATTCAGATTGCTGCGAACAGGACAACTATAAGCCCATGAAACATACGGGCACTGATCTGATCGTTGAGATTCCGAATGTGTTGTACGCTGCACTGGTGGGTTTACAAACGCTTATACATCGCTACAAGATAACATGGAAGGAGTCTATAGAAACCATTTGTGTGGTTAATTTCGTTTCGGAGCTTCTTGAAAACATAAGTCTATCTCCGAGAGTGAGTTTTATTGGTAGTTTTCAAAGTATTCGATGTACTGATGTTGTTTTTTTTGTTTTTCAGTTGGCTGTGCAGGCTTTGAAGTTAGCGCAGCTCTCGATTGAACATTTTCTCTCACCGAACATGGCGCTGTTGATGGACAATCTGCAAGGCTCCGCGCTTCTGCGTCTGGGACCAATAATCGTGAAACGTTTTCACGACATTGCGTGGGAAGTGCGCGATAGTGCATTGGAATTAGCAATAGCTATTGCATCTATTTCGCGAATAAGTGCGTATATTTTAATTTTAAACTATCTTTAATAAATTTGTACACATTTCAGAGTTTCCTTCCTTTCAACAATTTATTGTGCAGAATAATATCGCCGCTATTGTCTATCAAATGGCCAAGAATGACAGCGAGCCGTACGTACGCGCTTCGGCGCTGTTGTGCATTTCAAAAATGATTCCCATCAACGTTATTTGGGAGAGCGACCTCAGCAAATTGGACTTGATTGTAAGTTTATTGAGACATGTTCAATGTTTTTTAGTTGCAAACCGAATTTCGAATGTTTGAACCAATGCAATGGAAAATTCGAATCTATGCATTTTTCATGAGTGTCTAAATTAGTAACATATTTGAAATTAAATAAAATATATAGTTGCAGTGTGAAACTAATTATATAAAATCACAATATAAAATAAAAACAACATGAAATTTTAGGTCTCATGGGAAATTCTGAAGTAGGGACATTTCTATAGTTGATGTACTGAAGTTAGTTA
Source organism: Dryomyza anilis (assembly GCA_951804985.1). NCBI lineage: Eukaryota > Metazoa > Arthropoda > Insecta > Diptera > Dryomyzidae > Dryomyza > Dryomyza anilis. The sequence continues at coordinate 27,692,789 of OX638132.1, read as the reverse complement.
AGGGGTATTTATCCAAAAAGTATACACCCGTAGAGGTCTTTACATAAGTGGCCAGGTCACAAAGCACTAAATATGCACACTTTTAATGCCAACTTTGGCATTTCATTCATCTAGCTCTTCTAGTTTTTCGGTAATCGTGATCTTAACATGCAGACAGACGGACTCAGGAGGTCACAAATATCAAATATATATATGTTCTTTTCCTCTTTCTGGGTGTTACAAACGGATGACCAAATTAAATATACCCTTTCACTCTTAGTTTAGGATATAACCAGTTGGGAAGGTTAGATCACATGGGAAATTTTAAAGTAGGTGTAATTATGATAGTGAGGATTATCAAAATTATAGTCGGTCTAAGCCGACTATAAATACCCTACACATATGTGTGGTTACCATTCAAAGTGATATATAGGTCACCAGAGTATACGAATCCTGAAAATAACTACAAACATTCAATCGCTGAAGAATTTCCATTCATTTGATACCCATATTTACATATGGGTAGGTGTACCGAATTTCGATTTTTTTTTTTGTGAACCACAAGTCTTTTCGCCGGAAAACATTATTATCATGTATTTGAGCATGATGTCAATATATATTTGACCAACAAAGTTTACCTAAGCACGTATACATAAAAATTGATCTTTATATGTACATTTTATATGAGGTATTTGAACATAAGTGGTCGGATCATAGGTCACAATGGACCAATTTTTTCGCACATACAGCGTAGGTATATTAGTAATCTAAGTTATAAGTTTCATTTTTCTAGCTCTTCAATTTTAAAAGTCTTAGGGATTTCAACAGACAGACAGACAGACGGACAGACAGACGGACAGACGGACAGACGGACATCGTTAAATCGACTCAGGAGGTCATGCTGATCAAGAATATATATACTTTTCCATACCGGAGATGCTTCCTTCTGGGTGTTACAAACGGCGTACCAAACTGAATATACCCTTTCACTCTTAGTGTAGGGTATAAAAACCTAGGTACCGAGAGTGGCAACGTTTTATTTTAAGCCAATCGGAGCTAAAATATATGTAATTTTTATAGTTCAAATACTATTCGTACACATTGCAAAAGAAGTTATTTAATGTATTGTTTAATTGTTTTTTTTTTTTTTTCAAAGGAACATCTCTTTTTCATTCTGTGTAACGAAAGCGAAGGCATCGTGCGCAAAGAAGCCGTTCATGTTTTGCGAAAAGTCTATGAGCATCGAAAAATACCTAACAATTACACCGACACCTTATACTCTACACTTTGCTATTGTACAGTCGGCGATCTGCATTGGGAGGTTAAGGTGGCCGCATTACATTTCTGGGAACTGGTAATTGAGAAGCAATTCACAAATCAAGGCATGATCGATGGCAATTTTCCCACATTTACCTTCTCAAGGGAAAACAAGAAAATCGTTGCATTGACCGAAAAAGAAATCAAGCTGTGCATTCGCAGGATATTTAATGAGTTGTCGCAACGTGGCGGCCTTGGTGTTGTATTGAAATGCCTAGATGACGATTGTGATATGGAGGTGGTAAAGACGGGTGTCTGCTTGGTAAAGCGCCTACTGGAAAAACTGCACAAATACGACTATGAATCGATAGTAGGTGACATGGAAGTGAAGCCCGTGGTAAATAACATGCTTGAAGCTGGTAAAATGGAGACGGAGCCCGCTATACAAGATGACCCCCTCGCAACAGATGCTGCAAAATCTGATGTTGTCCTCGAAGGTATTCTTTCAGCGCAGGATATAAATTTGCTCATTTCTTCGTATGAAAAGCAAATGCAGGTCAGTGTAACTGAGCCGACCACAAGCATTGATAAAGAGTTTTTTAAAGACTATGCCAAAGTTAGTGCCAAGCATTTTATTGATACTGTAAAGCGAATTAATTTGGATGAACTATTGGAAAATCATAACAAATGGTTGCAGTGTGTTGAGAGTTTCGATTCGTTGCTGGACGATCTGCTGTGCACGATTAATCCCGAAGAACAAATATATGCAGATTGCTATTGAATATATATATTTATATAAAAAAATCTATTTTATTACATGATCAATTAAAAATATATACATTAAGAGAAGCACAAAATAGTTGCCCTCAGTTAAAAGGAATCAATTCTGCATTTTCAAATGTCGATATTTTTTGTATAGTTAAATTTGGTTAAATTTAAATTAAAAGCACAAAAACGTTTTTTGTTTGCCAATAATTGTATTGTGTCAGGCATGCATTTTGAACTAAATTGTTTAGTCCTGAATATTCAGGATTGAATTCAACCATTCTTACAAAAGTTTTCTATTAAGCATCGTATAGATGTATCAGAAAGGTAACTTTTTAAAGTAAACACATCGGGATAATGCCCACATAGTGGCACCTCTAAACTTCATACTTCAAAGTTGGCATTAGTTTTTTTATTTTTACTGCGTCGCACCGTTTACTGTTAGGGTTTTTTGTGCCCCGTGTATTTTGTGTGGACAAAAATGTCCGGTTGATAGTAAAAATATTAACCGCGACGAGTAAATTGTGTTTATGAATCGCTACAAAATCGGGTCTATGAAATTGAAAATGTTCGTGAGCAGTTACTTACTGCAGGCGTCATTCTACCGTATGAGGAGTTGTCTCTGGACGTGACTGTGACAAACAGTAGGGGAGACCGGGGCTAAGTCGACATCGGGGCAAAGTCAATATTGGCTTTAAAACGCGAATGGGATGTCAGATCAACTTCAAATTGGTACTGTACACGTAACATTAGATGCCACTGCTACCAAAGAAAAGAAATCCATTTTGTGCTGAAACTTCAGTTTTTATGTAATAAAAGGTGTTTTTTGACTCAAAAAGTTACATATTGATAACGCAGTAAACTTGTATTTGCCTTAAAGTTTTGATTATTTATATAGTTTGTTGAGGGTTTTATGTAGTAAGAGGTTCACTTATCATGTTTGGATTTTTATTTTATTTTTCCATTCAATTCGCATTTTTATGCCAATAATATTAGATTAAATGTCGTGGGGTAAAGTCGACACATAAGCATTTGGTCAAAGTAGATTCCGCGAAAATTCAATTTATAAAACTTTTGGTTCTATTAGTTTTACAAAATTCTTACAATATTTAAGAAGTTATTGCAAAAAATAGATAAAATGTGAATAATATGAATAATGGTCAAACAATTTCGCCGAACCGGAATAAAACAGCACGAATAGTTTTATCTTGGAATATATAAATCAATCAAATTGAAAGATATCAGCAAAAATGTCCATTCGCGGGAAAAGTGGGTAGTGTTGACTTTACCCCAGCCTATTTTCAGAAGCATGTTTGAGGTTTGCATTTGTTTCGTGGAAACTAAATATTGTAGATCTTTACAGCTTATGGAACATTTTTAGCTAATGAATCAATCTATCTAACTGTATTATTATTTTCGTCCTATGTTTTGATATGGTGGTCAAAATTAGCATTGAAAAAAAGTGTCGACTTAGCCCCGGTCTCCCCTACAGGTAAAATAATTTCAAATAAAAATGCATTTAAATTTTAAAAATAGCTTTTGGTTTTTCATTATTATATTTATTTGATATATATTAGTTTGTCATTTGAATCGAATGACAACCTAATACATTGATAATAATTTGTTGTCATATTTTATTTGTGAATTGGTAGTTAAAAGCGTTAACTATAGTTGTATTTAAGCTATATTATCGGCTGTCTAGAGGGCAACTTTCTGATGATGCCTTTTAATAGTTGACTTAAACATAACTTTTTAGTTATCTTTTCGAGTGCTAAAAGTCAACAAAGAGGCGGACATTCGTAAGTCTTTCAGATACCTTTTTGATCAGTTTTACGACAACATTCTGATATCGTTAACTTTTTAAAGGTAGCATAAAGTTAGGTTTTGGGCATCGTTTGTCTGGTTGGCAGTGCGTGACATCGCTTGCGAGTTACTCGACAAGTGGCTAGTAAAACTGGCTGGCTGTATACTGATAGATATTGCTACTTGGAAATATGATTTGCTAATTATTATATGATTGAGAAAAAGTATTTCAGCTCTAACCAATAAACCCTTTAAACGCTTTGATTCATGTTATATTCTGGCTCATGATAATATATTTAGCGTATTCACAGTTCACCGTATTTTAGTGAGGCATTCGTATAATTTTTTGCATTTTGTGAAAATGCAAATATTCGTTTTTCTTTAAAAATCGAGTCATTTTTATGATAATTGAAAAAAAAAATCTTAATTATAGGTGGAAAACACTTTTGTTCGAATATGATTCGACCATTGAGTATGAGTAATTTAGGTTTGACTAGACCTATCTTCGTTTCACATAGCACGTTTTGGAAATGAGCTCCTCATTTATTCCACGATCTCACTCGAATGAGTCATTTTGCTCAAAACGTATGTTTGTTGGAACTTAAAATAAGATTATAAAACGCTCATATTGAAGCATTAATGTTTGCTGGGAATCGAATGATTTTCAGACGCTAATTATGCCGATATTAATGTCGCCGGCTCTCCATCTGAAAAATGATCGGCTTAACGAACCACAGCCGTCGAGTCGAATCGACTTGGTACTCTGCGTTTGACTGCTTTTATTTATGTGTTTGCGGGCGAGCGATGACGGAAAAACGCGAGCGAATTATTTTTAATTATATTTTTTTTTAATATTGAGGAAAGCAAAATTTTCGCGTTTAATGAAGACTGTGTCAATTGAAAGCACACAGGAAATATTGCAAATGAATTTGAAACAGTTTTAAGTGGAAAACAGTGAGATAGTGTAATACAAAAATATTTCGCGACGGAACCAACAGGAAAATGAGTTCGAGTTGTGAAAGGTGTGTACAGTGAAAAAAAAGAATAAATTATGAATTATAAAAAATAAAAAACAAAAGAATAAAAAAGAAGACATTGAAAAATGACTTCATGTTTTGCCATATTTGGCAGTGCAGCTGAATATGGAGGAAATGTTGAATTTTCAATGAAAATCAATGCGTTGCACAAATGAAGTTATATGGTGTTCGTTGGTTCTTTTTTTGGTGCAGTCGCAAACCGGGTCGTGGGGTGGAAACGCTGCAAATTTCAGTGCGGATGTGAGTTCTTCGTGGCGGCCTGCATCCTTTGTTGCTCTTCTTGCGCCTGTCAAAATCGATTTTCCTGCAGAGCCAAAAACAAAGTGCTAACTCGGAGAGAGTGGTCACAGAAAGTGAGCGAGTGAGAGAGAGAGAGAAAGATTTTGTCCACGGTGGGGCGGCAGATGCGAATTTTATAGGAAAATGTGTGTTTTCCTAAATTGGTGAGGAGAGGAGCGTGTGTGCGTAGTTGATGCTAAATGCACAGGACTTTTGATGAATGGAAATTTCAATGAAAATGAAACCAGCATTGCTGCTCTTACAAGTAAAGACTTTTTGCAGTTTCTACCAAAATTTCATTTTAATATAGGGCGTTGTTAGTGTGCACTCAAAAAACAGACATTCAACCCTCGCCCACTGCCAATTCGCAAACTCCTTTTTACTCCTCCACCACCTCCGCTGATTGTCTGTGTTCCGGTCTACGTTACTATAGTAATTTATTTATTTCATTCGGGAATTGTTTTTGTTTTGTTTAAATTTATCAGTTAAACGAATATTTTGATTTTAATTATATTCAACTCTACTCACTTATAGAATAGAATGGGTGGAAATAATCGAGCCACGCACCAAGGAGCACATGTACGCGAATCTCACTACGGGTGATTGTGTTTGGGATCCTCCAGAAGTAAGTTTTGTATAAATTTTATACATTTTTTATTAGTTAAATCAACATTCTAAAATTATAACTAACTACATAAATTAATAAATAAAACATATATTATTTTAGAAATTATTATATTTTATATTAGGTTTATTATTAGAAATAGTAGTTGATAAATTTAAAAAATTAATGAATTCAAAAATTTAACATATTACTAATCTATAGCCATATCGTGTTTGTAGAACGAAAAGTCACCAAATACATTTTCAAAATGCCAAATATTCATTTATAATAATTCTTATAAATCTGTCAATTTTTAATCGATGTTCTAAATTTTTTTTTTCCACATGATAAGAAAATGTAAATATATTAGTAGATTTTTGAACTTTAAAAATGCATCAATTACTTTTTATAATATTAATCAACAAACTCGAAAATTAAGTTTTTCATAAAAATGTATTTGGTGACTTTTCGTTCTACAACGACGATATTTATTTTATATATATGAGATTATCCGATATGGGATTTTGGAAAACAATTATCTGAAGTAAACAATTTATTTTTAAATTAGCATTTTATAGAAGATACATTGTGCAATACAAGAAAGTAATATTCTTTTATTTAAAAAAATGTATAATTTTTTGTCATGTTTTATTTTTCTTTCGTCTATATCTCGCAAACCAATTTTTTCACTTAAAATATTTTTTTTTGATCATGGCGCAAGCTTCCCCGTGTCAGATTTTTATTATTTTCATGGTTGGAAATAAAAAAAAAATTGAAAACTACGTTGCTGTTGATCACCCTTTCCAAAGACTATATCGACGTCTCTTATGAAATAAGCACGTTTAAAATTTGGAAAAATGGAAATTTTTCATTAAAAATTTTGAAACGTGCTTGTTTTCGCAAGAGGCGTTGATATTTCGTAGTAGGAAAATTAAAACTCATTAAATACATATTTTAAATCATTTTTTTGTTTATTGATTAATATCATAAACAAGGACTAAAACCGGTTGGAATATCGATTTCGGTTATGGTTCAAAGTTTTTAAATAGCCATTCCGGTTCCAACAATACAAATTACACGAGTTCCGCTGCCACACATTTTTAATAACGGTTCCGATTCCGGTTCTTGTTCCAAAAATCGAAACGGTTCCAGTTCCGATTCTTTGCGGTTCCTACCAGACACTAAAACCTTTCGGAATATCGATTCAGGTTCTGGTTCCAAGATTTTTAAATAGCGGTCCTGGTTCCAAAAATCTGAACGGTTCCAGTTCCGATTCTTTGCGGTTCCTACCAGGGACTGCAACCCTTCGGAGTATCGATTGCGGTTCTGGTTCCATGATTTTTAAATCGCGGTACCGGTTCCTATTACGCTTCCAAACAAAAAAATTACATGAGTTCCGATTCCGGTTACACACATTCTTTTAATAACGGGCACCGGAACCGTTCCGATCCCCATATACATAAATGAGTTGAAAAATATCAATATATGTATAACATTCCAACGATTAACATTCACTCAATAATGTATGCCAATGTTATTCTCATCGATTAGAAAGTCTTGGATATATAGGATTTTTTTAAACAATTATTGAACATTTTAAAAGTAGTTTGTGACTTATACTTCTACAACAACGATATAAAACGTTTTTAATTATATTTCAATTAAATGCTTTTCGAATAAGAAACAAAAATGATTTCAATTATTTGCTCAGTATTATTTCCCAGTATAGTTTAATTATTTTTATTAATAAAATTAATTTCAAACAAATGGTAACGTCTATGTATGAATTATTATATTATAAATAAAAATAAATCATATTGTCCACCAGTCAGTGTAAGTATGTCTGTCTGTCCATGACACGAATTGTAAATGCAACACATGCGCCTATGACACACTCACACATATGCCGTAATACACAGCAGCAGCAGCATGATGACACATGCTGCTACATACTATTATGTACACTATGTAAATGGCACATGCTGCTACACACTATGTAAATGGATCCTTCGCCGGGTTTTTATTTCCTGGGGAGTTCTCCTCACTCACGAAAGTACTCATAGTAAGCAGCCAAAACACAATCAACAACTGCAGCAACTACGATATTAACACCAAAATATTGTTGTTGCTGTACGTGATGTAAATTTTCTTGTACGTTGTTACATTTTATTTAGTCACCTAGTGGTGTTCTTTCCGTCTTTAATAAATACAAAATATTTTTCTTTAATATTCGTTACTTCCGGTAACTAGATAACAGAGATATTTGGTGATTTATTTCTGCTAATGTTTTGGACAGACTTTTAAGATGTAATTTTTAATATAAATGGATACAAGCACTCACAAAACATGATCATCACAATCATTTTTGTCACAATCATTAGCTATTCTAATAATATAAAATTGATCATAGTATGATTGTAGAAATCATTTAATGAAAGACACAAACAATAAAAATTTAAGTGATGATATTAACCAAGACTTTAAGAGAAAACTAGTATTTTCTAGTAGTATTTTGAATACTAGTATTTTGAATACTAGTATTTTGAATACTAGTACTTTGAATACTAGTATTTTGAATACTAGTATTTTGAATACTAGTATTTTGAATACTAGTACTTTGAATACTAGTAAATTAAACTTTGTAATGAAGAAACGTGTATCGAAATGAGAATTGATTTTGTTTTTATTTGTGTTTTAGCCTTTTGTGTTTACCCGTTTTTGTATTGCATTGGTTTTTTACTATTCTTTAGATCACTTTTTCCTGTTTTTGTAATTAAGTTGGTTCTCTTGTAATTGCATTTTATTTATTTTTTATTGTTTTTTGCATTTTAGTTTTCTTTTGTTTTTGTGTTTTTGCTTTTTTCTTTGCATTATTCATTTTCCAGATGTTTTTGGTTTTGTTTTTTTGCTTTTATTATTATTTTTGATTTTTTTTAATTTTATTTATGTGTTTTTTGTTTTGCAATTTTGCTTTTATTTTTATTTTTGCTTTGATTTTCTGATTTTGTGTTGTATTTTTATTTTATGGTACAAAACACGCAATTTGTACTGACTAGTCCTTGAGAACGTTAAGACAATATCTTAAAATAATCCACAAAGGTCGTAAAACAAAAACCCCTTTTTTCAAAATATTTGTTTTTGATTTTTATTTAGGTTTTGTTTTTGTGTTTTTGCTTTTGTTTTTCTTTTGAGTTTGAGTTTTTTTATTTTTGTCTTTGTCTTTGCTTTTGTATTTTTGTTATTGTTTATTGTTTATGGTATTGTGTTTTTTTCTGTTCTTGATTGGTTTTTATTGAATTCTTTTTGCATTTGTTGTATGGGAGGTGCGACATCCCTTATTTCAATATATAACCTATGTCAACCTCCAGAGTCCATAGTATCCTGGTGCAAAATTTCAGTCAAATCGGTTTAGCGGTTTAGACGTGAATAAACAAACAGACTAACAGACGGACCAAGAGTTTTATATAAATAGATTGACAATATCAATTTAACCAATTTTCAACAATATTTAAAGATATGGTCTTAACATGCTCAAGGTCCAGTCGATAAAAATTGGGTGTTTCGTACCAACAAATAAAATAACGAACAATGGGCAAAATGCATTGAATGGCAGATAGTACAGCTGTTTCAGAGGCAGCCTTCATCAGCGATCTTTCTTTGTAAATTCTACATCTCAAGTCGCTAAAGTTTTGCTTTTCCAATGAACACAATAAGAATTATGTGCATTGAAGAAAGCACCAAAAGCAATGAATGCAAAAACTGCATCAACTCAAGATTTTGCCAAAGTTGTGCAGCAATTTGCAATTTGATTTACAATATGAAAATGTTCTAGTTTTCGTAAAAATTATCCCTAAATCCGTGGTAGTTTTCTATAATCGCCATAATCGCTTATCATCTCTTAATAATGTTTTTTTTTTCATAAAAAAATAAAACATTTCAAAAGTCCTTGAGTTCTAAAACAAACAAACAAAAAATAATATAAGCAATTGTGCAATTTTGTAGTTGGTTGGTGTTGAGGTTGTATGTTTGTTTACATACTATTTTGTTGCTGCTTTCGGTGTTGATGACCTAATTCTATATACTACATTAATTCTATACAAGCGGCCTGTGGTGGTTGTGGCTGGTTCTGACCTTTATTGAAACATCCGAATGAATTGAAAGATTGCGCTGCAGATGTTCAAATAATGTGGATCATCATCAGCATTTGCGTTGTGTATTTAAAATGCTAAATATTTAAAATGCTCGAAGCATTATCACACGCATACATTGAGCAATATACTTTATTGGAATTCCAATACGATGGCTCATAATGTTAATGTAAGAGAAATATTCATTTATTCTATTTTTTTGCTGACTTGAAAATATATATATTTTTTTTTTATTTAACATGGAAGGCTATTGTTATGCTGTAAAAGCTCTTTTCATTGCAAATGACGCCAAGGTCATGTCAAATGTTGCACCCATGTCATTCTAGCTCAAAACTTACCACCCAATCACTGCATTTTGCTCAGAAGCTTCTATGTTGCGGAAGTTCAAGGAGAAATTTTGTATGTTGCAGTAAATGCTTAAAAGACTTGTGCAATGTAAACTTACAACAACAATTGTGAATTAGACTGCACTTGGAAAATGAAATCTTTTTCATTAATGACTTTTTTTTAATTATATGAACTAAAGGTCATTAAAAAAATATACTGCTTATTTCAACTGGAAATTTGACCTCATTTATTAATATTTTACAAAATTGTGTGTGTTTAAAAATTCAAGGCTCTTTTTAGATGACTTTTATGGATTTCTGGATGACTTTTACGGATTTTTGAAAACAATGTTCCTGAAAAATATTACGTAATTTTGAATTGTCCCCAAATTTTATCAAGGACAGTTTCTCAAAAATCCAAAAAAGTCATCTATGAGATTGGATTTGCCTATTTGAAGAGACTTGAATTTGTAAAATCCACTGGTCCATTACCGACCGAGCATATTCCGCGTTTTATGAAATTTCATTTAATGCGTTAATTCATTAATTTCCGAGTGGAAATTAATTTAGACATCCATATCAAAGGCCATTCTGATAGACTAGAATAATTCTAATTTAAAATTCACGTAATTAAACCTGATTCATCCTTTACAATGAAGCCTGATCTAAAACCTACTTATGCCCGTAACTTCAACGAATAGATATCTACTGGTGCTTAGTTATCTATCGTGTAAGCAAAATTTCGTAACTTCAACGCATAGTTAAGGAGTAAAAACTCCGGATAGGTAAGAGATATCTGTTCGGTACGAACACCAATAGATATCTACTCGTTGAAGTTACGGGCATTAATGGAACCTAATGGAACACTTATGAAAAAAAACTGATTATATATCGTATTGTTATAATATGACAGAGATATTATTAAAAACCTTTTATAATGAAATTGGGTAACAAAATTATTCTAATGAAATGAAATAATCTTATAAATAAATGTTATACTCAAATCAGAGAGTATATATTTGATATAGAGTTTCCGTACAGGTGGTTTCGCTGCCACTTTTGTCAAATAAATTCAAAAATTGGTTATGTGGAAATTGAAACGAAAATGTTGTCAACAGACACATTTTCAAATCAATATTCTGATATTTTCTGCCACATTTTTGGACAGAAAAATAATTAAAATTTATAAGGCGTTGGATTGCAATTTATCTTACTAAGTTTGGTTGTAAATTATCCGCGGACAGATCCAGTATTGTGCACTGTTTTCCTCTGTTAACTTCAATCTGTAAAATTCCACTTCCACATAACCAATGTTTTCGGCAGCGACGGAAGGAATCTCTATTAAAAATCTATACTCTCTGTTTAGACTCAAAACGTTGACTTTTTGTCATTTTGGTATTGAGTTGGCTTCGATCATATTATTTTAATTAATTCCTCCCGAATAAAAGTATCGTTTAAAGAAAACAAACTAAATTTATTTCAACCGTTTGATACAAAGATTTAATTGAAGTGAAGTAATAATATGAATTATTTTTTTCTTCAAACATATAAAAAACAGATTGCAATGATTTCTAATACCCTTTCTCAATCGTGCAATCCTAAATTTAAACTTAATTTTTTAAAACGATTTATATCTAGTGCTTTAGTAAAAATATCAGCGAGTTGATTTTCAGTTTCAATAAATTCTATTTTTCTACAATTCTACCATTTCCAATATGATCACGTATAAAATGGTGTTTGATATCGATGTTCTTTTCTCTTTTACTTTCTAAATTATTTGACATTCCGATACAGCCGCGATTGTCTTCAAAAACTTGTACTGGTTTATTAAAATGTTGATACAAATCTTGTAGTAGACCACGAAGCCATACTTCCTCGGCCGTTGCTGCACTAAGGAACATACTCAGCTTCGCTTGAGGAGGTTGCTACTATGATTTGTTTTTTACTTCACAGAATATTCAGTACAACCGAACCCTTTAAAAATAAACGCTTATATCTGGTCTCACGCATAACCTGACATATATAAGACTACCCAATTATTCTCTATAAGGTTTTTCTAAATTGTTTCCAACAGTTTTTGGTTGGCGCTGCAATCCTTTTTCCATTGGACTTCTAACTGAATTACAATCCGCCATTCCAAATTTGTCTAGTATTTTTTGTATATTTGCTTCTTGCGACAATTTCAAGCAGTCATCACCATATTCAACTTTTATTCCAAGAAAGAGTTTCAATATACCAAAATCGGACATTTCAAATTTCTCCGCCAAACTCTCCTTGAGTTTTTTTATTGAAAATCTTTTCCCGGCTATCAGTATGTCATCCACGTATAGTATTATAATTAATATATCATCGTGGTTCTCATCCGATTTTGTATACAGACAATAATCATGTTTTGAACGAGTGAACCAAAGGTGTAGAAGATATGGGAAAGGTCCGTAGCTACCGCTATTTTTTTGTTTATTTACTCTGGCGATCTTAAAGTTTTAATGGTACATCTCAAGTAAACTTGCACTTCAACTTTTCTCGAAAATTTGAAGTGAAATGCTGTTGCTTATAACTCATCCAGATGAATACTAAAATATACTCAAAAAAAGTTTTTTGTTGACTTTTTAAGTGTTGATTAGGTGTTCAATTTACATTATATAATCAATAAAATGTTGTTCACGAATTCTATATATTTTATAATGTACACAAGTTTTCTATCATAGCTTTAAGATTAAAACACAAGGTGCACGCGAATTTCGAAGAACTCCATTTACATCACATTCCTAGTCACAGAAAAATTATTGAAATCGAACTTGTTGATGCAGATGCTAAAAATGCAAAACTCAATGGAGAAGAAATTCAAATGGGCTGGCCAATATCTGACGCAACGCATGAAATTGAAAGAATAATATGGAACGCATGGGAAGCAGAGTATAAAGAAAGAAGTCTTACTAAAGGAAGAGTCTACGCTGACATGTTCAACAATATAAATAAAACGCCTTGGTTTAAAAATCCAAATTGTAATTTAAATCCCATGGAAATTAATCAAATAAATAGATTGATGTCTGGTCATTCTTTTGGTCCGTACACTTTGGCTAAAATGAGAATCGTGGAAAATGACGTTTGCGAAATTTGCAATTTAATTAACGACGACTCTCACATTATTTTCATTTGTTGAAAATTTACAAATCAAAGATACTGCTACCCTAAAATTCTTAAATACAACAACATTCAAACTTTCTTTAAAAACGAAAACATTTCGGCTTACAAAACAATTACCTCTTTCATCAAATCTATTAACGTCGACATATGAATCTCCTTATGTTTTACCTCACAAGCAATAATTGACTCAACGTAATTTGTGATGGCGTTTTAATTTATTTCATAAATTGGCCAAATAATTCTCTACGCCTTTTAATTCTTTTAAAAGCCTACGGAGTAACTTTAAATCCTTAAAAAAAAAAAAAAAAATGATGCAAAATGATTTTCCTAGCATATAATTGCTCCAATGGGTCATAGTGATTTTTTTTAATATAGAGTGTCAGATCGAAACATTTTTAGTTAATTTTGAATGATTTTTCAATTAAGGGTTTCGGTTCACATTACGTACCAATTTTAAAATGAATAACCTTCACTAGTTCATGATTTTGTAAGTTCCATTAAATGAAAAATAGTACAGATTGGTTGAAAAACGATAATATAATTAAAATAATTAATTTTCGGTCTTTTTTGAAAGGGTTTTAACGATTTTTCGTGATGGCCCAACCTATGGAACAATTTGTTTTTTGCATTTTTTTTGTTCTTCAGAAAGTAGGTTGTATTTTTTAAAATTTGTATGTAACCATAAAAGTTTCTTCTATAAAAGATAGCCCATTAAATGCATTTTAAATTGGTATATATTATTCCAGTGATTTATTTGTACATAAAATGTTATAGTCAAAATACAAAACTATGTCCAACCTACAGATCTTTCCCCCACATATTAAATTTTTCATTCCAACATCTTGATACCTGTTTTAGACAATAGAGCGATTTAAGAAGTTTGCAAACTTGTCCATTTGTTGAAGTTACTCCATCTATAATTCTTCATGTAAAAACGCAGTTTTTACATCAAATTGATGTAATTGAAAATTGTAGTGAACTCTTATGGTAGTAAGTTTTGCCACAGGTGCATACGCTTCTGTATAATCAACACCATAAGTTTGCAAGAAACCTTTTACAACAAGCCTGGCTTTGTATCTGGTCGGTATTCCATTTTCATACTCTTTAACACAAAATACCCATTTGGATTTTAGGAGTTTAGCATTCTTTGGTGGTTGTATATATGTCCATACTTGATTCTTATTCATTGAATTTAATTCATCTTTCACTGCAGCCAGCCATTTCTGGGCATCACTTCGACTCATAATTTCAGCAAATGTCTCGGGAGCATCACTATAAAACACATCGGCAGAAGTTGCTCTATAACCAATGAAAAGTTAAGAAACTTACTTTGAGGACGGCGCTCCCGATCGCTACGCCTCACAGAAACCTCGCCATGAAGATTGCTATTTTCATTATGCGATGGGATGGGTTCTTCGATGGATTTTTCTACATTAAATAATGCGTCTTCGAATTCATCACATACTACTGCATATGTCTCTACTTTCTGATGATAATATACATCAGAATTCCTGATCAAGTAACCTGAAGTAAAAAATGTTTCCGTTGTTTAATGCATGCGGAATGAAATATGAACTTTATTTAATTTTTTACAATGTTAGCGTTAATATTAGGTAAAAGTTCATAACTTAAACTAATTTTATAAAAAAAAATTCATTCAGAATATGGTCCTTCCAGCCGAATGATACTTATGGATAAAGTGTTTAAGTACAGAAAGAAATTTATCAATATACACATTAACATTTACAGATAAGCACGATTTTATGAACACAGACTCCCTGACTCCACGTGCACTTATCGCCAGCAACATTCAAACCTTCGACGAGAACATTCTTTTGGTACTATATGTGAAATTTGCAGGTGGATTAGTATTAGGAAACTAGAAATAATATTGGGAAGTCAATTCATGGCGCTTCACTTTAGAATAACTCTTATCATCCATTATGCGAATGTTCGGTGATTTTCCAGCAAACAAATTTTGTAACAAAACAGGTATCCATTGTTTAGAGACTGTTTAAAGACTTCTGTTTAGAGATTTCTTTTGTTGCTACTTTTCTGATTTACATGTCTTCTATGTACTTTTACATAGTTTCATCGGTATCATTATACATCTTCGTCAACACATGATATGACTTTGTTGAATGGCCCACCATTTCTGCATGCAATTTAGACCATGTTTAGCTGCTCTGCAAAGCACTTTTTTTCTAGAACCGTGGTTTATTTCATTGTGTACTCTTGAAAGCCTTAATTGTTTTTAAATAAACCTTATTTTGATTTGCATTTCAGATCTCAAAGTTTATTTCGAGTGGATTATTTTAACAAAATTTAAAAACTAATTTTCGACGTTGGTACATATGATTCCGACAAATCGGCAACTACATAACTGATATCTAGGCATCTCATTGCAGAAATAGTCCCGTAACTTATTTGATATTTTAACATTGATATTTGTATTGAATTTTTAATAATGGTTTGAAATCAGTTCATATTTCATGCTGCATACGTTATAACTTCTTAACTAAGAGTCGTAATTTATCTTCTTAAATGGGGTTTTAAAGAGGATACATGGCGCAAAATAACAATGTCGTTTTATTCAGTATTATCTTAAGTTTATAACTTGGAATTTTCTAATTTTGATTGTGTTTTTATTTTATATTTCCCCTCATATTCGTATCTCTTTCCAAAAACTGTGCGAGCAAGGTTATTCATTTCTATTCAGTTGTTGTTTTAATTTTTAAACTTATTTTAAAAACAGCCTCAAATTACAACGCCGCTAATCTTGCTGTTCAATTTCCATTCTCAGGATGTTCCAATTAAGCGCACCGACTCGTCGCAATGGTGGGAGCTTTTCGATACGAACACGCAGCGTTTCTATTACTACAATGCGGCCACACAGAAGACCGTCTGGCATCGGCCGAGCAAGTGTGACATCATACCGCTGGCCAAGCTGCAGACCCTCAAACAAAACACAGATCCGAGCGAGCGTCGCGATGGCTTCACGCAAACACAGACGACGACATCGACGCCGACGCATCATCAATATAATAAAACATCACGCTCGCAGCGCTCCTCCAACAGTGGTAGTGGCGGTGTTGCCGGTGTCGGTGGCAGCATAAATAAACGCAGCAGTGGAAGCGCATTACCACCGCCAGTGCACGCCAGCTCAGAGGAAAAACTCTCCACGGAGATGCTTTCGAGCCCGCGTGGGCGGCAGAGTTTTCGGTGAGTTTGTTTGTTAATTCAATTCTAGAAAATTATTTTATTCGTTTAATATTCACAGCGTTGGCACTGGTGACTCTACGCGCTCCATGGATCTGCAACAATTCGGTTCGAGGTGCTCGCAAGGTTTGATTTTTAAAAAGTTCACAGTTTAATTGATTAATTATTTTTGTTGTTTTTTAGAGTCTGGCTCACACTATAGGGAGTCTGGTGGCAAGTCGAGCGATTCGAGTTTGTCCAGCGTGCATGGTTATCGACGTTTCAACGAGTCGGGTGGTGACAGTTTGCGTGTGGGCTCGCTGCAAAAACATCGCAGCCGACAGGAAGACAGGTAAGAACGACGTCGCAAATAGCTACAACAATTTTATTACTTGTATTGCTTTTATTTTACTTAATCATTGCATTTGTCAACTGTACAGAGTCTTTAATTTTTCCTGTTCATGAAATTTAAATGCTTTCCATATTTCGAAATTCATGTTGATTGTAATGATTGGATTTGACGTATATCTGTGTTTATTTGTGAGCCTATCGTAAACGATTTCTAAATGTTTATCTAATATATAAACTGTTTTTTTTTTCATAGTATATCATAGGGCCAGTTTTTCAGTCACATTTTCAAATTAAACGTGGTTTAAACTAGTAAGACACAACCATTATTAACTAATTTCAAAACCACTAATCTGTTGATTATTTAAAAATGGACTCGTACGTAAATTACAACCAACAATTTTCAATTCCCTTATTTCAATTCCCTAACAAAAACTATTGTGGTTTCCATTTATTTAGAGAGCCTATTAAAAATATTAAAAAAAGGAATTTTATTATTTTACACACTTCTTTTCTGCTTCTGATATAATTGTTATATATTGCATTGTTTTGTAGTTGTATTTGGTAACATCATCATTTCCACCATTCTTCTACGTCCAATCTTTCTTCCTCTTTGTGTCTCTTAACCTATTTAGCTATGATATGCTTCAAGAGAGCGCAAGTTCGCATAATTTACCGCATGCTATGTCGTTTGGCGGCGGCGGCAGCGCTGCGGTCGACAAATACTTCGATCATCAGCTGCTGCCAACGAACTTGCAAGGATGCTACTCAAAGACGACGTCGTCAGACTCCACGGCAGCGGTGCTTGTTTCACCAACTCATTCAATGCATACGCCACAGCTCAAGAAGAAGATTTCACCTGATGGCAGCAGTAGCAGCCAGTCGGTCAAGTCGACAGCTTACCAGCAACATCAACAGCAGCAGCAACAGCAACGCATCATGGGTGGCGGTAAAGCGTTAGCATCACAATCATCACATCATGGCTTAGATTTCACAGGTGGTAGTTGCATTGTCCAAATGTGTTCTCATTAAGCTTGATCCCTCTTTCCAATTCATGTGCTTCAAATACTCATTAATGCGTCTTCTGCTCCATAGAACGCGACTATAATGTGGCATTGGCGCGCTCTGGCAGCTTCATGTCGTCATCCATTAATGCAGCGCCCGCCGTCGCAGCACAACACAGCAAATTACATCGCAAATCGAGTGTGGAAGCTGCCAACGGCGGAGGTGCTGCCGCTGGTGGTGCCGCCAGCGACGACTCGATGCATGAAAAGTATTTCAAATCTGTGGAAAATACGCCGTTATCGAGGCGTCGTCATACAACGGCTACAAAAACTTCCACGGGTGGCAGCAGCGGTGGAAGTTGTGGTGGAGGAGGCGCTAACAAAATAAATTCAAGCGACTCCAGTCCACAGAGTCCTATCAGTCCACAGGTGAGTTGCTATTATTTTACGTTGTGACATTTTTTGCAGAGTTTATGCAATTAGTTGAATATATGACTGAAGAAATTGTCTCAAATTAATACAGAGCAGAATAAAAATTACTAGATTTACGCATTGAGTTGAAAATTGAACTGCATTGAATTAGCAATGAGGGTCCTCTGTATAATATTTCATATTATTTTGTAGACCAAAGTCAAATCTGCAAAGTCCGTTGGCGCGGCGGCTTTACCCTCTCCCGGTCATGTAGCTTCATGTGCTCCTAGTCATCAGCTGCCAGCGTATCACAAACAACAGGATGCTTGCAATATGGAACTACTTAATTTGGAAAAACTACGACTCAACAAACCAACTTCGCCTAGTCTGAGCGATGCCGCGGCAGCATCCTCTTCCATGGCAGCACCCAGCAAGAGTTTCCCTTCATCCGACAACATTGGCATGTTAACGCACTCTTCGCGTGGCAGCAATGATTCCCGAAAACCAAAGACCAAATTGCATCACAGTCAGGATAATCGTTCGGTCGGTTCGTTACGTCAGAATACAGCAAGCTTGGTGCGTATTTTGTTATTTTAATTGAAGCGCAAATATTAATAATTTTCCAATTTAGGATAAACATTCACTACATTCGAATTACGACAGCAAGCGTGAGAAGCCACGTCGTTCGAACACTAAACATTCTCAGCACCACCTAACTGCTGACAATAGTGACGTTGAGTATGACAATGGCAACACATCGCCACTATACAGCAATTGGGATCAAGTAAGCGTATTCAGTTCGTCGTTTAAAATAGGTTTTACTTATTAATTTATCTCTCATTTGTGTTGAAGGAAATGCAAGAACACCTGCTGCCGCTGAAGCACTACATCATCGAGCAGGCCAAACTGTCCGGACGTTACACGTACGGCGATCCCATCGATTCCGATTCGTATCATTCCGACAGTCCGTCGGAACACTCGCTCTCTGGCCATGAGCCAGACAACGAGGACTCCGATCACTCGGAGCATGGCGGCTACTTGGAACACAATTACGGCATGATAGACGACTATGCCAATATGGGCGACAGCGTCTCATATTATGCCTACCAGTATCCACCCTACGATCCAAGTGGACGCGAGGACATGTAAGTAGCGCCAGCAGCTGTCCAATCATTAAAAGTGATACTACTTTTCTTTGTTATTAGTTCTGACAACGTGGAAGCAGTGCTCGAGGGCATTGGTGCCGACACAAGCCAAAACAAATCCAAACCACGCTATCAGCTGTCCTTCTATGATACGACAACAAATTCAGCTGCCCCACAGCAACATCAGCAGCACTACCAGCAGCAACAGCTTTACAGCAATCAACCACCACTATTGCCAGCCGCAGCACATCCGCATTCGCATCATCATCAGCAGCAGCAACATCTGCCACTGGATACACTGGACAACAAGCAAAAACAATCGCAAACTTTGCCCTCACCCAACCGCCAAATTTCTCGCATTGCGCAATCCGCCCTCGATGGCGCACGTTTACATCTGCCACATTATCCCAAAGATGATGGCACCGCCTCGGCGACCATGAATCGTAAAGTGCATCCACCGTCGCTGAAACCAACCATACAGCAAATATTTCCACCCACGGAAAGAGCGCCGCAGGGCCTAGGCGGCATACCGACGTTGGCTTGCATGAAGGAATGTGATATCGAGAAGTTTGCTGCCGATAATTTGAATTTACATTCGAAGGGTATTTTCCGCAAGAAGGTAAGCATCACAGGCAAATAGTATTTTATTGTGTTGAATTGATTTTTTTCTTTAATTTCATCAATAGTCTTCCGTGCGTGATATGCTTAGTTGGACAGCTGAAGCAATCAGTCGCCCAATGCTGGCGTTGTCACGCGATAAAACCGAAAAAAAGATCGCAATTGAGCTCTTCAAGCTGGTGCAAATCTACATGGGAGATCGTAAGGCACGAGCTGGCATGAGCCTTAACTCGGTGGCCATCGATATCATTGCATCGGCCTTGCCGCAGCAACAGTGAGTCTGCATTTTATTGAACATTGTTCTGTTTTTATTATTTTCAATTTTCCTTGGAATGTAATTGATTACATTTTATTTCATTAAAATTTTAAACCAAATTGTTCATGACAAGGTTTACAATTAGGTTAATTTTACTGATTAAAATTGAAAGAGTTTGTTGCAGTAAGTAATTCCCTGCGTCAGTTTTTTACGACATTCAATACCATCAAAAGCAAAAGCACAAAATAAAAACAGAAGCAAAAACACAAAAATGAAAGCAAAACACAAAGGCAAAACACTGAAAAATCAAAAACAAAAATTGAAAAGTAAAAGACAAAAACAAAAACATAAACAGAAGTTACACACAAATACAAAAGCAAAAACACAACACGAAATAACAGTGATATTTCTGTTTCAAAGAAAAGAAAAAATACAACACAAAAGCAAAAAAAAACAAACAGAAACAAAAGCAAAAACACAAAAGAAAAACAAAAACACAAAGAACAATATAAAAAAAGCAAAAGCATAAAACGTACAAATTAAAGTAAAGACACAAAGCAAAAACTCAAACACAATGTAAAAGCAAAAACAAAAACTCAAACACTAATGTAAAAGTAAAAAAACCAAAACAAAAACCAAACAAAAAAAAATCAAAGCAAAAAACAAAAGCAATAATATTAAATATAAAACGTATAATAGACAACACAAAAAAAAACAAACGCAAAATTTAAACCAAAGACAAAAAATCAAAATCAAAACAACAAACACAAAAACAAAATAAAAAAAGGAAATTAAAAAATTATTAAAAACTAACAATAACAAAAAAAAAACTCAAAAGAAAAGTAAAAACAAAATTAAAATCAAACAAAAAAAACTCAAAACTCTATAAACAGAAACAACACAGAACAGAAAATCGCAAAAAAAAACAATATCATAATATAGTTTAAGCCAAACGATGTCAAGGTCAAACACAAAAATAAAAGCAAAAACACAAAATAAAGAGCTAAAAGATAAGCAAAAACACCACATTTAAAGTGCAAATATTAAAAAACTGGAGCAAATTTAAAAACCGAAAGCAATAGAAATAAGCTAAAACGCAATAGCAAATATTCAACAACAAAACCAAAAGCAAAAACATAAATACTAATGTAAAAGCAAAAACAATAACACCAAATCAAAAACCAAAACAAAGGCAAAAAACATTAAGCAAAAATGAAAAAAAATATATATAAAATAAAAAACGTATAATAGGAAAACACAAAATAAGCTAAAACGCAATAGCAAATATTTAAAAACCAAAGCAAAAACTTAAACACTAACGTAAAAGCAAAAACAAAAAACCAAAAAACATTAAACAAAAATATAAATTAAAAAACGCATTAACAAAAAAAAAAACCGCAAAATTTAAACCAAAGACAAAAATCAAAATCAACACAAACAAAAAAAACTAAATCAAAACCACAAACGCAAAAACAAAATCAAATGAAAAAAAAGTATATATAGAAAAATCAAAAAATCAAACACAAAATAAAAAGCTAAACAAAATCAAGTAAAAAATAAAATAAAAAAGGAAATAAAAAAAAATTAACAAAAAATAGAAAAAACATAATCAAAATCAAAAGAAAAGTATAAACAAAATCAAACGAAAAAAAAACAAATTAAAGACAGAAACAACACAAATAAAAAAGCGCAAAAAAAAACAAAATCATTATACAGTGATGTGCGAAATAATAGGGACACCAATGCAATTATTTGATATGCGATATTTTCTACTGGGTTTATAACAAAAACAAAGTAAACTAACTGTATTTCAAACATTGCTTATATGCAGAATAGAATACCCATAATATAGCATAATTATTCAGATTATTTTTTGAAAATTTTAATCAATTTGTCTCAACCTTCTGATATTTACTGAGAAAATTAATAAGGACTGTTGCAAATTTTGGTTTATTTTTTAAATATTTAAATTTTTATTAAATAATTTATCATTGTTAAAGTAATAGTATGTTCTTAAAATAGAAGAGAAATTATATTTTTTACTTAGAAAATATAGTTGTTGGATTTGGTGGCGTTTATAGCAGTGTAGCTCCGAATACATATATCTAATAACAAAACTATATAGTAAAGGCAAGTCTTACAGGAAAATTGCAGAAATTGTTGTATACTCTAAGACAATTTCTGAAAATTCGATTAATTGAGTCCATAAATTAGATGCACGAGGTCAAAAATCAAAAATTTCGTCTGTCACAGAAAATTTTACTTTGTGACATGTAAAAATAAAACAGGCTGTTTCATCCAGATCATTGAAAAATGAGTTGAATCTTGACTGTGCATTTTTAAAAATGTTGGGAAATCAAATTTTAAAGTTTGAAGTACTTTAAAAATTAGCAATTTTTTTTTTATTTTAATTTGTTCTGTTATTTTGGTTTATTCATGAATTATTATAACGTACATAAAATATCTTTGGATTTGGACAACTTACTGAATTTTAAATACGGATTTTGTGAGGATATATCCTGACCATAACGCAAATATTTTTGTTTTTGATGCTATAACTTTTTATTAGCGCAAGATAAAATAGTAATGTAAAGGCATTTATTGTTCGTTTTTAAAACAGTTATCGATCTGCATCAGTATTTAAAAATTTTTTGTTTCAAATAACAAAAATTCGAAAAATTGAAAATCTTGTCAAGCCAAAAGGGCGAATCTTTTCTTTTTCGCCATAACTTTTTATTGATACGAGATAAAATAGTGATGTAAAGGCATATATTGTTTATTTTTAAAGTACCTATCGATATGCATTACTAATTAAAATTAATTTGCTTAATATTTTTTCTTGCCAATAAATGACAATTTAATGTTTGGCAAAATATTTTTAATTAACGAAAAAACGAACACTAAATGTCTTTATACCACTATTTTATCTCGTATCAATAAAAAGTTATGGCGAAAAAGAAAAGAAAATGTCTTTAGTGGCTAGAAATATACAACAAAACGATACGTCAAAAATTACACATTCGCCCCTTTGGCATGATTGTGACGATATGATTTAATAAAAATAACACAGAAAACTTCAATGCGCAGCCCGGGTACATAATACTTGTATACAATATTTTACAAATAGAGAATTTAATTTTTTTTTAATATCTAACTTTAAAAAACCATAACTTTCGAGGACCTAGGTTCAAAGAAGAAAATAAATGACATATAGTTATCCATACCGGATATGCCTCCTTCTGGTTGTTACAAACGGCGTACCAAACTGATTGTACCCTTTCATTCTTACATTTAAACTTCCAACTAAACTTACTAAAA
This sequence comes from Dryomyza anilis, assembly GCA_951804985.1. Lineage (NCBI taxonomy): Eukaryota > Metazoa > Arthropoda > Insecta > Diptera > Dryomyzidae > Dryomyza > Dryomyza anilis. Next base: position 27,669,146 of record OX638132.1, on the reverse strand, counting down.
TCCCTTCTGGCTACCAATCTGCCAAATCGATATGTATGTGAAACTAGGAAGTATTCTGAGCCTATGTCTGAAAACAGACATATAGATCATTTAGTTAATGGTTTTTTGAGCATTAATAAAATATATAAGTTTATGGTTTGGTTAGCTAATATTAATGTCGCATATTCATAAACAATTTAAAGTCGACTTTAAAATTAAAATCAGCTTTTTAGACAATTTTCACATATAATAAAAAGCTGCGTTTAAATTTAAAGTCGTCTTTAAATTGCCCATGAATATGCGCCAATAATTTTAATTTCCATTTAAAATGCATTTTGCGATTTTGAATCATTCAACTAATTCGATTAGTATTGTATTATTTTTGTCTAATCAAGGATTGAAACCCAAAACGAATAACACTTGCTCTACACTGTTTTATTTTTTCTTATAAACTGATTTTTGCCTCTTACAGATTGCGTGATGAATTATATGTTCAGCTATGTCGTCAAACCACAGAGAATCCTAAGCGCGAGTCGCTTATACGTGGTTGGGAATTAATGGCAATTTGTTTATCTTATGTGCCGCCATCGCCCACGTTCCAGCCCACATTGCTAAAGTAATTGCATGGTATTGCAAAGCAAGAGTTGCAACTAAAGAGCATTCTTTTTGTATAATTTCAGTTATGTGAATCGTCATCGTGATTCTACGTTTGCCATCACATTTCCGGAGGTCGGCAAGTGGCCCATACATGTGCAAATCTCACACTATGCCACAGTTTGTTGTCGGCGCTTGGAACGCATTGGCAGCCGTGGTCGTAGACAGGCAAAGAAACCCACAGAGGATGAAGTGGAACAAGCCAGAGTGAGTTACTTAATGTTTAAAGCATTCTAAAATAACGCATATTGTCGTCTGTCTGCAGAATCAAATACTGCGCAATAGTATGTTTGGCAACACTTTGGGCGAGGTTATGGAGCTGCAAAAGGATAAATTCCATTACCGAAAATTGCCATGGATACAGACTACTTTGTCGGAGCACGTAGGTGTTAATATGAAGCTGCACTTAATAACGTTGCTAAATAAAATCTATCCGTAGGTGCTGCTGTTAAATGGCAAACAAACGGAAGGCATTTTTCGCGTCTCGGCCGATGTGGATGAAGTCAATTGCCTGAAAAATCGCCTAGATCGGTGGGAAGTTCCTGAATACAAGAACACTATGGGTAGGCTGGGTGTTTTATAAATTCTTTAAAAGCTAAAATTTAACAATTTGACTACTACTTATCAGATGCGCATGCGCCAGCTAGTTTGCTTAAGCTATGGTATCGTGAGCTCTACGATCCGCTTATACCGGACGAGTTCTACGAGGAGTGCGTGAATACCGATGATCCGGACAAGGCCAAGCAGATTGTTGACAAATTGCCCGAACTCAATAAATTAGTAGGTGTCCCAAAAAACAATTTGATTTTCTGTTAGCTTACAAAATGTATTTTCTTCTGCCCTCCTTCACTGTAGGTCTTGACGTATCTCATACAGTTCTTGCAACTCTTCTCACTTCCTGATGTGGTCAGTTGCACTAAAATGGATTCGTCCAATTTGGCCATGGTCTTTGCGCCGAATTGCCTGCGCTGTACCTCCGACGATCCCAAGGTAATACTGGAGAATGCACGCAAAGAGATGTCCTTCATGCGAACGCTCATACAGCACATGGATACATCGCATGTGGCGAATTTGGTTTAGAAAATAGCTGTATATAACACTACCTATTTACATAGGTATACATATAGATACTGCTACCATATATAATACTTAAATTAACGTAAACAAACAATAATCGCTTTTAACTATTATAAAATCGTAAAATATCCATTAACAACTAATTTAAATGCTTGATTCAATTAGTCATAATTGGAAAAGGCGGCAGGTAGGGCAGGTGGGGAACGTTTTCGCAGCATGTCAATAAGTTATAAGATTGCAAAGTAATGTGCGTTTGTTCAATTAATCAGTTATGATAAACGAAAAGGTATTTATTGTTTTTAGAACTGAATGCTTAAATTAATACAATAATGCTAAATAATACAATACGATTAACTAATCTATTATATATACTATATATTTAAATAATATGCATATGCAGTTAAGTTATGTGAAAATATATTGAGATTTTGTTTCTGAGAATGAAGTTGAAAATGCGTTCTTTTATTTATTTGATGCTCTTCGAATGATAGTTACGACGGAGCGTGTCGTAACCATAAATTCTGGACTCCCACAGTCCTATCCCCGTCTTTATTTCTGGTATTTATTAATAACCTGTTATTGATTCAGAACACAAGCCATTCATTTACAGATGAGAGTAGCATTTGTCATTCATATTCGTTCAACAAGTGCCTAAAATCTTTGGACGCACTATGAATAAAGACCTTAAAAAAATCTCCGAGTTGGTCTTGTCAATAGAGTTGATTTTAATGCGAGCAAGACACACTGTTGTTTGCTATCTCACACACGAATAGAATCACCGTACCCTCCTTTCCTTTAATATGGGCCCTACGTTTAGGATTTACAGCCATTTGAAGTTAAAAATGTGATTTCTCGAATCATACCTATTTTTGTTTTTTTTTTATTCCAAATGCGCATATTTAGTATGTCATAAAAAGTGTAAAGTTTGACCCTTCTACGACGCTCAGTTTGGGATTTACACCCCCATTTGAAGTTAAAAATGTGATTTATCGAATCTTACTCTATCGATACACTTGATAGTTATAACAAATACGCAGATTTAGTATGCCAAAAAAGTGCAAAGTTTGACGACACTCCGTTTAGGATTTACAGCCATTTGAATCCTACTCTTATCGATTCGTTTGATGTTTATACCAAATACGCAGATTTAGTATTCCATTAAAAGTACAAACTTCATACAATGATTTCCACTGTTGTAAGTCAACATAGTGTGTTTTGGTAAGTCACTATACGTTGATATTATAAACGTATCGTGACATACTTACGCGATGACTACTTCATGCAGTTATCGTTACGTTGCAGTAAAGTGCAACGTAGGACATATGTGTCATAGTCAAGCAAGCCAATGAACTAGCTAGCAAAAGTACGAGCGAAGCTGGGTTAAACCAGCAGCAGCATGATTGGCTAAGGGCCTTTTCCCTTACGAAAGCAAATAGTGAGTGGAATTTGCGCACGGCACTCTGCCGGAACATGTAGATTTGAAACATGCTTTCTTACAATAGTTAAGTTAAATTTTAAGTAAGTTGTGAAATAGAGTTTAGAGGTGTAAGAAGCCAAAAATATTGAGCAGAAAAGTGTTGAAATAAAGTCTAAGTTTAAATTAAAAGAATTCAAATATAAAATGATTTATTGGAAAATAGTTAAAGCACTAAAGTAAGAGTAAGTATAATTCAACGTTGGATATACTAACACCACAACATTCAATGAATTCTGCAACAGAGTTACTTAGAAAAACTTGATTAATATAAATTATGTTATTAAACGTCAAATAAAATTGATTTATTTGATATCACTGAGAATATTTTAAATGATAAAACTTATCCAAAATATATTTAACCAATCTGGAAACACTGGTCAAAGTTCAAGTTTTTTACTTTGATACCCTGCAGTTTTTATCTAGATTTTTTTTTATTTTTCAGCTTTAACATAGCTTTAATTATGTTCAATTGAATTCAATGTTAGTTTTGATTAATTTCCAATACGAAATACAAAATTATCTACACCAGAATCAGGTTTAGTATTGTGTATGGGAAATTAAGCAAAACTAACATTGAATTTGATTGAACATATTTAACACTATGTTAACACTATCATCATAAAACCTTTACTGAATTTTATATATTTCAAAATTAATTTGGAAATATATACGTTGTAAGGGTAGATATAACGGTTTTATGACAAGTCCTTTTAAAAAATTTATATTTTTTTAAATAATGTTGTCCTGCACACTAAGTTTCAATAAACTTGCAGCAAAACTAATATTATATTTTAAATATGAAATATATGCAGATAGTTACGAAATGTTTCCCACAACAGCATTGAAAATTGAGATATTTACAGTTGACTGATAGCAAACATTCAGAGTATTAGGACATTTGCAACAAAACTGTTGAGTTATTTTGACATTTGACTACTATAAAAAAGGAAAATGGCGTACTTTTTTCTTACGTTCGATTTATCCACAACAATTAAATAAATCCAATGGTGTAAAAAAGTGTCTACTTAAATATTGCATTTTAATGGGAAAAGTGAAAAAAAAACTGGGATTGAAATTATCAACACGTGATGGAAAATATTTATTTTCAGAGTTTTTTTTGGTGACAGCATCGCCGGTCGGACTTTGTTCTTCCACGAAAAAGTCTCAAGTCGTTGTACAATTTTACCTTGAAAAGATTTATAAATACGATGGCGATGTTTAACTAGGATACTGTTTTAATTCTAAAATAAATAAATATATTTTTCTAATGGAGTACCTTTTCCAAATATTCCACAACTATCTTCCTATTTGTAAGATGTTTAATTGATGGTTGCTATGTGTTTGGTATCATTGAAAAGAAGAGATTTCAAGGAATCTATGTGGCGATTATTAAGACAATCTGTATATTGTTTATGAACACTTTATCTTTGAAAAAGAAGAAAAATTAAAAAAAAAATTCAAATTTGATTGAATATATCTAAATAATTATTAACCTTATCATCTTGAAACATTTACCTCATATACAATAGTTTTATGTACTTATGCTTTACTAGAACATTTTTAAGAAATATATATTATAAAGTGAGATATAACGGAGTATTTTTGGAAAACATGCTTGAACTTTGACCTGTGTTGCCAGATTGGTTAAATGTATTTTGGATAAATTTTATCATTTAAAAGATTCTCAGTAATGTTATCTATCAAAAAAATATAACAAAAGTACACGTTACTGAAGAAAAAAAAAATATTACGGAGATTTGCATAAAAGTCCAATTTTCCAAATAAATAATTTTTTATTTTAGTAGATTTTGTCAAATTTTTGGTTGGTTCTTTGCGGAACCATAAGGCACCGGGAGTTCAAAATTGAGCATATGTGAAACGTTTTTTTACGTTTTTTTTATGTTTGTTGTTTACAAACAAGAGAATTCCTAATTTTCGAACAGAATAAGTGCTTGGAAATTAATGGCGTGAATATGACATCAACAATGGCCGGAGTGAATCCATAAAAAAGAACTGTTTCATCAAAACAAACCACAATTTTTTTCTTACATTTTCCATGATTTTTGATAATAAAATTTCTTGACTATTGCTTTAAAAATTCTTAAGTACAAAATGCACTTTTATAATTTTGAAGTCCGGGTGCGCAGTGGTTCCGCAAGAAACCAACGAGGTATTTTTGATCTGGTTAAAGTAAGTTACACCTATGAGCAAAGTTAGAACAAACGTTGTCCAGAATCGCGAGTTCTATAACATACATTTTTGCAGCTCAAAAATAAGTCAGGCTTTTAAGGGTTAAGATATTTTAAAACGGTTTTAAGTTTATGATTTATGTGTTAATTGTTTATGAAAGTCCCATCATGTTCCAGGCTATATCTTTAAAACTAATGAAGATATTTTCTCATGTAAGCACATTTTCTTTAGATCTCAATGTAAGCTTTTCATAAACAAAAGAATTTTAAAAATAGGATAACTTTTCGATTTTTTTACAATTTTTTTAAAAAATTTCATGAAAAAATCTCAACTTTACTGATATATTGCCATTAATGATACAAACTCCAATTTTAAAACATAAGTACTCTCAAGTTCTCTCTGTACAACCTTTTTAAATTTTTAAAATCGGTTGAGTGGTTCCGAAAATACTGAATTTCACCAGATTTAAGAGCGTTAGGGCACACTGTGCGGTATACGAAAACATATATTTGATAGACGAATATTCGTTGAAACAACTGCGTGCCGTACAATTATGTCTGTGAGTGTAATAATAATAACAAAATTATAATTTGGCTCTGTAGAATCTTGGCTGAGCTCCCTTATCATTTCGACATCTTTATTATCACAGTGCAGTTACAACATTTTTTCCCCTGTACCTATTCAAAAAATCTATAAATACACATATTTAAAATTCTTTATTTTCATAATCTTAACTTAACCGTAAATAATATTTAAAAAATAATTACAAAATATTTTTTAATTTATAAATAATATAGTTTTTTCTAAATATAGCCATTCTTACAATTTAGTTTGTGGGTATTTACATTTCTACATTTATTTACATAGTCTCTACAACACAAATCTGTCCGCTATTGTCGGTTTAATTCGCTGTCGTCGTCATCATCAATCTCATCTTCATCCAAGTCGGACAACATCTCCTTGTCATCGTTAACCGCGTCTAACGGCGCTGTCCCATTGCTACCGCTGGTGCCACCTGTTGCCAAGTGTGTTCCTGCCGAGCGTCTGGTTTGATTGGCGCGACGCCATTTCGCACGACGATTTTGAAACCATGTTTTAACCTGGCGATCGGTTAACTTCAGTTGCAACGCTAAATGACGCCGCTCTTCCGGTGACAGATATTTCGAGTTCGCAAAACGACTTTCAAGGTTTTTGGTTTGTTGTGATGTGAAACGAATTTGGCCACCTTTGCGTTTTACTCCGAAATTGGACATATAGAATCCAGGATATGCATTGCAGTACAGTGCCGCCGCTGCTGTGGCATTGTTTGGGAAACCTGAAAATTATAAATTTAAATTTGTTAAATTTTTGCGTTTATTATAACACACGAAAAATATAAATTAGTAAAACTGTTTTAAAAAAACTATCGTCGATAGAAAAATCAAATTTAACAGTTATTTGTTTGCTCAATTTTATTCAAACAAATATTTATGTGAATATTAAAACTAAATTTTGCACTGTGAATTTGTTAAATAAAATACTTCGACGCTATTCGAAACTAAAAATTGATCATATTCATTTCATCAATTTTTAAGTAATTATTTTAGTTACGACTTTTTTAAAAGTTTTTGTATGAAAACAAATGTCAAAAAGCTGTACATTAAAATAAGCTCCAGGTAGCGTATTCACAGTTTCATGGTATTGGTACACCCTTGTACGAATACGAAAGTACGGAATTTGAACTGTGAGCACCACTTTTCTGCATGTTAACATATTTCGTAAAATAAATATAGCTGATTCTTATAAAATTTTGAAATTATCATAAATATTCCTCGATTTGAAAAGAAAAACTTATAAATTAACATTTTATGTACACTATTTGTCTGCAATTTTACAATATTTCTTCATTTCATAAAATACGACACCAAAAATATGCCCCATGGCTACTCTTAAATACAACACTTGTGGTATTTTACTTTTATAAGGGATGCAACAACAAATTGACGTTTCTGTGTTATTGTGTCGTATATATACAACATGGTACGAATACCAAAAAAAGTACGACGAACTGTGAATACGCTAAGTTTAAAATGGTATATAGTTACGCGCCTTTGATTTTAATATTTCCGAAACGTCAAAGTCATGACAACTTTATGCCGATATTTCAGACAGAACATAATATGTCAGACATTACTGGCAAGACATGTGGTGTCTCCATAATACATTTTGATAGTGGAGATACCATTATAAAGTGAATGAAAGGTTAAGGACAATTTATAAAACGAATATATTTAAAAATAAGTGGGGAAAGTTAAGTCACATGGGCGGGACTTAAAGTCGGTCGGGCCCGACAATGGAATACCCTACACTTTGGTGGGAATATTAATGTGATATTTTTATTTGTATATCTAAAATTTAAAGTTCTTAATTATGTTGAACATCCTCACATTATTATTCACATATCATAAATTTAAAAAAATTATATCAATTTATAAAAAAACTAATTGAAATAATTTAGAAATATTAAAGTGGGCGGACAGCGACTTTATTTAAACATATATGAAGATTTGTAAAGCATAGATTTCAGTAATTTACTAGTATAATTTCCAAAGTAATGAAAAAATAATGTGGGAGAATTCTAACGATGCGTTTTTTATCACACTTTTTGAGTTATTGGTTCCTAAAATGTTATATGTAAGTGACTTGTGTGGGAGGTAGGCTTGTCCGTTGACCGATTTGGCTAGTCATTTTTTGGGTAAAACATATTAGAAAAAAATGTCATCGTATTTTGAGCAGTATTTCTCAAGTTACTATGTTTTCAAACAGAAAGACAGACAGACAGCCGGACATGGCTACACGGCAGGAAATGTCTCCAATGATTCCCCTATGTCAGGTCAGAAACATCGATGACAGATAGCATTTTCGCCCTGCAAAGCTTTGATGACATTTTCATACAAATGTCCACTAATTCATGCATGATATAGCATTAACGATGTCATGCAGGTCATTTATCAAATGAAGTCACAAATGATTGTCATACATATTTTTTTTTTGTAAACAAACATTTATTTTTATTATTTTATTTATTTTTTAATTTATATTTTTTTTATTTATCTTATTTTATTTATTATTTCAATTTTATTATTTTCTTCTGGTCCGCTTTTATAAAAAATGGTCCCTCAATTTGTGCCTATGAATTATATGGCAGGGTGACATCGAACGCAAATTTTCAGTTTCACGCGTAAATGTTTCCCCTAGACGTATGTTGTAAGCATTTCAGAACATAAATGCTACATACCTTTAGAGGCATGTGACGTGAATGTTAATTTTCATCAATGACGTCATCAATAACATTTCATCAATGACATATTTTTATAATGTCATTGATATATGTATATATAACATATGGTGCATGTCGTCTTTAATGCAATGTCAAATTTTCTAATGTCCTCGATTCATCATTGATCGTTAATGAGGCCATTTCCTGCTGGGTAAATGAACTCGGATTGTTCCGCTGATCAATAATATATATATACTTTTCCATAACGGACACGCCTCCTAAGGGGAGTTACAATATATGTACAAACTTAATATACCCTGTGCGTCATAGGTGTAGGGTATAATAATATTAAAAAAAATAAAATATTCCATTTTTATATTCGAAACAAAGTATATTCCTTGCAGTTAAGAAATATTCGATTAGTGTAATATTATATTCTACAATGGTCACACTGGTTATAGACTTTATTAAACATACTCTAAATAATACTCATGCTATTTCTCATCACGCATTTGATTGGTGTACCGTAATCCACATAAATGATATGGCATCTCTTGCTCGCATACATGCAGCGGCTATCGTGCTTATGCCATCGTGAACGCACCCAATCGACATCGTGGATACACCCATATATACACCATGTTGTAAAGTGGTTATAGTCGATTGTAAAGGCAATAAAAAGTCAATTGCCGTAATTGTTATCACTTGTGTTATCAGGCACCGTTGTGCGTCTGCCTGGCACAAATGTGAATGTTTAATATATTATGCAAAATTACGAAAATGATACGTAACAAAAATATAAAAAAAAATGTTGACCAATACTTTTTAAAGCAGCTATTTTTAATTTACAAAATTTAATGAATTCAAAATCACATTTTCAAATATTAACTAACCACTAACGGGATGCTAGCAGATTTTGTGTGATTCACGCGCGATTGTGATTGAATCTTAATTGACTCAAGCGATTGTGAGTGCTTATGAGTAGAACAAAAAAAGCCCGTAATTGACTGTTAGTGAGTACAATTTGTGCGTGAGTCGAATATATCGCAGAATTGAAACACGTAATTTTAGCGTGATTCACGTGTATCATGCGTGATTGTAAATGAATCTTAATTTATTCACATGATTGTGAGTGAGTGTGAGTAGAACAAAAAAATCACGTGAGTGAGAGTGATTAGAAAATTCCTTGAGTTAAAACTTATTCACATGCCCATCTCTAATTGAAATGTTGTCATTCACCAATTCACCAATCGAATTCACCAATTCACCATAACAATGATGAAAAGCTGCTTTTAATATGAACTGCCAAAAATTAAAATTAGTATGTAAACAATTATTATATTAAAAAATTATGAAAAAATTTGATTTGAATTCTTGCATTATTATTAATGAAAATCAGGGGTACTGAACAAAAGAAAAAAAATGAAAACTATTGATTTCAAATGTTTAGTTTCAAACAAAACGAAAAAGATATAAAATAAAGTTTCAGTTCATCATTTTGAACACTTTTTTTTACGTTACGATTGATTGGTTTATACAACCTGCATGCGATAAATACTGAATTTCAATCGATTCTGCAGCAACACTCTCATAAACGTTCTGTTTTCTTAGTGTAAGATTAAAGCAGTAATTGTTAAGATCATTCTTGATTGTCTCACTCATTCTGATATTTTTTTAATAATTGTGTTTAAAAATATGATTAAATCATGTTATTAGAAAGCTATTAATTACACTCAGAAAAATATCCCATTGAGTACTTAATGGAACGACCATTTTAGAGTTTATGTATTAATAGTTTTTTTATTTTTAAATCAAAAATTTTCTAATTAACTTGATAGTATTCGAAAAATTCAGTAGGGGAGACAGGGGCTAAGACGACACTTTTTTTTCAATGCTAATTTTGACCACCATATCAATGACATAGGACGAAAATAATAATACAGTTAGATAGATTGATTAATTAGCTAAAAATATTCCATAAGTTGTAAAGATCTACAATATTTAGTTTCCACGAAACAAATGCAAATGCGACCCAATCTCAAAACTGATTCTGAAAATAGGCTGGGGTATAGTCGACACTACACTCAGAAGAAAATGTACCATTAAGTACTTTATGGTATGACCATTGATCTTATGGTTCATGTATTAATAGTTTTTTCTTTTTAAATAAAAAATTTTCTAATTTATTCAATAGTATTTGAAAAATTCAGTACCATAAATTTAAACATTTCAATATTATTATTTTAAATAGAATAAATACTGTTGTTTTAATGGTTACCTCCTATAATAATAAACGTGGTGTAAATAACAAATACAAACATGTTCGTTTTGTACGTCATTCTGCGTGTTTACTCAAAATGGCCGCATGTATTTTTTTGGAATAATCCACATTATTAAACGCAACATTGGTAAGGACTCAATGTATTTAATGTAAATTAATTATATTTATATATTTATTTATATTTATATTTTTATTTATTATAGAAAATAAATAATACATCGAACTTCTATTATGGCAACGGACTCAAAAATAACTGCAGGCTCAAGTACTACAATCAATTATTGGAAACCAAAGCAAACGTTAAGTATCTTTTTATGTGTTTGTTGTAAAAGTGAATATCAATTTCGACATTTAAATAAAATAAATTATACAATAAATTAACTAAAATACATTTTTGTTTTAATAAATTATTAGGAAAATGTAATTCGATTATACCATAAAATTAATAATACGTATCATAAAATTTGTATAGGTCTTTCTTATTGTATTTAAAATATCACATTATATAATTTATGGTATGGTACCACACATTGTATTAACAGTTTCAATATTACTGAACTAATGGGACGCATCCTATTGACCAATTTTAATGGTATAAATTATTGTTTTTCTATTGAAATACTATCAATTTACCATGATTTTTTGCTGGGTGTACCCATTTTTTTCGCGAATGCACATTTTTGCTGATATCTTTCAAATTGATTGAATTATATATTCCAAGATAAAACTATTCGTACTGTTTTATTCAGGTCGCGCGAAATTGTTTGACCATTACTCATATTATTCACATTTTTGCTATTTTTTGCATTTTTGTCAAATGATTGAGAAGTCTCCTTATAATGTAAAAACGGACTATTTTGTAAAACTCATAGAACAAAAAGTTTCATAAATTGTTTTTTCGCGGAATCTACTTTGACAAATGCTTATGAGTCGACTTTACGTAACTGACGTGACTTTACATAACGAGTTGGGAAAGTTAGGTCACATGGGTAAGTTCGGTCACATGGGGCGTACTTTTATAGACGGTCGGGCCTGACTATGGAATTCCCTACACTCTTGTTGGATATTAGTGGTATATTTTGGTGGGCAAATTTTTAATAATTTACGACTAAAATTTCCACTACAAAAATCGGTAAAAAATTAAAAAAAATGTGGGCGGATCACGCCCATTTTTGGAACATATATTTTTATGCGAATTCTAACAATATGTTTTAAATTTTATAAATATATATCTAATACTTTTCGAGTTATTGGTTCCCAAATTGTTATATATAAGTGACTTGTATGGGAGGTGGTCGAGTCCGTTTACCGATTTGGTTCATTTTCAAACTCAGAATCATTTTTTGGCTAAAACATATTGAAACGAAATTTCAACGCATTCTGACAAGTATTTTTCAAGTTATTCTGTATCCGGTCAGACAGTAAGACAGACGGACATGGCTAAACGGACTCGGGTAGTTATGCTGATCAAGAATATATATACTTTTCCATACCGGACACGTTACAATATCTGCACAAACTTAATATACCCTGTACCTCATAGGTGTAGGGTATAAAAACTGAAGTTCAAGCACAAAATCGATTTCTCTTTTTTGATAACAGTGGCACCTAATGTTACGTGTACAGTATCAATTTGAAGTTGATCTGACATCCCATTCGCGTTGAAAAAAGTTGACTTTGCCCTGTGTCGACGTAGCCCCGGTCTCCCCTACCACAAATTTAAATATTTGAATATTAATATTTTTATATATATTGTTTATATAGTTTCCTACTATAATAATAAATGTGCCATAAAAACATAAACACGAATTTAAACATGTTCGTTTTGTACGTCATTCTTCATGTTTGCTCAAAATGGTCGCATGTATTTTTTTTGTAATAATTCACATTATTTAACGCGACATTGGTAAGTACTCAATGTATTTAATGTATATTCATTATATTTAACCTTTTTTTATATATTACAGAAAATAAATAATACATCGAACTTCTATTATGGAAATTGCCATTGTTAACCGACTCAAAAATAAATGCAGACTAAAGTATTACAATCAACTATTGGAAACTGAAGCAAACATTAAATGAGTCATAACCATTTTTTAATGCATTTGTCATTTTTGGCTTTATTTAGTCGTTAGGTCATTTTTGTAATTATTTATAATTTTAGGTCAATATTTGTAGAATTTCGTAAATTTTTTTACTAATTCTGTTTTTATTATTTGCAACCCTGCAGTAGAGTAGAAATCAAAAATATGGCATCGCAAGTTAATAAATTTATGAATAGCTCTTATTTTAGTATAAGCGTTTAAACTGAAATTAAAAAGAAAATGGCCTACAAAAAATATGGCTGGAAAGAAAAAAAATAATGTATTTAATTTATGTTCAAATTGTATCTATTAGTTTTTACTACATTGATATCATTGAAAAACAGTTTTATATGGAAAATAACTACATAATTTTACTGCATTACAGCAGAATTTGTATTAAAATAACTACATTTTGTTTTAATTTATATGTCCTCAAATTACTACATCTGTTTTATTTACATCAAGCTAAAGTTAATATATTACACAATCTCATTTAATTTTACATTATTTTGCATTTCTTTACAATTCTAAAATATTAGTCTCTCAAAAAAGATTGTTATTATTTAAGCTAAATATTAAAATATTACTACATAACCATAATTTTTACTACATACTGTATTTATATCAAATTCAAAGTAAAACTTGTGAATGTTCTTCGTTATTTATACCAATGCAATTGAATAAAGTAAATTATTTAAGCATTGGTGAATTTATATATCAAAATACTTGAAGTCTACCTTCTACAATGTACATAATGACAGAAAAAATTCCTACGATTCGCATCACCTTTCAATAGAATGTGTTATTTAGGTACTAGCTATAGCTGACCACTGTATATAATTTTTAGGTAATTTTTAAAGTCATTTTTTGTCATTTTTAGGGTCATTTAAATTGGTAATTTTTAAGATATTTTTAGGTCATCAAAATCCGAGCACTGGCTAGAACCTTTTGCAATGAGAAGTGTTTTCTTATGTGTGTGATTTTTTATAAGTTATTTTCAATTTCGACATTTAAATAATAAAATTATACAATAAATTAACTAAAATCCATTTTTTTAAACATATTCCAAAAAAAGTAGTCCGATTTTGTGCAATAGCACTGACGAAATTCAATTCGCAAAAATTCGTTTTTACAATCATTTGTTATATCTGTTTGTCATTTAAATTTTCTTTAAACGGCAGATACTTTAACCCAGGATGTCAAACTCATTTGGCATCACGGGCCGCATTGGCAAAAATAAAATATAATGTTAAGATGATAACATTTTCAATTGATAATCGTTAAAAGCACCGCAGGCTAAATTTTTTTAAAAAATGGTGCGATTTTTGTCTGTTTGAAATATATCGAAAAAATGTTCGAATTTATTTGATCCTGCCAAGGGGTATAGCCGCGGTGGCTCAGTGGTTAGTGCGTTGGACTGCGAGCCGAAAGGTCCCCGGTTCAAGTCTGGACTGGGCTAACAACATCTTTTCATAGAAACATTTTTCTATACCGCGCTACCTCTCGTCAGTAAATGGCCAACCTACGAGAGTAAAACATTGCCTATGAAAAGTTCTCACCCGCCGTTCGGATTCGGCAATAAACTGTAGGTCCCACCACTTTGAGTACAAATATAACTCGCACAGCTTAAAATGGTGAGAGAGCTCGGCCTAAGTTCTTAAAGGACTGTAGTGCCAAACTATTATTATTATTATTATTATTATATACAATGGAGTATATTTCAAACACCAGAGACAATTTTGTAAAACAGATCTAACAATCATCCAAAATTGTAGCAACTTTTTATGTCCGCAAAATCGTACGATATCTAATTAGCTCGTGTACCAATATCGAAGGTAAAATCGTACTAAAACTACAAAAATAGTTCAAAGCGACATATCGCCGTTATTTTTTTCGAAACGGTAAAAAAAACGATTCTGGATTAATATTGCATCAAATAGTTCAAATATATAGAGATATATTTCAAAAACATTGCGATGTGGAAAATATTTAAATATCCTAACATAAAATTTTACTCAAAAACATTGCGATGTGGAAAATGTTTAAATATCTTAACATAAAATTTTACTCTACTAAAATTACGAAATTTTAAAATTTAGCAACGAGATCGAATTTTCGTATCCAAGTTAGTTCGAGAAAACTTCGAGGCATAAATCACATGGCAGACTTCTTTCCAAACATATTGAAAAAGTTTTTTTTAAATATCGTATATAAATTTGTAGCCGCGGTAGCTCAGTGGTTAGTGCGTTGGACTGCTAGCCGAAAGGTCCCCGGTTCAAGCCTGGACTGGGGCAAACAACATCTTTTCATAGAAACATTTTTCTATACCGCGCTACCTCTCGGCAGTAAATGGCAAACCTACGAGAGTAAAACATTGCCTATGAAGAGCTCTCGCCCGCCGTTCTCGCACAGCTCAAAATGGTGAGAGAGCTCGGTCTAAGTTCTTATTGGACTGTAGTGCCAAACTATAATTATAAATTTGATATTTACATAAATTTGAAATTTATATAAATTTGATATTTATATAAATTTGAAATTTATATAAATTCGAAAAGGGTTCCTTTTTATGCACAACTAATTTAAATTGCAAGGACAATCCATTATTTAGAGATGTACGGATTTAGATGTTATAACAAAGTTTATTTTATTATTAAAATGAGGTTTGCAGCATTCTACGGTCAAGAGTTTTTTTTCTACAACCACAAAAACTGATTATTGATTAATTTTTTGAAACTTTGGACCACTGTATCTCTGGAGAAGGTGAGCGTGGAACTCTGATAGATTTGGTTTGGAATGTCTCTAAACAAAAAGTTTTACTTACTAAAAACAAATTCCAGTTTTTACAATGCAAGACTCTTGTCTACAAATTTTTGATTCTTGTTTTATTTTGATTGCGCCTTTATTTGATATTGGAGCTAATTCCGAAAATGGTTTTGTTAAATAGGGTCTAGTTTTTATGATTTTTAAGTTTTAAGACTCGAGTCTTCGAGTCTCAATTTCTCATTATTAAAATATAAAAATATTGATATTTTTTTTAAATAAATTAATTAGTTTTTAACCAAGAATTAATGGCAATCTTATTTAATATAATAATTATTTTTACGCCTGAAAATAAAATATTTCTAAAATTTTTCAATTCTTAAAAATATATTTTTCTTATATTATTTAAAAAGTCTTCGCGTGTTTGACATGCCTGCTTTAACCGATAGAACATGTTTCCGTTATATTTATAACCGACAGACTTTGACAATCCACTGAAAAAATTATGCTGCAATTTGTAGATAAAATTGTTCACGAAATACCGAAATGCAATGTCGCAAAATATCATGAGGGAAATGGCAATAGAAATATTAGCAAAATGGTCTATTGCCATTGCAAATCTGTCATCGCAATATCCAAATATGAAGACAAACAAATTCACAATTTAATGAAATTTTAAATTTGAAAAATGAAATTTGAATTAATTTATTTATGTCCATTACTTGCCCGATATGACAGAAAATCTATTACAATATTGTTCTAACCGGAAGTTATATAATTTGTGTTGGTGAAAACGAAAATATTTAACGGAAACTTAATTCTGAAAGTTAGGCTATCTGCCAGTTAACAAACGTACAGATAAATTTTAACGTAACCGAACATTGTGAAAACGGCCCTTAGTCAGATAAACTAAATTTGCCGCCCTGGGCCCAATTAACCCCTATGGTTGACTGGGCACTGACTACCGTATCAAGAGCTTACCACAACCAAATAAGTCGTTCGTGAAATTTTGTTGATTGTCGCAGCAAATCACTTTGTACATGTGTGTGTGTACATTTTAAGTACTACATAGAGAATCAGATTGTATTATATGATATATTGTTATATTATTATCTATAAAATTAAATAATTGATGTATTTGCAAATATTTCCCAATTCAATTTCAATTAAAACAACTACAACTATAATTGCGTCAGTTGGTCATAGATTAGACCAGAATCTTATCGTAGAGCATTAATTTTTGCCAACAACATTATAATCGTCGTGTCATAATTTAAATGTAACAAATAACTTATTAAGCAGCTATTTTAAGTGCATGATAACTTTTAACTAAGATATAATTTGTTATTCGATTATAATATGCGCAGCTTATCTCGTGATGATTGACGATGGTTTCCCCACCGCACCGTACCACCTGATGACTGACATTAAGACCTACACACTCCCCTTCAATTCACCATCAAAGATAAGCCTGTACTACCTATGCAATTGTTTTTTTTAGATAAGCTTTCGAGTGAGAAAATCCTAAATAAATTTCTATATTGAATTGGGAAAAAAACGAAAATTGGGTTGCGCCAGTAATGCATTTAAGTGTAACATTGGCGCCAACACTTGACATCGACAAACAAACGAAAAACACCATCAATTACAATTGCTGTAAAACATTAACGATTACGACGATGTGTGAGCAACAATCTCTACAGCAGTTGATAATTTAAAAAACACACGCATTGAGTATCCACACACAGAAGAGGTATTTGTTGCGGCAGCAAGTTGTGTTTTTTTTTTTGGAACTACCAATAGAGCATTTTAGGTTGTTGTAACCTCCAAGTAGTTGAAACAAGCGACTTCTCTATTTTTTTTTTATTATATCAAATGTTTTTTTTTTGAATTTTTTTTTACATATTAAACGTATTTACGTAAAGTTTTATATATTTGCTATACTTAGATGTTTAATTCAAGAATTGAAACTATAACCGATATCCGCTTAAAACCAGTTAATTTTTAAAATGAAACCGTAACTAACACTTTTATACGAAAATCATAATTCAACTGATATCCAAAACCGATATAAACGGTAACGTTTTTTTCTATACGGGTTTAAAAACAGTTTCCAAGTATAAGAAGCTCCAAAATACAAGTCGTATAAATCTGCGGTTCCCAAAAAAAAATGTATTCTTGTAGAACTCGAAAAGTATTCAAGATATGGTTATAAAATTTAAAACGTATTGTTAGAATTCACCTAAAAATATGTATTCCAATAATAGCGTGATCCGCCCACATAGTTTTACATGATTTCCCGGTTTTTTATAGTGGACATTTTCGTATATTTCGTATATACATAGTCATAAATTATTGAAAACAAATCTATGAAATATTAGCCTTACAATTCTGCATTTTTATTTCTGAAATAGGCTTAGTCCACCTACTTTTATTTTTCTAAATTTTTTGTCACTTTTATAACCATTTTTTTAAATTATGTGGTTGTTCAGCATAATTACGAACTTTAAAAGGTAGTTAAACAATTATAATTCCCACATTAATATACCCTTCGAGGTGTAGGGTATTTCATAGTCGCGCCCGAACGACTTTCAGTCTCGCCCATGTGACTTAACTTTCCCCACTCGTTTTAGTTCTTTTGTTAATAAAATATATATTTTTTTTGTTGTTCAAGATAAAACCGAAATTAAAACCGTAACGACTAAAAAAACGAAATCGATACCGTTATTCGCGTATATTTTAATCCATTAGTTTAAAATTTTTCGACGTTATTCAGCTTTTAGGAGTTTATAGAAGTAACGTCCGAGATGTTACTTCAGCAACATTATTTTATATTTTAATTCAGTATATCTTCGTCGTTCAGTGAAAAGTCACTAAGTCCAAAAATTGAGTATTGTGATAAATGATTTTAAAGATATAAATTACCGTAACAAATCAGAATATATTTGTATTCAAATAGTGCTAAGCTGGTAGTATAGACAACACATTCCGCTACAAAATGCAAAAAAAAAATAGTTTGGACAAAACACATGACCGTTACTGGCTTCATTTCTTTATCGTTCAGTGACAAATCACTAAGTCCCATATAAATAGTAACAGTGCTCCAGATTATCCAAATTATTGTATCGGATTTCAGTTTGAATTGGAGATAAAAGAACTGCATAATATCTATCATTTAATACAAAAATCGTTGAAATTCGACCATTTTTGTGGACTCAGTACGGTTTTATTCAGATTTCGACGATTGCCGTTAGTGAAAAATCACAAAGACCTTTATAAATTTTACTTATTTTTTACGTCGCGATTATGGTAATATTAAAGTATTTTATGATAAGGAATGTTCATGTAGATCTTCTGCTATAGTTTAAGTCCAAAATTGATTTGATCGGCCCATTTTTAAGGACTGATTGTGGACTTGAGTACTTTTCTCTGAACAGTATTTATAAATATTTGGAGTTAGTGATTTTTCATTTTTAATATCTTCGGTTTGGTAAAATGTAGGTCTCCGAGGACTTTTCCAACGTAAAGATGAGTTCGTTTTTATTATAGTGGCATACTTATCTCGATATATTTGAAAAATGGACTTAACCACTTTTTACTGATTTGATGATGCAGTCGCTTTTTACTACTGACGTTTTGAGGTCAGTAAGACTCCAAATGGAATGATTATAGAAAAATATACTTCCTCTTCGGAGAAATTTGTCGTTCTAGTTCATCAGTCTTTTTGATCCCTTTTATATTGTTATGTCGGGAACCCACAGTGATCGGCGACAGTTAAGAATTTTATTATTTCATTGCCTAGTGCTAAGATGGCTGCTTGACTATCCACAAAGATCATCTGAGAATCTGTGCGACTCGTACATTTGCGTTGCTTTGCAGAATTTAGAAAAAGCCCATTCATTCCATATGACGTATTTGTAATTGTATAATAATCAGAGCTCTCAATTTCAAACGAGTATACCCGAAAAGACCGGGTACTCGCACTTTAAAAAGCACGGGTAATACACGTGTAATTCAAATACCAGTAATACCCGGGTTTTAACTGGTCGAACTTCCCGTGTAGTTTTGTTAATATATTTGTCTGTCCGTTTGTGTCTTTGTCTTTCAGTTTGCTTAATGGGTGTGAAAAAGTGGGCAGAAAGTTAAAGGTATTCCAAAACATTTTGTATTGCTGAAATCGATATAGGGTCATAAATTAACCGAATATGAACTCATATAAAAAAAATGAGCTTTTCGACATTCTCGGTGAAGAAATAATGTAACAAAGTAGAAAGGGTCCCCAGGGATCTTCCCACAAATGTATTTCTATGAAATTTTAATTTGTGTTTTGCATCCTATATGCCTATGATTTAATTTGTTGATCCACAGAAACTGTCTTTTTTTGTTATTTACCTTCACAATCCAGAAATGGGTTGTACTGCTCACAGTACGCTGAAGGCGTAGCGGCCATTGCTGCGGCTGCCTGAAAGTGCGGCATAAATAGGGCGGAGTTCTTTTGCAAATTCAGCACCTGCTGATAAAATAACGATGCGGGATCATAGACCGGGTCAAATGCGGTTGTAGTGCCAGACGTTAACATCGCATTCTTATTGGGATCCGCATTTAATGTGAGATTTTTAAACGCATAATGCGATGGATCCACAACGGGGAAACACGTAGTACTATTGCTGTTATTGCGCAGTACGGTTTCCGTTAACTTGGCTAAGTCTGTTTGCACATTAAAACCGTTAACAGGAAGGACATTTTGAACCGTTTGAGCCGCTATGTCTGCGTGTATTGGTGGCACTACGGGTGGCGTAGATTTTCGTTCCAAAATATTTTCTATGGAAAACAAAGATTTGGTTGACTGCTTGCTGCCCGTGTTTTTGGAGTCCATGTTGACTTTTAATTACAACCGACGGTATCTGACGTGTGGAAATATACAGCGGCACGTATTCAAAATCGTCGATCGATCGATCGCAGTGACAAGACGCAACTAATTGTACGGAGCTAATAAATGGAACTAAATCTGATTTCTACCAAAAATATTTCTATAATATACGAGTACGACCTAATAGATATCTTCATTAATAAGTATTCACCATTTCACCAAATTAATGATAATGTCCCCCATTTATGATATTTATTTTTTATTTTTGCTACTGTTGTTGTTCTTAGTACTATTATAGATAACAATAAACGAACACTATAGTGCCTACGCCCCCGCCCCCGCCTCCAACCGATGCAATGTTCCCTCTGTCCGTAACCTGGGCAGCCAGCTAAATAGTGCTCGGACGTTGTTTAAGTGCGTGGTTGCGGTCTTTTTGATCGAGTAATTGTTAATCACCGCTTATCAGCTCGTAGTGCTGCTGTTAAATTATTTCAATTTATTATTTATTGTATGTGTAAACAATGAATTACCCCGCCAAAACACGGCGCCCTTAGTGCGCCAACATATGCAACGGTAACTGATACACAGTGTGTGTAATGTTTGAAATATGCGACAAAATTGAAGTAACAGTTTTAACTATGCCCATTTAGCAATTTAGGAGCGCTCTGAAATTGGAGTCATAAAGAAGACCAATTTTTGAGTATTTTATAAGACCTCAGACAAAAGACTCTTAAAAGTATCTCATTTAATACTGTTTTCGGAACTCTCAAAAATATTACTCATAAAAGATACATATTTAGGAGTTATTTAGGAGCCCTCATAAATTAAACTCCTAAAAGCATCAAAAATAAAATTGTTTCTGAGCGCTCAGAAAATAGACTCATAAAAGTTCTATATTTTAGAATATTTTAGGAACGCTCCAAAATCTGACTCATAAAAGAGTCTTATTCATGAGCGCTTTAGGAGCCCCCTTAAATGAAACTCATAAAATCATCAAATTTAAGAGTATTTTAGGAGCACTCAAAGAAGGGAAATTTATATTCTAATATACGTTTTGAATTGGAAATCAAATAAAAGTTAATATTATTAGTGTAAGTTCAAGAGACAAACCTACATATTTCATGGATTTACTTGAAATTGATGCATTTTCTCAAGGGGAAAACTCTAAAATTGTAGTAATTGTAGCGTCTAGAAATTCTCAAAAATGTGAATGTTTTAAGAATATTTAAAATTATGAAAAAATTTTCGGGCTCTTAAAAGCGTGTCCCCAATAGTTTTTTTTTGGGGCTCTTTTTAGTACTCAAATATGACTGTTTTAGGAGTATTAAAAGTCTCATAAATATTAGTATTTTTGAGTTCATAAAATCGCGCCCTCTACACAGGAGTCGTGATTCTTTTTGGGCTCTTTTAAGTGCTCATATATAAGTGTTTTAGGAGCATCACAGTTTCATAAATATGAGTGTTTTTGGCTCATAAAATCTTGGTCTCTATCCAGAAGTCAGGAGCGTTTTTGGGCTCTTTTAAGTGCTCATTTATGAGGGTAACACTCATAACATATACTCAAATACTCAAATACTCAATACTCAAATATTATGAAATCCAATAACGATCGAAATCAAATATTTGGTAATCAAAATCAATTTTAATACCTTTCACAAAACTTGAAGTACGTTTAATTTGTTTGAATCGAAATGTGAAACAACAAAAACTCAAATTCGTTGGAATTAATTTTTAATAGGATTTCGATCTGAATTTGAAAATACCGAATAGAAATATTCCGAATAGAACTGTTGGTCAGGTACATATATTAGTTAATTTTACACATAGAAAAATAATTACCAACAAAATGTTTAATATCACTGCATGGATGTTGTGTGTGTCAAGTAGAGATGGACACGTGAGTATATTCACGTTAATCACGCGTGAATGAATCTTAATTTTGCTTACGTAATTGGGAGTCAGTGTGGGTAGCCCAAACAGGACCGTGAGTGAGTGTGAGTGAGTCAAATAGTTCATAAAATCAAAAATCTCACTTTTAATTGTTTGCGATTTTTCTATGTTTTTGATGAACTACAAAGAATTGAACACCCCTTGAACTCAGAAGGATTTGGAAAGGTGTCTGTCCTATATTCATAACTATAATTATAGTTATAATTATTGTTATTATTATAATAATTCAAACCCCTTAATTTTCAATTTCCAATAAACTTGAAAACTCTGTATTGACTTCCCTTTGTTTATTAAGTTTAGTTTGTTCACGGTGTTCGTGTGGGCTAAATGATTGAAATTATATTTTTTTTAATAGCTGGGTTCTATTTTTATTCGAGTTATAAATGTAGTAACAACAAAAAAATCGCTTCAAAAATAGTTTTTCCCAAAGTCAATTCATCTATGGAAATTTTATCTCGGACTATTATTTTATTGATAATTCTTTTCCAGAGAAAATTCTTCCCAGAGACAATTCTTTCCCAAGATTCTACACGAATTCTTCACTGAAAAATTGTTCTTCGAGTTAACTTTAACCTTTCTATATATTAAAGGCACATCGAAGGTCTTTTACATTTTCTTCTCCGTTAAAAATTTAGATATATTTTATTAGCAAATGATTTTCGTGAGTGCCAGTGAGTGAGCGTGAGTCAAAACTCACTCACATGCCCATCTCTTGCGTAAAGTAAAAAGTTGAAGCGTCGGTAGCTCAATTGGTTAATGCATTGGACTACGAGCCAGACTGTCGCTGGTTCGAATCACTAAGAGTGATTTACTCTCGTACACTAAGAAAACAAGATGTCTTGCAGCAACTATTCTTTTAAATTTACGCCTTGTATATGACATATATGCAGATAGTTACGAGATATTTGCCACAACAGCAATGATAATTGAGATATTTACAGTTGATTGATAGCAAACATCCTGATTTCTTGGACATTTGCAACAAAACTTTTGAGGTATTTTGACAGTTCACTACTATAAAAAAGGAAAATGGCGTACTTTTTCCTTACGCTCGAGTTGTCCACAACAATTAAGTAAATCCAATAGTGTAAAAAGTGTCAACTTAAATATTACATTTTAAAGTTAAAAGTGAAAATAAAATTTCCTGGGATTGAAATTATCAAGACGTAATGGAAAATATTTCTTTTCAGAGTTTACTTTGATGATATCAGCGCAGGCAAACTTGGCTATTTAGAAGTCTCAAGTCGTTGTACAATTTTACCTTCGAAGGATTTATAAACACGATGGCGATGTATAATCAGTATACTATTTTAGATTCATTTTATTATTTGATTCATTTTATTTTAATTCAATAAAAATTACTCCGCGAATTCTAATGGAGTACCTTTTCCAAATATTCATCAACTATCTTCCTATTTGTCAGATGTTTAATTGAAGGTTGCTATAGATAATCGTAAATTCGAAAGATGGTTGCTAGCAATATTTATCGTATGTGCCGGATGTTTGAGTGATGGTTGTCTCAAATATGATTCAAATAATTTGTAAATAACTTGATATTTAGGGCTGTGATATTTCTGCAATCATCTTTGTTTTCTTAGTGTGAAAAGTGTAAAATATTTGACCCGATTAATTTGCAACTGCAATGATGTTTAAGGCTCTAATACTTTCCAACCATCTTTGGTTTTCTTAGTGAAGTACAACGTAATAACCATCTGAAACACCGACGCTTGTAAAAACGTTAAATCACTTTGAAGAAGGGACACTTTAATAGATGCTATATTGAAGTTATTAAGAATTATACCATGTATGTCAATAAATTAAATAATGCAATTCCGACAACAAGAGATATTAAATACCAGAAAAGACATGTAATTTTTCTTTCCATACCCATATTTCTTTCACTATATAATATTGTGTCAATTAGGCCCATTGTCAATGCATAATAGTGTGGCCGACTAAAGTCGATATCGAGCAACGGTAAGGTGTTCGGTATTCGGTTCGGTCTTTAATGCCTGCGTAGTGGTACTCAACGGTGTCTCAGAATTAGTTTTGTTGTTGTATAATAATAATAATTATCATCGAACGTCTATAGTACACTACAGTGGCTAAGCCCACGTTGATGGATTACTTTCAATTGTCAGTGATAAAAAATAAAATAAAATATAAAAAATATGCTGATAATAATACTTTTGGACAATTTGGATGCGGGTGTACTTTGGGCGCTACAGGTTTGTTATACTGGTACCCACCTACCTACATACATAGGCCAGGAAGTATAATCACATTACTATGATATAATGGTATATTTTTCGATTGATTTTGTTGTTGGTTTTATTGAAGACTGCCTTATCATTAACGAAAATTGGGGAATTTATACTCATTTTAAAGTAATATCACATTGTTTGGCTGATAATTGCTTATAATTTAGTGTCAGATTTTTTATCGCAATTATTTTGGTTGTAGTCACCTATAACAGACTACAAAATTATGTAGTAATGAATAGAAAACATTTTTTAATAAATAATGTTCTTATTCGGCCAAAAATTCTTAAATAACTTAATTGATGGCACACAATTATTTACGATATATACCGATATTTTATAAATATTTACCAATTGAAATTTTATGTTAAAATGGAAAGTTTTGCAAAGGTCGTATTGCATAGAGTTCACTATGGGACAGAAGCTTAGTCTAGCTCGTCGAAAATCGGAAATTAAAGTTTGTTGGAGAAGTTTAAAAATGTGTCATTTTATTAATAATTTATGAGAACCTAGAGAACAAACAAAAAACGATACACCTTAGTGAAAAAATCCTTCTGTAGGCTTGCTTAAAGTCAAAAAATTAAAACAAGTACTTTTTAAGAAATAAAAATAGGTTACATTAAAACTGTCGTAACTCTTTCAATATATAACTCCACATGCAGAGTGTTAGTTTAATATTATTGGTAATTGAGAGAACTATCATCTTGTGTATCAAAAATTTCAAATGGCTATTCGTGTTTTTCCTGATTATTTGTCAAAAACATAAAACAAAAATTACATATTTTTTATACAAAAGTAGACATGAAAAAAAAAGCTTCCAAATGCTCTCATAAATATTTTTACAGTCATAATGTCTGAAATGTCTTATTTCTAACGGTGTTAAACATGCCTGCATTAGTTTGCCACACGTCATTTAAAATGAGTTTAAGTGATGAGAAATATACGAAAATCGTAAAATAATTTAACTAAATTTTGTTATTTTAATATGTCAATTTTGTCATTTCTGTCATTATAGAATTGTATATGGAAAAGAATTATCAATAAAAGAATAGTCTAGGATACCAGGGATGAATTGACTTTGGAAAAAAACTATTTTTGAAGCGATTTTTTGGTTACTTTTTTTATAACTCGAATAAAAACGGGACCCCACACGAACCCCTAGAACAAATTAAACTTAATAAACAAAAGGAAGTTAATACAGAGTTATAAAGTATAGTTGAAATTGAAAATTCAACTTTTTACAAAAATGGATATATCGAAAAAAAGGCGTTCTATGTACATTTCCACGAACGGTCGTATGAAACCAAGCAAACAATATTGACATGACCATACAAAAATTGACTATCCCATTCTAAGTACGGCCGGTTTGCAGGGGTTAGATCAATTGTTGGCCTTGCAACGTATTCTGAGTTGAAGAAGGGTGGGTATATCGGTCGGTTAGCAAGGGTTTGAATTATTATAGTTCTGAAAAGTGGGCAGACGCCTTCCCAAAGCCTTCTGAGATCAAGTTATAGAGAAATAGCAAAAAATTAAAAGTAATATTTTTTATTTTATGAAATTTTCGACTCACTCACATTCACTCATGAAAAAATTGTACTTACGCACACTCACTCACGGTATTTTTTGGTCAACTCACACTCACTCACAATCACGTGAGCAAAATTAGGATTGAATCACAATCACGCGTGATCACGCATGATTCACGTGCATCACGCTGAATCACGCTCACATGCCCATCTTTAATATGTACCATAGTACATTATATTATCAGTATATCTCTTGTTATATAGTTTAAGAAGTATGGTAGGCGTGACAGTTGGCCAATCACGCCCATATTAAGAATGGTCATTTGCAATTATAGTATGTATCTAAATACCAATTATAAACAAAACATCTCATTTCAAACAAAAGTTATAGTCGTTTTACCATTTCTATTATATGACAGGTGGGCGTGGCAATGGACCAATCTTATTCATTTTCAAATTGAAATCTAGTCATAGTCCATGTATTCTTAGTGTAAAGTTTCGTTAAGATTGGAGAAAAACTGTATTTACGGCGAGCTAGAATTGACTTTTGTCCCACAGTGCAGTTTTAATTATTACTAATTCTCAATAAACACCCAGATTCAAGTTAGGCTCAGGATATTAGATTGTAAATCGATATTAAAATTTTAAATAATCAAAATTACATTGATTTTTATTAAAAATAAATGAATTCTGACATATCGTCGTTGTAGAACTAAAAGTCACCAAATACATTTTTTTCAACATTGTTGGTAATTATTACAAAAAGTCATTGATACATTTTTAAAGTTAAAATACCAATTGATACATTCACATTTTCTTATCATTTGGTACAAATATTGAGTTCATCGAAAAATATATAAAGATTTTTGTAAATAAACAATTGGCATTTTGATTTTTAGTTCTACAACGACGATATTTTATTTTAAAAAGTTCACTTTATAGATTGATACATGTTTCAAAAAAGAAATTTTTTCAACGATCTTACTTAAATGACGAATTTTGCTGAAAGCGTATATATTTGAGACTCTTTTCTAAATAAAACTGAGACATTTAGTAAAATTACAATTACAGAATGTTACAAGTTAGTTGGTTGCTTTCGAGAGAAAGGTTCTCTTAGGCATTCCCAGCACTGCACGAGGTAGTTACGACAATTGAAAAGAACCTACACTATAAGGACTTCACACTAACAGCATAGTTTGGTATCGAAAGAGCGTTTAACAACGTAAAAACGGAATGCATAAAAATCGCATTAGATAAAGTTCAGATAGAAACCAAGACAACACAATGTATCTATAAAATGCTAAACAACAGAATAATTAATTCACAGTTGGATATTAGTAAAGCACGGAAAACAACAACTCGGGGTATACCGCAAGGAGGGGTTATATCCCCCGTTCTATCGTTATATCTCGTCTCTGGCCACACACCAATGAAAAAAGAACAAAAATAAATAACAACAAAGAAGCTACCCGCATCTTCATCGGCGTCCTGACAGGACATTGTGCAATCGGTACAATGGCGCACAGACTGGGCATCCCCGTGTCCGACTACTGCAGGAGGTGCAAGGAAATTGAGGAAGTAGAATCAATATTACATATATCGTACCAACTCCAATACATGGGGAACAGGTTCTTTGGAGAACTGGAAGAAATAGTAGAAGTTCCAATTGAAAATCTGCAAGGGTTCGTAAGAAGATCAGGTTGGTTTCGAAGAAACTAACCCACAGTTGTCAACACAATATGGTTACCACACAGATAAAAAGGGAACACAATGGACCACTAAGCCCCCGTGAGTGTTTGCTGATTAGATTTCAGCAACACCCCCTTACGAACCTAACCAAGGCATTCCCATGATTCCACAAAAAAATAACGAATAATTGAATTTACACGAGTGTGGCAAGGCATCGGCCCATTATTCAGAACTTTCATTCAAATAACTCTTGCGAACCAAATCGAAAGATGTTGCATGGCGTACTACAATTACAATTACACAAATGGAGGCCTTTTTTCTTTAACCAAGATCTTATTGTGGTTTTCCGATGGACTCCAAGATTCTAATCACGACATCATACTCAGTTTTCAAGTGTACCTACACAGAAAAAAAAATGTACATTATATTGATGAGTTCCGTTCTTCAAACCAGGATTCATTGTATTGAAGAGCCATTTATAATATTAATGACTAACGCCATCAATGTTATGAATCATAAATATGAAGAACGCTTGGTAACTGTCGAAAAAGTGTTCTTCAATATGATGAACTGTATGAAAAGAATACGTTTCATCATATTAATGAACCAAAATATAAAATACAACTTATATGTTCTTTATATTGAAGAATGCTGTTCATTAAACCAAATTTCTATCAACATATTTTTTTTTGGTTCATGTTTTGCCGTACTTCTCAATTCTCAAGTAGTTCTTCTGTGTTATTTCTTATATAATGCTTGCTCGACATGCATAAATTAGTAAAATGTTTTATTATAATTACAACTTTTTGTTAATAAAAAGTTATATTTATAAAAAATATATTTTTGAAAAAAATATTTTTTTCAAACAAAATTTTTTTGAAAAAATATTATGAACAAATTCATCAATATGACAATTCAAATTCATTGTATTGAATATTTTGTTCATATATATAATGAATACATTCATTAATATGTCATTTAATGAACGGTGGTATCAATATGATGAATCTGGTAGTTGGTGAAAAAATTCATAATATTTATGAATAAATTCATCATATTGAAGAATTTTTTTTCTGTGTAAACTGTTTGTATTATTACGTAATACAAATAAATGGCAATTCTTGTGTTTTTCTACAAATTTTGGAATTTAACTTTTTACATATTTAATTTTTGGTCTGATTTCTTTTGTATTCACCACATAAAATCGGATTGATCTGACAAATGTTTTGACAAATCAAACTTCAAAAATATTTAATTTTAAGGTGTACCTATTTTTATTGCATAATATGAATAGTTTTCATTATTCAATAAAAGCATTATAATATGTGAAACTAGATCTATAATTCCTCTTACTTTGTTTTTGCAAATCACTCTTTAAGTCGTCAGATTAAATACAAATTTACGTATATAATTTTTGATTTAAATTTTCTTTTTTTATGTTTTTTTTTGTGTGACTTCATCGACACATAGGGATGTCAAAAATCAATTTCACAAACCGGCGAAACCGAAACCGAAACCGGTAAAGCGGTTTTTTCACTAACCGAAAACCGTTTTTTCTTTAATCGGTTTAATCGATATATAAAGTTTCGGTATAGTTGTTTCCTCAGATGAACCACAACAACCTACTGGATCCAAAAATATAAAGAACCGGATCAGTAAATATTTGAAGTCTAATGAAATAATTGATGAAATGATGTGTTCTGAAGACGGTATATCGGTTCAAGCAATTCACCACTCAATAATTGAAAAAAAATATCTTTAATCAATAGGATTTCAATTGCCAACCAGTTTAGCTAAGTTTAGAAATACATAAATGAATGCTATACCCCAAAAATGTATAAATGAATAAAATAATATTATTAAATTAAGTGATTGCTTGCTTCTAAATTTAAAATAATTGATGTCTTTTGAATTTCAAATGGAATTTCAGAATTTCAATTGGTGTCTTTTGAATTTCAAATGGAATTTCTGAATTTCAATTGATGTCTTTTGAATTTCAAATGGAAATTCTGAATTTCAATTGGTGTCTTTTGAATTTCAAATGGAATTTCTAAATTTTAGGCCTCTCGACTGCGGATGCCGACATATATGTATATCATATTAATTGTGCTAAAAAAAATATATGATTAATTATAAGAAATATAATTTTGCGTAATATACTTGGTTTCCGTTTTATGTACATAGATATGAATGTATGTTATCAGCAAATAAACGAACAAATATTATTGGTCTTAATTTACCGACATAACTGTCATTCAACTAGATAAAAGTCTGAATATAAGGCTTACTTCTTTGAATGAATTTATAGCATAGCGAATCATTAAAGAAACTACTTGTATTTCAAAATTCTATTGTGATTATATTTCCATATTAATTGATTTATTTATATACTTTAGTATCAAGAACGATCGACCAGAAAAAAAACAGTAAAACTCAGTCTGTTTAATAACAATTATAAATGTTTATTTTTTATAGGTTAGATTATTGAGATGTAGTTAGGATAAACTCGTCCTCAATTGAATTGATAGCTATCCATGCATGCGCAATTTGGTAAAGTGCAGCGAGGTGCAAGATTCGATAGATGACCCATGGTAACGGGAAACGATAAGGGAACTATCCATTTGGGATATGCGCAAATCGGCGGTCCTACGGGTTGTTGTTGCGTCATAAATGCACTTATTTTTGGATCGAATGTCGTGGTACTTGTTGCAGTTTTGGCATACTGTAAAAATATTAAGAATAAAGATTATTATGATATTGAGTGATGATCAATTATATCAAATTTACTATTGGGTTTATAACAAGAATTTACGCGGAACTATACACATTCCAAATTGTTCTAAAACAGTTCATCATTGGTTGTAGTTCAAACTACAACTATTTTAGTTTTGACTATAAGAACCGACTAATCCTATGCTTTAAATAAGTGCGCTTGCATAGTTTGACTGTCAAACTCAGCACATTTTCAAAGATTTTCCATAGAACCAAAAACTAAACCCTTATAAATTTGTATGCCAAAATCATCAATTATGCGTACTTTTTTAAAATTTACGCTCGAAATAGAGTTATTTGTAAAAATAACACTCTTTTATCATATTCGCATTTTACGTCAGTTAGATAATTATGTGTTTCTACAATTTCATTGTACTAACCTTGTCCAGTCCAACTGGACGAAAAGCACTGCGTGGTTCCTGCCTGGTTATTGCTGCAGTTGCTGGTGAGACGTTCTCGATGGCTCGTATCAGATCCAAATCGCAGCGCTTTAGCACCAGTTCCAGCACAGAACGTTTGCGATGAGGAAAAAGTTGCGTCAACATGTCGATGGCTGTTTGGGAAACACTCGTGGCGGACGTACCTGTTGAAATCAACAGAATGTTAAGACCTAAACATACGCATTATACACAAAAACACAAAAAAATATCCATTGGAAAATAAAATCCTTATTAAAGTTATTAAATAATAATAATCATAATATTTGTTTTAAATATATCTCAACCCTAATGTTTCGATTTCAACTAAACTTTAAATTTGGATGTTACTCTTCTTGCTTAATCTTCCCACACCATGCCAAAATTCACCAAATCATAATTCACCACACCAAAACTAAATATCAAACCTCTGCACGGGTTTCCTTAATATTAGGAATATATATCCTCAGACCCAGAAGGAAATCACTATATAAGTTTCGTCGATCACACCGACTTTTAAGCCCATTTTTAATAATGGTGTAAGTTTCAGATTCAATGCAAAATATGTGATCTTATTTTACTGAAACTTTTCATTACTATACTATAAGGCCCCAAGAGAATCTAATACTATAAACAGCTTGGGCAAAGAGGAGTGGCACTCTCAAACATCTCTAAAATTCAAAATACTGTAGCCGCGGTTACTCAGTGGTTAGTGCGTTCGACTGCGAGCCGAAAGGTCCCCGGTTCAAGCCTGGACTGGGGCTAACAAATCTTTTCATAGAAACATCTTTCTATACCGTGCTACTTTTCGGAAATGACAAACCTACGAGAGTAAAACATTGCCTATGAAGAGCTCTCGCCCGTCGTTCGGATTCGGCAATAAACTGTAGGTCCCACCACTTTGAGTACAAATATAACTCGCTCGCCCTAAGTTCTTATAGGACTGTAGTGCCAAACTATTATTATAACAGTAGTAGTAGAAAAGGAGGTAGGTAAACGGTTTCAGAATACTATACATACATTAAATTAAATAATAATACAAATAAAATAAGCATTTCAATTAAATTAAGTATTCAAAGAAGTCATTTAATATACAAAATACATATAATAAAATTCTAAATAAACAATAAATTACATAAAATATATTTTTAATGTTAGCTTCGAAATAATTGCTTTTAGTTACTTTCAACATGTCAACAGACAGACACACGAACAAACAGATGGCTCTGACAGACGGACAACGCAAAACAAAACAACAACTATACGAACACGTGTTCATTAAATTTTGGGGCGAAAGCAACAATAACATTTTTGAAACATAAGAAATTAATAACTGAATTCAAGAATAATTCTACTTAGCGCTTTACACGAAATTTTGTGAACAAAGATTCCAAAAATGTGAAAGTAAACACAAAAGCCAAAAAAATATACACGAAGAACGCATTATTTTCAATTGAATTTTGTTTCTTAATAAAAAGGTGAATTTTTATAGAGTGAAATATAACTAATAGCTCTCCAAAACCATTCAGTATCTTTAAACATTCATACATTTAAACATTTATACATTTCAACTTTGCAGAATCGCATGAAAACTGAACGTGTAAACTCCAACATTTGTTAACTTTTTCATTTTGTGTACCAATTTTTTTTCTCATATATGCGGAAACATAGACAACTCCCCCCACTGATAATTAAGAGTTTTGATTCATTGCAAAAATTTCGTCAACTCTCGGTTATTTTCTTCTGCATCCTTAACAAAACAGGCCACACCCCAAGTAACCACTTTGTGGCAACTTAAGTGGTAGCGACACAGTAGCCATTAAAGTGTTTGCTCTAAATCATGCGAAATATACTTATTTGCCACCCAATTGCCAGTCAAAAATCCCCGGGGCGAGGCTTAGTTACCACAAAATTTTGATCCATTAAAGTTTCGGTTCACCTATTTGGAACTTGAACTGTTATTTTAACTTGAACTGTAATTTATGTGTAGATTAAAAATAAAAATAATAAAGATCCTACGCAGTGCCATTAACGTGAATGTTTGTCCTGTAATATAAAATATGCATGGCATAATAATAGAATTCTTTACGAACAGAGTTTTCGTCAAACTACAACTCTAATTTAACAAACAGTTCAAGTTTTCGGGTTAAAGCTTATATCCCCTCTAATTTTTAAGCGCACACAAAAAAATGCAATTTTTGAAAATTTATTAAAATTGTGATTTTCTTTATTTTTTAAATTATGCTTTGCGGATGTATATTTTTGCAACACAACTTTTCATAAAGATATGTAGTGGATGTTATAAATATGTCGTGTATAATAATATACATTTATTATATTTTAATGTTAATTAGCTACATTATATATAAATATTTTCCTATTAGGTTCTTCATTCTATACTTGCCAAATATATGGAACATAATACATTTTTTAATTTGCCACTATTTTGCCACTTCATAACAACAAAGTTAGCTCCGCCCATTATCGTAGATGTTCCATTATCGGAATGTATGACTTATATATCACAGCATTGTGACATATTATTGCATTGTCCCACACATGTTTTTAGTCACCCCTTTGGAACTAAATTTATGTTCCATTATCAGCATTGCGACATATTATTGCGTTAGTCACCTCTTTAGGACTACATATTATTAGTTTGCAACACTGGTGTCAGAGGTAACTGAAAAGGTACACATATGCCGCAATAGTTTGTGGCAATTGTCGAGCCGTGGTTGCTTGGGACACAGCTATGCGAAATCGTGCAGTATGGCAAAAATATAATAATTTAATTCGTTTTTGAAACTTACTTGTTGCCACAACATTTGAAGGCCCATGCATTTCATCTGTGCTTGTTGTTGTGTTTGTATTGGAGGACAATCTACTGCTGCCGCTGCCAACGATGCCTCGTTCCACCACTGGAGTTGTGCTCAGATCCTCTGCCGTTGTAAGTTCTATAACCGTCTGCTCGGTCGACTGCGTGGGCTCAGTCACCGTTAAACCAAAAATATTTCCCTGTGGCAGTGCATCGATTATTTTGCCTGTCTTGGTGGACACCAGGCGCAGCGCTATGGCATCCTCCACTGCCTGTTGACGTTTGAGCGCGACCTGCGGACACAAGAAAGTCAAATAAATGAATTGAAAACAAGCGAAAGTTATCTTTCTTCGGGTGGCTAGCCGCAAATTGAAATTAATATGCCATGGGTGTGATTTACTAGTTTGTTCTATTTAAACATTCTACTGTCTGCCCGAAATTCTATCAATCTGTTTAACTGACGATTTGTTTATTTACATGACTCGCATAATGTTTTTCGCCGCACCACACAGCCCGAAGTTCAACTAAATCTCTGTTTGACTGACTGACAAAGAGCAGCGAATAGGATCAACTTTTATCCTGCTCAAACAAATGTAATATTATCCTGGGAATAATAACCTCGAGTGACTGCCAGTGTGCGCGGAACTGTGTGTAATTCGAGGTTGCATTCTGGAACACTTGTGCAAATATGTACACTGTTTGTTGTCAGCAACTTTATTTGGGGGATTGACGTGTTGACAGATTTCCGTCATGATTTTACTTGTTTTTAGTCTTCTTTTTCTTTTTTCGGAATGCACTAACTCGAAAAATACTCCCGGATGTTGTTTGTTATAATTTAAGCAAACCCAAAACCGTTATACAAAGAT
Organism: Dryomyza anilis; assembly: GCA_951804985.1. Taxonomy (NCBI): domain Eukaryota; kingdom Metazoa; phylum Arthropoda; class Insecta; order Diptera; family Dryomyzidae; genus Dryomyza; species Dryomyza anilis. The sequence goes on along the minus strand of OX638132.1, from coordinate 27,634,217 downwards.
CAGTGATATTAAAAACCTTTAAAGAAATGTTAAGGTTTTTGAAATAAGGAAGCAGTTCCGTTCTCAAAATATTCTGGGAACCAACTTTTAAAATTGCACAAAATTCTACCTCTTGAAATTTTTATTTTATCTATGTGTTTTGCTGCAAATATGCCCGAAATATATCTGAAAAAATACCAAATTTTGTCTCTGGTTCCAGACTAAATATTTCGCAAGTTACTGGCAGAATGTCGACATATTTCTGACTTATTTTAGGAAGGGCACAGCATGTAGTTAGTCTTTAATTAAAAATGACAGCCTTCCTACAGGAGGTTTCACGAAGAGAATGTGTACATGCCACGGTCAATTTATGGAAAGTTTTTTAGAATTCTATTTCAAATATTCTACCTTAAAGTAGATTTTCGGCAGACTATCGGATTAAAACACTCGACAGGGATGTTGAAACATATTGTTTAAAAATGTGGGTTGTGCATTGACTTTTCTGTTGAACATTTTTCAGGAAATTAAAAAACATGTTTTTCTACTTTCACATAGACTACGTTTATGCCGTATGAATTTAGTCCAAGCTAACGCTTAGCCCGAGTTAAAAATGCGGCATATATACATTCGAATAACTTAACACGATTCAGTTGGCGAAACGAATCGTATTAAAATAATCTAAGAATGGTTAAATTTTCAGTATGAAAACGCCGTTGCTGTCATTTTTGAAATACAATTATATATTTAAAAAATTATTTTAAAAATTTAAATGCATGCTAAAAAAAAGAGAAAAAACTAAAGTTTTAAAGAAACACTTAGTTTTATTGAAATTTGCAAAGTGTTCAAAAGTTTATTCTACTGCGCGGTACACTCCGCACTATTCCAAATTTATAATGGGCCATTTGAACTTGTTTCTCAACGGAAAATGGTATCTGTCTGGATATACGTTCGATATATACTGCAATTTATTTCTTGATTTATTTATTTCAATTTACTAAAAGTGAAAGGGTATATTCAGTTTGGTACGCCGTTTGTAACACCCATAAGGAAGCATCTCCGGTATGGAAAAGTATATATATTCTTGATGAAACAATAAAACTTAATGTGGGTTAGAAACATTGCGGCATAACCTGCTAAGACTAAAATTTTATGTTGGGAAGAGTTGTTCTCAGTTTAACCTGGGCTAAATTCGTACGGCATAAACGAAGCCATAGAATACTCTAACTTATAAATGCCTGGATGTCCCACAATTAAATAAATGGAAACAGAGAGAGCTTTATTTGGGCTATCTTTGATTAAAATCGAGACTGGCCTATGGTTAGTGTCCAAATTAGGATATTTTAAATTTTAAAAATAGTTGTATATGAAATAATTTCGACATTTAAATAAAATAAATTATACATTAAATTAACTAAAATACATTTTTGTTTTAATAAATTATTAGGAAAATGTAATTCGACTTAGTTTTTTATACTTTTATAATTTTTTTTTTATTTATGGGGATATAAGACGTAAATTTTGTGATATGTGAATAATATTCTGGCGGTGGGGATTCAGCATAATTAAGAACATTAAAATTAATGTATACAATTGAATATCTCACATTAAGGTAGGGTATTCCCAACTCGTTGTAATTAAAATATCACATTATTAAATTTATGGTACAACAACACATTGTATTAACAGTTTCAATATTTCTGAACTAATGATACGCATCCTATTGACCAATTTTAATGGTATAAATTATTATTTTTCTATTGAAATACTATTAATTTACCATTTTTTTTCTGTGTGTACTATAAAATGTATACTTTATCTTGAAAGCTCGTCAAATTCTCTACACCAAGAAGTGACGTAATAAAATTAAACTTTTGTAATAAAAAACACAATATTCCATACAAAAAATATTAAGCGTTTATTTAATATTAAATTAAATAAAAAGTATTCCATTTTATTAAATTTATTAAATTATTATTGAAATATTTTTAACTACACTCTAAGAAATATTTACTATAATAAATGTAGGAACCCGGTTTCCTCTTATTAATGTATTAAATTCCAATGAATGTGTAAAAAATATATTTATACAGAAAAATACGTAAAAAGAATACACCACTGTAGTGTCAAATTACATTTATACACCCAGAAAAAAATTCCCTCAAATCCCATTAAAATTTTTCAATAGGACAATTATTGATTTAATGGTATATAAAAATAAATCTTTTCATCTAAACTCAATGGAAATGTCATGGTATTTTCTAGTATTTAATAGTATTTTCCGATTAAAATTATAATTTATCCTATTGACTATTTGTAATAGTAAAAAACTATTATTTATGTAGTATTTTTTTCTGGGTGTATGCGTATAGAAAAATACATACTATTTTTGTATTTATTAAAACAATGCGTATAAAAAAGTATACAGACATTATGCATTTGCTTTATATAAATCAAATGTATAATTATTAAATTTGTATTAAATATAAATTCATAAACTTTGAACTTATCACTTTATAATGTAAAACGAAACGAAATCGAATTGGTCATAAAATCGTCAAAAATGCTGCTGACACAATATTTTACTTGTTCATTCGTCATCCTTTTGTTTTATTTAGTTAAAAAAATTAACTTTCTAACAAATTCGTCTTAGCCGATGTATGTCAAATTTTGAAAATGGAGCAGACAAGAGCATACATTGTTACACGTTTTAGTGTGTGCTAAACGCAGTGTTACCAGCTGGGCAGATAAACCTTTTTTTGCCAGTTTTTTGAGAAGGTAGAAAGGTTTAAAGTTTTCCCTAAAAAAATCAAGTTTTTTTTAATTTATCCAGTTTTTTCGGTTTTTATTTAAAATTTCAATGAATCAAATACACAAAATAATGATTTTTCTTCGTGTTTTTCCATTATTAAAAAAACATTGTTTGATTTTTTGTCGATTCCTGTAGCAACAGCAAATTAGAACGTATTTATCTCAAATCAATATTAAAAAAAAACAAAATTATAAACAAATTTGAAATTCCCACCTTAAGTGGGATTCTTCGTCCGAAGGATTCCTAAAAAAAAAAACATCGACGGAACGTTACAAATTTTGTACAGTCTTCCAAAATTATGAAAAAGTTTGACATGCGTATTATATAAATTGTTATAATTTGAACCAGTTGGGAAGGTTAGATCACATGGGAAATTTTAAAGTAGGGACATTTTATAGTAGTTGTTAGAATTATCAAAATTATAGTCGGTCTAAGCCGACTATAAATACCCTACACATATGTGTGGTTACCATTTAATGTGGTATATGGGTCACCAGGGTATACGAATATTGAAAACAACTACAAACTTCCAATCGCTGAAAAATTTCCATTCATTTGATACCCATATTTACAAATGGGTAGGTGTACCGAATTTCGTTTTTTTTTTCCTAGGGAACCACAAGTTGTTTCGCGGGAAAACATTATTTTCATGTATTTGAGCATGAACTCTATATATAAAAAATTTGACAAAAATTTGACCTAAGCACGTATACAGTTAAATTGATCTGTAGACGTAAATTTTATATGAGGTATTTGAATATAATTGTTCAGATCACAGGTCACAATGGACCGATCTCGCCATACGGCGTAGGTATATAAGTAATCTACATTATGAGTTTCATTCATCTAACTTTTCAATTTTTTAAGTAGCAGGGATTTCAACAGACAGACAGACGGACATCGCTAAATCGACTCAGGAGGTCATGCTGATCAAGAATATATACACCCAGAAAAAAAATCCCTCAAATCCCATTAAAATTGGTCAATAGGACAATTATTGATTTAATAGTATACAAAAAAATAATGCTTTTCATACAAACCCATTGACAATTTCATGTATTTTCTAGTATTTAATGGTGTTTTCCGATTAAAATAATAATTTATCCTATTGACTATTTTTAATAGTAATAAACTATTATTTATATAGTAAAATAAAATTACGCGCAACTCGACATGAACGCTCTTTAATCTGGCTTCGCGTAAACTATTTTATAAAATGTTGGTTGTACTCCAATTTTTAGTTATATCACTTATAATCATTTCACAACACAATTTAATGAAAACACATTTGCCACAAAACATAATTTTATTGACAACTAACGAAAACATAAAACAATATATTCAAGAAATTTTATTTACGTTATTTTCACATAAAAATCGACAAATAAATTTACGAGTTGAGCGTAAAATATTCTCATACAATTTTTGCGTAAATTTCTATTACGAGGTTTACGCGCTTGATATGAATCCCCTTAGTATTTTTTTCTGGGTGAATACTTTTCCATACCGGAGATGCTTCCTTCTGGGTGTTACAAACGGCGTACCAAACTGAATATACCTTGCACTCTTAGTGTAGGGTATACAAATTATTGAATTGTTTGTATTATTATTTGATATGTTTTTGTTATTAATATTTTTATTTTTGTTTAATTACACTTATCAAGTAGAATTTTCCTATGTACACCCAATACAGCAGTTTTATATAATTCCGTTATGCTGATTTAGACTGAATACTCAGTTTTTCTATTACACTGAAAATCAAACAAATCATATTTTTACTTTTTGTATTATTTTTTAGTTAAATTGATATGTGGTTTGTAAAATCAACAATTTTTATTAATTTGTATTCATATTGATGAAAGTTTTCTAAAATCTAATTTTCCCATTTGTTTATTTAAGCTTTTTTTTAATATTTCAATTTGACCAAAATTACAAATTGTGGGAAAAAATCAATTTGGGTAATGTAATGTTCCAATTCCAGTCATAACTCCTAATTTTACAAATAAAAGCAATTTAAACTTTATAATTTTATAACTGAGTATATTTTAAAAATTAGAACGATGTACAACATTCTGAGTCTTTTTATAGTTCAAGTTTTTTCTCGTAAAAAAAAAAATTTTATTCCGAAAATAAAAGGTTTTTCAAATCTGGCAACACTGGCTAAACGTCATTTTTACATGTAAAGTGTGTAAAAATCACAGACAACATTGTGTTTATTTTCAAAACACTGCAGAATTTGTAATGTTACCGTTTTAAATGTGTGATTACTCTCAAAACAGTACACTTGTGTTAAATAACATTTATTTCCTGAAAAACACGTCACAAGTTTATTTTTACGGACGTATTAGCGTTTTTATTTGAAAAAATGAGTAAATTAACTGCTATATATGTAGCAAATTTACTACTTCTAAATTATATTTCTTAGAGTGTACGTACGCATTTAATTTCATAAATTAAAATTAATATTGAAATATTTTTAACTACACAAAAAATAAACTGGTTCATAATATTAACGAATCCTGTTCATAGAGGCAAATTCATACGTTTTAATGCAAGATACATTGTGACAATGTACATTGTCTTGTAACTTGTTTGTGAATTTAATGATCAGTTCATTTTCAGTAAGAATCTGAGTTCATAATAACAAATAAATTTAATGAATTTTTTCAAACTTCAATGAATTATATTTATTAAAATACTGCAGTAGACATTTTGCATGCTCGTTTTTCGTGTTCGTTTCTAGTAGCGCACAAAGCTGCGACAATTGTAAAAAGTAATTGCGAAATCAAGTGAAATGAAGTGCGAAACAAGTGAAAAATACCTGCGCTGCCATTATTCGCTGCCTTTCATAGATTAACACGCACTTGGCACACTTGCAACTCTTGTAAGTGCATAATTTCTTGTGACCACGTAACTCAGAAATGATGCCGTGATTCCGACAACGCGCACACTTCGGTACCCTATTTAAGGTGCTGGATCTTTTAATGGCATCCACCGACTTAACGTTTAATTTATTCAAATGATTACGATCTTTTTTAAATGGTTTCTTAACGTCGTTGTTCGGTCGAGTTTCCTCTAAATTATTTTCCATTGAATAGGTTTATTTTCAATTGTTGCAATATTTAATATTTGCAACATTGATTTCCGTTTTAATAGCCTGATGTCGGTTGCAATCGTTTCGAATGCCAACTAAAACTAGTTGCAATTTCGAATAGTAAAATGTTTCAAAGGACATTAATGTTCATCGATGGTGCACTGCGCAAACGCGTATCCAGGATTCTTGTCATCTACTGCTGCTACTCAAATGGAATTGGCTACATGTCAAATGGTTACTTTGTGTGTGTTTTAAGGACCGCCTTCTTTTCGCAGTTGAGCTAATGTACATCGGTTTCTATCCCTGAATCCTGAAAAATCCTCTTCTAAGATGAGGTTGAAAGAAACGATAATTAGTTGTAGTAACTAGAGATGGGCATGTGGTGTGTTTTAACTTACGCTCACTTGCGGTCACGAAATCAATTTTATAATTTACATTCACTCAGGATCTTTCTATGTTCTACTCACAATCACGTGTGTGATAAAAATTCAATTAGAATCGCGTGATTCACGTGAAATCCCGTAGCCAGGATTTTCGTTTGGGGGTTTTTGAAAAATATATAAATTTTAAAGAATTTAAAATACATTCGTGTATAAAAATAAATTGTTTTTCATTTTTATTCATTCGAATTAAGTATTTTCAAATCATAAATTCACTCGGGAGTATTCCTGTTCGAAAAAAATTACTTTTACGAATAACTTAAATAAAAAACAAACTTTTTTCTTCAAATATATGAATGATTTCGACCCTCCCATATGAAAAAAACAAAAAATTGGTATATCTACTTAGAAAATAATTATAAAAAATTCCAAGTAAAAATTAGCAAAGTCCAATATGGATTGTAAGTTTTTAAAATTGTTTATTTATGCTAAGAACATTTTTGGTTATAACTTGAGAAGGGATCGACCGATCTGTATCAAAATAACATTAAAAACATTCTAAGTCGAATTAACATGTTATGGAATGGGATGATATATTTTAAATTTTAGAAAATATTAATTTACATTTTTACACGAAATCAATTTTATAATTTACATTCACTCAGGATCTTTCTATGTTCTACTCACAATCACGTGTGTGATAAAAATTCAATTAGAATCACGTGATTCACGTGAAATCCCGTAGCCAGGATTTTCGTGTGGGGGTTTTTGAAAAATATATAAATTTAAAAGAATTTAAAATACATTCGTGTATAAAAATAAATTGTTTTTCATTTTTATTCATTTGAATTATGTATTTTCAAATCATAAATTCACTCGGGAGTATTCCTGTTCGAAAAAAATTACTTTTACGAATAACTTAAATAAAAAACAAACTTTTTTCTTCAAATATATGAATGATTTCGACCCTCCCATATGAAAAAAACAAAAAATTGGTATATCTACTTAGAAAATAATTATAAAAAATTCCAAGTAAAAATTAGCAAAGTCCAATATGGATTGTAAGTTTTTAAAATTGTTTATTTATGCTAAGAACATTTTTGGTTATAACTTGAGAAGGGATCGACCGATCTGTATCAAAATAACATTAAAAACATTCTAAGTCGAATTAACATGTTATGGAATGGGATGATATATTTTAAATTTTAGAAAATATTAATTTACATTTTTTTTATATAACTTTAATAGAGGGTAAAGAAAATTAAAGGTCATATTGATCACTTTAAAAGTTAACTAGATTCTGGATCATTGGATATTTTTTGGAACAATTGGATCCTTTGGGAATTTTCGAATACCCAACTACAAAAAAAGTCCAATGACTTAGTTGGATTCTAGGAACATTTCAAACAACAGACATCAGGCGCCCATTAAAGATTTTTTTTAGTTTCTACTCCAATTTAAAAACCTTTCACTTCCAGCATCAGTTAATACAAAATTCGTGGTATTTTAACCAGGCACAAACACACTTTGGAATATCGGTGTCGGTTCCGCACATTTTTTAATAACGGTGCAGATTCCGGTTCTTTGCGGTCCCCGAGAGTTTCCGATTCCGGAGAGGTTCCGATTCAGAGAATAGAACAGTACCAAAGTTAATTTTTGAATTATCTATAATAAGGAACCGTAAAGAACTGGTACTGGAACCGAAATAAAAAAATGTGTGGAACCTGAATCGGAATCCATATTTTTTTTTTTGATTGGAACCGGAATCGGAACCGGATCCGCTATTTTTAAATCTTGTATCGAGAATCGACGCCGATATTCCAAAGATTTCATTACCTCTCAAGGACCGCAAAGAACTTAAATTGTAACCGGAACCGTTTCGATTTTTATTAAATTCATATTTAAGAATAATGAACGGGGTTTCTTACTGGAAATTAAATACACGAAAAAAATTGTAACAAATTGCACATTGTCTGACGGTATCTGTCATTAAAATTAACGAATTTCTCTGTATGATCCGAATTCATTAATATTATGAGCCACTTTATTTTCTGTGTAGTTAGGAAAACCCAAAGGAAGAAAGCAAATGCAATGTAATGTATAAAAATATAATATTAAAGAATATTATAATATTATAGAAAATAGTAGGGCTCCGGGATCCTGGAGAATATTTGTACCGATAATCCCGAAATGAAATCCCGGGATTGCCAATCAAAATAACGTGTAGAAAATATTAAAACTATGAAATTTTAAATTTGCAATAGACTTGATGACAAATGTTTGATTTCATGTAAGGATACCGCTGCTAGTATTTTTCACAAAACTATATGTTTAATAGTGCGGACAGAAATCAAACTTATATTTTAATATCAAATTGTAATACGGCCTAAAAGTTACGTAAAAATGTGATCGAAAAAAATGTCCTGTGCTAAGCATTGCAGATAAATTTAAAAACAAATTCGTATTTTTGATTTTTTACCATGTAAATATCGGAATAGGCCTTAAAAATAGAGTTTGAATATATTAATATCCTTCTGAATAATATTCCGGTTTTATCAAATAAAATTACGATTTTTTTGGTGTTTTAAACTTCCCAATTTCTGAAATTTTAGGAGGACATTAATAGATTTAAACTCTAATTTTTGGAACATATTCTGATACAAAATACATTTTTATTACCCTAAACATAAAATTATTTTTTAAAATTATTTTTTTTACCTTCAGTTGCAATGCGCGTACGCCAATAAATCATAAACAATATAATGTAATGAGTAAAAATTTAATTATTGGCAGACTTAAGGATTTTTTTCATATACGTCACAGAAATTGATCGTTGACATATTTGGATTCAGAACTACAAAGAATGTATAAACACAATTATATTTGTGACAGGTTTAACTTGAGAAAATGTAAAATTTGTGTTCTTTTTAAACTTCAAAGACGATGCGCGAACATAAGACAATAATTGATTCAATCACTAATTTTTTAAGCCAACTTCGATCCAAAACAGCTTTATTTAGATGAAAAAATATTGATATATTTTTTTCTATTATTTTAGTTTATTCATCAATTATTATAACGTATATAAAATATCTTTAGATTTGGACAACATACTGAATTATAAATACGGATTTTGTGAGGCTATATCCAGATCAAAACGCAAATATTTTTGAATTTTATGCTATAACTTTTTATTAGCGCAAGATAAAATAGTAATGTAGAGGCATTAATTGTTTGTTTTTAAAGCACCTATCTATTAGCATAATTAATTAAAAATATTTTGTCAAACATTAATTTGCCATTTGTTATATGCAGGAAAAAATGTTTGGCAAAATATGTTAAAAAAAATGATGCAGAACGATAGGTGCTTTGAATACAAACAATAAATGCCTTCACACTACTATTTTATCTTATTCCAATAAAAGGTTATGGCGAAAAAACGAAAAGATTCGCCCTTTTGGCATGACAAGATTTTCAATATTTCAAATTCGCACTTTTGGTTTTGTCTTTTGTGGCTAGAAATATCCAACAAAATGACACGCGATTTTGGCACAGCATACTTGAGGATAAACTACATTCAAAAATGTAAAAAAACGCAAATGTCAAAATTGCACCTTTGGCATGATAGTGACGATATGTGCTTGTGTTTCTAAATTGTTTGCCACATTCACTCTTTTGTCACATACACCAACCAAAATGCAATACAGTTTTAAATTGTATTGCATTTTGGTTGGTGTAAGTTCAAGCTCCGCCTTTCTGATTAAAGCGCATGCTTTAATATACTGAAAACACTTAAAGCACTATAGAAGGAAAACGCAAAAGTTGCTGGTATTTACACTATGCTACAAATTAAAATAAAATATATACAAAATTAAAAATCTTGCTGTCTACGATTCTGCGCCATACATCACGACTGGGAGTATTAGTGTTCTATAGAGCTGAATTTTTGTTTTTATTGGCGTATCTCTCGATCTCCTTAATTTGCCCAGACCAAATAGGCATCAGTTAGAGAGCCTGATTCTTCGTTTTATTTCTATAGTGTTGTCATTGTCGGAGTTAATTAGCGATCCTAAGTACACAAACTCATTGCCCACCTCAAAGTTATGCGGCTCTATGCTGAAAAACTGCCCAAATCGAAGTTGCGTGTTATTATTTCGACTGCACAGCATATATTTGGTATCAAGTCCCATAGCACCTGCTTCAAGTTTTAGGCCTCTAAAAACTTCTTCAATACGGCCCTGGTAACATGCAACTATATCAATGTCGTCTGCATACACTCAGAAAAAAATAATATATAAATAATAGTTTTTTACTATTAAAAATAGTCAATAGAATAAATTATTATTTTAATCGGAAAATACCATTAAATACTAGAAAATACCATGAGATTGCCATTGAGTTTATATGAAAATATTTATTTTTTGTATACTATTATATCAATAATTGTCCTATTTACCAATTTTAATGGGATTTGAGGGATTTTTTTCGGGGTGTACGCAAGGAGCTGATATGGTTTTTGAAAGACTGTACCATTGGTGTACAGACCAGGGCTCCAATCACGTAACTTAAAAACGATCGTCGTCGAAACGATAGTCATAAAAATCTATCGTTTTTGCCTCATTAAGACCATCGTCTAAACGATATCGTTAGACGATTATCGTCATACGTGATTATATCCCAGCTTCTCGAATAATTTTTCCAGACATATATTAAACAGATCACACGATATCGTATCACTTTGACGGAAACCTCTGATTGTTGTGAAGGTTTCAGATAACTCGTCGAATATTCTGACGGCCAGCGAGTTTTCGTAAGTGTCATCTTACAGTGGCCAATAATTTTAGTTGGCATACCTAATGCGTCATGGCGCAATATAGCTTATCCCTTATAACGCTATCGTACGCTTGCTTAAAGTCAATAAATAGATGGCGTGTATCAATCTGTAAACATTTGGTCCGTGGTGGTTTAACCTGGTCTGAACCGCATGGTATTGTTCATATATGGTTTCAGACAATCACATAAGATGGTGGATAAAAATTTAATATAGTTTCCGCATTCCTTCTTATAACCTTTCTTATGGATATGACAAATTAGATTTAAATTCCATTCGTCCGGAATATATTTGCAGCTTCCAGATTCGTGTTATCAACAAAGGTTGGACCGGCTGATTTGATAAGCTCTGCACTATTGAAGCTCCGCACTATTGATTGCTACACTTGAGGCGCTTGATTTCGCATTCGTCATTTTCCACGATTCTCATTTTAGCCAAAGTGTACGGACTAAAAGAATGACCAGACATCAATCTATTTATTTCTTTGATTTCCATGTGATTTAAATTACAATTTGCGTTTTTGAACCAAGGCGTTTTATTGATATTGTTGAAGATGTCAGCATAGCCTCTACGTTTAATAAGACTTATTTCTTTGTACTCTGCTTTTCCACGCGTTCAATAATACACTTTTAATTTCATGAGTTGCGTCAGACATTGGCCAACCCAATTACATTTCTTCTCCATCGATTTTTGCATTTTTAGCATCTGCGTCAAAAAGTTCAATTTCATTGATTTTTCTGTGACTTGGAGTGTGGTGTAATTGGAGTTCTCCGGCAAGATGGTATATTATATGCACTGGCGTAGATTCTAGACATCTTCTCAAGTTTACATTTATGGATGTTTGGAATTACCTTAGAGCTGTTTTATTTATAATTGCGAAGGATAATGCTGCGTATTCTATTTTGGATCTGAAGAATGCCTTGAAGGAATGGAGTGCATTTTTTGGGTCAATGCCAAAACGACAGCCACTCAGTATTTTTCGAAATTTGCATGAGTTATTTATTTTTACAATTATGAAATTAGTATGTTGAGCTGTAGAATTATTAGCCGCAATAGTTCTTCCGAGATATTTTATCTTTATGACTTCCTCAAAAAGGATATTGTTTACTGATATGTTTAAAGCTCTTTTGATATTGTTAAAATGGATTAATTTTAATTTACCATACTACACAAATATAATATCGAGGACTTATATTCAATACTGCCTATTTACAATTTTGACGAAAATGAGTTTTTGATGCAGAAATCTTCACTGATCACGCCTGCATTTATGATATTAATTTAGAACCAAAAAATATTTCTATTACCGTTATATTTTCATTTCAATAAATTATCTATCTACATGAATGATTTTTTATGAATGCAATAGTGTCTATCTACACACAATTTTTGCTTAAAGGTGTACAATGACTATAAATAAGCGTTCCAAGTATGGAGTAGTATATATATTCTTCTTAAGCATAATTTTATGAGTCAATTTCGTCCTGTCCACCGTGGGTTTAGTCCATCCTAACTCACAAATAATCGACTCAATTTGTATGAAAAAGGATATAAAATCTATGTAAAAACTATGAAATCGGTTAACGAAGGATGACGTCACATTTTCTCAATAGATATACAATATCATAGAAGCCATAGGAGCTACTAAAAAGAATTTTTCGTATACGGAAAACTAACTTTTCAAAGATTTTTTCTATCCTTATATGAAGCCTTAAAGGACGAAATTTGAATTTATTCTGTACGGAGGAAATATAGCTAGTATCATTGCCTCTATGGTATTTCTAAACAAAATGTTTAGTGTTATTTTTAAAGAAAGTTTTCAGATATGTTAAGGATTCGTATGATATTTACGAGGTTAATACACCCATATCCTCCGAAATATGATATTAGTTTAAATATTTAGGATAACATTAATGATTTTAAAATAGTGATACTGTTTTTTTTTATTTTAATCTTTAAAAAATGTCGGGTTAGATAAGGAATATTAAGACCTTTAACCATCATATACCTCGTGAACCGAAAAGGGTAGAACCAAAATTACTCGGTGAATTTTGTTTAGGTTACACCAGGATATAAAAAAATTAACAAATCGCTGATTCCAAGAATATTTTCTGATCTATCTCCACTACAATATTGTGCAATATGCTCTATCTGCTCGTTTTTTCATAGACATTGCTTACATTTGAATAGCAATAATCTCTATCTACCAAAGCACGACGAATAGCGCGAAATTGCTGAATTTTTTTAATTGTATCAATTAAAGACCATTTTTATTTTTTAATATTGTAAATGAAAAATTGATCGCCAATTTCATGGTTTGCGATTAAATCAGTTTTTTCGCTTTCCTGAAAAACTGTGTTTTTGTAGATAGACTATATTGAATATAAGCCCTCGATATGAAATAAGTGTGATACAATTCTATAATACTGATAACGTACATCGACAACTGCTCCGTTTCGTGAATACCTTTAATGTTGTGCATAGTGGTTATAACGATAACAGTGGTAACATTGAGCGAAAGAGATGAAATGTTTTACATTAATTTTTGTATATTGTAGTCCAATTTGTTTCGGTATTTGTAAAGCACGAAAAAGAATTTTCACTCTGGTAGTTGGAATTTTTAATTCTTTATCATCTTTAATCATCAAGTTATTCCAAGTCCATATCAGGAGGTATATCTGGTATATTGGTATATCGAAGATAAACCCCATCTTGGATACCAAATGTGCGAAAATTTTGGTTTCATACCAAATATTTTGTATATTTGATTTAATGCAAAAATATTTGCAGCTCTAAAATTTTTGAAAGATACCTTGCATCATTAGCTTTTAGGACCTTCTGAATTTTTGTTTGTTTCGATCAAGAATTTTCCGCTCCGATTACATAAAAAATGTCTGTCCCCTCTGAATCTCCGTACATTTTGCTTTTTCGTTAAATGGTGTTGAAAAATTATAGGCTTTTATGTTAAAAATGTTTGAGAAGAGTTTTTTTTTATTTGAAAAATGAAATTGAAATTATAAGGGTGTGTGCGAGTTCGACTAAATTGAACTAATATGATAATCGATTGATTATGGACTTGTATAATTATCAGTTATCGAATGGCGATCGAATGAAAACCTGTACAATTTAGTGTAGTCGTCAATTTAGTCGAACTCGCACACACCCTAAATTCAAAAGATTTTTCCGATTACGAAAGGACATGTTCACCACGCAAGCGTTGCCAGATCGTTTAAAAAAATCCAATTTAAATTAGTACATTTTTTTTTGCAAAAAAATTGGGCAGAAAACATCTGAATTTGTCTCTTTCTTTTTATATAGAGCCTTTTTATAAAAAGGCCATGTTTTTGTTTCGATTTCCACATAACAAATATTTGATTGCATTTGGCATACACGGCAGAGAAACTACCTGTATTGAAACTCAGTAAAAAATCGACGGTTATGTCCCAGCAAAAACACAGTCGGTCATTTTATTGATTATTTTAGGGGTAGCATTTGTTTAAGATGCCCAATAATCAATGAGTTTAAGGTTCGAAAAATTTGTAGAATTTTCTTTTACAACCAGTGTGGATGTAATGTCATGATCAAGCCGAAGAAATTAATGTTATTCCAACGTTGGTTTTCGAAGTTAAAAAAACTTGACAAGAAATTCACTACACAAAATTACTCAGTGGCAACCCAGTGAAGTGATAAATTATATGTCAACAAGAAAATTTTCATTTTGTTCACCACTACATATGTGCTACTGCATTCGCACAATCAGTGAGATCATTGTTTTTTCAAATAAATTAATATATAAGTGCAGGTGCAAACACGAAAGTCATCCCGAGAATTCTACTGCACGGAAAATGCACGATGAGCTGATATACAATGTAAGTGGCCAAGGTTTACGAATACGTTTATGAAATATTAATATATTTTCATTCATACGCAGACAACATTGATATTTTACGCGAACCTGGCAATGTTATACATCGCAGTGGCGCAATTGGATTCACTGGTTTGATCTTCGCGGCACGTCGTGAAGAAGCAGAGATTGAAAAAAAACCGTACGCTACACGTACCGTACGTCAAGAGAACGCAAACACTATCTTGCAGGGTAGCGTTTGTGTTTGTGAACACAAACTTTAACGCTACAAAACGAACACTAACAGAAAGAATAGAACACAACGATAACGAATTCCGATGCGTACACATACTTTTTTTCAATTTATAGTGATTTTTCATAGAACACAAACCGAAATCAGTATACACGAGGTTCGTTAGTGTTGTTTTTAGCGTTATTTTAGTGTTCTTTTTAGTGTTCTTTTAGAGTTTTTTTAGTGTTTTTTTAGTGTTCTTTTAGTGTTTTTGTAGTGTTTTTTTAGAGTTTTGTTTTGTGTTATTTTAAAAATTTTTACCACTACCAGAGGTTTTGTAGCGCTTACACCAAGTGATAGAAGTGGATTAGGCCCCGCCCTCTTAAAGTGGGCGGAAATCGCTTTTTGAACCAACTTTTTTTTTTCGCTGAAATCGATAGAGAAGGTCGAGAAATGGATGTAGCCACACAGAGGGATAGGCCACGCCCACTCCAAGTGGGCGGAAATCGCCATTTTATACCAATTTTTTTTTATCGCGGAAATCGTTAGAAGAGGTCGAGAAATGGATGTGGCCACCGAGAGGGGTAGGCCACGCCCACTCCAAGTGGGCGGAAATCGCCTTTTTGTACCAACTTTTTTTTTATTGCGGAATTCGATAGAGGAGGTCGAGAAATGGATGTAGCCACCGAGAGGGGTAGGCCACGCCCACTCCAAGTGGCGGAAATCGCCTTTTTGTACCAATTTTTTTTTATTGCGGAATTCGATAGAGGAGGTCGAGAAATGGATGTGGCCACCGAGAGGGGTAGGCCACGCCCACTCCAAGTGGGCGGAAATCGCCTTTTTGTACCAACTTTTTTTTATTGCGGAATTCGATAGTAGAGGTCGAGAAATGGATGTAGCCACCGAGAGGGGTAGGCCACGCCCACTCCAAGTGGGCGGAAATCGCCTTTTTGTACCAACTTTTTTTTATTGCGGAATTCGATTGTAGAGGTCGAGAAATGGATGTAGCCACCGAGAGGGGTAGGCCACGCCCACTCCGAGTTGGCGGAAATCGCCTTTTCGTACCAACTTTTTTGATAGCGGAATTCGATAGAGAAAATTTAAAATTTATTTCAAGGTTATGTTTTTTGCACTTTAATTTGGCTAATTTATTAAAATTGCACATCACAAATTCACTTTATCACTTTGTTATAAACTGCGGTGTTCTTATGGTGCCCATAGACATCTTGAAAATTACGAAAATGTTGAAATTTAATTATTTAAAAATTTTGAGTTTAAGTTTTTTTATGAATTTGTAAAAATTGATGTTTTGTTTAAAATTTTTCGTAAACAAATGATTTGTCTTTCAAACAGTGTTCAAAAAAAAGTAAATGGCGCCTGATATTTGAAGGATGACTTAACCTGTATATACTTCAACCATGATATATTCTATTTGTACTTCTAATATATTTTATAAATTTCAAATATAAAAAAAAAGTCAATCAGCCCAAGCGAGTTTCGCGATGAGCGTAAGGCGCAGGATTGTTTTTCTTCCAACGAAAAATAAAAGTTAATCAAGTTTTCCGATGAACTGGAAACATTTATAAAACAACGAAACATTTTTTTATTTCATAACTAGTGGGACATCTATAGAATTCTGCAATAAAAAAAGTTGTTACAATAAGGCTATTTAAGCCCACTCCGAGTGGGCGAAATGGATGTAGCCCCTCTCGATGGCTACATCCATTTCTCGACCTCTTCTATTGAATTCCGCAATAAAAAAAGTTGGTGCAAAAAGGCGATTTCCGCCCACTTGGAGTGGGCGTGGCCTACCCCTCTCGGTGGCCACATCCATTTCTCGACCTCTTCTATCGGATTCCGCAATAAAAAAAAGTTGGTACGAAAAGGCGATTTCCGCCCACTTGGAGTGGGCGTGACCTACCCCTCTCGGTGGCCACATCCATTTCTCGACCTCCTCTATCGAATTCCACAATAAAAAAAATTGGTACAAAAAGGCGATTTCCGCCCACTTGGAGTGGGCGTGGCCTACCCCTCTCGGTGGCCACATCCATTTCTCGACCTCTTCTATCGAATTCCGCAATAAAAAAAAGTTGGTACAAAAAGGCGATTTCCGCCCACTCGGAGTGGGCGTGGCTTACCCCTCTCGATGGCCACATCCATTTCTCGACCTCCTCTATCGAATTCCGCAATAAAAAAAAGTTGGTACAAAAAGGCGATTTCCGCCCTCTCGGAGTGGGCGTGGCTTACCCCTCTCGATGGCCACATCCATTTCTCGACTTCCTCTATCGAATTCCGCAATAAAAAAAAAGTTGGTACAAAAAGGCGATTTCAGCGAAAAAAAAAATATGGTTCAAAAAGCGATTTCCGCCCACTTTAAGAGGGCGGGGCCTAATCCACTTCTATCACTTGGTGGAAGCGCTACAAAACCTCTGGTAGTGGTAAAAATTTTTAAAATAACACAAAACAAAACTCTAAAAAAACACTAAAAAAACACTAAAAGAACACTAAAAAAACACTAAAAAAACTCTAAAAGAACACTAAAAAGAACACTAAAATAACGCTAAAAATAACGCTAAAAATACACAAACACTTACTTCGAGATAGAGTTTGTGTTCCTGGTACACTAAGCAATGTTGTATACTGATCTGTTTCCGTTGCGTTATATTCGTAGTGTTTTAGTTAGTGTTCGCAAACACAAACGCTAAGAAGGAAGGTAGCGTTAGTGTTTTTCATGTTAGGTTTGTGTTTTCGTAGTGTTCGTATCAAAGAACAGTACAGTAAGGTACAGTACGTTAGTGTTTTTTTTCGATCTCTGTGAAGAAGTTCCTGTACACTGGCATCGATGCAGGTGCTGTTGCGGCTGTAGAACATACTTTAATTCATTTTAATATATAGTATTATAATTTATATGCATTTTCTTTTATTTTATATTTAAACCTTTAATTAGGGAAATAATTTGAACGTCGAATCACATTATATTTAAAGTTAAACCTCGAATGTATATTGAATGTCGGAATTCAAGTTTAGGTAAAGGCTAGATTCAATTGGATAAAAATCTACCAGTTTTGCTGGAGAACACTATGGTTTTCAAGCCATGTGTTCGATATCCATGTTCAATTTACATTCGATAATCACTTAATATCCAGGTTTTTGGTTTATTGGATGATAGTGATGACAAAAAACATGTCTAACATTAAATTCCAGTTTTCCCTAATATCAGTTTTTCTTTTTCAGAATTTGACGAGTTTTCTCCAATGATATGGCAACACTGACGAGCTGTGTTTAATTCTTAGAGAACGAAGTAAGAGAGCAAAGCGAAATTGGCAATAAACAGTAATGCCACACCCACAACTTTGACACGGGCTAAAATTATATTTATTTTCCCTTTTAAGCACTAGTAATTTATATATTATACTACTGCACCACATATTTATTACCTTCAAACAAGTATATTTATAAACTTTTAAATTACTTGAATTTTTCCCACTAATTTCGATTACCCTTTTCCAATATATCTATAACAAAACCTCAAAGTTTTTTACGAACTTTTTAACTTTTTTAGAACGTATTTCATTTACATCACAGTGAGTATAACGACTATGTTGTATTGTAAAAATTGGTAAATTTGAGTTCAACTTAGAAAGTAATTATCGCAATGTCAAAAATAAGATACAGACACGTTGCATAGAGCTATTGCGCTCATCTAAAATGAATATAATTATATAATATGTGTCATTCTTTTAAAAATAACACAAAAATTGAACATTTAAAATTATTAATTTATACAAAAATTAGAATTACATAGAAAACGGCAACACTGGTGTGTTTGGCAAAACGAGCTGCAACGAATTGGTGCGCATCGTTCGGAAGTCAGTCGGAATTTCATCATCGATAAGTTTGCGTGGAAAATGGAGCGGTAGCTAAAACAACAACATACGCAAAGAACGGCCTTTGTCCGCTATTTTAGCGAATTTTTTTGTTAAAACAAAAAACCAACAACGACGACGACAGCAACATTCAAACCAACCAACAATAACTACTTTTTCAGCCAAATTCAGACTGCAAACGAAGCCAGCGCAAGGGAGCAAAATTTCCTGTAATGAAAAAACGCATTGAAAAACAACAAAACCAACCACTACAATAGTTACAACAAAAATCCAACTCATTCAATTTTATTTCATCTAAATCAAACAAAACCGAGGCGAGTCTGACCCCAAAGCTAAACACTTTGATGAAAGAAACACAAATACATCAACAACGACTATTATTGGCCAACGCAGCAGCGATGTTGTGCTAGTATTTTTTTTTATAAATATCTTTCAATTTTGGAAAACTGTCTGTTTGGAAAGAACTGAATTTGCAATTGTGTTGTAAATTTTAAAGTGTGCAAGCAGTAGTTTTGAGATTTTGCAAAAAAAAAGTTTTTTGCTGCGCAATAAACGCAACTTTCATTCGCAGCAACAGAGGAGCCAGCGTTGTCGCCTCCATTTTGAAAGACAAGGCAGCGCAGCAGCAGCAACAACAACCAAGACAGAGTTGCCAACTGTACATGTATTTGCAACAACTGGACGAACTAACTTCGTTCGCACTTTCGTCATTTCTTGTAGATGATTTAGTTTTATTTCGTTTAAATTTTTGCCAAAGAAGAAATTTAAAAATTTCTTTTTAAAACGCAAACGCCGATGCTGCAGACCAAAGAAGAGAAACACCTGCAGCAGCAAAAGCAACAGCGTCGCCAATGCAGACAGCTTAAACACAAACCAGAACAGCAACAACTACAGCACTTACAAATTTAGAAGCAGTACAAAATTTTTGTAAAATTGTTTAAACACCCTTACCGTCCGTCCAACGTCCGAGTCCACCGCCTTTTAGTCGCAATCAACTCTGGCCGTCGTCGCCATGGTTGAACGCATTTTGGAGGAGAGCTCCTCCGCAGCGGCCTCTATCGCCGATACGAACAGCTGCAGCAGCAAGTCCGGTAAGTGATTCTTTTGCCAATTGGCTATTGTTGCAAATTTTGTATGTTTGTAATCACTTCCAATACACAAACCAAACTAACTTGAGTATGATGTATTTGTATAGTTTTAGTTATTTTTGTCATCAACCTAATTAAACAGTTGCCAGCTACAGACAGTATCTTGCTTCCACTACTATGAATTCTTTTACTTTTGAGCGAGGGATTGAAAGTATTTAATTTTTATTATCTAAATCAAGGAAGGAAGCATGTACAAATAATCCGGTTTTTATAACGAAACAGTTTCGCCATACTGGTTACGGTTGTTAGTTTTTGTTGATAAATATATAAAATTGTTTTGTCAGAAAATTGATTTTTTATAAAAGTCTGTTAAATTCTGAGTTGTATTAATGTAATGATGCCCAGATTTGTTTATGGTCTACAAATATCGAAATTTGTTTCTGCCTTAAAAAGTAAATATAAATTTAATTAAAATAGTACTTAAAAATAAATAAAAATTCAATGTTTTACTAACGTGTAAAACTAACCAAATACAATATCATACCAAATACATTTTTAAAAAACCTTATGTTTGAGTTTATTGATCTAAACCAGTTTATTATTCAAAAAATTGATATAACTACAAAGATTAAAATTTATTCTTATCAATTGGTAAAAATATTGGCCTCCCCAAGTTACAATTCATACCAGCATCCAGCCAGTTTTACTACTCACTTGTCGAGTAATTCGCAAGCGATGTCACCTATTTTTGACAAGAAACCAGTGTTGCCAGGTAATAAAATATACCACAAAAAATATCATGGTATTTTTTCAATAAAAAATACTTTTGCCATTTAAAAATACCACAAAATATCCCACGTAATAAAAAAAAAAATACCACACATAAAAAATTATGAAAATGTACACTAAAATAATAAAATTTGTATTATTGACAAAACTATTTGTATTTTTAAAATTATACTCTTGTGTGATTTTTATTTTATAAATTTAACTTACTGATTGTTTTTGAAAACGATGATATCTTAGAACCTCCTTCCAGCGGAATTTTTGGCAATTTTCTTTCACGACCAGTCATAACAACATTCAAGATTCAAACGCAACCGAAATTAACCAAAATAGCTCTTATCATAAAGTCGCATGTTCCTTTCTTTGTCGTCATAAAATGGCATGTTTATATAAACTATTGATGCGTTTGTAAATTAGAGCGGACGAAAATAATTGTTTCGAACATTAGCTTAAGTTTATTTAGATATTATTTGGGTATATAAATTATTTACTTCTAGACATATTACATGATAATTGATTGTATATATTTATTATACATAACAAAAACGTATGCTGTCAAAAAATACCACATGAATTTAAAAATACCGTGGTACTTTTTTATCCCACGGCAATTAAAAAAATAAAATAAAAGGTGTTTATCCACACTAACTGGCAACTATGCAAGAAACTAGTCAGTAAAACTCTTTGGTTTTCGGGCGTTTCCCTACCAGTAACAAGACTAGTTCTTGACTGGTAAGGATGTACTCTATGAATCCTGGTAAGGATCTACTCTATAAATCCTGGTAAGGATCTACTCTATAAATCCCTACTAGTAACTGGCCAGTTTTAGACTAGTTTTACTAGGGACTAGATTCGAATAGTTGTCACAGTTTCGACTAGTTGTCACGCGAGTATATACTCTCCAAATTCCTACGAAAATCTTAGCAGTATTTGCGCTGTCTAGTAAATTTTGGGTCATTGATCAGGAACTGTGTCGATACAAAATAATTTTTGTAAACCTTATTTAGAATTTTTAAAAATGTAGTTGTTGACTTCATTATGGAAGAAGTAAAATTAATAAAAAATATTTCTTTAAAAAAGGATAATGTATTCTCGTTCTTGCAAATATTAACCTCTGCAAATATTAACTTCTTCGATCAGATATACATTTTTTTTTGTAAAGCATTACCGGTAGCTCAAGGTTAGTGCGTTGGACTGCGAGACGTAAGGTCCCAGGTTCAAGCCTAACCTGGGACCTTACTAACAACATCTTTTCATAGAAACCTTACTAACAACATCTTTTCATAGAAACATTTTTCTATACCGTGCTAACTCTCGGCAGTAAATTGCAAAGATACGAGAGTCAAACATTGTATTTGAAAAGCTCTCACCCGCCGTTCGGTAGGTCCCACCACTGATGTATAAAATATGAATTATCTCTTAAGGATGGTTTTATAGTACCCGCATAGTTTAATGAAACGTCTCCTAAATTCAAACGATGTTCAAAATTAAAAGCTGTTTTACAATGAACGTTTAAAATGAAATGAGCTGAGTTCAAGTTAGTTTAATATGGCATCACTGGTAAATTTCAACAAATTATCGATTATTTTTCTTATTTGGAACAGCTGATAATTTTATGCAAACATTTTGTATATCAAGAAATTGAAAATAGATTTCAGAATAATATAATAAATGAAATGTGATAAAAACGAACGACTCCAGCACAAGCGAGATGAAACGTTTGATTTATATAGTTATGAAATTTAATAAAACAAAAATGCAGATGGACAATGTGTCAACAAGAAACAAAGAACGTGGACGGAAATATCAAAAAGATTTAAGCTCTCATTTTTTTTTCTTAAATTATCTGTCAAAAACATAAAGATTTTAAACGACTTATGTCGTGGTAAATTTACTGTACTGGGATTAAACTACGTTTAACCCACGACGAGTTGATCAAAAACCGGCCCGAATAAATTAATTTAATCCGCATCTAATCAGTGTTATAATTTTTTACAAAAATATTTTTTTTTTCAGAATGACAAAGATTTTACCTTGTTATTGTAGAAAAAAAATAATATCGATTATTTCATAACATGCTAAGTCGAATTTGTACTTCTGAATGTTATTCCATTTGGATTCAGTATTTCCTGTCATATTTTGGTGTATAACTCTACAAATCAAACTATTCTAAGTGTTAAAAAATTGACTTAAAAGAACTTTTTTTAAAGTTTATAATCTATTTTGCACTTAGTATACTTTTCAAATTTTTAATGGAAGATTTTGAATTTTGTTATATTCCAAATATATTTACAATATTTTTTATTTTAATAAAAAAAACTATCAACATTTTGGGTTAAACGGTGAAAATCCGTCTTTCTAATGTTTTAGAAACCCAAAAGAACTTTGAAGGCTGACTTTTTGGACTTAGCATGTTAGGGGATGGGATGGATGGTCATTGTATATGTACTGTATGAGCAATTGAGTAAAACTTCTACGGATAATATATAAATGCGTTTGAATGTACTATATATTTTAAGCCAAACTACACAATTTTGACAAAATAATATTCAATTAATATGTAGAATTATTTTCTCTTTAAAAATAGATATTTTTATATTGTACAGTTAAATAACATTTATCTGATTATTAAAATGTAGAAATAAATTAAAATAAACTATTCGCTCATGTTTTATTTTCTAAAATACCTTATACTATATTTTGTTTTTTTTTTTTTATTTTATTTTTATAATATAGTTGCCTTTTTGTTGCCGCTGTTAACTTGCCATGACTCTTTACCTTTTTTTTTTACATATACTATATGTTTCAAGTCACTATTATTGTTTTTTATTTCTTTTCGCCTATTTCATTTGTTTGTGTATTTTGTTGTTAGTTCTGGTTGCCTTCTATTTCTATAGAACTTTGTAGAAACGAACGCGAAAATATACATCGTATGTTGTGTTTGTTGTAGTTTGTTTTAGTGCTGAGCAGCAGCAGATGTTTTTGCTGTAATGTCTATTTTCTGCTATCTGCCGCTGACGATAGATTCAGTGTTGCATACCGTTGCAATAATATATTGGGTAAAATAATTGCTTAGCGATTTTTAGCTAAATGTAGAAATTTTAATTATTGTATATTATAAACCAGAGGCAGTAATATTCAAATCTATGCAATTAACATGCCTTAAAAATGGCTTTGAACAATATTAAATAATTTTCGAATAGTTTATTTTATATCAATAATGGGTAAATTATTGTCAGGTTGTGATTTTTATAGTTTATAAATAATCAGTACATTTATTGGTAGTTCAATGCAATCGTCATCAATATTGTGAAATAAATAATTTTTGTTCTTATTTGTTTTATTTAATTTCTGACGTTAGTTGTTGTAAAGTTGCTTTCAAAAAATGTTGCCAATAATTTTCGTAATGTTTTTTAATATTTTCAGAAATTTTAAGGTTATTTAAAATTATTTTACAACTAGAATGAGACATTTTAAAAATTAGGGTTTTTGATTTTTTTGGCGATACACTGTGACCTTGAGGCCTAATTTGCACCATTCGTCACTTTTTTTTCCACCTACTTTGTTATAATCTAAATACCAGTTGTTACCGCATTCGATGTTAAATTTTTATTCGTTTTCAGAGGAGCGAACGACCAACCTTTTTTTCAATTTTCAGCAGTGTTTGCCCCTTTTTGCGGGAAATTTTTTTTGTTACCGGCTCTATAAATTAAATTTCTATCTACCATTTATACTTAAATTATAATATTCAAACTCTCAAGAGTGTGATATGATTTGATGTAATATTTCACAATGCAATGGACGCCGATATCATTTTTGAACCAATTTGTCGTCAATAATCCATTGCATTTTAAAAAGTTTTTCAGTAGTTTAAATCTTTTCGATTGTATACTTATACTGCAAATATTAACCACATCGAAAAGAAATTGTCGGATTATTCAAAATTTTAAAATGTAATTGTCTAATTTTACGTCTACTACGGCAAGCAATATCTTCTTTGTATATGTAAAACGTATCGAATACATTCTTTTCAAAAACATTATTTTACATTTATTGATTAATATTATAAAAACTTGTTGCAAAATTTAAGTAAATGAAAAACTATTCGAAAGATTAAAGTTAACTTTAATTTATCTCATTCATTAAAAAACGTCGTATATAAACTAAAACTTTTGTAATTCAATCATTCGAATTTACTAGAACTATTAAAATATGCACCCTTATAACTGATATAAAAACAGTTGCAAAGGGATGCAGTGCTGTGCATGTTTCTGGTTTTTTCCATTCTTTATATTCATGGAAAACAACTTGATAAATTATTCTAAAGTAATTTATTCTATATCAAGGTGACCAAAATAAGAATGATATGAAAATAAATTTAAATAAAACAACAACGATGTGAGAATCAAATTGATTCTTTCTTAATTTGAAGCTACATTCATGGCCTCCTCGAATGTTGGCCTTGAGCTCTACCAATGGGGTTGGCTTATTAGCGTAGAATAAGGACTTTACGTAGGCCCAGATAAAATAATCGAGGGATGTAAAATCGCATGATCGCGGTGGCCACTTGATGAACGGTCACCGTGAGATGACCCTGTTCTTCACCAGCGTTGCTTTGTTGAGCTCTGCACATAAACTCTGCACATAAACTCATGTAGCGATGCTCTATACCGAGGACTATTGATCGTAACGATGTCTCCTTCCACATTTCGAAGGTGCCGCCGTGCAATAACCCGCACCAAACGATGAGTGATGAAATGGCAAACCTTACTAAATATTTTGACACCTGGATGTCATTGGTAACTTTGACAGCTGCTAATAAATAATAATTGGAAAAGCTATCATTGCTATTTGGTCACCCCTTTACAATTCTCAGTGGAAAATTTCCCACCGTGGAAAAAAAATTCTCACACGAGGGAAATTTCCCACTTTTGGGAAAAAAAAGGAATTGAAAAATTGAAAATTGAAAAAACAACAATACATTAAATATAGATAATTTTAAGTCAATTTTAATATCCTCGTTTTCACAATTTATACTATACAAAATCTGTCAAAAAGGAGAATTTATTTTTAAAGATAACTTTAAATTGTCTATGATTATAGAACTAAAAGTCACCAACTACATTTTCAAAATGCCAATTGTTCATTTACGAAAATCATTTTATGTTACAATTTTCGATCGATGAGCTCAATATTTGTACCAAATGATAAGAAAATGTAAATATATCAATTGAAATACCAATTGATATATTTAAATTTTCTTTAAAAATGTATCAATTACTTTTTGTAATAATTACCAACAAAGTAGAAATTTAAGATTTTCATATAAATGTATTTGGTGACTTTTAGTTCTACAATGACGATATTATATAATTATTTAAATAAAATGAATTTACTACATTTGTAAATATATCATTATTTTATACTGAGAGATTTCATGGAAAATTGTAAGAATTTGAGGTATAGTGAGATTTGGTGGAAAATTGTGGGAATTTGTGGTAGAGTGGGATTTTGAGGGATTTGGTGGGAAATGTGAGAATTTGAGGTACGGTGGGATATTGTGAGAAATGCTTGAGGGAAAAAGATATTTCGTTGTGAGAATTTCATCTGGCAACCGTGATTGCCATATATCTTATATGTCGCGATATTATTTTTTTGTATTTCGATGCTTAATTATTTTTTTTATGAATTTTGAAAATCAATTTGTTAAAATATGAACTGTAACAAATTCTATTTTTGGTTTATAAACCCAAAATTCAATTGGAACTGAGAGACAGATGACCTTCCCTCACCCAAATCTTAACCAGAATTGCCTGATTAAGGCCAGGTTAATTAGTTCTCGCGCTCAAAACTTAGCTTGCTTAGCCAGTCTTCAGCTAAGTATTTTTTTTAAATTGATGACGATTATTAATACATATTTCTTTTTTCAAGTAGCAGTCCAATAATATAAGAACACACAAAATCATATATTTTCGGTTAAAACTAACGTAATTTACATCTTAAATTAAAATTCCTAAAAGAGCCATGTACAGCTGATGTAACTTAAACGGTTCGCATTTCATAATACAAAATTGCACTAAATTGTTTTTGTGTCATGGAATACTACGCCAAATAATTAAAGTTGAGTTAATCGCCAGGTCAAAGAACAAAAAGTTGTTTTTCACAATAATTGATTTTGCGACGTATTCTCTCTGTGTGTTTTGACTTGTCTGCGTTCGACTAACAAGATTACTATTTCGATTGCATCACAATTCCGAGTCATCATTTTAAGAAAATGACAACAACGATAAGAAAGTGATGAAATCGGTTTGTTGTTCCAATCGATGGTGGCGGGCGAGACACAACATATTTTGTTTGGAACTCTGCAGACACACTGTGACACTATAGTATCCGTGTGCCATACACGTACCACGCGGTTTGCAGTATCAACATCGCATCTTTGCTCTACTTTGCAATATTGATTATGTAGTATCTTCTGCAATTGTTTGACTCGTGTTTGGCGAACCTATTTCAGAATTCTTTGAAATACCAAATCGCTGCAGACTGGCAACACTGCCATTCAAAAATCGAACTGCATGCATGAGAGCGACGAAGAAATCAAAACACAACAATGATTCCACTACTCTTGGTGGGTATGTTGTTATTGTCGTTTTCTGCTCGTTTATTATGATGTTTCCTTCTGTCTTTATTGCTTTGCCCCTTTTCGTATGGCTGTGGCTGCCTACGTGATGTTGGTTGCTGCTGCGTAGTGTGTGCACAACACACAATCACATATCTAAACATGCCGGTCCGTCCTGCACCCGCTCCTCATCCCAGCAGTCCCCAACACCAATCATTCGGCAGGCAACGTGTTCATCGTGTGGTGGATGGTGCGCTCTATCTGTCGGCAGTGCGTATGAGCGACAAAAATACGAACGACCAGACCACAAAGTGCGGAAGCAAAATCAAGGAAGCAAAGAGTCGATTGATAACAACAACAAGTATAGTGCCATGTTTGACACTTCTAAGTCTAAAGCAACAACCATAAAATTTTAGAATTCTCCATAATTTTCCATTGCGCTATAGCAGCTACTCAAAAACATAACGTGATAGAGTTGCCAACTATATGTGCAATTTTACCGGTATCTCACATAAAGTAAACATTGAGACTAACTAATCATATTTTTAAAAAATACATAAAAACCAAAGATTTCAATCAGCTGTTTTTGATGCGAGCATAAAAACTAATTTCTCTTTTTTTTATTTCATTTTTTGTTTTTTTTTTTTTATTTTTTTTAATAGAAATTTTTTAAATAAAAATAAATTATCGATATTATTGCATTGCCATTCAGGTTTAAGCTATGTTTTAAATTTCAATTCGGGAAGTTAGTTTAAAACCAATTACAAAATTTGTACCGAACAGACAAAAAACGGAACTAATAAAAATTAAAAACTTGTCTCAACTTTATTTTGAAAATTTTAAATATAAATATGATTTTAAACATGATACAAATATTTACAAGAACTCTGACATTAAACCGCTCAATTTCTAAATCGGCTAATTTTACTTTTCTTGTAATTTTGCATTTAAATGACTACAGATGGGTCTGTTTGTATAATGTAAACACAATTGGCCGTTTTTATTAGGAACTATAGATTTTTTTATTTAGTTTTTCAGTCACATTTTCAAATTAAACTTAGTTTAAACTATATGCTATTTCGTCTATAGTCAACTCACAAATATTATTTTCTGATAAAATTTGAGGAAATTTGGTCGTTTTAAAAATGAGGAAAAGTTTAAACTAATAATAAATAATAGTTTGGCGCTACAGTCTTGTATATAACTTCTGCCGAGCTCTCTCACCATTTTGAGCTGTGCGTGTTATATTTGTACTCAAAGTGGTGGGACCTACAGTTTATTGCCGAATCCGAACGGCGGGTGAGAGCTTTTCATAGGCTATGTTTTTACTCTCGTAGGTTTGCCATTTACTGACGAGAGGTAGCGCGGTATAGAAAAATATTTCTATGAAAAGATGTTGTTAGCCCCAGTCCAGGCTTGAACCGGGGACCTTTCGGCTAGCAGTCGAACGCACTAACCACTGAGTTACCGTGGCTACTTAGCCTGTGCGAAAATTGACTAGATCCGAAGTACTAGATCTAGTACCCAAATATTTTTTTCCTTGGGAGAAACTGGTTGTTTTAACATGGTATTGTCATTGCGGGGAGTCAATTGACTACTTTACTCTAGTTCTGAACTAATTCTAAAACAAGTCATTTTTGTTATAATTTAATTTGGGTTAGTTCTAGTACTAGATTTTTTTTTTGGTTTTTGTCATTTCCCACGTGGTAAGTTTAAATTGACACTGAAAAACTGAACCTTAAAATGTGTAAAATTTAAATCAGGCTTTAAATTGCTCGGGCATCTCCAAAATTCTCGCTTATTGCTTATTGCAAATTAAGTTTTACTAGACTCTTGGAACTAGTAAAACATAGTTTGTGGTTTAAACATGGTTTAAAATCAATCGGATTTTTCAATAAACCTCAACCCTTCTTTTCAACTTAGCTTAACCTACCGATAGGGTAACACTACGTTAAAACTCTCAATGCTTTTGATAGGAAATTTTCTCACCACACGATATTTTCTGTCGCTGCGAACAACGTTTAAACTCGCAATGTTTTTATATAAATTTTGTTTATATATTTGTGTGCACTATACCTTAAAAACCAATCCAATAGTGGCTACACTATAGTGGATTGATTTGTTGCTAATATTTAAAATTTAGTTTATAAGTTTTTTCTGAAACCATTATTAATTATTTGTTTTGAATATCATTTATAAGAAGTCAACATCGAGAGAATTACTTAAAATTAGCTTACAAAGGTAAATACAAACTTCAAGAGTTAAAGAGTAGATTACTTAAACGAAGTTTAAACTAGCACTGACAAACTGAAGTTTAATCGATTAATGGGAAATGAGCTGCTACTAAATTTTGAATGATATAATATGGAACGGTTTTAACCAAAATTCTCTATTTTTAGCAGTACTTTTTTTATGTTTGAAATACCAACACATAGCTTAACACAAGATTTATTAAGAGTTGGTAACTCTTGTGGCGCGTATGCTAGGCAACATTCTCTCTCTTATGTTCAATGCTCTCGCTATGTTTTGATCCAATAAACCGCTTCATAGCCACCATATCCCCCACCCACTGTCGCGCGAGCGTGAGAGAGTGAGAGAGCAGAAAATGGTTGCTGCGAGCAAGCAAGCAAACCAACAAACTCTGAAAGTTCGACTGAAATGAGACGATATGTGAAACGAATTGTGAATCGTGCTAACAATTCTCAGATTCAAAGCAGTAGTAGCAGCGTTTGTTTCTTTTCGTCGACTCGTGGACGGACGACTGTGCATGGCTGCCATGCTGTGTGGCGATTTCTTTTGCGTATTAACTTTAAAATTAGTCAAAATTAGGTTAAAACTATTTTATTTCGCTTCGACCAGAACCACAACACAAATAAAATGATTGGTAAATATTTTGCACACTTATCTCACGAATCAAATAGAATTCAAATCATTTTATCATTCGAAAACGTACAAATTTAACCCAAGTGCTAATTAGAAAAATACATGCGAACGAACGCATTCGGTTACCGCATGTCGCCGTACAGCATCCAACCGCCACCCCTTAACAGACGGACAGGCTGCTGCTGCAACAATAAAAAAAAAAACAAAGAAAAAGTGCAGAAATTTAAAGTGTTAATGAAGTAACAATAAAATAATAAAAAAAGCTTAAAAATGCAAAATGGCGTAATATAAATAACAGTTGTAGAAAAACAAAATTTTAAATAATTTATAAAAAAAAATGTATTCCAATAAAAAAAAAAAAAACAAAAACAGCGACAGCAACTTGCTCTGCTCCAAACATCCATCCATCCAACCATTCGTCCGTTCGTGTACGTGTGCCACCACTCCACAGCGCACACCACACACCACTCGTCACTTTATTTCGATGTATTCGACCTTGATGTAAGTGTGCGCTGCCGCCGCTACTGCGACGTCGCTGGCCATCACCGTCATCATCATACATCGCAATTGAATCGGTTGGAAGCGACGTCGGGCACAACGAACGCATGGTTTTTTTTAAATATTTTGCACTACTCCCAACTCTGTTTTTATTTCCTAATTCGCTCTCACTTAAATTCGTGTTTTTATGAAATTCTGATGAATTTTCGTCATTTAAGCTACGTACTTCAATTGTAAATATGTTTGATGGTAAACAATGCTGCATATTAACTGGAAATTTAGTTGTTTTCATTTTAATTTTTTTTTACAATTTTTTCTTATAGAATTTAAATGTTATGATATTTTTGAGTGCTTGTGCTTGTGTAAATAATCTCGGGATTGTATGTTTCGATACTGTTTTCGAGAAGCCCTAGTGCATGTAGGGTAGAGATGTCCAAATTCATCGATACATCAATGTTTTCCGATGCTATAAGACTTGGAATTTATTCGATACATCGATGTTTTTTTTTCGATATATCGGATCACTGTTAAATTTATATTTGCGAATCGAAATTAGCTAAATTTAAATAAATTTGATTATATACGGAATTCTATTTGAAATTAAACGCTTTAAATTACCATTTAGTTCATACATGGTACTCGTAGACTTTTTGATTTCCAACGCCTTAATTATTTTGTATAATATGAAAAAGTTTCAAGTCAAACACTTATTTATTTGAACCTAATCTTCCTCAAAATTTAAATTATTTAGCTAATAATTTTTCATTCAATGAATCGGAAGCATTGATGTTTTTGTAGGATACATCGGAAAACATCGATGTAAAGAGTCGATGTTTTATATCGACCAAAACATCGATGTTTTTTTCCAGATAGACATCCCTAATGTAGGGCCTATAAAAAAAATCAAGAAAAAGGAAAACTAAAGAAGCTTGAAAATATAGAATATGAAGTGAAAAAATTAAGGGACTTTGCTGCCTCTGAAACAACTGTACTCAATACGTACCCAAATTTAAAACACCCAAATTTGTACTAAATGTACCTTAAAATTAAAATCAATTATTACACCGTATGACAAAATTCAACTTTTTCAAAAAAAAAAACTGGGTATTCTTAGAATGATCCCGAGTTTCACGTATAGTTCGATTATTTCATGTGTACAAAATACTATCGGACAGTGTTATAGATGTAGTATCAAATAAAATTCAGCAACTAAGTAGTCTAAAAATTCGACAATATGTTTACAAAAAGCGTTTTATATTTGACAATATCTGATCGATGAAGCCAATATTTTATCAGCTAGTGGGAACATGTTAATCCTATCGAATGACAATTAAACATCTGGGAGGACTTTGTTTTTAAAATATTTTTCTTTTGTTAAACAAGTAGCTAAATAAATATAACACGACCCTAAAAACAAAGTACACTACCCAACAAAACGAGAAAAAAAATAAAAATTTGTCCCATGGACAACGCATACATCAAATCTATATGTTTCGTGGGTGCTGATTTTGAATGCATACTTGGTTTTATTTTTCTATTACGTATCATTTTTAAGAAAATTGCTGTCGACATTTTCTGGGCCTTCTCATTCACATTTTAGAATAAAAATAAATATAGTACTGTTGAAAAAACAATTTTTCAAAAAACTTTAAACGCATTGTTACTTTTAATTGTAAAGTCTAATTCTAATATATCAATAAATGCTAATATTAACCAGGTTTAACAGGTGAAACAAGTTCGAAAAAAAAAATCGAAAAAATGTTAAAAAAAAAACTTTTTAAAACCTGTTTTTAACAAAAACAATATATATATTTATATTGTTAATCTTTTATTTTTTGTAGTATTTTTTTATCTCTCAAATTCTTATATAGCATTAATAACAACAACACAGAGAAAACACGCGTTTCTCTTGTTAATATTTTAAAATTTGTTTTTGTTCTTTTCTTTTTCGCAATTATTTGTCATCATTTGTTTTTGTTTTTATTAATAATGATCAGCATTGTTTTCTATTGTTTTTTTTTATTATTGTTTTATCAAAATTTTAATCTTTTTCTTAACACACATACACAGAATAAACATGTTTTTAAAAAATTGTTGCAAATAGTTTTTTTTTATGTTTTTAAAATGCCTCGCTTATTTATTTACTTGTGGCATATTACTCAACATTTTGATCGCGTTAATCAGCTGCAAATTGATAAGAAGTCGCTGACAGATGATAACTGATAAAAATTTCGAGCTGCCAGTTGTGCGTCTTTCCCAACCATTACCTTTTGCAACTACAGAACTATTTTATTCGTGCCTAATTGTTAAGAAAATACACAATAGTAGGTTGTAAAGTATAAATAGCGTTGAAAAAGAAAAACAACATTACAATACCAATAAGACTGCTAAAAGGCCTTGAGATCACAAGTAGTTTGCAGACATT
Organism: Dryomyza anilis; assembly: GCA_951804985.1. Classification (NCBI taxonomy): domain Eukaryota; kingdom Metazoa; phylum Arthropoda; class Insecta; order Diptera; family Dryomyzidae; genus Dryomyza; species Dryomyza anilis. Next base: position 27,600,862 of record OX638132.1, on the reverse strand, counting down.
CTAGCGATTAATAATTTCATTTGATTCAAACAACTTCGAAGAAGCACACATTACTTACTTTGAATTTCTAAAATAGGCAGTGAAAATGTTCTCGAACAACAAAACCAAGAGCCTTTTATATCTATCGCTTATTTATAATTGTAGCTTTCCATAAATATTGTCATTGATAGCAGTTGATAACTTGAATTCTTTATGCGATATGTGCGCATTGTATAAGCCGATGTTATTGTACCCTATGTCATTTGTTGATTTTCGCATTGACGACTTTATATCGTTTACATTAACGCGAAGCTGGGCATGTGTTTTTAAACTTTATTTATACTTTTTATTTGTACAAGTTTATTTTTATTGCAATATTTGTATTTTTATTAAGAATTTGCTAATTATATGTTAATTAAACAATGCATAAATATGTGAGAATGCATAAAAATTGTATGCTATGTAAACTCTGTCAATTTTAAAGCAAGAAACCACATTCACATAATGAGTGTAATGGAATTTCATAAATTTTGTCTTAAATAATATTCAAACTCTGGCATAAGCTTTATAACAAAAGTGGAAAATACTGCAATTTCTTAAGTGCACTCTCAATTAATTAAGATTTTAATTAAATTGTAAATTGCAATGTATTTATATAATTTGATGACCGCACTTTTTAAATCATTGAACATGCTTTGTCTTTGTGCTACATCTATTTAAGTACAGCTACAACAAAAGCAAATTTAAAAGTTAATGCCATTTTAATTTATGTTAAAAACTGCGTAAATTAAAAGTTCATCCATTGTACGAAGCGAATGAACGAATGGGACGGGACGCCTTTTTTTATCATAAATAAAATGTTATTTTTAGCCAGCTTTCTTTTAATACAATTGTCATTGCGTTTACTTATATATGCTTTACTTATATTTGCGTTGTTTCCATTTTTTTTTTTGTAAAATAATGTTTCCTTCCTTGATCATCGTACGTCGCCGCCGTCGTCGTCTACTGTTGTTGTTCTTTTGGCGCAGTGATGATCTTTTTAATGCACAAAACGTCGCAAACATAAATGCGTATTTAATAAAAGTATTTAGTTAAATATTTAAATAAATAATTATACACGTGTTAGAACTTGGCACAACATTAACAACGCCATTCAATGTTATAATTTTCAATTGCATAAAACGCAGATTATGTTGTCGATAATTAGCACACACTAAACATACAAAGGAACATTCATCAATATTTTTAACAATTTGTATAATAGTTAATTACCTATTTGAATTTATGTTGATGAATGACCGATTAAACGTATTCACTATATTTACTAAACCATTCTACTACAACTTTATTCGAATATCTTCGTTCACACTTTCACCAGACCGAAACATTTCAAATAAGTTTTTGCCTTTTATATGTAGGTATTATAATCTTAAATTATCCTTATGCGGATTAAGGTGCTAATTAATCACTATCTTAAACAATAATGACAATAATGCAGCTCTGAAGAACCTCTCTCGAACCATTTGAACTGTGCGTGTTATATTTGTGCTTAAATTGGTGGGATCAACAGTCTAATGCGAACGGCGGGATGAGAGTACGTATAGCCTTTCATCTGCAGGACCACTGCAGCACAATTGCTAGATGAAATTCTGACAGTAAATACATTCTTTCCTCATGAACATCTCTTTGGGCCAGTTTTTCAGTAGTTCAGGTAGTTTGAACTTAGTTTAAACTACGTTTAACTACGTTTACTTAAACGTCTCATGTAGTTTAACTTAACTATTCGAGCAATTTTTCAGTGACAGTTGTAAGTTTCATTCAGAACAGTACTTCAAATATGGCACCACCGGCCAATGTCAACGAATTATCGATTGTGAATAGCATTTAAGAAGAAGAAAATTATTTTTCTCATTTGGAACAGCTGCTATTTAATTTGCGAGAATGGCGAAATTTACAAGAAATTACAAAGATAATTTAGATGAGTATATAATACTCGAAATAATATATATCAGTGAGAATTTGTGAGTGTGATCGTTCAGTGTTAGTTTAAGCAATGAATAATAGAAGAAAACTAATAAAATAGAAACAAATGGACAGACAAATGAGCGCATGAGCGTGGACTGCAGAGCATAAAGAACGCATCTCACATTTTTATGTCAAAAACATTGATAGTTTAAACGTAGTTTAACCCACATCGGTGGATAAACTAAGTTTAAACTACGTTTAAAGTTCATTGAAAAACACGATTCAAGGTTTAAGTTTAAACTACAAATGTAGTATAACTACCACTGAAAAAGTGGCCCTTAATATTCCACAGATAAAAATACCACCAATTCTCACAAATTCCCACCGTACCTCTGAATTTTCTTAGTAGGAAAAATGTCCAACGTTTTAAAATATAACTCCTATACGATGCGAAAAGTACCTCGTGTGAGAATTTTTTTTTTCGTATGGACAGAAACTTCCTATAAGCTATAGTGTTCTTGCAATGCAGTGTATTTCAAGCAGAATTCATCGCTATTAAAGTGGTTCTTACCTAGCTAAGATGGAATATAGTAACTGTAAATGATATTAGTACTTTCAACGACAGTCATGCCGCTATCAATTTCGTTATATCCGTGTCCCTAACTTTAAAAGCTTCCCATGACTGCCGCCCATATCTTATGAAGATGATTAACCAGTTCAATATACACTTCTATTAGGTTCCAGGGCACTGGGACATCTAAGGAAATGAGGTCCACGAACTAGCTAGGAAAAGAATAATAATTTTCATTCAGTCTAATATGTGCACTCTGGGTATTCCTTAATCAAATTGCAAACTCATACTGGAGCGAGACACGATAGTAAAAATAAATAATAGATGCGACAGGTGATACAACTTGTTCCACCACCGAAGAAGTATGACCAAAAATAGACTCAAAGAGACCTAAGCAACTTCTCATGATAAACAGAAAATACATTAGCATAATGCATAGAGTTATTTCTGACCATTGTATAATGGACAGACATGCAAATATAACTTCTTACTTTTGAAGGAGCTGTATGGACGAGGAAGAAGAGAAAACCACTCTACATCTTCACTGTACATTGCCCAGTCATTTCGCACAAAAAGAATAGATATTTCTGCTATCACTTTTTGGGATATCTGAACGATAGATATTGCCAACATCGACATTCAACTTATATGTAAAGCGCCAATTTAAGCAATTTCAACGAGGAGAAGTGGAAAATAGATCCCTGGTATCACAACCACTCTTGATCTAATTTTGCATGTAGCAGACAGAAAATTGCACAATTTATATTAAAGACTTTGGAAAATTCTTGCGTCCATAGAATTAAATCATTGTGTTATTTAGCTCTTCATAATTAGAGAAGATAACACACAAAAAATAGAAGACAAACCAAAAAATATATCGTTGTTGTAGAACGAAAAGTCACCAAAAACATGTTTATGAAAAACTTAATTTTCGAGTTTGTTGATTGATATTATAAAAAGTAAATGATTCATTTTTAAAGTTGAAAAATCAATAGATTCACATTTTCTAATCATGTGGTAAAAAAAATTGAGATCATCGATTAAAAATTTACAGATTTATAAAAATTTTTGTAAATGAATATTTGGCATTTTGAAAATGTATTTGGCGACTTTTCGACGTACAACGACGATATATTCTTAAAATTGTTTTAAAATTATATAATCCAATTATTTTAATTTTTCTGTATAAAATTTAAATCCGTAATAATCTAATATGCAACACATTGACAGAAAAAGTAGCTAAATATATTTTGCGCACACACCACCAATTCAAAATACAATATTGATTTTACAATCCCTTTGTGTTAATAAATATAAATAATTTTGATAACAATTCGTGTTGAACAGTTTAAAATGTTAATAATTTTTCTGCTTTTTTTAACACTTGCAAATTTTTGTTATCACATAAATAAACTTGCTTTTTTTGTTGTTGTTTTTGGATGCCGTCTTTCGTCGGCTGTGCGCCGCCGCCGCTTCATTATCTAATACGTTTAAGTTGGCCTATTTAGCATTTGTTATCAACAGCAACGCAAACAATTTTTTTGTAATTCTTTTATTTGTTGTTTAAAATAACCGATATTTACCAGTTTTCATTTTTTAATTTTATTTATTTTGCCGAAAAAAAAAATGTTTACGCGTAAAGCGATAACTAAACATTTCTCTTAATTAAAATCAAAATCTAAATAGGATTGGTATTAGCAGAGTATTTTCGCTATATACAGTTTTTCTTTGTGATCATTGGTCTTTTATTTCGATGGTTTTGTAATACGGTTCGAGTACTATATAATTGTAATAGTTCCCTTTTGAGTACAGGTCCCTCTGAAATAAAACAGTTCCGATTTTATGCAATGTCTGCAGACATAATTTAACGATATCCTCTCTAATGTTTCATTCTCTTTTCCAGGAGGACACAACGAAATTAGTCGTTACAGCAGCGAAGATGTTTCGGGCAACGAATCGAGTGAAGCGGCGCCCAAAATGACCGAAATGGAGCGTCAAGCGGACTTCAACCGCCACAAGGAGGAAATGCAGAAGACACGACGCAAGAAGAAGCGCACCAGTTCTTCACTGCATTCATCTACATTTCAAGGTAATAACATCGATCAACTGTAAACATCTTCAATTTTTTATTTATTGCCGCGTTCTTTGCAGAGTTGTACAAATTAACGGGCGAAATTCTTGGTGAGGGCGCCTACGCTTCTGTGCAGACGTGTGTCAATATCTACACTGACCTGGAGTATGCCGTCAAGGTGATCGACAAGATACCAGGTCATGCGCGTGCTCGCGTATTTCGCGAAGTGGAGACCTTTCATCATTGCCAAGGCCATCCCGGTATTTTGCAGTTAATTGAGTTTTTTGAAGATGATGAAAAGTTTTTTTTGGTTTTTGAAAAGGTATTTATTGACATCTACTTCGTGTGCATACTTTTTTTACTACTATCTTTTCGTTTGCCACTTTAGATTAATGGCGGTCCCTTGCTAACACGCATCCAAGAGCACATTTGTTTCTCAGAGCACGAGGCTGCTCAAATAATCAAGGAAATTGCTTCCGGTTTGGATTTTTTGCATAAGAAGGGCATCGCGCATCGCGACTTAAAACCCGAGAATATTTTGTGCGTCCATCCGGACAAATTGTGTCCGATTAAGATTTGTGATTTTGATTTGGGTTCTGGCATTAAATTCACCACTGACATTTCGTCGCCTGCGGCTACTCCACAGCTGCTGACACCCGTGGGCAGTGCCGAATTTATGGCACCTGAGGTGGTCGATCTGTTTGTCGGCGAAGCCAACTACTACGACAAGCGCTGCGACCTCTGGTCATTGGGTGTGATTGCGTACATATTACTCTGTGGTTATCCGCCGTTCTCTGGCAATTGCGAGGAAGATTGTGGCTGGAATCGTGGCGAGAATTGTCGCACTTGTCAGGAGTTGCTTTTTGAGTCCATACAAGAAGGTATAGTACCATTAAACGCATGATTATTATTAAAAAAACTACGTTACTGTGAGCGGTCCTGATTTTTAGTTCTCTGATCTGTGTTTGTGTTTTTAACTCTGAATATTTAGAGCCTGCAATTTGTCTTTTGTTCAGAGTATTGCAGTCAATTGCTATTACAATATAAAAAAACTGGTGTCGTGAAGTTTACAAGTTTCGTAACGCTCCGTTCAATGGTCAGAGAGTATACATTTCATATAGAGTTTTCTCCCGAGTTTTCTGGAGTCAGATTGAAGTTAACAGAGGAAAACAGTGCACAAAACTGGATCTGTCCGCGGATAATTGCAACCAAACTTACCAAGATATATTGCAATCCAACGCCCCTTATATATTTTAATTATTTTTCTATCCAAAAATGTGGCAGAAAATATCAGAATATTGATTTGAAAATGTGTCTGTTGACAACATTTCGTTTCAATTTCCACATAACCAATGTTTGAATTTATTTGACAAAAGTGGCAGCGAAACCACCTGAATGGAAACTATATCAAATATTTACTCTCTGCAATGGTATCAAATTATGAGAAATATTACTTTTTTTTTGCTATTTTTTGGCATATCTATTAAACAAATTGCATATGTATTTAGTTTATCTATTGCCCTAAATGAAAATCTAATAGGTTTTGATTGGTTCCATTTTTTTTGTTTTGTTTTAGGACGATTTTGTTTTCCCGACGCCGAATGGAATGATGTCAGCGAGGAGGCCAAAGATTTAATACGTGGCCTGCTGGTCAAGGAGGCACCCAAGCGCTTGAGCGCGCAACAAGTATTGCATCATCCTTGGATAAAGATCTCAGAAGAGGAACCACCGAACAGCAAGAAGATGGAACATCGTCGCAAGGCGCTACGTACGCCGGGCAACATTCGCCGGTAAGTGAACCGCAGTCAACTATTTTTGGCCATGCTAATGTTAACAACCACCTTCAATTGAATTTAGAAATCAATCAGCGCGCGAAATATCACAATTTGCCGAATCGGCTATGGCTGTGAAGCGTGTCATACTACAGCATTTCTCTATGCGCTACGATTACATGAAAGAGCGACCAAATATCTACCAGCCTTCGCAGTCCTACTTGGACGCCAATAGCGGCGGCGATAGCAGCGCAATGCCGCCGCCAAAGAGTCGCTCCATGAACAATCGCGCTAGCACTTACGCGCCAACAGCAAACAACAACTATTCGCAACGCAAATCGATCAACAAGTATGCGTCGTATTCGCGCGGCAGCATGAATGCGGCGGCATCACGCAATGCGTCGTCGCTGTTGAGCGGCGGAGGCGCCTTGTACCATCCGCTCAACGTGCACGCAGAGGACGATGACGACGACGATGAGCTCGAGCAGTTTGGAAAACTGGACGAGAATGATGAGGCCTTTGTGAATGCACGCTACAACTACAACGATGACCAGGATGAGGAGAATTGTCAGCATTATTGGCGCGAACTCGATGAGCAGGACGATGATGTGGATGATTCTTATGTAGATGAAGAAAGAGATGTATTTGATGATTCGGCTGTTTACAATGATGAGGATGAGGATGATGAACGCTATGATAAAAGTTCCTTACACGCAGCAGTTGAACTAGAGGATGACATCAGACCAACATCACTGAACGAAAATATGTATGAAATGCGAGATATGGATGAGTACGAGAATACGAATGCGAATACGCTTGAAATGAATGAGGTTCATGATGAACTCGATGATGATGCATTCGAAACAGCTGTAAATGTAGTTGATGATGAAGAGGATGATGAAGAGAAATATCAGAATGAAGAGGAGGAGGAGCAGAACAAGACTGTGTATGAGGACAAGTCTGTGGAGGAGCAGATATCTGAGCAGGAGGTCAAGACAAAGAGTGACCACCTGCCAGAGTCTGCAGTTTTTGAGTCCAAGAATAAAAGTGCTTTTATTACAAATGCCAATATTAGTGATAGTGTTTTAAAAACTGAGGCAAACATTTGCTGCGATATTGATAACGATAACGAGAACAACGTTTATTGTAACGATGATAAAGAAGAGGAGGAGAATGATGATGATGTTGATGATATGGTTAAGATTACTACTAATAATAAAAATCATTTAGATGATGATAATGAAGAAGAAGAAAACGAAGTTGAAGAGCAAAATCATTTTGCTATTGCAGCATGCTCCAAGAACAATGTTGAACACATGCTGTCGCTTCCAATGCGTGATATTAAAAATACTATAAGCACCACCACCAACAACAACAACAACACCACCAATACCACCAACAATAAGAAGATGATGATGAACAACAACACAGTCGTTGCTGCGCCACTCGATAGTATTAGTGAACTTAAAGAAAAGCTACCTGAACTTAATGAGACTGCGAAATTGGCTCAGCGGTCAGCAAATCGTTCGATTAGTGTGACAACAGAAGAAGTGAAGCCGCAAACAGAAGCATCTGACACAATTCGAATGACCGCTGACGAAAAAGTCGCCACCAACAACAACAAAAATGGAAACGGCAACCCGGAAGTAAGAATTATCATAAATGGTTGCAAGTCACCGCGTCGCAATCCTTACATCGCAACCAGCGCCGCCCAGAAGCAACGTCGCATTAGTGATGACGACTACTACGATCCTGAAGTAGAAGAGGAGGAGGATGACGAGAATGAAGGCTATCATAACTATGACGCGGAAGTCGAAGAGGAGGAGGAAGACAGCGATGAGCAGCACAGTTTCAAGAAGCCCGCTGCGCTGAGCAGCAACAGCAACGCCAAACGCGCTGGCCAACATGCCAAACAGCGGTATATTGCGCCAACACAGCAGCGGCCACAGGAGATGCGCAGCGTCAACTTCAATATGCAGCCAACAGAGAATTGGCGCTACCGCAGCCACAATTCGGCAGACAATCAGCAGCAGCATCAGGCCTATCGGAAGTACCGCCCGCCAATGCTGGCAGCCGCTGCCGCCCAGCATATGAACTGCGCCAATCAGCAGCGTAACTATCTGGGTAGCTTTTCGCACAGCGGCTCGCAGCAGCCGCGTCCGTACGTGTTGTCCGGTTACTATCAACAGCCGCAGCAACGCAATTGCGATGCGGACGAGCAAAATTCCAAGGGCATACGAAACTGGCGCAACGACTGCATTTACTCGTCGGTGCGCAATTGCGGCCTAAATGCCGCCAAAGACGAGCAGCAGTATGCGGCGCGCCGCAACAATTACGACGCCAACTACAACAATGGATCCGTCTCGAATAGTGCAGCGCCACCAACAAGTGCAATAAATCCGCATCAACAGCCGCGCATCGGTTCCGGACGTTTTCCAACCGATAACAGCGGCGTTGGCAACTTCGGCATCGGGTTGTCGCCGCCCAGCGAGAGTCTGCTGCTGCAGCGACGCATGCGCATGGCCGCGCATCGCAACGGCGAATTGGGCGACTACTGCCAACCGGCCACAGCAAGTGGCTAAATGTGCAGGTCAATAATTGTGTTTGTGGGATGGGAGCGAGCGAGTGAAGTGGTGTGGTGTGTGAGAAGAGACAGAGCTATATTCAAAAATTTAAAAAATAATAAATATTTTAGGTAAGAACGCGAGTGAGGAGGCGCTGTCGTTGTGTCAAATCACTAGATTAATCATATATTTTCGCCAATATTGCACAGAGTTGAACTAAAAGTTGAACAATTTTTACAACATACAAAAATTGAAAGCAATCTTTTTGCGCCTTTTATGCTTAATAAACAAAACCCATTATTTATGAAAAATAATATTAACAAATCGCTTAGATTTCAATGAAATACAAAGAACTATAACTTAGGGCAAAAGTTCTCACGTTATATGCATAAATTATGCGACTGCTAAAGTTTGAAATGAAACTTTTACGCAAAGTTCGCAAAAAGTTTTGCTTTAATTTAAAAAAAATTAAATCTTTCTACATTTTTATTGCAAACGAATTTCCATAAAACGCTTTTTCCATTGCAAGGATTGTTTTCTTTGCAAAAGTTTTTCTTTTCACCTAGAAAAACTTTAAATTGCAAACATTTCCACTTTGCAAACATTTTTACATTGAACTGCTTTTTGCAATACTATCAAAATGATGTTTAATTTAAATTAAATGTGCCGCACAAAATCAATATATATATTTTTTATGTTTTTAAAAATACCTACTTTGTTTTTCTTATTTGCTGCTACGCTCTGTCTCAAGACACTTTATAGCTGCTGCTGCTCGATCTCCAGCCATCTGCCGCTCATTTAATTCTTTGAAATTTATGAATTTTTTTAATTGTTTGTTGTGTGGGGAACTTTTTTTTTAAGAAAAGAAACAAAAATACCATTATTAAAATTATGATCTTCTGTTTGACTGTTTTTAACAATGAAATAAAAGCAAACAACCAACAGTCGGCTTAAAAATCAAAAAAACCACAAAAAAACATTTTTTTATGAATTATCATATAATTTTTTTTCTTTCTTTAAATTAAGTTTTGATACAATTAACATTAAAACTTATTATTATGATATTGTCGCTGAAAGAATTCTATTACTGTTTCATTAGAGCAAAAAAGGGCAATGAAAAACAAAACTGCGCAAAAAACAAAAACACAAAAATATTGTAGAAATTTCCAAAATGTATTTTATATTATAACACAACACACACACACAAAATTAAATAATTGTTAATAATTGGTAATATTTGTTAACAGCAAAAATGCGTAAACATTTTTTTTTTGTATAAGAAGCCAATTTTAAAAAGAAACAAATAGCAACAAGGCAAATAAAAAAATATATAAAAAAAACTAAAAAACATATTTTGGCATCTAGGCGAAAACTTATTTTAACTGATTTTAGAATATTTTGTAAAATATTAAAGTGTAGCTTTTTTCGAAAAAAAACACAAATGCGAATTTCGAAATTTACAAAATCCATCAGGGGTACTGAACAAACGAACAAAAAAAAAATACAAAAGCTATGGATTTTTCAAACATTTAGTTTCAAACAAATCGAAAAAATATAAAAAAACTGTATTATATTTTATATTTTAATATTTTAAATTGAAATATAAAAAAAATCAAATTTAGTTTTAACACATTTTAATTTTATTCTGATTTTTTATTTTGCCCCTACTTGATCAGAACGAAAATCGAAATATAACCCAGACACAACATACGGCAGGTAACAAGTGGACAACTGAACAAAACGACAGCCAAACGGCAGGTTTCCTATAACCTATGAAAGAATATAGAGGCAGATATATCGAATGCGAAGGCAGATCGAGGTAGCTACATATTTTGATCGCCAGTCTGTCTGTCAAAAATACTTCAATTAGGTATCTAATTTTGCATAGATTGCTTGACCAGAATTTTTGCTTAAAAAATAAAAGAATCATGTGTAGCGTTTGCATTTTTAACATTTATTTAATTCACTTGAAAAAATTCAATGATTACTAAATATGCGAACGAATTAAAGAACGTTGAAGTCGTTTGTACAACCAATTCTGGTGCTCAATCACGTCGCTTGGTGCATACAGCATTCACTTGTGTAGCACAAAAACTTTGCCTTTGTAGATTCTATAAAACATGAACTCAGCACAAATCCGAAGTTTCATTAAAAAACAAATAAACAGAATCACAAAGTCACAGTTGGCAATTTTCACGTTCTTTTCTGAGATCCATAATAATTTATTGTTAAAACTTAAATCGCACCGAGTTTTGACAATACCACAGACAACATTTTTTTGCAGCTTCGAGACGTTTAGAAACATTTTTTTCGACATATTTCCAACAGATAAAGACTGAGCTTGTATCACAAGCTGTCTGTTTTCTGCTCGTTTCCCAAATATGTCGTGAGTCTGACATTAAAAATGCCACAAAATTTTAAAACTTGGCTATACATTTTTAATATATTCCATTTATTTTGAAAAATGCATTAATTTTGTTTCGGGTAATGCCTGGTTTTCACTATGTCATTTTGAGTCATATTTGCTTTCTTTACATTATGATTGCGACGCAGAAACTATCCAAAATTAAAATGTTCATTAACCATGTCAGTCGATATCATATGCCAACATGTTATCAATTTTTTAGAACTTTGTCATATCGATAAACAACAAATTTGAGAAATTTTCGAACATGAAACTGACACAAAACGATAGTAAAAACCAAGCATTCCGCGACATTCGGGGCTGCGACAAATAAAAGCAAAACATTTTGTAATACTGAACACATTTTATGAATTTATTTTTAAATTTGTCAACAATATAAAATTCTGTCGACAACTTGTTGAACCAGTAGTTGTTATATTCCAAAATTCTGCCGTGTGGCAGGCAATTCAAATATTTTTTCAAATACATTTTTTTCTCTTTGCCGTTGACAGTGTAAAGCAGACTGCATTGCTTTGCTTTAATTTGCTATTTTGAAAATTAAAATTATAAAATGTCTGCCGAAAACCCCTGCCGAACCCCAGCTAGAAGGCAGCCTATTTCAAATCGAATTTCGAAAATATTCCATAAATCTGCTGTGGCACGTACACCTTTTTGAACATGCCGATTACCTGCGTGAAAACTACTGAGTTTTTGTTGAAAAATAAACTACATGCTGTGCCCGGCATAGCATCTGTGATTTTGCCAGAAATCTGTCGATATTCTGCCAGTAATCTGCCGAATATTTTTTCTCGGATATATAATAAAGTTCAATTTTGGAACTTTGTCTACGCTTTATGTATGCGAATTCGACTAAATTGCTTACTAAACTCAAATAAAACTAAAATAATAAAATTACGTATTCAATTTAATTTAGTCAGCAATTTAGACGAATTCGCATAAACCCTAAAAAACGTTTTGTTTGCAATTTTTTTATTTTGAACTTTATTTTTATTTAGTTTCGATTGAAACTTAAATTTTGAATAGCTTTATTTTTTTTTAATTTTGTACAGTACCCCTGAAATAAATGCCGCAATTACAGACAAATCGAACAATCTTTAGTTTTTTTTGTTGTATTATTTAATGTTTCTAAAAAATCTAGTTTTCTATTAAACGATAAAAAATAATATAATTTTTTTTTAAAACTCTTCTAATTCTGCGCTGCGCTCTAATATTGATGAAGCCTCCAATTTTCAAGCGACAAATAATATTGCTTTGCGATGATGAACGTAAAGTTAAAAAAAAAATAATTTTTTTTACAAAAAAAAAACAAAAAAGTTAATAACTTTTAACATGTAGAGGAAATTCGTTACATTTGTCAACTTGTATGACTTTATGTGAGCATCAAGATTTTCTTTAAAAGAACTGTATGCTGAGCTATGAATACGTTGGTTACTTTAAAATTATTTTAAAAATAAATTGTTGAATTACTATTTAATAAAAAAACAAAAACATAAACATATATTTAATAAACTCCTATACTAAAGACAATTTTGCGCACGTGCGTGCCCTTTATTGCGTCACAATACTGTGTGATAAATATATGAAAATATTAACAAAAAAACAAAGAAAATTTAACATTTAACATAAAAACTCTTTAACTCTTAATCGCGTGCCATCAAAGTTTTTCTCCTACTAGACGCAATAATGCGCTGCACGCGCGCTGCAATTGTCTTGAATAAAAAAAAAAAAAAAATATTTTTGTAAATCGTCTTTTTTTTTCTTTTTGGCTAACAAGAAGTAACCATGCGTTTGTGCATGTTTTGTGTATTTGTGTCGCGCAAGTGCGTCGAAAAGACATTTGTAAGAATGCTTTACTACTTAAGTTTTTAAGCTCAGCCTCAGGGCCGCCGCACCGCACTCTCCGACTCCCAAGAATTCCTATCCAAAATACACCTCCCCCCTCCCATTCACCATGTATTCCTTAAACCCTTTGATGGATGGATACCCTTGCTCAACTCAGTTACTCCTGGTAATTTTCCATTTTATTTTTTTTTAAATATCTACGAACTATAACTACTTTTTTTATAATACTTTAGAAATTCTTTTATCTTTCGTTTTGTGTACAACTGAAATATTTTATATCATTGTATTTAATAAATAATCTTTCCAGCATTCTTTCTTTCATGTCAATTGTAATTTTACATTCTATTGATTCTATCTACAAAATATTGCACTGAAAATAAAATTTCCATCGATTTAGTTTTTAGTTGAAATCACATTTTAATGCGAATGTTGTATGAGCAAAACGCGTCTGATTGATGTGCGTTGCTTAAAATTAAACAAACGAAAAGTTGTAAAAAAAAGTAAAACTTTATTAAGTTGCGAAATCGACTAAAGAATGTTAAGAAAAGCGAGAAAAATTTGTAAAAACAAAACATTGTTTTGTTTCCAATTCAAAAATAAAATATTGTTTTATACATACAAAAAAAAAGTCAATAAACTGCAAAAAGTATAAAAAAATTTAAACAATTTGTTTTAATTTATTTTATTTTAAATGTCACCATTTTTCCGTAAAGGTAAAGCGATTTCATCATGGCTGCACTCAGAAGAAAATGTAGTACTTAATGGTACAACCATTGATTTTATGGTTCATGTATTAATAAATAATAATAGTTTGGCGCTACAGTCCTGAAGAACTTATGCCGAGCTCTTACCATTTGAGCTGTGCGTGTTGTATTTGTACTCAATGCGGTGGGACCTACAGTTTAATGCTGAATCCGAACTCTTAGGTTTGCCATTGACTGCCGAGAGGTAGCGTTGTGTCGAAAAATGTTTTCTATGAAAAAGATGTTGACAGTTGCAGGCATCAAGACTCGGGTTTTTTCCGCTCGTAGTCCAACGCACAAATCAGTCGAGCCAACGACGCGACATGTATTAATAGTTATTTCAAAAATTTTCTAATTAATTTAATAGTATTCGAAAAATTCAGTATCATTAGGTTAAATATTTCAATAGTATTATTTTTTAATAGTATAAATACTACTGTTTTAATGGTTTCGTCCCATAATTATAAAAAACACAATGTGGCATGGTAAAGACTCTATTTATCATTATAAATATTTAATATTATTTATTCATTTAAGAAAATAATTTATACATTAATCTGTCTTATGACAACATACTCCAGCATAAAACAAAGACATGCTTAATAATTGGAAACTGAAGCAAACATGAAATGTAGTCTATTGTAACGAATGTAAATTAAGTTGGTTTTAATATTGAGAATTTTATAAATGGCTCCATAAAATTAAATGTTTACGTGAGAATCTCTTCTCGAAAAACTGGTAAAAGTTGTGGATGCCGATTTCCGGCAAAGGACACAAGAATTTCAATGCAGGTTTGCAATGTAATATGCAAATAACAAAATATGTTGCATACTTTAAGGGTTATACCAAGTACTCACAAAAAATATTAGCTTGGCGTTCAGTTGTTTCATCGAATATTCATTTGCATCTACCAAATGTAGTCAGCCTCAACTGAAATTCATTTATGGTAAACAATAGTATAAAGCGTAACCAACTATTAGTTGAAGCAACTGCAACATTGATTGGGGAAACACACTTTTTATCAATTTTCAATTTTTTTTTATTTCCATTGCTACGGCAACTAAATTCAAAATCAGACATCACCAATATTTAGTTGACTTAACAGATAGTTAGTCATAATAGGTTGTAGCAACCAATATTTAATTGATTCAACTGCGAAATCAGTTGTCTTGTATAAAAGCAATACCAAAGCAGGACAACATCAGTCGCACACGTTTCAGATTTTTCACTCGTTTTTTGTGTGCTACGGACAGCGCGTGCCATGTGTAAAACAAAATTTGGAATTGTTTTAAGACTTGTGCGTGTTTACTGTTCAGTTTTGTCATGCCCAAATACACTTTCTTTGCAGCCCTAGCTCTCAAAAGTATTGCAAACATGAAGTCAGCAGCACAACTAGTCGTCGGCAATTTCCGATCTCAGGAACGCTGTTGTGATGCTGACTTCGTGTTTGCAACACGTTGGAGCGCTAGGGTTAGATAAAATGTCCGATTTCTTATAATTAAATTGGCTACCACAACTAAACAAATTGGTTGTGTCAATTGTATTCATTAGTTGTGTGAACTGATACGCGGGGTTGCAACAACTGAATCAGTCGAATGTTGACAGAACTAATTAAATCGGTTGGCAAAAAAAGACGATTGCCCCAACTGATTCGCTCTTTGAGTGTATAGATTGATGTTTTCTAGAAACTGTGTCATATGATCCTTTCATTAGTAGTACACGACGCACAGTGTGCCCAAAAGCTCTTAAATCGGGTGAAATTCAGTGTTGCCAGATTGGTTAAATATATTTTGGATAAGTTTTATCATTTAAAAGATTTTCAGTAATGTTACCTATCAAAAAAATATAACAAAAGTACATGTTACTGAAAAAAAAAATACTTACGGAGAATTCCGTAAAAGTCAAATTTTCCAAAAAAAAAAAATGGGAAATAAAAAAAATTTACGACTTTACAATTTTATATTTACTAAACCACTTGAGATATTTTAAAACGGTTTTCAGTTTATGATTTGTGTGTTACTTGTTTATAAAAGTCCCTTAAACATATTTTGATTTAATGATAAAATGCACAATCTATGTAAAAATATGTAAAGTAAAGGCTTTTTTTAGATCTCAATGTAAGCTTTCCATAAACAAAAGAATTTTAAAAATCGGATAATTATTGGATTTTTTACAATTTTTGAAAAATTTTCAACTTTACTGATTTTTATCTCCATAACTGTTAAAGATACAAACTTCAAAACTTAAGTTCTCTCAAGTTCTCTCTGTACAACACTTTTTAAATTTTTAAAATCGGTTGAGTGGATCCGACAATACTGAATTTCACACGATTTGGAACGTCAACCTCAAAAACAGGCATTTTAAATCGTTATACATTTGAAGACGCCAGTAGATGCCGGTAAGTATTTTTTTTTTAAATCAAGCTATGTGAATAAATTAAGTAATAAAAGGTTATTTATCTTATATCAAAACAACCGAAAACATTCAAATTTTGCCAGCACCATCTCATAAATTAATGAAATTTGAAAGTATGGTGAAAAGACAAAAAAAAAGTAATTGGTCAAATTTCCGAGATTATGTGGTTTCAGAGATTTGGTGCTTTATAATTTGTAAAAACTGTATAGATTTCACAAAAGTGGCGATGCAGCGAAATAATTAGTTCTACTTTACGGTACATTAAAAAGAGTATTATCACTTCTACTACTTCTACGATTGTGGTAATAGTAATACACTTAAGCTCTGGTGAATTTATTCTATCCGTTATTAATTGATGTATGTAAGTTATATCGGCAATCTGTCTACGTTCGCCAAGATGCGCCATACGTTTCAGACGATCTTCGTATGGGGAAAGATGTCAGTTATCTACTCAATTAAAACCTTTGAGGGCGAAGCGTAGAAATTTTTTCTGTATTCAATGCGTCAATGTACTCTCAGAAAAAACATACCATACAATTAATAGTTTTTACCATTAATATTAGTCAATAGGAGGCATTTGGTCGCTTTCTCGACACTTAAAATAAATGATCGTACACTCAGTAAAACCATACCATAAAATTAATAGTTTTTACTATTAAAATTAGTCAATACGATCGGACAATTGATAAACTATTAACTCAATCGGTGAATCCTATTAAATACTACAAAATACTATAAAATTTATTTGAGTTTTTATGAAAATATTTTATGATTATTTTTTCTGAGTGTAGGTAAATTAGACTTATTCAAAATCCAAAAATGTTAAAATGGTTCGTTCCGCGTCGACTTTCTGAAATTAGGACCTCTAAAACTAAGGCTTTAAAACAAAATAAAAGTGATCCTTTGATGTTGCGCAAAGAGCTTAAAGGGCATTTTTGAACTTTTAACTACCATTTTCAATTAAATTATTATTGCTTCAAGAAAATTATTAAATTTTAGTTAACCGTTGCAGTTTCATGGCTTGACAAACACATAAAATGTTAACATTTTCTTACTAAAGTAATTTTAACTGTCGAAATTTTTCAAATTTTATTCTAATGAGTTTGGAATAACATTTTTGTATTATTGCACATGCAATTATCTTTAAAATTTTTATATCTTCTTTATTTAATAGAAATAATGATAATGATTAATTATAATTAAGTGAAATTGAAATAACTTGGTTGCCGAAAAACACGTCTTAGTCCATCGCTGTACACAGGAAGAAGGAAGAATTTAGCGAACGTCAGAACGAATGTAACAAGTAGAAAAAACAGTGTTGCCATCAGTCTACTATACTACAAAAATGATATGTCTTACTCATCTTTTCAGATATCGTCTTATTAGTAGATAGTAAAATAATGGACACCATCACATGATCTATTTTATTTTGTTTTTAAAGGCTTTTTCTTAGTTGCAGAGAGCCTAGTTTCAGAAAGTCGACGCGGAGGGAAAGAAAAATTAGTTTTAAATTTTGTATACAAATTTGAATCAGTCTAATATACACTGTAGTAAGGAGACTTCAAGTATTTTCATATCTAAATTAAACAATGTTTAAATAATTTACTTTATTCAATTGCATTGGTATAGATAACGAAGAACATTATCAAGTTTTTTTTTTTTAATTTGATATAAATACAGTATATACACAGAAAAAAATATCGTATTCGAATTAAAAATATGAATGTATTTACTAATTAATTAATTGTATTTACAAATTTTTTTAATTAAAATATTAATAGGAATTAATTTAATATAATTTCAATACAACTAAATCTTTAATAGTATTAACTACTTTAATTTGTTACTTTTGATTTATTTATTTTCTTAAATTGCAACACTGTTTTTTTCTTCTGGATTTCATTTTGTTTTTTGTTTTTGCGTCTCGTGCGTCGGCGGCGTCGTTCAGTTTCTTCTAACATTATTTTCTTCTACGTTGCGATTTTAAAACAGAATATTACATTATTTAGTGTATGTTATGTTATTAAAGCATTAAAGGGCTCAATTTATTTTTGAGGTCAAGAATTTGAACAAGCAGCTTATGATGCTCATTTTGTTGCATATTGAATCATTAAA
Source organism: Dryomyza anilis (assembly GCA_951804985.1). Classification (NCBI taxonomy): domain Eukaryota; kingdom Metazoa; phylum Arthropoda; class Insecta; order Diptera; family Dryomyzidae; genus Dryomyza; species Dryomyza anilis. The sequence continues at coordinate 27,582,400 of OX638132.1, read as the reverse complement.
AAGCCAATATCAAATTTTATGTTTGACTCAATTAATTGGCCCACCTGTAGAAGTTGTGAAAACTGACTTCGGTAAAACATTCGTTAGGTTGAAAGAATTTTACAAAGCATATCAAACAGTATAAATACTTATTTAATATTACAATATAACTAAAATGTTAATCAATCCAATTAATTTTAATTGAAACTCAGCCGATGTAACTTTTAGTAGCATTGAATCCCATATTCGTAATAATGAGAATATGTTAATTGGAGAAACATTAATTAATTTTTTTATCATATTGATTATATTTGTTATTGGGAATTTTTAAATCATTAACTAATTAATTAGTAACATCAATTAAAAAGTTCATTCGATAGAAATTGGATCAATTAAAAATTTTGTTAAATTAAATAAAATATTTGTCGAATAGAAACATATGAAAATAAAAATAATTTAATTCAATATATACACTAAGAAAACAATTGTTTATGATATTCTTGCAGCAACTATTCTTTTAAATTTGCGCCTTGTAACAAATAGCAAACATCCTGAGTTCTTCGTCATTTGCAAGAAAACTTTTAAGGTATTTTGACATTTGACTACAATAAAAAAGGAAAATGGCGTACTTTTTCCTTACGCTCGAGTTATACACAACAATTAAGTAAATTCAATGGTGTAAAAAGTGCCCACTCAAATATTACATTTTAATGGTAAAAGTGGAAATAAAATATACTGTGATTTAAATTATCAACACGTGATGAAAAATGATTCTTTTCAGAGTTTACATTGATGATAGCGTCGCCGGTCGGACTTGGTTCTTCTGCGAAGAAATCTCAAGTAGTTGTACAATTTTGCTTTCGATGGATTTAAAAAGACCACGATGTACCATGTACCAGGATACTGTTTTAATTCTAGAATAAATAAAAATAAATTTGATTCATTTTCTTTCAATTCAATAAAAATTACTCCGCGAATTCTAATGGAGTACCTTTTCCAAATATTCATCAACTATCTTCCTAGATGTTTAATTGGTTGCTATAAATAATCGTAAATTTGAAAGATGGTTGCTAGCAATATTTATCGTATTTGACGAATATTTGAGAGATGGTTGTGTCAAAGACGATCTAAATAATTTGAAAATAACTTGATATTTAGGGCTGTGATATTCTGGCAATCCTGTTTTAAAATAGCAACGTAGAAGAAATAATGTTAGAAGAAACTGAACGACGCCGCCGAAGCACAAACAAAAAACAATATGAAATCCAGAAGAAAAAATCAATGTTGCAATTTAAGAAAATGAATAAATCAAAAGTAACAAATAAAAGTAGTTAATACTATTAAAGATTTAGTTGTATTGAAATTGTATTAAATTAATTCCTATTAATATTTTAATTAAAAAAATGTGTAAATACAATTAATTAATTAGTAAATACATTCATATTTTTAATTGGAATACGATTTTCTTGGCTATTAATATCAATTGTTATATATACGTACAATATTTTTTTCTGTGTAAGTAAGTTAAATGAATAACAACAATAGTTTTTGAGAGTCTAATATTTTCGAATTTTAAATAAATTCAGAATATAGTAATATTGAATACTTCAACTTTTGCTTAAAAATACAGTATGTAGTAAAATTTAAAACATATGTAGTAATTTATCTACATATTAGGGGATGTATAAATTAACACTTTTAATACAAATGCATTCAAATTATGCTGTAAATTTATGTAGTTTTTCAGAAACAACAATTTTATTTTTGTACAGTTTGCAATTGACTGCCGAGAGGTAGCGTGGTATAGAAAAATGTTTTCTATGAAAAGATATTGTTAGTCCCAGTCCTGACTTGAACTTGGGACTTTTCGGCTAGCAGTTCAACGCACTAACCACTGAGCTACCGACGCTATCTTTTTTACACATTTATTTATTCTTTAAAAAAGTCCCTCCATTAATACTTTTGAAGGATTGATTGATTGATTGAAGGTAGCATTAATACCTTTACTGTAGTTTAGGACTCCCGTCCGGATGCTGCAAACCATTTTCAACTGAAATCTTGAATGACAGTGCATTTATTTTTCCTTTTGACAAATATACAGTACCCATTCAATTGGCATGAGTTTTGGACCATTGGGTTGATTTGCAATTCGAAGCACCAAAATGACGTGTTCCAATTAAAGGTCGTTTTACTATAGTGGCAGGAGGCTAGTCGGCCTAAAACGGGCATAAAGAAGATACAGTTAAAATGTGTGAGCAATTTTTTCGTGGCGCAGTCCTTATTATATGCCTCTAAAACATCTATTTATATAATTATCATAAAATAATATATTGTGTGTACATTCCCAACCAGACAAACGATACCCAAAACCTAACTTTATGCTAACATTAGAAAGTTAACGATATCCGAATGTTGTCGTAAAAGTGAATTAAAGGGTATCGGAAAGACTTACGTATGTCCGCTTTTTTTGATGCCTTTTAGCTCTTGAAAAGATAACTAAAAAGTTATGTTTAAGTCAACGATTAAAAGGCATCTTCAGAAAGTTGTTTAACTTTTGTAAGAACCTTTAAGTCACCTGAAAAACGATAGTCGCAAAGATAACATTTCGTATTTTGTTCTAGTTGGGTTAGCAGTAATTTTAAAATCAAAACGTACTCAATTAAGAAAAAAGTAAATACCTTGAGAGCTAATATCTGAAAAACTGTAATTTTTTTCTTGGACGTATTTATGGCTTGCATTCTAAATAAATTTGAGTTTTTGGCAGCTTTTCTCACTTTTAAACCAGTGTGCGTCGTCTTGCCGATTAAATTATTAATTTTACCTCGTCCATTAAGTAAACTTTAGCCAAGCAATTAACTAAACTATTTGAATAATAGTTTAAATTAAAAAAATGTAAGAGCGGTATAAAACGATTTATATTGGATTCCTGTTTATAAATTACACAATGAATTTGTTTAAATTATTTTTAAAATTGTATTTTATTTAAATATCTCTTATATATTACATTTTATGCTTTTTTTATAGATCTTATTATTCTTATTGCATAATCATAATTTTATATGGAAAGTTTAACGTTTTCTTTTCGCTGCAAATCATGAATAAAATATTGTATTTTTGATAATTAAATAATTGTTTGATTTTGTATGTTTGTATTCTTATATTTTTTTCCTTTTTACAGAAGAAGCTGTTTTATAATTTGTTATTTCTACTTAAATTAAAACAATTTGTTTGCATTTGTTTTCAGTTACACTTAATTAAAAATATTAAAGAATTCTAAATCTAAACAAAGCAACATCTAGCAGAAAAACAGCGTAAAATATATAATTTAAAGATTTATAATTTAAATTTTATAATAATTAATATTTATAGTAATAATTTGTAAAGTAATTGTTTGCTATTCTTAACTGATTTAAACTGTTATTGTTTTCTTTGCATAGTTTGCTTGTGTTTTGAAATATTTTGTAGTTAGTTGTTAATGTTTTTAAACGTAGTTTAAAGGTAAGTTTAACCAGTAATTTCTTGTAAAATTTATTCACTAACAAGCGCCACCTCCCGCGCGCTTGGCACCCCTTGATTAAGCGTTGAAGCCGCCGTCGCTGCCAACTCATTATCATCCGCTGGCTGAGCTGCTGTGTTCGGGCGTGTCTTCAGCTCATCATCACAATTTTCTATCAAGTCAGCAGTACGGCCGCTGATAACATCCGACGCATCATCATCGCCATCATCACCATCGCTCAGTTGTTGCGGCGGCTCATCGTCATGGTTGTTGTTCACTTTGTCCTCACTCGCCGGCTTATTATTGTCACTGTCATCCTGCGCCGTTGCGGCGGGCGGCAACAACTCCTCCTCTGGAATATCTTCGATGAGACTGCGGCAGCCTGAGCCACCTGCCGAGGCTGATTTCTCGTCTGTGTCCACGTCTGCATCGACGGATGACTTGCGTTGCAAAATGGGATCGGATGCGCGCAGCGAGCTTTCGGAACAACCGGTGCCCAGACCCTCGCCGCTCGGCCGCAGCACCAAATATAGCAGTATGTCGGATAGTGAGATGATGCCAATGACTTTCTGATGCTCGTCGACCACCACCAGGCGATGCACTTCGGCGCGTACAATGCGCTCCATGACGGTGTAGAGACTCTCGTCCAGATTGCATTTCTGAACGCCCTCGAACCACTCGTTGCGGTGCTCGTTGGCCTTGCGCAGCGAAATATTCAGGTCATTGTAGGTTTTCTCCGCGGCGAGGTTCTGTGAATCAAAACAAAGCCATTTATATTGCTTTAGCTATTACAAAATTTCCCCAGACAACTTACAATAACATCGAACTTGGCATAGATATCGACCAGACGACCTTCGGCATCGACCAGCGGCAGTGCGGAGACTCGCCGCTCGACGAACTTCTTCAGCGCTGTGATGATGCTTGTGTGTTCATCTGCGGTCTCGATGTTTTCGTAACTGCCGATCTTCAGATCGCGCAGCTTCTTCTGCATGTACGATGGCTTTGGTAGTTCGTTAATCTGTAGCGCAGAAGAGGAACATTAAAAAATTGTAAATATTTGTCAAATAAGTAGTAGACTCTTTTGTAAGACTTACGTATAAGAAGAGAAACCGCAAAATACGTTTGTGTGTCAAAATGTATAGGACGTTTCCCGTCGCCGGATCGATGACTGGCAATCGATGTATTCTGTTGTGGATCAAAATCTTGATCGCATCGTAGAGAGATGCATCCGGTCCGATACTAACTAAAGGCATTACTTGGTTGTGGAGAACACCTGTGGCAAAGGTAAAAAAATAAATGGATTTGTAAGTGGGGTTATTCAGAACGGTAAACAAAAAATTGAATTCCAGAGACTAATATCACTATCCAACAGTTTTACAAAAAACCTTAAACGCAATTTTACTTTCAATTGTCAAGACTAATTTTAATATGCTAATGAATTCTAATATTCCAATTAGTTTTTAAGATAATTGAATCGAAACTAGCAAAATATTGATGTTCTTTTTAGACAATTTTGTTTGAAATTATTCAGAGCATAGTAGTTACTACTAATAACACATAAAAAAAGAAGAATGCATAACAAATTTTAATCAAAATATTTAATTTTCATTCATTATTTGTCGTACTTCTCAGCAGTTTTCTCATTCTACTCCGATCGGAGTAGATCTGCTCCATTTCATTTGTATTTTTAAAATCTACTCCTTTCCAAAAATTTCCTAATTTTATGAGAAAAATTTCTTAGCCCCCAAAATAAAATGCGAATATTATAATTTCCCTAATAAACTGAAGTAATCTGTAATATGAATATTATCTTTTTGCTCTGGTCCTTAAATTTAAATAATAAAATTAAATATACGTTTGTATCAACTTTTTTCAGGTAATATTGAAAGCACCACGTATCATTGGGTATTCCAGATACACGCCAACTCTAGAACGACCCACAATGTATACATCAGCATTATAGAACACCCATGGAATAAGAAATTAATGAATATGTTAAAAATTGACATATGTATCTATTAATTTATATGAAATCTAATACACTAATGGTTTGTTTCACTATGTCATTTTGTTAGATTCATGTTTGAAAATGTCTGAAATTTGATGTTTATCGACATGTCAAATGTTTTAAAAAAGGCCTACATGGTATTTTAATTTTGTTTGACATGGATAGTGAATATTTAATTTTTGACTGTTTCTGCGTTGCAATCACAATGTAAAGAAAACAAATATGACACAAAATGACATAGTGAAATTCAGGCATAATGCACATTTTTACTCCCTTTTTATCAAATGTATTCCTTTCTACACCTTTTATATCATATGTACTTCATTTTGCAATTCTACTCCCTTTTATTCATTTCTACTCCCCAAAATTTACAAATCTACTCCATTTGCATTGGCGAAAAGCGTGAATAAAAAATAAAATTTTAAGTTATTCATAACTATTATGATTATATTAATCAATATTCAAATTCATTGTATTGAATATTTCGTTCTTCACAATGATGTTCAAAAGTTTAATGAACGGTGGTATCAATATGATGAATCTGGTAGTTGGTGAAGAAATTCATAATATTTATGAATAAATTAATCATATTGATGAATGTCTGGTTATTTGTAAAAAGGGTGAAGATCATACGATATCACCTATTCCAACTCTTATTATGAATGTTTAGACCTTAACTGACCCGGTTGATAAAGCAAATCTCTTGAAATAATTCAAACCTTCTAGATAGTTCAACCACTGCCCGTCGTCGACGTTATTTCTTTGTTATGCAAAGCCAAACAACATTTTTGAACTTGAGTAGTCAAAAAGGTCCTAACTATATTAACAAAGTCTCAAGGGCCAGATGGCATATCTGTCCATGTGTTGAAGAAATGCGCACCATTGCCTGACGATAGGAGTTTTTCCATCTTATTGGAATGTTGCCAAAGTCCAGACAGTTTCGAAGATACGAACCCTGGCGAGGATAGGAACCCTGAAAATTACCGACCCATTGCAATATGCTCTGCGCTCTACAAGGTAACGAAAAGCGTATTAAACTACCATCGTATGCACTATCTGGAGCACAATGATCGGCAATATGATTTCCGTAGGACCAGATGTACCTCTCCGAAAAGTGGAATAATTGTGTTCACCCTTTCGGGGAGAGTAAGGTTGTTGCTCTGGATATTTCCAAGGCTTTTGATCGCCTCAAAAATAATTGCATATGTGTTTGTGATTCTTTTACTCAATGGATATCGAGTTTTCTCTAGGGTCGTTCAATACGAGTTTTGAATGGTGTTCCTTCCTGGGTTCCGTCCTATCCCCGTCCATATTTCTGTTACTTATCAATGATCTTCTGTCATAGACCCCGAACCCTATCCATTTCTTTGCAGATGACAGTAATATTTGTCATTTAAATTCGTGCAAATAGCGCCCAAACTCTTTGGAAATTGAGTGTAAAAGACGCACTATGAATAACACACTCAAAATTGACCTTAAATCAATCTCCGAGTGGAGTCATGCAAATAGAGTTGATTTTAATGCAAGCAAGACCTGATAGTGTCTGCTGTTCCACAAAGGAATGGATTTACCCAGATAATATATCTGTCCATCTGTTGAAGAAATGCGCGAAAACGCATTGCGTGACTCTTTCAACATACCCTACACGACAGAGTGCTCAATATGGGTGCTGTGGATATGCGAAGTCAGCTCCTCATGACGTTCGGGGCATTTCAAATCAATGTAGTCTCCGTTGATACGATCATTTATTTGAAGTGTCGAAAAAAGCGGGCAAATGCCTCAGGGAAAATACATGACCTGCTTCCACCAGGTCGTGTTTTCTCACGTTCTAATCCGGCCACTCGGGCCTCAACAAAAACACAGCGAAAATGTGTACTTCAGTCGCACGATACGTTTCTGGAACAATCTCCCTGCGTCTGTTTTTACCGAAATTGTTGATATTGGCAAATTCAAAGAGTGCATCCACCGAAATGTCTATAACCTATAATAATTTCCTCTATCAACACTGTGCATTGCATTGCATTGCACTGAGATTTATAAAAAAATTGCGTTGCCTCGACCTTTTTTTTAATTTAAGATATAAAAAGCAATAAATTTATACGGTTTACCAGAGAATTAAACCTTTGCCAAAATCGACAACCTTTTCAGACCGTTTAACTTTTAAACATAAAATTGTATGGCTAGACTTACTTCTCCATGTGTCTAACTTGTGCTCCTCCAATTGCTCCATCGACGAATTAGGCGACTTATAATACATTTGCAGGATCTTTATAAAATCCGTGATCGTCAGCATACCGACGAACTGCTGTTTCTGTGAATCCCACAGCGGCGCCGCACGAACTCCATTGTAGACGAGCGCATAAAAGGCCTTCTTCACCAACAGCTGTGTATCGAATACGACCAGTTTTGCAGAAGTCGGTATCAGGTCGTAGCACTTGTGGAAGCGGAAGAATTTCACAAAAATCTGCGAATCATCCTCTTCTGGAAATGGAGAAAATTTTGGTCAAAATAACATTGAAAAAAATATTTAAAAAATAAAATAATTATAATATTGGTCTTTCGAAAAACACTCATAAAATATGCAGTAGTCGCTATAGACCTTTTTTCAGTAACTCCGCCAAACACTTCTTCCAGGCCTCGGACACTTGTTCGAACTCTTTGATGCTCTCCACGGGGTATGTGGCACGCGCCCACCAAACATCAGCATCCGTGGCGTTGGTGCCACCGCCGAGCACCAGACGACCGGCATGATTCGAATAGAAGTGCAGCTGTAACATAGAACGGCGGCCCACCTAACTGACTACACGAAAACGGAAATGGCGATGGCAACGGCAGCCGAATCTGTTCGGCAACAGCTGTTTAACGTTTGATTTCCAGGGACGACGCACGATGACGCCGCGGCGGCGTTGACGACGACAATAAATTCGCGCACGTTCGTGTCGACGACAGATCGCGTTTAACAGAAGAGCTGCGTACGGGGCCGGACGCAGCATCACCGAAAGCTCATTGAGTTTGAGGTTGCGTGGTGATTATTATAATGATGATGGGTAGTCACAACAAATTCTTCGGATTTTTTTTCGTGTTTGTTTTATGTGGTTTTTGTCACAAATTAAAGTTTTTCTCTGCTTCGTTAGTAAACATCATCAAATTATTGGCTAATCAAAAAATTAAAGTCGGTCGTAGTAACTACAAAATACCTTACAAACTGTAAGAGTACTGAATAAAAAAAAATGAATATGCAATTTCACATATTCTATTCATATTTTGATGACCATATTAATTTAATGTTATTGGAATATTTTTTAGTTGAAGGAGAAAATATGAAAAGGCATATTTTCGGTTGCCCTATTATTAATTTATTTCTATCATTACTTCGGTTGTCATAACTTTGAAAAATACTAAATTAAATTATAAATTCTTCAAACCAAGCACTTTTGGTAATCAGAAATCCAAAAAATTCGATTGTTTCAACTATGTTTAGAGGTTACAACAACTGCATGCTTACTATTGACACAAGAGGTTGCTGTAACACTTATTCGAATGTTACCACAAACGAATAAGTTGGTCGATAAACGGCCTTCCAAACTGAATATATTCTTTCAGTTTTAGTATAAGGCAAAATAAAATAAAAATGTATGAAAAAACAATATTAAAATAGTGCACGGAAATATAATACAGGACTCAATTCAAAAATACAATAGGTCCTAAATTTTATAGATTATATACAACGAAAAAAAATGAAATTATTGAAACTAAACAACAAATGAAAGAATGTCCAAATTTGATCCTCCAAATTTATTTCAATGGAATAATCCCCAAACAGTAAGGAAATAACCCATAATTATGACTCACAAAACGTATATCGCTTCTTTAAGTTAAGTCAACGTGAAGTATACACAATTTTTTAAATTTAAAATTCTCAGCCAAATTTTCGCAATTGTATTTGTTAAAACTGCGCCAACTAACTCATTTGCAGCATTAACGTACAAGTATTCATATTAGCAAACGCAATTGCTGATTTAACGACGAATAGCAAATGTTTTCGGTAATTTACTGAATTTCTTTGCTGGAATGAATAAAGATGTATTTTTCTGTGTAGGATACAATGATATGGTAATGATATAATATTGGAACATGACGAGTTTCTACAAATGTGCCTCACAATTGTTTGCCGATTGGATGCCAAGTGTAGGGTATAAAAGTAGCAGCTAATTTTTATTTCAAAATTGAATATCAAATTAAGTTATAATTTTGCAATTTAATTTAACCGTTTTTACCTTGTGTACATTCAATGAAAAAACTACACGTTTACAGATCGTTTGCGGCAAAAGATTTTCATTTACAACGTGCTCCAACTTTGCTCGTAAAAGTTTATACGTTTGTTGTAAGAAATAACGTTTATCATAAAATGAGTTTTTATTTATTAAATTTTTTGCCCTCAATGTGTGACAAATGTATTTAACATTCCGAGTGCAAAATTGGTTAAGGTTAGCCTGATGTTATTAAAAACCCATTATAAGATTGGGTTTCAACATTATTCTAATTAAATAAAATATTCTAATAAATAAATGTTAAACTCAACTGCAAAGGCAATACAAATTCTCAACATTTTTAAAAATTTGAAAGTTATCTTTTAGACTCAAAGCGTTGCCTTTTGTCATTGCGAAAGATATTGCAATGTTCACAAAATTATTTTTTGTTTGATAAGTACATTTTGATAATATACATTGAATTATATAAGTTTAGGATCAGAATGCCTAACAAGGCAACCTGATAAGGATAGCAACGAATAGCGTCACGTTTTGAATCAGGCCCTGATGAAAACCCCTGATCATTGCCTGATTTGAATTCGGGCTGCCTGAACAGAGAAAAAAGAAAAATTGTTTTGAAAACTACACATTTCAGGAATTATATATATTTTAGTTTTAAACTTGGTCAATGAGTACCCTACATGTAATTGAAAGCAAAGTTCACTGATTTATTGATATGAAAAATATATTTAAAAAAAATAGAAATTCCTAGTTTTTCAACAAAATATCATTGAATTATATTAAGTTATATAATTCTCTTATTTTTGGCATAATCAGTTACATTTTTATACATTTTTGTGCATATATTGTAACGCCCCTTAGGAGTCGTGTCCGGTATGGAAAAGTATATATATTCTTGATCAGCATCACTACCCGAGTCCGTTTAGCCATGTCCGTCTGTCTGTCTGTCTGTCTGTCTGTCTGTCTGTCTGTCTGTCTGTCTGTCTGTCTGTCCGTCTTGCTGTCCGAATACAGAATAACTTGAGAAATACTGATCAGAATGCGATGAAATTTCGACTCAATATATTTTAGCCAAAAGTAGAAACTGAGTTTGAAAATGAGCCAAATCCGTCAACGGACACGCCCACCTCCCATACAAGTCACTTTTATATAACTCTTTCGGAACTAATAACTCGAAAAGAATTCAAGGTATAGGTATACAATTTAAAAGGTATTGTTATAATTCACCTATAAATATGTGGTCCAAAAATGGGCGTGATCCGCCCACTTTTTTTTTTCATTATTTTCCGGGTTTTCATAGTGGAAATTTGATCCGTAAATTATTAAAATCAAATCTATGAAATATTAGCCTTTCAAAATTTTAAATATAGGCGTGGTCCGCCCAATTATATTTTTCAATTTTTTTTTTTAGTTGTTTATACTTTTATATAAATTTTTTCATTTATGAGGATATAAGACGTACATTTCTGATTTATGAATAATATTCTGAGGGTGGGGAGGTTCAGCATAATTAAAAACTTTAAAATTAAGGTATACAATTAAATATCCCACATTAATATCTCCACCAAAGGTGTAGGGTATTCCATAGTCGGGCCCGACCGACTATAAAAATCCGACCCATGTGACCTAACTTTCCCAACTCGTTGTTCATTAATTAGGGAATTATTGAACAAAATGTGAAATACGACTCAAATTTTCACTATAAAAACCCGGAAATAATGTAAAATAATGTGAATGAGAGCATCACGCCCATTTTTGGAACAAATATTTTTAAGTAAATTCTAACAATACGTTTTAAATTTTGTAATTGTATCTTTAGTACTTTTCGAGTTATAGGTTCCTTAAACAGTTATATAAAAATATCTTGTATGGAACGTGGGCGTGACCGTTGACCGATTTGGCTAATTTCCGTACTCAAAACCATTCTTTTGGTAAAACATATTGGAACAAAATTTCATCGGATTCCGACTAGTATTTCTCAAGTTACCGTGAGACAGACGGATAGACAAACAGACTGACATGGCTAAACGGACTCGGGTCGTGATGCTGATCAAGAATATATATACTTTTCCATAAAGGCCATGCATCCTAAGGGGCGTTACCATAAATTTTTGAAAAAGACACTTTTTCAAATCGGTTTTTTACCTCTCCGTCGCGTTCTGGGCCCAAGTTTATATGTCGAAATTAATAATTAAAATTTTTAGTAATTTTTTAAAGTGAATATATCCAGTTGAAAATAATTCATATAAATTAATTCATTTAATTGTTTTCTATTCATTGGCATGTCTATTTTATGATGGCACAAAAAAATTTCAAATTGATGATATTTTTGTTTCGGCCCAAATGCGCGCATTCGATCCACTGTTCGATGATAACATTCTGAACTAAATTTCCACTCGGAATTTATGTTAACGTAAAATTCTTCTTGTGAGAAATGAACAACTTTTAAACATTAAATTCACTTATGTAGAATGTTGCATACTTCTGGGAACAAAATAAAAAACTGTAAGAAAACTGCAATACTTTCAAACTGTTATGTTCAAACTGTAAATTTAAAACTGTAACATTCAAACAAGACCGACGAATTTCTATTAGGTTTGGGATACGGACACTGCGAAAAATATATATTAATTTGGATTATTGTGTCAATTTTAATTTTACATATTTTTATTGAATTTCGTTTGTTTTGACTTATAAGTAGAGTTAATTGCACAAACGATTAATCAAACTATTTGATTAATTAAATAATAAAGATAACATTGATAAGTTTAACTGAATTCTGATTAATACAATTTCTGATTAATTGATTGATCAGCATTTTAGATAATTTGACTTTTGTTAAAATACTTTTCTACATTATATATAATAATTTGGCACTACAGTCCTATAAGAACTTAGGCCGAGTTCTTCACCATTTTGAGCTGTGCGTTTTATATTTGTACTCAAAGTGGTGGGACCTACAGTTTATTGCCGAATCCGAACGGCGGGTGAAAGCTTTTCATAGGAAATGGTTTTACTCTCGTAGGTTTGCTATTTAATATTTCTATGAAAAGATGTTGTTAGCCCCAGTCCAGGCTTGAAACGGGGACCTTTCGGCTCGCCGTCCAACGCTCCAACCACTGAGCTACCGCGACTACCTTGGTTTTAAACATTTTACACATTATATTTATTTTATTTTTATCATTTTAAAAACACATACAAGTTGACCAATTTTAAAATGTTGTAAAATATAAATGTATCTTTTTTAATTAAATTATGTTTAATAAATTAATCAGCACTTGATTTATCAGAAAACTTGAATAATCAAATAATTTGGATTATGATTTTTAAAAATTTCAATTAATTGATTAATCAATCGCACAACCCTAGCTAATTCAAAGAAGTAGATTTTTAGGTTATTAAATCACATAGATCTGTCTTTACGCGAATTGTTGTACAACTTATGGAATTACGTAAATTTCATGATGTTGGAAGTTGTCGAAAGTTATTTTTGAACTGATAAAAATAAAGACGATTTGGAATAATAATAAGTCAATTACTTTTTTTCAAATATTTAATTTCCTTAAGGTGACGGCATTTTGCACATTTACTTTAGACTCTAAATAAATAAAAACATTTAAAAATAGTCTGTCATTTTAAAATTAATGCATTTTCAAAGAAATTCTTCTGTATTAGTCGCAACATATGATATACGGAATATGGTTTATTTCGGTAGTAAAATATAGAAAATGAATAAATCCCAAAATTCTCCCAATAATCACGCCCATTTCAAAATAACAAATTATCTACTAGCTACGATAAATAAACAAACAGCTCAATGTATTTTCACAAAATATCTTTAGAACGCAGACAACAAAAAAAAAAAACATTAAATTAAATTAAAATTGCATATACACAAAATAATTAATTTGTTGGCAATCATTGTATAATTTTGCCAGATGCTGCAAATAGAGGCCGGCCGGCCATCAGGTAAATAATTTTTAGATATTGCAAACAATTAAAATTAGTTTGGCGTTTATTAGCACCGTTGGTTTTTCCTTTGAAAAATGAGCTGAGATCGATAAGTAAATCGATAACGATTGGTAACAGAATTGTGGTAGACGGCAGCTGTCGATAACTAAATAATTTAATCAAAAATGATCAATCAATAGATTCGTAAAGAACGTATGAGAAATTTAAACAAAAAATATACGACACTATACTGACAAAAATATATTACAAAGAACGAATGTTTTTTCAAATTTAAATAGTGTTGAAATTAAAGCGCCATAAATTCATAAGCACTGCGTGCGAAAAAATTGCCCATCACGTTATTTTCTGTATCTTTTTAAAAATCATAAAAAGTGAATAAATTGTATGTAGTAGGCTGTGGATTGAATGTAAAAAAATGATATTTGTACCTCCCAAGAAGTGGACTCGTCCATAATCTTAAAAATGGCAATCCAGTGGACATAAGAAAATGAAATTTAAACATTTCTCAGTATCACTTTAAGTGAACTTCCAAAAAATGCTCGGGAACTAAAAATTTCGAAGGTAATACATTAGTTTAAATAGGACCTGATACCGATAGCCGCGGTAGCTCAGTAGTTAGTGCGTTGGACTGCGAACCCAAAGGGCTCCCGGTTCAAGACTGGACTGGGGCTAACAAAATCTTTTCATAGAAACATTTTTCTATACCGCGCTACCTCTCATCAGTAAATGGCAAACCTACGAGAGTAAAACCATTGCCTATAAATAGCTCTCACCCGCTGTTCGGATTCGGCAATAAACTGTAAGTCCCACCACTTTGAGAACAAATATAACACGCACAGCTCAAAATGGTGTGAGAGCTCGGCCGATTACACAAAAGGCAGGTTCTGGGAGAAATAAGGAGGATCTGAGACAAGAAAATCCTTATATTTTAGGCAGAAAAGTGGCCAAACATTTGTATTGTTTGGAGTCATTTGTTCGTAGGATCAAAAAAAGATGGACTGTAGATGTTGACGGCTATAAAAATACCAGACAAGAATGTGGTGAAGTACATTAGGAGAAAAATTATAGCAAAAGATTAAACGGTATTTTTTTTTTGAAAAATTCAAGTGCTACATAATGAATGACAAAACGTACGTCGTCTTAGCCGACTTTTGGCAACCTCATAGACAGGAATTGTATACTGCAGATTCATAAGGAAATGTGGACCAAGACGCAATCGAAAATTTCTATACATTTTTCCTAATTTTGCGACAAATCTGCAGTTGTTACAAAAGAAGTAAGACTTTCAGCATCACTGCATTATTTACATTAAAGAATTCTTGGGGAAGAGATTACTGCCATTCTGTTATGAAAAGGAAGTGTCTACATTAATTTGGCCCAACCTACTCTCTAGCCTAACCTCCTCCCATACAGTAAAACGACCTCAAGTGATACACAAGCAATAACGTCATATTGGTGCCTCGAATTACAAATCCTCCAATTTGTCCAGAACTTAGGACAATTGAAAAGTACTGGGCATTAGACAAAAATAAAATACATGTAACAAAGAAGGTAACCAATGATAATTAATATTTCAGGGAAAAGAGGTCTGCAGCAACCAGGAAGGTGTCCTAATATTAGTCGAAGATAATTTCCGCGACAGTGTCGCTAAAGTTGTCGTCAACGATGAGCTTTACGACAATATCACCCATATATTCGTTGTCGACAATCTCATGGACGGTGTCGTCAACGAGAATCTGGGCGACAATGTCGCTTAATTAGTCACACAAGAACAAACGGACATTTGTATGAAAATGTCGTACACGATTCCCATGTGGGTATTTCCAGAAAAACGTCAACCACGAGCGAAAAATTCAAAATGCTCAAAACTTTGAAATAATGGTGGAAATTGGAATCTTAAATAAGCAAATCTAAAAATCTGAATAGAAAATTCTACTCCGTTAACTCTAACCTATAAAAAATACTCTTAACCCTTAAATGCCCACTGGTTCCACCAGGAACCAACGGATGAAAATCTAAACTTTGTTCAACGAATTTTATTTAATCTTCCCGCTTCGACTTTTAAAATATTTATTGATCCAAGCGCCACCGTTTGCGCCGCTTCCCGTTTGAAACAAACTTCATTAGCCGGCTGTATGTCAAATAAGGGCAACCAACCTCAAGAAAATTAACTTTTGCAAAAATTGCGTACTTTCAAAAAAATATTATTGTGGTGAATTTGTCGAAATCGAAGCCAAAAAAAAATATTGTCGTGATTGCTGTAGTATCTAGAAGCTATTCTGAGTGTTTGAAATAAATGCAATTTTTTATTTTAGTGGAGTTTTTCGAATTGCGGAACCTTTAGGCACCGGTAGTTCAAAATTGAGCATATGTGAAATTCTATAGAATAAATTTTTTTATGTTTTTTTTAAGTTTGTTGTTTACAAACAACAGAATTCCTGATTTTCGAACAGAATAAGTGCTTGGAAATTAATGGCGTGAATATGACATCAACAATGGCCGGAATGAATCCATAAAAAAAGAACTGTTTCATCAAAACAAACAACAAATATTCATACTTTTATACTTTTTTTTCCATTTTCCACGATTTTTCATAATAAAATTTCTTGACTTTTGCTTTAAAAATTTGTAAGTACAAAATGCACTTTTTCAATTTTGAAGTCCGGGTGCCCAGTGGTTCCGCAAGGAACTAACGAGGTATCATTGATCTGGTTAAAGTAAGTAACACCTTTGAGCAAAGTCGTAGAACAAACGTTGTCCAGAATCGCGAGTTCTATAACAACAATTTTTTTCAGCTAAAAAAAAAGTCAGGCTTTAAAGGGTTAAACTAATATTTTTTTTAAATCCTCTATTCCTAAATTTGAATTTCCTCGACATTTTCAAACTTTGAGTACCAATAAGTACCAGTATAAAAAATATCAAAAAATAGTAAGTAGTACAAAAAAAAAATTGAAATTTGAGTAGTACATTACTTTTCATTTCGTAATAATGATTATTAATATTGTCATATCCAAAATTATTTTGAGCTAAAAATCGTTTTGCACAACTTCATACGGGACGTCCGTAATTATTCTACGATTTATTACGAAATAAGTGTAAACTTTAAGAACAAAGTGAATTACAAAAATAAAGTAAATTATCCCAGCAATCTTTCTAAATTATCCAAAAAAATAATTTGTACGCAAAAAGTATTTCTAGAATAAAAAACGTACTGAAAATTTCTATACGGAATTTTTTGTCGCGTCCTGGAATTTTTCTGTGATTTATTATGAAATAACTTTAAATTTTAGGAACAAAGTATAAGTACAAAAAGAAAGCACATGATTTCAGCTATTTTTTAAAATAATTCAAAAAAATAATTTATACGCAAAATTTGCTGAATTTTTGACATATGAACATCGACATGCACTTCCATTTTTTCCCGTCCGGAATGACATCTATTTAATTTATAACTTTTGAGCTACCGTATAGATTTCTCTAATTTTTTGCAATTGTTTAGTCATATTGAATACTACTTGAAATCATTTAAATTCATTAATTTGAATTCGAGATATTAAAGTTTTCCCGTCCGGAACTCCAGGAAATGCCCATGACGTGTCCCCTGATTGTTTCCAGTGATTGAACTCTGTCTTGTACCTAACATTAAAGACGGGTACAATACTCTACTTTAGCCTGTTAAATGTAGCCTTTTTACGTTGTTTTTATAAAATATGATTTTAACTGCTATTATTTTTATACTTAGTATTATTCAAGATCGACGATATGGTGTTTTGTATACTTAGATTATTTAATTTATTTCACTTAATCAATCAATAATAAAATTTTGCTATCGAATTTGTTTACTATCAGATTAATTTTTGTATCAACTGTATTTAAATAAACATTGTATGTTCAATTTTCATTTTATTTTTATTTTATTTTTGTCGCGTTTTTTTTTTGGTTCTTTGTTTTATTTTTAACGTTGTTGCAGGTTGAAGGTTAATTTGTTTTATTTATTTCTTAAAAACACAACAATTTAGCAAATTTTCTAAAATACAGATGCCGCTGTTAATCATCGATTACATCGCGTGTGGTTTATTTTTAACTCGCAGCATAATTATTAATTAATTTAAATTTAAATACTTTTTCGTTTCATCAATGCACATAATTTTAAAATAATTAAACAAACAAATAATATAAATGTTCGTTGATGTCTTAAAACATTTTCATAGTTTCGTTTTCGTTCGCAGTAAATAGTTTATTTTTGATTTGTTGTTAACGCGATTCACCGCCGTGTAGTATTTTATATAAATTTTTCCGTTCTTAACGTCTCGAATTTTTATCACAAACTGACGGAACGTTGCTCTTGGCTTATTTCGAGAAAAAAATGAAAATTCAACTTGGCGAGAAAAACAAAATTAAAAAAAAAACAAATAAATAAATAAAAAAAAAATCTCAGAGCGTATTTTCCCACATTTCTGTTTGAGAACACGTACTATATAGAGACAACTTAAGGGGGTGACCGCAAAGATTTAAGTTGGAAATTCAGGTGTGTGGGAGGCAGACTATTAATAAATGAACTAAATAATGGATTTGTAATAGAATCGTCAACTCGACTAGACTAGACTATAGAAAGTAGTTAGTAAACTAATGGACTCTATAGAGCAAAATCCGAATATTTTTATATTATTAAAAAATCTTTAAACTGAACGCCCGGTGCGCTGCGTCATTCTCAGCATAATTCGCAAGTGCAAAAATTGCATCAACTCAAAATTTTGTCAAAGAAAACTCTGCAGCCTACACAGAAAAAATAATCGACTAAAAAATAGCAACCGATATTAATTGGATTCATTAATCAATTCAGCAATAAAATTCACTATTGCTATTCTTCGTTATATAGGAAATTGAGTTCGCTAATATGAATATTTGTACGTCAATACAGCAAATAATTTAGTCGGCGCAGTTTTAGCAAATACAATTGCTGAAACTGCGCCGACCAATTAATTTGCTGCATTGACGTACAAATATTCATATTAGCAAACGGAATTGCTGATTTAACGAAGAATAGCAAATGTTTTCATTAAATTACTGAATTTCATTGTTGGATTGCTAAATAAATGCAATTAATATCGGTTGCTATATTTACTACGAGTATTTTTTTCTGTTTATACGTTACAAATTGCTACAACTGTTTCGGCAAAATGTTGAGTTTATGCAGTTTTTGCTTTTAATTCTTTCTTCAATGCACATAATTCTTATTGTGTTCATTTGAAATAGAATACTTGAAATGAAGAATATGAAGAGAAAGATCGCTGTTGAAGGGGCTTGTCTGCTTCTGAAACAGCTGTACGATTTGTCACTCAATGCATTGGTTGTTGTGTTAATTGTTTGGTTCAAAACATCGAATTTGTACCGACTAGACCCAGAGAACTTTTAGACAATATCTTAAAATTAATACAAATATTTAGAACTAATGAAGGGTTTTCCAACAGGGACGCTGCAAAAGTAGAGCGACAGGGACAGCAACGGACGCCATATTTCTTACCGCTCTTTTGACATTTCTCTTCAGTAAGGTTAGCCATTTCATGAAGGAAAAATATACGAATTTCGGTAGTAAATTTTAATAATTTCGACTCGTTGTTGGTTCGTTTATCTTTCCATCATGAAATGGAAAACCTTACTAAAGAGAAATGTCAAAAGAGCGGCAAGAAATATGGCGTCGTTTGCTGTCCCTGTCGCTCTACTTTTGTAGCGTCCCTTGAAAAAAACTATTGTAGCGCTCTTATTGAAAAACCCTTTAGATATTTTAATCTTTTGTACATGACTCAAAATAAAAACGCTGTAACTGTAGAAAAAAAGTGGCTAAAATATCAAAAAATGCTTTCTGAAACAAACTTTCTTTGCTAAAAATGTTTGAAGAACTTTTTTTAAGCTATTCGAGCAGAATTTTAGTTGTTTTAACTAATTTTTTGCTGTTAATCTCAATTCATAAAAACAACAAAAAAATATATATATTTTTGTATTTAATGCAAAAACTAATTTGTCGGGCTCTAGGTCTACCAAATGCAAATTTTAGTTTTCACTTTATTTAGTTACACATTATATTTTATTTGAAATTCTTCGTGCAATCACATTTTACTAATGATTGCACTCTTGCGTGTATTACTATTACGTGAAAGAAATATTAGTTTTAAATCAATTGTTTTTCAAAAAACAGTCTACGAATTAAAGACGTATTAGCTGCAGCGTGCAAAAATGTTTCGTGACTATGAACAACACATCTAGTGCATTTTTGCTACACTAGCTAGGGATATGTTTAGCAGGGACACGATCCGTTCTTGTACACACTAGTTTTCGAGCAAACTGTTCGCCATGTCAAATAAAATGATGCAATAATTACTAGTTAAAGTTTGCTAAAATTTGCTATTAATTATAGGAAACTTTTTATTTTCAGTGTAGTCTAAAACATTCTTAACCAAAAGTCGACTTTTTTCAATATGTTAGGACAGAACACATGTCGCATATATCCATACTAAACAAAACACCCATTACACAAAATTTTATGGAAAATATTTTAAGGAGGTATTGATTCTAATTTTCATAAGAAGCTGCTGGCTTTAAAACAATTTAGAACAAAAATCGTGAAGGATGAATAATAAGCACTCCCTTGTCACAACCAGTAACTGGTTGAACTGTTTTTGATCATGACCCTAGTATGATTTCTATTCGTGCCCCTGACTGGTTACATTGTGTGAGCCTCATAAGTGTCCGATTATAATATACAATGTCATGATCACCTTATAGCATAGTTACTGGTAGGGATTTAAAGAGTAAGATCCCTGCCCATCACAAATCCCTATCCATCACAAAATTACAAAAATCTTCTAAACCACAGTTTCGATTTTTATAGTGAAATCATTTTTATAACGCATATTTTATTCAGATTAATTGTATATATTTAGATATTTATTTAATATTTTTTTTTAATACATTGTATTTATTGTTATGGCACCCTCTTCGTTAATAACTTTTCGGTAGTTTAGGACATCTTCCTGGATGCTGCAAACCTGTTTTCCCTAAAATATTAAATATCTTGGTGACCTTCTGTGTAACCTACATTTAATTTTTGACTAATGTACAGTATCTTTCTATTAAACTAAGTACTGGACAAATTGGTAGATTTGTAATTCGAGGCACCAATATGACGTTATTGCTTGTGTATCTCTTGAAGGCCTTTTAACTGAAGTGGAGGAGGTTAGGCAGGAGACTAGGTTAGGCTGAATTAATCTGGACATTTCATGTTCATTCCAGATTTACCATAATCTCTTCCAAAAGAATTCTTTAATGTAAATATTGAAGTTTATTGTGCCCGTAATGATGAAAGACTTACTTCTTTTGTAACAACTGTAGATTGGTCGCAAAATATGGAACTGTCTAGGAATTTTCGATTGTTTCTTGGTTTTAAATTTTTGGTAAACATTTCCTTATGAATCAGCAGTATAAAATTCCTGTCCATGAGGTTGCGAAAAGTCGACTAAAACGTACGTTTTGTCGTTCATTATTTAGCACTTGAATTAAAATAAACTTTTTAATTTTTTGGTACGGTTTTTCCCCCGGAGTATTTCACCACATGCTTGTCTAATATTTTTATAAACGTCAACATCTTCAGTCAAGAAAGGACTCCACAATACAATTGTTTGGCCACTTTTCTGCCTAAATTTATTCCACCCAGAATCTGCCTTCTGTGTAATGATCAGGTCCTATTTAAACTAATTTATTACCTTCGAATAGTGTTTTGTTAAATTTTTGTTCCCTTTTGTAAGTTCACTGAAAGTGATACTGTGAAATGTTCAAATGTCATTTTATTTAATCTACTTCGATTGCCATTTTTAAGATTATGGACGAGTCCATTTCTAAGAAGTTATAAATATAATTTTTTGACATTCATTCCACACCCTTTTACGTACCGTTTTCAAATTTTAAATTATTTCTCAATGAAATGTTATGGTATTTTGTAGTATTTAATGGTATTTTCCGATTAAAATAATAATTTGTCCTATTGACTATTTTTAATAGTAAAAAAAAACTATTATTTATATAGTATTTTTTTCTGAGTGTTAGATTAATATAACTTTTCAACAATGTACGTTTTTTTCCGTGGGCCTTTTTTCTTCATCTCGTTCAACATATATTTTTTTTTGACAAACCTGAGCAAAAGTGCGCCATCAGGTGTGTTCCGAAAAGCATAAAATGGGGGTATGCAGATAATCCTAAAATAGACCCGAACGACGACAACAAATTCGCCAAATTTTCACATTCATTTTCCGCTGAAACTAATTGTTAGCGTGGCGGATTTGTTTTTCTTGGCATTGCTTAGGGAAGGAAGCTCGACATATATTTTGTTGGCCTTTTGTGTCACTCACTCATTGTTTGTTGTGCTCAATTTAGAGGTAAATTTATTGCTGATCGCGACGTTTAAAATTAATTCGATATGCATCTTCAATAAACAATGTATTGTGGAACAAGCAGAAAGGCGGATTCACAGGAAGTGTTAAATTTAATCTGAATACATTAAAGCGTCATCTTGTATAAAAAAAAAAAATTAACATAAGTTTGTTTATTTTTTTCAGGTATTAAGCACTTATAATGATAATGATGGGGTTTCATTAATTTTACATTTCTTTGCATTTGAAATATTTTACTTTTTTATAATATTAACGTCCACTAAATTAACAGTTCACGCCCACACGACCAATACGATTTATTATTAAATTCTTTGGAGAAGAATTTAAAGTCACATATTTTAGTTAATAGATATATATTTCGAAATTTGCAAAAAGTGTGCGTATTCTGGCACAGCATTTTGAACGATTGCCAGACAGTTTGCTCTTGAAAAATTTTAAATATTTTCCTACAACACAGGGCTGGATTGACACAAAGAAATACATAGTGATTATATTAGATAATGTAATGAATACACCGTAAATGTATATAAAGAATGTCTTTAGAGTATTCGATTTAGTTGTATAGAGCAAAATTAGTTGAATTTTTAACAAAATTTATCTCTTTTTTATGATAATATTTTATTTATTATCATATTATATTTTATTTATATTATTTACATTTCTTATTTTGGTAATATATAACATTTTTGTGTTTGCTTATTTTTTTCTTGAATATTGCACGACTATTTTATGAGCCTTTTTAGAAAAATTTATGGTTTTAATATTTAACTTACCGAAATCTGATAAATTTACTTTTTCCAGGAACGGATCAGCGACAGGCAGCTAAAAAAAATAAAATAATTAATATTAAAAAAATAATTTGTAACAGAAATTTAGACATGAAATTATTAAATGAGCAACATGTTCAGGCCATGATATAATTTCTTATCTATTAGTGTAAATTTCCGGTTGAAACGTTTGGTTTCAAAAATTTAGCTTTTCATTTGTTAGAAAAACTGATTTGTTGATTGCCTTACCGAACCATTCGGTTGCGGCAACCAAAGTAGTTGTAACAACCTCTTAATTCGATGTATTCAGCTGTAAACATCTGTAACGTTTATTTAGATTTATAAAGTTATATTAATCTTGAAAAAAATAATATTTATTTAATTTAATTACGTAGCTAATAAAACATTAACCCGAACCATTCTAGTGATCATGAATGATGATCAGTTACAAAAAAAAAACATGTAATGGTGAGAGCAAAGCACAAACAAATCCAATCTCAATCATTATTTCTTCGTAACTAATGTAGATAAGGATGTAGAACAATTTCAAGTTTTTTTTTTTTTTTTTTTTTTTTGGAATATCTACTAAGATCCACAGCACTCAGACAGACTATATCCATTGTACTGTGAAATCTATTCCCTACAATTTTGTGGTTAATATCACCACGAGCGCCCATGCCCAAGCCGGGATTCGAACCCGAGACCTTCAGCTGCTGAGGCCGGCAGTTAATCCTCTGTCCCATTTTTAAATGGTACACCGAAAAAATTACTGTAGTAAATTATACTACATTTCTGTCTTCGTTTTTACTACAGTTCTACTACATTTTGATCGTTTTTTAATACATTTGTATTAATTTGTCAGGATTTTACTACACAATATCTTAGAAATTCGTTTTCTACATATTGCAGAATATGTAGTATGTATTTGTTTTCTGTGGTTTTTATTTTTGAAATATGTGTACTACATAATACATAAAATGTATGGTACAATTATTGTGTGTATTATAGTTTAAAAATTAAATTATAAATTATTTACATCTTATTATAAATTCTTCTATAAAATATATTCTATAAATTTACTATAAATTCCCCTGTATACAAAAATATGTATCACTGAAAGTTAATTGTTTTTATAAAATTTTGATTAAAATTTTTAAATACATTTGTCTTATTTTTTACTACATCATGTATTGAAAATTCGTTCTCTACATATTGCACAAACTGTATTGATATTTTTTTTTCTTTCATTTGAATTCGTGTGGGATCACTGACGAACGAATTACGAAAGGTCGCCCCTCTTGCAGGTATAAACGAATTCTTTGGATTCATATTGCAGAATCTGGTTTTGTTGTTGTTGTTTTTTTGCACACGACGGATGACTGCATTTTTGTCTTCAATGTTCGCTCTCTCATTTTTCGATCGCCGCCTGTATTCTGTTCAGGCAGTAATAGTTGATATGACATATCATATTATTCTTATGTGTTTTAACCGAAAAGAAACACTTAAGTGCTTGCCATTCCTTTGAATCGCTTCCATCTTATGATCAGGAAATTTTTTGTTTTATTTATATTTATATTTTTATTTATTTATTTATTTATATATTTATGTGTACATTTTTTGAGGTTGTGGGTAACAATCTCTAGTTGTATTTGTACTATACAACTAAATAGTTTTCAGATTTATAATTCTTGTATCTTATTTTTGGTATTAAACAATTATATTAATATTCATTCATATAATTTTCCGAATTAATAAAAATAAATATGTTATTTAATAAATGATCACAACTAAGTAAAATAACTACATATTATTGTAAAATTAAAAGCATATGTAGTATTTTCTGTAAATAGGTTTTTTTAATAGGTTTTTTAATACATATGTATCGAAATTTTATATAGAAAAGCTGTTAAACTATGTAGTAATTTTCCATATAAAAACAACTACATCAGTTTAGTAAAAATAAATACATATGCTTTTGGACGTAAATCAAATATATATGTATTTATTTTAAAGACATTTTTAGTTATTTTTAATACAGTATTTTTTCGGTGTAGTGTCTCAAATTATAGTACAATTTAAAAACGTGAAAAAAGTGAAACATTTCAAAAAATAAGAAGAAAAAATCATTTTATTGTGTAATTATCGAAAAATAACAAATTTACTCGGTTTTTCAAAATTTTATTTGTTTTATGGACCAAATGCAGACTGATGCATTACATTCATACGCACATTTCAACATAAATTTCTCCGAATACACATTACATTGAGTACTTTTAATACTTTTTATATGTGCATCTAAAAGTATGCTTCTGTAGTATTATTTTTAACATGTAGTATTTATCGATGTAAATAATTCAGGTGGTCATTCTATGACTCAAAAAAATAAAAAAAAAAACAAAAATAAAAAATTCTGCACCCAGTTTAGATACAGGGTGAAGACACAGAGATGCATATTACTGACATAACCTAATTAAGAAAATTAGTTCTAAAGTATAATCTGTATATAAATGAATAACAATGTTTCAGAAACATCTTCGCACCCTATTTACGTACCTTTTTAAAAGGTAAAGGGTTTTTCAATAAGAGCGCTACAAATAAAACAAAAACAAATAAAACAAAAACGGTTTTGGATATCAATGAAATTCTTTATTCCTGTAAAAGTACGTTTGATGCCATTATGTATGGAACTCGATTTCTTTTGCATGGTCACCACGGGCACGCTTGCAGAAGTCCAGACGCTGAATCCAATTTTCGACGGTTTTCAAGCATCACGTTCGATATTCGTACGAAGTTTATCAATCGTTGGCATAGACTTGACGTAGCCCCACAGGAAATAGTCTAACGGCGTCAAATCGCACGACCGAGGCGGCCAATCGACTGGACCATTTCGTGAGATAACACGTTCTCCAAACTTGGTTTCCAATAAATTGATTGTGGCATTCGCTGTGTGGCTTGTGGCGCCGTCCTGTTGGAACCTCATGTCCTCCAAATCCATATCATCCAATTGGTGCCAAAAATATTCGGTTATCATTAAACGGTAGCGATTCCCATTCACAGTAACGTGCCGGTCTTGATCATCACGGAAGAAGTACGGCACATTGACGCCGCCGGCCAATAAAACGCACCAAACCGTAATTTTTTCGGGATGCAATGACGACTCATGGAGTACGTGTGGATTGCTGTCTGACCAATAACGCATATTTTGTTTATTGAAGAAGCCATTCAGCCAGAAATGAGCCTCATAGCTGAAGATGATTTTTCGATGAAAATCCGAATCATTTTCAAGTTGTTACTCAGCCCAATTCACGAACATACGACGCTTCTGGTGGTCAAGCGGCTTCAGTTCTTGCGTCAATTTGATTTTGTAAGCATGTAGGCCAAGATCTTTTTGCAAAATTCGCCACAAGGACGTCACAGAGATGCCCAACGCTTGAGAACGACGTGTGAGAGACACATTTGGTCTTTCTTCAACTGAAGCCTCAGCGGTAGCAATATTCTCGACACTACGGGCACTTCTTTGTCTCACTGGTACGGGAACATTTTGTACTGTGCCTGTGGATTCAAATTTTTCCACTAGACGCTCAATTGTTGATCTGCTAGGACGATTATGACGACCAAAAATTGGACGTAGTGCTCTTAACGTTGAGGCCACTGACTCTGAATGTCGGTAGTAAATTTTAATAATTTTGACTCGTTGTTGGCTCGTATATCTTTCCATCATGAAATTGCAAATCTTACTGAAGACAAATTTCAAAAGAGCGGCAAGAAATATGGCGTCGTTTGCTGTCCCTGTCGCTCTACTTTTGTAGCGTCCCATTTGAAAAACCCTGTACGTAAAGTTGAAATTTACAAAAATAAAAATACAAATTTTTACATCAATGAACCAAGCACACTGTATAACATTTTTTGTTTGCCTGCTTGTTTAGGAGTTATCAACATTTTCATAATTGACTGTTACGTTACATTATTTGGAAGTAGATTTTAAGTTGCCTAACATTGTTGAAAAAGTGTGTTATTCTGGTCGATTATTTTTAACATGCAGTACATAATTTCTAAGCTTTAGAATGAAAAGTAATAGATTTAATTTTAATTACGCTGAAACATTTTTTTTTTAGTTCAATGGAAGCAAAAATGTTCGAACTGTTAAATCATTCAGATAAAAAGTAAAAAAAAAATTAAAAATGCTTCAATGATTAAATTTCACAATACATTAATTTATTATTTTTACGATTAGACATTCAAGAAGTACCAAGAAATTGACATTAAATTCAAAGGAATCAGTAATACTGTAATTATTGATTGAACTTATTGTTTTGTATTTTGTTTTATGCGTTTTGTTTTTTTTTATACTCGACACTCATTTTTTTTTGGTTTGTTTTGGTTTTTATCGCATTTGCAAACCTCGTCCTGATATATCCTGACACCCAGTAGACAAATAAACATTCGGGATAGTACCTTAAAGAAGTTTTAACGATATGAAATATATTATATATTATGAAAAATATTTCGAAATTGAATTGAATATTTTTTAAATTATTGTCAAAAAATAAAATTGTCTGAACAAATAAAATTTGTTTATCTCGTTATCAACTCGATATCGTTCGCGACAAAAATAATGATATCGTTATAGATATAATATAATAATAGTTTGGCACTACAGTCCTGTATAGAACTTCGGCCGAGCTCTCTCACCATTTTGAGCTGTGCGTGTTATATTTGTACTCAAAGTGGTGGGACCTACAGTTTATTGCCGAATCCGAACGGCGGGTGAGAGCTTTTCATAGGCAATGGATTTACACTCGTAGGTTTGCCATTTACTTACGAGAGGTAGCGCGGTATAGAAAAATGTTTCTATGAAAAGATGTTGTTAGCCCCAGTCCAGGCTTGAACCGAGGACCTTTCGGCTCGCAGTCCAACGCACTAACCACTGAGCTACCGCGGCTACTCGTTATAGATAGGTTGGTTTTTTTTTTAAACTTTATAATTCTCGTATCATTTTTGATTATCGAAAATGATAATTTGGGCCTATAAATGATATCTTTTCGATATCGTCAAAATATCGCTTGGTTTGCAGGGAATACAGAAGATTTCAGGTTAAATATATAATTTTCATAACATTTTTTATTACGAAGGTAATCAAATTTATAATAAATATTTTTTATTTAATAGTATAAAAACGTGTGTAATCGTGTATCGGATATTACGTTTTATTTAATTTTATTACTTTACATTTTTAAGTGTACCATAAAAATAAACACCTGAAAATCACATTCATGAAAAATATGGTATTTTACAAAAATAAAGTGTTTTGATGATGAATACAGATGAATTGGTGAAATTTACTATGATCCTCATACATTTCGTTTCTGCATTACACCGAGGGTAAAAGTGAAAACTTAAATAAAAAAAGTAATAAATTTAAGAAC
This sequence comes from Dryomyza anilis, assembly GCA_951804985.1. NCBI lineage: Eukaryota > Metazoa > Arthropoda > Insecta > Diptera > Dryomyzidae > Dryomyza > Dryomyza anilis. The sequence continues at coordinate 27,554,037 of OX638132.1, read as the reverse complement.
TTTGTTTTTATTTAACTCGTAGTTGTTTTAATTAAAATTAAATATTTCTTATTTAAACCTGAATTAAATATTTTATATTTGAATTTATTACGTGGAGCATATTAACGAGCAACATATTAAACAAAAACATATTAAAGAGAAACCTATTAAAGAGCAACATATTTCAATGAGGTGACACTCGTGTAAATTGATTTAAGCAATAATATCGTGAGAATAACGTGTTCGAATTCAATCATATTTCTCTGTCGACGCTATCTCTTTCTAAAATTTTCTGTTTTCCGATTGATAATCATGTTCATTTTAATTAATAACATTATTACCTATCATACATAATATTAGTGTTTTAAATTCAAAAGAATTCTTTATAATTTTCTAAATCAAAGTATGGCTTGATCACCCATTAGATTTTCCACTGCATTTGACGACGTTGATTGCTAATTTAAACTCCAACACAAGTGAATTTGTGATTTGTGTGTAATGGGCACAATACAACGATACAAAACCCAGAGATAAATATTTCTGTAAACAATATTTTCGCTGTATCTGCGAACTACACACAACATAGTGAAGCACATCGCATAGATATAATGGGGGCACGGCACAAAAACATTTAGTATATGCCGGGGTTTTATAAATTGTATCCAAAAAAGTGATTAGTGTCATATTTTTGTGATTTTTCTTTAATTGTGATACAATTTGGAGTATTTTATCTAAGTTGGGTTCATAATGTTTAGAATATTATATTATATAAAAAATGTAGTGATAAATCTTGTGTAAAAATAAACCAATGGATTTATTTATATTTTAAATATCTTAAACTATTCAGAAAAAAATCTCAATTGAACAAAAATTCAGCTTTTTCTCAATAAATATGAAAAAACATCTTTTAATTCCCGATATCATAATTTAGTTGTGTGACTTTTTTGTTATTTGAAAATCACAGATAAATATCAACGCACCATGTAGAAATAAATCGAGGTTCCCTCGGTGGGTCGGCCAATGAAAAATATATAATTTTTCAAATAGTCATACAAAATATACCAGAATTCATAAAATGTACTCAAATTACTAATGACGAAGCTCCGTCTAGACGTAAAAAAGGGCTATTCATATAACTCATAGGCCCATGTTCACAAAAAAATGTTCTGACTGAAAAAGAGGATTTACCAGTTCCAATGGACTCTTTCGACTGAAGAACAAACATTTTGTAAATCATAATGATCGATTTAAATAAACGTATGACTGAATTTATTTTAAATACCGTAGAAAGTGACAAAAAGTATAAAAGAAATCGTCGAAAATCAAAATCCAATTTTTAGGGCCGATTGGGAGTTAAAAGACATAATTTCTCAGTTAGCTACTGCGGTCATGATATAGTTTTTTTTTATAGTTTTGCATTGAATTTAAAACGAATTCGAACCGTTGAAGTCAAATAAAGCAGGTTAAAGCAAGCGTCGTTAGCTCGTCTGGTTAGTGCATTGGACTACGAGCTAAAAAGTCGTTGGTGTGTTCGACTACGAGCCGAAAGGTCCCCGGTTCGTTCCCCATCGACTGTCAACATCTTTTTCATAGAAAACATTTTTCTTATCGACATGGCAAACCTACGAGAGTAAACATTGTCTATGAAAAGCTTTCACCCCGACGTTCGAAGTCGGTATTAAACTGTAGGTCCCACCACTTTGAGTACAAATATAACACTCACAACTCAAATGGTAAGAGAGCTCGGCCTAAGTTCTACACAGGACTATAACGCCAAACTATTATAATCAACCGCTTTGAACGTATTCAAAAATCAGTAAATTGAAATTTTCAAACCAATTTCCAGATATGATAATACTATTTTCCTAACAAATATTCTAAAGAACTCAAAATATTTGGAGTGATTTAAAACAAAAACAGTAATGAAAGTTAGGTCACATGGGAAATTTTAAACTTTTGGTTTTAGTAAAAATTACGAAATTTATAGTCAGACTAAGCCGACTATAAACACTCTACACAGATGTGTTAACGTGTGTGGTTACCGTTTATAGTGCTCCCTTCCGAGGTCCCTAGGGTTTAAGAATTCTGAAAATAACTGCAAACAAGCAATTTTGAAAGAATTTCCTTTCATTTGAGTACATATGTACAAATGGGTTCGAAATTAAAATTTTTGTTCGGGCAACACATGTCGTTTCTTGGGAAACCCATTATTTTTTATATTTGAGCATAAAATCAATATATATTTAAACAAAAAAGTTTACTTCGGGCAATAGAAAGGAAAATTCACCCATAGATGTCAGTGTTATATTATATTTTTGAATATAAGAGGTCTGTCATGCCCAGACCGATCATTTCAAGACAGCGTTGTTATATAAATAATCTAAATTAGGGAGTTTCATACATTTAGCTTTTCTAGTTTTCCTGTAAGCGTGATTTCAATATATAGAAAGACGAAAATCGATAAATCGATTCAGTAGGTTATGCTGATCAAGAATATAAAAACTTTTCCATAGCGATATGCCTTCTTCTGGGTGCTACAAACGGCAACTAAACTGAATATACCAGGGTATACCCCCTGGTATAGGGAAAGAAAATTAATTATAGTCAAAGCTTCAAAATAAATCAATTCTGGTCAAATTTTACCCTATACGTAAATCCACAATCAAGTCTAGATCGATCATACTCGTCATGTAACTAGTCGGATTATGACCATGTAAAAATACAATGAGCAGTCCCAAAATGAAATTGTATTGTGATATCTTCAGATCGAAAAATGTATTTGCGGTATTCCAGGACTGAAACCCCTAATATATGGACATGGACTCACTTCTGAACGTGACTGCAACCACGATGGATCGTCGAACTCACTGCGTCGTCGCACACGATTTCGCAACGGCGAATAACTCAGCGCATTATTTCGCGAACTCTCTCGCGACGGCTTGAAGATCACTTGAGGCTGCAACTGTGCATGTGTGAGTGGACGCGACGGCACATCTGGTGGTTGGTAATGCGAATGACCCAGTGATAGACGATTGTAACGCGTTGTGCCAAGACTGTTGCCGAAGCTTCGCGTATTCGCAGCATCGCTGTCGCGACGACTGACATGACGCGACTGTCGTATACCGTCCAGACGATCGTTTAGCTCGTTAAGTCTTTTGCGTACTATCGGTGAGGTGCTGAGCGAGCGAGATTTACGTGATGATGATGCTGCGGTGAAGCCATAAGCTGCGAAAGCTGGCGATGGCTGCGACGGCTGACCACCGTCCGCACCGCTCAGGCGTATTTCGGGCGGTGCCTGAGATTTGTTGTGGCCACACGGCGACGCACTGACACGAAAATTATTTGATGCAGTTTCGTAGTTTGAATAACGTCGATACATTATTCAATATTAAAACTTTTAAAAATATAAAAAAAAAAACGCTGTAAAAAACGCGGCACAGCGCACGTCTAACCGCTTGCAAGAAAAACTTCAAACTGGTTGATCGCAGCAGCTGAAGCGAGTCACAAAAACACGGCAAAATCGACAAACGCGCAGACAAATTTATAAACAAAACGGAAAACGACGTAGCAAGCAATACGAAGGAAAAACATTAGCTGCGGTGAATTCCAAAAACCGACGAAGACTCAAAAGAAAAACCCATGTTAATAAATAAATTGCATAAATTACACTCGAGGGCAGGAGAAAAAAATTTAGTTGAGTTGAGTCTGAACTTAAATCCATTTTCACTGAAATTACAATAGCAAAAAGAAACAAATCAACGACCGCGAGTGGTAGGTACTCGGTGAGTCAAGCATGACGTGATAACAAGAGCTATTACTACGCGAGAGCCATCGCAAGATAAGCTCAGATAAACAACTGAAGTGTGTGTGGTGAGTATGAGTGAAATAAACAAACACTCAATTCAACTCGATGACTTGAACAATGCGATCGCACACGAAATTCGCGCGCCTCTCCCCACATTTCAACCCCCCTCAAGTACCATCTACTCATCATCGAGCATTATTTAGTTTATATTTTAAAACGGTGATTCATATCTACTTTTGAGTGCGTAAATTAAGAGAGAGAGAGAGTCTTACGACTCGTACCAGGGATAAAAAGAACCGGTATTTCGTAGAACATTAAACGATACAAACCAGAGCTCGGATTCCATATTTATACGCATTCCATATCTCTGTAGTTTTCCCTAAAAATCTCAAAACATAACTTTTAACACGAAATATATATCAACCACAATCACGAAATTTAGATCATCGTTATTTATCTCCTTACAAATTTTGCCGATATTGGACAGAGGTCAGTGACACCTTCCATATAATCAATACTTTTAAAAAGCTATAAAAGTAATGCTCCTGACTTATAAAAAGTAGTAGTGGTCCACATTTTTTTGAAATTGAGTTTTTGATGACATATGATAGCTTTTTATATTGGTATCGTCGTTTGGTACCAAATCATTCATATCCGAAGTATATGCACTGAGATACCAGTAAATTACGCAATATATCCGTATTAAAAACTAATGGAATCACTATACCTTTTACAAAATTATACTATCAATGTTGAATATCATAAAATTATCATTGCCAATCATTAAAAATATAGTTGAAAATGTTTTATCGTTGAAAAAGAAATATTTGCCTATGATGAATTTGTGATTTTACCACTAAAATATCATTGCTATGAGAGTGACATCGGCATTACCACCACGCATCTGAAGGTTAAAACCACGAATTTTAATATAATTTTACATTTATACAAAAAAAATGCTATTGTATGAAACAAAATTTTGTTACAATTTTTTGGGGAAAAAAGGATCAAGTCAAGTTACATGGAAAATTTAACTTTTTAAATAAATAATAAGATATAAATAATAAGATATATTTTTTTTAAACAAAAAATCGCAAAATTTGCAATTTTAAACAGTTTTTATTGATTTTTCAGCTAATTAAAAAAATGGACTTAACCCTTTTTTGCACCAAACCCTTCAATTGGTGCCAAAAAACCAATTTATGAACCAAAAAGTTGTATTGCGGAAATCGATAGCTGATATCATGACACCCAGAAAAAAATACTACATAAATAATAGTTTTTTACTATTAAAAATAGTCAATAGGATAAAATACCATGACATTGCCATTGAATTTATATGAAAAGATTTATTTTTTGCATACTATTAAATCAATAATTGTCCTATTGACCAATTTTAATGGTATTTGAGGGAATTTTTTTCTGGGTGGAGATATTACTAAATAGAAAATTCTTAGGGCCAGTTTTTCAGTGCTCGTTTAAACGTAGTTTAAACTCCGTTTAATTAATCTTCTCTTTAAATTAAACGTCGTTTAATTTTGTTAGCAGTTTTTCAGTGATAGTTTAAAATGAACACAGACCAAGACAATACATATGGCACCACAGGCAAATGACAAATAATTCTATCGATTTTGACTTCTGATAAATGTCATTCAAAATTAAATAAATAAAAAAATTGTTTCAGAAAAATAACATTAATGTATTTTTAAATTTAAACAAGACATCGAGCAACTAAAGTGCACGTGAGACTTTGTTTTAATGCGTAGTGTGCAAAAATACAAAAATTAATAATAATTTGTGAAACAGCGCAGCGACGGAATATAGTGAAAAGTGTTGTGAAAAAAATGCATGTCAAAAACTTTGAAAGTTTAAACGTAGTTTAAACCATTAGCATCGGTCGTTTAAACTAAGTTTAAACGATGGTTGAAATTCACTGAAAAAATCTATTTTGATTTGAAACGAAGTTTAAACCACAAACAAAGTTCAACTAGCACTGAAAAACTGGCCCTTAGTTAATATCAACGTAAATATAATAAAACACGATTCAATGTGGTTACGATTGGGACTCAATTGGGTTCTGACCAAATCCCAAAGGAACCAATTTGTTCAAAAAAAATGTCCAATGACGCTGTTGGGTTCTGGCCAAACCCCAAAGGAACCAATTGTCCAAAAAATGTCCTATGGCGTAGTTGAGTTATGGCCAAACAGCAAATGTATTCATTTTACAAATAAAACAAAAATGTCCAATGCCGCATATGGATGTGAATCATAAACGCATTGGAACTGTTTCAATCAAAAATGTTCAAATGACGCACCTGAAATACCATGTCATCAATGAAAAATCAAGAAATTAAACTATCAATTGAAGGTGATCAACATTTTTGTAATTTCTTACGCTCAAAAATGTATATTAGGATATCTGTATCTAAAATACATATATGCTTTTATTCGAGGCAAAATTAAAAATGTACTTTTGTTAGTAGAGGAAATATAAACAAGTTTGTATTCGTGGGAAAGATAAATATATGCTTCTGTTCGTGAAGAAAATGAGAATTAGATTATGTTCGTGGCTAATAATAATTTAATGCTTATTTCGTAGATAAAATAAATGTATGCTTGTTTTAATGACATTTTTAATGTACCGGTTTTCGAAAGAAAAATGAAACGGGTAGGTTTTAGTAAGACGATTCAATATTTAAAGAGCGTTTTTCTATCATTCGAAATGAATGCCTATTAGACGAAGGTGATGTAATTTTAAAGAAGTTTCAATGTTTAAAAAGTCAAATAACATGAAATAAAAATACGATTGTCGAAATTTTGAAGTAAAATTTTCGTTTCGTCGTACATGTACATCATACTAATGAATTCCGTTATTCAAACCATGATACATTGTATTGAAGAACCATTCATAATATTAATGACTCATGATATCAATATTATGAATGCGATCATAAATATGATGAACGCTTGATAACTGTCGAAAAATTGTTCTTCAATATGATGAAAAATATGTATGTGAAAAATTGTATGTGAAAAATATGTCATATTAATGAACAAGAACATAAAATACAACATATTTTACTTACGGACTGCGTCGAATAAAATTGTCCGCAACAAAAATTTACTAAAGCCCAGTATCTCTCAATCGGCCTGAGTTCTGGACAGTTTGGTGGATTGGCTTCTCTAGGCACCAAAATCTTTGCATTTTGTGGGATCTACTCTAAGGCCGTTTTGCTGTAGTGACATGAAGCGAGGTCAGGCCAAAATAATGTGGACACTTCATGTTGGCGTAAAAATGGAAGCAATCTCTTTTTCAAGCATTCCTTCACATATATTTCGCTATTAATTGTACCCGATGTCACGAATGAGCTGCACCTTTTTCCACAACTGCAAATTGCCTGCCAAACAAGGAATTTCTTTGGGAATTTTGTCATTTTTTTTTTATTTGAATTTTTCAGCGACATTTCCTCGAGAATCGGCTGTATAAAATTCCTGCCCAGGTAGCTGGGCAGGAATTTTATACAGCCGCTATAACATAAGTTTCGTCGTCCATTATGCAGCAATCGAATTTAAAAAAAAAAATCTTGGTTCAGCTTTTTAGCTCGTTGTTTTGCGGTTTCATTCTTGACGGTATTTCTATCCGGAACTTTTTGGACCTTGTACGTCTCCAGCTTCTTTCTTAGTCCTGCGCACGAAAGATTCTGAGCAATCCGTCTTTCTCGCCAATTTCCTTCCGGATATGCTTGGATCTTTCTTTAAAATATTCACAACCTTCTTCGACTTTTCACGATCAAATGGGCTTTTTTTTACCAGAACCTTTCTTCCGATCAATACTCAGGTCTTCCTTAAAGCGGTTGATAACGCGAGAAATGGTCTTAGGGTTAGCCCCTACCTCCTTGGCAATTTTTTTAAAAGACCAACTAGGTTTTTTTTGAAAATTTTTAATTATATTTTCTCGCACTTCCACTTCGTTTGCCATTTTCGCGTTTAATAAATTTTGTATTGACTATAACTGACACAAATTATTTTCTGCCATTTAATTCAGAGCTACTATGATCAAATTTTTTTAATTTGAATCTTGCAATAGCACATTATGGGAAGATATGTAACGGACAATTTTATTCGACGCAGTCCTTAATATTGAAGAATGCTGTTCATCAAACCATTTTTCAATCAAAATATTTAATTTTCGTTCATTTTTTTGCTGTACTTCTTGTATTTTATTTATTATATATTAATATTTCTTATTTATTAATATAAATTAAATAAAAAATACATAAAAAGTTATATTTATAAAAAATATATTAAAAAAAAAAATGGTTTTATTAAATTTTTTTTTTCGAAAACATTTTTTTTGTAAATTTTTTTTTTGTAAAACTTTTTTTCGAAAATTTTTTGATTTTTTTTTTTTGATATTTTTTTTAAATTTATTTTTCTGTTATTTTTAAATAACATTTTTACAACAAAACTCTTTTTTATTATTATTTGATTTGAAAAATTCGTAAAAAGGTTAATATTCATAAATATTATAAAGAAATTCATCAATATGACGATTCAAATTCATTGTATTGAATATTTCGTTCTTCACTATGATGTTCGATAGTACGAATAATTTCATAGATATAATGAATACGTCATTTAATGAACGGTGGTAACAATATGATGATAGTTAATGAAAAAAATTAATAATATTTATGAATAAATTCATCATAGTGATGAATTTTTTTTCTGTGTTCGTTTCAAAATACAGAATGTGGATATAAGTTACGTGACCATAACATAACAGAACCTTTCAAACGATATCGGTACCGTTTCATAGAAATTTGTAACGGAAATCTTTTCCCTGATACATATTTCGCATAAGATACTTACTACAGGTTAATAATATTTACCTCTTCAAGAAAGAATATTTATTATTTGTAGTATCAACAGATAAGAAATGCTTGCGAAACCAGTTCGTTTTTTATTTACATTTTTAGTTCCTCATTAAAATAAATCGTAATAAAGATAGCAAAATTTAATTATCTACTTACGGCATATCAGTGCCGTAAATAAGTGTTATAAACCAAGTAAATATTGACCGACCCGACTATTTAGCTAGTTATGACTGGCAAGCAAATGCGTAGTCGAAAATTCGATTTTTATTTATATGGCGAAATTATGGAATCAAGAGTTATACATTTGCCACATATTTTGTTGACTTTTGCTACAAATAAAATAATATACGATATTTGTCAAACATTATCAATTAGTACAAACAAAAACTTAGCAAAAGCTCTTTGCGTTAATTTTAGTTGATGCAAGAACCAAATATTATTGTTTGGCACCTTCTACTTATGCACACAGGCTAAACAACAAAAACGCTTTAAGCTTTTTTCTTCTATATAAAGTAGATGCCTTCTTGCAAAAAGCTTCTGAGAAAATTCTAGTGATCCGTTCAGCGTTCGCGAGTATGGGTATTATACAGTAAAAGCACATTTAGAAATATGCAAAAAATAATGAATTGAAAGACCGACAATTTAGTTTACTTTTAAACTGTTACTAATAATAATAATTTATATGGACATTCCGAGACAAAATTTTTGACATATTTCTAGAACATTTCGGGCATATTTCAGGCACAGCTAAATGGAATATCTTGGGAAGTGTACAGCAGGTTGTAAAATTTGATGGCATTTTAATGGCAGATTCACGGCATATTTGGGGAACGAGCAGAAAACAGACAGCATTTGATACAAACTCCGCCTTCGTCTCTTTGAAATATGTCGAGACAATGTTTCTGAACTGCCTAGACCATGCCAAAAATTTTGTCCGCGAATATATCGTACATTTATTCAAATCATTTTTATTATATGTATTAATTCTGTAAAAATGTGACGAATATCTACAGTAAGAGAATAATTTGGGATACCTAGTATTTTATTAGCACATTTCCTCTTAACCCTAAAATACACCTTGTAATACCCTACCCTCTTCAGCATAATTAGGTATTAAATACCGCGATTACAGACATAGTTGCCAGATGATATTCCCACACGAATTACATTTTTCCCTCATTAAAAATTCTCACAATATCCCACAATATTCTCATAAATTCTCACCACAGTCGGTCTATTCGAGCGATGTTTTTTATGTTAAGTGATCCCTAGACGCGGTAGCTCAGTGGTTAGAGCGTTGGACTACGAGCCTAAAGGTCCCCGGTTCTAGCCTGGACTGGGGCTAACAACATCTTTTCATAGAAACATTTTTCTATACCGCGCTACCTCTCGGCAGTAAATGGCAAACCTACGAGAGTAAAACCATTGCCTATGAAGAGCTCTCACCCGCCGTTCGGATTCGCCAATAAACTATACGTCCCACCAATTTGAGTACAAATATAACACGCACAGCTCAAAGTGGTGAGAGAGCTCGGCCGAAGTTCTATACAGGACTGTAGCGCCAAACTATTATTATTATTCCTATATTTGTCAAAACCTAGATTTTTTCTTGCCACCTAAGAGTTTTTAAAGTGATAATTTGTAATAAATGTATAACATATTTTTATCTCCGTCAAAGAGTACCACTGCATAACACGATAAAAGGCAACAACAAAATAAACAATATATTGCAACATTTTTGACACATTCAATCGAAATAAAATATGTCAGACTCAATAAAAAATACAATTTTTAGTTTTTATAACCCACACTAAAAGTAAATGGGCAAATCACTTTGGCTACACGTTTGTAGCACCCAGAAAGTGGCGTGAAAATGTTAATATATATATGCCTTGATAAGCGTTACCCCCTGAGTCGATTTAACTAAATCCGCTTGTTTCTACCTACAGAAAATCTAAAAGAGTTAAATCAATAAAACTCCGAAGTTAAATTACTTATATACCAACCAGTGATGCCAACTGGAGGTGAATTTCTTAATTTGTGGGGAATTTAAGTCTTAGTGGGTAATCGGGACCACTTTTGGCGGGGAATTTCAAATTAGGATCTGTTACATTTTCTAGAATTTTAAGGATTAGAATATAGGGGCATCTTTCAACTGATCGAATTTCATATGAACATTTTAAAACAATCGTTTTTACTTTTAGATTCGATATCTTAGTACAATAAATAATTTTTGAAATTCATTTAAACAGCATGCTTTGACTTCAACGTTTTCAATTCGTTTAAAACTAATAAATTCAAAATCGTTTGTTTAGGATTTTGCAGGTAAAAACTCGAAAACGATCGAAAACTGGAACATACCTCTATATGACATACATGTGAAAGATCATAATTTAGCTTATAATAAACACAATCTATTAAATACGATTTTTAGATCTAGATAAATTCCCTTAACATTTTTTGAATGTATCTAATGTTATGTTTTTAAATAAAGGTTCAATTTTGACTTAATGTAAGACATGAAAATTTTCCCCTTAATAGTTGAAAAAATATTGTTTTCAGTATTTTAAAGATTGCGATTATTGGGAATTTAAAATTTCGAAACTAAAAATATCAATGACAAAAATGTAGTAAAAAATGATCAAAATAAAAAAAAATCGAAAATAATATATATTTACAATCGCACATTTGTTTATACAGGTCTTTAAATTGTTAAATTTAATTTTCGAAATAGTTTGCTCCTATTCAAAAATTTTTTTATCTGCATAAATTGTCCAGTTTCAGTACTATTTTAGACCAAGTTTAATATAATTAATTTGTTTAATCTGATCCATTTTTTCAGTCACATTATTCACATATATTTAAAATTTCATATTAACTGAGTACTAATTGTCTATCTATCTGTCTATAAAGTTTAAAGAAATTCGGACATTTTGATTTCGAACTATAGATTTTGAAACATTTATGTCATTTGAAAATTAGAAAAATCAAAAAATAAATAAAAAATAATAAATGAATAACATATTGCGTACTATTTATTCCATGGATTATATCGATTTTTATTTAAAATTTAGTAAAAACACTATTTATTCTCAGTGTATTTAAATTAAATTTTGCTAAAAATATTGGGGGAAATGAAAATATGAGTTGGCATCACCGAATCCAACGCTTTGTCATCGGTCGACCTTTGGCAGAAGTATCTCCCATTTTTGAATATATATACCTCACATAGCAGTAAATCTATAGATAACTTTACCGGAAAAAGTGTACTTTGTCCCTAAGGTACAAAACTTATCTATTAATTCATAATAAATGAAATTCATAAATCAAGAACTATTGTTCTTAGTTATTTTCAACCGACAGCCACTAACAAACAGATGGTGATGACAGACGGACACCGCAGCGATTATTTCAGACCAAGGTGTATTAAGCAAGGTGAGGAAAATACGAAAAGGCTAAAAAAAAACTGTCCTCATATCGGCATTTCCGGACGAGACATTCCTACGCTTAAAACTTTAATATTTCGAAAACTTTAATACTTGATTTTTTTATCAAGTAGTATTTAAATATTACTAAACAATTGCAAAAAAGAAATAATAAAGAATTCTATACCGTAGATCAACAGGTATTCATTAAATAGGTGTCGTTTCGGACGGGACAAAAACGGACAACAAAGAGAGCAGTTCTTATAATTTCCTCACCTTGTACACCTTGTAACAGGAAAAAAAGCAAAAAAAAAGCAAAACCGATGGAAACAACTACAGTTACACGAAGAGGTGTTCTTCAAATTTACGAAGATTACATCAACAATTTTGGGTTTTCTTTTTTGGTTTTTAAGACTCAATAAATAACCTTCTCAAAATCCAAAAGAATACACCTTGTGTCCTTTTTTAATAACTAAGAAATTTGCTTTCCTCATATTCAGATGATAAATTCTGAAAATGACGCATTGGTTTAATTTTATGTTTAGTTTGTTATAATTGTACACAAGATACACAAATAAAAATGGTGAAGCAATCTAAAAAATCTTAGTGAATACGAATAAAGTTTAAGGTTAGAATTAGGCTTCGTCTTTTGCGTTTTTTCGGCTACAACTGTCATCGATTTGTAATCGAAAACTGACTAAAATTGGCCCCATCTCCTTAATTCTTATTACACAATTATAACAAAAGTATTATTAAAAAAAAAAAAATAATTTCCAAAACTTTATCGAACCTACAGCTCTTTTCCCCATTTTAGATATATTTGGTAGACAACTTACCCCTCGGGAGTCTCTAAACAATATGGCTGCATGATATGGATCTAGAGTACCGTCGCCTCTTAAGCTTCGTCCGGCAGCACCTACGGAAGCACGTCGTTTCTCGAGATCAGCGGAAGCACGTCGCATATGAGCACCTAGCGATTAGAAAAACACAATGAAAACGATTAGTAAAGAATTGCATTTTAATAAAAATAGCTTATCATATGTAAAACAACAGCAAGTACCAGATTAAAATACGATTTTCAAATATATGAATAATAAAATATATGAAAAAAATATGAAGTATGGCCATCCACGACGTCAAGTGCAATACGTGGTGGCAGCAAACGTTATAAATAATTTGTGTGGGTGATGCGAAAATTGGTGACTGTATAAGAGAGAGAGTGATTAACAAAACATAAAAATGGCACAACGATCACTTTGTTAGTAGGGATTTCTGGGATTTACCTGTGGGATTAGTTGTAAACTTGACCTTTGACTTATCATTCTGTTTTTTACCTTCTTTCACGATGCGCTCATAGATCTTGTACGTGGCGCCACAATCTTCTAATATCTTATTCGGACGACTCAGCGTATTCACATCCAGACTTTTAGAGCGTGTGCGAAAATTTTCTTGTGGATCATTCAAGGGCGAGGTGCACACGCTGTTCGCGGTGTTGTCGTGAGATTTGCGTGGCCAGATGTGTACCTTCTTGCCAAAGTGCTTTAACATCTCCTGTATCGAATGATGATGATGATTATTGTGATGATGATTACTATGATGGTGGTGGTGTTGATGATCCTTCGACTTTGACTTGTGCTCTTTCGGCGAGCCATTTTCTTCGTGACGACTATCATCGTTAACACTCAGACTCTTCACAAAGCTATTGTTGTCGAAACGATGTCGCATGAAGCCACCACCATCGACCGAATGTCGCTGTTGGGGCTGCGGTTGAATGTAGTCGTCCAGCGATGTATATGCCGCACCCACGCGATGGAATATGGAATTCATGGTGGGTCGATCCTGCGAACGTGTATTGGAGGCACCAGTGTGTGTGAAATATTGTTGGTCGCCATGATGCTCATATATGTCATCAAGATCGTGTGGAAAGAAGCCGGTCTGAATCGGTGGGGAGCCGTATGTTTCGCCGCTACTCTTTCGTAGACTCTATAGATTGTGCAAAGTAAATATAATATATATTTGGCGATTGACTGACTGATTGATTGATTGGTTTTGACGATTCTCTAGTTCGTCTTTTTGAGGCTTACATTATAAACAGCCGGGCTGTGAGATCGATCGAAGATGCTGCGTTTCGAGGAGGGAGTACGCTTTAGGCTACTGCCGTTGCTGTCATAGGAACTCTTCTGGTAACCGCCACTAATGGGTGAGTTTTGATAATGATTGGATCTGTGCGAATCCGGCACAGGTTGTGGGCTCGATGCATGCACCAATTTATCGATGACTTTATCTATAGATTATGTAGTAAGTAAAAAATGAGCAATCGACTTTACAATCTATACCCAGCAAACCAAACGATAATTTTACGATATCGAAACGATTTATACGCTCAAATTGTCGTTTCCGATAATCTATAATTATACGAAAACGATAGGGTTTCGATTAAAACGAACGTATCTAAAACGATAAAGCTGTTTTTCTCGTTAGAGATATCAAGACGATATCATAAATGGATTTATTTTCGATAAACAAATTTTATTTGTTCAGAAAATTTTATTTTTTGACAAAAATTTTAAAGAACACGCAATTAAATGTTCAAATACTGTGAGTTTCATGTCTAAAATTTATCATTTTTATATCGAATTTAAAAATTATCGTCAAATGGTTTGTAGGGTATGTATTAAGAACGGATTTACAATGGACTATGGTTATTACACACAGAATTGTTGTTGTGTTTGGCTGAGTTCAAAATCAGTTGATCAAGAGGTAGCTAAATTACGAGATATGCGCCTAGTTTGGAACAAGAACATCACTGCGGGAAAAAGCGTAAATTAGATACAAATTACCTATTACATGACTGGTGAAAAGAAGACTTGTCACTGTTCTAGTCCAAACGTATACAGAGAGGAGACTGTTTGTAATCATTCTCTGACTATCTTCTCTGACTATTAATACTGACAAAAATAAGGTCTTGACGCCCATTTCTGTGTTAGGTCAAACGGTCTGTGTGCGTTGGTAATTTACCCCTTCCTAGGATAACGTCGTGCTAATGTTGGCGGTTGGTTTCATATAAAATTAACAGAACTGGGACCGGTTAACTTTCTCCGTGGAACCAGGCACGTGCCCAGTCTAACATATAGTTTATTTCCCCCTAGGGATAGAAATGGTTATAACCAAATTTCTTTAATGGAGACTGAGATGAGAGATAAGTTTAAAGACTACACACAACTCGCGTCTAATGCGAATATACAATATGCACTTGATTGGTAGTTGGCTAGTTTGAGAATTACATTTCTCCACAATCTAGTTCTTTTAATTGATTTAATAAGTAATGCTTATATTTGTCAATATTTTGATACTGGAAGAGTCATTAGTTTTCGTGACTTTGAATGAAAAATAAATCATCGAGTTTGATTTTGAAGGTCACACCCTAGAAATGCTGTATTGCATGAGAAAATAGATGTGGAGAATTTTCAGCGAAATTCGAATATGGGAAATGGACGTGACTCCTCTAGATTCGAAATCATGATTTTCAGTATAATGTAGAGTCGGCAGTTCAAATAGTATTTTCTCTGTTCTGACTGAGAAATTATCCAGCTATTGCAAACTTTTTCTTCAAACATTAAACTTCTTTGCGAATTTGTCTCTACTCTCACTTTGAGTTTCAAACACTTGAATTTATATTTATACTACCCAAAATGCATTTCGTTCAAATGTAGTTACGAGATCAACGCCAGATGTCGACATAGCCCGAGACAAAATTTTTGACATTTTTCTGGAATATTTCGGGCATATTTTCGGCAAACGCACAGATAAATAGAATATTTTGGGAAGTGTATAGCAGGTTGTAAAATTTGATGGCATTTTAATTACGATTCACGCCATATTTTGGGAATGGCCGGAAAAAAGACAGCTTTTGATACAAACTTCGACTTTGTCTGTTTGAAATATGTCGAGAAAATGTTTCTGAACTGCCTCGACCCTGACAAAAATTTTGTCTGGGGGGAGACCACTTTCTCGTAGCGGTATAAAGATATCGATGCGTTCTGTCGGGATTTTCTAGGTACGAGACATTTAACGAAATCTAAACGATATCGAAAAGAAGTATAATCAAATTTAAAGATACCCAGTCTGCCTTGTCTCGGAGCACTTCGATACATCGAAGATTTCTCGAACAAAGTTCGAAAAAAAAATGATTTCGTATCTTTATAAGCGATAATGCTTCTAATTTTAAAAAGGTTTTGGAAGAGTCAAAATTGTTTTTTTTTTCTCTCTATTGACTAAAAGATAATTCTGATTTCGAACTCATTTTTCAACAAACATTCAAATGCTATACGAAGTTTTTCTCTTCTGTCATTTTGAGTTTTCGAATGCTCAAAACATAACACGAGCCATTGCAACAAACACTTACCCTGCGACCAATTGGGCGACTTGGAATTCGACGAAGAACTCGAACTGCTGCCAGAATCAACGCTGTGCAATCGATTGGCGCCATTACCCGCCGTGGACGCATTCGGCGAGTTGCTCGAGTCCGAGCTGTGAATGCTGACGCTGTCGCGTTGGTAGTTTCTACGTCCGCATGACGTAGTGCCACCGTCGTTCTGCCAGCTCTCCGAACTCAGCTGTTTTTCGACGGCATGCTGCCGATAGAGATGCGTGATGCCATGCATTTTTAATCTTTAATTATATAACTATTGTATGGTGTTTTTTGTTTGGTAATTCGACACCGATTAAAATTGCGAATTTGTGCAAAAATAATTCAAAAAAATTAAGCACGTTTTTTTTTCACTACTCAGAATAGATAACAAGTGTTGCTGCGTGTCTCGAAACTCGCGGCCACTAAAAGTCACATTATTATTCCATTCAAATTCAATTCAAGCGCGTTCAACCGTTTTCAATCGTTATTTTAGATACTTTTACAGACGGTATTCTCTCGCTTTTGCTGCTGTTCTTGTTGTTGTTGGGGGCGACGATGTCGTCGATGCCGACTTGTAGCCTCGACGAGCTCAAATTAACGTCCGTCGTGCAATGCAACTATTTGACACTAGTTGTTGTTTTTTCCGTTGTATTGTGTGGTGTTGTTGTTGTAAAGCAAACAACTACAACAACAGAGATATGTATTGCCGTTGCCGCAGCTGTGTTGCTACTCTCGTGACTGCAACCAATGTTGCAGTTGTTGTCGTTGAATTTATTGCAGCCTCGACTGTTGCTGTTGCTGCAGTCGTCGTAGTGGCTGCGGCTGCTACTGCTGACGAAGTCCCCCGTCAATCTGACAGTTGAACGACCTGCAAGTAAGTCAAAGTTGTAGAAAATATATAAAAATTATTATTTTTCGCCGGTCTGCCATTCGCACGGTCGCTCGTCATTGTTCGGCGCAACGAGCAGCTGAAATGCGAACGAAAGCTTGGAAGAACGATCAACGACGATGTCTGGCGGTGCTGCTGATTAACATGGTGGTGTAGGAGGTGGTGCACGAGACACGGTGCGTATCTACCGTTGATGCGCGCACATTGCAGGCAATGTGAAGGAAACAATATTTGTTGTCGATCTTATGTTGAATATTTTGATTTTTTTAGTGAACCAGGGGGCGGGAGTGGTTTTAATTTGTAGGTTTGAAAAGTGGTGCCAAAACCATATGCGCACCGTTGAAAAACCTTTTTTTTAATTATGAGCTATTAATGTGACATACCTTAATTATTTAAACACATATATATTAGCGATGTCCGGCTGTACGTATGTGTCTGTTTGTCAGTCTGTTCAAATCACGATTTAATAAAAAGTAGAACAGCTATTTCAAAGAAATTCCGAAGTTACATTACTATATACCTATGGTGACTGGTATTGAAAATTGTTATTATCGATCGACCCAAATACGTATGTTCAGGTTAAATTTCGATTTACGTGTGAATAATACTTTCTACCGGCCTTTTACGGAACTTTTTTCTAAAATCTCCATTATGTTATAATCAAATATATATAAATACACGTATGAAATATATATGTTCAAATCTCGACTGGGGCTAACAACATATTTTCATAGAAATTTGTCTATACTGCGCTACCTCTCCGCAGACAATGGAAAACTTCCGCAAGTAAACACTGCTCATGATAAGCTCTTCCCGTTCCGTTCGGATCCGGCTTTAAACTTAGAAGAAAATATACCATTAAGTACTTAATGATACGACCATTAAATTTATGATTCATGTATTAATAGTTTTATTCATATTAATTCAAAAGTTTAAGAATTAATTCAGTTTAAATATTTCTATGTTATTATTTTTACTAATATAAATGCTATCTTTATTGTGGTTGTTCGCATTGCGAACGTAATATTCCATTTCCATTTATATTCATATAATGATGTGCACGCCCCATAAAAATATTTGATGCAAATTAATATGTGGCAACCCTGCCACCCAAGTCTCCAAAAGACTTTGACACACGCATACACGCACGTAGGTGAAAGGATCATCAAGGCATGAAGTGACGTTTACCACATGAAACATTTTATCTGACACTTCACTTTTAACAGCTGCAGCACCACAACGTTCACTTGTGAACGACGTAGAATTACTTAAAACTAAGAACTTTAAAATTAACTTAGAAATAAATATTATAACGTTTGAACTGAAACCTAAAATAACCACGTATTTTTATTGAACTTTTTCATTGTCTCAAAAAAGACAAAGTAGTGTATCAAGGAGACAAATCATTTTTACATTGTTTCATTGGTGCCCATTGGCAACAACAACTGCACTGCAGCGAAATGCAGCGAAGCAGCCACCAACGAAAGAGGCTCCAGATAACAGCAGCAACTAGTGAAGTCGCCGTGTCCCATGTGGACAATGGTTTTTTTACTATAATAAAAGAAACATAAACATGATTAGAAAATTTGTACGTTGCTCTGCAAGTTTGCTCAAAGCAGTTGCATGCATTTTCGTAAAAATCCAAATAATTAAACGCGACATTGGTAAGTACTCAATGCATTTATTGTAATTTCATTGGCGCGTAACTATAGACAATTTTAAACTGCAATTTATATTAATGTATAGCTTTTTGACATTTATTTTCATACAAAAACTTTCAAAAAAAGTCGTTATTAACTTTTCGATTACATTATAAAATTTATGGTAGAACAACATGTTGTATTAACAACATGAATATTATTAAACTAATGGTATGCATCCTATTAACCAATTTTAATAGTATAAACAATTGTTTTTCTATTAAAATACTATTAATTTACAATGATTTTTTTCTGGGTGTATACACTCAAAATAAAATTTACTTAAAATACACGAAATCGTTCGTGTACTGTTTTTTATGAATTTCATCGTCAGTTTTTTTTTTTAATAAAGCATTCGTGTGTTTTACGAAAGATTCGTAAAATGTTTTATACGTTTCATAAATGTACGAATGCTATCGTCAAAAATACGAATACTTTCGTAAAATGTACGAAGGTACACAAAAATTCAATAAATTACGAATCTTTCGTAATATGTACGAATGGCTATCGTAGATCAAATCGACGAATAGTATCAAAAAATAAACAATTCAAATTTGTAATTTTATCATAAATTTACATTTTTTGTAATTGATTTACTAAAATCTTTACATATTTATGTAAACATTTGACAAAAATCAATTGATATTAACTATTTTTTTTCATAAAATGAATTAATAAACTTAAGAAATAAGTTTAAAAAAGTACTTGGTTAGTTTATAATCTAAACCACACAGGAGTTTAACCGCATATTTTGAAATGATTGCAATTCGTCATCATTTTATACAATTATGAATGCATTATTTATTATAATATTTGTTAAAAAATACTTTTACTTTTATATGTTTTAATATTAAACGAGTGGTCTTATCAGTAACGATTTATGCCTCTTATTTTGATTGCATTTCATTCTACGCTGGAAGTAGAGTCGTAGTTTATAAAAATAGAATTGCAAACGTTCTACAAGTTAACCAAGATTCAATTTTTTTTCAATTTTTACTATACATGATAATAAAATAATTTGTTCGGCTTGATAAGAAATGTAAATATTGGTACATTGTAAACGCAGAGTCTGACTAAAATTATATTTTATGGCATTGTCTTATCGTAGTTTTTTCAATTTACTCGACAACGAAAATAGTCGAAAAGAAAAATGTATATAATTAATTTACTATATATACTAAATACTAATAATAGTAGTATAATAGTTTTGAAGAACTTAGATCGAACCTCTATCACTTTGTAAACTCAAATAGTGGAACATGGAGCAAGAAAAATATATCATTTAAAACCAAACAAGATATTTCTGAATACAAACTATTTATAAACAAAATAATTTTTAAAATCGGATAACATTTGGATTCTTTACAATTTTTGAAAGATTTAAAAAAAAAATTGGTAACTTTACAGATTTTTATCCCCATAACCATTAAAGATACAATCTCCAATTTCAAAACTTAAGTTCTGTCAAGAATTCTCTATACAATCTATACTTTTTAAAATTTTGAATTTGGTCGAGTGTTTCCGAAAATAAAGAAATTCACCACTTTTTAGAGCATTTTGTCGTAGAATTACAAAATGTACTTACGAAATATATTACTATACAATAAAAGTAAGAATAGATTTGTTGTAAATATCCACTAACTAACGAAAATTAATACGTTTCAAATTAGCATATGCAAATTTGAAATGTGTTATTTTCGGAAGGAGCTTCGTACGTTATACTCACGGAAATTGTACGTATATTTTTCGTAAAACTATTTTATTATTAAAATAATATAGCCGTACGTTTGGAGTTGTACGAAAAAGTACTTTTTTTGCTACAAATAAAAAAAAATATTCTCTTATCTTATGTAGTGTAACAGCAAATTGAAAATATATAATGAAATTTCAAGTAATTTATTTGATTTTCAAATTAATAGTTGAATTGTTTACGAGAAACAGTTGTGTTAATTAAAACTTGGGATAGGTCTAGCGGCGTAAACAAGTTGGAACTCAAGGACGACATCAACAAAAGCTGTAGCCGTAAACTTAAAATAAATAATTACTGCAACAAGAGCAGTGGTTCACGAGATCTATCGCAATTATTGTCGCAAACATGTGTAGACGAGACAAGCCGCACTTGAAGGTTAAACAAGGTTAAATGCACCGCACTTTTGCGGTGTGTGTGTGTGGTGGATATTCATTTGCTGGTATGTGGGAGGAGTGGTGAGTTGAACACTGGTGAGTTGGTGTCGACTGTCGAGAACTAAATTCAACGTACTCGCAAAATTTAAAATTCTCGTGCGACCAAGAGTCACGTGCTGTACATTAGAGAGAAGCAGACAAAGTATAGGGTGTTGTTCTTTGTCGTTTTATAATATTTGAAAATTCCAGCAAAATTGATGATAAAATAGGTCCAGATAAGTGTTGACACTTTTCGTCAATGCAAAAGAAGTAGATTTGAAAAATGTGGGGAGTAGAAATGAGTAAAAGGGAGTAGAATTGAAAATATTGCAAAATGAAATTGTTCTCATCAAATTAAAAAAAATGTAAGAACATTTTTGCATAAGGGAGTAGATTTCAATACTACCGGAGTAGAGGAGTAGATTTTAAAAATACAAATGAAATGGAGTAGATCTACTCCGATCGGAATAGAATGAGAACACTGGTCCATTTTAAAATGAAAGTGAAAAGTTTGTATTATGAGAACACTCTTATTTAGAGAGATAGAGAATAATAAATAAATAGTATTACTTCATTTTAGTGGTTTCAGTAATTATCTCAACTACTATAATAATAATAGTTTGGCACTACAGTCCTATAAGAACTTCGTCCGAGCTCTCTCACCATTTTGAGCTGTGCGTGTTATATTTGTACTCAAAGTGGTGGGACCTACAGTTTATTGTCGAATCCGAACGGCGGGTGAGAGCTTTTCATAGGCAAGGTTTTACTCGCGTAGGTTTGCCATTTACTGCCGAGAGGTAGCGCGGTATAGAAAAATGTTTCTATGAAAAGATGTTGTTAGCCCCAGTCCAGACTTGAACCGGGGACCTTTCGGCTCGCAGTCCAACGCACTAACCACTGAGCTATCTCAACTACTAATTTGTTTTATACATATTGACAGCCACGCATATTATTGTTCACATCATTTACTCGCTTTGAAATTGTCGCAGCAACACTCTGTCATTGACGGCTGACAACAGAAACAAAAGTAACCCGTGACACATCAAGGAGTAACAAACAAGGAACACGTAACGTATTTGTATCACTTATACGTTTTCATTTTAACGGAATAATCAATAATATCTACAGAAGAAAACAGCGCCCTAGCGGAATGTCACAACTTAGTATATAGCATAATATGTACAGATAATAAAAGAAATATTTAATTTATATTTCGTATTATATTTTCTTTTTTTAAAATTTCGACTTATAGAATATAAAATTTTTATAGAAAATACAAATACAAAATGTATATACCTTTAAAATTCTAAAAAAGTTCTGATGCATATCGCAGTAGAAATCAACAATTGACATAATCCGGAGAAGAATGATCTCTGGAAAGAATTGTTTCGGAGATGAATTTAAAAATATCGCTCCTGAAAATGGAACTGAATAGTATAAGAAATATTCACCGCTTTTTAAATTCGATAGTCTTGTATGTTATGAAAAATGAGCAACCCAATGGGTAAAAATCCATATACAGTGGTGACATAAATAATAACAAAAGATAATAGGAATTTTCTCTATGAGCATCACAAACATCACACCAATTCTACACACAGGGAACAAATTATTTTGCAACAATATTTTTTGAATTTCTAGACTTTTAAAATAAACAATATATATATTGTCACCTGAGAATTGGTTTGGCTCAAACGCAATTTTTGGGTGAATGGAGTTACGAATTGGATATATATGACTTAAATTGTCTCTTTCTAATGCCGTTATCCGTTTTTCGATTTCTTGTATCAAATTTAAGATATTCAGCTTCGACTTTACTCCAAATCGCAAATTTGCTCTTATTTTAGGTAAATGCAAATCTTGTTTATCGTTTTTCTCGAAATCGACTCCATGGCGTATAAGCCACACAAATTCTCAGGTGACGATATAGCAAATGTTTTCATTAAATTAGTTAATTTCATTGCCGGATTGACTAATGACCCAGCAGGAAATGGCCTTATTGACGACAAGGTCATCAATGATGAATCGAGGACATTAGAAAATTTGTCATTGATGAATATGTCTACAACAATTTCATAAATGACATTGCATTAAAGACGTTATACAACATATGTCATAAATACATATATCGATGACATTGTGTAGATCCGTCATTGATGAAATGTTATTGATGACGTCGTTGTTGACGTCATTGTTGAAAATTAACATTCACGTCACATATCCCTAAAGGTATGCAACATTTAAGTTGTAAAATGCAATGTGAAATGAATACAACATACGTCTAGGGGCAGCATTTACGTGTAAAACTGAAAATTTGCGTTCGATGTCACCCTGTCATACAATTCATAGAATTCATAGGGACAAATTGAGGGACCAATTTTTATAAAAGCGATATAATAAGCAATAGTAATGATGATAGATCATGGCCGTTAGTGAAGTACGTTATTGACATTAGCAAGTATACACATAGCATTCCAACTGAGATCAGAAGAAAATAATAAAATTTAAATAATATGTAAAATAAGATAAATAAAAAACAATATAAATTAAAAATTAAATAAAATAAAAAATATTTTTTTTTTACAAAAAAATGTGTATGACATTTGTTTGTGACTTCATTGATGAATGACGTGCATGACATCGTTAATGACACATCGTACAGAAATCAGTGGATATTTGTATATATATATGCAAATGCATATAACATTTATATTAAACGTAGAATTTTTGTGTAAAATAAAAACATAAAAAAAAAAAATTCACGTTGCATACTCCTGGGAGCAATTTCTACGCATTTTCAAACTGTAGATTCTGTGAACAAATTCTCAAACTGTAATTTCAAACTGTTACACTTAAACGAATGTTCGTATTACAATCCTCAAACTCTTTTTCAGACATATTTTTGTATAAATACCTAAAAATTTGAAGAAACGGGTTATTGATAGATCAGGAACATAAACTGGATTGGATTCCAAGCAATGACGGAAATACAGACAGACAACTCAAATCGAAAAAACCAAAATGATTTAATAAAAAAAATTAAAATAATAATAAAAAATAAAAAATTAATAATAAATAAAAAAAAAAAAAATATGAAATTGTTTTATTTTTAATTTTCTGACTTAAAAAGCAAACGAAAAACTCGTTTGGTACAAACAATGTTATTTACCTGCAAAAGAAATCCACAAACGAAGTTCCTTTGTCTAATATTTCGTTTGTGCGAAACGTTTTTTTCTTCTTTGCGTGTATGATTCGCTGGTGCTGATGTTGCTTTTAAGAAAATTGCAATCGACATTGTAAGCCCTTTTCATGCACTACTTAGAATAATAAAATATAGTACAGTTGGAAAATAGTTTCCCAAAAAACTTTAAACGCAGTTTTTCTTTTAATTGTCAAAACTTATTTTAATATACTGATGAATCTAATTCTTCTAAAACGTTTTTAAGGCATTTGGATATAAACTCGGACATTTTTATTTGATTTAGATAATTTTTTAATAATTTTTTTAGCATTTAGAATCTAACGATAAACAAGAAACTGATTTAAAGTTATCCAGACTAACTATCAACACTACTATACATATAATTATTATAAATTTATTTAAAATATATATATAAAAAAAACTAAAAAACACATTGTCGTTTCTATTATTTGTGCGAATCTTTTCTTACTATTTTCAGACATTTTACACAGAAAAAAATAATCGACGTAATTATAGCAACCGATATTAATTGCATACATTAATCAGTCCAGCAACGAAATTCACTAATTTAATGAAAACTTTTGATATTTGTAGTTAAATCAGCAATTGTCTTTGCTAATATGAATATTTGTACTTCAATGCAGCAAATTATTTAGTCGGCGCAGTTTTAGCAAATATAATTGTTAAAACTGCGCCGACTAATCATATTGACAAACGAAATGCCTGATTTACCGGCGAATGTTTTCATTAAATTAGTGAATTTCGTTGCTGGACTGATTAATGCATGCAATTAATATCGGTGGCTATATTTACGTCGACTAAAGGGAACAATTATAAACTTTCGATTGCCATTTTTAAAATACTTCAAATAATTTTCGATGTGTTTACTTACATTTACAGTGTACTGAAAATTTACTCAACCATTTTCTTACAAATCGGATGGTTAATCGGCACTACTTGGTTGTACTAACTACTTCTATTAGTTAGTATAACTACTAAAACGATGATATTATGTTTCCAACATGAAACATATTGGATTTTTTCGAAATAGAACAAAGAAACTTATTAAGAGGCAGCATAAGCCCACAAAAACCAATCTTTAAATGAAAATTTAGATATTGACAAATTGCTTTCTGTTTATGTATCAACTCATGTTCGTATTCATTACCACGAACTCCTCCCAGAAATCCTCGCATAACACGTATACATAATGCATGGATTGGCGGACGGACGCTTGATTGCCCAGATTTACACATGGTCTGACATAACGTGGTAACAAGATATATCGCCTAAAACTATGCTACATTCAACCACTGCGCAAGACCATTAGTTGCTACATTGTTGTCTATGGTATTTTTTCATAAAAACTTTGTTGCGTCGCCGTTTCCTTGGCTACCGCAGAGTAATTGTACTTGTGGCAACCCCACTGAATCCCCTGAACTTGAAAGTCATATCTTTTATTTTTTGAAATGTGGCATACTTTGCGGCACACTAACAGTTTCAATGAGACAAAGGAATAAACAGCGAGAGTGGCAACTCAAGGACATTAAATGTCATTGCTAAAGTATAAAACTGACTGATGTGGGTGACTTTTATGATGTTGGCATTAAATGCATAAATGACATTTTACACAACATGTTTTGTTGTACTGTGTAGCACTATTTAGTGTCGATACTATTTTTTTCTATTTATTTTGTGGCGCCTGCTTTTGTGATTTCCATCCTACTTCGTGGCATGATGTGTGATGTGCTTTTATTAAGATTTGCTTTTGTGTTCGGTTAGAATATTTATGACTACCCCACCCATTTTAATGTACTGTTTGTTGCACTTGAAAAATGCAACGAGTGTAATTTTTATTTTAATGCATTTTGGCATAATATTTAAATTGTATTTTTCTGTTTACAGATTGTAGCAAAAGTGATTTTGTTACGTGATTTTGTTGAAGTGACTTTACAATGTAATTCTTATAAGTTTTTGTTTTATTTTGAGGTATGTATTGTTGTGAAAGATCAATAAATCTTGCACATTACAACAATATTAAAGTTTTCACAAAATAACAGAATTTTAAAATTGCATTTTTGCAGGCTCGATCGTTAAAATACATCTTAGTACGTGGCTCATAAAATGTTGCCGTATTATATACAGAAAATACTATGAAAAACGTGTATTTTATACAAAACAAATAACACTAACCAAGAGAATGAGAAAAACTTTTTCCTTTGATTATGACACACACTATAAAAAATAGCTAACCCAAAAACATAATTTTGCTTCATGTAAACATAACTTTAATTGTCTGATAAATGCTTTATAAACAGGGTTGCAATGAAAGTTGAACTGTGTTGCAATGATCTCTGCTTTACATTATCTTTGTATACGAATACTTGGACATTTCGCCTTAAAATAGTATACATATGTTCAAACAGAAACATAATTATTATTACTTTCAAACAAAGAATATTTGCACCGGAACATTAATATATTAAAAATCAAACTTTCTTTGGAACGACATAAATATATTTCGAATAGCACATATTTTTATTTTAGTTCATTTTTTTTCTGTTTATTTTGAAACATCATTCTGTTTAAAAAAAAGACCCAGAACATGTTGGAAACAACAACAAAAGAGACGTTGATAGAAAATGCCGGTCTACTAGTGTTAACTTCGTCTGTCGACAACTTACCGAATGCAAGACGAGTGTTGCAAGCATGCGTTTATTAATATTTAATTTAATTTTCTGTTTCATTTGAAACATAATTATAATCAAATATTGCTACGCAATATTTTATTTAAATGAAATTAAAAAGTTATATTTGTATTGAAGCATAATTTATGATAAATTAACTGATTATGTTGGACAATATAATAAAGATTACACATCAAAATATGCTATTACAATCTATATGCTATTACAATGTTTGATTAAAATGTAATTTTAAATATAATAATATTGTATAATAAATTTATGATAATATCGTATAACTTTTTAATTTAATTCAAACATGTTTACAAAGAAATCTATATAATTCGCGGGTGCTGATTTTGGTTGCATACATACACGGAGAGAAAAGATTTGTTTCAATATGTTTGAATGTAATTATAATGTAATTCGAAATCACCATATACATATTAGGAGTATAATATAATTACATTTTAATTCAGTTGTATAATTATTTTGTTCAGATTGAAATATTATTATAAGATATTAAAACATAAATTACTTTAATCGTGGATTTATATGAATTTATTATATTAATGTTTCTGCAGAAACAGATATATATCATAAGATAGTACTATATGTATGTTTGTAATTTCTGCTATTTAACACATCCAACGTCAAAAAAGGTTATTTGAATTAAATGTATTTGTTAATCTTGGTGACAACGAATTTAAAAAGAAGAGTATTCGTATGACAACGCTTTAATTATATGTATGTTTGGCATTACGAAAAATTGATATTGCGTAAAAAAACATTAGCACTAAATTTACTTTTTTACATAAATAGCATAAATCAATATGTTCACATTCAAACATAGATATGTTTGCAAGAACCCCGAATATTATTCATTCTGAACATAAACATGTTTGTACAAAAACAAAAATATGTTTGGCTGTTATTATAATAATGTTTGGCAATGCAATAATGCTTTTGTTTGCATAAAGCTCCAATGCCTGTTTGGGAGAGCCCTTTATTTGGCAGCGTGTAGTCTTACTAATGTTACGTTTTTATGGAGATTTTCAGACCGTTTTACACCTCTTTTATGAATTAAAAAATGCTGATTAGTTTTTTAAAAAAATTAAAAAAAAATGGTGTTTTAATAGTTAAGTCTAATTCTAATATACCAAGAAATGCCAATATTCGAATATGATTTTCAGATATTTGGATCAAAACTCGCAATATTTTGATTTTTGTTTACTATTTTTGAACTATATTTGGAGGATTTTATGGAAAAACAAAGAGGGATATCTTGTTTAAATTTTTTGTCAACCTTATTAGAATCTTATTTTTTTTAACCATATATTTATATAATATTTTGTAATTGTATATTATTTATTTGCTACGTTTGTATTACAAATAAATGTTATTCAAAATCCACCAAAAAACGATGACGATCACCTGCAAGCAAATGCCAATCACGTTCAAGGCAAATGTTGTTGCAACAATAAAAAAAAAATAAAAAAATAAATGAAAATAAAAAAAAAAGCAAAGACAACATGCTGAACAAACACTTTATTCAAAAGAAATTTAATCAGCAACAAATTTAACAACAGCATAAATACGATACGAAAATCGTGAAAATTCCAAAACAAAACACCAAATAAAAAGATATAATAATTCAAAAGATAAAAACAACCATGCATTATACGACTAGACTAGCTCGACGTAAATACAGTATTTGTGCTAAGCTTTACAAAACTTTAAACTAAGTTTACAGGGACCACGAATAGATTTCAGAGTAAAGGGAGTATGCAGGCAAAAACAGCTGCAGCGATTTATATAGATAACATACAATTATTCTTGTTACTTGTTACATACAAGAATAATTGTACATAGCATACAATAATAATTTCTCTTAGTTACTTTTTTGGCACCTAAGAACACAATATCTGCATATCAAGAATAATTGCTCTTGACAGACACACTAACAAACAGCTGGAAATAAAACCAGTTGGGAAGGTTAGATCACATGGGAAATTTTAAAGTAGGTGTAATTATGATAGTTAGGATTATCAAAATTATAGTCGGTCTAAGCCGACTATAAATACCCTACACATATGTGTGTTTACCATTCAAAGAGATATATAGGTCATCAGGGTATGCGAATCCTGAAAATAACTACAAACATTCAATCGCTGAAGAATTTCCATTCATTTGATACCCATATTTACAAATGGGTAGGTGTACCGAATTTCGATTTTTTTTTTTGTGAACCACAAGTCTTTTCGCCGGAAAACATTATTATAATGAGCATGATATCAATATATATTTGACCAAAAAAGTTTACCTAAGCACGTATACATAAAAATTGATATTTATATGTACATTTTATATGAGGTATTTGAACATAAGTGGTCGGATCATAGGTCACAATGGACCGATCTCGCCAATTTTTTCGCACATACAGCGTATGTATATTAATAATCTAAGTTATAAGTTTCATTTATCTAGCTATTCAATTTTAAAAGTAGTAGGGATTTCAACAGACAGACAGACAGACAGACGGACAGACGGACATCGCTAAATCGACTCAGGAGGTCATGCTGATCAAGAATATATATACTTTTCCATACCGGAGATGCTTCCTTCTGGGTGTTACAAACGGCGTACCAAACTGAATATACCCTTTCACTCTTAGTGTAGGGTATAAAAACGCATAACGCAAAACAAAGCACAATAGCGAATATTACAGACAAAGCAAGATCGACCAAAGAACATTTATACGAACACGTATTCTTTAAATATTGGAAAGAAAACAGCAACAACATGTTTGCTATCTAAGACATTAACCTCTGCATTATCAAGAATAATTGTTCTTAGTTACTTTTTTGAAAACTAAGTGGATCTGTTTCTTAAAATCCAGAATGTTTTTTTTTTTTTCGTTAATATCACTCCGTATATTTCTTGATTCCTTCTGGATTTTAGAAAATTTTTCCATTCGCGTAACATTTATGATTTCATACTTAAATAAAAGAATATATAATTCTATAATTCCTTTATCTTTGTTTTTGTAAATACCTCTTTAAGTCTTCAGATTAAAGTCTTCAGATTAAAATTGGCCCACAAAAGTTTATTTCGATGTTTGATTATATCTTATAAAAATCATTTTCTATTCACACCGGTTGTTATTGTCAAAATAAAGAGTTGTTTGTTATACTGCAACCAATTTCGAACTGTTTTAGAACAATTTAGTACAGATTTAGAACCATTAGGAGTTTGTATAGACTAATATTTCATGTGTATATGATAATATTGCAGTTTCGATACTAAATTTGTAAACCATTCGATATAACCGAATGAAGTTAGTTGGTACAACTAACTTTTTCATTCTTCCAACCTCATGTCAAAAAGGATTTTTCTGTGTGTTTCTTTCAACGTCTACTTAACGGTGCAGGTTTATGTATCGGTCATTCTTCATCCAAATAGGCTCTTCACATACAAACTGCGATATATATATCGATCTTTCATATTAACGAAATGATCGTTTGCCAGTCCTGAGACATATTTTTCAGTTCTGATCTTATTACGTATATCAAGACCATTAGTAACTTCAAAATATTTCAAAAATTCTACTGTATTTATTTGTATTCTCTATATATATTTATTGATCGGCCCACCAAGAAGCTTAATTACTTAGTCCGACCGCCCCTGAATAGCTTTAACCAAAATGTGCATTTTTAAATATTAAATATCAATCATATTAAAAAACAATTATTAGATAAATACAAAGAAACACAAACGAATATATTCAGAAATCAATTATTTTAATCAAGACCCAATTTAATGCGCATTTCAGTCCTCATGCTTGATAAAGAGTTTGATGCAAAAAATTAAAAAAAAAAAACAATATTATCGCCAACGTGCAGTCAAGTCAGATAACTGAAACCTGATTTGTTTTTGTTATATTTTATAAATATTTGATTTAATTAATAATATGAAAAAAATAAAGAATCCACAAAAGACGTAATAATCGAATTTCTCACAAACGCAAAAACAGAAAATGTCTGATGCTAAAAATACTTTTTTTTAATTCAACCACAATAACAAAATTCTATTTATTTCGTGACGCCAACAACAGAACGAACTTCTTGTTTGCTCTGCCAATTAATGAACAATTATTTGCGAACAGTCAATAAATTCAATCTTTTAGTGACACTTTCAGAAATATTATGTGTGTGTTTCTTATAAAAGTTAAATGATATAAACTTAGGATGACAAATTTGTTCAGTACTTGAGTACAATTATTTTTCTATAATTTATTTAAACCAACTATTATTTCTTAAGTTTATTCTTACAATCAATTATATTAAAGAAGTTATTGTTTTCTGTATGTTCAGACTCAATTATTCTCGTTAAAATATATAATAGAATCATCAGTCAGTGCTTTCGGCAACAACGCAGCAGAGGAAAATATGGTTGTTACAACCATACAACGATAAACGCAACTATATTCAATTGAATAACAAACATATGTTTATCATTAACAAGACAACATTATTTATAATTTCAATTATTAAATAATTATTTTACAATTTGTGTTAATATTTTTCTCTGCGTGTATACTCTCTTCAAAATATGTTTGGACTAATGATTTTAATATTTTGCGCTTCAAGCATCAAATGTGACTTTTGATGATGTGATAATCGTTCGTTAATTTTAAAATCAAACTAAAAAAAAATTGTATTATGAATTTTTAATTAAATCAATTATTAAATCAATTATTATTTTTGTTTATTTTTTAGCAAGCATTATCAAACAAAGTACAACAAAATATTATCAGACAATTAGCTGAATAACGTCATTTGTGACAGATTATTATTTGATTCTGCAAATACACAAACGTTGATAAACATTTAAATTAAATATTAGATTTATTAATAAAATGCCGAACTGCGAGAGAATGCATGTCAATGCGATTGGCGTTTTAGAATAAAATCAAAGACATTTTTTTAAAAAGAATATTACACTCAAATAAAATCTGGTTAAAATACACGAAATCGTTCGTATAGTTTACGAAAAATTTCGTGAATTTTATTTACGAAATATTTCGTTAAACACAAGAAAGAACTTTTGTTAATTTATGATAAAATTACGAATATTAATTGTTTATTCACGAAACTATTCGTAGATTTTATCTACGAAATCCATTCGTACAAAATACGAAAGAGACGTTATATATTGAATATTTGTGTACCTTTTTACGAATATATTCATACCTTTTACGAAAGTATTCTTACTTTTGACGATAGCATTCATGAAACATATGAAACATTTTACGAATCTTTCGTAAAATACACGAATACGTTGTTAAAAAACTAACGATGAAAATGACGATTCATAAAAATATGAAGTTGCTAATTATTACACGTAACTGATTTCTGGTTTTACGAATGTTTCGTAAAATTCGACATATAGCCTCACAATTCACGGATGTTTAGTAATTTAATCGTAAAATGTAAAGCTCATTCGTAAAATATGTTATTCTTATGTAAAAAAATTGTAATAGGAAATAATATAACGAAAGTTTCGTAATTTTAACGAAATATTCGTTATTCGTTTTGTTGTTATTTTATTTTTACAAATACTGATTCGTAATATATACGAATCGTTCGTAAATAATAATTTAGGCAAAAAATAGAAATTACAAATGTTTCGTGAATTCTACGAATAATTCGTGTATTTTACGAATTTAAAAATTTCGAACAAATATTTCGTAAAATGTTCTAGAAATTATTTTGAATGGGTAAAATTTTCAATATTCGAACGAATTATGTTTGACATGTGCACCTCCACAATCTTGATCAGAGCTATCCTTAAAAATAAAACACTTTTGTCGTACAAACTTTACAGTCCAAATTTGTATTAGTAAAATCCTTGGGTAATTAGTGATTTATGTACATCGTCAATAGGTAAAAAATTTGGTCACACTGGCTACTTACACCCAGAGAACAAATCAGTTAAGACAACCATTTTTCTTTTTTTGTCAACCGATTGATTTAGTTCTGTCAGCATTCGACTAATTCAGTTTCTGAACACCATATTTTTTCAGTTTTTCAGTCACATTTACAAATTAATCGCAGTTTAAACTAGATGTAATTTCGTGTATAGTCAACATATCGCAAATATTTAAAATGTCATATTAACTGATTATAAAATGTATATTTGTCTGTAAAATTTAAAAACATTCGGCCACTTTTATTAGGAATTATAGGCGTTTTAAAAATGTGCAAAAGTCTAAACTATGTTTAATGTTACACTGGAAAACTGGACCTTAAACATCTCATTATTTTAAACGACGTTTAACTTTGAAAGCCTTGTTTTACAGTGAAAGGTCAAGTCGGCATCACTTGCAAATGTCAACGAATTTTCGATTATTTGTCTCATTTGGAAAAGCTGATAATTTTATGCAAAAATTTTGTAAAACAAGAAATTTAAAATAGATTTTAGAATACTATATTAATGTAATATGATATCGTCACTATCATGCCATGGGGCGTATATGTAATTTTTGATATTTGCATTATTTTGCAATTTTGAATGTAGTTCTTCCTTAAATATTCTAGCCACAAAAGACAAAACCAAAAGGGCGAATTCGAAAAATTTTAAGTTTTGTCATGCCAAAAGGGCGAATCATCAATTTACCATAATTTTTTATTGGTATAAAATAAAATAGTGGTGTAAAAGTATTAATTATTTGTTTTTAGAGCAGCTATCGATTGGCATTATTTTAAAATTATTTCTAAAATTTTTATTACTTTCAAGAAAAATGTTGTTTTTAAGTAATGATGCCAATCGATAGGTGCTTCGAAAACAAACAATTAATTCCTTTACACCACTATTTTATTTTGCATCAATTAAGAGTTATAGCAAAAAAAAAACAAAAGATTCGCCCTTTTGGCATGACCAGATTTTCAATTTTTCAAAATTTTTCGTTTTTTTGCAATAATTCTTTATTGGTACAAGATAAAATAGTGGTCTAGAGGTATTAATTGTTTGTTTATAAAGCACCTATAGATTGTCATCATTAAATTAAAATGATTTTTTTGAGTTTTTATCATTTGCAAGAAAAATGTTTGGAAAATAATTTTTAAGTAATGATGTCAATCGATAGGTGCTCTGAAAACAAAGAGTTAATACCTTTACACCAGTATTTTATCTTGCATCAATAAAGAGTTATAGCAAAAAAACCAAAAGATTCGCCCTTTTGGCATGGCAAGATTTTCAATTTTTACAATTTTTTAGTTTTTTGCTATAACTCTAGGTAGAAGATAAAATAGTGGTGTAGAGGAATTAATTGTTTTTACATCACTATTTTATCTTGCACAAATAAATAATTATAGCAAAAAAATAAAAATATTAGCATTATGGTCTGGATATAATAATATAATAATAATAATAGTTTGGCGTTACAGTCCTGTATAGAACTTCGGCCGAGCTCTCTCACCATTTTGAGCTGTGCGTGTTATATTTGTACTCAAAGTGGTGGGACCTACAGTTTATTGCCGAATCCGAACGGCGGGTGAGAGCTTTTCATAGGCAATGGATTTACTCTCGTAGGTTTGCCATTTACTGACGAAAGGTAGCGTCACTGTAAAACAGAATTCTGAGATTAGTTCCTATTTCTGTATTTCGAAACGAAAGACTATTAGACGAAAGTGAAATCAAAATTTGTGTGACGATATTTGTCAAATTTTCATTTTGTCGTTCGTTTCGAATTACTGAAAATGAGTATCAACTACGTTTAACACAGAAATCGAGCATAACTAAAACCGGCCCTTAATAATGTCACTTTTTAGGGTAATGGTAATATTGCTGCTCAAATGAATATGATTTGTGTCTTTGTTAAATTCGCGACGTATAATTATAAAATAAAATACTACTAAGTAAATAAAAATATACTATTTTAAATGTAAAAGAAAACATCTTCCGCTAAGCGCTGTCAAAACACCATCCCAGAAAAGTTTATTAACGAAACCAATACAAATCGGGGGCTTGCCTTGAAACAAACACATTGCAAAAAATAATGCACTATCCTTGAGATTTAAATAAATGCGTTCCGAGTGAAAATAAGTAAAAAAAACATAAGCATCTCATCAACGGCAAATCTCAGACAACGAGAATTTCCGCTGTTTAGCGTTTACACAAATTGCTAAAATTTATTCAAAAAAACGTTAAATATGTATATTTACGACGGCAATTACTTAGACGTTTAATTAGCGAATATTTAGAAAATAAACGTAAAACAAGCAAATTTCAAAATTTAAGATCTTGTATAAATAATGCTGTTTGGCTTTTAGATTTTAAATAATTATATGTAAATAGCGCGCAAGATTTGACGTTATTGTTTAAATCTCGTTTTTGATCTTTTCAAAAAAATGATCTCGTTCCTGAATCTCGTCTTGGTTACCGAAGGTCAAAACAAATATTGAGGATATGAGACGCGAAAAATTTTACGTCATTATTTTAATCTCGTTCTCGAACCTCAAAAGTTAAAAAAATCTCTTTCCTGAATCTCGTATTGAAGAAAAACAAAGATGAAAGTAAAGTCATCAAAAAAAAAAAAAACATTGAGACTGACACGCAAGTTTTGACGTCATCTCGTTCTCGAATTTTAAAAGTTCCAAAAAAATCTGTTTTCTGAATCTCGTCTTGGATAACGATGACAGTCTCGTTATCGATGTCTCCTCGACTTACAAAACAAGATGAAAGAAGAGTTAAGTGATCAAACGCGCAAGATTTGACGTTCTTGTTTGAATCTCGTGCTCCAGACTCCAATAGCGTCAAAAAAAATGTCTCGATCCTGAATCTCGTGTTCGCTATCTATGGCAGTCCCGTTTTCGATCTCGTCTCGAGTTACAAAACAAGATGAAAGAAGAGATGAAAGTTAAGAGATCAAAACACATATTGTGGCGGACGCGGAAGATTTGACGTTTATGGTTTAAACCTCGATCTGAAATCAAATAGTGTACAAAAAATTATCTCGATTCTCAATCTCCTCTTGACTATCTATGATAGTCTCGTTTTGAATCTCGCCTCGAATTATAGAACAAGATCAACAAAAAAGTTAAATGTAAGGTGATCAAAACAAATATTGATAAGGTCGCGCAAAATTTGCCGTTATTGTATAAATCTTCCTGAAAATCGCCTGGGCTACCGAAACAAGCCTGTTTTTCGATATCGTCTCGAGTAACAAAACAAGATAAAAAAGGCTTGTAGAGGATTGTAGAGGAAGACTATAAGAGGATTTTCCGAAATGTGTATACAATTTTGAATCAGTCCACGGTATAAATTCGATTTGGAAGTATCTATCAATCTCTTTCTAAATCGCACGGAAAATAGTGTCATGACCATTGGTTTGATAGTTCTTACAGAGTCTAACTACAATTTGGTTCTTTACAACGTGACATAATGAAATTGTAAGTAATTATAGCAATTTGGCAAGAAGCAAAATTTAAGATTAAAAGGACATTCAAAAAAGCACACAAGCAACAGTCCAAAAAAGTCTGACGTCAGTAACAAATATTATATCATAATAAAGGGTACAACAATTCTGAACCATTGAAATAACAGATATATGTTAAGGATTTTAGCGAGGACAAACGTATGATGAAATTGACAAAGTTTAAAGACCGCTGCAAGGACATGATTTTTCGCAGTATAAAAAAAAACTGGGTCAGCAGTAAAAAGCAACAATTACTTTGTAGAACTTATATTATATAATCTTTGCCAAATGCTATTTTTATTGGTATATATAATATAGAAAATTTATGAGAGAACTGTTTGAAAGGTTGCAATCATTTTTAAGTAGTCAATATTTGTGATATTGCAATATTTAACATCTAAATGGCAACATCGTTTCCGCCATGTTTTCATTATTTGAGCTGTCAATAATTACATTGTTGCTCTCAGAAGGTCAGATAGTTAGTAAAAAAAAGTAAAACTTTTACAGTGCTTAACTCAAAATAATTTCTTGGACATATTACGAAATATTATTTCGTTTTTTTTTTATTTCATAGAATACACGAATAATTCGTATAATACACGAATATTTTGTAATTTCTATTTTTTTCCAAATTTTTTGGTACGAACGATTCGTATATACTACAAATCAATATTCGTAAAATTAAAATAACAACAAAATTACAAATATTTCGTTTAAATTACGAAATTTATATAATATTTCTAATTTTATCATACTCTACGAAAGTCCTGTATTTTACGAAATATTTCGTTTATAAATTTTATCATAAATTTACAAAAGTTCTTTCGTGTATTTTACGAAATATTTCATTGATATATTTCACGAAATTTTTCGTAAAATACACAAACAATTTCGTGTATTTTAAGCAGATTTTATATTGAGTGTAAGTTGCACATGAGCTACAAAACTAATAAACCAGATACATACAGAAAATCTGCTTTTAATTAGTTGCAACAACTATAACTATTTCAGTTAAAACAAAATTTCTACAGATTGGTTGATGGCGCTGACATTTTCACTTAGATGTTCAAAATCAGTACGTCATGAGTACGACTGAAAACAAAAGTTTAACATCAAATCCAAAGGTAAAGTGTAACGGTGTTGCCAGAATTAATATTTTTTGGAAATTTTCACATTTTTTTTTTTCACTGATATAACGATTTTTGCTTAATATTATTGTTTGCAATTTTATTTTGATAAAACATTACTTTAATACTCTGATTTAAATATTCCTGGATATTCAAACTGATTTCTTTACACTCAAAATAATGAATGCGACAATTTACAAAATACTTTTTCGTAAAGTTAAATTTCGTAAAATATACGATTTATTTTAAATACAAGTTAGCATTCGTCATTTTTAACTTCGTACTGATTTTTTATTTTACGATACATTTGTATATTTTACAAAAAGAAGCAAAAAACATGAAGAAAACAAGAACACAAAAAGAAAACAAGCAGAAAACAAGACAGAACAAAGTCATATTTTCTATTCAGCGTCGGAATTTGCGTAAATGTATTGAATTTAATTCGCGAATCAATCGCGTGTGTAATAAAAGTGTGTGCAATTATTAAAAATTAACATTAAATAAAAAATTTACTATTTAAAATATATGATTAAGTTGGAATGGATCATCACAATGTCGAAACATTACCATTTATAACAAGATAACTGAGATAGAGAGAGACGAAGTATGCGAGTTCTACGAATTAGTTCGTAGATTATTTTCACAAATGATTTTCGTAAAATATACGAATTTAAATATAAATAACACTAACTTGATCGTGTATTTCATGCATGTTTTATTTTGAGTGTAACCACATTTAAGTTTTTAATATTGTTTTTAATAGCTTAAGTACTGCGTAGTCTTTGTCAATTGTTGGTACAAAACTTCAAAAAAGACCCAGCGCGATATGAAGGGAAGGTAAAATTATTTCGCTCGACTCAACCAGCGGTATGTAATCAATATGACTTAAATGAAATTTATACGAGAGTCTCATTCAAAATTGGTTTCATCATGAAGCTCTTACTTACGTCCCTCACAAATGCACAGAAAATATAGATATCTTCTTTAACGGCAATCCAAAATATCCCATAAAATTAATATTATTCAAAATAACATTTAATTTCTAGTACTAATTAGTTTTTATCAAAGATTTAAACCGTAACCGAAACCGATATCTGTTTCATACCCATTCATTTTTAAAACTGACACCGTAACCGAAACCGTTATATGAAAATTAGAATTAAACCGATATCCACCGAT
This sequence comes from Dryomyza anilis, assembly GCA_951804985.1. Classification (NCBI taxonomy): domain Eukaryota; kingdom Metazoa; phylum Arthropoda; class Insecta; order Diptera; family Dryomyzidae; genus Dryomyza; species Dryomyza anilis. The sequence continues at coordinate 27,515,118 of OX638132.1, read as the reverse complement.
ATAAACCGATATAAACGGTTTCCGTTTTTATAAAAACAGACAGAAACCAACTATTTTATTTTATATAGAGAAGCTTTAAAGTACAAAATATGTTTAAATGTCATTTAATGAAATCTGGTGTTCCCAAAATTGAACTTCTTGTTGTACAAAAATATACATATGTTGTTTTTAAAGAAAAAATATTTTCCAGGACGAACTTCGATCTAAAATATGTTTTTCTTCATTCATTTGTGTAGCGGTAAATCGAATTCAACAAAAAAAACCCAGGCAACTCCAAGTACAAAATGGACAAAACTATGTTTTCATTACTACACTAGTGTCGTTTGTCGTCCGACTATGAATGTGTTTTGTTATTGTGATGAGGACTTGTTTAGCGGTCAGGATATCTTCTGCACTTGTTTAGCGGTCCGGATATCTTCTGCTTTTTTTGAAAGTGTAACAATAAAAATATGAACACAGCATCAAAGCTTGTGCTCGATTTTTCGCGGGACATTTTTTGTACCACAAACAAAATTTGGGAGTGGTGTTGTGCAAGAAGTGGATGCTGCTGTCATGCATCCTGGCCGTACTAGAATAAAATATGATGTATTTAGGGTAGTATCGGAATCTGAAGTATGTCTATAATATATTGCTTTATTTCGTTGTCTCAACTTTCTTAAGTCGGGTTTACACGATAGAGAAATAGCTAGAGATAGAGCAAAGTAAAGCAAAAAATTTCATAGAGTTGTGTAAACACTACATAGAGTTCCACGGTAGATTTTTCTCTATCTCTAGCTAATTTCTCTATCGTGTATTCGAGCCTTTAGAATATATCGAGCGAGATTTTAAATTGTCTCGCCCGCATCACTAGATTTATATTTTGTTTTCATTTTTGTTAAACTTTGATTCACATTTTTATGTTATTGGCTCTTGTGTTGGTAAAATATACTTTTTTTTTCAAGACATTGAACAATATGGACAAAAAGTAACTTTAATACAAAAACCGAAATTAAAATCGAAACTGTCACTTGGAACTGGTATACTGAAACCGTTTCGTTATAAAAACTTAAAACCGTAACCGAAACGAGGAAGACAACTGAAATCGAAACCGTTATTCGTTTGAGTTTCAATCCTTGATTTTTATTAATGAAATATTTATAATAGATTTTATAAATTTTACCTTGTACATACCACCGATTTGATCATTTACATCAACAAAAATGAATTAATTAGTCATATAGAATAAGGGTCGTATTAGTAATATTAATACATTTTTAAAATGCAATTACAAAATTTAAACGAATTGATTCAGAAAAACTAGTAAACGCGTGTATTTTATTTTTTAACATACTTTAAAAATACAAAGAATTTTTTCATATGTGCAGCAAAAATTTTAATTTTGTCGTACTGTGTTATTACTAGGGATTTCAATCCCTGAGTATTTTTCAATCCCGAAATGTCGGGACTAAAAAATTTTAATCCCGGGATTGACATCCCTAGTTATTACATATTGGATTTATATTAAATTGGATTTATATTAAAATATACGTTATTTTAAAAAAACCCAAATTCTAATACATTTAAACATAAATATACTTCTAATTGACCCATTCTAGTTTAACGAGCGCTACAATGAAAAAATAAAATAAAGTCGTTTCAATTTAATATATTTTGTGACAACGTATTATAAATTTGATTTAATAAAGTCCAAAAAGTGTCCTCTACACCTGACACATTCTCGTATGACTTCTGTAAATCCACTTTATTTGAATTTCGCTTACACGTTTTCAACTTTTTTCAATCGCCAGCACCTACCTTTGTAATTTGCTGTAAACATTTGTCTTATAAATTAAAACAAATGTCAATAATAAATGCCTAAACTGTGCACACTAAGGTACAATAAAAAAAGGGGCACGTCTTTCGATAGTATGCGCGCTACTGTCAAATAGAATGATTTGCGGGCTGCGGGTCTGGCTGTGGGTTGTCACTTTGACAGTCAATTGTAGTTGTCATTTAGCATGCGCATTTTTTGCATTGTTAATAATTTCATTAAAACAAATAAACACTTGAATTTATTGGCACATAGCAAAGAATATAGAATATGGAAAATCCACTCTTTAATAGGGAGTTTAGGGCGGAACAATTCAGCTCCTTTTTGCTATGGTAAAAAAAAACGGAATCTTAAAAAGTGCTCTATAAAACATTACAGTATTTGTATTTTTACATTGTCAATTGCCGAACAGTTAGATAAAAACATGATTAGTAGACTAACAATGGATTTGCGTGATTTGAAATCGAGAAAAGGTCAACCCATAAAAATGCTCTATTGGATAAGAAAATCGATGTGGTGAATTTTCAGCGAACTACATGTATGGGAACTAGACCCCGGCGGGTCCTTGAACTATAAAATAGAATTCAAATGACGTCTCCCCAATGACATAAACTAAAAATTGGAAACAACATCTTTTAGAAAATATAGATTTGAAGTATGTAATGTTCAAGGGAAAAATCGTGCTGAGTAAAGTTTTATTATCATTATTAATTTTCTTATAAATGATTTAAATATTCAGCAGTTGATTTGTACGTGTCAAAAATTACTGTTTTTAAATAATTCATTCGATTTATCATATAGAACAAATGTTGATCATTTAACTAGCATTCATTTGAGATGACGTTTCGCCATTTGACACAAGATATACGCAAAGTGCGAGCACATATTTAAAAATAGGAAATTAATGCATGCATCAATATTTCAAAAACGTCACCATAATTAAAAAAAACTGCGAAATAAACTCATTCGAAATATAAACATTGATTAGTATTACAAAATTTTATTTTGTTTACCCAATTTGTTTAACACAAACAAGATTTAATTGCCACAACAAAAACGACACCATGTTTAAAAATAACAGCAGCAAAAACTGCACTTTATACCACTTGTCAGAAGCGAATGCGCCGTTCTTCTTGTTGTTTATTATTGGAATTATATAGTTATTTAGGTGTCGTACCAACATTGTATTTAAAAAATTCAAAACTCATATTTGTACTCAGAGGCTGATGAATGATGTTTATAAGGTTCCCAGAAACTTTATTTATCACTACACTTTAAAAATTAAAATTTAAATAAAAAAAGATTAAATTGAAATAAAATTTAAGGAAACCTGGGGTAAAGTGGGACATGAGGTAAAGTGGGAAAATGCAATTTTTGAACATGTTTTGTCAATTATTAAAATTAAAACAATTGTCAAGTGTTTTTTAAAATAGCGTACACTTTTTCATCAGTGATTATAATCAAATTAATACCTTTTCGAGTGGAAAAGTGGAAAAAATATTTTTTTTTAGAGTGCTGATGTTTGCTATCTTAAAGTGAGATTTTTATCGTTTTTAATTAAGACGTAATAAGACGTAATCGCATACAGTATATCTTTTGATATACAAACGGCTATTGCAATTAATTTAACATTGCTTCAATGGTGACAAGTTATATTCAAATTGCTATATTGTGGTAAAGTGGGAAACATGTTCTGGGGTAAAGTGGGAAACGTAATTTAAGCAATGTTTTGTTTAGTTTTGGTGAAAATATTGTGGTATATGTATTATTTAATTTGTTTGCCAAGAAAACATTTTAATTGTGGCCACAAACCACTAGAGATAAGATCTGAATTGCAGAAGAAATCCGAGAAGCGAACCGTTAACAGGAGCAAAAAGAATACATCGGTAAAAATTCTTCACCTTCATCAGAAGAAGCGGAGTTTTGCACAATTTGCATGAATAAAATAACGAAGAAATTAAATTTCAACAATTCAGTGAACTGATTGGCGTATTCACAGTTTCATAGTATTGCTACGACATTGTACGAATACGACAGTACGTCATTTGAACTGTGAGCACCACTTGTCTGCTTCTTAAAAGATTTCGTAAAAGAAATGTAGCTGATTCTTATAAAATTTGGATTTTTTGAAATTATCATAAATTTTCCTCGATTTGAAAAGAAAAACAAATAAATTAATATTTTATGTGCACTATTTGTCTTCAATTTCACAATTTTTCATCATTTCACAAAATACGACACCAAAAACATTTCTCACGGACACTCTTAAATACAATACTTGTGGTATATCACTTTTATAAGGGATGCAACAACAAATTGACGTTTCTGTGTTATTGTGTCGTATGGTACGAATACCAGACTAAAATACGACGAACTGTGAATACGCAAACGGCCTGTATACTTGAAATGTGTGAACTTAACAACCAACAACTACAACTGTGTTCATTATCACTGAAAATATTTTGACTATGAGTAAATGCACAATTTGTTTTCGTATTCGTACTGTGATGTTTAAATTTTTTTTCATATTTTTTCTTGCATTACCAATCTTTTCTTATTACCTTATCATTCACTGAAGGAAAAAAGTAATAACATTAAATAAAAAAGTAATAAATTTAAATACTTTTCGACACGTTTTTCACCCGTTGTCTTTTGTATTTAAATTAAATAATTTTTATTTAAACTTGATTTAAATACTTCTTATTCAAATTTATTACGTACGTAAAAAAATTTGAAGTAAATACATTTTATTTAAATAAACAGATAAAATTATTATTTTATTTTACTTTTTTCGAAATTTTTAATAAAATTAAATACTTTTTTATTTATTTTGAAATTAATATTTTTTGTATGGAGTATTAGAGTATTTAAATCAAATTTAAATAAATTTTAGTTAATTTTATTACGTCACTTTTTTTTCTTAGTGTATTTTTTATAATTAATATATGTGTTGTGAAAAAACAAAACATTAAAAAGAAAGACAAAATAGTATTTTGGTACAAATTTTGAAGTTTCCCACTATACCCAAACATTTTTCAATAAGTCCGAAATTGAGCTGTTTTGAAATATATAATTTATATTCGGTTAATGCACAAATTTAGATCATGAACCAGTCAATGGAATAGATCCTTCAAAACAATATAAAAAATTATTCAAATGTACTTTTTTTAAGAAAATCAAAACGTGTCGCACTTTAATCCAGGCTCTCCTATATATTTATGTAAATGCTTTTAAAATTACTGAATTTGTTATGAGTTCTAAATCATTGCCGTTTACACTTAATTAAGAACAATATGAATTTATTTTACAGTTTATCTCAGTGTACTCTGAAACTAAATAAAAACACGTCACATTGAATTCATACAATCCAAACAGTTTCAACACAAGTTTAATAGTATTTTACAACATACATCAAATAAATCCAGTCAAAAGTGTATTTACGATTTACACACGATACGATGTTGGCTTCTTGTTCCAAGAATTTCATTGAATAATGCAAAGAAAACAAATTTATGGTTATTTATGTTGTTGATATTATGGTTAACACAATACTTGTGGCGCCAACATCTATGGTAATTTCGTATTTATTATATGCAAAAGATGATGTTTTTTTTTTGTACAAAACGGTTTTTCTGAGTTGAAATTTTTTATGGAAATGGAAAAATGGTTAATCTTCACGACACAAATTAGAAAAACAAAACATTAATCTGAAATCGATCAGACACTCGACAATTTTAATTATATAGTGACTACACTAAAAATAAACAATGCTATAATAAAATATTTTTTGATCAATGGATGTTCAAATTTGAATATTGATTAATGAAAAATGTATTATGCTTGCACGTACATTCTTGTGCTTGCATCAGAATGCTGATCACGTGTTTGCAAAAACTGCAAGAATAAGAACAAAAGTTTTGCATTTTTTGCTCATCACTAGTACGTTATATGAATTGAATTTTGCATCAAAGATTTTTCTACACTAAGGGCCGTTTCACAATATCCAGTTAAGTGTTACAATTCCATATAGTCTATGAGTAACTCTAAGTTAAAGTGGCAGTTACTGCTTAACCGAAGATGGTGAAAACTGCAACTATCATTTTAATATATGTTTTGTAATAAACATTCATATAACCTATAAGTTTAAATAAATTTGCAGCAGAACTCTTAAGGTCTGGTTAACAGTGTTTGTTTAAACTTAGTTTAACCTTAGTTTGGTTAAAAGTCTCACAAATTTAAACAAGGTTTAACTTTGAAAAGTTACTCCGCGAAACCAAATGGAGCACCTTATCGAAATGTAAATTCTAATGGAGTACCTTTACCAATTGGAAATTGCCTAACTAACTTTATATTTGTAAGGTGTTTAATTGATGTTTGCCATAATTAATCGTATGTTTAAAAGTTATTTGCGAGCAATATTTGTCGCATGTTTGAAAGATGTTTGTCTCAAATACTTTCTATGCAATAAATTTATGTTTAGGACTGTACTATTTTTTGTAAACACCATTGTTTTCTTAGTGTAGAACATTATGATTTACAAATGGTTCAAGTAATATGACATCATGAAATTGCTATAAATTCCTGCTATAATGTCCCTGATCTTTATTTAATTAAAACAGACAACCTGTTTTTATAACATTGAGTATCTAATAATATTCAGTTTACACATTACATTGAGAGCCATATTTATATTAGATTGCATCTCGTAAGAATACAAAATATATAAAAAAAGTGTTTGTTAAACAAAAACAATATAAAATTTTGTTAGTATATTAAACACATTTACTAGAATTATATAAAATTTAAATATATTTTTATACTTGACACATTTTCGCATACATTTAGTCACGAACGTGGCACGATCCACCGGTCTACTCTGAGTACTTTATGCTACTATCACGTGATTAACAGTTTATTATTGTTAGAAGAACAAATGTACTTTTGTTGATTATTTACAATTTTATTGCAACTGCATAAATAACATTATTGACAATAAACCATTAGAACAGGTTTTGTTAAAAATATTATAAGCTGTTAAACAGGGATTGAAACCGTAGCTGATATCGGTTTTTAACCGTTTCAAAAATATAAATCATAATAAAAACTAGCAGAAAAATTTAATTTCAGTCAAAGAAATTTTGTAGATTTTTTATTATTTATTAAAATTATGATTCTTATTTCAAGGAAATCCAGTATGCCATTCGTTATGAATTCAATGCGAGTAGATGGAGAATTCGCATGATATCGGACGCTTTCTCGTAACGATATCGAGTGTCAAATTGGACCTACATGGAAGGTAGATATCGATTCGTTTTCTCGGTACATTATTGAATAACAACCCAGTCTGCCATGTCTAAGAGTCCTTCGATGCCTTGAAGCTTTCTCGAATAACTTCGATAAAAAAGTTCAATCTCTTTGCATTCTCGATTCTAATTTTAAAAAATGTTCGTACATTCAAATTCTTTGACAAGAGACAATATTTAAACATTTATTAAATCGATATCGCAATATTTTTTACAAAAATCTCGAACTTTGATCATTTTTCTTCGATATTGTTCCGATTTCGAAAAATTTCTCTTATCGAGAAAACTCCGAAAGAACGTTTCCATATCCATTATTTTCCAGTATGCCATTCGTATCGATATCGTTACGAGAAGGGATCCGATATCGTGTAATTTCTCCATCTACTCGCATTGATCTTGTAACAATATCGATACGAATGGCATACTAATATGATAATTCTAGATTGCTTCGAAAAACATCGATGTGTAAATTTGAATGTACGAAATAGTTTAAAAATTTGAAGCGATATCGTTTTTTTTTTATCGAAATTAGTTCCGAGACATGGCAGCCTGGAAAGTTTCTTGTGTAAACAAAATAATTCTTTTTTTTTTTTGTGCAAGATATGAAAATATGAAAAATATGAAATAAACGTAGCACTATCTAAAAAAAACGATTTCGAAACCGAAACTTGAAACCGGTATACCGTAACCCTTATGCTATATAATATAAATCCAAAACCGATATTCGTTTGTGATTGACTACCGGTATTACTTAAAGTTGAAAAATGATTTTGAAAATACAATTTTCGACTTTTACTAACTGTTAAAATAATGTTCAAAAGCCATTTAAATTTGAAATTTCACACCATTTGAAGTGCAACGCAAAAAGATGACTACATTTTTATTTTTGTTCTATGTTTTTATTTATTTGAATATTTACGAATATACAATTTTTATTCTAGTTTATTTTTGCATTATATCATAGATTTTTTTGTTTTGTTTTTTAATTTATTTTTATTTAATTATTCTAGGCACATGTTAATACGTTACACTCACATGAACTATTTGAAAATTCAATGTCAACTAGCAGAAAACAACGTCAACAACAACGCACAAATAATGTTATTTTATTTTTTTAATTACTTTAAATAAAATGCATTTGTTAAGTATTCGTCCAACCACTAATACACAAACACGTGATTGTTTGATTTTATTTTTTCGCATTTTAACAAAAACACAATAAACTTAATTTGTTGAAACTACAAATAAAAAAAAACCAGCTAAATTATGCCGACTTCAACATTTCGACGCATGTATTTATTGAGATCTACAAAAGACTTGAGTAGCTGCTACATGTCTGTATATTTGAGTATCTAATTGACAATTGTCTGGACTATAGGGTGCACTTATTATGCACATAGAAAATAAACTGAGTGCATTATATGTATTCTAATTTATGTTTTAAAATATTTGTTAAAAAGGTTTTTTACGAAAGGTTTCGGATTAAATACGGGTTTTAATAAAGTACACTAAGAAAAAAGTGTCGTAATAAAATCAAATAAAATTTATTTAAATTTGATTTAAACACTTTTGTAATAAAAAACGTAATACTCCATACAAAAAATATTACGCGCGTATTTAATTTCAAAATAAATAAATAAAATATTTAATTTTATTAAAAATTTCGAAAAAGTAAAATAAAATAATAATTTTATCTGTTCCTAATCTTCTTTATATGAAATAAATAGTTTTCAAAATACCAATTTATATATTTATGATGTTGTGATTAAATTCAAATGTTATAACTTTAATAAAAATTGATAAAAAGTATTTACTTCAAATTTTATTACGTACGTAATAAATTTGAATAAAAAGTATTTACATCAATTTTAAATAAAAAGTATTTAATTTAAATACAAAAGACTACCGGTGAAAAACGTGTCGAAAAGTATTTAAATTTATTACTTTTTTATTTAATTTTATTACTTTTTTCCCTTAGTGTAGGAAAACCTAATAAAATTTATATGTTTTCACTAAAAAAAATAAATGGTATAACGACTGGAAACTTTTTCGCGGATTTTTTTTTCCTCATGACCGGTTGCGATCTTTCATCAAGGAGAAGTCCGAACAGAAACACTTTTCCGTCACATGTTGAAAATTTAAATCTCAGGAATTTTTATTTCCACATATAACATTGAACTGTAATAGTTTGTGACGCCTTTTTTTAGAAATTATTGGATTATCTGAGGATAATTTGAGCGTACAGACAAAGAATGACATTTGTCCTTTTTACATTTATCTCAAAATAAGGCAATAGTTTTGCTGCCAATGTGCCGCAACTCAGAACGTTTATTGTGAGCAGTATTAACAGATGGGCAGATAAACCTTTTTTTGTCAGTTTTTTTGAGAAGGTAGAAAAGTTTTATGTTTTCGCTAAAAAAATCATGTTTTTTTAATTTAGTTTCAGTTTTTATTTAACTTTTTTATTCATATTGATGAAAGTTTTCTAAAACCTAATTTTCCCATTTGTTTATATAAGCTTTTTTTAATATTTCATTTTGACCAAATTTACAAATTGTTGGAAAAAATCAATTTGGGTAATGTTCCAATTCCAGTCATAATCCCCAATTTTACAAAAAAAAATATACAAAATAAATTAAAGAAATTTAAACTTTTATAACTTTAAACGGATACTGTGTATTTAGTAATTCGCAAAAAGTTTTTTAATCTGAAAATAAAAGGTTTTTCGAAAAAAATATCTGGCAACACTGATTGTGAGTGAACAGTAAATATCACAATTTTCATTGCATTCTCGTAACTATCTAATATATGTCATATTGAAAAGATACCAAGGGCCAGTTTTACAGTGGTAGTTGAACTCCATTTGTAGTTTAAACTTAGAATCAGTGAACTTTAAACGTAGTTTAAACTTAGTTTAAACTCTCAATGTTTTTGACTGAAAAAATGCTCTGCAGTTCTAGCGCTCATTTGTCTGTTTGTCCATTGGTTTCTATTTTATTAGTTTTATTCTATTATTAATTGCATAAACTAACACTGAACGATCACACTTATAAATGCTCACTGATATTTTTTATTTCATGCATTATACTATTCTAAATTATCTTTGTAATTTCTTGTAAATTTTGTAATTCTCGCAAATTAAATATCAGCTGTTCAAAATGAGAAAAATAATATTCTTCTTCTTAAATGGTATTCACAATCGATAATTCGTTGACATTAGCCGATGCTGCCAACTTAAAATGCCACTGAAAAACTGCTCGAATAGTTAAACTACATGAGACTTTCATGACCATCTTGTTTTCTTAGTGTAGTCTACAAAATCATAACCATGATAACCATAACCTTGAACAACGCCATGTTAAAGCCGATTGGTTTCATAAAAAAATACAGAACTGGGACCGGTTCACTATCTCCGAGGGACCAGTTCGTTTCCCCGTACACATTAAAAAAAGGTGCATAAATATTATGTACAGCAAACATAAAAATATTGTTCATAATATTTATATATAAATTCTTATATTTATGAATTGTACATAGTTATGATGAATCGAAATTTATTAATTACATTGATTTAACAAACATATATTTTATGTATTATATATATGCAAACTTTTTGATTTGGCATTTGTGAAAGACTTGTAGAGGTCGTTTGAGCATAAGGAATATTTGGTTTGGGAACAAACTATATAATCGAATATTTTCAGTCGAATATACAAGTGTATACAATTCGTTTGTTTTTTTCATAAACATTTTGATTCAAATACAAATAATATTTAATAATGTTAATAAACGAACGCGTAATAATTTAAATTAACAGAAACGAAATCGATGGCTGGTGTCGGAGTAGAACTGGTGTGTAGGTAAAATAAATTGTAATGTAAGGAATATGGTACACTCAGAAAAAAACATTCTTAAAATAAAAATGTTGATTGTAAAGCCTTGTTGGAGTAAATTGTTATTTCAAGAATCTATTTTTACCCCAAAAATGATTAATCTTAAATTGAGTATTTGAAATTGTTACTTTCAGTATTATCATTCAGTATTAACATTCACTATATAATTGTGAATGTTTGTATGTATGTATGTATGTTCCGAATAGACGTTAAAACGGCTCAACCGAATCGAATAAAATTTTGACAAAATATTTATATGGGATCTGTGCTATATATCGGTGATATCGATGGATTGGGCGTGGCACCTGCCACATAACCCAAAAATTAAAAACATATTATATCAGCAATTGGGATAGCAAATTTAATGAAATTTTCGTCAGCGTTATATTTATCCATTCTAAACAGTCTCGCCGAATGTGGGTGAAATTGGACCACTGGGCGTGGCACCCCCCCTAGAATGTTCATTTTCATTTGTGTATGTCAACAGTTATTATAGTGATATCAAGATATATCCACACCAGGGTATCAACCACCCCAATTTCTTTAAACTCACCACACCGAAATTCAGCACACCAAAATTCACCACACCGAAACTCATCACACCGAAACTCACCACACTAAATCTCAACACACTAAAATTCACCACACTAAAACTTCTATTGGGAAAACTATGGGGAACATTTCTACGGGGAAAATTTGTCTTTGAAAAAAGTGTTTTTGGCGGAGTTTTTTTGTTTGTTTTGGTTACTACATTTATAACACCAATAAAAAAATGTCCACTACGAAGCACGGGTCCCTGCTAGTAAATGTTAAGCATCTTTTTTTTCTGTGTAGGGTTGCGTCTCCATTGAAGCAGTGGCCTAAAATCGTAAATGTGTTCTGAATTCATTGAAAATTTAAATACTTTGTATTAAGAGCAAACGAAATTTAAACTTAGACCTATATTTAATTGTAATATATATCTATATTCATAAAAAACTGTATTTTAAAAAATCTTAGCATTTACCAAATACAAAAATACAAAAAAATGTTCATAAAATATTTATTTTAAAGTGTCACCTTTGAAATAGTGCAAGTGAATACACCAAAGTCATACAACAAAAATTTGTATTTCTCCTTATTGACTCGAGTGAAAACTTAGTTCAGGATGCGATCATTGCGAATAGCTACACTATTCAAAGTTGCTATCTTGATCAAGTTGTATGATGAGGCTTCTTGATCTTATCCTTATCCTAACCTTATATAATTCGATGTATATTTAAAATCTTCTGAAATTACATTCAAATAAAAATTAGTTTTGTAAGCAATATTGTCTTAATAACTTTTGCGATGAAAAAAGTCAACGTTTTGAGTCTAAATGCAATATGTTAAATTTTTAAAAATGTTGAGAATTTAAAATTTTTTTGCATTTGAGTTTAACATTTATTTATTAGAAGATTTTATTTTATCAGAATAATTTTGCTACCCAATTTTATATAACATCTCGGTTATATTATGTTAATACGATATTCAATCAGGCTTTTTTCATAAGATTCATTAGGTATGCTTCAGATCAGGCTTTTTTATGAAAAATAGATCAGGTTGACTTACGTGAATTTGAAGTAAGGATTACCCTAGACGAACCTGATCAGGAACATTTCAGGTGGTCTCATGGTTGGGATGCCTTATCGTATTCTGATCAGCGACGGATGCGAAATAAGTCTAAACTTAACCAATTTCAACTCGGAGAATTATTATCTATCGATTGGCATTCAAATGTTTACCAGGTTATAACTTTAGCTTTTTGTCAATTTTGACCACGAGTGCAACACTGTGCGGCGTACTGAATATACCCTTTCACACTTTGTCTAGGTCAGTGTTGATATTTATGTTGTTATAATTAGTACTGAATTAATGAAAAAATAGTACCAAATTGGAATAAAATATATTGAATTTTTTGTATTTCGAGATTATTTTAATGGGATTTTATGGAATTTTTTTCTGTTTGTATCTTGTCCTTCCGACGACTTAATATAATTACGACTTAATAATTTAAACGGAATCAAATGCTTCAATTGAAGATCAGTTCAGTGATAGGTCTAAAGGTCTGCATGACGATGAAAATCACTTCAGTGATATGTCTAAAAGGTAAAGTTACCGGTTGGTTTCATATAAAGGGACAGAACTAGAACCGATTCATAATATTTTCCCATAGGTTTACGACTGTAGTCTTTATAATCTCTATCAAAATTCATAAAAAAGAATAAAAATGAATGAAAATGAATCAAAATTCATAAAAATGAATAATAGTTTAGGAGTTGCTATATGTCATTGTCGTACATAAAATAAAATTTTCTTTAGATAAATTGTACCGAAAATGGCTCCGTAGTAGGAACGTACTTTTGAGATGCAAATGTACTGAAAACAGTATAATTGTATCGAACTTATCATCACTGGTGTAGGTTATAAAAATAGTGTATGAGTTGTTGATTAGTAGCTTGAAGACCATCGGAAAATCATATAATTGGATAATTTTACTTCGAGTTCAGTAAAATTAAACTTTTTGAGTTTTTCATTTTTTGTCACCGCCCAAAGCCACTGAGAACAGCTTGTGATGTAAGACGAGCTCAGAACATGACACATGAGAACAGAATTGGCACAAAATACAAAAAAAAAGAGTACAAAGAAACAAACACCACCGATAGAGGAGTAGCATAAGTGAAATGTTGGCCTTGCCACCATATGCAGAAAAAAAAAGTATAATAAAAATAAAAGATTTTTCTTGTTTGTACACACACTTGAAACCACTTTTTTCACTCATAATTTGTGTTTTATTTTATTTGTTTTCAGAATTATTTTCATCACTTTTGTTTTGTTTGTTACACAAAAATTTGAAATAATTTTTGCTGCGCAATTTGCAAAATTCAGGCGCGTCGTCGAGTGCGAGTTGATGAACGGATGGTCGGCCGCCCCTAACCGAGCCATATGACGGCGTCAATTTTGCCGGGTACAGCCGCCAGCCGGCTACAAAGAATTCGCTTGTTTTCATATTTAAAAAAGCACAATAAATTATAAAAAAAAGAGAAATAAATAAAAAAATAAAAACGTTTTGTAAAAGGCGACAATGTGTTTTTTTTTATTTTATATTTTTTTTATTAATCAATTAAAAAAGGCATCAATAAAAATATTTTATATTATGTAGAAAATTAACTTACATTAAAAATAATTTGTAAATAAAATTTGTGAAAATTATAAAAAAATGTTTTTTTAAGAAAAGCATTCAAAATTAAACAATATTTGTAACAAATAATAAGAAAATATGAATCTATCAATTGTTATTTCAACTTTAAAAATGTGGCAATTACTTTTTGTAATAATTACCAAGAAATTTTAAATTTAAGAATTTCATAAAAAGGTATTTGGTGAATTTTAGTTTTACAACGACGATATATTCAAATTTTGTCTAGAACATTTCCCAGTATGCCGAAATTTGACATTATGTCTATGCTATAATTACGCATAAACAAGAAACTGGTTTGTAATAATAGCTTCCCACGTTGATGTAATGTTGTTAAAACTTGTAAATGACTGATTGAAGTTTAGACGATATTTATATGATTGAAAATGCTGTGCGTTTACATATTTCGTCGTTGATGTGTGTTTGTTCTTCGACTTTCGTTTACACTTCCGCTATTTACGTCCTTTATAAAAATATTTAATAAAAATATGACAAACTTACGTAACAAAGTTGACGATATATGCGGTATAAAATTGTTATCTGTTTTGAATTTTGTATATTTTTAACTTTATAAAATTACAATAAAATGCTTTTATTGTGTACACTGTTTTTTTAATTTTATATATTATTTTAGTTTTTTAATATATTTTTGAATTCTCTTTTTTTATGTTTTTTTTTTATTAAATGTTATATGTTTTTAATTCATTATTTTTTTAAATATTTCATTTTATATATAATTTTTTTAATATATATAATTTTTGTATACTAAATATATTATTAAATTAAAATCATTAATAGTTTTTATACCAATTTTAATTTTTGGTATATTGTGCTAATTAACTTTAGTAATTTCACTTTTCGCATATATTTTGTAAATTATTGTAAAAATTATTTTTTACACTGAATTGTTTATTATTTTCAATATAGAATAATTAATAAAAAAAAATAGCACTGGAAAAACCTGTTCCATATAAACCAGAAATACGCAGCGTTATTTTTTATAAATATTTAGATTAATTATTATAGTAATTTGTTTGAATTCCATGGAAGAATCTATTTTTATTAATTCTTTTGTAGTTCTTTAAGAAATATGCAAGAAATAACTTAATAAATATATATAATTATATATTTTATTTTCACAAAATTTTTGAAACATTCATAAACTGCATCTGTTAAAATAAATTATTTCATTCGTATTTTCTTTCTTTACTCAATATGCTTGATGTTTTATAGGCTTTTTATTTATTTTTAATATCTGCATTAATTCACATGCTGCCGTACGTGCGCGAGAAAACTGACTTGCGTTTCTCCCGGTTGATAAAAGTGTACTGAGAACAGACGCTGGCCACAAACACGTCCAAGTATCAGAAGAAAACGAAGAACAAGAAACAGCAACAACAACAATAACAACAGCCTAATCAGCTGCGGGGGGCCGGTGTCAGCGCAATGCGCACCGGTTAAGAGCTGAGCGCCAACAACAAACTCGTGCACCAAGAGGGTGTTAGTCGGGCACGAGGAGCGCCACAAATAACAATAATAACAAGAGAGAGAGATAGTAAGATACACACACAGAAATACGTAGAAAAATTTAGAATGTATAGCAATCAATGTTAATAGAAAATGTCAGTTAACAGTATGCTTTGCAGTGGACTTGCTGAGTTAGCAGAGCATAATTTAAAGTTTACAGAATGTGGTTAAGAATTAACAGAGCGCTTTACAAACGCTGTTAAACAAGGGCTCTCTCAAACATAATTTAACAGGTATAACATATATCTTTGGAGCTGTATGTAAACAATATTATTCTTACATTGCAAAACATTATTCTAATGGCAGTCAAACATATGTTTGTTTTCGTTCAAACATATTTATGTTTAGAATGAATAATTTTAGATGTTTTTGCCAGCATAACAAATAAATGATTTTTGGATGAAAAACACTTTGTATTGGACATACATATAAAGCTTTTTTTTCTTCCATAAATAATTTGTGGGAATAAGTTATTTAGAAATGTTCCTCATATAAATAAAAATAGATATTATGTAATTAGATATTATTTCTAATTTGGAATGGGCACGTGAGCAAATTTTAACGTGAATTAAACTTAATTATTGACATGATTGTGAGTAAGAGTGAGTATAAGCCCGTGTGTGATTGTGAGTAAGTACAATTCGTGCGTGAGTGAGTACAATTTGTGCGTGACTGAGTGACTGAGTGAGTGAGTAAGTGAATGAGTGAGTGAGTGTGCGTTAACCAAATATTTTGTTGAATTTAAAGACGTCATTTTAGTATAAATATTAATTTATTTAAGAGATTGTGAGTGATTTTCTAATCATGAGGGAGCGTGAGTCACATGCCCATCTCTATTCCTAATATATAAATGGTGATTTCGAATTACGTTATATTTCCATAAGTCCATACATTTTAAGAAAAATACTTCGTAAACAATAAAATGAAACATTTTTCACAAAATTTTCCAAGATCAAGGTTCTACACCGAGAAAATAAATATTTAAAATCACTTTAAATTCCGGTGCAAAACACTTTATTATTTAAAGTGTGCATGTATGAAAGTCAGCCGTATTTGAAAATATTAAATTTCAAAGTGTTTACTTTAAATTTTAAATAAAATTTATATTTTAATGTGACACTTTAATTTTTAAAGTTGGACTTTTACATCTAAAGTGTCAGTTTTAATTTTTTGTAAGAGTTCAAAAAATTCTGTCAATGATCGTCAGATCGTTTGGTCATTACCTGCGTTACCTCTCTCTTTCTCATTATTGATCTTTGTTGTATTTGTTAACCGTTTCGACATCCCTTTTATTCGTACAGTTTATCAAATTGTGCTTATGAACTATGTTCTACTGGCATGAAGATAAATTGTGTTAAATGATATACATTGAATTTTAATGTGATAAAGTGTTGCACTTTAAATTCGTCAAATAATTAAATGGAAAGCGTGAACTTTAAAATAAAGTGCACTTTTTTTCTCGTTGTATAATCTAGAATATATAAAGGTTTTAAATATGGACTTAGATAATTTTGATCTGCAAATATGGAGTTTTTGTCCAATTTATATTTTTTTTTTTAAATTTTTTAAAATTTTATAAACATTACCAAGATTGCAAACGTGCGTCGCACAAAAAATTAGGTACTTCGGACACACGTCGTGCGTGCTATATGCGAAGAAAATAAACACACAACGTGCGGGCGAACAACATAACTGCGTAGTGAGAGCAGTGTGCGAGCAAACAAAATCACATAAATCGCTTTTATGAATCTAATGTCATAAATTCGACATACTACATTTCTCAGCATTCGTGCGAGCTATATGATGCTCAAATGCACCTCACACATTTTACTCGCACCTCACATATTTTGTACGCACTAGTGCAACTATATTGATGCTCAAATGCGACTCACAAATACCTCACACTAGTGCAAGCGTATTGAGTCTTAATTGCGAACACACGATTGCTACTCTGTAACCGCACACATTCAACTTTTTTATCAGGCGTGCGCTAAAAATGCGGGCACAATTCAAGCATTTTGCTATCTGGGTTCAATTTTAGAAAAATGTTGGGTCTGTAAAACTCGCACTGATAGTTTTTAACAAAGTTTTTAAAATAATTAAAATTCACTGAAAAACTTAATTAAAAATATAAACTTAGTTTAAATCACAAATAGAGTTAAACTACCACTGAAAAACAGACCCTAAAATTTAACAGTACTCTGTAAACTATTTATGTTAAGTGATTACGGATGCAGTTCACAGCACATGTTAAATGAGAAAAACATTTTTTAGATATAAAAGCAAAAGCACAATTCACAAAAAATAAAATATATATATATATATATACTATATATAGAATTAATAAACAATCGTAGTTGTTAACGTGCCCACAAATATTAAAACCTTAGAGCACAACATGTGATAAATAAGATACGAATAGAAAGAAGAACAAGCAGTGAAAATAAATAATTACAAATTAAAAAAAAATATACACAAATATTTTGTTTACTATCTTTTTGACGCTATCGTTTAAAATGAATTAAGATATCAAGAATTATAAATAAACCAAGGCAGTATTTTATCAGATATGTCTGAATATAGTATGTATTTGTATTTGCACGTAATTTGCATCTAAATTGCATGAGTTTTCGAGACAACAAAAAATACTAATTTAATTAAGAATAAGAATTCGTTTACTATAAAGATTATATTTATTATATATGAGAAAAATAATATTATATAAAATGCAATTTATAGCTAAAGAGTAAATAAGAATTCATGAGGAATTTTGTAGGAATTGTTATGATTTTTTTTAGACTATTTGATTTAATTTTTTATAATTTACAGAAACAAGAAAATTACTTATAGTTACATCCATTGTTGGACTGAAATAGTGTGATCAAGATTTAATTACTAAATCCGAACCGGATTGACTTTTTCAAGACAATATTTACAAACGAAAATTTATCAATTTATATTCCACAGATTTATGCCATCGAAATAGAATTTAAATTTGAAAATATTTTTAAAATTAAGTCATCGAACACTCAATTAAAAATACTTCTAAGAATTACATTGTCACTTCAATATGATATGTTCCTAATTGTTTACTAAAAACTGTACAGGTTAAAGATTTATGCCCAATTTCAAAAAGGTATAATACATTTTTTTAATACACATTCAAGAAATGGAAAATGATATTCATTATCTAATTATTACACATTATATAAATCGTCATCTTTTTGGACAACTTAACATTTAATGTTAAAATAAACAAAATGGGCATTAAAGGGTTAAAAATTCAAAGGCGTCTTGTGGCCAAATTATTTTGAAATGATTTCTAGACACCCAAGAACATGTTATACTGGTTATTTGGAGTTTATATCGTAATGCTTGATCTCAGTGGAAAACCCAAATGACAACGTCACTGGTCGGTCAGTCATGTCGTCACGTGGTTGTCATTAACCAGTGACAGTCATGTTGGGATGAATAACAAAACAACTGAGAACTAAGAAGAAAATGAAAAGTGAAAAGGCGGCGGCAGCGCGTGTGGCAACGATTAAGTATAATGAGGAATAAACAACAAATTATGCAAGAAATTGTTGGTAAACTAAGTGACACGGCGCGGCGCTGCCACCCTACAACAAAAACTTAATATACACACATGAAAATGAAATGCGTAGAAATTTGGAAAATTTCACTTTCATTTCATGTAGACAGATAGACAGACATTAAGAGAGTCTAAACGAAAAAGAGAACAGAATTTGAGGCAATGAAACAATTTATGGAATGCACAAGAATTTTTGTTATTTATACATATGAAGAATTACGAAAATACACATTTACACAATTCCACTCAACGGTTTAACAAATAAAACTAACCAAATGTATTTTATCCAAAAAATATTTTTTGTTTTTAGTTTATTGATTAATATTATAAAAAAAAAAACAAATTATTATTTTTAAAATTTTAAATATCTTTCGAACGATAAACATTTTTTATTATTAATTGGTACCAATATGGGCCCATCGATCAGGAAATATGGGCTTTAAAATTATTTTAATAAACTTAACTTTGAATTTTAAAATATAGTTGGTGAGTACAGCGACAAAATACAGATAAACATAAATAAGATTTATTAAACAAAAAACTATCTCCTGAGTTTTCTTCTGTTAAGTTTTCCACACTCTTTGCACAAAGAAAAGAATAGCATGTAAACACCAAAATAACATAACAGAAAAGAAAACGCGTTCTCAGCTGATGAAAAAAAACATTTATCGCGTATATCGTGTGACTTTCCGCACGTAGACCACACCACCCTGTTGTGTATCAGACGGGTCAATGCGTGTGCAGAAGAGTGAGAGCAGCGATATGCGCGTGAGAGAGTGATAGATACAGGGAGTAGTATATTGAGAATCAGATGAGGAGAACATTAGTGTAGGTCGTCGTAGGTTCTTGGTGTTGTAGAGATTTTTTTTTTTATATTTTGTTTAACATGTGCTCAAATCATAGTATTTTGTTCGTTAAAGAGTGCTAGGGGGGACGTCGAGGTACAAATAGATTTTTAGAAACACAAACACATTCCAGTGTACATTTTGAATTTCAGTAGTAGCCTGGTGGAAAATGGTTGAGGTTCGCAACCGTCCCTGGTCAGAATACGATAAAGCATCCCTGCTAGTGGTTTAATTCCCGAGACTTTCCGGATTAGAAAAAGAAATCTCAGGACCCCGGGATTAGTCCCGAATTATTGAAATTTATATTACAGATAACAAAAAAGGAAAGTTTATACATACAGACTTGTAAAAATAATTGGAGTGCTATTCTTTTATGATAACCAACATTTATCATCAAGGTCTATTGAAAATAAAAATTTAGTAGTTTTCATATTTTCTATATGTTCTTTCCGGCAATCCCGGGATCTCATTTCCGGATTTTAGGTACTGATTTTCTACTAGGGATGTCCATAACGGTACCCCGGGGGATTTCCGCATTTCTAAAATGTACTCAAAAAAAGCTTTTTGTTGACTTTTTCAAGTGTTGATTAGGTGGTCAATTTACATTATAAAATCAAAGTTAAATGATTAAAATGTCGTTCATGAATATTTTTTCATAATGTAAACAAGCTTTCTATCAAAATATGATATAGACAAAAAAATGTATTTGATAAAAACGTAGGTTGGGTCACTCAAGGTACGTAGGTTGGGCCACCCATTTTCTCATTATTAGAAACACTCACAAAGATTTCCCTAGCACATAATTGCTCAAATGCAAGTGTCATAGTGATTTTTTTTTAATATAGAGTGTCAGATTAAAACATTTTTAGTTAATTTTGAATGATTTTTCAATTTAGGGTGTTCGGTTCACATTTACGTTTAATATATCAAAATGAATAACCATGATTTTGTAAGTTCCATCAAATGAAAAATAACACAGATTGGTTAAAAACGATAATATAATTAAAATAATTCATGTTCGGTCTTTTTTGAAAGGTGATTAACGATTTTTCGTCGTGGCCCAAGCTACGGACCAATTATTTTTTTGCCTTCTTTTTGTTCTTCAGAAAGTAAGCTGTATTTTTTTAAACTTTTATGTAACCATAAAAGTTTCTTCAAAAAGATATCCTATTAAATGCACTTTAAATTGGTATATACACTAAGAAAACGAAAGATGGTTGAAAAGTATTAGAGCTTAAAGCTCGAATCACACGATTGAATAAACAGTCAACTTTTGAATCGATTTTCAAAATAATTTAAATATCAATCGTGTGATTGCCTTATTTTCCATAAAAAAATTGGACAATCACACGATAGATATTAAAATTATTTGAAAATTGATTTAAAAGTTGACTGTTTATTCAATCGAGTGATTCGAGCTTAAAACATCATTGCAGTTGCAATTATTCAAGTCATATCTGTGACACTTTTTGTAATATTTAGACAATATTAATAGTTTTGCTACAAAAACATTTATATCTGTGGAATATGTGAATATTTGCAACAATGCTACCTATTTCTCTAGTAGTTGCAGTGAATCTACCACAAATATGACATTTTTCGTGATGATTGTAAGAAACATCTCACAAATAATACAAAATATGTGATGTTTACAAATTATTTAAAATTTTGCTGCAAATTTATTTGTATTTCCTGCATAAAGGAATTGTTAAAGCGAATAGAATAGAATAGTTGCAGCAATACTCTCATAAACATTCTATTTTCTTACTGTATTATTCCACTAACTTGTTTGAACATAAAATGTTATAGACAAAATACGAAATTATGTCCAACCTACGGATGCATTACGTCACTTTCGACTAGAGATGGGCGCGTGCCTGTTTTGATGGCACGGACACACGTGACACGCACGAGAACGAGCCCGACGAGTACATTTACAGGAACGCACGAGAGGCACGATAAAACACGGGATTTTAAAGGACACGAAGAAACACGGAAAAACACGACAAAACACGAAAAAAGTACGGAAAAACATGAAAAAGTAAGCGAAACATGAAAAATAATACCGGAACCAGTATTTCCGATTCCAGTGTTGAACCGGAACTGGAATCGGAACATATATATTTTTTGTGTTGGAATCGGTACCGTTATTTTAAAAATATCGGAACCAGAACCGGAGCAGATATAATTCCTGTCAGGGAACGCAAAGAACCGGAATCGGACCCGTTATTAAAAAAGTATGGAACCGGTCTCGAAACCAATTTAATTTGTTGGTTGAAACCGGAATCGGAACCGGAACCACAATTTTCAAAATCTTGGAACACGAACCAGAACCGATATTCCAATAGGTTTTAGTCCCTGTAATAAATAATTCAAAAATTAAGTTTGACACTGTTTTATTCTCTTAAATCAATAAGTAAAACTAAAACAACAGATTATTAAGAAAAGGTTAAAATACCACAAAATTTTTATTTTCTGGAACTGGAAGTAAGGGTTTTTTAAATTGGGGTAAAAACTAACTATAAAAAAAATCTTTAATGGGCGCGTGTCTGACTGCAACTAGCACGCACGGAGATTTGCACGGACGAACTTAGATTATCGGGCGTGACACGAAAAAAGCACGGCACGCGCCCATCTCTACTTTCGACTAAAAGTAATTATGGCACGCGCCCATCTCTACTTTCGACTAAAAGTCATTCGTGCCGAAATAAAGATAGTCTTATTTTCAACTAATTTTTATTTTGAAGACAGTCGAAAGATTTACTATCAACTTTGTTGCCAAATTAAATCCGGGTTTCAGATAGCGATAAAACTGGAACCGAGATCTATGAACGTAACCTTTATTAATAAAGTATTTAAAAAATGGGTTCATCAAACCATTTTTCAAATACATTATTAATAAAGGTTACACTGGGGTTTACACTGGGGTTTATATACTGGGGTTTGGATACCATACCCAACATCAAAACAGATTTATTTGAACATATGAGTTTTGTTTAAGCCTTAAGCATTATAATTGTTCATTATTTAACCACAGATATGGTTATTTTATGCTATTGTTATTATTTTTTAAATCCTGGGACTAATCCCGGGACTAATCCCGGGACTAATCCCGGGATTCAAATTTTTTAGTCCGGGAATTTTTTTAGTTTCGGGATTGAAAAATAGTCCGGGATTAACATCCCTATTTTCTACAATCAGTGTGTACTCAAACTGAAAACTCAAATTTGCATGTTTCCCGAACAAAATTGTCATATTGCGTGGGCTATTGTCAGTAAAACCAAGCTAATAAAAAAAAAATAAAATAAAAAATTCAAAAATATTGTTAGTCACCATTTAATGTGGGTCAAAATAAAGTTTATTAAAATATGTTCGTAAATAAAACATAAATCGTTTTGTTGTTTTTATTTAAGTACGTACATGTTGTTGTTACCAGCAAATATTAAATGCAAATTTATTTGTTGTTGTTTTGATGTTCTGATGTTGACAACAACATTAGTGACAATAATAATAATTAAAGTCTGTAATAGTTACAAGAAAAATAAACAAGAACCCTCGCCCTCTCACTATGCCCCACCCAAACCACAGCCATCCATATCCAACTCTTACAAAACAACCATCGTCATCGTCTCACTTAGAATTCTTTCATTTTTTTCTCTTTAATATTTTTGTTTTGTACAATGTTTTTTGTTTTGCTTTTAGCTGCGACGCATTTTTGTGTTACCCTTTTCTGACCTTGAAATGTGTTGCTGTTCCTCCTTTTGCAGCGTCAGTTTCCAATGTTGGTGCTGTTTGCATCAGCTGTACAAAAATGCAAAACCATTTGTAAAAAACCTGCAGCATACAATAGGGGAACAGCAGGAATAACCAACAAAAAGAAACAAGGAATTTTCAATTTTTTTTATTGCAATATTGCTCTTTGCTTTAATGCGTTATTCGCGCATCACTGTATTTGACACGGTTCTCAGAGTAATTTCATCTCAATTAACCCCTATATGACCAACATGGTAACCAATGGTCCGATGCAATATAATGGTTTAAATTAGGGACCGGCAACAGGTGGACCGCAATCCGGACCGCGGAAGGTGGACCCTTGGACTATAAAAAACTGACTCAAGTCCGTCGATATAATTTTTCGTATAATTACAGTAAAATCAGCATTATCAGTTTTTTTTTTACCTCGATAAAATTTTTCAACTTCCCGACCCCACTTAAAATTACTTAATTACTGCTGACCTCTGGTTTAAATGAACAAACATTTATTCCCATTCGAGGGTGTTAAGATATATAATTAAATTTGGGATGATAGAAATTGACTTGAAATTTGCTTGAAATGAGGGCGGATGAAATATTAATAGTAACGAATATTAATAATAACAATAGTTTGGACAGTCATAGAAATACTTTAAGCTATGCGTGTTATATTTGTCCTCAAAGTGATGGCACCTACCATGATACAAATATTTAAAGATACAATTACTTTTTAATTTTTTCCAATGTTTACAATGTTTTGAGTTATCAACGATCAAAGTAAAAAAAAAGTTAGACTTAATTCAGCTTTAACGCCTCTAGAGGTCATGCCAGGCACTATTTGGCATATAAAAGTGGGTATGGTGTGAAAGAGCCTATATGTTCAAATCAATTTCAGCGTTAAAACTTTCTAAGGTTTTTGGTGGAGAACGTTAAAATTCAAAAATGTTGAATTCAGCAATAACGCCTCAAGCGGCCAGGGTCGGTCAGTCCCGGTAGCTGGTAAAACGGTATACATTCAGCTATAACTTAAAGTCATTTTCAGCTTAACTGCTTTTAACTCAGAGAAACGAAATTTTGAATAAAAAATAGAATTTTATTATATCGCCGTTGTAGAACGAAAAGTCACCAAATACATTTTTATGAAAAACTTAAATTTCGAGTTTGTTGATTAATATTATAAAAAATAATGGATGCAAATGTGGCAAATTGTGGCAAAATTGAGATCATCGATTAAAAATTGACAGACATATAAAGATTTTTGTAAATGAATATTTGGCCTTTTGAAAATGTATTTGGTGACTTTTCGTTCTACAACGACGATATCTTCCATAATATACCAAATATAAAAGCGTGACAATCGTTTATTTTTAATAAATAAATCTCTAGTATTTAAAAAAGTACTTAAAAAATATATAATTTGAAGTACCTACCCAGCAGTAAATGACATCATTGACGACAAAGTCATCAATAATGAATCGAGGACATTGGAAAAATTTGTCATTGATGAATATGTCTACCAGAATTTCATAAAGGACGTTGCATTAAATATGTCATTCACCATATGTTATTTATACATATATCAATGACATTGTGAAAATCCGTCATAGATGAAATGTTATTAATGACGCGTCATTTATGAAACTTAACATTCACGTGACATGCCCCTAAAGGTATACAGCATTTACGTTGTGAAATGCATACAACATACATCTAGGGGCAGCATTTACGCGCAAAACTGAAATTTTGTGTTCGATGTCACACTGCCAAATTATTCATAGGCACAATTTGAGGGACAACTTTATATAAAAGCGGGATAATAAGCAGTAGTAATGTTGATAGATGATGGCCGGTAGTAAAGTACGTTATTGACATTAGCAAGTACACTACCATTCCAATCGAGAACAGAAGAAAATAGAAAAATTGAAATAATGAATAAAGTAAGTTGGACTGCGAGCCGAAAGGTCCCCGGTTCAAGCCTGGACTGGGGCTAACAACATCTTTTCATGGAAACATTTTTCTATACCGCGCTACCTCTCGTCAGTAAATGGCAAACCTACGAGAGTAAAACCATTGCCTATGAAAAAGCTCTCACCCGCCGTTCGGATTCGGCAATAAACTGTAGGTCCCACTACTTTGGGTACAAATATAACACGCACAGCTCAAAATGGTGAGAGAGCTCGGCCGAAGTTCTATACAGGACTGTAGCGCCAAACTATTATTATTATTATAAGTAAAAAAAAAATTAAAAATATGAATTAAAAAATAAATAAAATAATAAAAAAAAAATATTTTTTTACAAAAAAAAAAAATATGTATGACAATCATTTGTGACTGCATTTGTATGAAAATGTCATCAATGCTTTGCAGGGCGAAAATGCTATCGGTCATCGATGTTACTGAACTGACATAGGGGAACAAAGTAAGAGGAGTCATAGAATTATGGATCTAGTTTGACATATAATACATACTTTTATTGAATTATGAAACATATATATTAGGGCGGATCGAAATTTGTTTCCAAAGTTGTAATAGGTCATAAAAGTTACATTGTACTGCTAAAGCTTACCACAAAAAATTTGAGTCGAAAAAAATAATGTATATATATATTAAATTCATATATATATATATATATATATATAGATATATATATATATATATATATATATATATATATATATATATATATATATATATATATATATATATATATATATATATATATATATAAAGTTTTTTTTGGATCATAATAGCTTCGAAAAATTAGAGATTGTATCTATTATGTCCTCCTAAAGTTTCAACAATTTATAATTAAATCTTATGATCGCGCATAGTCCTTGAAGTTGAAAAAGAACAAACAAATCGGCATATTCTCTGGTTAAAACGTTCTAAAATCGGTATGGGTGGTTATTTTTACAAAATTGATGATTAAGATGGTAAAAATATAAAAATATGGATTTAAAATCTTTTTTTAACTTCATCTGCAATGCGCGAACACAGGACATTATTTTTTTCGACTCAAATTTTTTGTGGTAAACTCCAGCAACACAATGTAACTTTTAAGTCCTAATACATTTTGAAATAAAAATAAAAGTTTCGATTCGATCCGCCCTACGATATATGTTATGCAATAAATAATAGGTATACATTAAAATTAATATTTTTTGCGTTTGACTGGTCATAACTTTGGTCAGATCCATCCGAATTGACTGTGGTTTATTTCAAAATATTAGCTGAAGTATTATCAATGGCATACAAAAGAAATCAGATCGAAGACTCCGCATTAATAAATATTATTAATATTCACTACATCAAAAGATACAGAGTTTGGGCCGATGAAAAACGTTTCTGAACCACTGTGCACTGTTGACATGTATATATAAATCATAGTAAAATATTCAAAACCAACGTGTTCATAAAAATACAATTAAATTTTAAAACAACAACAGATACATTCCAGTTTAATTATGTTATTTCTTTCTTTGTTGATGAATTTAAGGGGTATTCTGTAGCATTATAATTCCCTTCACGTTTTACCAGTAGATTTTGTGTATGGATTGGCCAATTAAACAATTATTGAGCCCTTAAAAAATACATTATGTTAAAATTAAGAGTGTTAATTTTTTTTGTCTCTGTAGAATGTTCATGTTTTCAAAGTCAAGGCCAAGTCGAGGTCGCATTTATTATACGTTTTAATAAAACATTTATTTAAACGCTGTATTCTTGTCGTTTAACACTTTTTGCTAATTTATACAAATTTAGTAAGCTGTAAAGTGTAAAATATATAATTAGTTTAAAAATATGACACACTTTTTGTTTGTATTGAAAACGAAAAATCTGGTACTTGCTGGACGACTTACTAGTGAAATACTTAAATTAATAAAATACTTAATACATCATACTCACTTTGCACGGCCAACTGTTGCTGATGCGCCGCAGCACGCTGTTGAAGAAAAGAAAAAAAATACAAATTTATTTATTAATTTATATAAATTATATTAGCAATAACTATAGAATTTTCAAAATAACAAAAATGATCTCAGCCAGGCAAGACGTGCTCTGCGGTTCTTCTATCTGTTTATCAGAACGCCCACGCGCCCAAGTTGTTCTCGCTCAATTATGACACTTTATTCATGTGCTTAAAAATTCGTGTCTCATCAGTATATAACAAAAAAAAAATCCATTGAAATTGTTTTTTTTTTTTTTTTTTTAATTTCAATAAACAACAATAAGTGCGCATTTTGAATTTAACTAAAGAAACTTTTAAAATTCATAAAATGTTTGCAAACTTACATCCAGAAAAATATATGGGTATTTCATGGTATTTTAATAGTTAAATAATTATATTTACTATTAACATTGGTCAATAGGATGCATACACGCAGGGAAAAATGTAATTGGATATGTTTTAATTCAAATATAATCTGTTCTTAAAAATCCATAAATATGTTTGCAATTTTGTTCTAAATATAATATATTCACAATTTTAATAAATTAGTTTAGATGTAAATATAATATGTAAGATAATTATTTAAGCCGTAAACATATTTTATTTGCAGCTCCATTATACCATAATTATGTTTGCATAAAAAATATATATTATGTTTCGATATAAATATATTATATTTGCATAAACTCTGTATATATCGTTGTCTCTTTTTCACTCATGTAATATTTGCATGCGAGTGAAATAGATAAAATTGAGAGCACAGTGAGCTAAAATTTTATGGTTTGATTTATTTGATTTTGTATGATTTATTCGTATAAGTTATTGCACTACAATTAAACTTATATTTGCAAACTAAACTGCAAAGTAAATTATCATTGCGAAAGAAAAGGACGTGTATAACATAATTTGCTTTGCAAATCAATTTGCAAATAATTGTGTATTTGGAGATAAAACTATTTGCTTTATTTTTTAATTTCTTGCTCAATATCTAATTAAACAATATTTTATTTAATTTCAGCACCCTTGCTTGTGCAGATGTACTGGATAAAGCCCTCAACATCTAGATCAACCACGACAAGGCCACCCCGAGAAGGCTGGGGCTCCTTGTGTTGAAGATGGCGCAACACATATGATTCAAACATATGATGCAAAAATAATATGTTCACAGGCGAAACATATTTATATTCCCACCCAAATATATATTATGTTTAGAGCCAAACATATTATGTTTGGAATATAAAATTTTCGGTTTCCACCCAAACATATTATGTTTAGATCCAAACATATTATGTTTAGATCCAAACATATTATGTTACACTATCCCAAATATATATTATGTTTACAATGTTTTCCATTCATATACGTTGTTTGCTGCTAATTATGTTTGGGAGAGCCCTTTTTTTCCCTGCGTGTACCATTAGTACAATAATATTCAAACCATTATAAAACTGTTTATAGTCAAAGAAAAAAAAATGACGTAATAAAATTAAATTTATTTAAAAATAAAATATTACATAATTTTGGAGTAGTTACTTAAAAAAAAACATACTTAAATATTGTTAAAAATATTTCTATAATATATTTTTTTAAATAACGGATTTTAATGTAATAAAATTAAATACTTTTTATTTAAATGGAAATCAAATACGCGCGTAATAATTTTTGTATGGAGTATTACGTTTTTTATTACAAAAGTATTTAAATTAAATTTAAATAAATTATATATAATTTTATTGCGTCACTTTCTTCTTAGTGTAATCTTCTTTACATGAAGTAAATAATTTTAAAATAACAATCGACATATTTATTTACTTAAAATTTTATTACCTATGAATAAACCAAATAAAAAGTATTTGGAAAACGTGTCGAAAAGTATTTAAATTTATTACTTTTTTATTAAATTTATTACTTTTTCGCACTGTTATTATATTTAACAATGCGAAAGAGACTTTTAATTAATAATTGCAGCATATTTTTATTATGATGTTATAGTCGAAGTAAATTATATATTGCAATATTTTCCTGATCATATATTAAAAGGAATAGAATATTAATTACTTTGATGCACACTGAGAAAAAAGTTGATGTTAAAATTAACTTTTTTGAAAGGTTTCCTATTAAAATAAATAAATGTCAAAAAGCTGTACAAAAATAAAACTCTAGCTTAAAATTATCTATCATTATTATTGGACAACGGGGCGTGTCACCTCTTATATAACCGAAACTTTAAAATTGCTATAACTCCTGCATACTAAAATCGAAACAAATGTTCATATTTAAAATTCCAATCGTCACTCATACCAAAACACTTAATACCAATACTCTTCATCCCAAGACATCTCATGCTATAAGAGCAGACAATTTTAGTTGTTTTAACAATTTTTTGATCTTAACTCCACTTCATAAAAAAAGAAATTAAAAAAAATATTTATTTTTATTTATGATATACTTTTTTATTTTTATATTATTATTTTTTATTATATTTATTTTTATTTATCTCATATTTTTATTTTACCTTTATTTCACTATTTCACCCGACCCTTATTTTTTATTTTAATAACATTGTTTAAAATTTTATATTAAACACTTGTTTTGAATTTAAATGAAATTGTTTTAAGCTGTTTTTTTATTGCCGTTTATGTTTAATTTTAACACAATTTAATTTATTTTAACAAATTTTCTCTAAGTGTAGAATTCAAAATGGAATAACATTAAAAACATGCTTTGTCGACTTATCATGTTATGGAATGGTCGATATTTGTTATAATAAAATGAATTTATGATATTTTTATTTTGATTATTTATTTATTTGTTTAGCATTTTATAATTGAATATTAAAATTCAATTTCTGTAGGTGGTTTCTGAAATTTCAATCAAAATCAATCGATCAAAGTTCTCGACTCATATTGTCGATTTGACGACAAATTTTTTGACGAAATTTTCATTTTAAATTTTGACGTCACTGAAATCGACAATTTCTTCGCTTTATGCAGGTATCTTTAACAATTCGTATATTTTTAAATGCTTTCATTTTAAATTGTCCGAATAATATATTTTTCTTATGAATTTTTTTTTTGCGAAATTTTGTGTATTTTATTTAATATTTTATTGAATATAAATTGTTTCTTTTCAAATTTTGCATGGAGGCGGAGTAGATCAAATTGATATTTAGATTGCAACAGTTTTCAATATCGATTTTAGAATTTGTGAGTATTTACTATACGACCGACACTTTTAAGAGTGTTTTTGATCTCTGTGCGACATGGGAAATGGCTACACGATAATAAACAATAATTAATAAATAAAATTTTCTTAAAAGATAGACAATATAAATAAAAAAAAATAATAATAAATTGTTATTACCACGTCCTTGTGTGTCGCATGTTGCTGCACCGTTCGCACGCCACTGCGCTCCAGCGCCTGCACGTCAAGCGACTGACTGCGGCCGCGTTGTGTTTTCGGCTGCGACGATGATAACGATGAGTGACGGTATATCCAACGCTTTACCGCGGACATTTTTCCGGATATTTAAATTTGTTTGCACTTGAGAGACAGCTTAATCAATTATTTTATTTTGTATTTTCACTAATTTTAATTTTCTTTGTAAATTACATTTTATTTAATTATTAAATCAAAAAACAAAACAGCTTTAGAGGAAACTGAAAGAAAACACACAGACGTAATTTTAAAAGCTTTTCTTACGTCGCAAAAGCTCACGATATCCGTCGCATAGTTCTAGAAATTGCACAAAGATGGCGCGCGCTCGATAACAGAGTACGGTGAATTGTAGAAACACAGTACAACAAATTAATTTTTTTTTTTTTAAATTTATATTAAATATTTTTTTTTTGTTTTTGCTTAATTTTCATAGAAATAAATTATTTAAATAATATAGAATATATGTGTAATATGAATATTTAAAACCATTGATAATATTATTAATTTACAATACTCGGGCAATTGCTAACACACATGTTTAATTGTCGTAATTCTGTATTTGATCAACTGATTTTCAGACTTGTGGTAGCTATTTATTAATATAAAAAAAACTAAACAATTACATATTTCGGTTGTACTAAATGAAGTATTACGTTCTAATTAAAATTTGATAAATATTGAAAATATAAATACAATATAAATGTTAAATTAAATAATAATTTTTCAGAAATATTTTCGGCAAAAGCACAACTAAATGAAATATCTTGGGAAGTGTATAGCACCCCAGACAAAATTTTTGGAAGGTCGAGGTATTTTTGAAATATTTCTCGACATATTTCAAACATTCAATGGCGGAATTTGTATCAAAAGCTGTCTGTTTTCTGCCAATTCCCCAAATATGGCCATAATAGTTGCCAAAAAAATTACAACCTACTTACACTTCCAAAAAATTCTATTTATCTGTGCGTTTGCCGGAAATATTCCAGAAAAATGTCGAACAAATGTTTCAAAACTGCTTCGAAACAGTCAAAACTTTTGTCTGGGGCAGGTTGTAAAATTGTATGGCATTTTAATGGCAGATTCACGCCATATTTAGGGAATAGTCCGAAAACAGACAGCTTTTGATACAAACTCCGCTTTTGTCTGTTTGAAATATGTCGAGAAAACATTTAAGAACTGCCTCGACCCTGCCAAAAATTTTGCCTGGGGATAAATTGAAGTAACCCGGTACAAAATGTCTGTCATTTTTCAGGAATATTTCGAGAATGTTGGGAAGTGTATAGCAGGTTCTAAAATTTGATGGTATTTTAATGGCAGATTCACGCCATATTTTGGGAATGGACAGAAAACAGACAACTATTGATACAAACTCCGCCTTTGTCTGTTTGAAATATGTCGAGAAAATGTTTCGAATGACTTATAAATGCAAAAATCGGCTTAATTTGTTCGATATTAAATTTTATAAATTGCACGAATGCAGAAGTGGGGAATTAATTGAAATTTAATTTTTAATTTATTTTCTTAATATATATTTTTTACGGCGTAAATTTTCGGCAAAGAAACTGCACTAAAAAAAACTGTATTAAAATAAAAAAAAATTCTTTAAAATAAATACAAATGTATTTGATTTGCGCCTAAAAGAAAATGTGTTTGTTTTCACTACATTGATGTAGTGGTTTTTGTATGGAAAATAACTACATACTTGTACAGCATTTTTTTACATTTAACCAATTTTACTGTATTTAATAAATGTTTAATACATTTGTATTAAAATAACTACATTTTGTCTTAACACTCTCTACGTTTGCCGTGTGTCACACTATCTTCAAATAATTAAATAATACAAAATATAAAATCAATAAAGTTTCTGCAAACTCATTTCTAATACATTGTGCAATGACATAAATGTAGTTAATTTACTATATTAATTTTCTGTGTATATACTGTTTGAAATAGATTTTTGAAGTTCCATACAATATTTCATAAATTAGACAAAATAAGTTCTCGACCGTGATGTCCTATAATCAAAATAAATAGTACATATTCAACGTATTAAATGTAAATAGTTGGATCAAATACACATTGGATAACAAAAAATATATATTTACATTTAATTTTATATAACGTTAGTATTTATCAGTATTTTTCTACTAATACTAAAAGATAAGAAAATAAAATTTAATTAAAATGACTTAAAAAAGCAGCCATCTCTTATCAATATTAAAGATACAGTAATTTAAAAATCGACAATGAACCACATAGAAATAAATATTATTAATGGCGCCATTATAACAAAACAAATAAATAACTTAATTCCTAAAACAGAGACAATTTTAAAATTCCCAAAAAAAAAAATTATTTGAATAAGAACTAACGAAAGAACCATGTGAGAATGTTATCGGAAGTATGGTAACAGCTTTGTTAAAATCTACGTTATTCTTAGATAAATATTTATTTTGAAACATGTTCAGTTGGCATATACAGAAGCTTTATAACAGTGTTATATAACGTTCGTATTTAATTGATATAAATCTTTACAAAAAATTAAAAAATATTAAAATACATTTTTGTATCGAATATGTTTAATGAGACTTGATAGCAAACCAAACGATATCTTGATTCTGAATGCAACTTTATCATAATATTCTCGAATTCTAAAATTATCATCAAATGCATTGTAGGATTAATATACTTCTCAGAATGTACCAAAGATAGTTAAAAAATTGGAAAATCTCAATGGGGCTACTGAGAATCTGAAGATACAGATAAACAAATTAATCCTTGACCTTATTTATAATTGAGAAAACCAAAAATAGATCAGTTAAATGAAGAGACAACAGTAGAAGTAAACGTAAACAATGAATGAAAATTTCCACCGAGAAAAATATTGGAAATATGTTCATACTTTTAATTTTGAGCTAAAGTAATTAAAGTACAACAATATAAATTAAAATTTCACATTTCAATTCAATGTTTTACTTAGTTCCTAGCCACGAATTTAATTTGAATTTCACACACATAAAAAAATCATCTTTTGGAAAATAAAAAAGTTAGTTATAACATCTAACTTCATTTGGATAGAACGACTATTCAACAAATTTGTTGTCGGAACTGCCATATTCGTTTGGGTCAAACGAAAATGGCAGTTCCAATAGCTTATACACACTCCAAATTGTTCTAAAACTGTTCGAAATTATTTTAAAACTTTCCGAAATTGGTTGTCGTTCAAACTACAACCCTTTTGTCTATAAGTACCGACTAAGCGGTTGAGAGAACCAAATAAGTTGGTTGAACAAAGAGTTGGTTGACGCAACAAATCTTTATTCTGAGTGTACCAAAGTTGCAAGTGTGTTTTTTTGTTGGCGTACCAACATTTATTGCACGTCGCTATTAGCAAAATATAAACAATATGTAGATAATATAAATAAAAAGATTATATAAAATGATGGCAAAATTAAGCTTATATTATAAAAAAAATAAAAGAAATTAATAAACAAACTCAGAGATATATGTTCCTATTCTCAATAATTATGTTTGAATTATTTGTGAATTGAGTAAGATAACAAATTAAAATAATCTCAAAATATTTTGAACTGCATCGCAGATGTGTTTGTATCAAAATCTATATTAAAAACTATAATTTTTAAAATAAATATAGAATAATTCAAATAGACAACTACGAAAAATAACTATAAAAAGAAGGTGTTAAGTTTTTATTTATATTGATAGATTATTATGTTTTATTATTGACAGATTGTATGTGCAAATGCTTTTTGAGTTTTATATATAGATTATTCAATTATATGAGTTTTGTTATTCGAAGCAATTAGACCCATTTTCTAGACATAGATTCACGTAAGCAAATTTATTAATTCAATACTAACGATTTGGCAAATAATTAAAAAAACCTAGTGTACGTACAAAATATTTTCTTAATTATAAATAAGCCGAATATGTCGAATGAATGAATATTATGGCAAATAAATATTTATAATCAGTACGGTAAAATGAACGGGTAATATGTTATTAACCCATTGTGTCTTCTGTGTTTTTATATAAGTTACTGTTATTTTGTGTATGGATTTGTGATTGATTTGTCATAATGGACACTAGCATTGAAGTATTGGTAGAAAATCCTTTGAGTGTTGTACTTTCTTTGTTTGATTTTCAATACGGACTACTTTTTCATAATATTCTTGATTAAAACTACATGCCATTTCATCTATAGTCAACATATCTATGCTTTCCAGGCAGAAAATCGTAACCAACATTTTGGGATTTTTTTTATTGCATTTTTGGAAACATCTTTCAGAGTAGCATGTCCTTCCAAAGTCATATTTTTGAATTTTGCGGTCCAAATTTGAAAAAAAATCAAAATAAAACTTATTATCGAATATAAATAATTGGAATATTTCATTTAGCGACTACTTTAAGTATTTTTAACTTTTTTTGTGGTAATGGTAATAATGATATTTTGGAACTTGAGCCACGCTATTATTATGGTCAGCTTATTTAAAGGATACTTTACGAACTCAGGTTATTGAGATTTTGAGACGTTTTTTTCGCCTGCTGTGAAATTTGCTTTTTGTGGGTTACGATCTTTTACCTGTAAGGTATCGATATCACAAATATTTAAATTGTTATTACTAATTGTCTTTTTGTCTGAAAAATTAAACAATCGGACATTTTGATTACAAACTATTGACGTTATAAAAATGTTGAATAGTTTAAACTAAGTTTAAACTTGCACTCAAAAACTGGACCTATGTCATTTTGTATTTTTTTATATTATTCATTTACTAGAACAAACGTCTTCAAAATATCAACACATCCCATGCCATTTATTTCGATATCGTTGCGAGATCAATGCGAGTAGACGTGAAAATCACATGATATCGGACACGTTCTCGTAACGATATCGAACATCAAATTTAATCTACATGGTAGGTGGATATCGATGCGTTCTGTCGGTGTTTTATCGGTACAAACATTTTTTCGAAATCGAAACTATATCAAATCCAAATCGAACGAAAATAATCAAAGTTTGATATTGCGATATCAATGTGCTAAATGTTAAAATATCGAAAAAGCTACATGATCGAACTTTTAATCGGTTAGTTCGAGAAAGTTTCGAGGCATCGATGATCTCCGCGTAGACGTGGAAATCACATGATATCGGACACGTTCTCGTAACGATATCGAACTTCAAATTTAATCTGTATGGTAGGTGGATATCGATGCGTTCTGTCGGTGTTTTCTCGGTACAAACATTTTTTCGAAATCGAAACTATATCAAATCGAAATCGAACGAAAATAATCAAAGTTTGATATTGCGATATCAATGTGCTAAATGTTATAATATCGTTAAAATATCGAAAAAGCTACATAATCGTACTTTGTATCGGTTAGTTTGAGAAAGTTTCGAGGCATCGATGATTTCCGCGACTTGACAATTTTTTTTAACTTTGCCATGTCGAAAAACAACAAAGATTGATAAATTTTCCAACATGAAACTGACACACAATGACATAGTGAAAAATCAAGCATTAAGCACAGCTATTATGGGTTAATGTAAACGACTTGAGTGAACGCACCCATTTGCGAACACAATCCCGAAGTTGCTGACCCTGTGCGCACAAATAAGCACTCCGCCGTCAAAGCACGACATACGAAATGTAAGGCGTTAAGTTTTTACAACAAACAATTGGCAGCAATAAATGATGAAAATTAAACAAATTGTAGAAATGTGCAAAAAATAAGAGAAAGCAATTATATTAAAATCAAAAGACAAATAATTATTTTTGCAAAATTTACTTCCGTTTTTGATGATTGCAAATCGTGCCTGACAGAGTCGACGACTAGGAAAAACGACGAACAAAAAATGTTGTTTCATTGTAAATCATTGACGCTCATAATGTGTCCACAAAGGTAAATAATCTTGTATGTCCTTCGAAAAGTACAAAATTGCTAAATATTCGCATTAAAAAATAAATACATAAATCTGCATTAAATTGTTATCCGCAAATTTGGGCACAGGGAACTCGATTACAATTTTTAATTGGTTTTATTCCAATAAAAATATATTCAACCATAAATTTAATGGAAATTTAGTTCAGAATGCAATTTATCTGATCAGGCTTGGCTGATTTGAAATAAAGTGCAGGTCAGGTTCAGTACTAACTGCTTTTACGAAATTCGAGACCTTTCCAATAAAAAATTGTTTTATAAACACACAAAGTTGTCTCAATAACCTGAGTGCGATAATTGTCTGATCAGGCAGCCAGATTTTTAATCAGGCAATAATCCGAATTTTCATCAGTGTCTGATTGAAAACATGACGCTATTCGAAGTTGCTATCCTGATCAGGTTGCCTTTTATTTTATTAGAATAATTTTGCTACCCAATTTTATTAAAAAAGTTTATTAATAACATCTCGATCATATTATATTAATAACTACGATATATAATCATGCACATAGAAAAGTCCTCTTTTGGCATGAGGTTGGAAGAATGGAAATGTTAGTTGTACCAACTAACTTTATTCGGTTAAATCGAATGGTTTACAAATTTGCTGACGCAACTGCCTATACACATGAAATATTAGTCTATATACACTCAATGGTTCTAAATCTGTACTAAATTGTTCTAAGACAGTTCGAAATTGGTTGCAGTACAAACTACAGCTATTTTAGTTTTGACAATAACAACTGAATAAGCGGTTGAGAGAACCGAATAAGTTGGTTGGGCAAAGAGTTGGTTGGCGCAAAAATCTCTACTCTGAGTGTGTTTTTTCTATGCTATGACTCAACGATTTGATACTACACACAGAGTAGAAATTGGTTCCGCCAAACCAACTCTTTGCCCAACCAAAATATTCGGTTCTCTCAACCGCTTAGTCGGTTGTTATTGTCAAAACGACGAAATGACAATTACTAACTGTTTTAGAACAATTTTGTACAGATTTAGAACCATTGTCTATAGTGGAGTGTCTGTCATTGGAATGACAAATTGATTTAACCGAAGAAAGTTAGTTGGTACGACTAACTTTATCGTTCTTTTAACCTATTTGTTTTCTCATGCCAAAAGAGAATTTTTCTGTGTGTAAATGAGATATTTCAAAGAAGAGAATTTGAATTTCTTTTGCAATTGTGTTTAACATATATTTTTAGAAATTGTATTAAAATAATTGTGTTACATATGATTTGCAATCACAAGTTTTCCCAAAGTGTCAAATCAAGTTTCATTAACTAGGCTTTAGATCACAATTCTTTATAAAAGATGGTTCAGATTACGTTACGTGGATTTGAAATTAGAATTACCCTATTCAAATTTGGTCAGGATAATTTCAGGTGGTCTTTGGTAGGGATCCCTTATCGTATTCTGATCAGGGACGAATGCGAAAGTTTGATGTCTAAGTTTGATGATAAAACTTAATTGTCGAATTTACGTTCGCTATTCGGTAACTAGTAGTTTGTTAAGTCGATAATCAGTCGAATAATAAGCTATATGTTTTCTGTAAATACATTTAGTTCAATTTAGATTGTTCAAAAATTTGATAAATTGAATAGTAAATACTGCATCAGTCTTTAAATTTAGATAAACTCAAACACACATTCAAGTTTAAATAAAAATAATTATTAGAAGTATAATTATATAAAATGACTACGAGTGAAAAACGTGTCGAAAAGTTTTAAAATTTATTACATTTTTTTTATTTAATTTAATTTCATTTTTCTCTCGGTGTACAGCGATATCTAATCAACAACAATAATTATAATTCTTAAGTTTTACAAGCTAAAATTGGTGATTATATTATCACGAGATTTAAAAAATATTTTTTGATTTTTTTACGTCAAGTATTTGATGGTATCAAACAAGTACCAACTAAATGACATCATCAATATTATACATATACTTATTGATTTGACGAACAAAAATATATTTAGTATTGTTTAATAGTATTTTGAAGTGTTCCATGGTAAGTATCTATTAAATGAATAATGGGTCCTATTAATTAATTTCAATGACAAAAACTATGAAATAATTCTAAATAACCTTTAATTGTTAAAGTATTGTTTTCAGAGTACTGTAATATTGACAAATATAAATATACTCAGAAAATCATTTTCTAATAATAAAGAAATTGCACTTGAAATAGAGTTAAGAAAAAAGTTCCCTTAATAAACGAAATATTATCTTATTATAAGATAATATTTAGTTTATTAAGGAGTTGACGCTAGTTCAAGAAAATTTGTCTTAATGCTGTGGGATAAAATTTTGTAGAACATTGTGTGGAAATTTTAAATTTTACGATTAGGTCTCCCCTAGTAGAAATTTACCCTATTAGGGTATATATGATAATGTTCAGATCATGATCGTCATGTAACTGATCGGGCTATAATGACCCTATTACAATTTCTGCTAGGGTCTGAACAAAAAAAAACTATCTTAGATCTAAAAATAAACTGTCTCATTTAAGTTTTATGTAGCAATTATTCGAAATACTGATTAATCAAAGTTTAATGATCAATCACGATTCGGATTAATTTAATGTTCAGAATTTTGATTAATTAAAAATGAAATAATTGTATCAAGAACTTTTGGAAACGGAAGTAAACTTTTAAAACGAATGCGTATATTTTTTTGAGATATACTGATTCCATTCTTGGTCTTGGCCGAATTCTGTTCTCTCTGAAAACGTTGATTTTAGTCAAACTGCGAATAACACGAAAAATATCATTTATTTATTAACTAGAGTATGTCTGCGAGCACAAGTACACTTGAATTTATTCTACAGAATTTATTCTTATGAACTAAAAAATCATATAGAAAACATGACAAAAACAAAAAACACTTAAAAGAGTTATTTAGACAAATGTGTAGTTTTTTTTGCACACTTCAGTATTATTATTGAAAACAAAACATTTTTTTGGAAAAACAATTTGAAAACTAGAACAACACATGTTCGAATAACAAAAATTCATCAATTAATACAAAACAAGGCACAACTGTAATAAATATTTTTTATGTGTTTGCAATTTGTTTTTCAAAATGTCAAAATATTTAAATTTCACTCAAACATAAATATATTTTTGGGTTGAAAACTATTTTCGTTTTTCCTGATAAACATCAATGAACTTGAAATATGCGCTACACCTAAATAATTAGTGCTGATATATTTTATTTTTATACAGCTTTATTTCATTACAATTAAATATATTTTAACTATATTTTCATATATCTTATTTTTCTAAAACACTTATTTAATTGCATGGTAAATTTGTGAAAATTAAGATTTAGATTTCTAATTTAATTAGTATTACAATATTTAAAATTAAAAAAAAAACAAATCTTCATTTGTTGTATTCCCAAACATTCTATGTTTTCACATTCGTTGTGGACCGAACGTAAACTATTTCTGTATTTGTAGTATTATTTATTGTTTTCGTTATCTCTGAATAATGAAACAAATAAGTAAACCACTTGTTACTATATTTTTATATTCTCTATATTTCGGTACTGAACTGACCTTCGCTTAAGTGGGTACTCAACTAAAAAAAAAAAAAAACAACAAGGATAATTCTCCAAAATAATTATAGTTTATTGATCGTTTGAAAATCGAACAAGAAAATATTATTGAATTCTAAAATTAATTTTGTATTTTATAGGTCAGATGGAATATATATCTCATATTGAATTGGTACCACATTAAGAAATTAAATTAAAAAAAAAAACACTGCAACGATCTATAGATCGGTTTAAAATCAGCTTAAAATACACGAAATCGTTCGTGTATTTAATGAAAAATTTATCTTCAACTATTTCGTAAAATACACGAAAAAAGTTTGTAAATTTATGAAAAAATTACGAATTTTATTTGTGATTGTACGAAACTATTCGTATATTAATTTTCTTTGGCATTTTTAAATTGGATTTGGTGACTTTTCGTTCTATAACGATGATATGGATCATTCGTAAAAAAAATTGTAAAAAATAATATAACGAAAGTTTTTCAATTTAAACGATATATTTGTAATTTTGTTGTTATTTTAATTGTACATATATTGATTCGTAATATATACGAATCGTTTGTAATAAATATTTTGGAAAAAATAGGAAATTATAAATGTTTCCGCGTATTATACGAATTATTCGTGTATTTTGTTTTATAGAATTAAAATTTACAAAATACATTCTAAAAATGTTCAAAAGATTTGTGCGAAAAACGCAATTTATTGGAACCAGATCGATGATCATTATTAAAGTGTTAATTTTATAGTATCGTAAATGGAGTTTTATTATACAAACAAAAAATTCCATTAAAACGAAAGATGGTTGAAATAAAGACTTTATCATAAGAAGTACATGGGTTTGAGAATATTTAAATTCAAATTATGTACACACAGAGATGCTCTTTTGGCGTGAGGTTAGTTGAACCAACGTTTCAGTGTTCCAACCGAAATACATTTGTTGTAACCTCATGTCATTAAAATTAGCGTACCATTTTTTTAATCTAACCGAAATGTTAGTACGCGCAACTGCACATTCGGTTGTCGTAGCCTTATGATTGCATTTTTCATTCTGCCAAATTTTGAAGTTTGTGCATTTGTTACGGCAACTGATTATGTTATTGTATCAACAAAATAAATGACAAACCACATGTCTATTAGCAGTTCGGTTACCAACAATTATGGATACATGCAGAAATAAATAAACGTCACAAATGTTCACAAGATGCAAACAAATTTATTAATTATGTAAAAATACGAAATAAATATATGAATATTAATAAAATAATGTATGAAGTCAATATAAATTGCTGTTTAGCTAGTGAAATATAATAAAAATATGTGACCATATGTGGTTATATATAAAACAAAACCTTTAAATAAAATTTCATTGCTTGCTTGCTTGCTGACTGGATGTTGGCACAACCTCATGCTTGTTGACTAGGAGGTTGGTACAACAAATCAGTTTTCTGTATGTACTTATACACAATTTTTCACAGGAAAAAGAAAGAAAACATTAAGACAAAACCTGCCAATCACAGGTTCTTTATGAACAGCAGTTCTTTAGGTGGTAATGTCGACAAAACCTGTATATTTCTTGCTGAATATTGGTATGAAAATTGCAGGATGGTAGGCAGTACAGATGGAAACAAAATGGTTAGAGTTGATAATAATTATAATAATAATTTTATAAAAAAAAATGTCAAAAAAGACGTTACTGTCCTTAATTTATCAAAAAATATTTCGAAGTACAAAAAATTAATAAAAAGGACTGTCCTGCCAAAACAAGGCATTTTAAAATATCGACTACCAACGTCCAAAACAAGGCATTTTAAAATATCGACTGTTCTTACAGAATAAATATGATCTGTGCTTATAGGATATGTGAAGTTCTGGCTGAGAGGTCGGGTAGGTAAGGAGTTTCCCTTCAAAGAATCAAATAATGATGCTCACGAAACGAGTATCGCGATCGAGCGAAACTGTATATTCGGGACGACATTCTAAATTGGTTTCAAGGTTTCGATGATTTTCGAGATCGAGACTCGCAAATATCGACCATGCGCATGATTGAGTAACAGCTTCTGACGCCTGAATTTTAGTACTTGGATGTTTTGCAAAACAACAAGAAAAACAGTAATATATGTTAGATCACATAGGAAATTTTGAAGTAGTAAAATTTTGACGTAGTGTAATTTTGATAGTTGGTGTAATGAAGAACTATGAAAGTTTTCGTCGGTCTGAGCCGACTATAAATACCCTACACATATGTGATAATGTGTGGTTACCGACTAAAGTGTTCCACAGATCCCCAGAGTTTGGGAATCCTAAAAATAACTTCAAACATGTAATCGCTAAAGAATTTCCTTTTTTTTTTTGTACCAATATTTACAAATGGGTCGGTGTACCGAATTACGAAAGTCGGTTCACGAGAAAAACATTATTTATTTTAAGTCAAGGGGTTTTTACAAAAAAAAAAAAAAAAACTTTTACTTCTGCCGTTACAAAGTTAAATTCACATAAATGGTCGGATCACAGATTACAATATACCGATCATGCCCCATTTCAAAATTAGACAGCGTACACTCAAAATAAAAAGTCTGCTATTAATAGTAAACTCTGACTGCTAAATTTTAGCAAACTTTAAATTGCATTTACAGCATACTTTTATCTGCAATAGCGAACTGTTTGCTGGGAATCTTAGTTCTGCTAGTGATCAAGATCGTGCTAGTGTCACTGATGTACATATTGCAAGTGTAGGTAACCTGCACTAGATGGCGCCACAGTCACGAGACGCTGCAGCTAAATGTGTCTATAATTCGTAGACTCTTATTCGATGACATGTTTATTTAAAAGAGATATTTCTTCTACGTAGTAATAATGCACGCATGTAAGAGTTAAGTAGTGAAATAAAGGTAAAATACAAAAATAAGATAAAGAAAAATAAATAAAATAATTATAAAAAAAAAATAATAATGTAAAAATAAAACCAGTTGGGAAGGTTAGATCACATGGGAAATTTTAAAGTAGGTGTAATTATGATAGTTCGGATTATCAAAATTATAGTCGGTCTAAGCCGACTATAAATACCCTACACATATGTGTGGTTACCATTCAAAGTGATATATAGGTCACCAGGGTATACGAATCCTGAAAATAACTACAAACATTCAATCGCTGAAGAATTTCCATTCATTTGATACCCATATTTACAAATGGGTAGGTGTACCGAATTTCGATTTTTTTTTTTTTGTGAACCACAAGTCTTTTCGCCGGAAAACATTATTATCATGTATTTGAGCATGATGTCAATACATATTTGACCAAAAAAGTTTACCTAAGCACGTATACAGTAAAATTGATCTGTATATGTAAATTTTATATGAGGTATTTGAACATAAGTGGTCGGATCATAGGTCACAATGGACCGATCTCGCCAATTTTTTCGCACATACAGCGTAGGTATATTAGTAATCTAAGTTATAAGTTTCATTT
This sequence comes from Dryomyza anilis, assembly GCA_951804985.1. NCBI lineage: Eukaryota > Metazoa > Arthropoda > Insecta > Diptera > Dryomyzidae > Dryomyza > Dryomyza anilis. The sequence goes on along the minus strand of OX638132.1, from coordinate 27,470,793 downwards.
ATCTAGCTCTTCAATTTTAAAAGTCTTAGGGATTTCAACAGACAGACAGACAGACGGACAGACAGACGGACAGACAGACAGACGGACAGACGGACATCGCTAAATCGACTCAGGAGGTCATGCTGATCAAGAATATATATACTTTTCCATACCGGAGATGCTTCCTTCTGGGTGTTACAAACGGCGTACCAAACTGAATATACCCTTTCACTCTTAGTGTAGGGTATAAAAAGTATATCAGAAATAAAAAATTATTAAAATACAAAAAAAATATTTTTTTATTTTCTTTTTTTTATGAACAGCTAAAAAATTTGTTGAAACAGCGAAAGCTGTCTGCTCTAATAGCATAAAAAAGTTCACTGCGCTCTCCTTTTTTCAGGAAACATTTTTGCTATATAGGCAACCTTTTTTGCTACTGTTACAAACTTTTTATTTTGAGTGTAGGTATATACGAAACCCAACTTTGAAGTATCATTTATCCAGCTTTGATAGTTGTGATTTCAACAGACATTGTGATTTCAACAGACAGACGGATATCGCTAGAACACACAATAATTTCAATAAGTTTATATATTTTTTAACAATTTTCGTTTATGAAAAATTTTGCAACATACAAATTTTACTATTCTGTTAACAGTTTAATGGTTAATTAATAATTTTAAATGCTGTATTTCTAATCGGTGAATCGGTCAACAATATATTCCAATTTTGGCCTTATCGGATATACAAAGAATTGTAAATTCATTATTTCATTATTTTCAATGTAGATGGTGAACAATGTTGATTCAATAGCGATATAAAATTTAATACTTTATCATTATATTGTAAATTTAAGGGATTATCGGCATTTAACTGTTTTTGTTAAATATAGTTAAAACTACACACGTGCAACAATCAATAATTGTTTATATATTTAATATTTATTATTTATTTTTAATTTCAGTATGCATTTATATTATACACAGCACAGACGGGAAGAGAATTAAGAACAAAGAGCAAACTTGTTAATTAAACAATTTGTTGTAAACTTTACAGACAGAGGCGCGCGCAGTTCAAGTCATTTTGTTTTTCTCATTTCTTGTATTGCAATTTTACTAACCAACGGTATTACGTTCTTATTTTAAATACGTTGTCGTTATTTTATATGATTTTAGTTATTTATGTAGTTGGATAACATTTCAGACGCGCACCAATTTAAAGTAAAGGATTCGAGAAATGCAAATTTTGAAACATTTATTGATTTGTTTTATATTTTTAATTAATGCGATCCATGATAAATTTACATAATTATGTCATTTACACATTTGCTATTATTAAGTACTGAATTCTTTGTAAATTGTATTTTTTTTATATTTTTATTTTATCCACGCAACGAACATCACGCACCGCCGCAAAATTTGTATCTAATAAATACATAGACAATTTGTCTCCGACATTAAGCTCAAAGCCACGAATTAGACTAACGCACCGCACCGCCAGATGCATACGAAGCCAGCCAGTCGCCTTTCGACTTTCGCGCTCTCAGAATCTCAAAAATGGGCAAAATGAAAAGCTTTTTCGACAACCTGTTGTTGCCTCCAACGGTATTTATACGCGGATTACCTGCCCGTCAGTCAGTCTCGCTGGACGCCAAACGCAAGGACGGCTTGATAGCGATAGCGTCGCGCCGTTGACAGCTGTCAAAGCGCACAACGGCATCATAAGATTTGGGACCTCTTATCAGTTAAAGGTTTGAAAATTGATAAGCGACAAAATATAGTTGATAGCAAAAGCTTTGGATCTTATCATATGATCAGAAAAAGAGAGATACACAAAGCTTTGAGTAAGACAGAGAGCAAATGATCGCGCATGCGTTTTCAAAGCTTTTTTTAAAATAATTTCATCTGTTTCGGTTTGTTTTTTGTCGAGTTTATTATTTTTCTGCGCATCGTAAATATACAAAAATCAGCTGTTACAGAGTTGTGCTCGTGCAGCCAGTAGTGACGCATTTTTAACCATGTTGGGCCAGTAACCTGGTGCTTTTATGGTCATACCCATTAATTGGTATCCTATAATGGTATTTTTCAAGATCAGACAGAGTTTTATTGACTTTGGACTATATGAAGTCATTCCTACTTCATGCGAAATAATAGGGTTATAAAAAGTCTGTTACATTCAGAAAAAAAAAACTCATACAATCTCATTAAAATTTGTCAATAGGACAGTTATTGATTTAAAAGTTTACAAATAATAAATATTTTCATACAAACTCAAATTATTTAATAGGATTCACCGATTGAGTTAATAGTTTATCGGACAAATATCCTATTGACTAATTTTAATAGTAAAAACTATTAATTTTATGGTATGTTTTTTTTGAGTGTATTAATAGCCATCTCAGAATGCTAAATTTTATCAAACTTTACTCTAAGTTCTGCTACTGCTCAAAATCGTGCTAGTGTCACAGGTGTGCTAGTGTAGCTGGCATGCACTAGATGGCGCCATAGTCACAATACGCTGCAGCTAATAATAATAATAGTTTGGCGCTACAGTCCTGTGTAGAACTTCGGCCGAGCTCTCTCACCATTTTGAGCTGTGCGTGTTATATTTGTACTCAAAGTGGTGGGACCTACAGTTTATTGCCGAATCCGAACGGCGGGTGAGAGCTTTTTCATAGGCAATGGTTTTACTCTCGTAGGTTTGCCATTTACTGACGAGAGGTAGCGCGATATAGAAAAATGTTTCTATGAAAAGATGTTCTTAGCCCCAGTCCAGGCTTGAACCGGGGACCTTTCGGCTCGCAGTCCAACGCACTAACCACTGAGCTACCGCGGCTGCAGCTAATACGTGTATAATTCGTAGACTGTTATTTGACAACATTCTTTTATTTAAAACAGATATTTCTTCTACGTTATGAAGGTAGAAGGTAAAATAAAAAAATGAATTAATGAAAAATAAATAATATATAAAAAAAGTAAAATATATAAGAAAGAAAAAAAATATTAAAATACAAAAAAAATATAATATATTTTCTTTTTTATGAATTGGATTTCAAAGAAAAAACTTAGTTAAAACAGCTAAAATTGTCCCCTAATATCATGAAAAAGGTTTTCTAAAACAGCAAACTGTCATTTGCTGTTTCAGCGAAATCCGGCGATTTCCTCTTTTCAGCAAACATTTTTGCTATTTTAGCAACCTTTTTTTGTTATTGTTACACAGACTTTTTATTTAAAGTGTAAATAAAATTTAACAAATTAATTTTTACCGATATGTAAAAGTTGTTATTTTTAAATAGATACCAAAAATTCTTTTAGATCCGAATATATGTAGTGAGTAGTTATTATTTTTACAAAATACTTGTTATTTATCAAATAAATATAGCTATTTACATGTAAATTCTTTGCACTACACTGTTCTACAAATTGAGATTTGTTGGCTTGAGCTATCTCCACATAATGTTTCCCAAAAATATGTACAATTTTCTTATTATAAAGAATCCTTTTGATTAACACTATTTCAAGTTCAATTTCCTTATTATGAAGAAACTATTTTCTGAGTGTATTATTGGATTTAAAACATATTTTGAAAATGAACCATTAAATACTTAATGGTACGACCATTGATTGATTAATAGTTTCTTTTATTAATTTCAACAGTTTTCTAATGTATTTGACAGTATTTGAAAAATTCAGTACGATTAATTTAATAATTTCAATATTGTTGAATAAAATGGTATAAATATTATTGTTTTAATATTTTTTTATACAGATAAGAATATACGTGTAATAAACGTGACATATAAAAGTTAAACACAAACAAAACATGTTCGTTTTGTGCGTCATTCTGCGAGTTTACATCGATACGTCGCACGGTGAACAAAAAAGCACTTTTTTAGAACAAAAATATACAACCTCAAAACAAATCGGTAGATTTCGTTGATTTTTTTTATTAATAAAAAAATATCAAGGTATAGTTATGGTTTACAAAATGTCTTCTGTTGATTCACAAAAATGATGTAAAAATATTTAAATTTCGAGAATATTTGTGGACATTTTTGACATGCGATTTTTTTAAAATTTGAAGCCGATATCGGTATGATTTATTTTTTTTATTTTTGACCACGTTGATGGTGATCTGAAATAAGATAGTGTTAATGAAGGATATCGTTTGCAGTCTTTGAAACAAATTTACTAAAGACACATATGTATGAAATTAGAATATAAAATGGTAATCTTTGCCATGTAATTTCTTCTAATCCGGGATCAGGATAATATTTTTTTTATTTTTTACCACATTGATTGTGATTAGAAAAAAGTTAGTGTGAACGAATGATATCGTTCGCAGTCCTTGGAATAAATTAAAAATATTAGAATTAAACTGGTATTTTTTGCCATGTAATTTCGCCTAATTCGGGAACGATATCGGGATCATATATTTTTCATTTTTTATCACATTGATTGTGATTAGAAAAAAGTTAGTGAGACGGAAGAATATCGCTTGCAGTCCATGGAATAAATTTACAAAAAATGGTGCAAATGTATGAAAAATGGTAATTTTTGCTATGAAATTTCTCCAAATCCGTAAACGAAATACATCAAATTAGAGATGGGCATGTGAGCGTGATTCAGCGTGATCACGCGTGATTGTGATTGAATCCTAATTTTGCTCACGTGATTGTGAGTGAGTGTGAGTAGACCAAAAAATACCGTGAGTGAGTGAGTGTGAGTAAATTTTTTTCGTGAGTGAGTCGAATGTTTCATAAAATATATATTATTTTTCTGAACTACAGAACAAGTAGGGCCACCCCTTGAACTCAGATGGCTTTGGGAAAGCGGCTACCCACTATTCAGAACTATAATAAATCAAACCGACCGTCGTATACCCACCCCTTCATCAATTCAGAATAAGTTGCAAGATTTCAGTCAATAATTGATCTAACCCCTGCAAACAAGCCGTACTTAGTATGGGCTAGTCAATTTTTGTGGGGTCATGTCAATAGTTTTTGCTTGATTTCATACGACCGTTCAGGGAAATAATTGAATTTTCAATTTCAACTATACATGATAACTCTGTATTGACTTCCTTTTGTTTATTAAGTTTAGTTTGTTCCAGCGTGATTCAGCGTGATTCACGTGAATAACGCGTGATCACGCGTGATTGTGATTGAATCTTAATTTTACTCACGTGATTGTGAGTGAGTGTGAGTAGAGCAAAAAAGACGTGAGTGAGTGTGCGAGATTAAAAAAATTCTTTCGTGAGCGTGAGTGAGTTTGAGTTAAAACTGACTCAATATTACAACGGACTCAATATTAAATAAGCACAGACATGCTAAATTATTCGAAACTGAAGCGTACATTGATGTGGTAAAATCTTTCGTTAGGAGGTGAGCAAAATGTGAAATTGATTAAATATGTATTTAATGCATTAAAGTAACTAATACTCAATTCGTTTTAATTTATGATCTGGAAAATATTGAAAAATACACTTTATTTTGACTTTACTATAAAAATAGAAATACGCATCAATTATTAATTATAGATCTTGCCATTATTATTAAATGTACACAAATTTTTATTAATTCTTTGATTATTATTGTTCTAATGGTATAGTATACCAGATATACATCTTATTGAACAATTTTAATAATAAAAAAGCGGTTTACTATTAAAATACCATTAATTTACGATTAATTAATAGTAATCGATACGATTTTTACAACTCTGCTCTGAGTAGTTCCTAAGTTATAGCATTTTTAATTTTCTGTTAAACGAGAGGTGACACTTTTAATTTCAGTTTAAACATTTTCTTTTACTTTTAAAGACAAATTTTTAGCTCCGTGTATGATTGTAATAATTTGCTTTAAATACTTAAAAAATTTGCTGAAAATATTTTTACAAACAGTTCAAGTATTTATTTATTTATTGTGTGTATGAATCATTAAAAAAAATTAAATTACAAAAACAATCTGGCACATATATTACATATATAACGTCTGATGTGGGTTAACAAACAATGTGCTTTTTATATTTTATTGTTCGGATATAATGCTGATAAAATATCTTCCACTGAAATTCTGTTTTTGGCTACACTGGGAGCTACAATAAAATATTTTTTTTTTTGTTAATTTAAGATATATATTATTTGAGTGCACTTTAAGCAACGACCTTTACAAAGTGCAAAATCATTGACCATATTTCTGTCTTCGCTAAAGTACTTAATTGACATTATTTGATTCGATGCGCACGCTGAATAAGTAACCAGAAAATAATAATAAATATATTTTATTTGTGTAAAACGGTTAATAGTGAAACGGTAATATTTTTAAATGATTCTGATTGACATTGGAATCAAAATATAATGGTTATTTATTATATTGTTGCTGCAACATATTGGCATACAAAAATTAATTTGTACAACAATTCCAAGTACAGTTGTATAAAAAATATTATATATTTTAATTCCACGTCAATTCGCTGACCTATGGCCCTGAATCCCTTTGATGTGCATCACATTTCAATGAAATTTAAATTTTTTTTTTTTAGTTTTTTATCGCACCCCATTAATGAACTCTAAAAAAACGATTTTTGCGGTTTAATACCACATCGTCCAAAAACTGCCTTTTTAACTGCCAATTTCATTTAATTTTAAAATTTTTTTCTCTAAATGTATCATTGGAAAAATAACACAATTTAATCCGGCGCTCTTCTCTTTTCGGTAAACATTTTTCAATTTTTGCAACCTTTTTGTACCCTACACCTATGAGGTACAGGGTATATTAACTTTGTGCATATATTGTAACGCCCCTTAGGAGGCGTGTCCGGTATGGAAAAGTATATATATTCTTGATCAGCATCACTACCCGAGTCCGTTTAGCCATGTCCGTCTGTCTGTCCGTCTTGCTGTCCGAATACAGAATAACTTAAGAAATACTGATCAGAATGCGATGAAATTTCGTCTCAATATATTTTAGCCAAAAGTAGGAACTGAGTTTGAAAATGAGCCAAATCTGTCAACGGACACGCCCACCTCCCATACAAGTCACTTTTATTTAACTTTTCGGAACTAATAACTCGAAAAGTATTCAAGGTATAGTTATAAAGTTTAAAACGTATTGTTAGAATTCACCTTAAAATATGTGGTCCAAAAATGGGCGTGATCCGCCCACTTTTTTTTTCATTATTTCCCGGGTTTTCTTAGTGGAAATTTGATCCGTAAATTATTAAAATCAAATCTATGAAATATTAGCCTTTCAAAATTTGAAATATGGGCGTGGTGCGCCCAATTATACTTTTCATTTATTTTTTTTAGTTTTTTATACTTTTATATAATTTTTTTAATTTGTGGGGATATAAGACGTAAATTTCTGATATATGAATAATATTCTGAGGGTGGGGAGGTTCAGCATAATTAAAAACTTTAAAATTAAGGTATGCAATTAAATATCCCACATTAATATCCCCACCAAAGGTGTAGGGTATTCCATAATCGGGCCCGACCGACTATACAAATCCACCCCATGTGACCGAACTTTCCCAACTCGTTTTTTTTGCTAAAATTGCAGCCTGAGTGTACTAAAAATTCCAGTCGTGACCGATTTTAATGAGCTATTCAATTTTTTCTAGATTTACTAGAAAATCGAGGTTTATATTTTTGAAAATACCGTTGAAATTCTGCTTTAGAAACGTCTGATTCAACTATTCTTTTAGTTTAATATGAAAATAAATGCATCTTTCGAACTGACTGGATATTGATTATTTTTCATACTTCCCTGATCAGAATACTACAAGGTATCCCTGCCAAAAGTCACTTGACATGGTCCTAATCAGCGTAGAATAGAATTAATTTAATTTATAATCCACGTAAGGCAAACTGAAGTTTTTGATGAACATTTTGTATTTTTTTATGTTGAAATTAACCTATCTTGGTGCATATAACTATAGACATTTCTAAACTGGAGTTTAATCCTAAAATGGATAAGAGTGTCTGATGAGACCGAACTTGATTTTGATGTCGATTTTTTTTCCAAGCCAACAAAAAAACCAGTTGGGAAGATTAGATCACATGGGAAATATGATAGTATTATCAAAATTATAGTCGGCTTAGACCGATACCCTACACATAAGTGTGGTTACCATTCAAAGTGGTATATAGGTCACCAGGGTATATGAATCCAGAAAATAACGACAAACATTCAATCGCTAAATAATTTCCATACATTTGATACCCATATTTACAAATGGGTAGGTGTACCGAATTTAAATTTTTTTTTTTGGGACCACAAGTAGTTTCGCGGGAGAACATTATTTTCATGTATTTGAGCATGAAGTCAATATATATTTGACAAAAAAAAAGTTTACCTAAACACGTATACAGTAAAATTCACCAGTAGATGTATGTTTTACATGACAAATTTGAACATAAGTGGTCGGTTCACTGGTGATAATGGACTGATCATGTCCATTTTACTGACAGACAGCGTAGATATATAAGTTATCTAAATTAGGAGTTTTATTTATTTAGCTCTACTAGTTTTTCTGTAATCAAGATTTCAACGGACAGACAGACGGACATCGCTAAATCGACTCAGGGATCATGCTGATCAAGAATATATATACTTTTCCATACCGGAGATGCTTCTTTCTGGCGTACCAAACTGAATATACCTTTTCACTCTTAGTGAGGGTATAACAAGTTGAAACTTTTTGATTTCTATAACATAGAAAATTCTGAATCAAATTAAGCCATTTTTGGACATATTGATAACACTGTGTGCACCCATTTTACCACCAGATGTGAAAATTATATAATTTATATGTATTTCGACATTCTAAGAACAATTTCATTTTTGGTTTTTTCCTACACGTCATGAAAATTTGACTAAATCGAAGAACTGTGTTTGTAGGCCTATTTTTCTTAGTAGGCGTTAGATAAAGGGTTTTTCAACAGGGACGCTAAAAAAGTAGAGCGACAGGGACAGGACAAACGACGTCATATTTCTTGCCGCTTTTTTGACATTTCTCTTCAGTAAGGTTTGCCATTTCATGATGGAAAGATATACGAATTCGAATTTCGGTAGTAAATTTTAATAATTTCGACTCGTTGTTGGCTCGTATATCTTTCCATCATAGAATGGCAAACCTCACTGAAGAGAAATGTCAGAAGAGCGGCAAGAAATATGGCGTCGTTTGCTGTCCCTGTTGCTCTACTTTTGTAGCGTCCCTGTTGAAAAACCCTTGAAAAAAACTTGTGTAGCGCTCTTATTGAAAAACCCTTTATAATGTATCACTCAAAATTTTAGATTTAATCTTAGATCTAGACAAAATAACACACCACACATCAGGTATTTATGTTGATTTTTAAAATATCTATGAAGGTTCTCTGGATGTAAGTCAAAAAGTAAGTCAAAAATTTCTTCTCCATCAATGAAATTTCTAGCATTTCCAGTTCAAGAGATATTTAAATATGAACAACCATACAAAAGTGATTTTTAGCCACTTTTTCCAACTTTGAGCCACTGTATCTCTGGAAGTAGTGGTCGGAAAAAATAAAGAAAAAATGGGTAGTGCATGTCTCGATACCCTTTATCAGTTGCCAAAATATCGAAAAGGTAAAATCTCAAATTTGACTTTTTTGGTCGATTTGGTGTGGAATGGCCCATATATAGATAGCAACTCCGAATCAGGCACTGATCAAAGCAAATGCTCATTGCCTGATTTGAAATCTGGCTGCTTGATCAGACAATGATCGCTTCCTGAATTAAGAAGAATTTAATATATCGATTTAAATTACAATGAATATAAAAATTTTAAATCTGAAAATTTTAAAAATATATTTGTCTGCGGACTGCCCGCCGATATTCTATCAAAAACCTGCTACAAGGCAGCCTATTTGAAATTTGAATTCCAAAAACATTTCATAAATCTGCCGTGGCATGTACACATTTTTGAACATGCCGAACTCTGCGTGAAACCTGCTATAGGAAGGCTGGCATTTTTGATGAAATATAAACATGCTATAAACTACCCTGCGTTAAATCTGCCAGTAAACTGCGCTTTTGCAATGGTATTTCACATTGATGTGGCACACAGTGATTTATTTTCGAAAAAAAGTGCCATTTTGATAAATATGGTTTTCAAAATCTGAACAAACTATTTTGTAGCAAAAATTTCAAATATTAATTATCCGATCGATCTTTAAAAATGTAATGTTTAGTTTTTTTTTATAAAAATCGCCAAAGTTGCATAAAATTTGTGTTGTAAAAATTGATGAAAAATTTCAAAAATTAATCATGTTTTTTTGGAACATCTAAATATTTTTAAAATATTTTTTTCATAAATGATAAAAGTGACCCTTGTAAATGGCTTTTCAATAAGAGCGCTACAAATGTTTTTTCGAATTTCGGTAGTAAATTTTAATAATTTCGACTCGTTGTTGGCTCGTATATCTTTCCATCATGAAATGACAAACCTTACTGAAGAAAAATGTCAAAAGAGCGGCAAGAAATATGGCGTCGTTTGCTGTCCCTGTCGCTCTACTTTTGTAGCGTCCCTGTCAAAAAACCCTTTACTTTCTTATTAAAAGAAAATAATTTCAAAATTATTTGTAAATATTAATAAAATGCCAATTTATTTTAACAGTTAACATCAAAAAATTCTCAAACTTTAGTCGTATAAATGTTATCTATCCTTGGCCTATCCAGGCTAACTGGTATCAAAATAAAGTGTACTTTCTATTTCTACAAAACGCACTTGCGACCCCGATAATTGTTACCACTTTTGTGTCTTCACACAAAAAACAGGCAAATTTTAGAGCATTTACTTAACCCCAAAAAAGATTGCCTAGTTTCAGAATCAGCTCCTAAAATTTTACTATTGTTTTTTTTTTGTACAAAAATATTGATGCTAGCAAATTTTTTACGGTAATATAATTGGTACTATATGCCTGTTACGGTTCACAAAATGTTAATGCATGGCAAAGAAATAATTAAAGTCGCAATATTGCCTATTGGTATTCTATCAGAAGAAGAAGAAGAAGAGGCTAGAAACAAAGATTATAAAACATATAGACTTATGTATGCCAGAAAATGTAATAGAATATTAATAAATATTGATATTTTTAATAGACTGCTTATATCGTCGGATCCGTATAAAACGAGTATTCGACGTCAACCTAATAAAAGATGTCTTGAACTAGATAATGCTGTAAAGGAATTATTAGTACACTCAAAATAAAAAGTCAGTAACAGTAGCAAAAAAGGTTGCCAATATAGCAAAAATGTTTGCTGAAAAGAGGAAAGTGCCGGATTTGGCTGAAACGGCAAATGACAGTTTGCTGCTTCAGTAAACTTTTTTTATGCTATTAGAACAGACAATTTTAGCTGTTTTAATTATTTTTTTTGCTGTTAACTCCAATTCATAAAAAGGAAGTTAAAAAAATATATATTTTTTGTATTTAAATATTTTTTTTATTTCTGATATACTTTATACTTTTTTTTTATTTTTATGTTATTATTCTTTTATTATATTTATTTTGTCTTATTTTTTCTATTTTACCTTTATTTCACTATTTCACTCTTGCATGCGTGCATTATTATTACCCAGAATAAATATCTCTTTTAAATAAACATGTTGTCGAATAAGAGTCTACACAGAAAAAAATATTGTACGTATATATAACAATTGATATTAATAGCAAACAAAATCGTATTCCAATTAAAAATATGAATGTATTTACTAATTAATTAATTGTATTTACACATTTTTTAATTAAAATATTAATAGGAATAAATTTAATATAATTTCAATACAACTAAATCTTTAATAGTATTAACTATTTTTATTTGTTACTTTTGATTTATTCATTTTCTTAAATTGCAACACTGCACTATGGGACAGAAGCTTAGTCTAGCTCGCCGAAAATCAGAAATTAAAGTTTGTTGCAGAAAGTTTAAAAATATATCATTTTATTAAAAATTTATGAGAACCTAGAAAACAAACAAAAAATAGTGAAAAAATCCTTCTGTAGGCTGACTTAAAGTCAAAGAATTGAAACAAGTGCTTTTAAAGAAATAAAAATGGGTTACATTAAAGCTGTCGTAACTCTTTCAGTATATATTCCACATGCAGAGTGTTAGTTTTATATTATTGGGAATTGAGAGAACTATCATCTTGTGTATCAACAATTTCAAATGGCTATTCGTGTTTTTCCTGATTATTTGTCAAAAACATAAAACAAAAATTACATATTTTTTATACAAAAGTAGACATGGAAAAAAAAGCTTCTAAATGCTCTCATAAATCTTTTTACGTGCATAATGAAATGTCTTCTTTCTAACGGTGTTAAACATGCCTTAGTTTGCATTAGTTTGCCACACGTCATTTAAAATGAGTTTAAGTGATGAGAAAAGTACGAAAATCCTAAAAAAAATTTAACTAAATTTTGTTACTTTAATATGTCAGTTTTGCCTTTTCTGACATTATAGTTGACAAAACTGGCTCATATTTAGTAAGGTAGTTAAGAATTGTGATATGTACCATAGTACCTAATATTATCAGAATATCTCTTACGATGGTCAAGTTATATAGTTAAAAAAAAATGTTAGGCGTGGCAGTTGGCCAATCACGCCCACATTAAGAATGGTCATGTGCAATTATAGTATGTATCTAAATACCAATTATAAACAAAATATCTCATTCCAAACAAAAGTTATAGTCGTTTTACCATTTCAATTATATAACAGGTGGGCGTGGCAATGGACCAATCTGGATAATTTTCAAATTGAAATCTATTCATAGAACATGTATGCTTAGTGTAAAGTTTCGTTAAGATTGGAGCAAAACTGTATTTACTGCGATCTAGAATTGACTTATGTCCCACAGTGCACTGTTTTTTTCTTCTGGATTTCATTTTGTTTTTTGTTTGTGCGTCGTTCAGTTTCTTCTAACATTATTTTCTTCTACGTTGCTATTTTAAAACATGATATTTCATTATTTAGTGTATGTTATTAAAGCATTAAATGGCCCAATTTATTTTTGCTGTCAGGAATTTGATCAAGCAGCTTATGATGCTCATTTTGTTGCATATTGAATTATTAAAAAGCGAATATCAAATTTTATGTTTGACTCAATTAATTGGCCCACCTGTAGAAGTTGTGAAAACAGACTTCGGCGAAACATTCGTTAGGTTGAAAGAATTTTACAAGCATATCAAAAAGTATAAATACTTATTTAATATGTTTATTTTATATATTGAATTAAATTATTTTTATTTTCATGTTTCTATTCGACAAATATTTTATTTAATTTAACAAAATATTTAATCGATCCAATTTCTATCGAATGAAATTTTTAATTGATGTTACTAATTAATTATTGATTTAAAAATTCCCAATAAAAAATATAATATATATAATATCTTTAATATCCATATGACAAAAAAATTAATTAAAGTTTCTCCAATTAACATATTCTCATTATTACGAATATGGAATTCAATGCTACTAAAAGTTATATCGGCTTAGTTTCAATTAAAAATTAATTCGATTGATTAATATTTTAGTTATATTTACACACTTTTTTTCTGTCTCTACGAATTATAGACACATTTAGCTGCAGCGTCTCGTGATAATGGCTCTAACTAGTGCAGATTAGCTACACTAGCGATTTGCACACCAGTGACACTAGCACGATCTTGATCACTAGCAGAACTAAGATTCCCAGAAAACAGTTCGCTATTGGAAATAAAAGTATGCTGTAAATGCAATTTAAAGTTTGCTAAAACTTAGCATTCGGAGTTTGATATTAATAGCAGACTTTTTATTTTCATAGTTTCATAGTTTCAATTTATTAATTCTATGGAAAAACAATCCTTACAGACTAGCGTATTAAACACTTAAATCTAACAATTAACACTTAAAAATAAATATGATTTAAACATTCCTTAAATGAATTCTTTGACAACGAAAAATCAATGACATTAAAATTGGAAATTCTATTAAATTCAGTAAGATCTTTATTTATTGGCTCATTTGTAGCAAAATTAGATCTATGACACGGTACAAAAAACATATTAAAATGACGAAGATGCCTTCTTGGGGCATACAAATTTATTAAATTTAAGAGATAAGGACAATCAATATTTCTACAAATAATATCATATACAAACATTAAGGACTGTGTAATACGTCTACTGACAAGTGGCATTAAATTTATAAATAAACAACGAGCATTATAAGACGGAAACGGTTCAACAAAATTAAAAGAACGTAAAGCAAATTTAAAGAAAATTTTTTGGATTCTCTCTAAACGATTTATATGCGTTTGATAATAGGGATTCCAAATAAAAGAAGCATATTCCAATCTAGATCTAACCAATGATGTAAACAATAATTTATGAGTATATGGATCATTAAATTCCTTACTATTTCGTCTAACGAAAGCCCAAAAAGAATAAGCTTTAGGAATTATGTAGTTCAGATGACCTAAAAGACTAAATTCCGAATCAAACATAACACCCAAATCGAGTGTTTCATTAACAGCCTTTAGTTCAGATTTACAAAGAAAATATGATGAAGAATGTCTCGAATTTGATTTCGAAAAAGTAATCTTAAAACATTTATTTAAATTTAGCAGTAAACGATTTCGAGAACACCAAGTCGATACATTATTTAAATCTTTATGGAAATTATAAGCGTCAAATGAATTGCGAATTGTATGGTATATTTTCAAATCATCAGCATATAATAAAAAATTTGAAAATGAAAAGCAACTACCAATATCATTAATAAATAAATTGAAAAGCAGTGGTCCCAAAATACTTCCTTGTGGAACCCCTGAATAGGCAACATAAGGACGAGAAAATATATTTTCAATATTAACATAGCAAAGTCTGTTATTAAGATAAGACTTAATCCAACTTAAAAAATTTGAGTGAAAACCAATTTTGTGAAACTTTATCAAAAGCTTTAGAGAAATCAGTATAAACTGTATCAACTTGCCAACCTTCCTCAAAAGAATTGACACAATATCTTGAGAAGACAGCTAAATTTGATACTGTTGAACGACCATGTACAAAGCCATGTTGGCAAGGGCAAATTATGTTTTTAATATTGAAATACAATTTGTTCTTGACTATATTTTCGAAAATTTTAGATATATTAGATAATTTAGATATAGGCCTATAATTAAACACATCATTTTTCCGACCATTTTTATAAACTGGAGTAATTGATGCAATTTTCCATTTATCAATAAAAATACCACTACTTAAAGATTTATTAAATGCCAGCGGCTCACATAAAGAATCAAAACATTTCCTCAAAAAATATGAGGAATGTCCGCTTTAAAAGAATTTTTCCAGATTAAAAATTCCCATTAAAACATCATCCACAGATAATGTTAAGGAGCCAAAATTTATAACTTGCTCAATATTATTGAGAGAATTCTCATCAAAAGGACTGGGGAAATGTTCGAAATTAGAATTAAAATAATCTGCAAACATATTTACAGTATCTGTAATATTGTTCGATATTTTATTTCGTAGAACATCGAAGAAGGAATATTCGAGCATGATTTTTTAGATTGGACGTAACGCCAAAACGATTTGGGATTGTCTCTAATATTATTTTCAAAATTCAAAATATATTGCTTATAAAGAAATATATTTAAGAAGTTAAACTCGCTCATATAATGCACGTATTTTTCTTTTAATGTTTCATTATTTGTGGCTTTAAATTGATTGTAAAATTTATTTCTTAAATTTTTTTAATCTTTTTAAACCATTAGTATACCAAGGAAGCTTATAAACTTTATTAGAAATCAATGGTACATTGAGATAAATAATTTCAAGTATCTTTTTCAAAAACATATCATAATATTGAGCTGTATCTTTTTTATAAGAATATGATACCCAATCGATACTATTAAAGCTGTTATTTAAATTTTCAAAATTACACAAGTAATAATTAAAATTGTAATTATTTGGCGTTGATATTTTTAAAAATTCATAAAATTCAATATTAAGAATCAAAGCTGTATGATGCATATCAGACGGACAAAATGGAAAAGCACATTCTGTTAAATCAAACTTGATATGATCACTTAAAAAATATTAGATCTAGAATCTAGATCTAGAAAGCGTATTTGAAAAATTATTAATTTGATTTAAACCAATACCAAATAAAGAATCAATAAAGTTTATCTCATACTCATGATTAACATTACTTGGAGTTAAAGCTGAATTATTTGCATAGGATGACCAAACTAATTTACTTAAAATAAAATCACCAATAATACAGAGTAGAATAAAAAATTATTTATTTATATAAAATAATAATATAAATTATATATTATTATTTTAAAATATGTATATAATTGATACTTCGTAGACTGATCGTCAAAATATATTTATTTTAATGTTTTGATTGAAATTATGCTTATTATGTCCGTCTGTCCGCTTGTACACGTATATTATGTTAAGAAGAAAACTAAAAGAGCTCTATACTTAAAATTTTGGATTTTTAGTGAATACATATATAAGTATACAATATGTTGAAATGGTTTAACTTTTTTAATTGGTACCCTCACTATACATCAATTTAACATAATGCCCGTCTGACCGCAGGACACGGAAAACACGTTAAGAAGAAAATTAAAAGATCTCTATACTTAAAACTTTGGATTTTCAGTGAATGTAAGTATAAAATATGTTAAAATGGTTTCATTCCTTTAACGGGCACCCCCAAAATACACCAATTTCACAAAATTTGCGTCCGTTCGCTCGAAAACGGAAAACACGTTAAGAAGAAAACTAAAAAACTTAAAAATTTGGATTTTTGGTGAATACATAAATAAGTATAAAGTATGTTAAAATGGTTTGATTTCAATAAAGCCTACGGCCACTTCAATGTCATATTTAGACGTACTTAAGGTGGTTATAAAATTTTTTAGAAAAAATGTAAATTCGCAAAATATATTAAATATGATCCACAATAAGACCAAAAATAATACAAAAAACTTCATTCAATTATCTCTCTCTACCACTGTGTGGCACTTCCCGCCTCAGAACGAACTTGCCACTTGTTAAGGACGATGTTAGACGATTAGTAAGAAGGAAACAGTCATTAACACCAATCGATTTCGTCCTCACCACGACACAGCTGTGGCTGCGCATTATTAGACATTAATTTTAACATCAACTTTTATATTATCTATAATTTTTACTTATATGTATCAATAAAAATCTTTTGACTTATTATCAATATTGCTGGGTTGTGTTTTATTTATTTTTCTTAAGCCAACATAAACTAAATTGATTGGTCTCACAGAGCCTTCTATCGTTGCATAGCGCAACCACCCATAGCGCGGCGAAAAAGTCTGGCAATAGCTCATACACAAACCTAATCGCCGCTACGAGCACAGACACAACCCAAATAAATATAGCAAATACACTAACCACATATATGGTGAATTACAAATGAAAAATGGCATTAAACTCACCGCTTTGCGTTTATCCGCCTCGGATACCGCTGAATTTGAACGATGCCGGAACAGATCCATCACTTTGGTCATTGGCGAGCGGGAGGCATCCGCACGTCGCACAGCCGTCACTGTGTGATAATACTAAAAAAAAAAAATTATATACAACAAAAAACAAACAGTATTTTGTCAACCAACATGAGCATCACTGCCCTGATGCGGATGCGCCGATCCATCTTTGTACTTAGTCTTCGCAGATGTGGTAGTGTTGTCTGCCGCCGTTACCGTCACCGCCGGATGACGTTGATGGTGGCCGCCGCTGATGAGACCAGTGTGCTGCATCGCCACCTTCATGGTGTTCATGATACCGCCCGAGCCGCTATGTGTACTACTCGTGCTGCTGCTGTCACGATCGGTTCCCTTGGTCGCCGGCGTTGCGGCACCACCACCCGTAACCGGAATCGCTGCCAACGGGTCAAGCAGCAGTTTATCTCTTTGTCGTTTCGCATCCGACTTCGCGCGCGGTCGGAAAACATCGAATATTGTAGGTCGGCGATTCGGACTCGCGATTCCGTGCACTGTCGATTGATTGAGTACCGGCGACTCGTCACCGCTGCGACGACGCTCCAAAGAGCCGGAGCGCGGCGCCATTCGTTCTGTGCTGCGCGAAATCTTTTCCGTGTTGCGATTAATTTTCTCCAGTTTAGCGGCTTCGCGCTCGAGCCGCCGCGCCGTTTCGCGTTCCATTTTACGCGCCTCCTTTTCGCGTCGACTGACTTCTTTCTCTTGTCGTCTGTAAAAAAGCGTCAAAGAATTAATAAAAATACTTAAAACATTTACGAGCATCTTCTTATCTACCTAGCCTCCTTCTCCATCTTTTTGGATGCTTTTCTCGCAGCTTTGGCATTGGGTTCCGCCGGAGCACTTGAAGGTCTCGAGCCGGGCAGGCGTCCATCTTGTTCCTGAAAATGTACATGGCGTTTATTAGTGCGTGCGCTTTTTTTCAGGTCCGAGGACATGGCAGCAAAAAAATATACAAAATTTGCGCGCCTCCACACAATTGCTGTGTCCTAAACTAACTAAAGGAACTAAAAGTTTGCTGTTCCATTTTGTCGCCAAAAAAAGGCTGTAACTATCCGGGCCACTTACTTAATTCGGTCCAATTACAAGCATTTTATTTGTATTTTTAGCGTAGAAATCGCGTATTAATTAACGCAAAACGAAAAAGATAATAGACGCCACAGTTATATTTATCAATTAATTAACCAAAAAACAACACAAGAATGGGTTGTTAATTCCATGTGGCAACACACACCGGGAGCGCCCACCCATTGTGAGCAAAATCGAAGATGCTCGTTATAATCACAAAACGATAGACTCTTGAATTTTTCCGGTAGTAAATTTTAATAACTCGACTCGTTGTTGGCTCGTATATCTTTCCATCATGAAATGGTAAACCTTTCTGAAGAGAAATGTCAAAAGAGCGGCAAGAAATATGGCGTCGTTTGCTGTCCCTGTCGCTCTACTTTCAAAAACCCTTGAAAGAAAAATTTGTAGCGCTCTTATTGAAAAACCCTTTATCAATTTTAGCACGATGTCTTCCGATTTTGACGAAATTTTGTGAATAAGTAGTGATCGAATAATATAAAATAACATCAGAGATAATTATTTATATCTCTACATTTTTGTGAAAATCTGAAATTTCAAGTTTGTTGATTTTTATTATAAAAAGTAATTGATATATTTTTAAAGTTGAAATACCAATTGATAGATTCACAATTTCTTATTATTTGGTAAAAATATTGAGCTCATAGTTCAGAAATTGACAGATATATAAAGATTTTTGTAAATGAATAATTGGCATTTCGAAAACGTAGTTGGTGACTTTTAGTTCTACAACGACGATATTTTTATGAAGCTAATGGTTTATATAAGCTTTTTGATCACGCATTCAAATAAAAATATCAATTTAAAAATAAAATATATTTAACTTAGAAAAGGTTTAATCCCAATAGACATTTCGTCAAGCCCTAACGAATATTTTTGATTTTCCTAGTTTTCAAGAATATTTTTTGACTATTCCCTGAGCTTTAATAATAAATTCGAAATCACATATAATAAACAGCAATGTGTTCTATAAGCTCACGTACATATGAATATTCTACACTTTTTAAAAACTTTAGATCAACTTGTACAACAATTATATCTAAACCTTAATTTCTACACTTGTAATGCACTAGATATTGATTTGATATTGGTTTGAAGTGAAGCTTTATTTTTATTTCCTTTTTTTATGAGAAAGCGTTGCTCAGAAAAAATATGTTTTAATGTTTTTCATTCGAGTTTGAATATTATAAATAATCATAACTATAGCCGCTATATCATTATTAACTACGGAACTTAACAATTGTTGCGTCCCAATTATTAAATACGAAATTCTGCAAACGATGTACGAAAACCCGCAATATCATGTGTCTTTTTATGAAAATCGAGCCACGGAGACCCGGAAAACAAATCTATTAATGATGATCAATATGTAATACTTCTGAGATTTAACATGCATGTTCCATTTCACTTCCCTTTTATATTTTCAATTCCATTTTATATTGTTTTTATATAGAAAAATGCAGTATACGAATATGTTGAGAATTTTTATCAACATCAAGTTTCAAACAAGTGTAGTTTTATTGTCTAGTTTAATATGAATATCAAGTGATCTATCAACCTATTTTTGAACTATGATATAAGCTTAAATTCAGTGTATAGCTCAGCCTGAAATATAAGTGTATTTCAAATATAATTCAAAGTTTCATTCAACTTCGATATGCGTGCATATATTAAGTTAGTTGTACATTGAAATATAATTTTATAAATAGGATAGATAGTAAAAAGACGTTTTGATGGAGAAAGCTATATTTTACAACTTTTTAAATTACGTTTCTCTACGCTATTCTCAACACAATAAATTGAAAAAAATGCTTGATTTAAACTTGCAAACCACTTTAATTCAACGGCAAATGTTTATTGGGATATATTTTTCAAATCACTGTTACGTATACGCCCTACACTTTAAAAATCAAAAACATTATTTTTAAACCCTAGAGTTTTCTCCGTCGATTAAAAATATAATTTCCTTGGAGTCTCCCATAGTTTCTGAACTATCAAGTTTTAAAGTTCAATTGTCGATTTTTCCCCATACGAAATTGGTTCTCTGCTACACTATTTCTGGTAGGAAATTATAACAAGCAAACTATGTAATCAAAACAATGATTCGAAAACTTTGATGCTTCAATGCTCATAACCTTGTTGGAGTAAGTACACATTTATTTTTTATTTCTCGACCACTATCATCTACAAAATTTCATAAAAATGGGAAGACATCGTGCCAAGATTGATATTTCTGACGTGGAATAACGTGGACTGACGTGGAATTTTATATAAAATTACTGAAAAATAGCCGTTTTTACCCGACTTTTTCTCAAAAACACTACCTAATAGGAAAAAACTGAGTAAGTCATAAGAATATTTCAGATTACAGACATAAACATTTTTATTGAAAATTGATTATATAAAAGAGTACCAAAATTTTGTTTACAGGGCATATTTTAAAAAGTAGATCAATTAGAAAAAAGTTAGTAATTTTGATATTTAGTTTGGACTATACTCTGGATTACTTTATTGCGGAAACCAAAAAATAACTATTAACCTTTATTTCCATTTAGTTTTTATTTAGAGATATTATTTTACAAAATATATAAAGGTCTTTGGTATAAAGGTCTTTGATTTATTTTATTTCAAAAAATAAAGGTCTTTGGTTGAGAGTTATATGAAAACCTTTATTTTAAATGTATTTATTTGGTTAATTATTGTAAGTAGACCAAAAATTCAATTGGTCTCATTTAAAGGGAATTCATCTACGCGAGATTATTGGACCGTATATAGCAGAGATGGTCAAATTTAAATTTATTTCAAGTGGGATTACAGAAACACCTAAGTGCGTCATTGAAATATTTTGTATGAATTATCTCCTGAGTCGATTTAGCGATGTCCGTCTGTCCGTCTGTCTGTCTGTCCGTCTGTCTGTCCGTCTGTCTGTCTGTCTGTCTGTCTGTTGAAATCCCTAAGACTTTTAAAATTGAAGAGCTAGATAAATGAAACTTATAACTTAGATTACTAATATACCTACGCTGTATGTGCGAAAAAATTGGCGAGATCGGTCCATGGTGACCTATGATCCGACCACTTATGTTCAAATACCACATATAAAATGTACATATAAAGATCAATTTTTATGTATACGTGCTTAGGTAAACTTTGTTGGTCAAATATATATTGACATCATGCTCAAATACATGATAATAATGTTTTCCGGCGAAAAGACTTGTGGTTCACAAAAAAAAAAATCGAAATTCGGTACACCTACCCATTTGTAAATATGGGTATCAAATGAATGGAAATTCTTCAGCGATTGAATGTTTGTAGTTATTTTCAGGATTCGTATACCCTGGTAACCTATATATCACTTTGAATGGTAACCACACATATGTGTAGGGTATTTATAGTCGGCTTAGACCGACTATAATTTTGATAATCCTAACTATCATAATTACACCTACTTTAAAATTTCCCATGTGATCTAACCTTCCCAACTGGTTTTTATTTCATTTTTGTTATAAGAAAGCGTTGCACTTAGACTTCAAACAGAAAAAAATATGTTTCAATGTTTTTCATTCGAGTTTGAATATTATAAATAATCATAACTATAGCCGCTATATCATTATTAACTACGGAACTCAACAATTGTTGCGTATGAAATACGAAATTCTGCAAACGATGTACGAAAACCCGCAATATCATGTGTGTTTTTATGAAAATCGAACCACGGAGACCCAGAAAACAAATCTATTAATGATGATCAATATGTAATACTTCTGAGATTTAACATGCATGTTCCATTTCACTTCCCTTTTATATTTTCAATTCCATTTCATATTGTTTTTATATAGAAAAATGCAGTATACGAATATGTTGAGAATTTTTATCAACATCAAGTTTCAAACAAGTGTAGTTTTATTGTCTAGTTTAATATGAATATCAAGTGATCTATTAACCTATTTTTGAACTATGATATAAGCTTAAATTCCAGCCATTAGCAAGTGTATAGCTCAGCCTGAAATATAAGTGTATTTCAAATATAATTCAAAGTTTCATTCAACTTCGATATGCGTGCATATATTAAGTTAGTTGTACATTGGAATATAATTTTATAAATAGGATAGATAGTAAAAAGACGTTTTGATGGAGAAAGCTATATTTTAAAACTTTTTAAATTACGTTTCTCTATGCTATTCTCAACACAATAAATTGAGAAAAATGCTTGATTTAAACTTGCAAACCACTTTAATTCAACGGCAAATGTTTATTAGGATATATTTTTCAAATCACTGTTACTGTTATACGCCCTACACTTTAAAAATCATAAACATTATTTTTAAACCCTAGAGTTTTCTCCGTCGATTAAAAATATAATTTCCTTGGAGTCTCCCATAGTTTCTGAACTATCAAGTTTTAAAGTTCAATTGCCGATTTTTCCCCATACGAAATTGGTTCTCTGCTACACTATTTCTGGTAGGAAATTATAACAAGCAAACTATGAAATTAAAACAATGAGTCCAAAACTTTGATGCTTCAATGCTCAAAACCTTGTTGGAGTAAGTACACAGTTATTTTTTATTTCTCGACCACTATCTATCTACAAAATTTCATAAAAATCGGAAGACATCGTGCCAAGATTGATATTTCTGACGTGGAATAACGTGGACTGACGTGGAATTTTATATAAAATTACTGAAAAATAGCCGTTTTTACCCGACTTCAAAAACACTACCTAATAGGAAAAAACTGAGTAAGTCATAAGAATATTTCAGATTACAGACATAAATATTTTTATTGAAAATTCATTATATAAAAGAGTACCAACATTTTGCTTACAGGGCATATTTTAAAAATTAGATCAATTAGAAAAAAGTTAGTAATTTTGATTGTTAGTTTGGACTATACTCTGGATCACTTTATTGCGGAAACCAAAAAATAACTATTAACCTTTATTTCCATTTAGTTTTTATTTAGAGATATTATTTTACAAAATATATAAAGGTCTTTGGTATAAAGGTCTTTGATTTATTTTATTTCAAAAAATAAAGGTCTTTGGTTGAGAGTTATATGAAAACCTTTATTTTAAATGTATTTATTTGGTTAATTATTGTAAGTAGACCAAAAATTCAATTGGTCTCATTTAAAGGGAATTCATCTAATTCGTATATAGCAGAGATGGTCAAATTTAAATTTATTTCAAGTGGGATTACAGAAGCCTAAGTGCGTCATTGAAATTTTTTTGTATGAATCATCTCCAATTTATCAGGTGAATCGCTTTTTTATTTTTTTTTTATTTTTGTTTTTTGGAAAATGGTGATTTCCACCATTGTGTTGTTTTTGTCGTCCAAAAAAAAAAAAAAATTGCGAAATTTTTCGAAATTTTTTTGTTTTTGTCGAATATTATTTTCTTGAAAATGATGATTTGAACCATTATACTGTTTTGGTTATCCAACACTTTTTTACCATATTTTTGTTTTCGAAATTTTTTGAACATTAAGATTTCAAATTGAAAATTCAAAAATGATGTGCAAACATAATTAAATAAATTATTTAAATTATGCTTGACAGTATATTAAACCATAATAATGTTTCAAACCAAACTGAAAATTTTAAATATGTAAATGAAATAATGCTTCATCTTTCTTTCGGTAATTTGTCGATAGACCATGTTGACATTCAATAACTTAAATTTTCTGCATAAGTGGTCTAATTGAAAAGTATATATAAATGCTTGTGATGCCTTTATGTCGTCAGAACTGATGGTGATAAAGGTTGCATATTTTGTTATGCTTCTTTTTTTTGCTTTAAAGAATATATGAGGAAATCGAGAATCCATGCTATGGCATTTTGAGAAAATCACAAAAAAAGTTTTTAAGCTAACGGTAATTTAAAATGTTAAATTTCAAATAGAATGCCGGAAATAATCAAATTTAAAAAAAAGACTCAACTATTTTTTTCTTCATTTTAAATTATTTTTGCCCATTTTTTTAACTTAGAACAACTGTATCTCTGGAAATAGTGATCGGAATTAATAATACAAAAAAATGGTGCATATATTGATACCCATTATTAGTTGACATTTTATAGATATTTATTAAAATGAATTATACAAAAATTGTAATTGAAAAATGTATCTGTTATAATAAACAGTTTTAAGGGTAAATTTTAATAAAATTAGGTAAACAACCGATCGCAATAGTAAAATAACTTTAGGTGTTATTCCATAAGTACAAGGTTGAAAGAAAGGAAGACCAAATTAATTTGACCAAATTAATTTGAGTAAAATGAAATTTCTTTTTCAAAACAAAATTTTGTCATATTTCATAGCACATAAATCATATTCACACACCAAAGTGTGTGATTACTCTAAATTAGTTGTTGCACTTCGAACTATAAAAAACGACAGTTGAGAGAACCGAATAGGATTTTGTTGGCATAACAAATTTTTATTCTGTATGAAACCGTGATTTAATTTAGGAGAACCTCAAGAAACTATTTTGTTTACACTGAACAAAATAAAAAACCACAGTAAAGAAAATTTAATTGTTCTCTAATTAAATTTTATATATTTATAGATGCCAAATAGAATTTAAAAAAACCAACCAAACTTTTCACTAAAATTAAAACGAAATCTGGTGTTTACTAAAATCGAATTTGTTAATCGTAAAATTCCACAAACGAATTATTAAAAAAAGAAAATTGTAAACATCATAAATATAATGAAGTGCAAATAAAAAAACAGCTGAGATTGGGAAATAAATCTGAAGAAGAAAAAAACACACAAGAAATGTATAATAACAAGGAGTAAAAGCAACAAGTTTGTGGGGAGGCAAGCGAGACAAATATGAAGTGCAGAAAACAGGTCGACTGGTCGTGTATGACATCATCACCCATCGCTGTTTATTTAGAAGCTACATGATAAGAAAGAATTAAAAAAAAAAATTGACACAGTTTCTTAAAGTGAAAATAATATAAAAGTAAAACAAAAAAAAGTGTATTGAAGATTAAGAAGAATATAACAGTTAGGGTAAGCCTGTTCAAATTGAAATACGATAACTATTTTTCGATACATTTCGTCTGAAAAAATATATTAATTAACTTGTATATTACACAAGCATCATCGTTTATATGTAGACAACAATTTACTCTAAATAAGAAATGCTAAAATATGACATTTCAAAAAAACCACAGCACAACAAACATAATTATTCGCGTTCTAAGTATGATTTTCCGATGGACTTCAAGATTCTAATCACTACCTCATACTCAGTTTTTTTAGATTGCCTCAAATGTTTGAGTTATAACGTAAAACAAATATATGTCAATTCACGTGTTTTTCTACATATTTTGGTCTTTATCTTTTTACAGATTTATGATTTCGATCACGTTTTCCCTGTATTCCATTGGGAATACTTCAGCTTATATTTTGAATTAAACCACATGAAATTCGGATTAATCTGACCAAAGTTATGACGAGTCAAACGCAAAAAATATGAATTTTAAGGTGTATTTTAAAATATTAGCTGAAGTATTCTCAGAGAAATATAAAAGAAATTGGATCGATAATATTTGTTGAAATTGCATTTTAACCGAGTGAAATTGGTTGTTTCAACTAAATATTTTGTTCTTCCAAACTCATGCCAAAAGTTGAATTTTCTGTTTAAATACCTACATTATTTCTTCCTAAATAAATTAAATTCTTAAATTTCTGCCCAAATAAGGATAAAATCCACGCAATTTATTTGTATACAGAAAATGTTGTGTGTTCAATACATACTTTAAAAATTTGCTTTATTTACTCAATCGTTTTTCACTCTTCTCTTAAAAGTATTGGCTTTATGCCAAATATTTTTTTTATTGCAAACCAATAATAAACGTAAAAAAAACACTAACAAAATTATATTTATTCGAATTATATTTTCTTCTATGAAATTAAAATTTTAATTTATAGCGCTTTGTTTTATTTTACGCTTTTTGATATCCATAAAAAATCTTTGTATAACCAAAACAGCAACCTAAATTTATTACCGTTTATTGTAAGATATTCCGATAGACTTAATGATTCCAATCAATTACTCAGTGTATTGATATTGTTTACAGTTTTTGAGTTATTCACTCCTATTTTGAATCACTCTCGTTGTGGATATTCCGTGGTTTATCCGATTCTCCTCTACGTATGTTTAGCTATTCTAGGATGACTAATAGATAACAGTTTCGGAAAACTAGCTAGACCCTTACACAGTTATACCACATTTTGTATACCATTTGTGTAACTTATGGGGCGAATTTACACTCTTAGTGCGTCGGAATATGAACATGCTGTCCTAATTATATAATTCTAGGCTTAGGGTTTGGACTGGGCTTTGATAGATTAGTCAACCAGTTCCAAAAGATACAATTTAACACAAAAAAAAAAAAGAAAAATGTATGTATCTCAAAAATTAGAGCTAATTTTATAAAACAGATGATTTTTTCTGAATCAGTGCCACAAATGTTTCAAAGAATTGCTGCGAATTTCACTGCACCAACATAATTTCACTGCACACAAAGAAGGGATTTGTTGCGCCAACCAATTTCTTGTCCAACCAACTTATTCGGTTCTCTCAACTTTTAAGTCAAATTGTTTTCGGACTACAACCAATTTCGAACAATTTGTGTGTATATGGTAATATTTCCAGCGGCAACTCAGCTTTTAAGTCAAATTGTTTTCGGACTACAACCAATTTCGAACAATTTGTGTGTATATGGTAATATTTCCAGCGGCAAACAAATACAATAATTTCTAACTTTTCCTTTCTTCAACTTTCATGCCAAACACTTAAATTTATAACTAAGATTATCGTTTTACTAATGAACTACATAATTAAAACATACAGCATTTGGAATGAGGTTTAAAGAACAAAATAGTTAGTTATAACAACCAATTTTATTCGTTTAAAACGCAATTTCTACAAATTGGTTAACATAAATGACATATTCGGTTGGCACTTCAAAAGTTATGATATACTTAAACCAAATGACTCAAAAACTGTTCTAAATTGGTTGTAGTTCAAACTACAACTATTTTGATGCTGGCTATAAGAACCAACTTTATATTTAACAGAACCAAACACGTAGATTGGGCAATAGGATGATAAGCGAATTATATAATATATAGTTTTTTACTTAGTCTTCTTTGAGAATTTGATGGTATTTAATTATATTTCTTAATTAACTCGTTTATGTATTTTATTTGAGTATTTTAATATTCATAAAAAAATCGGCTGAAGTTTACTTTAATAGGGGAAGAGTTCCGAAAATCAAAAATCACTGTTTTGAAAAAAAAAAAAGATATATGTTTCATTATGATTTATATATGTAATGTCTAAAAACCTCTTTTTCTCTTTCTATCTGAGTAAAAACCAAGGATTGAAACCTAAACGAATAACGGTTTCGATTTCGGTTTCGGTTTTTTCCGCGTTTTTGTTTCGGGTACAATTTTGGTTTTAAGTTTTTATAACGAAACGGTTTCGGTATACCGGTTCCAAGTTACGGTTTCGGTTTTTGTATAAAATCTTTTTTTCCACATTTTTCATTCTCTTCAACAAAAAACTTGGGGTAAAGTGGCACTTGGGGTAATGTGGGAAATTGTCATTTGTCGACATGTTTTTGCACTTAAAAAAAGAAAACCAATTGTCAAGTGATTCTTTATAAATATAACTTCAATTTTCTCATCCATGGTTATAATCAAATTAATATCTTTTTTACTACATAAGAAGTGAAAAAAAAATATTTTTGAAAGTTTTTTAGAGTACTGCTGGTGTTTAAATTGATCGAATATTTGAAATACAAACTGGTTTTGCAAATAATTTAACATTGTTTATATGGTGCTAAGTTATGTTCAAATTGTGATATTGGGGTAAAGTAAAAATCATTTTCTGGGGTAAAGTGGGAAACGTAATTTAAGCAATGTTTGTTGTTACTTTAGTGAAAATATTGTTCAATCGTTAACCCAAACCAATGAAAAGCATCATTAGGACATCACATGAGTTATGATCTGAATTGCAGAAGAGTGTCGAACCTTGATCAAGAGCAACAAGAATACATTGGTAAATATTCTTAAACTTCACTAGAAGAAGATTTTTTTTACAATTTCCATCCATAAAAGCCAACGAAATTAAATTTCAACAATTCAGTGAACTGCAATATCTGCAAACGGCCTGTATACATGAAATGCTAACTTGTCGAACTTGCATTTAATAATTTTAAACTTTTTTTCTAATTTTTTCTTGCATTACCATTATTTTTTATTACCTTATTATAATTTTTTTATCCTTAATATACATTTCCGGAATTGAGGTGTTTCACTCAAAAATCAATTTAAAGACTTGTAAATGGTATTCTGTTAATGCAAACAGTTAGATCATGAACCAGTCTATGAGTAGACCCTTTAAAACAAATGATCTTTTCAAAACGTGTCCCACTTTACCCAAACTCCCCTATATATTTTACTAATACAATAAAATTCTGTTTGAAGTTGAGGCTGTATTGTTAGCTAATTCGATTTACCGCTAATGGAAAAAAAAAAACAATTTTAAACCAAAGACCGTTGTTTTGGAAATTTTACTTTGGGAATTACAAATTCTATTAAATGACATTTAAACATGTCTTGTACTTAAGATCTTCTATATAAAATAAAATATGTTTTTGTGTTTCTTTTTATAATTTGTTTAAAAACCGTTTCAAACCGGTATAAAACCGAAACCGTTAATTTCGGTTTTGTATATCGATTTATTTCTGACTAGCTGGACCCGTACACGACACGTGCCAAGATTTTGCGAATTCAAAGATATAGAGCGATTTTATTAATATAAAAAACATTTTTATTATTTCTATCATGGACCCATGCTTAACTGTGGACGTTTTATTATTGGTTTTAAACAAATTGGTGGTAAACAAAACAAAAATAATTCTCCGCTAAAACAACTTTTCTCATAGACAATTTTTTCTCAGACTGTGTTTCCCCATAGATTTTCCCCAGTACGATTTCCGTAAAATTCTTCCCCATAGAACGCTTTCCCGTAGAATTCTTCCCGGTAGAATTCTTCCCGGTAGAATACTTTCCCGTAGAATTCTTCCCAGTAGAGTTTTCTCAGTAGAAGTTTTAGTGTGGTGGGTTTTAATGTGGTGAGTTTCGGTATGGTGAGTTTAGGTGTGGTGAATTTTGGTGTGGTGAGTTCTAGTGTGGTGAGTTTTGGTGTAGTGTGTGTTAGTGTGGTGAGTTTTAGTGTGGTGAGTTTTGGTGTGGTAAATTTTAGTGTGGTGAGTTTTAGTGTGGTGAATTTTATTGTGGGTAGTTTTAGTGTGGTGAATTTTAGTGTGGTGAGTTTTAGTGTGGTGATTTTAGTGTCGTGAAATTTAAGTGTGGTGAGTTTTAGTGTGGTGAATTATACTGTGGTGGGTTTTAGTGTGGTGAATTTTATTGTGATGAGTTTTAGTTTGGTGAGTTTTAGTGTTGTGAAATTTTAGTGTGGTGAGTTTTAATGTGGTGAATTAAGGTGTGGTGAGTTTTAAAGTGGTGAGTTTTAAAGTGGTGAGTTTTAGTGTAGTGAATTTTAGAGTGGTGAGTTTTAGTGTGGTTAATTTTAGTGTGTTGCATTTTTGTGTGGTGCGTTTTTGTGTGGTGCATTTTACTGTGTGGTGAATTTTAGTGTGGCGAGTTTTAGTATTGAAATTTAGGTTGTATGGGTGGTGCCACGCCTCTTTGTCCAATCCCGCCCATATATAGCCTATCATTCCTTCCAACCCATACCGCATCTGTGGTTAAAATTTCAAGAAAATCGGATCAGCCGTTTAGACGGAGAAACGGAACAAACGTACAAACGAACAAACAGATTTATTATATTAATAGGATTTTCATATAACGGTTTCGGTGTTAAAAATGAAACGGTTTTAAACGGATATTGGTTTCGGTTACAGTTTGAATCCTTGGTAAAAACAATAAAAATACAAAAAAAAAAATAGGTTTGGTGTTTTTCGCAGTGTTCCAGAAATGTTCTGGTCAAATTTATGTTCGTGATCTTGCTTGCGTGTATGTAAGGGAGTTTAAGTTTTTTTCTAATTTAATTTTGCCATTCACATATTCCAGGAAATTAAGTTTGAAAAAAAAACCGTTTATGATTTTTAGCGGGCACCACGTGACCAATTTGTAATTTTTTGTAATATTCAGTTTTAATTTATGACTTGACACTTTTTTTTGCACCGCTCACTTCGACATAATCACAAAACTAATTGTGACCTCGATCGGTTTTCGATTTTTAGTCAGTTCCAGGGCGCATTTTTTTGTGATTTTTTTGTGTATCCCTATTATTTATTTTTTAATTTATTTATATATTTATTTATATTTATTTATTTTATTATTTTATTCATTATTTTTTTATTATCTTGGTATGGTATGTATACTTGCTAAAGCCAATAAACTATTTTACTAACGTCACTACTGCTTATTATGCCAGTTTTGTAAAATAAACGAGGGGCTATGAATAATATGACAAGTTGACATCGAACACAAAATTTCAGTTTAATGCATAAATGCTGCCCCTAGATGTATGTTGTATGCATTTAACACCGTAAGTGCTGCATACCTTTAGGGGCATGTCACGAAATCTCGATTTTAAAACCAATGTGATTAAATTGAAAACAATTTCGTTTAATTTTAAAACATTATGTTTAGTTACAGTTTTAAACATTGGTTCTTAATTTTAAATTAGGTTTTTGTTCTCAGTGTATGGTAAATGCATTGTCCACAAATTGGATCACGTTACAACGTATCCGCTGAAACGCCCCAGCAACAAGATATGACAATCGAAATATGGATTTTTGCAGTACTAAACAAAATACGAGCACGTGCTACAAGAGATATATAAAAATGGCTGACTGAAAACAACGCGCAAATTGCTAAGCTTGCAATTGTTGAGTAAAGACAGAAATATTTTGTTATTTTGTAGAAATATTTTGTTATTTTGTAGAAATATTTTGTTATTTCTGGTTCAAACTGAAATGGCATGAATTCACACATGCTGTGTGAAATACGAGAAAAATGTATAAATGTTTGCAATAAATGAAAACAACAATATTTATTCAAAATATAAATTATATTGAGGAAGGTCGTCAAGGGACCAGCATCAAGTGTTGATGATTTAGATTAAGTTGGATCAACCAAATGTATAAAAAAATGGGGTGTCGATACCTTATATTTAATAGTTTTTAATTCGCCCGAAAATAATGATAATGACAACAAAGTCTACGTCAAAAATAAAAGTTGTCTATTCATATTTCAACATTCTAAGAACAATGGCTGTTTTCTGTTTATTTTTTTAATCACTTCCTGTTTCAATATATTCGACAAACACGAAAAATATTATTTTAATGAAAATACGATAAGGCGTCCCTACCAAAGATCATATAATCCTGATCAGGATCGGCTACGGAAAACCTACAATCAAATGAACATAAGATAACCTGATAAATTAACGAAGATTATATACTAAGAAAAATGATGTAAAACGTGTTTAAGGTAACCTGATTAGACACTTTTAAAAATCCTGATTGGAAATCTAGCTTGATCTTATTACTTGATTTATGTATAAAATCACACACATCAAATATTGATGTCTATATAAAATACCTATCACGACTCTGTGTAAATTGTTCTAAAACTATCTATCATGTGACCGGTACCATTGGTACCGACTAAGGACAGGATCTTGAAGACCAAAACTGTGATAGGTCTAAAGGTCTACATGAGGAGACGGATCGTGTCCATGCTAAACATGTCGCTATTGAAGCGAAAAGGCACTAGGTGGCGCCATAGTCACGAGACTTATTTAGACGCTGCAAGTAATGCGTCCATAATTCATAGACTGTTTTTCGATATTGTATTGATTTATACAGTATGACTTCGAAGTAATTATAATGTACGCATGCAAGGGTGGATTCGTTAGTGAAATGTGAAGGAGAAGGTAAAAAATATATAATGTAAATTAAAATAAAATAACTAAATTTTTCAGAACTAGTTCTGTGATAGGTCTAAGGGTACCGGTTACAGAACACGATTTTGAAGACCAGTCCTGTGATAGGTCGAAAGGTCTGCAGGAGGTGTTAATTTACCCCTCCCTACAACAACGCCTTGTTAAAGTTGCCGATTGCTTTCATATAAAAGAACCAGAACTAGGACCGGTTAACTATCTCTGATCGAACCAGTCACGTTCCTAGTCTAGGTTCGGTTCGTTTGCCCGTAGGGGATTGTCAAGATCAACAAAAATATCGAAATCACGGAATCCAGGTGAGTACAACTTCAATTAAATCGTAAACTTTGTGATTAAGTGAAAAAAATAAAACCAAAGTAAAACAATAATACTTCAATTTTGTAAACATTCTCTCGTTTAATGCCATGAAGCGCATTCAGACAACTTACGTCTTCCGAGGGAGCCGCCGTTGTTGGCACCGAAGAATCATCCCCTCCGACCGAGGCGGCCTTCTTTGGTGAATTCGTCGGACGCTTAATCCAAACATCATCCAAGTGACTGATAACACCACCAGAAGTTGTTTTTAAACTAGTATCACATTTCATACTTTGGTTGTTTGTTTCACTTTGGGACATTGTCGAACGGTCCAATGCCTCCGAGTTATTTAACGAAGTGCTGCTCAATCCGGTTGAACGTATCTCTACTAGGGAGGAATCGAAGAACTTCTTGTCCAGATGCGGCACCACATTTGTTAGCTTCTGACTGCCGTAGCGCTGCGAGAAAAGACCCTGCACTGAGGAGTAACCGCCGAAGCTACAAGGAAAACTAATGGTGTGCGCATTCGTTGAGGCATCCAGATGTTTCAATTTGTCCGCTTCGGTACGTAATTTCTGCAAATCTGGAGTCTCCAGAGCTTTGGTGATCGTAAATTTGCCCTTTACAATGGTTCTTTCCGGACTGGGAGTACGAAGACTTGAGATCGGCGTGCTGTTCATAGGTATTGCGGACGGTGGCTTACTGGGCGTTATATTTGTAGGCTCTATTGAAGAGGTGGTATTTGGTTCGGTCAATTTATGTTTGGTGATAACTTTTGCGGTTGAGCCCGACTTGGATGATTGTAGCAAACTGATTAGGGACGCAGGCAAAATGGTCGGCGGTATTGGTGGCGGCGGTGGAGGCGGTGTGATTGGAGTGTCTGCCGCTGATGCCTTACTAATGTCTGCAATGTGACTGGTGTTGATTTTGTCAATTTTATGCATAAACTTTTGACGCAGTCTCTCCAATTCTTTGAACTTCTCTGCGTGCGCTTCAGTTTGTGTTGGCGGTGGTGGTGGTGGAGGTGGCGGCGTCGGTAGATTGTATTTTTCGAACTTCGGTGCTGCAGTGCCGTCGGAGCCTTGTGGCTGTGGCGACTTGTCTCCGGTTCCGTCTTCTTCGTCCTCCTCCTTACACTGCGAGAGACGACGTCGCTCGGTAAAAGGCAACAAATATGGACGCGACAGGAAAATGTCGGCATTTCGGGAATCTGTTGGAAAGGCTTTAGGCGATAGATTTATAGCGGAGAATATTTCTTCGGCCTGATCGATGTCGCTATCACTGCTGCTGCTGTGATACTCGAATGAACTGGAGCGCGGAAATGAAGCCAATACGGAGCAGCCGAGTCCACTAGAGCAGGTAAGATCGTCGCTGCCATTGCTGACGAGCGCACGGCCGGTAAAACTGGCTTCGTCGTCATTATCTTCATTCCCGCTCTCTGAGTCCGACTCGTAGCCATCCAAGGAGGCATGTTCCAGATCGGCCATGGAAGCATCGAACACATTTTCAAACACATCGTCCGCGACAACGACGACCGGATTTGGCGGTTTCATGTGGGAATTGGTTGGTGACGTCGTCTCCGCACAGTCCGACGATGTCGCCGACTTTTCGTTAGAGTCCTGTTTCTCCTCGTGTGTCATTGTCAACGACGGTGTTGATACCGAGGTGGTTAAATCACATTTTCCAGACTCGCTGACATTTTCGATAAATTTACAATTTGTGGCCATTTGATGAATTGATTTAAACTAAGACGCGACGGGGTAATTTTTAACAAATAAAGCTTTGTCCGAGGTTTGGTTCAGCGGGTATTTGATGACTTTAAGGGGGAATTAAAATAACGTCTATGGACAATAACTACGTAGCACGATAATATTTTCTTTTGAACGACATTGATTCGCTTATTTTTGGGTAATATTAAAAATACATTGTGCAGACGGAAAGAGGGACGTGTTTAGATTTGTTACCGCCTTATGAGACTGGCATTTGCCAAGAGAATCTGAAAAAGAAATTAATTTTGATTACAATGGATTCGGGCGATGTTATTCCAACCCTGCTAAGTTGATATGACCTGACTTGATATAAAATCAAATTAAGCAGAAGAGTTTTTCTGCTTTATAAATTTGTTGCTATAAGTAGAATTTATTAATTCGTTTTGGGATTAATGGTTACAATTTGTTCCTTTTAAAATGTTTATTTTATAATGAAGAATAAAATGACGAATCGCACTCAATTTTTAAAACGTAGTATACTGAAAACAATATGATTATTTTCAATACATCGAAATTTTCAGTGGGAGCAAATGTTTCACGGGTTGAAGGTCGAATCGATGCTGAGTTTCTTAATATGGTTTATTAGAGCACATTGCTACGCATTCAATTAATAAATTTATTTAATGCTTTACATTATTCATAAAAACTTAATCGTTGGTATAAATAGAAGCATTCGGCATTGGAATTTGAAATGGTATATAAAAAAAAATGGTGGTACACAATGTATTTAAATTAAATAAAATTGTATTAAATTTAAACCTATTGATTTTGAAATACTTTATGTTCGATTACAGTCTGCTCGTCACATAATTCCCAGGGTATTTTTGGAATAATAGATAGATTTACAAAAAAATAATCTTTCGGTGCCGGTTCTCGTTCCAAGAATTAAAAAATAGCGATTCCGGTTCAGATTTCGGTTCCGACCAAAAAAAATTATATGAGTTCCGATTCCGGTTTCATACATTTATTAAATCGATTTTGGTACTGGTTCGTTATGGTCCCTAATCTATATATATAAAACTCTTGGTCCGTCTGTCAGTCTGTCGGTCTGTCTGTCTGTTTGTTCCAGCATCACGTCTAAACCGCTGAACCGATTTTACTGAAATTTTGCACCAGGATACTATGGAGTCCGGAGGGTGTCATAGGCTATATATGGGCGGGATTGGACAAAGGGGCGTGGTACCTCCCATACAACCTAAACTTTCAAAATGACATAACTCAGCACACACACAATCTAAAAATATGAAACAAAAAACTAAAATTCACCACACTAAAACTCACCATACTAAAACTCACCACACTAAAACTCACCACTATAAAACTCACCACGCAAAAACTCACCACGCTAAAAATTCACCATACTAAAAACTCACCACACCGAAACTCACCACACTAAAACTCACCACACTAAAACTCACCACACTAAAACACACCACACTAAAACTCACCACACTAAAAATTCACTAAACTAAAACTCACCACACTAAAACTCACCATACTAAAAACTCACCACACCGAAACTCACCACACTAAAACTCACCACACTAAAACTCACCGTACTAAACTCACCACAATAAAACCCACTACACTAAAACTCACTACACTAAAAATGCACCACACTAAAACTCACCACACTAAAACTCACCACACCATAACTCACCACACTAAAACACACCACACTAAAACTAACCACACTAAAAATTCAACACACTAAAACTCACCACATTAAAACTAACTACACTAAAACTTCTACTGGGAAAAACTCTACGGGGAAGAATTCTACCGGGAAGAGTTCAACCGGGAAGATTTCTACGGTAAAGCTTTTATGGGGAAGAGTTTTACGGCGAAGATTTCTACTGGGAAGAATTCTGTGGCGAAATATTCTACTGTCTGAATTGTCTTTGAGAAAAGTTGTTTTGGCGGAGAATTATTATTTGGTTACTACATTTATAAAACCAATAAAAACTTCCACAGCGAATCACGGGCCCCTGATATAAAAAATAATAATAATGTTTTTTTATATTAATAAAATTGCTTTATATCTATGAATTCACAAAATCTTGGCACGAGTCGTGCACGGGTCCAGCTATTATAAATAATTCAAAAATGTACTTTGGTACTGCACAGAAAAAAAAAATATTTCAATATGATGAATTTATTCATAAATATTATGAATTTTATCACCAACTACAAGATTCATCATATTTATACCACCGTTCATTAAATGACATATTAATGAATGAATGCATTCATTATATACATGAACAAAATATTCAATACAATGAATTTGAATTGTTATATTGATGAATTTGTTCATAATATTTTTTCAAAAAAAAAAAATTTTTATAAAATAATTCGAAAAAAAAGTTTTGTAAAAATTTTATTTAATAAATAACAGTAAAAATATAAAAAAAGTTAACCGAAAAAAATTTTTCGGACAAAAAAAAATTGTTCCGAAAAAAGTGTTTCGAAAAAAAAAATAAAAAAAAAAAATTTTTTGAAAAAAAAAATTGTTCAAAAAAAAATTTGCTAAAAAAAACTTTTTTCGAAAAAAAAAAATTGTTTGAAAAAACAATTTTTTTCGAAAAACAACAAATTTTGTTCGAAAAAAAAATTTTTTTTTTTTCAAAAAGATATTTTTTTTATATATAACTTTTTATTAATAAAAAGTTGTTATTATAATAAATATATTATAAAACATTTTACTAATTTATGCACGTCGACAAGCATTATATTAGAAATAACACACAAGAACTACTTGAGAACTGAGAAGTACGGCAAAAAATGAACGAAAAAAATATGTTGATAGAAATTTGGTTTAATGAACAGCGTTCTTCAATATGATGAACATATATGTTGTATTTTATATTTTGGTTCATTAATATGATGAAACGTATTCTTCACATACAGTTCATCATATTGAAGAACACTTTTTCGACAGTTACCAAGCGTTCTTCATATTTATAAAAGCATTCATAACATTGATGGCGTTAGTCATTAATATTATGAATGGTTCTTCAATACAAGGAATCATGGTTTTAAGAAAGGAATTCATTAATATGATGTACATTTTTTTCTGAGTGTTTTATTCTCTGAATCGGAACCTCTACGGAATCGGAACCGTATCGATATTTGGAACCGAAATCGTTATTAAAAAATGTGTGGAACCGACACCGATATTCCAAAGAGTTTTTGTCCCTGGTTAAAATACCACGATATATATATTTTTTTTTTTTGTTGCTTGATAAAGGGTTTTTTTGATTAGAGTAAACATTAAACAAAAATATTTAATGGGCGCGTTCCTGAATTTAGAGGCACTGGCACGACAACGTGCTAGTTTGCACGGAGATTTGCACGAACGAACTCAGATTTTCTGTCGTGGCACGAAAAAAACACGGCACGCGCCCTTCTCTAGTGTAGACTATATAATTTTAAATAAATTCTTTTTATTACGTAGGTAATAACATTAAAAATATTTAATTAATAAAAGCATTACGTATGAAGTACGACATGAATTAAAAAATAGGGAATACAAGACAATATATTGAAATTAAAATAAAATACGTGTGTAATAATTGTTGTATTGATATTCAGCCCTATCGTGAAAAAATATTCCGTCGGAATTTTTCCGTTCGAAAAATACGAAAAAATTCCGACGGAATATTTGGTTTACAATTAATCAGCCCAATATTTTAAACACATTTTATTTATTTGAATGTGATAATGTCATTCTGTCACCAAATAAATGGTAATTTTGTATCACCAGATAAACACTTGGTTCATCTTACTTTTTTCGAGTAAAAAGTTACTGGATGACACAGGCTCTTAGGTAGAAAATATTTCTGATATGACAAATTTATTTTAAATACACAACACGCATCAACCTCTATATTGTAAAACTAATGTAATTAAAAAACATTAATATACAATATGTTTGAATTTATTAAAATAAATAAAATTGAAAAAAAAATTAAAGTCCACAATTATAAAATAAATAAAATCAACAATTAAAAATACAACAAATTAAAAAATATATATATAAATAAAAATTGGAAAAAATGTATGAAAAAATGTTAAATGAAGGTCAACAGCAAATACTGTAACACATGTCGCAGAAATATTTTTTACAAAATTAACGACACTAATATGAAGGCACTCCACAAATGCAAAAAAAAAAAGTTGAACGTGTCAAGAATGTCGATAACAAAAATAAAAAAAAATAAATGATTCAGACACAAAATGTAAACATACTGTACACTAATAAAAAAAACTAGCTAAATCTGAAGATAAATAAACTTTTATATATAAAAATACAAACTATTATTTTATTTAAAATTACAGTATTTAAAAATCAGAAACTACTAATACTATGTCAAATATAGAAAAACAGCGTAGTTTAGTTTGTTGGTGGTCCGGACTTTAAGTGGAAAGGTTCTAGGTTTAAATCTTGGCTGGAGACTTCCAACATTTGGTCTATTTTATGAACCCCAAATTTACAAAAGCATTTTCGAAATTTCATCAAAGATTATTTTCAGTGTAAAAGGTTTTTATTTTAATTATAAAGACAGATTCGAAACATCACTCGTAATGTGTTCATTGATTGTATTTACGTTTGTGGTAAAAAAAGTTTTGAAGACTCAATAATGACACAGTTCGTAACAGTTATATACAATGATTTCTTATCGGTCAATAACACAAGTATAAGTTGTTAAAGTCTAAGGTATTTAGAAGTTTATCAGCATTTAACGGCGTATGTTTAAAAACTAAAAATAGTAAAAAAACATTTCAGATTATATTTGACAAACATTAAAGTTATGCTCAACATTTTAAACACATTTTATATTAATTTGTGATAAAATTTTATTAACAGTTACAAAAAAAACTATTTTTTTCAATAGCATAATATTATTTGTTTAAAAACTTTATATATTCAGTATCAGTACGAAACAGTATTTGTTACTTTATAAAGAAACGAAAATATTTCAGAAATATTTATTAATGAAATTCAACTTTTTCTGCAAAATATAAATTTCAAAATAATAAAATTGATAAAAAAAAGTAGGGGCTAAAGGTGGAACTCAGGGCTAGATTATTTTCTCCACTCCGAAAAAAAATCCGGATTTTTTGGATTTTATCCACCTAAAAAAATCCATGATTTATTGACTTTTTTTGGATTTTATTGATTTTTGTACATTTTTCGAATTATAACTTAGGAAATATGTAAGTGGTTTTCAGAGTACGATTTTTTTTTTGAAAATTTAAGAATTGGATAAAAACCACCAAATTGAAAACAATTATTTGTACCACTGCTGAATGATATCTCTGGAGAACTTGATAATGAAATGATTCAAATATTATATTAGCCAACATACCCAACATACAAAGAAAAAAAAAGTTCATACTATTTATGAATTTGTTCATCAATTTTATGAATTTTTCATCCAATTTATGAATCGTTTATAAAACTGCAATGAAAAAATTCATAATATTGAGGAACGCTTGCATAATATTTATGAAAAAATTCATGATATTTATGAACTTTTAAACTAATAAAAAAAAAACATTTTTCTATTTTTGTTGTATTTTTTTATTTTATTATATTACTTTTTTATTTTATTTCATTATTTTAATTAATTTATTTTTTTGAGTACTTCCATTTTATTTTATATCTACTCTTGCTGTTGCTGCTGTTTGTTGTTGAGCGATGTTAGTACCTGCGGCTCATAGTGTACGATTTTCACTATTTAGCTGGACAAAAGTCTATATTTTAAAAACTAGGGAAGGTAGACTAAATTTTTCACCACAGTGAAGTAATCCACTAAGGAGTATTTGGGTATATTTTCGGAAATATCGGTCGACTGCCACGCCCACTTGCCATGTAACTGGAAATATTTATATATGAAAATTTGGTATTTTTTTGTAAGGCTTCAAAAACTTTGTTTTTATTCTGCATTGTTAAAACTTTATTGAATATTGTATTTTAATAAATTATTTTAAAAAAATATTTATAAATCCCATTTTTCGTATATTTTTGGGGTTTTGAAATAATGGCAACATTTCTGTCATTAAGCCCTTAACTGTCATTAACTTTAACGCGCTAAATGATTCATAAATGAACTATTTTTAAATGGACTAAATCTGTAGCCGCGGTAGCTCAGTGGTTAGTGCTTTGGACTGCGAGCCGAAAGGTCTCCGCTTCAAGCCTGGACTGGGGCTAACAACATCTTTTCATAGAAACATTTTTCTATACCGCGCTACCTCTCGGCAGTAAATGGCAAACCTACGAGAGTAAAACATTGCCTATGAAAAGCTCTCACTCGCCGTTCGGATTCGGCAATAAACTGTATGTCCCACCACTTTGAGTACAAATATAACACGCACAGCTCAAAATGGTGAGAGAGCTCGGCCTAAGTTCTTATAGGACTGTAATGCCAAACTATTATTATTATTATTATTATTATAAGAATTTAATAATTTAGGTATACTATTATTTTCTCACATTAATATCCTTGCCAAGGTTTAGGGAACCATAGTCGGGCCCGACCGACTTTAAGTCACATCCATGTGAGTTAACTTTCGCCACTCGTTTTGATTTAAATCCGTGCCAAAAACCGAACAAGATATTCTATAAAATTGCGTTTAGTTAAAAAAAAAACTCTTAACAAAATCGCAATTGTCAACGCCTTTAAACGTGGTCATATCTATTATCTGATTATAATTAGTGTTGTTGCTGACAGCTATATTATTATGTAGCTAATTGCTCGCATTAAAAGTTATTGAGCTATAAAACAGCGAGCATGTTTACAGACGAACATGACGAATGGTATTGGCAACACTGCTCGCATTACTGTATCAAAGTGAGTCGCTAGACAAAATGGCACCGAAACAATAAATAGTAATTTATATATTGTATATATTAAATAATATCAACAGTTTTAACTATTTCGCAAGAAATTAATTTGAGTAATATTAGTTTGCACGTGGCGGCTGTTACCAGTAACTATAAAAATATTGATTCTTTACAATTACAAATAAATAAGTAAATCGTTTAATGGGAATTTTTTCCGATGAAATTGAGATATTTATGTTTGTTGCACTAAGATAACAATGTTTATGAAGTTAAAATTTATTTTGTATATAGAAAATATTCTTACTTCCTTCCAATAACTATAAATAAACATGCCGTAAAAAAGTATATTTTAAATATGACATGTGTGAGAATTTGTTTGCTCCATATACTATTGACTTGGTTTCGAGATAAACGATAAAGTATGATTACATTAATTTATCTTAAAAGCTGCAATATACGATATATATATATATATGTTATACAAAAAAATAAATGGTTATATATTTTCAAACAGTAGACACATTTTTTAAATTTCTTACGAAAATTATTTTTTTCTTTGTTTTGTGCTTCATATTTAGTTTAGCCTTAAAGTGAAACGAGTTGGGAAAGTTAGATCACATGTGTAAGTTCGGTCACATTGGACGGACTTTTATATTCAATCGGGCCCGACTATGGAATACCCTACACCTTTGGTGGGGAAATTAATGTGGGATATTTAATTGTATACCTTAATTTTAAAGTTTTTAATTATGCTAAACCAAAAGAATATTATTATTATAAAGGGTTTTCAATAAGAACGCTACAAAAGTTTTTTTCAAGGGTTTTTCAACAGGGATGCTACAAAAGTAGAGCGACAGGGACAGCAAACGACGTCATATTTCTTGCCGCTCTTTTGACATTTCTCTTCAGTAAGGTTTGCCATTTCATGATGGAAAGATATACGAGCCAACAACGAGTCGAAATTATTAAAATTTACTACCGAAATTCGAATTCATATATTTTTCCATCATGAAATGGCAAACCTTACTGAAGAGAAATGTCAAAAGAGCGGCAAGAAATATGGCGTCGTTTGCTGTCTCTGGCGCTCTACTTTTGTAGCGTCCCTGTTGAAAAACACTTTATTAATTTAAAAAATTGCTATAGATAGCTTTACGAGATATCGGTCAATAACTTTTGAACCGAACTTTCAAAAAGGTGGTTACATATATTTGCAAAGAATTCGCGTTTTAATTAACGGGTTTGATTTAATACCAAATAAAAGATAATTTAATTTCCAATAAACATGCCTCACAATATTTTGAAATTGGTTTACTGTTCGATAGAAGAACTCGAAAATTTGCATTTTTTTCGACGAACATTTAAATAAAAGATGCATTTAAAAAATGGGAAAAGCGAGATGATTACAGTCTATTATATTTTTTATAATTAGCCTGCACATTCTTAAAGAAAACGAAGTAAAATAAAATAAATCTATGGATACATATTGTGGTCATAATAAATCATGTGAAAGCATTTGAATTGCGTGAAACTAAAAAAAAAAAACATTTTGTGTTTTTATACCCTACACCCATGGGTTACAGGTTAAACTATGTATATGAGATTTTAGCGCATCTTAAATGTCGTCACCGGTAAAAATATATATTTTCTTGATCAGCATCACTTTTCGAGTCGATTTAGACATGTCCGTCTGTCTGTTCGCCTATGCACGATAACTTGATAAATACTATTCCGAATGCGATGAAATTTAACTTCAATATATTCTAGTAGAAAACTAATTTTAAGTTCGAAAATGAGTCAAATTAGTCAACGTAATCAACTACATCCCATACAAGATATGGGTTTACTGTTTAGGATCCCATATCTCGTAAAGTATTCAAGATAAAGTTATAAAATTTAAAATTAATTACAAACAATCATCTATCAATACGTGTTCAAAAAATTGACGTGATTTGCCCACATTTTTTCTTCTTTATTTTTATGTCTATTTATATAGCAATTAATTATAATGCTTTCACATAATTTATTCGTATTTTATCCGTAAATGTTATCCAAACATTTTGGTCATTGATAGCTCAATATCTTTGAAAGAGTGCAGACTAATTTTGAAATATCACAAACTGTGTATAAAACTTTCAAGATTTTCTACAATTTTTTAATTAAAATGTTTGTTAAAAACGATGTGCAGCATTTTCTACCTACGCCATGTTTTGCCATCGTTTGAACATATTGATGTTTCAAAAAACATACAAAAAAGAAATAGGATGTATATAAATGTATTCTTTCAACATTCTTCTTCTATACGAAGTTGGCACTCGCTGAGCAGAATTTTCTAAAACCGTCTCTTTTGTCGTCGTTTGAAGTATGTATAGGGTCATTTTAAACATACTGATGTTCGAAAAGAAACAAAAAAATGAATTCTTGTATACAAAGTTGACATTCGGTGATCGGCATTTTCTGCGTACGTGTCTTTTGTTCTTCGTTGAGAAAACGTGTTCGCGTCGGTAATAATTTTGTTATTTGTAAATTAAATAAATATATAAATTGTGTTACAAAAAGTACAAGTAGTAACAGAGTATAATATAGTGCAGTATATAATTTCTGAAACTAATGTGAAAAAACCACAAATAAAAATCTGTGTTTCGATTTTCAAACAGAATTTGGCATGTTTTTTACAAAAGCCTCCGTGAATTCCTGTACTGTGCTGAAACATATTTATATTCAGGTTGTTCGAAATCATGTTTTATTTTGAACATATTTATGTTTCGGTACAAATATTTATTTTATTTGGATGTAGTAATTATTATGTTTCCATTAGAACATACTCCATTTTAAA
This sequence comes from Dryomyza anilis, assembly GCA_951804985.1. Lineage (NCBI taxonomy): Eukaryota > Metazoa > Arthropoda > Insecta > Diptera > Dryomyzidae > Dryomyza > Dryomyza anilis. Next base: position 27,426,412 of record OX638132.1, on the reverse strand, counting down.
GGGCAACATTAAAATGTTTCCTGGATATTATAATTTAAGTCAGAGCTCATTACAACACTGTTCAAGTCTCAATTCAACCCTGTTTACAAATGATTTATCTGTCAATTATATATTATGATTACATAAAATTCCAAACATACTTTTTAATGCCTGCAAAATTATGTTTGGGAGAGCCATTTTTTTGCAGTGTGTATTAATTCCGAAATAGTTATATACAAGTTAATTGCATGGGAGGTGGGCGTGCCCAAGTTTCCGAGTATATGGACAGCAAGACAGACGGACATAGCTAAACGGATTCGGGTAGTGATGCTGATCAACGCCTCCTAAGGGCGTTACAATATCTGCACAAGCTTAATATACCTTGTACCTCAGAGGTGTAGGATATAAAAAGACCGAACATTTGTTATTGCATAAATTGATTACATTTGCGTTTAAAAATATTTGAGTTTAAAATATTTTTAAATAGGGTTATAGTTAAGGGATACTATCGCTGGTTACCATATGCATTTAATTAAAATACACTTTCATATAACAACTGTTTTAGCTCCGTGTGTAAATTATGAAGTTTTATGCGTTTTGCTAGTGCAATAGAAATGTTAATAGAAATGTCAATAGAAATGTCAATAGAAATGTTAAAATATACAGTTTTAAAAAGATTATCAAACGAAATGCAAAATTAAAAAAGGCATTAAGTTCTATTTGAAAAAAATATTCCAAGCATTTTGTACAAAATTTATGTGGGAATCTTGATTTACGATATGTCTGTTTAAAAGTAAAATTATTAAAACGTTTTAATACTGTTTGATTTATCCGCTTTGATGCTTCATTATATACTAAAAATTTCAACATCTGAGCTTCAAGATAAAGCCGCAGTGTTCTTAGAATTTAAACGATACAATATAATTGCTTTTAATTGGTGCACAATTATTATCTTGTAATGAGTATATTATTATTTAAGCAGAATAATAATAAACCGTCGATGCTGGTAAGTAAAAGGTTACAGAATATATAAAACATTACAGTATTTATTATTAAATGACTGTCAATTTAATGCTTTGTATAATAGCAATAATTTGTAAACAAAAAATTGATTTAATTGTATATCAATAAAAGTATAGAAGTCGTATCAGCAACAGCAATAGTTTAGCTGTTCAATTATAGGAAAACGACATTACAAACTTAGTGCCCCGCACGTACCACTCAACCAACTAGAAATTATAAACGGGTGGCATCGCTTGCGTATTTCAACAGTCGAACAGTTAGTCAGTCAGTCACTCAATCAACCGCAACGACGAACGATGACGCTAAGTCGTAAAGAGCAGCTTGAGATTACGTTGAGTTGCTCTTCGGCGTTGCATGAACAACACAACAACCCACTTGCGCGCATTAGGGTTGCCATGGCATTAAATACATAAGCTAAGTACAAAGTACCTTTTTCTAAAACATACCGTTTCTTCGCAACAGAAATCCATAAATCTCAATAAAACGTGACGTCGTATTTTATACAAGACATCTTTAATAATTTAATGTTCAACAAAAAAAAATAATACACTACCAAAATAGATATTTTAATAGGCTCAGAGGGAACTGATCACTGAATTTGAGAGTAGCCCTGATGCATGTTTTTTGGTGTCGTATTTTATGAAATGTAGGAAAATTGTAAAATTGAAGATAAATAGTGCACATAAAATGTTAATTTATTTGTTTTTATTTTCAAATCGAGGAATATTTATGATAATTTCAAAAATCCTAATTTTATTAGAATCAGTTGCATTTATATGACAACATATTTTAACAAGCAAAAAAGTGGTGCTCACAGTTCAATTGCCGTACTGTCGTATTCGTACAATGTCGTACCAATACCATGCAACTGTGAATACGCAAAATATATTTATTATGTTTGTAAATTTACTTTTCAAAACATTCCTTACACAATTATGCTAGACTTCATTAAGAATTTCTTCATTTGACCCAAAAATCCTTCTCCTAAATTTGTTTATTTTACTGTTGGAAATCAGTATTCATAAAATGCTAGCTCCAGACAATGGCAGAGAGCGCCATAAAGTTGTTTGTTTTTTTCTCCAGTTCTCATAATGTATCCTTCTTTTTTCTTGTTGCCCAAAAAATTGTTGTAAACTTCTGCTATACCATGGATTGTTGTTTTTTTAACAGTCGAACTTATAAAACCATGATACATCACCTGTTATAAGTTGCTGGACTCTCAATTTAAAAATTTGTCTAGAAAATATAAATTTACACGTGTCGTTTTTGATTTTCATGTAAAGTTAGGTAGATTTTCAGCAATTATTATGTAATTCTTGAGTTTTTCTCAATTGTTGACTTTACTAGGGTCACATTTATATCGTCGGACAGCATTTACAATACTCTTTTTCTACTGAAAAATATCGGAACTTATTGGTTTTATATCTCAAAATTAGCACTGATTTTAGTTGTCCTAGAAAGCCAAACAGTATACAAAGACAAATTTCTTATTATGCTGGCGGTGGAATTTCTTCTGACTTTGTATAACATCTGTTAAATTTTATTAAGTTTTCTCGCCTCTAATTTTAGAGATATATGTAAGTCTTAAAAAGGGTATAGTAAATTTTTATTTTATTAATAGTTTAAGATTACACAATAAATAGAGATTTGTTGGGCCAATCAATTTATTCAGTTCTTTCAACCGCTTAATAGGTTGTTATTGTCAAAATTAAAAGAGTTGAGTTTGTACTGCAAACAATTTCGAACTGTTTTAGAACAATTTAGTGCAGATTTAAAACCATTAGGAGTGACTAATAGACTAATATTTCATGTGTATAGGCTTATATGACAGTTCCGCCAGCTAATTTGTAAACCATTCAATTTAACCGAATGAAGTTAGTTGGTACAACTAACTTTTTCATTCTTTTAACCTCATGCCAAAAGAGAATTTTTCTGTGTGTATGTTCTAATGTTAGACACCTCGTATAAAAAAAAATATTACTGAAAATTTATAAAAAGGTAGCAAACATTACACGAACGTATTTTTTTACATACACTGGTGCAACTCGTGCACTCCACTCCGTTGCCTGCTTCGATCCGATTTCAGTCCGTTTCCCAAGGTGACACACAACATGAAACGACAGTTGGTCGGACGCCGTCTGTCATAGGTTTTAATTGTTTCGTTTTTAATTGGAAACTTAAGTTTCAATTTCAATTGAATGCAACACCATTCGCAATTGTTTTTTTTTTTTTTGTGGGGCATCATTTCAATTTCAAGTGCGATTTCCTCTAGAAATTCTAAACAATTTGTTGACTTTATTACTCACATGTTTGCTGTATTTGTTTTTATTTTCTAATATTTTCTCATTTCAATTAATTAAACAACATCTATTATTTTATAGTATTTTTTTCTCCATTTGAATAGCGACGATAATGCACTATTTTGTTATAAGCTACTGATCTTTCGACGTTATTGTTTATTTAAACGACATTATATATACTAATGTTGCAATATTTATTACTACAATTACGATTAATAAGCACTTTAATGTAGCTTAAATAAAAGCAAAGCAAATTATTAAATACCAAAACCGAAAATCATTTAAAAATTGCTTTTTTTCGCTATAAAATAAAGTTAATGAAGTGAGAAGAGAAGGGAAATCTATTTGACAAACACAAAATAAATAGTTTCAGTTATCATCTGCCTTTTCTGCAAGTTATTAATAATGGAATAAAAAATTAACTTGGTCCAATATCGTAGTTTTTTGGTAATTTAAGCGGACATTGAAATTTAAAGTTATCTTCGCACTGAGACAATGAGTGAGAAAGAGATCACTGCATTAAAACATATAAGATGGATATTGTCTGTGAATCTCACATGTTCTCGACTAATTTAGAAGTTTGTGGAAATTTCTAAAATTCAACAATATGCTATAAGTGATTGTTATTAATGTTGCTATTTAAATTCATTAAATGACTAGTATTAAAACGAAACATAAGCGTGTTTTCATTTTTTACACAATCCATAGATACGAACTTGTAGAACAGTTTTCTAAAGAATTTATTTTCGTAACAATACAATTTTAACTGTCTACTTCTTTAAATGACCCCAAAACTATACAGATTTCTGCATATTTGTAAAAAATAAATAATAATATATTATAATATATTATATTATATATAACTTCTCCGAAGAAATTTATCAATTTCAATGTAACTTTATTTCATGTTTATTGCATATTGGAATCTATTATCATTAGTTTAAAACCACATTTGAATTTCAACGAGAACTGACACTGAACTTATTATTGTCTTTATAAAAAAAATTCATAAAAAAACTCGATTAACTCAGTCACGTGACTACAATTATTTGGCATATGTTGCAAACTAGGTTTTGTTATTTTTTTCTGTTTAACAATATTATGTGACAAGAATAAATTGAAGAAATTATAATGTAGATGAACGGTCGATCACGAGAAATACGATAATAAAGCGCATTTGAATTGAATGCCGTATGCAATGACAGCAATAACAAAATTAATTCCACTAAAAATAAAAAAAATATTAATACAAACTGCAAAAATGTCATCAGCCAGAAACAAAAATGTTGTTAATTGTCTGTCAAATTAGCAATTGTTAACTTAATTTACTTCATTCGTTTAGTTTCTGGAGCTAATCTCGTTGCTGTTGTTTTTATAATTTTTATTTTTTGGTTTGTGTTGCAGTTTAAACAATTTGTTGACCGATTAACTTAAGTTACTTGCATTGCATGTTGACAAAAAAATTTACTTAATACAGCAACAATCTTCATATCAAATTTGTTATATTTTTTTTTTGTGGTTTTCCCACAATTGTTGTTGACGCTACAAAATTATGAACAGCAACAACAATTAATATATATTAAAGAAGCTTCAAATAACAGGGCGAAGCCAAAGTAGAATTTTCACACGTGAGAAATTTTATCGGATATAACACCGAATTCACCTATAAAAAGTTGTCTTTCAAATTCTGACAATTATTTTTTCCGAAGGTGTTGGCAGTAATTGTCATAAAAAAGCCGATAACTACACCCAGAGAACAAATTATTTGTCGCAAGCGATTTTTTATTTACAACCGATTTATTTAGTTCTGTCAACATTCGACTAATTCAGTTGTTGCAACACCACATATCAGTTCACACAACAAATCAATACAATTGGCACAACCAAATAATCGGTGATTGTTTAGTTGTGATAGTCAATTTAAGAACACGAAATCAACGAACTTACACGAAGTCAGCTGCACAATGTCGGCAATATCCAATCTGTACATACTTCATCGGGAATTACACAGAAACAAAAATACATCAATATGATGAATTTATTCATAAATATTAAGAATTTTTTCACCCAGTACCAGATTCATCATATTGATACCACCGTTCATTAAATGACATATTGATGAATACATTCATTATATATATGAAATTATTTGTACTATCGAACATTATAGTGAAGAACGAAATATTCATTACAATTTATTTATGAATTTGTTCATAATGATGAATAAATTATTTTTCAAGAATAATTCGAAAAGAAAGTGTTGTTGTAAAAATGTATTTAAAAAATTATTCGAGAAAAAATTTCGCGAAAAAAAATATTCGAAAAAAAAAAATTTCGAAAAAAAAATATTTAGAAAAAAAAAATTTCGAAAAAAAATGTTTGCGAAAAAGAAAAAAATATATGAACGAAAAATAAATATTTTGTTCAATTGTATTTTATAGGCTGTTTTGGTCAGTATGACGTTTACTCCATTATTTTCCTCCGACGTTTCGTTGACTTTTTTCCAACTTCTTCGGGAATGTTTTTATTGGATTGTTTTTTACTACATTAGTTACACCATGGTTTTGCACTATTACAAACAATTACATATAACATTAATAATTTAAAAACAAAGTAATAAATTAAAACAACATTTAAACATAAAAATGACGTTGCCACTTTTTTTTTTGATTGAAATTTGGTTTGATAAACAGTATTCTTCAATATGAAGTAAAATATGTTGTATTTTATGTTTTTGTTCATTAATATAATGAAACGTAATCTTCACATACAATTCATCATATTGAAGAACACTTTTTCGACAGTTGCCAAGCGTTCATTATATTTATGATCGCATTCATAACATTAATGTCGTATGTCATTAATATTATGAATGGTTCTTCAAGACAATGAATCATGGTTTAAAGAACGGTATTCATCAATAAGATGTACATTTTTTTATGTGTACCTATAGCTCGTTGTGACCCTGTCTTCGTGTTTGCAACGCATGAAGCGCTAGGACTACATCTGGAAATTCAACAGAAGGAAAGAAACCCACTCTGCAAGAAAACGATATCAGCAAAAAACCAGTTGGGAAGGTTAGATCACATGGGAAATTTTAAAGTAGGTGTAATTATGATAGTTAGGATTATCAAAATTATAGTCGGTCTAAGCCGACTATAAATATCCTACACATATGTGTGGTTACCACTCAAAGTGATATAGGTCACCAGGGTATACGAATCCTGAAAATAACTACAAACATTCAATCGCTGAAGAATTTCCATTCATTTGATACCCATATTTGGGTAGGTGTACCGCATTTCGATTTTTTTTTTGTGAACCACAAGTCTTTTCTCCGGAAAACTTTATTATCATGTATTTGAGCATGATGTCAATATGTATTTGACCAAAAAAGTTTACCTAAGCACGTATACATAAAAATTGATCTTTATATGTACATTTTATATGAGGTATATGAACATAAGTGGTCGGATCATAGATCACAATGGACCGATCTCGCCAATTTTTTCGCACATACAGCGTAGGTATATTAGTAATCTAAGTTATAAGTTTCATTTATCTAGCTCTTCAATTTTAAAAGAAGTAGGGATTTCAACAGACAGACAGACAGACAGACAGACAGACGGACAGACAGACGGACAGACGGACATCGCTAAATCGACTCAGGAGGTCATGCTGATCAAGAATATATATACTTTTCCATACCGGAGATGCTTCCTTCTGGGTGTTACAAACGGCGTACCAAACTGAATATACCCTTTCACTCTTAGTGTAGGGTATAAAAAACGAATGATAAATCTTAAGTTTGAGCGAACTACGTTGTCCTGCTTTGGCGTCGATTTTCCACATTCAGAAAAAAAACTCATAAAATCCCATTAAAATTTGTCAATAGGACAGTTATTGATTAAATAGTATACAAATAATAAATATTTTCAAATAAACTCAAATAAATTTTATAATATTTTGTATTATTTAATAAGATTTACCGATTGAGTTAATAGTTTATCGGACAAATATCCTATTGACTAATTTTAATAGTAAAAACTATTAATTTTAAGGTATGAGCCAACTAAATATTGGTTATTTGTTATTTTAAATTTAGTTGTAGCAATGTAAATAAAAAAATTGTTAATAAATTCAAAGTTCGTTTCCCCAATCAATATTACAGTTGCTTCAACTAATAGTTAGTTACGATTCATACTACTGTTGGCCACAAATGAATATCAGTTGAGGCAAACTGCATTTGGTAGATGCAAATGAATATTCGTTGAAACAACTGCACGCCAAACAATTATTGCAGTGAGTGTATGAACAATTTTTCTGTTCCGACATTTGTTTTTGAGACTAGTAGAGGTATGCGAAAATATAGAATACCTATATACCAAATCAATGGTGGAATTTAAAACAGGTGCTAATTTCTGTTTTAATATTTATAACAGTAAAATGAAAATACTATACAAAAGTGTTATTTTAAAATTACTACCCTTGATTGCTATTTGATTGTTAATTATTTTTCTATATCATAAACTATAGTAAATTACCAGCAAATGTTTTGCATACCGAATATAATGATTGCCAATATATAGAGCTGCCAGCTTAAATTTGACTGATGCTATTATTATCTTGTAAGATTTTCGAGATATCTGCAATAGCAAGTCATGTGTGGCTTTCTTTTAAATAAAAATATTTAAATAAAATATATTCAATACGAGAATACCATGTTCATATTTAAAATCAGTAAGGATGCTTAGGTCACATAGGAAATTTTGAAGTAGAAAATTTTGTGAAAGTTGGTGTAAAAGTTAGTAAGAATTATGAATGTTATAGTCGGTCTTAGTCGACTATAAATACCCCACACACATGTGATAATGGTGCGGTTACCATTTAAAGTGGTGCAGAGATAAAGTGGCGCAGAGGTAAAAAAAACGTAGTTCAAATTTCCATACGTAACGTCCGGAATTATTCTGCGATTTATTACGAAATAACTATAAGCTTTAGGAACAAAGTACCCATATATAAAAATAAAGTAAATTGTCTCAGCTATGTTCTGAGATAATTCAAAAAAAAATATATTGTACGCAAAAAGTATTTTTAGAACAGAAATCGTACTGATAATTTCTATATGGAATATTTCTCCCGTCCGGAATTTTTCTGTGATTTATTATGAAAAAACTATACATTTTAGGAACAAAATGAAAATATAAAAAGAAAGCACAAATCAGTTTTTTTTTTAAAATAATTTAAAAAAATAAGTTGTACGCAAAATTAGCTGACTTATTGGCATTTCCATATGTCCGGAACGATCACTAGTTAATTTATATCTTTTGATCTACCGTATAGAATTCTCTAGTTTTTTGCAATTGTTTAGTCCTATTTAAATACTATTTGAAAATATCAAATAAATTCTTTAATTTTTAAAGTTTTAAGCATACGATTGCCCCGTCCGGAATCCCAGGAAATGCCCATATGTACAAAAGGCTAGGTATTCGATTTTTTTCGGGAACCACAAGTAAGTTCGCAAGCAAACATTATTTTTATATATTTGAGCATAAATTCAATATATATTTGACCAAAAAGTTCACTTATGCCGGTATATAGTAAAATTCATCTATAACTCTTTGTTTTATATGAGCTATTTAAACATAAGTGGTCGGTTCTCAGAACACAATGGAACGATCATGCCGATTTTCCGGGCACTCATCATCTAAATTATATGCCTGTGCTCCTAATTTTCTCAACAATTTTTCTACCAACTATATTCCTACCATACCTTACTTTTTGTCTGTGATTTCCCTAATAAATTTTGTTTTCATACTATAGTAGAAAACAGGCCTATTTTGTGCACACTCTAACTAAAACCTTCATGTAAAATGTGATTTCAATGCGTATAAACAGATTGTTTGCCCGCATGTTTCCTTCCATTTTGTCTGGAAATAGTCCCTGATTTTTCTATTCTTTTGAAATTTTGATAAAAGTGGCAACACTGTATTGTATGTTGTAAATTCTTTACATATTTCGTTGCAATTTACAAAAACACCTTGAACACTTTCTCAGAATTTAAATGGCAATGTCAGCGACAGGAAAACATTTACGATTGCCTGGGAAAAGGACACGATGCGTCCGCCACACTCCAACAGATCACCGATATAGAAATTGACATTGATAAATTCTTGAATAAAAAAAAGTAATGCAAAAACTAAAAAAAAAAATAAAAAAATGCATTTAACACCAACAACAACTGTGGCAATTTCGGTGCGGGACGGATCTCGATGACACTTCGAAAGGGCTGTGCGTGAGTTCAGTGGGCTGTAAAGACTCTGTGGGCGGGCGCGCAGCTCCGATGACGTGCATCGATGAGGCCGAGCGGATATTTGCACGTCCTCCTCAATGTTGTTGCATTACATTGCAATGCAACAATTGCAATTACAGCAAGAATTGCCGTAGCAATTGCTAATAATTCATAAATGAAATGATGTTAATAATCACTTGGTTCTCAGATTGTTATTTGGTTTTTATTAATTTTTTTCTTTGTAGTTGTTGTAGAAATCTATTTGAATGTATTTTATTATATTTTTTTAAAATATCACTATTCGAGAGCCAAAGTTCGCGCGTACAACGCAATGAGCAACATTGTTTAGTTCGTTGTCGCGTATCGAACGGTTCGGTTGTGGAAATTTGGAATTTCAACGCGTGATTTATAGATCTACGATCATTTTTTTGGTTATATATTAACGTCTTAGAATTGTCAAACTACTTCAAAAACAATGCAATTGAATCGCAACAAATTACTGGCGAGCTCCGGCGGCATGCTGTTGTTTGGGCTGATATTTGGCTGGGCGGCTTTTCCAAAAATTTTGAAATTCATGATCTCAAAGGTCATTTTTGTTATCATTTTTGTTACCATATATCAAGGATTAAATGATTTTTTGTTTTTATAGGCGTTCATCACGGTTACTGTTTTTTTAATTTAGATCAAACTTTTTAAAAATTGTTTAAAAATCTGCATTAACCCGAAACCGGCGAAATCGGTATTGAATAATGGTTTATTTATGATTTTTATATAAGGAGTTCTCTTTTTTGAATATTGATTTTAAACATGGCAATTTATCCAAGATCATAGTATGTTTTGTAAGAAGTGCGCACGAAAAAATTGTAACATAAAAAAATCAAAAAATCCAATAAGCAGTGAATCCAAACTATGCCAAATTTTTTTGTATTACACCTCACTCTATGTAAATTCTTTGCAAAAAATTAAAAATTCTAATTATTTGTTTATAAAAAAGTTTTAAGCCTTTTCAGGAATCCCTTCCATCAAACCCTTTATGGTGATTTCATTCATATTTTCGGAAGTTTCAGTGCACTTAGTCTTAATTTCATTTATGTCCTTTGATACGCCTTTCGTCTCCTTCAGTTTCCGCTTAATTAGAACCCAATAACGTTCCACTGGCCTCAGTTCTGGACAGTTTGGCGCATTAGAGAAATTTCTTAGGGACTTGGATTTTTTTGTTTGTGTTCTCTACATTTCTTGCACATTTCCCCGCTGATACGATTTGGAAAGTCGTTACTGGAAGCTGTGAAAAATCCGCCAAAACACTTTGCGTACAAATGATTCGAAGCAACTGAATTTTTCAGCTACTTTTCGGCCCGAAGCATTCGAATTTTTTATGAAAAATGTCTTTGACACGTTTATCTCTGTGTAAGTCACCCGATCCACATTTTCCCGATCCACATTTTCGATCAAATTGTCATTTGTGTTTTTCAAAACCTAGCTAACATTTTGACGGAACACTTCCACAGTTTTGGCAATTTTTAAGTGACTCTATTTCTGATTTTGTTGAAAACTATGTTACAATTTTTTCGTGCGCACTCCTTAATAGATTCTAATCAAAAATATCAACATTTAGGATTTTGAATTTGAATTTTGGTCTGATTTCTTTTGTATTCCATTGAGAATACTTCGCATAATATTTTGAAGTGCACAGATCAATGGTAAACCACCCAGTATGTAATTCGTTTCGATAGAGAAATCACACGATATCGGACATGTTCTTTTTAGTCCCTCATAGTAGATATATATCGATACGTATATTATATCGAAGTTTTCGCGGAACGAGAATTTTTTCGAAATCTGAACCATATCTAAGAAAAGAATGTTTATAGTTCGAGATTTTTTATTGCGACATCGATGTAATAAATATTTCAATAACGTACTTTGTCCTTAAATTTGAATGATCGAAAATGTTTATAAATTCGAAACGATGAAGCTACGAAATATAACTTTTTTTTCGAAATTAGTTCGAGAAAGCTTCAAGGCAACGAAAGATCTCCGAGACATAGCACACTGGGCAGCACGATATCCAACAGCATGCAATTTATAATTTTGAAATTAATAACTTTTTAGTTTTAACTGGATATAACTGGTAGGCAAATCCACCAAAATCTCATTGGGTTTAAATCAAAATAAAAGCTAATGTCAATTCAATCACTTACAAAAGAAAACAGAAAACTAAAACCGGTTCAAAATATATAGCAAAATATGATTGATTTTTGTTATGTAATAACTCAAAATATTTAGGATATATGCAAAAACACAGTAAAAAGTATTGAGATTTTAAATGTAATCTTTTGTTTTATTTATTAACACTATCTATACAGCAAGTCACACTGAAACCAGGCACCGATATACGCGAACTCTGGTCGAATACTCCATTTCCGTTGCACTTTTATATATACGTATTTAATATAACTAATCCGGAGGAAGTGATAAACGGCGGCAAACCGAATCTACAAGAAATCGGTCCGTATGTATTCGAGTAAGCAACGCAATTTTATTGAATACAGTCGAGATTACGAATGCATATTTTAATGTTTATACGATATTTCCATTTCATTTGAATTCAGTGAATGGAAAGACAAATACGATTTGGAGGATGATGTCGTTGAAGATTCTGTATCATTCAATATGCGCAATACTTTCATCTTTAATCGCGAAGCCACCAATGGTCTAACCGGGGAGGAGATTATCACAATACCACACATATTATTACAAGTAATTTTAACGAATTTAAACACCTTTAGAATTCCAAAAGAAGTTATTCGTCTCATTAGATAATGTTTTAAGAAGCGGCTAAATTTAAAATCTACACTTTGTGAGATAAAACTGAATCTTTAAATCTAACTATAATGTACACGCATTTTTCAACATCGTACGATGTAACGTAGTAAACAATTTTAAACGTTCATAACTCCTAAATAACAAGGCATACACAAATTTGTATAAAAAAAATCTTACCACAAAAGTGTACTTTTAGATACATTTATAAAAAATATTAAAAGTATTTGATTTCATATGTTTTCGGAGCAATATATGTTGAAAAATGCTTAAAAATGGCAGGTGATAGGCTGCGTTTTGGGCCATATAGCGTCGTTGGCTCAGTTGGTAAGTGCGTCGTACTTAAAACGAGCCGAAAGGTCGCGGGTTCGAATCTCCGTGACTGTAACATCAAAACAAATGTTTAACTTTTTCTATACAACGCTACTTCTTGGCAGACAATGGATTTAAAAAGGTCGTAGTTACTAAAATCTCTTTAGTATTAAATTTAAAAATACAAAAATATATAATTTCCGTAGCTCAGAAATATATTTATTTGTGACTCTTTTTCTACTTTAGATGAATATACCCAGTATGCCATTCGTATCGATATCGTTACGAGATCAATGCAAGTAGATTGAGAAATCACACGATATCGGATCCATTCTCGTAACGATATCGAGCGTCAAATTAGACCTAAATGGTAGGTAGATATCGAAACGTTCTGTCGGAACGATATCGATTCTCCGAAATCGGAACGATATCGGAGAAAAAATGATCAAGTTCGAGATTGCTGCGAAAAATATTGCAATATCGATTTGATAAATATTTAAATATCGTATCTTGTCCAGGAATTTGAATGTAGGAAAATTTTTAAAAATTAGAATCGAGAATGCATAGAGATCGAACTTTTTCATTTTCATGACAGACTGGGTACATTTGAGAAAATTTCAAGAAACTCAAAGGAGCATTGTCTCTTATTATCGATAGCACTAATCAAATCTAATTCCAAAAATCACATAAATGAACACAATTTCGATATTTTTGGATATTACTTAAATATTTCAAATATATAAGCTCAATTTTGAAATGCTTAAAATATTTCTAAAGACTTTTAAACCATTTATGGATTAAATTCAGAATTCAGTATAGTCAAATTGATACAGAAAATGGTAAATTATATTTAGATTATTCAAAAAAATTTGAGAAATAGTCAATTTGAAGTCAAAAAGAGCTAAATAAAGAGTCGATTTGATTCAGAATAGATTAATTCTGTTCGAAAAGGTACAAAAGTAATTCGGACATGGTTTACAGTAATTCAAAATTGTCATATATTGAATCCAAATCATAAAGGAATAATTTTATTCCAGTTTAAAAATTTGCTTTCAGAATGTTTGAAATCAAATGTGTGACTATTTATGAATCTGACTATAATGTACACTCAAAATAATTTCTAGAACATTTTGCGAAATATTTTTTCTTAATTTTAAATTTCGTAAAATACACGAATAATTTGTAGAATAGACGAATTATTTGTAATTTCTATTTTTTTAAAAAAAAAATTTTTTACGAACGGTACTTATATTTTAAAACAACAACAAAATTACGAATATTTCATTTAAATTACGAAACTTTCGTTATATTATTCTATTACAATTTTTTTTACGAATGAATAACATATTTTACGAATGAGCGTTACATTTTACGAATAAATTACTAGACTTTCGTAAATTGTGAGGCATAATGTTATGTTTCATATGTTTCATAAAATGTACGAATGCTATCTCAAAAGTACGAATATTTTCTTAAAATGTACGAATATATTCGTAAAAAGGTACACAAATATTCAATAAATTACGAATATTTCGTACGAATGGCTTTCGTATATTAAAACTACGAATAGTTTTGTAAAATAAATAATTAATATTTATAATTTTATCAAAAATGTACAAATATTCTTTCTTTTATTTTGCGAACTATTTCGTGGATAAATTTCACGAATTTTTTCGTAAAATACACGAACGATTTCGTGTATTTTAAACAGATTTTATATTGAGTGTTTGATTTTTGAATGTATCCCTTTCTGAATTTCATTTGCCTATTTCCAAATTCCATTTCACACTTTATAAAATAATATTTTGAAATAAAATAGTCCCTCACGAAATTAAATTTGATTTTTCAGAGTCATTTTAACTTTCTAAATTCAATTTGTCCCTATCTGAATACATTTGGATATTCTGAATATAATTTTCCCCTATACGAATTAAATTTGACTACTTTGAATTCAATCTGACAATTTTTAACTAGAATCTGCCTCTCTCTGAATTCATTCCAGTGTAAAAAAAAAAAACATTACCTTATATATTCTGTTTATGTGTTTTTCAATGACATTGAATATATTAAGCAATTACTTAATTTTTCCCGAGAACGTATTATTGGTCGCTGTCTTACAAAGAGTTAGCTTCGTAATGAATAATAAATGCCGACAATTTTGTCGAGCTATAACTACATATAAACTCAATTATATGTCGCCTTTTTGCATTGCATATCATTTAAAAAATTCGCATTAAGTCATACAGAAACAATTGGGTGGCGACTTTGAAACAGCAGCGTAGGCGCATACATTAATCACAAATGACGTTGAAAATTGTACGAAAACTAATTGCGTTAATTGATTACTTACGTCCGTTTTCACCATCTTCGGTTAAGCACTAGCTGACACTTTAACTGAGAGTTACCCATGGAATATAGGGAATTGAAACACTTAACTGGACATTGTGAAAACGACCCCTAGTATTGTACACAAGACTGCTGACTGACACACCCTGTATTTCAGTCCATTTCCATAGTGGTGCAGCGAGAACGCGCCGCCATGATGGATCTTGTCTCCAAAGCCATAGGCATCGTATTCCCCAATGAGAAGGCATTGCTCAGTATCAAATTTATGGACATGTTTTTCCGCGGATTCTACATTGATTGTTCGCCGGATGAGTTTGCGGCTAAGGCACTGTGCTCCGCCTTCTACACCGGCGAGGTGAAGCAGGCCAAACAAGTCAATGAAACGCATTTTTTGTTCTCAATTTTGGGTTCGGTATGCAACGAAATTTTAATATTTAGTATGTTTCTCTAAAGAAATTGATATTTCAACAGGCAAATCACAGCGATGCCGGACGCTTTACCGTGTGTCGTGGTGTCAAGAACATCCACAAGTTGGGAAAAGTCATACGCTTTGCCGACGAACCCGAAATGGATAATTGGCCTGGCGATGAATGCAATCAGTTCATCGGCACGGATTCAACCATTTTTCCGCCCTTCATGTCCAAGGAGCAGGGTCTGTGGGCATTCACGCCGGATATGTGTCGTTCTCTGGGCGCCGTCTACAAGTCAAAGACTTCGTACCATGGCATGCCGGCAATGAAGTACTTTCTGGATTTGGGCGACATAAGGGTCAAAACAAGACACATTTATATAAAGCCATTAAACTATATATATATTTGTCTCACTTTATTTTTATTTAGGCGGATAAGAATCTACACTGTTTCTGTGATGATCCGGACGATATTGAAACTTGTCCCCTAAAGGGAACTATGAATTTGCAACCATGTGTAGGCGGGCCACTCATTGCATCGATGCCACATTTTTTTAATGCTGATCCGACTCTATTGGAGAACGTCAACGGTTTATCACCCAATGAGAAGGATCACGCAGTATTTATTGACTTTGAATTGGTGCGCATACTTTTCTATGATTCATTTAATTTGAGCTTATTTAAACTATTTCCAACAGATGTCGGGTACTCCTTTTCGTGCCGCCAAACGGTTGCAATTTAATTTGGATATTGAGCCAGTGGAGAAAATTGAGCCCATGAAAAATGTGCGCAAAGTGGTTATGCCTTTGTTCTGGATTGAGGAGGGCGTAGCATTGAACAAAACATTCACAAATATGCTTAAATATACGCTGTTCTTGTAAGTACTCAGAATTTTATTTTTTTAATATTTTTTCATTTTTCTTCTGTAGAGGGCTCAAGTTTAATGCGGGCGTGCGTTGGACTTGTATTACATTGTCAATGGTTGGATTTATGTCCGTGGCTTATCTGTTTTATAAAAAAACAGAGAGCCTCGATATCACCATACCACCCAAGGCCGTTAAAGAATCGAATAAAGTGGCTGATGTAAAGCCAGCCAACGTACCGCCGATTCCACAAGCAGACTTATCGAATCAAAAAGTAACCGTAGAAAAGTATTAAGTCAAATATTACTAAAAAAGTAAAAATACTGAATAAGTAAAAATAACACGAATTTGAATTTAAATGCCGTTAAAATGCACTGTAACTACTCAAATTTGCAAAAAAATATTATATATTAAAGATGAAAATT
The DNA here is from genome assembly GCA_951804985.1 of Dryomyza anilis. NCBI lineage: Eukaryota > Metazoa > Arthropoda > Insecta > Diptera > Dryomyzidae > Dryomyza > Dryomyza anilis. The sequence goes on along the minus strand of OX638132.1, from coordinate 27,409,640 downwards.
TCTAATAAAGTTGTGAATTGTTAAAACATGACAAGTTCCTGTTTAAAAATAAAGGAACTACGAATTTTTTAAATACACTTTTAAATACACTAAAGTTCACAGCACTCATACAGGTTATACAATGGATCTATTTCATAGGTTTCTTGTGGTTAATTTTAACATGAATGCAAATCTTGTCAATGCTGGTAAAAACATTCGTTGTAAATCTACAATTTCATCCCAAATGAGTTTGCTATTAATAACAAACTATTAGCGTATTCGCAGTTCGTCGTATTTTAGTATGGTATTCGTATCATGTAGTATACATACGGCACAATAACAGATAAACGTCAATTTGTTTTTGCATCTCTTATAAAAGTGAAACACCACAAGTGTTGTATTTAAGAGTAGCCCTGAGGCATGTTTTTCGGTGTCGTGTTTTGTGAAATGAAGATAAATTGTGAAATTGAAGATAAATAGTACGCATAAAATGTTAATTTATTGATAACTCAAGCCAAATTTTTGATAATTTGAAATAATCCTAAAATAATACGAATCAGCAGAGTTTATTTGACGAAACATTTGAACAAGCAAAAAAGTGGTGTTCACAGTTTAAATGGCGTATTATCGTATTCATACAATGTCGTATCAAATGGTTTAAATGGCGTATTATCGTATTCATACAATGTCGTATCAATACCATGAAACTGTGAATACGCTATATTTATTTTGAGTGTAATAATTCATGATCAGCAAATATTTATATCGTATCGTCGTTATAATCAGCAACAATCATCACTACAAAACAAAAAAACGCAACCAACGAGTGCAATAAAAATCGCGCGTAAAACCAAACAAAAGCAGCCGACGAAAGACGATGAATGAAGGAACATACGAACATATCTAGGTACTAAAAATTGAGGAAGCAATTTTCCAAATGGCAGTACGCTTACTTGGCATGACTTTTGTTTTTCATTTTGATGTTGTCAGAAATACGAAGAAAATTGCAGCAACTAAGAGGGGACAATGGCTTTTGTTTTTATTTTTGTTGCGTTAACAACAATGACTGCTTTAAAATAATAAAAAATAATAATAATAAGAACAACAATATAAATAATCAATTATAATTGCAAATAATGCAATTAATCACAATCATCCGTCCAGGGTTCCAAATATTCACAACGGTTTTCCCAAAAGTGCGTTCCACTTAACACTTCATAAGGTTATTTGGAACATTAGTATTGACATTTATTACCCTCAATATTTATTACCGCAATATCTAGTGCAGATGATCCCAGTTACACAGAAAAAAGGTTTTTAAATATAGTTAAAAAAATCAGTCTAGTGGAGCTATGTCGAGACGTGGTAGAAATGTTTACAGTGTTTTTTTCTTTTTAAGTAGTAACGTATACATTCATACAGTGTTGTTGGATTCGCATATATTTGTAGATGCGCTTGTCGAAGAAAACAATAACAAAATGCATGCAAAGTTCGGACCAAGGAAACGCAAGTCAGCCGTTCTACGAATTATTTTTTTACAAAAAAAAAACAACTTATGATTGTACAAGAAGTTTTTACTATAGGAACCCCCGATTTAAATAACACATATAATTATATAAATAGAACAAACTGCACATTAAATATGAAAAATGTATTATACAATATTTAATTATTAGTACACAGAAAAAAATGATGAATTCCGTTCTTCAAACCATGATTCATTGTATTGAAAAACCATTTATAATATTAATGATTAACTAAATGTCGAAAAAGTGATGAATTGTATTTGAAGAATACGTTTCATCATATTAATGAACAAGAACATAAAAAATACAACATATTTTACTTCATATTAAAGAATGCTGTTCATTAAACCAAATTTCAATCAAAATATTTATTTTTCGTTCATTTTTTTCGTACTTCTCAGTTCTCAAGTAGTTCTTGTATGTTATCTATATATATAAAACTCTTGGTCCGTCTGTCAGTCTGTCGGTCTGTCTGTCTGTCTGTCTGTCTGTCTGTCTGTCTGTTTGTTCCAGCATCACGTCTAAACTGCTGAACCGATTTAACTGAAAATTTTCACAAGGATACTATGGAGTCCGGAGGGTGTCATAGGCTATATATGGGCGGGATTGGACAAAGGGGCGTGGCATCTCCCATACAACCTAAACTTTCAAAACGACATAACTCGGCACACACACAAGCTAAGAAGATGAAACAAAAAACACAAATACAAAAAAAAAATACAAAATCAAAAACCCAAAATCAAAAGCAAAAACACAAAAATAAAAACAAAAATCAAACACAAAAACAAAAGCAAAACAAGAAATTTCACACCATAATTTCACTCACCACACCAAAATTCTCCACAAAGAAATTCACCATATTAAAACTCACCACAATGAAACTCACTACACCAAAATTCACCACACTAAAATTCACCACACTAAAACTCACCACACTAAATTTCATCACAATAAAACTCACCACACTAAATTCACCACACTAAAACTCACCATACAAAGATTCATTACACTGAAAGTCACCACACTAAGATTTATTATACTAAAACTCACCACACTAAAACTCACCACAAAAAATTCACCACACTAAAACTCACCACACTAAAATTCATCACACTAAAACTTACCACACTAGAACTCACCACACCAAAATTCACCTCACCTAAACTCACCACACCGAAACTCACCACATTAAAACTCACCACACTAAAACTTCTACTGGGAAAAACTCTGCGGGGAAGAATTCTACGGAAAAGAATTCTACTGGGAAGAATTCTACAGGGATGAGTTTTACGGGAAGAATTCTACCCGGAAAAAATTCTACGGGAAAGAGTTCAATGGGGAAGAATTTTACGGGAAAGATTTCTACTGGGAAGAATTCAAAGGCGAAATATTCTACGGGGAATCGCAGTTTGAGAAAGAATTTTCTTTGAGAAAATTTGTTTTGGCGGAGAATTATTATTTGGTTACTACATTTATAAAACCATTAAAAAAACTTCTACAGCGAATCACGGGTCTGTGATATAAATAATAAAAATGTTTTTTCATATTATAAAATCGTTACATATCCTTTCATTCAGAAAATCTTGGCACGAGTCGTGCACGGGTCCAGCTAGTTTCTTATATAATGCTTGCTCGACATGCGTAAATTAGTAAAATGTTTTATAATATATTTATTTATAATTACAACTATTTATTAAAAAAGTTATATTTATAAAAAATATATGTTAAAAAAATTTGTGTTTGAAAAAAAAAATTTTTTTCGAAAATTTTTTTTCGAATTTTTTTTTTTTTTATTTTTTAAATAAAATTTGTCGAACACTTTTTTTTTAATTATTTTCTAAAAAAATTGAAAATTCGTAAAAAAAATTATATTTATAAATATTATGAACAAATTCATCAATATGATGGATGATTCAAATTCATTGTATTGAATATTTCGTTCTTCACTATGATGTTAGATAGTACGAATAATTTCATATAATGTATTCATCAATATGTTGGTGAAAAAATTCATAATATTTATGAATAAATTCATCATATTGATGAATTTTTTTTCTGTAATTTTAAGAACATTTATTATAATTTAGTTCAACACTTTATTCATGGATTATATGAATTATATAGACACAGTCTGTAGAAAGAATCAACAACAAAAATTTTAATGTTGATAAAAACATACAATCCTCAATTTGTAGAATATCATTGATTTGTGGTGTAATTCATTTTCGGGAACGATACCGAAATGAGTATCAAAAGTCGTGTTGAATTTGAGAATGCAACATAACGATAACTTCCAGCAATTTAGTTAAGTCTTCAAAGTCAATTATGTCAATTTCAAAACCGAAATTTAAACAGCATCAACCAAATTGCATCAATTTTGGCGACGACTGAATCATCAATTTTTGTGTTGATACAAATTGAAATTGGTGTGTGGGAATAGACTAAATTCAAGTGACTTTCTAGTGGAATTTTATTGAACTGCAACAAGGGCAATTGGCAAATTAATTAGGTGTTTGCGAATTCGACTATTTCAATTTAGAAATTATATAAATTGAATACTAAACACTGTAGTATCTACACCCAGAAAAAAATACTATATAAATAATAGATTTTTACTATTAAAAATAGTCAATAGGATAAATTATTAATTTAATAGGAAAATACCATTAAATAATAGAAAATACTATGACATTGCCATTGAGTTTATATGAAAAGATTTATTTTTTGTATACTATTAATTCAATAATTGTCCTATTGACCAATTTTAATAGGAATTGAGGGAATTTTTTTCTGGGTGTATTAGTTTAGATAATAGATTCTTACAAAAGTAACGTCAACGTATGTTATATTTAATACATAATTTTATTGACCACTTGGTAATTTTCCTATGTTTACTGTACGAATAAAGAAAGTGTATGTTGCCAACAAAATATTATTAATAATAGTGGTGCAACGCAAAGACACAAAATGCCGAGACTAATAAACATCTGTCTATGGTGCCAACAGGTCTATCCTCAACAGCTATATTTGGCACCAGTACAGAATACAGCTGTGTACAGAATTTCGAATGATTAATAATTGCTTTAAATCTATAGGTGGACACTTTAAAAGTAACATGTTTAGACATTTATAAACATTATTTTAAAAACAATAATAATACTGTCTCACCATTTGAGCTGTGCGTGTTATATTTTCGAGGGGTGAGATGCTTTTCTAAGCAATGTTTTGCTTGTGTTTCTGGAGGTAGCGTCGTATAAAAAAATAATTTCTATTTTTTAATGTTGCAGTCGCGGGTGTTCGAACTTGCAAACTGTCGGCTCTAGTCGAACGCACAAATCACTAATCCACGGACGCTACTTAATAATTTAATGTATATTCAAAAAAATATAAGAGTATACGGAGGAACATAATAGGACTAGTAGACAGAAAAAAATGTACATCATATTGATGAATTCCGAAAAACGATGATTCATTGTATTGAAGAACCATTCATAATATTGATAACTACAAAACATCAATGTTATGAATTCATTATCAATATGGTGAATGACTGAAAAAGTGAGTAATTCTAGAAAATGTTTGACAGCTAATTGAAATCTGTCCCGTTCGGAACTTTGAGTACCAAAAGTGTAAAAATATAAAAAATATCAAAAAAAACAAAAAATTTCAAAAAAAGTAAAAAAAAAATTTAAACTTAAAAAAATCTGGAAATTTGAAAAGTACATCACTTTTCATTTCGTAATAATGATTATTAATATTGTCATATACAAAATTATTTTTAGCAAAAAAACGTAGTGCAAATTTTCATATTGAACGTCTGGAAATTTTCTGCGATTTAGTACGAAATAACTGTAAACTTTAGGAACAAAGTGTACATATACAAAAATAAAGTAAATTATTTAGAGATAATTCAAAAAAATATATTGTACGAAAAAACTATTTTTAGAAAAAAAAATCGTACTGATAATTTCAATACGGAATTTTTTGTCCCGTCCGTAATTTTTCTGTGATTTATTATGAAAAAACTATAAAATTTAGGAACAAAGTATAAATATACCAAGAAAGCACATGACTTCAACTATTTTTTAAAATATTTCATAAAAATCATTTGTACGCAAAATTCGCGGATTTTTTGGAATATCCATATGAACCTCGATTTTTACATCCGTTTTTGTCCGTCCGTAACACCCACTATTTTATTTATGTCTTTTGATCTACCGTATAGAATTCTATAATTTTTTGCAGATGTTTAGACCTATTTAAATACTACACCCAGAAAAAAATACTATATAAAAAATAGTTTTTTACTATTAAAAATAGTCAATAGGATAAATTATTATTTTAATCGGAAAATACCATTAAATACTAGAAAATACCATGACATTGCCAATAAGTTTATATGGTAAGATTTATTTTTCGTATACTATTTAATCAATTATTGTCCTATTGACTAATTTTAATGAGATTTGAGGGAATTTTTTTCTGTGTGTAAATGGACAAAAAAAAAGTAAATTCATTAATTTTCCATCGAGATATTAAAGTTTTAAGCGTACGAATGTCCCGTCAGAAACCCCAGGAAATGTCCATATGTTTCGTTCATTTTTTGCCATACTTCTGAGTTCTCAAGTAGTTCTTATATGTTATTTCTTATAAAGGGTTTTTCAATAAAAGCGCTACAAAAGTTTTTTTTCAAGGGTTTTTCAACAGGGACGCTACAAAAGTAGAGCGACAGGGACAGCAAACGACGAAGGTTTGCCATTTCATGATGGAAAGATTTACGAGCCAACAACGAGTCGAAATTATTAAAATTTACTACCGAAATACGAATTCGTATATCTTTTCATCATGAAATGGCAAACCTTACTGAAGAGAAATGTCAAAAGAGCGGCAAGAAATATGGCGTCGTTTGCTGTCCCTGTCGCTCTACTTTTGTAGCGTCCCTGTTGAAAAACCCCATATAATGCATATATTCGTAAAATGTTTTGTAATACATTTATTTTTAATTTCAACTTTTAATTAAAAAAAATTATATTTAAATATAAAAATAAATGTTAATTTTCTAATAAAACTTTTTTTTGAAAAAATGTTTTTTTGAAAAACAATTTTTTTTTTTTCTGTAAAATTTTATTTAAGAAAAATTTATTTTTCACAGATTTTTTTTTCGCAATACACCCAGAAAAAAATACTATATAAATAATAGTTTTATATTATTAAAAAACTAGAAAATACCATAACATTGCCATTAAGTTTATATGAAAAGATTTATTTTTTGTATACTATTAAATCAATAATAGTCCTATTGACCAATTTTAATGGGATTTGAGGGAATTTTTTTTCTGGGTGTATGCAAATACAAGCGAGCAACATTGGTACAAGAGATTTATTTTTATTAATTTTATTAATTAAGCAGTGTTGTAAACAATACAAAACAATCGAAATAATGAACTATGGCCGACGAAACATGAGTACTTACAGCGACCTTAATTTTTCGATTAAGCAGTTAAAGTTTAAGTCATGTGTATTCGACAGAAGAAAAAAAAAATTAAAATCAATTAATATATCGAGGCGGACGCTATTTTAATTGACAATTTGAACGCGTCATTTGAAATCTGATTTATGACTGAGTGTTGCTAAGTGAGCTCGACGAGACAGACATTGAAAGGAAAAGCGCGAGCATTCAGAGTTTGAATTAAATTATAATGAAAATGAAATGTTGATGAACAAAATTTTTTCTAGTATCTACTCAAAAGAAACGACTAACAACATTATTTCACTTTCATGCGAATTCACTTAATAAACTTAATCAATTATTTGAAGAAAAAAACGATAATTATTTCCCTATTATCGTGATGTCAGAATTTTAATTAACACATAATGGTTTACAACGAAATGTACAATTTTGTTTGGTGCATTTATTTTATGTTTTCTTTTTGGTGTTTTGGGTATAATTTATATATTTTGGCAAAAAGTCAACAATAACCGCGAACATGTGCAAAATGTTGTGTCATTTAGTATTAACAAAAAGCGGCGGCACACCTGCACATGAGGTGACATTCATGATTTCACTTTTCGTGGAAAATTCTGAAAATAATTTCCTTTGTAATTATGAAGCACAATACAAATTATTACATTTTTTCTATTAAACATTATTTTAAGATATTCCGATGAATTTCAATTTTTAAAATTGTTTTTTTTGATAGAACTGTAGTTTAAAAATGCCACGCCCCTTACAATAAAAAATATAAGTCCAATCAATTGAAATCGCTCTCCCCCTGAATCCTTTCAAAAATCAAAAATGAGGTAGCCGGTAAACTGCAATTCAGCCGATTGTTTAATCTTATTTCTTTTGTATTTTATTACAATACTCCAGTTTATATTTTAAAATAGACCCATTAAAATTCGGGTGGTCGCACCAATTTTAAGTCAAGTCAAACTTAAAAAATATAAATTATAAGCTGTACCTATACATTGTGTTATACAGGGTGGTCCGCTTTGGGGTGCAAATATTTTAGGGACTGATTCCTTCGTTCATTTCATGAAAAAATTGTTAGGGTCTATTTGGAACACCCAAAGATATACAGGGTGTTTTCAAATTTTATTTTACAAAAATTTATACAACCATATATTTAATTAAAACTTCTACAATGTATAGCCCAGAGCAAAAATATTACATTCATTCGATCATAGTTTCTAGTAAAATTAAATATTTATTTTTTTTACTTTGATGAGAAAAATCTCCTAGCGCACCATATAAAATGCCAATATTAAAATTTTACTAGAAACTATTATCGATTATCTTTAAAATTAATGTAATTTTTTAGCTCTGGGCTATACATTGTAGAAGTTATAATTAAGTACACGGTTGTATCAATTTTTGTAAAGTAAAATTTGAAAACACCCTGTAAAGGGTTTTTTAAGAGGGACGCTACAAAAGTAGAGCGACTTTTGACATTTTTCTTCAGTAAGGTTTGCCATTTCATGAATTCGAATTTCGGTAGTAAATTTTAATAATTCGTCTCGTTGTTGGCTCGTATATCTTTCCATCATGAAATGACAAACCTTACTGAAGAGAAATGTTAAAAGAGCGGCAAGAAATATGGCGTCGTTTGCTGTCCCTGTCGCTCTACTTTTGTAGCGTCCCTGTTGAAAAATCCTTGAAAAAACTTTTGTAGCGCTCTTATTGAAAAACGCTTTATATCATTGGGAGTTCCAAATATACCCTAACTCTAGAATAATTTTTTTCATGAAATCAGTCCCTAAAATATTTGCACCCCAAACGCGTACCACCCTGTATAATTAAGAAAATGTTAATCTTTGAAATGATGTTTCTTTCAACTTTTGAAATGTACCAACTACGTCTCGCAATATTAATCAATAAATTTAAGATAAGTTTTTATAAATAATTTATTTATTGAGTTAAAAATTAAGAACTGCGATATACAGTGTGTTTGGTCATCCATGTCAATAATTCATAGGGTCATTCTATGACTCAAAAAAATAATAACAAATTTATAATTTTGCACCTACTTTAAAATACAGGGTGTTTAATAAATGCGTATTACTGACATAACCTAGTCAAGAAAAATGGTTACACAGAAAAAAATAATCAACGTAAATATAGCAACCGATATTAATAGTATTCATTAATCAATCCAGCAATGAAATTCACTTAATGAAAACATTTTCTATTCTTCGTTAAATCAGCAATACTGTTCACTAATATGAATATTTTTACATCAATGCAGCAAATTAATTAGTCGACCCAGTTTCAGCAATTATATTTGCTGCATTGATGTACAAATGATCATATTAGCGAACGTAATTGCTTATATAACGAAGAATAGCAGATGTTTTCATTATATCAGTGATTTCATTGCTGGATTGATTAATGAATGCAATTATATATTTACGTTGCTATATTTACGTCGATTAATTTTTGTGTAAAAAGAATATAGAAAAAGAATATAGAATATTGTTAAATGAATATAAATTTTGTACACACATTTTAGACAATTAAATTGCATTTTCAATGGTGTATCACATCTAGGAAACGCACGATTTTTCCCTTGTTTAAATGTAATGTTGTTTTTACAAAAATAAAAATACATTTTTGACTTTGTCATGGATTTTTCTCAAAATTTAGTTATGAATCACTACATTTTTTCCAAAACAATTTTTCTAATTTATTTCATTCCCAGTATTTTCATATCAATCACAGCGATTTTAACCTGGTAAGATATGCTGCCCAAATAATTAAACAGTGGCGGATCTAATGATTTGGTCGTTGAAATAAAAAAAAAATCAATATGTTAGGAAATATGATCAGAAAATATGTTATGTGCAGTAATATGATAATGATTATAATTTTAATAAATGTTTCAAATTATTTCTCGATTATTTCGATTCTTTTTTATTTTAACAACCAACTCAAAAGATCCGCCACTTTTTAATTATAATTTAATTATTTCAGTTATCAGTTTAAAATCAGTATGATTGGTTAGAAAATACTGGGAATGAACTGGTCTATCATTATAAATTAGAAAAAAAGGGTGTAATTCATGACGTCATTTTCAGAAAATCAATGACAGTCAAAATTTTAATTATAATAATAGTAAATTTTCACGTACATTTTCAAAAAGGAAAAAGTCATGTGTTTCAAAGATTGGAAAGGTAATTTAATTATCTAAACCATGAGTATTAAGTAGATATTCAATTGTCAATATATTATACTTAATAACAAATTTTCTTGACTAGATGAGGTGAGTAATATGCAATTCTTAAACATCTTATACTGGGTGTAAAATTATACATTTTTTATTTTAAATATCCTTATTTTTTGACCCCCTGAATCATTGACATGGATGAACACCCTGTATATTTTTACAAAATTTTGCAAACCAAAAATAGGCAAATTTTATTTTTTTATTAATCAAAAAGAAAAATTCATATTAGTAAAAAGTTAAAGTCAAAAATATATAGAAAGACACGTCTATTACATGAATTTTGTTCCCATTTACTCAAAAAATACCATGTTGTGCTGTGTAATTAAAGAAATTATTGTGCTGTGTAATTAAAGAAACATTTTTTTTATAGGATCAAAAAATGTCGAAAATTAAAATGCCGAAATATCAAAATGTTGAAATACAAATACAAATCCTATATGAGCAAGTCCACACCAAATCCCGTAGGATTTGCAACTCACTATCTTCGATTTCAATGATATTTTGGCAACTGATAAAGTGTATCGGGATCTGCATTCACCATTTTTTTCCAACCACTATTTCCAAAGATATCACTATTTCCAAAGATATCACAGTCCAAAGTTAAAAAATTGTTAATGATAACTTTTGTATGGTGGTTCCTATTGAAATATCACTTGATGCTAGAAACTATGATAAGGTTTCGTTTTGAAACTAATAAAACAATCTTTTGGAAAATTCTTCTTAAAATGAACACATGACCAATGGTCGTTATCCTTGAACTTCGAATTGCATGACCTTAAAAAAAGTATTTAAAAAACAAATCAAAATTTTTGTTGATTTTTTATAAGTGTTGAAGCTAAATCCAAGATGGTATTTTGAAGGCAGCATATTTAAAAATCTCCGCATGCATCCTAGAGTAGCTAAAAATCAGAATTCGTTATTTTTTAATATCTTTATCTTCGAGTTTTTTCGACATTTTCCATCATTTTTTCGGCAAAAAATGATTTCGTCATATTAAATTTCGACATTTTTAGTTTTCGACATTTTGTTTTTCAACATTATAGTTTTCAACATTTTTTTTTTTTCGACATTTTGGTTTTCGACATTTTTGTTTTCGACATTTTCAGGTTTCGGCATTTTTATTTTCTACATTTTTGTCTTCGGTATTTTTAGTATCGAAATTTTAAATTTCGACTTATCGTACCAGACCCCATTAAAACATAGTTAACATGAGTTATTTATAATTAATATTTGTTTAAAATTCTAAAGAGATGTTAAAAAAGAAAAAAAAAACCGTAATACAGAAACATTTGTAACATTTTAATGAGATCGTTAAAAATATTGTGTTTTTTTTTAATGCAATTTATCTCACTCAGCACTTAGTTATTTAACAAACAAATAATTAGCAAATGATAAAACAAACTGGCAAAACTTGTTTTTAGCTTGACACATTTAATTAAAAATATATAATACTTTATTTTTAATATTAAATATCAAGGTGTTTCAGGTGTTGTAATATTTTTACTGAAGTTAACACAAAAATTTCAACAACATTCGCAAACGATATAGTATCGGAGTCTTGAAAAGATCTCAAATTCATATTCATAATTTAATTTTAATGTTTTTTTATTCTAAAATAGTTTACATATGCTACGAGAATACAGTTCATATTCATAGCAATGATTACATACAAAAAAAAATATCGTGTCCCACAAACACGAAAAGTGTTTCCCACAATTACGAAAAGTGTTTCCCACAAATATTTAAAGTGTTTCCCACAAATACGAAAAGTGTTTCCCACAAATATTTAAAGTGTTTCCCACAAACACGAAAAATGTTTCCCACAAACACGAAAACTGTTTCCCACAAATACGAAAAGTGTTTCCCAAAAACACTAAAAGTGTTTCCCAAAAACACGAAAAGTGTTTCCCACAAATATTTCAAAATTTGGTACTGTTGCCAAGAATACTTGAAGTTTTTGCGTCAAATATTTGTACTGTTCGCCACATTTAGTCAAAGCAAAAGAATTTTTTTTTATTGCGGCAGACATCTCATTTACACGACATGTCGAATAATGCAGAATTCCAGGGAGATTAATCGACAAGTAGCGTAAACGAGCGACGTCGGAAAATAAACCTTTTATTTCGACTGATATTGATGGACACTAAGGAAACATTACAACACATCGATGTATTATGCCTGTGACAGGTGTCTCATACATTGGACGCGTCTTAAAAAGTCGTCTAAACACAGAATTGCGGCAGTGTTTCTGCAGTCATCTGTTTTGGATGATGTGATTATGATGAATTGATAGTAGCGGCTATAGATGATAATAATTAGCTAGAGATTTCGTACAATTAGACAATTTTGCTACTCATTCGACAAAAGAAGCTTATCCACATTTATTCGTGCAAGTGTTGCATGACACGGATTAGTACAATTATTCAAGTGATGCATCTTTTGTGACAAGCCGTACGATTTTTGGGGAAAACACTTTCAATGTAGCATTTTTTCCTAGAAGCTAGTATTTAGGCAAACAATTTTAAAATAGATTGCGTTCGGGGAAACACTTAGTGTTTGCCTCAATGAAATATCATGTATTTATTACTTATCTTAAACACTTTCATTATTTACTGGTAACAATGAGTGTTTGGGAGTAATAATTGAAGTGACTTTTATAAAGTGTTCCTGGAAAAAATTTTAAATGTTTTCAAGATATTAGATATTGTTTTGTTCAAAAACTAAAATTGTGTAATTGTTTGCAATAAGCCATTATTATTTACGACTAACAGTATTTATGGCAGCCAATATATATTTACCAGAAGTAACCGATAGCTTCTCACAAGTATTTTAGGAACATTCCTTTTTTAGAGTGTACAAACAGAAAAATCCTCTTTTGGCATGAGGTTAATTGAACCATCGTTTCAGTGTTGCAACCGAAATACATTTGTTGTAACCTCATGTCATTAAAATGAACGTACAACCGAAATGTTAGTCCGCGCAACTGCACGTTCGGTTGCCGTAACCCCATGATTGCATTTTTCATTCTGCCAAAATTGACATTCGTGCATTTGTTACGGCGATTGAGTAAGTTGTTGTATCAACAAAATAAATGACAAACGACAACCTCATGTCTATCAGCAGTTCGGTGCCAACAATTATGGATACATGCAAAAATAAATAAACGTCAAAAATTTTCACAAGTGGCAAACAATAGGAAATTCATTAATTAAGTGAAAATGCGAAATAAATATATGAATATTAATAAAATAATGAATTAATTCAATACAAATTGCTGTTTAGATAGTGAAATATACTAAAAATATAAAAATATGTGACCATATGTGGCATTAATAATAGTTTTCTATTTTGTTTAATTATGATGAAATAAAATATTAAATGTGTCTTCATACTGTTTTTATTTTTCAGGGAACAGGAGTTTATAGATATATTTTTTGAAATTGTATGCGTGATATATTTACGCATCAAAAACACATATAGAAAACTTTACATAAATATGTTTTCTATATAAAAAAATATTCTTAAAATAAAATTTCAATTGGAGGTTTAGGCGTACTTGCTGACTTGGAGGTTTAAACAACCTCATGCTTGCTGAATAGGAGGTTGGCACAACCTCATGCTTGCTGACTAGGAGGTTAGCACCATCTTATTCTTGCTGACAAGGATGTTGGTAAAACCTCGTAATCAGCAAGTTTCCGCAACCGAATAATTCGGTAGGGCAATTTAGTTGGTTGCCGCAACAAATCAGTTTTCTGTGTGTAGTTGATATGAGAAAGAATTCTCATAATGGCCTTATAATCTGATGTTTAATATTATTATTTAAATAAATGATACTTTAAAAATAAAAAATTCACATTTAAATAGAGGGTCACATAAAAGAAATTATGATTTAAAATAACTTTTGAAATTATATACAAAATTTTTTCAAAAATTTAAACCACATTTGATGCACATTTTTTCATTATAAAGCATTGGATACCATAGTTCTAAGTGTATTTAAAGTTTTATTTTCTCAGTATATTTATCGTAGACACAAACAACACTAATCTAAATAAATATAAATTATTTTTTAAACATAACTTTTTATTGTTTACAAATATCATAGCGTTACGACTAACACGTGTAGATAAATAATGATTTAAATAGAAAAAAATAAAATAACATTTTTATTTTTCTGATAGTATATTTTAATGACAATAATTTAGAATAAAGTTATCAGGTATTAAATTGAATAAACAATTTCTGACAATTACTCGTATTATTATAATTAGATAACTTTCAAAATAAAAGTCGTCATTTTTGAAGCTCTTTTAAATAATTTGAATATGTAATTCTAATTTATCGTATTGTGTCGTACAGCTACTTCGACTCTTTTTTTTTATAATTTATTTATGTGATTTTGTTCTGTCGCATACGAAGCAACAATTTGTTTACCAAACAAAACAGTTAAAGTGATTGAAGTAATTGTGATGCAAATGAGCAAATATACGCAAGCCGTTTATGGAAAACGACAACAATAAATCATCCCAGTGGAAATTTACTTCAGGATGCAATCAATGTCTGATTAGGCTTGTCTGATTTCAAACAAGGTAATGATCAGTTTTCCACATCAGTGCCTGAATCATAACGTGACTCTATTCTTAGTTGTTATACGGATCATTTTGCCTGATAAGGCTTCCGGATTTTACCCTTATCATAACCTTATATCATGCGATATATATTTAAATTCTTCTGAAACCCTTTCAAACAAAAAATTATATTGTGAACACACAAAGTGATCACAATTATTGACTTTTGCTACAATAAAAACCCAAATTTTTGAGTCTAAATGAGATAATTGAAATTTTTAAAAATGTTTTTAATTTGTATCTATTTTTCATTAGACTCATTAATTTATTAGAATACTTTCTCTTATTGAAATAATTTAAAAAGATTCTAATAAGATCTCGATCAGATTAAAATAATACTACTTCGAATCAGGTGCCTATTGGTAGGGATGCTTTTCGTATTCTGATCAGGGATGGATGCAAAATAAGTGTAAACTTTACCAATTTCCACACGGCCGTATTATACGTGACGTTTGACTCTTACACGTGCGAAGAGGAGGATTCTGCTATCGGGTCTTTCTTAAGGGGCATTAGCAATTGTGTAAGTGTTGGTTTTATTAGGTTTTGTCACATAGTATATTTTAAGAATTTCCGTATTTTTGATATTCCGTATTGAAACAAAGCCATGTTCATGTTTTTTTTCGAAGTTTTGTCTATTAAAATTAAGAGATAACTATTTTTAAACACAAGTGATAGTTTTCATTCTGTTTACAGAATTAAAATATGACACGTTAACAAAAATATTGAATAACTTTAATGCATTTTATAATAAACATAATGTAAAAATTGACTTGTTTAATATATGCACGATGTCACAGATAAAAATATCATTTTGTCATTAAAAAATCAATGTCATTATTTTGACTACTGCAAAATTAATCTGTATAACTGACAGTTAGACAAAAATAGCAAAAGTCAATACAAAATGAATGTCATTACTTTACTGCAAAATTAATCTGTTAGACAGTAAGATAAAAATAGCAAAAGTGACTATCAAAATTTATATCGCTAAGCAAATACTGCGGTTTACTTGGGGATTTTTTCAAAATTATCTATAATGATTGTTTAAATTTTGATATAGATATAAAAACATTTTATAATTGAGGCTGTCTAGTCTATTTTTAAGTTTATGAGTGTTCTTTTTTCTTTATTTTATATAAATATTTTAATAAGGAGTAGCTGCAGTAGTAGCTGTGTCGATGGTACTATCATAGAATTTTTCTATTCGGTGGGGGATTCATAAGGGATTTTTTATTCGCACTGCAGAGCACTGAAAAATTTTAGATTTTTTTTTGATAATTTTTTTTTCTCAATTTTTTATGTTTTTTTAAATAAAATTTTACAACACTTTTTCGAATTATTTTCTGAATTTTTTTTTTTTTATTTTTGAAAAATTTTCTGTGCTTTGATTAAATATGGAATATACAAAACCCTGTTTTAGTAAATCGCGCAAATACCTTAAATATCCTTAAAATTTTTTAACTGCTTTCAAAATTATATAGGATATTGTTTATTCCATAGCTAAAATGTTAACTAAAGCTAAACATTTGACAAAAAAATACGAAACACGTGTCTCAACGTAAAAAAAGTATCAAAAAATCACTTGTTTCAATATTACATATGATTTAAGTAATCTTTTCTTTGAAATGTACCAAAGTGAAACAAAATCTTGATATGCAATTTGAAAGATATGATTTTAGAAAACAAATTTGGAATCACTGCTATTATTTTTCACACCTAAATTCAAGACTCATTTACTAAAGGTACCATATTTTTTGAAATAGGTTAAGAATATGGAAAAATAAGACGGCATAGTAATGACATAATTCCAATAAATGTAAATTATAAAAATAATTGATTGTTCATATTATGCAACACTTCTAAAAGTATAAATTTATAATTTATAGGAGAGCGCTGCTATTATTTTTCACACAGCTGTATATATAATGAATGTATTCATCAATATGGCATTTAATGAACGATGGAATCAATATAATGAATCTGGTAGTTGGTGAAAAAATTCATAATATTTATGAATAAATTCATCATATTGATTATTTTTTTTTTCTGTGTAGCCAGTGAAATATCCAATGACCAATAAAAATAGTTTCGTTTTTATTTTTTAATTAAAGAAATAAAATAATAAACGTGTCTTATCATAATGCTTCTATTTTTCAGGGAACAGGAATTAGTAGACAAACTTTTTGAAATTGTCTGCGTGACATATTTAAGCATATATAATACATATAGTAAATTTTACATAAATAGATTTATATATATAAAAAAAAAAGACTTTTTAAAAATAAAATTTCAATTTCAATTGGAGGTTGCCACCAGTTATTCTCACAGACAACCGAATTAAGAGGTTGTTGCAAATACTGTTTGCTTAGATGTTATCGAAACCGAATAAATCAGTTGGAAAATTATGTTGGTTGCCGCAACAAATTTGTTTTCAATGTGTAGGACTCACCATTTCAGTACACTCAAAATAAAAAGTCTACTATTAATAGCAAACTCTGAATGCTAAATTTTAGCAACCTTTAAATTGCATTTACAGCATTATTTTATCTGCAATAGCGAACTGTTTGCTGGGAATTTTAGTTCTGCTAGTGATCAAGATCGTGCTAGTGTCACTGGTGTGCATATCGCTAGTGTATCTAACCTGCACTAGATGGCGCCATAGTCACGAGACGGTGCAGCTAACTGTGTCTATAATTCTTAGACTCTTATTCGGCAACTTGTTTATTTAAATAGATATTTCTTCTACGTAATAATAATACACGTATGCGAAAGTGAAATAGGGAAATAAAGGTAAAAAAAATAAAATAAATAAAAATAAATATAATAAAACATAATAATATAAAATTAAAAAAGGAAAAAAGTATATCTGAAATAAAAAAGATATTAAAATACAAAACAATATATTTTTTTATTTTCTTTTTTATGAATTGAAGTTAACAGCAAAACAATTACTTAAAATATCTAAAATTGCATGCTCTAATAGCATAAAAAAGTCATTTGCTGTTACAGCAAAATCCGGCGCTTCCCTCTTTTCAGCAAACATTTTTGTCATATTGGTAACCTTTTTTGCTACTTTTACAGACTTTTTATTTTGAGTGTATAAATAAATCCTAAACAAATCAAATGGTGCGAAAGCAATCCTTCAGAACTATTGCGTCAGCATTATATTAAAATATATATAATGTTAACATAACAACATCTACAAACGATTCCAATTTGCTAAAAAAATACATACTTAAAACGTACAAAACATGTACTTTATTTAAAATAAATACACTCTAAGAAAAATCTGCATGCAGTCAACATAATGATATTTGCAGTCATACAAATGTACGACTTTAATTGCCTGTTACTTCTAAATCAAAATTATAAAATTTTGTTTGCTATTCATTTCATAACTTATGGTTATATGTTATCATAAACATATTTAATTTAAAAGTCTGCAAATTCAAAAAATATTGTAGCAAACATATTATGTTGCCTGCAAAATGGATTTTTCTCTGTGTGTACGTATGAATCATTTTATAAAAGTCAAAAGCGTACAAATCGTGTTCTATGAAACAATTATGAAACTCCTAAAACTTCCCTATATTTAAGACTCGTTTTCCAAAGAAATTCGTACGTTTATATTCAATGAAATATTTACTTGTGTAAACGTATTTCCAAGCATAAATGTTTATTGGGTAAAGAAATCTTATCTATATTAATTTAAAATAAATTTTCTATGAAATTAACTCGTATCTCGAAAATATTTACAATTGCATGGTATTCGCAATATTTTAATTTATTTCACTATCAAACACTGATAACGGAACTGACGACATATTGTCTATAAATTATAATGAAAATTTCTCTAAACGCGTCAAAGCGAATAAATAATATATGTCAAACACAGAAAATATTTGTTGGTTCCTACTCTGTCTTGAGAGCGATTTAACTTGTTTGTTCTACTTTATTTTTGTCAGCAAATCAATTCTCATTTGATACTCTTTTTTTGAAATCCATCACAAGTGGCTATTTTCATGTTATGGAAATCTGAAGTGTGTAAGCTCACAAAATAATTGGCTTAATGATTGAGACTCAAATGGCAGTGGAAAAATGTATTTGAACAAATAAGATTTATCGATAATCGCATTAATAATCGGAAGATATGCCGAGAAAAATCATTTAAAATATTTTAAGCTTCACAATATTCGAATTATACACTCTTTTTGAAGTGAATTTTTTAACTTAAAGTGTACTTGTTTGCTCTAAGTACGATTAAACATTAAAAAGTATAAAGAAAGTGGATTTATTAAGGAACCGCTTTTAGTGCCAGTTTTTCAGTGACATTTTCGAATTAAACTTAGTTTAAACTAGATGTCGTCTATAGACAACATGTTACAAACATTTTAAGTTTTACATTAACTAAATACTGCACACAGAAAAATCCTCTTTTGACATGAGGTTAATTGAACCAACGTTTCAGTGTTGCAACCGAAATACATTTGTTGTAACCTCATGTCATTAAAATGAAGTTCCCATTTTTACTCTAAACAAAATGTTAGTCCGCGCAACTGCACGTTCGGTTGTCGTAACCTCATGATTTCATTTTTCATTCTGCCAAAATTTGACGTTTGTGCATTTGTTACGACAACTGAATACGTTCAATTATGGTGAAATATCATGGTGAAGTATTTCTTTTCATACTGTTTTTATTTTTCGTGGAACATGAATTTTTGAAATTGTCTGTGATATTTACGCACCTAAAATTCATATAGAAAACTTTACGCAAATAAGTTTTATATATGAAAAATCTTGAAATAATGCATTCTTGCTGACTTGGAGGTTGAAACAACCTCATGCTTGCTGACTAGGAAGTTGGCGCAACATCATGCTTGCTGATTAGGAGGTTGGAGCAATCTCATTCTTGCTGACAACCTCTTACTCAGCAAGTTTCCGCAACCGAATAATTTGGTAGGGCAATTTACTTGGTTGCCGCAACAAATCAGTTTTCTGTGTGTGGTTTTCTTAATGTCTGTAAAATTTAAAGTCATTCCGTATTTTTGAGTATGAACTATAGACGTATTTAAAATTTCGAAAGGTTTAAACTAACCGATAAACTCAAACATCATAATTTATACAATGCAAAAATTTAAATATCAGAGATGCGCACAATCGTCGATTTCGATTAACCTTAATTGTTGCATCTTTATTATTTATTCACAGTTTGAATATATTTGAAACTTTAAATTGCTGTTTCAATGTATTGTTAGAAATCATCAGACCCTGCAAAAATCAAAATGAATGACAATAATGGAGGTAGAGTGTGGTCAGTCAAAATTGTTGATCTATATAAAATAAGCTGATCATATGCAATCAAAATTTTTTTTTGTTAACAATGAATGATTATCAATCTTTTGTGTTATAAACAAGCGTCAATATACTCATAATTCATATTAGTACCCTACACTTTACCCTTAGTTAACTATGACATTTATATCAATTTATACCTAGTACATCATACATTAAGAAATTGTATCACATTGTTGTGCGATTGTTAGTTTCAAATGTTAATTAGTATTTTCTATTAATAAATTATAGTAACAATTTCAAATTATTGTATTAGTTCCATTATAAGAATATGATAAAAGTATTGAGATAAGATAAGAGTACAAAATTAAGATTACGACTTTATGTTAGATATGGATACAAAGTAGATCATTAAATAATAGAATAAGCAACAATTGAAATAATCAAGAAAACTAAAACATAGTACATTCTAGACTTAAAATACTGAGTATTAAAATTATTAGCGTATTCACAGTTCATCGTATTTTGGTGTGGTATTCGTACCATGCGGTCGGTATTCATACTGAACTCGTTAACACGAAATGCTTTACTGCTTTTTATTTAAAAAAAAAAATATCTCGTAAATTCAAATATATTAAAAAATACTACAAAAGCAAAAACACAAATACAAAAGTAAAACCACAAAACAAAAGCAAAAAACACAAAAACAACAGCAAACTAATAAGTAAATAAAAGTACCACAAAAAACAAAAGCAAATACACAAAAATAAAATCAAAATCACAAAAACAAACGCAAAAACAATAACAAAAACAAACACAAAATAAAAAAAACAATAAGAAAAGCACAAAACAAAAACCAAAAAATGCAGAAATAATAGCAAAAACATTCGCAAAATACAAAACAAAAAAAAACAATAGCAAAAATTCAAAAATAAAAAGCAAAAACAAAATCAAAACACACAAAATAAAAAGCAAAAATGCAAAAATAAAAGCATGAATTTTTGCAAACAAAATAAAAAACACAAAATCAAAAACAAAAGCAAAAGCAAAAAAAAACAAAGAAAAGTAAAAACACAAAATCAAAAATGCAAAAATATCATAAAAAGAAAAACTAGAAATGTGCAAAATAAAATTTAAAACTCAAAAACAAAAGCAAACTACCCACAAAAAATTAAAGCAAAAACTAAAAGTCAATTTCAAAACCAAAAACAGAAGAAACCAAATAAAAAAATGAAAAAACAGAAAAATAAAAATCAGAAGAATAGCAAAAACAAAAATTATCAACTATTCTTAAAAATTGGGTTATAAAAAACCAAAAAATTCCCGTTGCGCCGCCCGGGTACGAAATACTAGTGTTGTAATAAAAACAGTAAAATAAACAAAGAAGCAAATTTCCCTAAATTTATCGCATCATCTCGATCATGTTAAAGATTTTGCAAAAAATTGTGCTAAATGCCACATTCGTTTTGAGAAATATATTTTATATCCGTAAAATATCCGCTTTTTCCTACACAAATCGTATTTGCGTGTTGTTCAATTGGGATTATTAAGTACTATATGTTCGAAACGTTGAGTATAGAAAATTTTATTGTTAATTTTGATAAAGCGCACATTTAATAATCGACCGAGGTCAAATTAAATAATATAAACAAAATCTACATTTCATTCGCAATAATTTGCAAAATACAGATGAATGTCGATTTTTTTGTATTTATTTTATATATTTTTTTTTGTTGTGTTATTATTATTATTTGTTCGATGAAAGCCATTTGATAATTTTCATATTTCACAATTAGACTACAGTGTGTTGCGGATCGTGCGCGTGTTTAGATCGGTGTAGCGACCGGAACATTTTACCAGTCATATCTCACAATGTCATCCGAGGGTGCGGTGTTGTCATCTGGATTTTCCGTGTTAACGTTGCTTATTATTGCTTTAACGTTGAACACGTGTCCCGGTGTTGTTGTCCAGGCCCAAGATAATGATCCTGCCAAACTGACGACCATCGAAATAGACAGCCTCACGGAAAACTGCCTCAAGGGTGTCTGTCGCGATTTTCACTTCGACAACTCCCAGCAGGTGGCCTTCTTCGATCTGATGGAAGAGGTGCGCATTGACGACGAGCAGCGCACATACGAACTAAGTGACTCTTTGAATTCCGATACCTTAGTATTTGAAAACTGCAGCTTCGTCAACTTTCCGCTCAACTTGTTCTACACGCTAAAGATCAAGGAATTGGACATGCGCAACTGTGCGATCGAACACATGACCTGGGAGAACTTTCTAATGGGCGGGGAATTGCGCTTGCTGCTGCTTTCCGACAATCAGTTGCAGCAAATCGATGAGTTGACCTTCAACTATGCATCCAATATGCAGTATCTATTTCTAGATGGAAATCGGCTGGAGCGCCTGGTCAGCGAAAGCTTCAAGGGTATGTCCGAGCTGAAGCTGCTCGATCTGCATAATAATCTGTTGCAGCAGCTGCCGCTGGGTCTGTTCGACTACTGTCCCGAATTGCAGGAACTAAACCTGGCCCAGAATCAGCTTCGCACACTGCAGGACGGAATTTTTAAACATGCGCCCAACATGCTGACCCTGCTGTTGCAACAGAACGATCTGCGCAACATAGGCGAATATGCGTTCAAGGAACAGCAGCGCCTCATAATGCTTGACATATCGCATAATCCGCATCTGGAGGTGTTGTCCAACAATCTGAGTGCGCAGTACGTAATGGCAGCCAACTGTTCGCTACAGCGCATCAACGTTTACGGTCGGGTGAATCGCTTAGATCTGCACGACAATCGCATACTGGAGCTATACTTCTCCGAACCCGCATCGCTGGACTCGCTGAATCTGCGCAATAATTCGCTGCAGCAAATCGCTTCGCTGCGCAGCGCCAGTAGACTGCGCATGCTAGATCTATCCGAAAACCCGGAATTGGGCAGTTTGCCCGATCCGTGGCATGTAAGCTCATTGGAGCATCTAGACTTGAGCAATACGGGCCTGTTGGAACTACCGATCGGCGCGTTGACAGGCAAGAGCCAGCTTAAATTTTTGAACATTTCGCACAATCAGCTGGGTGAGATCGACCCGCGCTATTTTAAGCAACTCGAACAGCTGACGCATTTCTATATACATGCGAATAATTGGAACTGTTTTAATCTGAACATGTTGATGGACCTGCTGATACGACCTCACAAAATGTACTACAGACATGACACTATGAACCCAGAGTTTCCTGGCGAATATGTGAATGGCATTGCCTGCATGTATCGCATTCCGGATCAGGATGATCCCACCCAGGTGTTGAGCGAAAATTATATTTTGATGTCACAATCACAACAAACCGATCCCCTGATCGAGGTGAAGAATCTGCGCAAAGAGCTGAAGACCATTGTGTCATTTTATGAGAGCAAATTTAGTAAAGCTTTCGATATGATAAACGAATTGAAGGGAAGACTAGATGCATTTGAACGACTGAATAATACCATAGATTGGCAGCATATAACAATCACAACTTAAGTATCCCTGTATTAAGTCTTAATTAAAATTGTTAATGCATAATAAAAAATAAAATTTCATGATACGTAACCTTTCTTTTCATTTCGATTTCAATACATAATAATAGAATGGCGCAAGAACTGAGCGTGTTATTTCTACTCAAATAAGTTGTATTTTAAAGAAATTTCCCAATAGTTGAAATTTTGGGAGACGTCAGTGAAATTGTCGATTTGAGTAACAAAAAGCGAACTTTAAGGTCTCGGCGAGTTCATTTCTCATATTTGAATTTCTCTGAAAATTATCCACATCGCTATTTTCATCCAAAGAGCAGCCAATAGAGTATTATTATTATTGCTTCGGGGTAATGCACTGCGACCTGAATAGATCTATTGTGCCACTCTTGATATCATAACTGAAGACATGCACAGGTGTGGCATCTCCCTATACTATTTATAGGGGGTTCTGGTTCTAATAGTTCTATAGGATGTCCGTCAAGCCTATCTCAGTTAAGAACCTAAGAGTAAATATAAATTGTTCATACAAAGCCAAAGTCGGCTCAATTTTCATTATATTATAAATTATCTCCCATACAAGTATACACGGTACATTTTTCAAGAAGCTGTATGTAGACTGTTATTATAGTTATCAATATATTTCACACCAGGGTGTACTTCACGCCAAATTATTTAACTCACTACACACAAACTCACCTCCTCGAAACTAACCACTCCAAAACTCACCACTACGGAAATAATTCTCCGGGGATGCATTCTACGGCAATTGAACTTTACGACAAATAGTTCTACGGGAGAAAACTATACGGGGAAGAATTCTACGGGAAAGAATAGTCCGAGAAAGAATTGTCTTTGAGAAAAGTTGTTTACTAAAACTAATGAAAAATAAACACTAATTTTGAACACTTTTAAAATGTTAAAATATTTCATTTATACTCCAAAATTTTACTTATCTTATTGCAAATTTTAATAATTATCACTGAGACAACTTCACAATATAACCATTGTTTTAAAGGGCTCGAATTTGGTAAAAACAATTTCAGAAGAATTTTAATATATTTCGAATGATATAAGTTAAGGTTAAGGGTGGGATCAGGAAGCCAAGGAACTGCTTTGGAAATCTGATCATTACATTATTTGAAATCTGGCAAGCCTGATCAGACAATTATTGCATCTTAAAATTAATTTCCAACTGGGTTCTTATATAATGGCATAGGAATTTTCATGGTTTTCTGAGGTTTTCTGAGGTTTTCCGGTGTCGAATAGACATCTCCACAAATGCATTTGAAACCCACTTGAAGACATAAACTATCGCCGACTGTATGCTTGAAAATTAAATGAATGTGTTGCTCACAATAACAAAGTACAAGTAGTGTCAAAACAAAACACAAACAAGACGTAGTTGTAGTGAACATAATGATGTACAAAAAAACACGCTTACGGGACTCAGTTCTCAGTGCATTTTGTATTTTTTATACCCTAAGAGTGAAATGGTATATTCAGTTTGATACGCCGTTTGTAACACCCAGAATGAAGCATCTCCGGTAAGGAAAAGTATTCTAGATCATGATCTCCTGAGTCGATTACTTATATACCTACGCTGTATGTGCGAAAAAATTGTTACCTGTGATCTGACCATTTATATTAAAATACGGCCTAGACCGACTATAATTTTAATAACACCTACTTTAAAATTTCCCATGTGATCTAACCTTCCCAACTAGTTATCTTTCAAACTGTAAGAAATTTTCATTAAATTGAATTTGTTTAACAACAGATCAGTTGTTGTTTCCAATGTTCGTTTTCTCAATCGTTGCGTTCACTCACTGTACTTTTGAGCGACAGTAGTGTCATTTGGTTTTGTTTTTTTTAAGTGTTTTGAAAACAAAAATGTTTTGACACTACTTGACACCAATGAAACAAATACTGCAGTGAAATATTTCATTTAAACTCCAAAATTTGACTTTATGTTATTGCAAAAGTTAATAATTAACACTGAGACAACTTTTTGTGTCCACAATATAATTTTAGTTTTAAAGGGCTCTAATTTATCGCACAACATTTTTTCATTATTTTATTTTTTGTCATTTTTTTTTGTTTTTTGTTCGATATATGGCTTTTCGACTAATGCACTAAAAAATGAACAATTTTTTTTAAATAATATTTTTTGTAGTCACACATTTTACAATACTACTGATATCGAACTCCGAGCAGCAGATTTGTTGTTTTCAATGTTCGTTTTCTCGTTGTGCTGACTACCTGCACTCACTGTATTTGTTGCATTTTGAGCGACAGTAGTGTAATTTGGTTTTGTTTTTCAAAAGTGTTTTGAAAACAAAAATGTGTTGACACTACTTGACACCAATGAAACAAATAATGCAGTGAAGTAAAGTCGCTGGAGAGACTTCACTATAATACTGTAGACTGCCATTGCAAAATGCTTCCAATACTGTAGAGTGCAGTATTGCATATTTTGCAGAGGAAACTTAAAATACCTTTGTGCAGATGTCTAGTGTCGAATTAAATTTATTCATTTATTTGGTAAATTTATTGCATAAAATTCATTTTAAAAATGAAATAGTTTATATCGGTTTTGGATATTGGTTTATTTCTGAATTTTGTTTAATTGTTTTGTGTATTTGTATTTGAGATTTGAAAAATTTACCATTCGCTAACTTGATCAGTTTAAGAGATTTTTTATAATACGACAGAACTTATAGCTGAAAATGCTGTATGTACACATTATGTTTGTTATGTAGTGTAATTGATTAACACTTAAATATCAATAAATTTAACAATTATGGAACAATGCAAATATCCAAAGCAACAATATCAAAAATAACTAACGATTTTATTACTATGTAAATAATAAGAAATTGCTCTTTAAATTTAAACACAATTCACATTAATTTCGGCGGTCACATGTAGAAAAACTCTACATACAAAAACATTTTAACATGTTCTAAAAATAATTTTCTGTTTACCAAAGCATTTAAGATACTTTTAATGTAGTAAATTATTTACAAAGAGATTGTGTTTGATAATTTTTTTAACAACTCTTAGTAGTTATTTGTACTGTGGGTGATTACGCAAATAATTAAAATAATTCAAAACGGAATTTTCCAATGTTAAAGTCATAAAAACGAATAGATTTTAGTATTTATTTAACTAAACAATTATTTAACATTGGTATACACATTGGTATACATGTCTCAAATATGTACAAAAGTTTGTACACTGAATTGTTTAGTTTTCCAAACCATGATAAAATTTATTGATGAACAATAGAATGTTTTGTTGAAAATGGGGTCAATTGTCTAAATGTATTATTCATCACAATATGAAACAGTTTACAATTAAATGTAAAAGATAACTACAAAATATGTACATTGTATTGAAAATTGAGATTATACCAAGGATTGAAACCCATACGACTAACAGTTTCAATTTCGGTTTTTTCAGTTTCGCTACCGGTTCCAAGCTGTTTTTTTCAGTTAATCTTACTATTAGTCCATATTTTCAATTTCTTTAACAAAAGACCGAATTGTTTTACCGTGACAAGAACTAAAAACACAGCAACGAAAAAAGCACTGCATGCGAACCCCACACATCTTTCAATTCATAATTTTTTTAATTCACATATATCAATTTTCATCAATTTTCCGCTATATTTGTATAATTCTCAATGGGTTTGTGTTAAATATTTTCTTAAAGACTGTTTGCTTGATATTATTAATAATAATAATATTCAGTATCGAAGCCGAAAAATTAATCAGTCCCAGAAACATTCAATTTATGAAATATGTAGAAAAGGAATTTTTAATGCATTGTGTAGTAAAATCAATACAGATAAATTCAAATAAAAAAATGTATTTAAAAACAAAAAAATATACAAAGAAAGACAAAATTTTAAGCAGGAAAATGGTTCGAAACACGCAGGCAAACAAGCTTTGAGGTAGGCAAAGATGGGAATATAGATAAAAGCTGCTAGTTGCTTGCTATAGCATGAAAACAAAATTGGTAGGGAAAAAGCAGGCATAAGTAGGGTATGGTAGCCAAACAGGTGTAAGCTAAATGGTAGGTACAAGCAGGGTAAAGTAGGCAATGTGCTGGAAGCAAATTAGTAGGTAAAGTTAGGGAGCATAAGCATATAATCTCGATCATGAGTGCTCATCCATTTCGTACCACCAAAAACTTTTAGTTGTACAAAAACACCGAGGAATTTTGCAGTGTTTCTGGATCGCATTTGTTTGCTGTTACATTTGCAAAAGAAAAGAAGTGAACTTCGCATTGTTATTGTGTTCGATTTATCACTACATTAGTGATCGAAGTAAGCAATAACAAAACACGTGATGTTTTTGTACACACAACATTGTACAAAAACAATGGCGGTAAGAACTATTAGCTTGGCACTATGATGTTGATATCAGCATACATCTACGGGAAATTCATATTAACAAACTGCAGCAAACCGACAGAAATTAACACCGATGTTTCAAATTTGATGCAAACGCACAAAAGACGCGACGTGGCATATTTATTTGCAACGTAACAAATAACAGCCATCAAATTTGAAGGCGAATTTGATTTTTCATATTGTAAACAAAATTTTCTATAGACAACTTGTTGATCAATCTTTTAAAACTTCAAAACAGAAATAATGTAAACAAAATTTTCTGTCGACAACTTGTATGTATTCCTGTGTGTTTTCCTCAAAACTACTTCTCTAATACTTGTTTCCTTGCATATTTTTTGTCTGGGGTAACTTTTCCAAACAATATCTATTTAATTTTACTAGTTGTCTGTTTAATTTTAGAATACACGAAATAAACATTTTCACATTTGAGGCGTTGAGGCGTTGAGTACCAAATTATAAAATGTTCAAACCTCAGAAAATAGAAAAATGTAAATAACCCTTTTTAAAAAGTGTTTTTTTTAGGTATTTTAAATATATTTGATGGTGATACATCTTTAAGTATTTTTATTACAATCAGAAAACAAATACCATAAAATCAATAGGTTTATTAATATTGGTCAATACGATAAATTATTATTTTATTTGGTAAATAGCATTAAATATTACAAAATGCTATTAAATTATTTTTGGGTATATAAAAATATTTATTTGTTGTATACTATTAAATCAACAACTGTCCTATTAACCAATTTTTAATATTTTTTTCCAAATGAAGAGGTTTATGCGATTCATATTTTTTAATTTTATAAAACGTTATTGTTTACCAGAGCATAATGGAAGTATGTAGAACTTTGGCTTATGGACTTAGGCTTATAGATTTAAAAATTGTGAAATGGCAGATCTTCAATTCTCAGTATTTGTTGTAACCGGATCTTGGATAAACTCTCTTATCTATCTATAATTCAAGTCAGGTCATATCAACTTTTTCAGGTATATATATTCTACTATAAAACTAATAGTGTTAAATTAAATTTGAACAAACCTTTTTTCAAGCCAACGAACTCCCAATTCTCATTGAAATATCCACAAATAAAGTTGGAGCAATTATAATACAATTGATAGGTAATCGCTGAATATGATAGATGTTGTTTTTGATGAAATTTGTTATCAGCCAGTCCTATTAGTCTGTGTTACTCAAGGCACTAACACTTATTCGCCATTTAATTTCAACACTCAATAAATCACGAGTTGATGCTTGATAAACAAATCAAAACAAAAAAAACGAACGAACGCAGTTTACGCAAGATACAAATAACGACGCAGCGAAAAACGACAAATGACGGCTGCGATAATGACGAATATAATCACTAGAATCAAGTACAGAATGGCGTACAACGAACTGGATATTTTTGATACGTTTGAGTTAAATGCAGTAAATCATGCGAGAAATACGCGTAGATATTTGCGTATCTTGTAGATACATACGAGTGGCACGCACGGCACGCGTTCTGTCAACACGACGACACGCCGACTATGACAACAAAAATTGACGAACGAACGGTAAACAACGGCAACGAGAATGCATTCGCAAAATGATTCTTCTTAAAATGGATGCGCACGAATGCAAGCCAATCTATTAGATACGCCAAATGTATCGCACAGAGATACAGCGTGAGAGCAAGCGTCAGAGTATCTCACGGAACTGTTGGCCCGTGGAAAATTCCACAGAAACACACGACAATTAATTGTTTTTATTTTAATTTTACGTTTATCTGTTATTTTTACAACAACTGCTGCGCAATCAGCTGTTACCTTTAGGGAGCAGCAGCCACAGACAAAAACAGCTGTTTTACGCACACATGCAATAAAATCAGGCCACACCAGAGTGCATGGCTCTATGCAGCACAAAATTATGGTGTTGGGGTGCTTGGTACCGAGGGTGGATTATGGATTGTGATCGGAGCTGCTAAATATGTTATCAGTTAATATGTTTGACACGCATATCTTTTATTCCGAACAACAATTAGGCGTTGTTTTTCAAGAAGTTTGCTGTCGTTTTAAATTAAAAACATTTTTCTTCGTTATTTTTGTAAGTAAAACTCTGGTAAAACAGAATTCAAAACAATTTGTAGTACTAATTGTCGTATCTGCTTCAAAACTGAATGGTCAAATTCTGACTTGCGATTCTTTTATGCACCGGCCTTGATCGCGAATATGACAGTACCAACAAAACTCACTGGATTTTGCACTTATTTCCAAAAAAAAAAATACAAGAACCTTGTAGTCGCTTTCTATTTTTTCAACAATATTTTATACTGAACTTCAAAAAAAATAACATATTGTCGAACAATATTTTACAGACGTCCGCAATATTTTTGCGATGTATTTTTTACACAGATATTTTCAAAATATGTTTTTACGAAACAAGCGGAAATAAAATATAAACGCACGCACAAACACTTATTATTAACAAAAAATAAAAAAATTCCACAAGAAATAAATTATAATAAAAACGCGACGCGATCACCCGTCATTACACACTCTGACAGTTTCTTTTACACTGACTTCCATTTCATTTCATTCCATTTTCAATTGCTGTTTCAAGTTCCAGCGTTCAAGTATGTGTTTCAATTTTCCACATTGCGTATTGTCAGAATTATTGCACCTTTTTGGATCAGAGATACCAACATACTTTGTCATATTCGAGATAACTGCATTGAAATTTCCGATATTTAATTTATTTAGTTGCATTATCAAAAGACAATCGAAAATCTACCAAATGTACACAGAAATAATTTTGTTCATAAATGGAGTTATCATTACTGATTATCAAGGCTGGGATTTTGATGACCTCAAAATACGTTAAAAATGGCCATTAAAATGACCCTAAAAAAATTACTTTAAAAATGATTTATACCAAAGCATAAATAACGAAATTGTACAAATAATAACCTAAAATTTAAAAAAATTACCTAACGCCAAAAAAAACCAAAAAATAACAAATGCATTAAAAAAATAACATGACATATATGAATCGCACTTTTTGTGCGATACTGACATAGTAAACGCGTTCATAAATGTAATGAACGTCATGCATTAAGACTATTTTCATAATATTTATGAAAAATTTCGTAATATTTATGTACCAATCTTCGTATAAATTAATCGCGCTTTTTAGGTAAAACAAACAAATAGAAAGCAATTGAAAGTAACAGCAAGCGTGCATTTTCCTCCATTATAATAAAATATTTCATAAACAAATTTTAAAAAATATTCCGAAAATTTTCAGTAAGATAAAGTTTAAAACATTTTTTCGAAATGTTGACAGCTAAAACATTAAGATTAGAAAATTGTGATAAATTACTCTCTCAACACACTTTTTAGGACTAAATCATGCGATAAATTGCGTTATAAAGTACCACAAATCGACGTTTTTTGCAACGTTGATTCGATTATATGCAAATATCGACATCTAGCGCAAATTCTGAGTACGCAGAAAGAATAAGGAGACCAAAATCAAGCAGAAATGATATTTTTCCTTCCAGATTAGACCAACAATTCTCCATTTACAGAAAAGTGTAATTAAAATGTTCATAAATACCATAATTATGTTCATTAAAATTATCAATGCGTTCATCAATATTATAAACATTTTCATTAAAGTTTTGTGAACGAATCATAAATGGGATGAATTTGGTGATGGGTTGAGTCGTAATCACAAATTCATACATAAAAAACAGCACTAAAAATAAATAAAAATCTCCTTAAAATAAATATATATGTATTTGATTTACATTCAAAAGTAAATGCATTTATTTATGAATAATAACTACACAATTAAACTGCATTTCTTAGTAAAATTAATATATTTGTATTAAAATAAGTACATTTTGTATTTATTTATACGTTTTTAAATATGTATGTAGATAAATTACTACAACATTCTGTATAAATTTAACTTCGCGAAAATGTAAAGAAGTCTATATATTCATTTATTTTTACTACATTCGGTATTATTATAAGTCAAAAATATTCATTCTCTCAAAAATTATTGTTCTATATATCGTCGTTGTGGAACAAAAAGTCACCAAATAAATTTTTATGAAAATCTTAAGTTTCAACTTTGTTTGTAATTATTACAAAAAGTAATTGATACATTATTAATGTTAAAGATTTTTGTAAATGAACAATATGCATTTTGAAAATGTAGTTGGTGACTTTTAGTTCTACAACGCCGATATGTAAGTGCATAACAAAAATATTTTGCTTATGATGAACATGAAAGCATCATTAAACATCATCAGTTCTGTTGACTGAAGTGAATTCAGTGTTTTTTTTTTCAGTTGTACCACATATGAATAATATGCCAATAACGCGCAATTATAAATGATGTGTCTTGTCCAAACTGCAGAGTTTCCAATTTTTATGTTTCTTTTTCTTTTTGTAGTAAAACTACATTTATACAAAACAAAGTCATAAATGTAGTATAAATTACAAATTTGGTGTTTTCGACATTTTTATTTTCGTCAAGTTTTGGTATCGGCTATTTTTTCAAAAAAAATTTATTCGTGTTTTTTAATTCGAGATTTAAAATTATCACATATCGTAACAGACTCAGTTAAAAAACTCTGGTTTTTTTTTGTTAACTAATATATTATAAAGTATATAAACTGTATATAATTAAGTATATATAATAAACAGTAGTCCCTAGTAACGATTTTAACCTGTGACTCACATTTTTTTAAATATAATATTTATATAATATCATATCTTTTACGAGGCCCTGTTTAAAATCCTTCGGAAGTATTTCTTTAGATTCCAGTCAGATGGTAATTTTGGTCGTTAGTTTGAAGTAAGTTTCTGCCAACCATAGACAATGTTTTCAATAGACTAAGTCTTAAATACTTTTAGAATAATCCAGAAAAAGTAAAAAAAAAAATAGATTAACGTGTCGATCATGTATTTCCCGGTAACAACGATATCGGCTACAATTCGTTTGAATGTCGGTTGAATATCGTGTGACTACAATTTTTGATTCATGTATTCAAATTTTGAACAAACGTTCGATTCAAAGAGCGAAACGAACGAAACGTTTGAAATACGTTATACAAATTTTAGACGAAGGGGACTGGAAACGAATCGTAGTCACACGATAATAGAAAGATACATGATTTGCGGGTTAAATATTGAAACTTGAAACCTGTGTTTTTTCTTGAAAATTGTCTAAAGATAAAAAATATATATAATTTTTATTCTTTACAAAGTTTGAAAATATCCAAATTTGACTTAATACGAATTAAGTGCAAATAATGAATGAAATGTCAGTTTCACGTTTTTTTTGCAGAGAAAATACTAACGATTTGTTATTCATTTGGCAGCCCTAAATTTGTGAACTGGATTGGATTGACTAAGTAAAATGAGCCACATTTAATTAGCTCGTTGTTTCAATACGCACGATTCCGTATTGACATAGTCCGCTCTGACAGCTGTGTTCCATTACCTCGTTCTATTGATTTATTTGTACGGTCGCTTTTTGTTTATCTTGTCTTACTTGTTGTTGAGTCATTATTATTGTGGTTGCAAAATAACATAATACTTTCTTGTTCATTCACATTTTTTTTCTTTTTCATTTCGTACCGCATGTACGTATGGCAAAGTTTATTCCAATTCTTTTAGTTCCACGAGTTCATTTAGTTCCTTTGTTTATGGTTTCTCCAGTAGCGAGTTTGGCGAATGCTACACAGCGTTCACACCATTTTTATTTAACCCTTTCAGTAATTATATTTTATTTTAAACGTTAAACATTTGAAATGTTTTTTTTTTTATAATTTTAAGCCCAATAATATAAATTCATTTTCAGTTTAAAAAAAAAAAAAAAAAAAAAAAATATATATATATATATATATATATATATATATATTTGTTGATGATTTTTTCGAATGTAACCATATGGTATGTTTTTAATAAAAAAAGAAAAAAAATCTGAATCTTTTTTTAAAAACAAATTTCTATTCCATTAACGGTAACGTATAAAAAAATACTCATAAAGTTACGTTACTATGCAATATGTAAATATAGCCATTTTTATGTATTTTGAGTAACCAAATTAATGAACTTTAAAGAAATACGGATTCAAAATATTATTTTCTGTTTTTTCAGGTAACATTAATAATTATTTCTAAAGCTTAAAAATAATGATCCAAATTAAAATAAAGGCAAATTTTCGATTTTTTTATAAGGGTTTTCGATGTCCCGTACGAAACTAAAAAGATACATTTATTACCGTAGTAAACTGTTTTTTTTTTAAGAGTTGAATAAACTGTTTCTAAAGCAGTATTTCCTCGGCATTTCCAAAAATGTAAACATAATTTTCCTAGTAATTCTATAAAATTTTTGACAGCTAATTGAAATCTGTCCCGTCCGAGTACCAAAAGTGCAAAAACTACAGTATAAAAAATTCATAAAAAAAACTTCAAAAAAAGTAAAAAAATATTAAAAACTTTTCATTTTGTAATAATGATTATTAATATTCTCATATACATAATTATTTTTATCAAAAAATCATAGTGCAAATTTCCATACGGAAACGTCTGGAATTATTCTGCGATTTATTACGAAATAACTGTAAACTTTTGTAACAAAAAGTATACAAACAAAAATAAAGTAAATTGTCTCAGCTATGTTCAGAGACAATACAAAAAAAATATATTTTGACGAAAAATGTATTTTTACAATAAAAATCGTACTGATAATTACAATATGGAATTACAGTCTGGAATTTTTCTGCGATTTATTATGAAAAAACTATTAACATTTAGGAACAAAGTGTAAATCTACAAAGAAATCACATGATTTCAACTATTTTTAAAATATTAAAAAAAAATCATTTGTTCGCAAAATTCGCTGACTTTTTGGAATATCCATATGTGCCTCGGTATTTGCTTTCGTTTTTGTCCCGTCCGGAACGCCCACTATTTTATTTATATCTTTTGATCTACCGTAAAGAATTATATTTGCAGATGTTTAGTCCTATTTAAATACTAAATGCACAAAAAGAATCAAGTAAATTCATTAAATTTCCTTCGATATAATACTTAAGTTTTAAACGGCCGAATGTCCAGGAAATGCCCATATGATAACCAATTACTGAAAGGGTTAATAATGTGTATTACAAGGGTTAACATAACTGTTATATATTTTAATGACACTACTGTACAAAACAGTTTTAATATCTCATTTTTATATCATTTGAGAGTGCTGATTGATATTCCATAAAATAAAGAAATTTCAACTCGAGATGGCATGTTTTATATAATTTAATAACAAATTTTAAACTATTGTTCGTTAATAAATAGGACATATTGAAAAATGAATATAAAAAAGTAAAACTTTCAGTAAATAGTGAAAATTTCGTAGACATTTATTCAAAAATTGTATAAATCTATTTTACGTGGAGCTCATACACTTATTTGTCAATTTTTATGTGGAAATAACGAAAATATATTTTCATAAACAAATTTATATATTGAAGACCTATGTAGAATACTACTTCTCTTTATGTATTTCTTTCTATCGTTGCATGCTACCAAATATTAAAATAAAATCAACATCACATCTTAATTAACATGTTGGAGTGTTTTGGCGCGCAAATAAAAAAAAATCAATATTTTTGCCGCATTTTATGTCTTTTTCTCTCTCTCTCCCTGGCACAACCTCCAAAAACAGTATCAACAACCGCAACTCACCTGCTCAATATCAAAGTCCCACTCTGGTGACGGCGAACGTTCGACACGTTCGGCACGTTCACCGGCGGCAGGTGGTGTACTCTGCGCCGGCGAACCATGCGGCTCCTCTGGTATCACAGCGAAACGGCCACGCTGAAGTATGGGCGAGATTGCGCCATAGTTTGCTACAAATAGAAGGAAAATGTGTAAACCAAACAAATAATGTAAATAAATCGTAAACATACCAGCCGGCATAAGACGAAAACGTCCAAGTGTGGTTTCTGGTGGTCCTTGTGGTGTGGTCGAAGAAGTTACACGAAATCGACCGCGTCTGGCTGCGGTGACTTCTTCGTAACCCCCGCCAGCACCGCTAGCACCGCCGCTGCCACCAGGCATATCGGGAAAGTTTAAATCTGTAAATAAAAAAAAAAGTTATGAAAATTTGCAAATTTATTGTAAAACTTTAAAAATTTGACAGAATACGAGTTTTCTTATTAAGAATTTGTATTAAAAATCATGTCCTAAAATAAATATAATGTATGCATCATATTTCAGATTTGTATTATATTTGTATGTAATGTCATTATGATTTACTAAAAAATGTATTTAAAAAAATGTTTCTACAAAATACAGACCATGCCTTATTTTCGTGCAAGTCGCACGATACGTTTGTGGAACATTCTCCCTACGTCTGTTGTTCCCAACAGTTTTGATATTGGCAAATTCAAAACAAAAAAATACGCCGACTTTACGTAATTTTTTCTCCCTTTAACCTACACCCAGAAAAAATACCCTCAAATCCCATTAAAATTAGTCAATAGGACAATTAATGAATTAGTAGTAAACAAAAAATAAATCTTTTATATAAACTCAATGGCAATGTCATGGTATTTTCCTATTAAAATAATAATTTATCCTATTGACTATTTTTAATAGTAAAAAACTATTATTTATACAGTATTTTTTTCTGGGTGTACGATCTCTTTCTACGATCAACAAAATGCATTGCAGAATAGGAGCGTGGTTAAATTTGAAAAAATTAAATTAAAAGAATAAACAAAAAAATAGATGAACTAAATATAATAAAATTATAAATAATGGGCCTATCTGCTAAGTGAAGTATGGCCGATGCAGACCATCCGGTTTTTTGGATTTTATTTTTGGGGTTTTATTGATTTCCGTACCGTTTTTGAATATATATTTTTTTAATACAAATTATTACTTCGGAAATATATTTGTGGTTTTCAGAGTACGATTTATTTTTTAAAATTTAAAAATTTGATATAATGAACCAAATCGAAAACAATTCTTTGGACCACTGCTGGATGAAATCTCGGGTGAAATCGATGAATGAAATTTTAAAATTAAATATTTATCAAAAATTTTTGTGGGGATAAAAAAATAGTTGCAGTGGTTAACATCATATTACCCAACATAATTCTTTATTTAGAGCAAAATATTTTAATAATATCACTGAATGTAGTCGCCGAAACTTTGGATTTAATTCAAACCGAAACTATTCCAATATCCAAAACGGTAGACATTGATTGAATCTTTTATATTCCGAAGAAGACATTCAAAATAGATTTGATCAGACACTCAGGCCGTAGGACAATATGACTAATTTTGTATATAGAGTAGAGATGGGAGCGTGCCGTGCTTTTTTCGTGTCAAGCCCGAAAATCTGAGTTCGTGCGTGCAAATCTCCGTGCGTGCTAGTTGCTATCGTGCCCGTGCGTGTCCGTGCCTCCAAAATCGCCCATTAAAGATTTTTTTTTATAGTTTCTACCCCAATTAAAAAAAAAACACTAACAGCTTCAGAAAATAAAACTTTCGTGGTATTTTAACCTTTTCTTAAAAATCTGTTGTTTTAGTTTTACTTATAGATTTAAGAGAATAAAACAGTATCAAACTTAATTTTCAAGTTATTTATTACAGGGACTAAAACCTATTGGAATATCAGTTCCGGTTCGGGTTCCAAGAATTTTAAAATTGTGGTTCCAATTCCGATTCAGGTTTCAACCAACAAATTAAATGAGTTTCGATTCCGTTCCATACATTTTTAATAACGGTTCCGATTCCGGTTCTTTGCGTTCCCTGACAGTGACTATAATATCTGTTCCAGTTCTGGTTCCGATATTTTTAAAATAGCGGTATCGATTCCGACCAGAAAAAATATATATGTTCCGATTCCAGTTCCGGTTCAACATATTTTTAATAACGATTCTGATTCCAAAAATCTAAATGGTTCCGTTATTATTTTTCACGTTTCGCTTGCTTTTTCATGTTTTTCCGTACTTTTTTCGTGTTTTGTCGGGTGTTTCCGTGTTTTGTCGTGTTTTGTCGTGTTTTTTTCGTGTTTCTTCGTGTCTTTTAAAATCCCGTGTTTTATCGTGCTTCTCGTGCGTGTCTGTAAATTTACTCGTCGGGCTCGTGCGTGTCACCTATCGGCGTTCCCGTGCGTGTCCG
This sequence comes from Dryomyza anilis, assembly GCA_951804985.1. Classification (NCBI taxonomy): domain Eukaryota; kingdom Metazoa; phylum Arthropoda; class Insecta; order Diptera; family Dryomyzidae; genus Dryomyza; species Dryomyza anilis. Next base: position 27,371,367 of record OX638132.1, on the reverse strand, counting down.
TGCCATCTAAAACAGGCACGCACCTATCTCTAATATAGAGTAAAACGGCGTAAATAGATTACGAAAAACAGGCAAATATTTGGTTATGATTTCAATGCCCAGAATATCATCCATATCTGATCCACTTCCAGATCCAAGATTTTTCACAAAATAAGTTTCGGCCAAAGGATATTTAGCAGTTCTCGATACTGAAAGGGTGGGAAGTAATAGCTTTAAATACCGATAAATCTTATTGAAATTGTATTATTTATAAAAATCCAATAAAAACCAATAAAATCAAAAAAAAAAAGCCTGGATTTTTTCCAGCCCTGTCTTAATCCATCAGGAAATGGCATCATTTACGACAAGGTCATCAATGATAAAGCGAGGACGAGAAGAATATGTCTACAACAATTTCATAAAGGACATTGCATTTAAGTTGTCATACATCATATATCATATATACATATATCAATGACATTGTGAAAATCCTTCATTGATGAGATGTTATTGATGACGTCATTAATGCAAATTGGCATTCACGTCACATGGGCCTAAAGGTATGCAGCATTTACGTTGTGAAATGCATACAACATACGTCTAGGGGCAGCACTTACGCGTGAAATTGAAATTTTGTGTTCGATGTCACCCTGCCATATAATTCATAGGCCCGATTTGAGGGACCAATTTTTATAAAAGCGGGATAATTAGCAAAAGATATGTTGATAGATAGATAGATAAATAGATAGATACATAAAAATGATAAATAATAAAAAAGTAAATATAAAAAATACAAATTAAAAAATTAAAAAAAATATTTTTTTACAAAAAAAAAGTGTGGCTTTCTTGATGAATGACGTGCGTGACATCGTTAATGCTACATCATGCATGAATCGGAGGACATTTGTATGCAAATGTCATCAATGCCTTGCAGGCCAATAATGTTATCGGTCATCGATGTTTCTGACCTGACATTGGGGAATCGTAGAGGAAGCATTGGTGACATTTCCTGCTGGGAATTACACAGATATTTTGAATTAAAAGATATTTTCAAAAAAAAGTTCTGTTTAGCCAACAACAAAAATGTTGTACCTTAGGGTGCGAGTTTCAAAAAATCCCTTCATGTTCCTAAGTCTATGGGGTTTGGCTGATCCTGATAGATCAGTCAGTCAATTTAAATTTTTTCTTATTTTTTACTTTTTTCTTTTTTTTATTTAATCATTATTTTATATTCATTTTATCTTTAGTGAGCAATATTCACCTGTTTTACAAACAGCCATGATATATCAACATTACTATCATTTATATAAATCTTAAATACAAATTTTCTCTGGAAAAGAATATAGGGATTTTAGGAACCTTAATTAAAACTGCGTATTTAAAAATATTTTATGAACAAATTTATTTTAAAATTACAATTTAACAAATCGTTATTGTGTATGAGAGAAAATATTATAATTCAAATATTTTGAAGTAATTGAAATATAAAAGTTTGATCATACATTTTTGTATGATAATAAAAATAAACAAAGTAGATATAAACTACAGGGATTACATTTCGAGCATTCATTTTCATGTTACAGTTTGAGTCTTACAGTTCAACAGTTTTGCTCCCAGAAGTATGCAACATTCGAAGTGATTTTCGTTTTTCACAAAATTAATTGTACGTATAATGTAAATGTTTTTTATATTCATTTGCCGCAAAAGTATTTTGCACACATTGAGGAAAAACGAAATTTCGTACAGAATATATAAAAACTGCTTCCTAAACTTTTGCGATTAAAATTGAAGCACGTTGCAAAAGAAATTTCGTTTTGCCGCAAACGATCTGTATAGTTTTTTTCTTTGTGTGTAAATTGATGTTTAGGGCGGCTGTGATACTTGTGGCAAACATTTTTGTTTCTTAGTGCACTCTAAAGGGAACAAGTTTCAGATTTATTTGCGTTGATACGCATCCGAGTGCGTCATTGACATTTTTTTCGAGAATATCTTTCTGTGATTAGATACGCATACTGACCCGAACCACGAAAAATGTATTAATTATTTTTCGTCAAAGAGTTTAGCTTATTTTTCGAGACGATCACAGTTTCTATAACAACTATCAAATAATAGATATTAAAAAAAATCGATTATTTAGTCAACTTACCACTTTTCTGCGACTGCCACTCTGGATGTAGATGAGCCGTGTTGTAAGTCGCAAGTACCGCTACAAGCGGTTATTTCACCACTGTTGAAAAATAAAACAAAACCGGAAACGGAAACGGAAACACGAAATAAACCAAGCACTAAGAGAATTTAACTTTATTTCGTAATAGAAATTACTTCACAAACGATATAATTTATTTTTTTTTTTAATTTTTTATTAAGTAGCTAAACACAAAAATGTGTTATGTGTTGTTATTTCACTGAAAACGCTAAAGCTTTTTAATATTTTTATTTTTTTTTTATTTCTTCTTATTTTCACTTTTCAATTTTAGTATTCTTTGTTTACAAGTATTATTAATTTTATATATTATATATATTATTTAATCTTTTCTGTAATTTCACTCTTTTGAATTCACTTTATTACATTGCCATTGAACTGCAGAAGAACCGAACCACACGATGCATTTAATATCAAAAGTTTTATGCAATCTATTTGCAGCAGTCAGGCTGGTTAGCTGGCAGGCTGCACAACCGAAAAAACGACACCAACAACAAACTGCGAAAAATATTTTGTCATTTCTTTGATTGGATTTTCGCGAACGAATGTCGAAATGCTCATAATGCGCACTACTAGCTTTTCTTTTCGTCTCTCTTTATCTCTCTCGCGAATGTACCGTACTGACCGTACCGACAACTCAAAGCTCTTGCTCTTGTCGCAGCATGGCTGTGCTTTCGATGATTAATTCTTGTTGTTGCTGCCGGCTGCTTTTGTGCTTGTTGTGGGTTTTGCTTTTGCAGTGAGCATAGTTTGTTTTTGTGAGATTTTCATTCCCTTTTTCCAGCGAGTCATTGATTTTTGACAAACAGCTGATTTTTGCTGAATTACAGTAACAATTTTGGACTGTGTGGTGCCACGCGTCGTATACGTACTTTTTATATATTGGTTACATTTATTAGTTATTACACAAATTAACTACTTAAATTTTTAATAGTTTCATTCATATCAAATCAACCAAAATGCACTATAAATAAATTAAAAAGTAGTAGAATATGATTAAATTAAATTTAACCCTCGAGCACTTTAATCATTTATAGATAATTCATATTAAAGTCTTCGAAATTAGCTCAGAAATATTTAAAAATATTTTATAACATCAATAAACCATTGGTCAACTAAATAATAACACTACTCAACACGATTTTTCCTACGAACATCCATACATCAATTCTACGGGGTTTTTCAATAAGAGTGCTACAAAAGTTCTTTTCAAGGGTTTTTCAACAGGGACGCTACAAAAGTAGAGCGACAGGGACAGGAAACGACGCCATATTTCCTGCCGCTTTTTTGACATTTCTCTTTAGTAAGGTTTGCCATTTCATGATGGAAAGATATACGAGCCAACAACGAGTCGAAATTATTAAAAGTTACTACCGAAATTCGAATTCGTATATCTTTCCATCATGAAATGGCAAACCTTACTGAAGAGAAATGTCAAAAGAGCGACAAGAAATATGGCGTCGTTTGCTGTCCCTGTCGCTCTACTTTTGTAGCGTCCATGTTGAAAAACCCTTTATATTATTCGCACAGTTTCTCCTATTACGTTTTTAAGACTATTTAAATCGATGTTTTAAACCTGTTTCATTTAATACTTAAGCTCGAATCACACGATTGAATAAACAGTCAACTTTTGAATCAATGTTCAAAACAATTTAAATAGCAATCGTGTGATTTTCTTATTTTCCATACAACGATTGATATTAAAATTATTTGAAAATTGATTCATAAATATCATATATTATTACTTTTTTATTATTATTTACTGTTTCATAGTTTTTAAAGCATTTAAAATCTAAACAAACCAATTTAATTTTTAAAATGCAACATTCAAATAATACTGAATACGCAGCGTGCGCCACACTTGCCAACAACAATGTTTTATGTGTGTTGTTGCTATAGGTCTAACGCAGCCGCGTTGAACAATTGACGAACCATTGCTGTCGTTTCTGAATATGAACTTCGATAGTAATTCGCAGCAACCGAACAATGACCGCTACTCGGCTAATAGTTGTTTGCAAAAACCCCAACTACGACTGTCGGCTATTTTGCAACAACCGAACAACGACTATCGGTAGTTGTGTTTGACTGCCACACTCATACACAAAAACCGAACATCAATTGTCGTCGTAACATTGTGAAAAATGAAATAGCAGCAGTAGTCATTTTTTAAATTTGAATTGCTACTGGTGACTGTCATAGTTTTAGTTTTCAGAAATGTGCTACTGGCTACTGCTGCTGCTGTCGTGTTTGAAATAGTCGCAAATAGTCGCAGTCACAGCCGCAGCAGTTTTTGAAAATGTGTAAATTGTGACAGCACAGAATAGGCACATTTTCGTTGCTTTTGCTATTGTGTTGGCAGCAATTTAAACCCTGTTTTTAATTAGTAAAATATGTCTGAATAATATTTCAAATAAACACTTTTTGTCTTGCTGGAATATTGCAGAGATATTTTTTGTGCAATATTGCGTTTGATTGCACAAATTCTTCTCAAGTTTTAGAATTTTATTTCCCTCCGCGTACAGCACAAACTGTTGCTGCAATATTCCAGAAATATTGTAAGCGCAATATATAATACATGCAATGTAGCAAAATTGCTGCAAGATTGCACCAACAGTTTGTGCTGTACACGGATGGAAATAAAATTCTAAAACTTGAGAAGAATTCGATTAAAAAGAAAAATACTAGAATTTGACTAATATCTATAAAATACTACTAAAATTCAAGAATTTGTCATCTGAATATTAAGAAAGCAAATTACTTAGTTGCCAAAAAAATAAACAATCTTTATTCTACTGGATGTTCAGAAGTTAATTTATTGATTATAAAAAATCAAAAAGAACACGCGAAATTGTTGCTGTATTCTTCGCAAAACGAACACGTGTTCATGTATCTGCTGTTGTTTTCATCAATTTTTCTTTCTCTTTAATATTAGCTCGTATGCTTTGTTTTGCGAGGTCGCCGTCTGTTTGTTAGTGTATATGTCTGTCTGTTGAAAGTAACTTAGTCAAATTTTCTAAATATTCAGACATTATGTTCTTAGGTATCAAAACGTAACTAAGAACAATTTGTCTGGATTGCAGATGTTTTTTTTCTTAGGTATCAAACAACGACATGATATACAATGTTTGCATGTATAGACCAACAAAGCACAGCCAGACAAGCAAGCGTCTGTGTTTGTATGAATGTTAAAGATATAAAAATAGAAAAAATGAATTTTCAAACGAATATTGGTATGGTTTCAGTTCGTAAACATAAAATGGTATTAAATTTCGAATAAATACTAAGTTGATTTCATCCATTGTTATCTAAATACACTATACAATGCTTATGGGTAACGTGCGGAAGGTTTATACATAATCAACAGTAGAGGCAACGGAAGAGGAGAAAGTGTATTAAGGTAAGTATTAAGTAAACGGTTTCAGAATAATACACATAGATTAAATTAAATAATAATAATTCAAATAATATACATTTAATATACAAAAATTTAATAAAATTCTAAATACACAATAAATTACCTAAAATATATATTTTTTTTTATGTTAGCTTCGAAATAATTGCTTTTAGTTACTTTTAACATATCGACAGAATGACACACGAACAAACAGATGGCGCTAACAGACGGACAACGCAAAACCAAACATAATAGCGAATGAAAATAACAACTCTACGAACACGTGTTCATTAAATTTTGGAACGAAAATAGCAACAACATTTTTGATACCTAAGAAATTAATAACTGAATTCAAGAATAATTCTACTTAGGTACTTTTTTGACAACTCAGAATATCCATTTCTTGAAATAAAGAATTTTTCGGTTTAGCTGTATATCACTCCGTATACTTCTTGATTTCTTCTGGATTTTAGAACTTTTTTCCCTCCGTGTAGGGGAAGTCACTTATATATAATTTTTTTAGGAACCAATAACTCAAAAAGTATTCAAGATATAGTTATAAAATTTAAAACGTATTTTTAGAATTTACTTAAATATATGTGTACCAAAAATGAGCGTAATCCGCCTACATCTTTTTTTTCTTACTTTAAATCCCATTTTTTCATATCCCACAAAATGTAGGGTAGAGTGTAGTGTATTCCATAGTCGGGCTCGACCGTCCCAACTTTCCCATCTATTTTTCATTTATACTGAACGAAAGTTCGTTTACCCTAAAAGTGCACTAAATGAAGTTTCTCCAAAAAAAATCCACTACTTTCTAACATATCAATTCTATAAAAGAGCTTAAACTATAGAAATGTTTACAACTATCAACCTATCTAGGAATGGGCGACACATGCAGGGTTGTTGCAAGGACACAACGCATTAGACGCATGAGTCATGTTTTTATTTGCTGTGAATGACCGCGAAGAGACTGCTGTCTGTAATGATTTTTCACAAATAGAAAAAAAAACTTTAAATGGACCATAAAATCACGATATTTTACAATAATTTGTTGTAGATCAGGATTAAGTCCTAACTGGGACAAAGTCGAATTTTGATTAAAAAAGTCAGATCAGCCGTATTATTAGGTGCCACAGCACCTAAAAAATAGTTTTTTAATAATACGGAAATTGAACATGAAATAGTTTTAAGAAAATATAATAAAAAAAAACGTTCCTGGACCCAAATATTTGATAGAATTTATTGTTAAAAGGGCATATCTTAAAATTGTGAACAGATGGAAAAAATTCGGTAAATTTGATCGTTATTTTGATATTTGTTCTAGATAACTACACAATTTTTTCACAGTTCGGCAACACTGCACTTTGACCCCGCATTTAAGATTGTATATCAGCAACATTTGATTAAAAAAAAAGAATGCAAAACCATGACAACAATTTCAGCCGCCTTTCAATTAATATTTATTAAAAACAATAATGCAACTCAGTGAAAGAATAAAATCACAAAACAAACAATAGAATGGAATGGAATAAACTAAAATAAAGTAAAACAAGCGATACAAACACGCGCAAGAAAAGCATTTAACTGCCAGCTATTGATTATCTGTTGTACACACTGAAAAAAATAAATCGTTATTGCAACAATTTTGTACCTCATAACAACAACTTTTATTGGTCATTTCGTACCCAAAAACTCCACATACTTCTTTTAAGAGTGTTTACGCTAAATGTATTTGCTGTTGATTCAACAGTGGAAACTCTTGATTTTTTTCTTTTGTGTGAAATTTTTAAAATAAAAAAATATTTTTTTTTTAATTGTATATAATTTTATTATAATTTTTATTTTTTTTAACTTTATTTTTTTTTTTAATTATTAATTATTATATTTTACTCACTCACTCTCATTCTTCTTATTATCTCTGTTCACTTCTCTGTTCTCTTCTACCTTCGTAAAACCAACCTAGCTCTATCAATATTACTACACTTATTATAAATGCTTATAAAACATATATCATATGAAAAAGGGTCTATGAATTATATAACAAGCATAGTTTTGAATGTTACTGTTTTTTCAACAGTTTCGCACTATTGGGTCAAAGATTTACTTTTGCGTGAAAAGTGAAATTGACACGCTGTTCACGCAAAAGTAAATCGTATCCCCAACAGTGCAAAACTGCTGAAAAAGTAACATTCAAACGATTGCTTGTATATAATTCATAGTCTTTTTTAAAGATGATAGATGTTGCTTGAAAAGTGACACTTTTGTTTCAAAATTGAAAAATATATTTGAGGGAAGAATACATTCTCGATTGAAGATTATTATTGTCGTGGCTAAAATTTTCATATAACAATATTTCAACAGCTAAAAGTATTTGTTTTAACAACCTATAATTTTTTCAGTGTACGTTTTGCTGATTTTGTGAAGCGGCCACTGACAGACGTGCGTTTGCCCCTCTGTACCTATGTGGCCCTCAGATGTCATAAGCAGATGGCCGACTATTTGGAACGTACTTTGTGCGAGATGTTTGATGAATCATACAAGACAAATTTGTAATATTCCATAAGATGCAGTATTAAAAAAAATAATTTAAAAAACTTATATTCTAATCAGGAACTAAAACCCGTTGGAATATCGGTTCCGGTTCTGTTTTTTTTTAAATTGCGATTTTTAAAATAGCGGTTCCGGTTCCAATGTCAGTCCAACTAAATATATTATATGCATTCGGGTTCCACACATTTTTTAATAACGGTTCCGATAACAGTTCCGGTTCCAAAAATTGAAACGGTTTCGGTTCTTTGAGATTCTAATACGTTTGTATTTTTTAATAAAAAAGACTGGGTAAAATTTTCCAACGATAATAAATATATAAAATAATATATATAAAGAAAAAAAACATAAAATAAACTCCAGTTTAAAATGGTCTATCGTTTCGCGCCCATATATTTGAGAACCGATTGGAAAACAGGCACACAATTATTTTGTATATAACATTTGAGCCGCTTACTTGAAAAATCGATTAAATTCACTTAAAAGTAAAACGAAATGTCAAAGCACTCAAAATACATAAAATAAAAAAAGGAATTAATCGATTTAAAAATTAATTACTTTCTCATTTTCCATCAAATATTTAAAATAACCGCATTTAGAAAAGAGAACATATTGCCTAGATCAGTGGTTCCCAAACTTTTTGATGACGCGACCCCTTTGAATTTATAAAATAGAAATGTTTTTGTTAACACTGTTCTACAAATTGAGGAGGGTTGTTGGATTTACCCCCACGTCGACATTTTGCAATAAATGGTGTGAATGTAGCAAAAAAGGCCTTCTTTGGTATTTTATATGGGAAATTCTCGACATGCTACAGATACAAACTTTATCACAAAATAAAATATGAACCACGCCCTACGGATAATTGTCAAAAAAAACTGTGTGTAGTTTTTGCAAATAATCAAACAGAAATTTCTGTTACCCAAAAAGTGTTTCGAACATAATTTATCTCTTACTTTTTTCTTAAAATATAGGTTCGCGATGTTTTGTTGTCAAATTTTCAAAAATTGTTTTAAACTTTATCTTATTGAAATTTGTTTTCTAAATATTTTTTAAAGTTTGATTATGAATGATTTGATTAAAATTCAGGGAAATACACGCAGCGATATACAATTTAATACAGAAACATTGTAGTGCGACTAGGTTCAAAAACATACGCATTATGGTGAAACTTCTGGTTAAAAAAATGTTTTACATACCCGCCTTTAAAGAATGCTTCTGAGCGACTGAACTGAAAATTTTGAAAATTTGACATAACAAACTAATAAAACGAAATTGGGAAATAAAGGGTTTTTCAATAAGAGCGCTACAGAAGTTTTTTTCAAGTATTTTTCAACAGGGACGCTACAAAAGTAGAGCGACAGGGACAGCAAACGACGCCATATTTCTTACCGCTCTTTTGACATTTCTCTTCAGTAAGGTTTACCATTTCATGATGGAAAGATATACGAGCCAATAATGAGTCGAAATTATTAAAATTGACTACCGAAATTCGTATATTTGAGAAAAGTTGTTTTGGCGGAGAATTATTATTTGGCTACTACATTTATAAAACCAATAAAAAAACTTTCACAGCCAAGCACGGGCCCCTAATATAAATAATAAAAATGTTTTTTATATTAATAAAAACGCTCCATATTTTTTAATTCACAAAATCTTGGCACGAGTCGTGCACGGGTCCAGCTAGTTCCAAACAAAATCAATATTATTAAATTTGAAATTGAAAAAATTCCAAATTGAATGAAATTAAGAAATTAGCAAGATTGAGATGTTCCTTATGAAATTTATAACAAATAAAATGGAAAAAACAAAGAAATTCAATATTATTTAAATACACGGTACGGTACATACATAAATCGTTTAATACAGGACCATAAATGGCAATGGTTTTGATTTTATATTCGGAATCGGAACACTTTTCAAATGTATATGTGGGACCGAAATCGCTATTATAAAAAGTCTTGATATCAGGATCGGAACCGTTACCCCAAATCGGTTTTGTCATTGAAATCATTTGTAATTTTCAATTGTGATAAATAACTCTCTCTCACTTTTTAGGTAACATAAATTTCGTAGTGTGCAAATTCGCAGCAAGAATCAGGCGAATTAAATCTACCAGAAATGAGAGGTTTCACTCCATATTAAAATCCTTGTAGAACAGTGTAAATCTAAATGTTTGTGAAATTTTCCATTTTGTAGAGTTTTGAAATATTGCAATTTTTCTAATATAAAAATGTAATTCGGTTTGATTTTACGACAACAACAAATTCAGATTAGAAATATTTTTACTATTTTTAATACCTTTACAATTTAATGCTTCATATTGATAAATTTAAAATTTTATTTAATTAAATTTTTTGTAAGTAAATTATTTAAAAATTGTAATTTGGCGACCTCCTGAAAATGGACTCGTGACCTCTTTGGGTGTCGCGACCCACCGGTTGGGAACCAGTGGTCTAGATCATCAATTAAAATAATGACATGTTTTTAATTTTTAACCTTTTTATGATCTGTCGGACCTTTATGTTTGAATCTAGATTTCATAGAATAAATTTTATAATTGAATTTATTTATTACTTCATTTCGACTTAAATTCTGTATCGTTTTAAGGTCAAAATTTTAGTGATTCCTTTAACGGTTTTCTGAAAAACTAATTGTGTAACTGGCTGTATTTTTGTAATGAATGGCAATTTTCTCAAAAACGTAACGTAATAGGAAAACACTGAGTATGTAGTCAAAATCTGCACCAGGAAATTATATAGAACTTATGTATGGGATGTATGCAGTAATGACATTATTAAACAAGTACCATACATTATTAGGTATTTATAAAACTGTTGTAATTTATTAAATATAAACATATTTATGTTTTAAAAACCATGTTAATTTTTTTTGTTAAAATGTGAAAAAAAACTTGTTTGTGTACATTAAATAAGTAATTGCACAGTATTGGAATAAATTAGTTTTTGAAATGCTCTAAATACACTAGTAACACTCTGATTATAATGTCATGAGGGTACGTTGCACTTCCATTCGTTTGTTGTTCATCCCATAATAGGGGGACTCATTCGCCTTAGAGCGCTATTTATTTATACATAATTGCATCGATGTTACAAGCCTAAAATACACAAATGCCTAATTTTAAATATTCATCAACATGATATACGAAATGTTTTTTAATTACTAGACATTGGTGACATCATAAGAGGTCAATCAATCTTATCAATATCTCGTGTCGACAAGCAATACAAATTTTAAAATTCATACTCATGTTAATTCATGCTACCTACAAAACTACAGCTTGAATCATAAATTATTTTATTTTATTTTGTGTTATTATAAGTACTGTAAATATTGTTAGCTTTATTTCGAAAGATAACAACATATGTTATAAATTAGATTCTTGTTGTTTCAGTTTAATCTATAGGTATAATATGTGATTTAAATAAAAAAAGCTCAGATTTGTCAATGTACTCAAAAAGAGTATACATAACCAAATTTCCGAAACATTTCAAACGAATTCAAATAGTATTTAAATGGGCAAAGAATGACGAAATACAATAAAAAAATATAGACCAAAAATCAAAACTCGCCCGAGGTCACAACTGGTTTTTAATTATAAAAAGGATAAAATACTCCACATATGACCTTAAAAACCCTTACCCTTAAAACCCTGGTAACCCTTAAAAATCAAAAACCTTTTTTTAACTCAATTTTCGCACGGATAGAAAAGATTTGTTTGAATATGTTTGAATGTAATTAAAAATAATACAAAATTACCATACATGTATTAGCATTGAAGTGTAATTCACGTGTAAACATTATAATATTGTCCAGCAGAATCTGTCAAATTTACCTTAAATATGTTACAATACCAACATAAAATTTTAATTGCATTTGAATAAACTATTTCTTGGCAATTTACTTGGTTAAAACAAGTTGGCAACGTTGTGCAGCATTTTCTATTGACGCCATCGTTTGAACATATTGATGTTTACAAACAAACAAAAAAGAAATTGGATTTAAATAAGTGTATTCTTGCAACATTCTTCTCGTTGAGCAGAATTTTCTACCTACGGTCACCGAGTTGACACGGCATTTTCTGCGTACGTGTCTTTTGTTGTTCGTTGAGAAAACGTGTTCGCGTCGGTAATAATTTTGTTATTTGTAAATTAAATAAATATATAAATTGTGTTACAAGAAGTACAAATAGTAACAGAGTATAATATAGTGCAGTATATAATTTCTGAAACTAATGTGAAAAAAACCACAAATAAAAATCTGTGTTTCGATTTTCAAACAGAATTTGGCATGTTTTTTTACAAAAGCCTCCGTGAATTCCTTGCCTACGCTATGTGCTGTACTGAGATCAACTGTAACTATTCCAAATATAAAGCGAGCCTGGATCGTTTGGTCGTCTGGTCTGCTGGTGCAATTGTGCATTCATTGATGCTGTCACTTGTACTTGCAGTTTTAAACCAATTATTTATTTATGCATTGTATATAAATTCAATTATTATAAATTCCCACTGTGCATGTTGTAAGAATTTTAATAAAAATTAATAAAAAAACAACATTTTTTTTTTATTTTATTTTCAGGATTTCTTTCCAAAAATATTTAAATATGTTTCTATGCAAACATACTACTTTTTGAACTGAAACAACTGATATGTTTTACTGGAAACATATCTATATTCAGAACGTTCAAAATCATGTTTTATTTTAAACATATTTATGTTTCGGTTCAAATATTTATTTTGTTTGGATGTAGTAATTATTATGTTTCCATTAGAACATACTCCATTTTAAGGGGCAACATTAAAATGTTTCCGGGATATTATAATTACCGGGATATTATAATTACAACACTGTTCAAATCCCAATACAACCCTGTTTACAATTGATTTATCAGTCAATTATATATTATGTTTACATAAAATTCCAAACATATATGTTAATGCCTGCAAAATTATGTTTGGGAGAGCCCTTTTTGGGAAAGAAATAAAAATCCTTAACGTAACTACACAAAACAAGTCATTAACATTTGTATGGTCTCAAAATTTCTGAAACCTAACAAAAAATTAAGAAAATTATATTTTAAAAAATATGACTGGCTGATGTTATTAACAATATCGTTTACGATACTGCAAAACCACCTAAATGCATGTGAAAATTACGCCTAATTTTGTGTTATAATCAGGTTTTAAATATGTTAATCGGATAAATTAGTTAAGTGCCATTATAAGTTATGACACACTTAATTTTGTATGAAGTAAGTGCAAAATTGAGACTCAAAATAGTTTTGTTTCTTCTGTAAAATTCATTTTGTAAGAGGTATTCGAAAATGTAGATAGGCGGTTTTGCAGTATCACCGACGATATGCTTGATTCTATTATTCACAAGATTTTATTAGATATTCATACTTGAAGGTTTTTCTTAAAAAGAGTATAATTTCGAGGGTCTTATTTCATGTCATGGGGTCCTGAAAATTTTATAGGGCATTTAAATTGTCTTGGGCCTATTTATGTGTATTTTTATTTTGCACCGCATTCTTTTAATAAAAATGCATTAAAAAAAAAGTTTTTGATTTTTAGTGAGTACTACGTAACCTTGATGTGATTTTTTTTTATTTGTAAGATTTATCCCTATTTTTCACATGATGCCATAATTTTTTTTTTTTACGCCCCTATGTTATAATCAAAAAAAAAACATTTGTGACCTCGGTCAGTTTTTTTGTCGGTTTCAGGGGGGCCAGCGACCAATCTCCGACCTATTATAACGCCGGTCGATTTTTCGTAAAAAAAATGCAACTCAGCTCCCTGATACTGATCAAAAACCGACCGAGGTTTTTGACCGAGGTGTTTTTTTTAATTATTACAAAGGGGGTGGTCCAAAAAATAATTATCACACGATGCGAAAACCAAGCCAAAAATTAAAAAGAAGTGAACTCTAGGTCATGTGGTACCACTTAAAACTCAAAAACTTATTTTTAACTGAACTTATATTTAAAAACTTATATTTAAATTCAACTTTGAAATTTAAATGAAAATAATTTACATAATATTAAAATTCCTTCACATAAATAAGACCACAGATATATATATATGACAACAACATTTGTGGAACCAAAAAAAATATGGAAGAACTTTACTTTTTAGGGCCGGTCTCAAAAAAAAACAAAAAAATTACCACGCCCCCTAAAAGGGGCTAAGAGTGTCGAAAAACACATTTTTTGCCGCCCGCCTCCTTCGAACCGCCCATAAATTGAAAACCGACCGAGGTCATTTTGAATTAATACGAAGTGGTCGAGGCAAACAAAAAAAAAGAAATTGTCACACGTTGCAAAAAACAGTCCTTAAAAATAAAAAAAAAACAAAAAAGTGACCTCAAGGTCATGATACCCCTTAAAATCAAAAACCTGTATTTTTTTCAAACTCAAATTCCTGGAAAAGGGGAGTAGCAAAATGAAAATAATAAAATATTGAAAATGCTTTACATTTAGTTAAATACTGCCATGGAAATTTACATGCCAATTTATGACCTCGGTCGGTCTTCGATTTTTAGTCGGTTCCAGGGTTCCGAGCGGCAAAAACATTTTTTTTCGTCACTCTCCCCCCATTTAAAAGGTCGTGACAATTATTTTTTTTTTTTTGAATTGCGACAGGCCCTATAAAGAAAGGTTCAGCCAAAAATAAATATTGACTTTTTTTTTCAAAAAAAAACCTACTCAATTTACATTCGTTATATTATGTCTCGCCTTACCCTGTATAAGGACAAGAAACAAATCTATTTTTATAATTATGGCGTCATGCGTTCCACTCACATAAATAATATTAAAATTACTTCAAATTATGTAAATGCGGTCGTTTATACTCAGGACCGGACCCTGGCAACCACTTTGGGACAGTACGGATAACGACTTGGCGGTGCAGTGTTGTTCAGCCAGTGTTGTCGCTTCACATCCGTTTTTCGGTACGAAGCGCTGAATGGAATCACGAAATATGATGTCACATTAAATTAAAGTAATATGTAATAGTTTTCATTGAATTATTTACATTTCTTGGTTGTTAACAAAAATATTGAATTAAATTAAATCAATTTTTGTACAAATTATGCTTCAAGTAAGTTATGGGAGGTGATTAACGATAGCAACAAAAAGCTATTTTCAGAAACACCAACAAACACTGCGCAAATTTCGAATATCCACGCAAAACTTTTTTTTTTTTTGCTCTTTGACAGCAAGTTTTTTTTAAGCAATTTTATAATCGATTGGTTTGATATTTTTATTTTCTTTCATGGCATGCCGGTCAACTTATTTGCGTCGCACAATTTTTTTAAAGATTTTCCTGTGTTTTTTTATGCACACACACACAACACACCTTTTATTTTAAGCATTGATTTAAAATTTAACGTATTTAGGTTGCGTTAGATAGATTTGCATTGACTCCCGAATTGTGTTCAATTTTACACTACTTAAAATTCTTTATTTACTGCACAATTTTTTCACAGTGAGACAATTTTCCATGAAGTATTGAACGTCTTCACAACCGCTAAGAGTCCTTAGCATGCCGTAAAAAATAAATTTTTCTCTACGCGTACGAATTGACAACTAAAAACCAAATGACAACAAACATTTTTTTGACACATTTTTGACGAAGAAGATAGTGAGAGAAAATCTAAGAGAAGATATTTTTGACGAAGAGAAAAAGCTTTTTTATGCCCACCAAAGAGCTTTTATTCCTTTCTGTCATTTTTAGTGTTGCCAGATATATAAGAAACAGCCTTTTTCTGTAATATACAAAAAAAAACAACTGTTTGTTTTAGTTTCCATAAATGATGAGATTTCCACTAATTGGACATTTGCTAAAGACTTTAAATATAAATAAATTGACACATTAACATTAGCACATTTAAACAGTTTTTATTGATATTCTACCAAAGTTAAAAAAATTGTAGATAACCCAAGAAACATTTTAACGTTGCTCCGTAATCAAACGGAAACACAATTCCGTTTGTAACGGTACGTTTACGGTATGTTCAAGACGGATCCGTCAATACTTGAATGAAAACGGAAATTTTACGGGATGCCAAAATATTTCACTCCGTTTAAATGCCGTCTATTCTCCGTAATTCGAACATACCGTTTTTCTGCCGTTTTTTCTCCGTAGTGACGTATACGTTTGTACTCCGTTTGATACGGACTACACCGTTTTTGTGTCGTTTGTACTTTGTTAAGCACGGACATCATACATTGATATCATACCGTTTTCATTCCGGTTTTCATTTGTAAAATTTTCAGTTCGATTTTTAACGAGCTGTGAGCAGATGGTACAAACCAAAACAATTTGTGTAAGTGTAAATAAGCATGCAATTAAAGTAATATATAACGTGAACGATATTAATTTAGGTACTTCCAGAAGCAACATAAAAAAGACATTGCCAGTGAACCACCTATTTTTGATGGTCATAAATTCGGATCGCGACAATGACATCAGAAAATGCTCAGCATGAGCATCCTGAACCAGGCGGCGACGACTGACTGTTATACATTTTTTTTCTCTCGCTTCCGTTTTGTTTATTAGTGGCTTGCTGCGACTGTGGTTCAAACATTTCAAGAGCTGGTTTGTGTGGTCTCTTCGTCGGCTTGCGATGCAGCGATTTGAAAAACTATTTCAAAAAATCCAGCAAATGTAAGTCAATTTTAATTTTGACAATAATCATAGTTGCCATACTGTAGGATATTTTCTATTTGTTGTATCGTTGCCATTCATTTGCACAATTACCCATTTGTGGTATTTTTAATTACCATGGAAAAGGGTTAATTTTATAATGTAATTTAGGGAATAACATGGTTTTAAATTATAAAAGTTTATAAAAATGTAATTTTTTGGGGTAAAATAATAATATAACAAATGCACTTCATCACAAAACATACAAATTTGTTTAATTTTTGTTTATATTTATTTTCAGATGTTTGTATCAAGAAATTCAAAGATGTGGACGCTAAATTCATTCAATGGACACATTTTTAATAACATATATTAATTTTAGATTTTTAAATAATTTTTTGTTTAACTTAATTTTTTACTTTGTTGTTTTAATTGATTTTTGATAATTGATGTATATATTTTTAGTTTGTTAAAAAATTTGTTTTTTTAAATATATATTAAAAAAAATAACTTAGTTGACTGTTTTTTTTTAGATAAATAGCCATTAAAAAATATGGCATTCCGTAATTTTTAGAAAATACGGCATTAAAACGTACCGTATACGGTACGTTTTTCAGTACACTCAACGGAGTCCACTCCGCTTTATAGCAAAAACACGGACCGTATATGGCACAGAAACGTAGCGTAGACAACGGAGGTCACTCCGTTTTATTTTTAAAATACGGTCCGTTAACGGTCCGTCGATACTGTATGAAAACGGTTTCGAACACCGTTTTCGATGTCACGTTTTATCCGTTCTCTGTACCGTATACGGCTCCGTAATACGGTACGTTTACGGAATCTGATCCCGTACATGCTGTACCGTTAACGGCACGTATACGGTACGATTTGCTTCTTGGGAACCCTTTTGTGCACTAAACTCTTCAATTATTATTTTTAATTATTTGGGGTCCACATTTCAACCTGCTTAAGTGTCGTATGATGCGTTTTCTGTGTGGCTGCGTGTATTGCGTATGAAATTGGTATATAAATTAAAATCTCAATAGAATATAATAATATATATATATAATAATATATATATAATATAATAATATATATATAATATAATAATATATATATAATATAATAATATATAAATGGGCTATTCCACACCAAATCGAAATTTGGAACTCACCTTCTTCGATTTCAATGAAATTTGTGCAACTGATAAAGGGTATCAAGATATGTATTGATCAAATATTTTTTTATTTTTTACGCCCACTAATTTCAGAGATACAGTGGTTCAAAGTTGCAAAAAATGGGAAAGAAATCACTTTTCTATGGTTGTTCATATTTCAATATCTCTTAAAGTAGAAATGATAGAAACTCCGTTGATGGCTCGTTTTAAAGCTAATAGAACAAGCTTTTATACCAACTAAGTTCTAACTTCTAAACTTGAACATGTGGCCCGTGGTCATTATCCTTGCACTTCAAAATTGATGTCCTTAAAAAGGACCCTATTTAAAATTCTGAAAAAATCACATATTTTGCTTGTATTAATGTAAATGTGCATGCGAAATTTAAGGATGGTATTCTGATCGCATCGTATTTTAAAATTTAATTTTCTAAATTTTTACATATTTTTTGTATTGAAAAAAAAAATTTTTTTTTTCAAATGTAAAATTTGCAATAATTTTTTAATGTATTTGTAACTCTGAATTCGAAAATAGCGTCAGTTTCGCCAAATTGTCTCTAGTTTTTGAGATATATACCAATTTTCGAAAATCGTGAAACTATATCCCAAAATCAATATCTCAAAAACTAGAGTCAGTAGGATAAAACTGACGCCATTTTAGAAATCAGAGTTAAAAATAGATTCAAGAATTATTGCAACTTTTACTGTCGAAAATAATTTTTTTTTTTCAATACAACAAATAAATAAAAATTTAGAAAATTATTTTTTAAAATATGATGCCATCAAAATACCATCTTGAAATTTGGCATGAGCATTTATATTAAATCATCCAAATTACACGTTTTTTTTCAGAATTTAAAAAGGGTCCTTTATAAGGATATCTATTTTGAATTGCAAGGATAATGACCACGAGCCACATATTAACGTTTAGAAGTTACAACTTATTTTAGCTTTAAAACGAGCCATCAGCGGCATTTCTAGTTTAAGAGATATTTAAATATGAACCACCATAGAAAAGTGACCATGTGAAAAGTGGCCCATTTTTTGTAACTTTGAGCCACTGTATCTCTGGAAGTAGTTGACGAAAATTTAAAAAAAAAATAGTCAGTACATATCTTGGTACCCTTTATCAATTGCCTAAATTTTATTGAAATCGAAAAGGTAAAATTTCAAATTTGACTTTTTTGGTCGATTTGTTGTGGAATGGCTCATATATAATAAAATATGCAATGCAATTGTCTCGTTACTCTCGTATCTATCAGAGTATATTTTTATTTGACATTTAATTTTATAAACAAAATATTCTGAACTCGTTTAAATTATTTGAAACCCCATTTCCTTAATCAATACCATCGCGTGTTAATGATAGTGATCCATTATGATGTTTAGTGCATCGTTATATCTTCCTTATGTCCAGTCCAGATCATAAGGATTTTATGTGATTTTTCGTTAACGCATTTTGTGTCTGCTCTATAGAACCTTGAAGCATTTAGACGAGAAAAAGGATTAGATATAACCGCTATAGTATCAAGATTTGGAAATTTGCTTTTTGTGGAAAATTTCGTCAGTAAAATCCACCACATTTATTGCGGATGAAGGAACAATTTTTATACGCAATTTAAATACTCAGATATTATAAGAGGTGTTTCATGTCATGACATTACGAAATACGCTACGAGAGGTAGCGCGCATAGAAAAATGTTTTCTATGAAAAAGATGTTGACAGCCACAGGGATTGAACCGGAGACCATTCGGCTCGTAGTCCAATGCACCAGTGACTTTTTTGACTCGTAGCCCAACGCACTAACCAGACGAGCCTCCAACGCTAGATTATAGATAAATTAAAACATTTATAATAGATTACATTAGATTTGATTGTTATAGCATTGACACACATCTGGTATTCAAAATACTAGATGTGTATCTCACAATATTATAATTCTATCCATCGATAAAAGAATGAATGTATCAAGCGCTTTGACAAAAAAATTTTAAATTACATGGCAATTGCAATCCTGTACTGGTACTGTATAAAGCAGTGGAGAAGCTGAACAAACAACCATTTGGAAGAGTGTAATTTATTATTGAGAAATTTGTCTATTATCAATTTCGGCTACGTTCAGTTAACGGCTTTGGTCTTGATGATGTTATTGATGTTATAATGCGACTGTTTGGACACGGTAATGAGGTTAATGGATTCTATATTCATTTACACAAAGCATGTCGATGTATAGCCCATGTGATTCTGGTCGAATAACTTGATGAATGCAAGGTTTTTCTTTTGCCGATGACATCGCCCTTTTCCTAAGACACTTTTCCAATACCACTAAAAAACTAGGTACTTCTACATTTACAGTAGATTTTTAAACCATTTAGCAACTGAGAATATTTGCGATATTTAAGTATCGTTCATCCATACAACGAATCTTAATTATAATTTTTTTTAATTTGAACCTCAAAAAAATATTAAAGATAACTTAAAAACATTTAAATTAAATTACTGATATATTTTTTACGGAACACTTACAAATAAGTGGATGTAAATAGTTACAAATATTTTGTATTTACAATAATTGAAATTAGTCCTGTATTGAAAGTCTACTATTCTTATAAAATAAATTAAAAGTATAGTCATGATATGCGAAAACTTATGCAATGGAATGCAGCATTATTATCAAGTATTATTTTTTGCTTTGAATCACTTTACTCTTTACTTCAATCTTATTAAATATTTAATAGATTTGCTGCATCGTTTCCTTTAAATCAAGCCTCAGTATTTGATGATCATGCTAACGAAATTAAACTAAATTTACTAAATCCTATGAAAGTAATTTTTTCATCTCTGCAACATCCTTATCTTTGCTCGGTAGTGATTTTTTTGCGCCCGCTGGCTTTTTGCCATAAATCATATCGGCAAAAAGACCTACGAAAACGAGCACTGCGCCGAACCATTGACGCGGTATAAGCACATTTCCAAAAAACAGTACAGAGCACAGCACAGTGAAGAACTTCCGTGTTGTAGTAACAACGGAACAGGCCAGAGGCCCAAATCCAGCGACCATCAAAAATATAAACAACTGTCCCAGCGCACCGCAAAGAGCCAACATGGCCAAGTGTCCCCAGAGTTCAGGATGACGAGTAGCAAAGTGTATGAATTCCTTTCCCTCTCCTACATATCCAAAAATTAAATCAGCGATTTCTCTAAAATGTGTTTAAAATACGTACCAGTTAGAATCATTGCAGAGCCCAACATCAGTGTGCTCCAAAAGTTCATAGACAACATCATTTGCTGGCCCGTTGGTGAGCTCGATGAACGCATACGTTCCTGCACGGCACCCGTTAGTCCGTCCATTGACAGACTTAATACCAACATCAACTCGCCCAGACCCGTCTTGTCCTGGGCCACGTTATTCGTTTTGCCCTCCTTATACATGAAAAGTACGACACCGGCCACAATTGTCAGCACACAACCATAACGCACCCACGAGTAGGACTTGCGACCCAAAAGCACACCCAGCACCATGACGGGAATGGGTTTAGCCGATTTGCCCACCACCTGCGTTGGGTAGGGCACCCATCGCAGCGCCATGTTCGACGAAACCATAGCTAACAAGTATGTCAATGCACTGACGGCATAGTATCCGGTGTGCGTAGTGTCCTCTTTGGCCGGTTTCACCAACAGCATGCCTGCACGATCGTTGAGTTAGAGAAGTCATCACAAAGTATGTGAGCTACACTTACCTTTGGCAAAGATGAAGTTGCAGAAACATTGCACCCACACAAGCGCCAGTGCGTACGTGTAGTGTTCGCCCACACTGCCATCCTCGTTCACTTGGTCACCGTAGCGTCCACGTGTAATCTTCTCCTGGACGATGCCATAAAGGAAATAGCAGAAAAATATACCCAATGCAAATATCAGGAAACTGCTCTTCTCAGGAATTTTCATGTTCTGACTTTGAGTTAAATTCGGATTGATACAGTCTACAAACAAATACCTCTTATTTTAAACCAAAAAACATAATTTTGTCGCCGCTTGTTGGGTAAATAAAGGAGAATTGATTTTACACGTCAGTACTTTTGAAGGTGTTTCGTTGGCCAAATAGCTACGTCCACACGATGCAACTTGTTGCACAACTGAGGAGTTTGATATTATCATCGTATTTAATCGTACCGTGTAGAAACTACGAATAACTCGTTAGACTACAAGGATGGAGTCAAACATTTTTGATTTTTTAGCTGGTCTGTGGATGCAAACCCGTCCAACTTAGTGTGTTTTTTCATTCGAGAGAAGTTTTTGACAAGTGCACATGGCAGGTAGACAAATTACAAATTGGCGAGATTTTTTTATGTATTGTGCCAATGCATGAGCCATCGCGATCGACCTGCACTGCTTGAATGCTGCGATAAAATGAAATCTGTAAAGCATGATGTAGCACCTTGTGGATGCCGCTATTCGCATGTATTTCTACTTTAGACAGTTCGTCGGACGCATGAATGCACGCATATCCATATCTTCGCTTATGTGGGAGTTCCATAAGCGAAGATATGCATGCCTACATGCGTCCTTACTGTCAATTCGTCCTAGTGGAAGAACTATTGAATCTTAAATGTTACTTCAATATCATGCACATCAAATTATCGTCTTGAAGTAGTCAGTTTATATTATGAACTCCTGATAAAAATATTTTTGGTCAGAATAAGAAACGAAAAACCACGTTCACGGCACGGCGTCTAATTGAGTTTGAAGATTCCGATACGTAATATTGATTAACGACTACATAAAAACATGTATGCATTTACGTTATATTGATTAACTTGTTCGTCAATATTACGAAAACAGTTTGATGTACATCGTTTGTCAATATGACGAACAATACTTTTTCTGTGTAAAGAAATCAAATATAACACAAAATGACATAGTGAAAACCAGGCATATGGATCTCCCGCTTCAGTGAGAACATAGCATTAGATATATTTTTATTATATGAAATTGCAACACTGTTGCAGTGTTAAAAAACATATGTTTTAATAATCAACAATCTGCCTAAAATCTCGAATTTGGCTGCATTTCTGCAACAGGACTTCCAGCATTTAGTATGAACGACATAAGACGGCTAAAAGATCAGCAGCGTGACAAACATCCAGGATTTGATTCATACATGAATTGCATGACTCGATCTCTCTTCACAGGATTGGCTTCATTTTGTCTGGGTACGTCATCTATTTTAAATAAATGAATTCAATAATAATTGCATAATCGCGCAGGCTTTTCTGGTTTTTACTTTGCGCAAAAGGGCCTACAGTCCAAAGTACGTTATCCGAGTCAGTACAACATACTAGTGTCCACATTGGCTGCGACGGTGATCGCCTACAAAGTGACCAGCGATCGCACTAGAGCCTGTCAAGCTGCGTGGATGGCCGCCGAGGATAAACATAGCATACTGAAGGAGCCCAATTTTTAAATTCATTTTCAATTAGTTAGAATTAGTTAATTTAAGTTAAAAAGATGTTGAAGCGTAGTATCTACACAATATTGAGCGCTGCAAATCATTCAGTGCTACGCAAAATATTGTGCGTGCATACGACGCATGCCTTGCGCCTAAAGTACACACAAAATAAAGGTGTTAAAGGCATCCGCAACAGAAAGAGCCTCTTCGATAACCAGCAGCAGGAAGAAGAATCACCGAATGCAGACTTTGATGCAGTACACAATGTAGATACAATTAGTATAGATGATCGGTAAGTGAATAAATTCCAATGACATAGAATTGCACACTGCAATCTATATGTACCCTTTAATATTCATAAAATTACAAATTAATAAAAATTGATAGTCATCAGAATTATAACATGTAATCATCTTGGCCACAGTGGCTTAAGATTATATAATTAAAATAAAAAATAAATAAAAACAAGTAAGAAAGATATCAAATGAGTAATTTTGGAGTGAGGGCAGTTTAATAGCTGCTGTAAGAAAGTTGGTAAGAATTATGAAAGTTGTAGACGGTCTAATGTCCGCAGTTTACTAATGAATTATAGTATTTCAATACTTAATATGCGGTAAAAATCAGCACCAGTGTTTTTAAACAATTGATCCATTTTCATATTTGTTTATAAAATTCGGATGTTTATATATTTATTATTATTCTTGTCGAACTATTCAGTAATCTGCGTTTTTTTTTTTTTTTTTCAATTGTATATTTTACAGGGCCTACGATGAAGTGGCCAGTAACGCGATGAATGTAACGCGCACTCAAAACATCGCTCAGCAAGTGCTTATCATACAGCCGTACGTGAAGTGGGGCTCCAAAAAAGTAGTGGACACCAGTCCGGACCAGCAGCTACAGGAGGCCGAGGCACTAATACGTTCGCTGCCGAATTGGCAGGTGGCAGTTTCGCTAAAGGTGCCGCTCGAGTCACTGGACAAAAAAGCACTATTTGGCAGTGGAAAAATGGAAGAGCTAAAGGCATTGGTCAATCAACAACGACATCACCAACATCAACCGCTCACCTGTCTGTTTGTCAGCAAAGGCACACTTTCATTCGCACAGAAGCGCATACTAGAAGCAGAATTCAAGCTACCCGTCATGGATCGCTACTCCATAGTCATACAAATACTGCGTCTGCATGCGACTACGGCAGAGGCGCGTCTACAGGTTGCCATGGCCGAGATACCGTACATTTGGGCGCAGGCTAAGGATGCCAACGTATCGATGTCACGCAAACAGGGCTACTCGCTGAGTGATACGCAGCGCGAAATACTCAAGACGCGCGAGAAGAAATTAAAACAGGAATTAGAGCGCATACGTGGTCATAGGTAAGGTGTTATGCGTTGTTTGCCTTGTGCATTTACAAATGTTTGAAATCATTTAGAAAACTGCTGCGACATAAACGAAAACGTGAAAATTACCCCATTGTGGCTGTGGTGGGCTACACAAATGCAGGCAAGACATCACTTATAAAGGCGCTCACCGACGAGCAGTCAATGCAGCCACGTGATCAGCTTTTCGCCACCATGGACGTAACAGCGCACGCCGGCGTGCTGCCCTGCAACCTGGAGGTTATATACATGGACACCGTAGGCTTCATGTCCGATTTGCCCACAGGATTGATTGAGTGTTTTGTGGCTACGCTGGAAGATGCTATGCTGGCCGATATCATAGTGCATGTGCAGGATGTTTCGCATGAATGTTATGAGGCGCAAACGCGTCATGTAGAGAACACGCTGCAAACGTTGGCGCGCAATATGGGTCATGATATGCTGAATGCCACAGCAACACTGCCGCCCATAATAAATGTTGGCAATAAGGTTGATTTGCTGGCGCAGACGCACAATATGTCCGGTGTGCATTTGGTTTCGGCGAAGACGAAATGTGGCCTCAATGATTTGCTGCTCAATATTGAGCAGCAGATACTAGCGGCGACCGATCGCAAGAAGATCACAATGCGTGTGCGCAACGGTGGCGGTGAAATGGCGTGGCTGTACAAGAATGCGGCGGTGGTGCAGATGCGTGCATGTGAACAAAATGCTGAGCATATGTTGATGCATGTAGTAATAAGTGAGCGTAAAATGCAACAATTTAAAAGAGACTTCTGTCAATAAATGCACAAGAAATCTTGGCAAAAAGATTTTTTAACTACTAGAAAATTGAAACACATGGTGCTGCGATTAAATTGTGACCATAAAATAATTTTGACGGCCCCTGGAACTGAGAAAAAATCAACCAAACGACTGGTTTTTGGATTATAACAAATCGGGTGGTGCAAAAATAAAAAATGTTAAACATTGTGGAAAATAGGCCTAAGAATTAAAAAAAAAAAAACAGTGACCCATATTTTTGTGCACACCTAATCCAATTTTTCGCGGTCTTTTTTTTTTGTTAAACGGATAAACATAAAATTATAATTTGAATTACTTTGAAATTAAAATGGACATGATATACTGAAAATCAAAATTTGTGCTTGTTTTACCGAATTATTAATTTGTGTAGGCCTTTTGAGGTAGTAGAACCAATTTATTACTTCACCATTGGACATGGTCCCTTCCCATTACTGTGTCTTTTTATATATTTTGTTTGCCCAATATTCTCTGGAACGTATCTACTGTGTAAAAACAGAATTAGGTGTATTTCTTAATTGTTCATAAAAATTGTGTAATTTAACTAAAAAATTATAAGGGAGGAAAAATTATAATTTACTTGAAATGAATCAAAAAACAGACAACATTCTGATTACCTGGGAAATATTTGGAAAATTGCAAAAAAGAATAAGTTTTATCGATTCAAAAACCTTGTAGACCAGTGTAATAGAATGTTTTTAAACGGATATATTTTATGTTTTTAAACTGTAGGATAATATTAAAAACTAATTTTGAATTTTAAAAAATTGTAATATTTTTGTAATTTTGTTTTAGAATTTCGGTGAATTGAGGATTCTAGTTAAAATATCCCGTCAAGTTGTCGGTTCTTCCCGGCTACATTTAGTCGTACCATCTTTTTCAATTGTCCACCAATTTGAAGAGCATACATAGTTTCAAATATATATATATATATTAGTCACTATATTTTTCAACATCATTTCATGTTTTCTTTGCGTACACACTTTGCCTTAATACAACAATCAATGTCTTTTTTCTTTTCGAACTTATGTTAGTTAACTGATTTTAGATTTTGTTTTTGTATAATTAATACAATAATTTAAAATGTGTATTTTGTACACCATACACCACATACAAACGTTTGCAACTTAAAATTAGAAATGCTTAAATTAAAACAACATAAAAATGGTCTACAACCTAAAGCATAGTTTATAAATTAGTTAATGAATGTTTTATAAAAACACAAATCTTGGGAAAATAAATTCACAAATAGTTTCTCGTGGCAATGCAATAGGTAATTGCTAATATAAGACAGATGAAAACAAGCGAATGATGTTTGAGCAACCAGAGCAGCGCCGCGCAAACGTAGCCCGAACGCCGATTTCTGTGTTTACGCTGCAGTTATAACTTGGACTGCACCCACGGCAGCTCATTGCTGGCTGGCTCGAAATAGTATTTGAATGGCAATAGGCTGCAGTATTGCTGCAGTTGCGTCTGCAATTGTGCCAACGATGTGCTGCCGCATTCGCAATGACGCATCAAACCATTCTCCTTCAGTTTGCACAGATAGCCGGCTTGCACGAAGGCGTAAAGTGCAATATTGAGATTGTCGAGCGCCAAGCAGTAAGGATGCACATTGTCTTGGATGTTTTGATGCATCAACGTTTCGATGCGTTCCTGCATTTTGATGAGCACATTTTTGCTTGAAAACTCAGCGCTTATTGGAATCTATGTGCATTGAAAATGATTAATTTGTATTTCATTAATATTAAAATATGCATGTTTTTGTACCTCGTTTAGTGTCACCGCCAACTGGTAGTACATACAGAGGAACGGCGCTATCGCCGACAGCAATATGCGGCTGCATTCGTTTTCGTGAATTTCCAACGCAGCTTTTTCGTCGCTTATTGTGATTACTTTGTGTTTTTGCAAAAAGTTGAGGTGCCGCATGAACTCCTACAAAGAATAAAAAAAGAGTATTATCAAAATGAAACCCGATAATATAAACCGTGAACCAATTCATAAAGAGTTTGTTCGATATATTTTCAATCGAATTAGTAATTCTAAAAGAATTCATAAAATCAACAATTGTTTCACGAAAATCGAATTTGAACAACGAATAAGAAATAAATCGCGAATTCACGCATGAAATCCATTTAAAATTCACTTGTATTCCAAAAGACTTGTATTCCAAAAGACATCAATTAAATTTCAAAAACTCAATTTAAAAATTCAAAATACATCTTTTTTAATTCATAAATTCCATTTGAAATTCAAAAGATATTAAAGTTTATTTAGAAATTCAATTTGAAATTCGAAACTCGTCAATTGTAATTCAGAAATTACATTTGAAATTCTGAAGACATAAATAGTAGTTCAGAAATTCTATTTGACATTGAAAAGACATCAATGGTTATTCTGAAATTCCATTTGAAATTCAAAAGACATCAATATTCCGAAATTCCGTAATTACATTTGAGATTCAAAAGACGTCAATTTGAAATTCAGAAATCACAATTGAAATTCAAAAAGCATCAATTGATATTCAGAACTTTGTATTTGGAATTTAGAAAATATCAAATAAAATCCATATCTTTCCATTTGGATTTCAGAATATTTTCAATTAATATTTTCTGAACGAAATTTTCTGGATATCAATTAATATATTCTGAAAAATATATGCAATTTCTGAATTAAAATTAATGTCCTTTGAATTTCAAATGAACATTTCTAAATTACATTTGTAAATGTTGTAGACTGAAAGAGTTATGTCGGATTTACTTTGTTAGAGACTCGCACAACCCATAATATAAATATAATTCTTTCATTTTACACTTACAACTAATAAATCATGAAATTATTTTAGGTACACAATAGATCTTTTAAAGTCGAGGTGCAATAAACCTTCGCAAATAATTATAACACTAACCTCCTGATCCCTCTTGGATTCTATGATGAATTCGTGTTTGAAAATATCATCGATGTTGTCCAGACGTTGCGACAATTCCTGCAACATTTCAGCGCGGTTCCTTGCAGTGTTCATGCTTGCCTGCTCCTTGGCCAGTTGTAGTGCAGCAATAATCAAAAACGCCGGACGAGCCAGCCAGAAAAGGCATGGATTTATGTACAGCTGCAGCGCCAAGCTGGGCACAGCAATTGCCATGGTGTGTGGTTTCAACGCGTGTGCCTTCAGTCTTTTGATGTCGATCTCTTGCGCTAACTGACTAGGTGCAACCTGTGTGCGATACAGACGCGCATTACGGAAATGCACAATGTTGGAGTGTATTTCGACAGTTTCGATGATCTCCGGCTTAATACAATTCTCGTCAGTGGCCACGTGCGCACCCAACTCTTCGAACATGCGCTTGAGACGTACGAGACCCTGTGACAGCTCGTCAATGTTCAGTGACTGCTGCGACGAATACTGTTGGGCGGTATAGTAGAGGCTTAATAAATTGAAGGTAGTCATCACGATTCGGCGTTGTTGCTGATAAATGATCTAAAATGCATTTTTAAATCTTAGCCAAAACAATATATAAAGTTAAGAGATCATCTTACCTCATTAGCCAAGCCTTTCACTAATTCAAGTTCTTGCCTATTTAATCGCTGCAAGTGTCCCCCCACCGCAGCACGCTGCATGCGATCGATGCCAGTGTGGCCGAAGAACTCACGCACCGAAATAGGTTTTCCGAAATCCAAATACATTTTGCCAAAGCGCTCATCGATTATTTTAAGCGCCTTAAAGAAGCCCTTCGTCGATTCCTTTGGCTTTGGCACGCCCAGCAGCTCATAGACGAATAGTTGCTCCTCCAGCACACGTTCGTACGAGACACTCACAGGCACAATGGTGATGTCCGGCACCTCACCGGTGAAGTAAGGCAGCAGTGCCATCGACAACAGTCCAATCTTCGGCACGAGTGCCTTGAAGTTGCGACTACGCGTGCCCTCGATGAAGAACTCGACGCCAATGTGATAGGATGCGACCAGCGCATACATGTACTCACGGAAGATGTCCCAGTAGAGTTCGTCGTTCGAAAAGGAGCGACGCATAAAAAAAGCGCCGGTCTTGCGCAGCATCGTGCCCATGCCGAACATTGATTGAAAATCTGAAATGAAAAATAATAAGAAACATGCACTAAAACAACACGGAACCAAGATTTTTGGTTTTGCCGTCCCATGCACAGAAATTTATGTCAAGAATCCCAGCCAACTACTCACCCATGCCCGCGGCAATTCCCGGAATTTCGATTTCGTAATGAAAACATATGTAAGACATCAGAATGAAGTCCATGTAACTGCGATGGCTGGGCAGATAAAGTACAGGATTTCGACCGAGTCCCTGCTTCACCTCTGCCATGCTGACTTCATTCACATAGATGCCGGTGCTGATACGTTTCCCAATTGCCGTTATGGCCACCCCACACCAACGTATTATCGGCAAATTGCGCTCCAGACCGATCTCGTCGATTATGGACCGCACCTGACGCTCGATTTCTTGCGGCGCACATCCGTCGGACTCTGCATATTGCTGAATTAACTCACGCACCTTGTCGCTGCGCAGCACATGTCGCTTTAGGCCCTGCGGATTGAGGTATTTGTCGAACTCGTATGCGACTTGTGGCTTGTACTGTTTGGTCATGCTGGGCTGTTTGCCCTCGGCTAGAATATTTTGAAAAGCTGTCATGTACCGCGCAGCTGGACTGTCAGATGGCGTCGATGAACCA
This sequence comes from Dryomyza anilis, assembly GCA_951804985.1. Taxonomy (NCBI): domain Eukaryota; kingdom Metazoa; phylum Arthropoda; class Insecta; order Diptera; family Dryomyzidae; genus Dryomyza; species Dryomyza anilis. The sequence continues at coordinate 27,341,077 of OX638132.1, read as the reverse complement.
GCATCACTGACAATGGCGGCGTCGTTGGCAAACTTCATAGTGTCTTCAATGCAAGACGTACATAAATTGTGTTAAAATATTCCAGAGATTCGTGTTGCGTTAAACTAGATAAATAAATTAAACAATGTTGAGTAAAAATGACTTTATACAACCATGATATGGTTTAAACTAACAGAACGAAGAAATTGTTGTGTGTGATTTCTTATCTACTATAATATTTTTAAATTATATAGTGCAACCAATATAGCAATGTTAATCAGCAAAGTTTTAACTGCTCATAAAATAATTAAGTACTAACAGTGTTAAATATGCATAACAAGGTGGCTGGCACTATTTAAAACCAACACATAATAAAAATGAAATGATTTTTTTTTAAATTTGTACATTAGACTGACAATTGATTGTCATGATGTCAAATCGAGAAAAGGTCAAACCATAAAAATTACCTAATAATAATATAATAGTTTGGCTCTACAGTCCTGTATGGAACTTCGGCCGAGCTCTCTCACCATGTTGAGCTGCGCGTGTTATATTTGTACTCAAAGTGGTGGGACCTACAGTTTATTGCCGAATCCGAACGGCGGGTGAGAGCTTTTCATAGGCAATGTTTTACTCTCGTAGGTTTGTCATTTACTGCCGAGAGGTAGCGCGGTATAGAAAAATGTTTCTATGAAAAGATGTTGTTAGCCCCAGTCCAGGCTCTAACCGGGGACCTTTCGGCTCGCACTCCAACGCACTAACCACGGAGCTACCGCGGCTACATAAAAATTACCTATTGGATTGAAAAATCGATGTGGAGTTTTCAGCGAAATTCAAATATGGAAAATGGACCTAAAAGTAGAATTTTGATACAAGACCATGTCAAAATGGACTTCAAATGACGTCGACCTAAAATAAAAACGAAATAAACGACATAAAATAACAAAAGTGAGTATAACATCTGTTAGATAATTTAATTATTGTATAAACCAACCATCAACGAGCACAATCGGATGATCTTTGGGTCATATTTTTAGTGCTAGCTTGAACGCAGTTTAAACTCCGTTTAATTAATCTTCTCATTAAATTAAACGACGCCTAATTTTGTTAGCAGTTTTTCAGTGTTAGTTTGAAATGAACACATACCAAGACAATACATATGGCACGACAGCTAATACAAATATTTCTATCGAATTTAACTTCTGGTAAATATCATTCACAATTAAATATATACAAAAATTGTTTCAGATTAATAACATTAATGTAACTTTAAATTTTAGCAACAGATTTTTGTAATGCATAGTGTGCAAAAATATAAAAATGTATAATAATTAAATTGTTGTTTGTTTTTCGACCTAAAATAGAGTTATTGCAAAAATATTTATATTAATTTGTGAAACATCGCAGCGACAGAAAATATTGAAAAGTGTTGAAATTGAAATTTTAAACGTAGTCCAAGCCTTCAGCATTGGTCTTTTAAATTAAGTTAAAACGACGGTTAAAGTTTACTAATAAAATCGATTCCGATTTTATTCGAAGTTTAACTACAAACTAAGTTCAACTAGCACTGAAAAACTGGTCCTTAGTATTTTTATTTTGACCAGTATTTAAAAAATCGATCCGAGTCACACACATCAAGAACAACAACAGTCAAAATTGAAACACTTTATAAAGTGTGATGCTGAATTTATAAATACTACAACTTATACTACTGAATCTGTATTTGTCCCTCGTTGTCTCGTTGGTAGCTTTTTCTTATTTTATTGAATTTTTAATTCAATTTTGAATTTGTCGATATGAGTATCGGATTATGCTGAAAACCGCCACATCGATTATCTTATCCAATGGAGTATTTTTAGGGGTTAACCTTTTCTTGATTTGAAATAATGAATTGTCAGTGTAATGTACATGGTTCAGAATATCTGTTAAAATATTTCAATAATAAAGGGTTTTTCAACAGGGACGCTACAAAAGTAGAGCGACAGGGACAGCAAACGACGCCATATTTCTTGCCGCTCTTTTGACATTTCTCTTCAATAAGGTTTGCCATTTCATGATGGAAAGATATATGAATTCGAATTTCGGTAGTAAATTTTAATAATTTCGACTCGTTGTTCGCTCGTATATCTTTCCATCATGAAATGGCAAACCTTACTGAACAGAAATGTCAAAATAGCGGCAAGAAATATGGCGTCGTTAGCTGTCCCTGTCGTTCTACTTTTGTAGCGTCCCTGTTGAAAAACCTTTAAAAAAAATTTTGTAGCGCTCTTATTGAAAAACCCTTTAAAAGAGTTTTGAATATGTGCCAAATTAAAGACGTGACTGCCAGATATAGTTTCGAAAAATGTATCAGAAACAAATTATTCACATAAAAATAATTAAATATATATATTCCAGTTAAAATATTCATCAGTAGTTAACTGACAAAAAGCCGATTGTAACTGTTAGAACAATTATGATTTAAATAATGTTTTGAGTGCTGTATTTGCTTAGTTCTTATCGTATAAATAACAAATTTCCATATAATATGTATTATGATCAGCAACTACTAAGCGGCATTCCTGATAAGACTAATAAAGCAATTAGCTTTTAATCGTGAAACAGCTAAAACAGACCGCGCCCGTGTTATTATTTCATGTTTTAAACATCTGCTATTTTTCATGAATCATGCAAAATTGATATATCTATAAAAAAAAGTGAGTGTACTCTGTTAGAATTATTAAACGTAATAAATGTTTGCAATTTACATATAATATCTACTGTTAAAGAATAACAATTAATTAATGAAAACCAAGTGAAGAATTTTCGATGTGCTTTCGCAGTGGACCAGATAATGTTTACTGTGACGTAAACGACGTAATGACCGCATTGCAAAATCTATGTTAATCTATGTCATTAACATAGTTAGAGAGTCACTTTTGATAATTTTAACTATTAATCATACATAAATTAATCAGCATATTTACCAATTCAAAAAAACAACATTTACAAATCGTAATTAAAGTATTGATTAATTTTCTTTATTTTACGTTTTGTTTTATTATCAGTAAAATTTCACTAAAAGTAAGAAAATATTATGACACATGCACCGCGCGTTAGTAATTTAAGTAGTTCAAAAATGTGGTGATATGATAAAATTTAAGTGAGTGATAATAACAATTAAACGACTCAAACGGTTGACTCAAACTTGGTACCGTTTGGCCAAACATTTTTGCGTTTATTCAATCATGTTATTTAGGCATAAAAGTTAAATAGCATTTTTGGAAATTATTTGGAGTTATAGAGGTTTTTATTATTATTATAAATATTATTATTATAAATAAATAATAGAGGTTTTTATATAGTTTTCATAATTAAAAAATCAAATATTCACAAGATATAATTTTTAAGTATGGGATATCGTTTCATTTTGCAACCCGCACTGCGCTATAAAGTTATGATTGTTATAACATATAATTACTGAAATTAAGTGAAAACAATTAAATTTTGTTTTCATGTTCATCAACATTTTGATTTTTATTAATGGTTTGGACAGCACTTGATGAATGGTAAAATGTAAAATGAACTTTAAAAGTATGAATATTTTTGTTTTTTTTTTTTGATGAAACAGTTCTTTTTTATGGATATTCACACCATTAATTTCCACTTATTCTGTTCGAAAATCAGGAATTCTGCTGTTTGTAAACAACAAACATAAAAAAAAACGTTTCTATAGAATTTCACATATGCTCAATTTTGAACTCACGGTGCCTGATGGTTCCGCAGAGAACAAACCAAAAATCCGAAAAAAAACAATTAAATAAAAAATTACATTCATTTCAAACACTCACAATAGGTTCTAGATACTACAGCAATCACGACAATATTTTATTCAGCTTCAATTTCGACAAATTCACCACAATAATCAGCCCAATCGAGAAACACGTCGGGAGAAATTTCCGATGAAATTGAAAAAAAGCAATCGTGCAACTCACATATTCGAAAATTTTCGTCGGAAAAAATCCATCGAGTTTCCCGTCGAGAGAAAATTTACTGTGAAATTTGCTCACATTTTATTTTTATGTAAAAACATGAAGTGTTACATCTTTTGTAATTAATTGCAGAATAAAAATAAAAAATATAAAAGAGAAAAACAATGTTGCGCTGTTTTATAAATGTTTCCCGTGCATTGGAAAACTCGATTAACGTTTATTTTCCGTCGGAAGCCGATGAGCTTCCGTTCATCGGGAATCTCGATTGGGCTGAATATTTTTTTGAAAGTACGCAATTTTACAAAAGAGGTTGGTTGCCCTTACTTGACATACAGCCGGCAAATGAAGTTTGCTTCAAACGGGAATCGGGGCAAACGGTGGCGCTTGGATCAATAAACATTTTAAAATTCGAAGCGGGAATATAAAATAAAATTCGTTGAACAAAGTTTTGATTTTCATACGTTGGTTCCTGGCGGAACCAGTGGACATTATTGTATTTTGTTTCTATTTTTTTTTAATCTCGTGATTTCAATTTTTCAATGCCGAAATACAGACATTGAAAAATAGTCCGGCATTGTCATGCCCAGAAAACCTAAAAATTCCAGAGGGATGTTTCAATTGCAATATAAAAATATGTATACGGTAAAACACACCATAATTATGCCATAGTACCCAATTCCGCCCTATTATTTTAAAACTTAAGAAAATAAAAAAGCTGGAGTTTTTAAAGTGAAATTTTAATATTGAAGAAAATAAAACTATGATGCATTTTTTGATATTCATAAATAGATATTTTTTGAAATTGGGCGATATTTGGTACTAAGTCGGAATTGTATTTAAATAGTATTTAAAAAATATTTTGTCTTTCACATATTTATTGTGTGTAGCCCTAAAAATCAATTGATTGATAATCAAAATATAGCATACTTTAAGGATCAAACCGAGTCAAGGCCAAACAATTCGATTTGTGCCAGTTATTTATTGCTATACACACCGTATGCAAATCAGCGAATAAATAAAACGTGCACAAACATTATCTGGTGAGATACGGACACCTATAGCCGGTTACTAAAAAAAACAAACAATATCACACCATAATAGTAAATAAAACCGAGTCGTTTTACTATACGTCAATTACTACAATTTAGATGTTAAAAATTTCATTAAATGCAAAGGTACAGCGAAGCATTTGCTATTTGAGTAATTAGATAAGTATTGCATCGCATGTATGTAGTAAATTATCTGGGATGGATGTTGTTTGGTTGCTGCGTAGAAAACGTAAATTAGAAAATGATATGCAATATAAATTAGGCCGTTGACACTGGCACCAATATTTAAATATATCCAAAAATAAATAAGGTGTTGTGCGTGTGTTTTAATAATTAATAAATTTAGTCATTTACATTAATTAATGATTTTTTCGCGAAGCACTTTCTATTTTTTGTTGTTGTTTATTTCACTTTCACGTACACATTCGCGTATACAATTCCATTCTTTTGTAATTTAATTTATTACACTTAATTGCTTACCTTAATATTTAACTTAGTATTTAAAAATATGTTGGAAAATAGCGCTAAATAACAAAATTCTGATCACAAAGCTTTTAACCTCATCATTGATTTGTTCAATGAGTCTCGGTGCTGTCGTTTGTTTGTTGTAATCAATGAAAAGTTCGAAAGTTTTTCGACATTCAGCTGCTGTCAGATGGTAACGCAGGGCCGTACAACAGGTTTGGCGAAAAATAGGCGCAGTATCTTTGGGGCTCCGTTTCTTTATATTATTATGAACAAACAAAAAATATATTAATGAATTGTTGTAAATTTTAATTACAAAATAAAACACTCTATAACCATAAAAAAACATGTTATAACCAGGGCAAGTTTTTTTTTGGCTTTTGCCAAAAAATGCCATTTTTACCATTTTTTCAATTATTTTGTAAATTTGCCAATTTTGATATACTTTGCCTAAAAATGCCTCTTTTACACTCTTGCAAACCTTTTTAAATATTATTTTCGATTTTCTGGCTGTATTAAAAAAATATATGACGCCCCCTTCTTGTGTAATTATTTTTGTATGTTCTTAATTTTGTGAATGAAATTTACGAAATAAATTTTAGACCATATAAAAGGGAAATCTATTATTGTCAACAAAAATAGTTAATTGAAATTTTTTAAAATTATTTTTGTTCCATTTTTACTGTTTTTTGTGCCATTTTGCTGTTATAACTATTTTGGAAATCTAAGAACTTTTAATATTAATAAATTACCTGAATAAATCGTCTCGTAAATATCAAATACGTTTGTGATAACCAAAAAATAACCTTTTGCTGTTTTGACTATTTGAAACAATTCTTCTACAAGTTTATGAAAATCTTTAATTTTTAAATTTTTATATATATTTTATTAAAAAAAAATAGAAATGCATGAATTTAATATGAATTAGTGTAGGTCATTATTTCAATATTTGTTTATTAAAAAAACAAATCAAACAAAATTTAATTCAATAGTTTTTCATTCGTTATTCAAAAAAACAATTCAATCATTAATAATATATCGAGTACTTAATAATTCAGTTGTTCGATATATTTTCATCACTATTGAATCAGTGTTTCCATCACCCAACGGCCAAATATAGCTAAAATTTCTCAAAAAAATGGATTTATTTTATTTAAATCACCCGATTATAAACTCTTTGGTTAAGTGCTTCATTTTTTAAATAATTTGGTGATTGGGCACTTAAATAATCCAGTTTAAGTGTCCTAAAGTACTTTAATATTCATTTGTTAACCACATTAATGCAAATATCATCTAATTGAAATCCACGTAACCTCAATGGGACTTTTTGAAACTACTCATTTTACAATATCATGTTTGAAAAAGGACACAGTTTATTCTACTGAAAATATGCAGTCATTTGTCTAATTAGTAAGAAAAAAGACACTTCTTGCTGCAAAAGGTTATAACACATTTAATGTTTGCTTTGGTTTCCAATAATTGATTGTAGTACTTGAGTCTGCAGTTATTTTTGAGTCTGTTGCCATAAAAGAAGTTCGATGTCTTATTTATTTTCTGTAATAAATAAAAATATAAATATAAATAAATATATATATATAATTTATTTACATTAAATACATAGAGTCCTTACCAATGTAGCGTTTAATAACGTGGATTATTACAATAAAAATACATGCGACAATTTTGAGTAAACACGCAGAATGACGTACAAAACGAACATGTTTGTATTCGTTTTCATTTTTTTTTACACAACGTCTATTATTATAGGAGGAAACCATTAAAACAACACTATTTATTCTATTTAAAATAAAAATATTGAAATATTTAAATTTATGGTATTGAATTTTTCAAATACTATTAAATTAATTAAACAACTTTTGATTTAAAAAGAAAAAAACTATAAATACATGAACCATAAGATCAATGATCGTACCATAAAGTACTTAATGGTACATTTTCTTCTGAGTGCAATAATCAATATTACAATTTTTTTTTCGTTTTACAAAAAAATATATATTTTAATTAAGTATTTAAATAAGTATGCATTGTGTATTTTTGAATATTCGCCATATGCAAATAAAAATCAAATAAAAAATAGCTAAAATGGCTAAAATAAGAAAGTGGCTAAATTTCCGGCTAATAGTACTTTCAGAATTTAATTGCGAAAAAATTACAAAAATGGCTAAATTTAGCCATAAAATAGCTGCTTTGGCAACACTGATTGAAACACTTGAAAGTTTTTGAAGAGAAAGCAAAATACAAGACGAGTGCAAAGTTTGCGGTACACTTCAAATGTTTTTGCTGTGTCAAGTTTATTTCGCAACGTTTAATTTAATTTGAGATTACAGTTTTGTTGCAGACAGAAACCTGCAGACATGGCAATTCAGTGGAAAACCGTAGGAGACACCTTGATTGTACTCGTGCATTTGTTGACGGATTGGTTCCTGGAGTTTGCATTGGGCTGGTATTTGGGACCGCGAAAGAGTTGTTCACCACCTGTGGCAATCGAGCAGGAGCGCATCATTACAAAGAGCGCCGTCGAGCTAGCACAGTTGATACGCGAACGCAAACTGAGCTCCTACGACGTGGTGAAGGCATTCATCGATCGCTCCACCCAAATTAATCCGCAAATAAACGCCGTGGTTGATGGTCCGTTCCATGAAGCTCTGGTAGAAGCCAAGGCGATAGATGCGCGTCTAGCGGCAGATGAAATTCCAGCAGAGGAACTCGCTACGAAACCATTTTTGGGAGTGCCCTTCACTACCAAGGATAGCACAGAAGTAGCGGGTAAGTTGTACACGTTGGGTCTGGTTGCGCGTAGAAACACACGCGGCACCGAAGATGCCGAGTGTGTGAAGCTGATGAAGCAGAGTGGTGCCATCATTATTGCGACCAGTAACGTACCCGAAGTAAATAAATGGATAGAATCGCGCAATATGCTTATTGGACAAACGAACAATCCGTACGACTTCAGACGTTCGGTTGGTGGATCATCGGGCGGCGAAGGTGCTTTGGTCACCGCTTGCTGTACTGCATTCGGCTTGGGCACAGACATTGGTGGCTCGATACGCATTCCATCGTTTAATTGCGGCATTTTTGGACATAAACCTACGATGAATGCTGTCAATATGCGTGGTTGTACATTTCGCACCGGCAAAGAAAAACGGACAATGGTAGCGGCCGGTCCCATGACACGCAGTGCTCAGGATCTGATGCCTATATTTAAAGTGATGACGGGGCCAGTCATGAGCAAGAATTTGAAGTTGGACGAACGTGTCAATTTGAAGAAATTGCGATATTTCTATGTGCCATGTAATAATATGCGCCTTTGTAATCCGATCGGTAAAGATGCACAAATGACGATGTACAAGGTGCGCCAGCACTTTTCATACCTGAGCGGCCAAGATGTACAACTTGCGAACCTACCAGGCACTGAGATCACCAGCAAACTCTGGCGCTACTGGATGCTGCAAGAGCCGGCAAACTTCAATAATTTGTTAGGAAATGGCGCCGAACTGAATCCAATTGTAGAGCTCTTTAAAAAACTTATTGGTCAAAGTGAGTTCACATTGGCTGCCATTTACTCACTTCTTGATGGCTTGTTGCCAAGTAAGCACGAGCAATTTTATAAGGAGGCTACCGTGAAATGCCAGAAGGCATTGAAGGAACTGCTCGGCGATGATGGTGTGCTGTTCTTTCACAGCTCACCGCGCACTGCGCCATTCCATTACTATCCATTAATGAAAATTATGGACTTTAGCTATTTTAGTATTTTTAACGTTTTGCATGTGCCAGCCACACAAGTGCCCATGGGTCTCAGTGCGGATGGCATGCCACTCGGCATTCAAGTGATTGCGTCCGAAATGAATGATCGTCTCTGTATCGCAGTTGCTGAGGAATTGGAGCGTACATTTGGTGGTTGGGTGCCACCATTTACAGTCAAGCAAAATTAATATTCATATACGTATTTATATTGATAAACTTTTTCGATATTCTGCATTCAAAATGCAATCGAAGTAAAACAAATTAAATTGGTGATTGCTATGTATAATAAAATATTTGATAATTTTTTGTAACCTTAACAGAATTATTACCTGTTAGGCTAAAAGATATAATTTTAATAAAATTTATATCCACATAAAAGATTAAGGAAAGATATTGTTTTAATTTAGAAAAGGAACGCTTTGTAATTTGAAAATTCGATTGTGTTTTCTTACTATTCCCCTAACCAATTTTGGAGTGGTCTGCAATTGTAGTCATAAAGAAAATCCATATTTGAGTGTGAGCACATTTTTCCTACATATCTTGCGGCACAGCTAAGAACTCATAAATGAGTCGTACTTAAGTATATTTTCGGAGATGTCTAAAATATTAGACATTACAAACTGGTATCTAAATACCAGAAAAATAGACCCATACAAAAATTGTTTCAGAGCTCTCAAAAAAAAACGTTCTTTAAAGCACTCTGAATATTGATCTAATAATAATTACAAATGCAGTCAAAATAAATTTTAAATTATAATATCAAATACACATAATGTAGTAAATTTGACTACATTAATGTTTGAGTGTACGATGTTCGACTCATTTATGATATTTTATGTATTTTTAAAGATGCGAAAACTTCTTTTCATGTAAGGTTTTTTTTAACAGGGACGCTACAAAAGTAGAGCGACATGGACAGCAAACGACGCGTTAGACGGTTTTGCAGTATCGTCGACGATATGGAATTCGAACGCTTAACTGGATATTGTGAAAACGGCCCTAATAGAAATATTAAGAGTCTCATAAATGTGAGGGTTATGAAAAAGTAGAGTATTTCGCACAGATTTCGGATGCAGTGTTGGCATCGTTTAAGTGTTTATATCAGTGCCAAAAAAGTATAACTCATGATGAAATCGTGCATAAGCATTGAGACGAAAGCATATTTTAAAACGTTTTTATTAGCTCGCTTTTTTGTCTGTCTGTTCGGTACAAAATTTACAATTGATTTTAAACTAACTTCCCGATGAGCTAGATGAGCTTGAAATTTTTAACATTGTATAGAACCGGATGACAATGCAATATTAACAAATTGCTTTCGTCCGGTTTCGAATTGTTAATACCTGGACATTACGCATATTTTAACCACCCAGGTATTACATGGGCTTTCGAGCGTCCAGGAACTCGAAAATACTCGTATGTAATCGTGAGCTCTGATTGAAACAGCCGGATGAAATTTCCGATGAAACAGCCTCTGGAAAATTTGCATTTATGTTGTTCATTGCTGCTGCATATTTTTTGTGATTCTTGTTGAATGGCCACATGCAAATAAAAAATATATTAGCAAAATCTGTCGTTTATTTTTTTAATCGTTACCTGTGTTTATCTTTAAATGTTGATTTATTGTTTCCTTTTTATTTAATTATTTTTCTATGTGACAGATTCGCATTCTTGAAAAAAAAAATTAAATACTATTTTTATTAACAAGAAGAATATCTTAGCATTATAAACGATGTTGTAATGTGTTTCAACTACATGTGTTATAAGAATCTTGTTGCAACAACAGGAATGCTGATCTTGTTAATAGTACAACAATATTTTTTTGGGTGTATGATCTATTGTATTCTTATGCCTGGTCACTATATTTTTTTTGCACATACAGCGTAGGTATATAAGTACTCTAAATTATAAGTTTCATTAATCTAACTCTTCAATTTTTGAAGTAGTAGGGATTTCAACAGACAGGGATTTCAACAGAGGGATTTCAACAGACTTTACGACCATTTCTTATCGAACTGCTATATCAGCATTTTATTTTAGCACTGTGGGTATTGATGTTTTGAAGCAGACACCTCATAAATCGATAATACGGAAGAACTATTCCAACACTAATTATTACTATTGTTTCTTAACCAGCCCTGTTGCAACAGCTGTTTTTGACATTTCATTTACAACAATAATAAATAATGTGATAACTGCAAATGCTGCGCCGCAATCTTCACCAAAACAATGAAATATTCCACCATTTACATTAAATAAAATGTTAAGAAATACTCAACATAATTTGCAAGCACTTGTGAGAAACTTCAGTTTGAATCTGCCAAGATGTGCTGCGAAAAAGTCGACGAGTGATAGGAAGCGCCCGGATGAGGACATATGGTCGGACGCATCCATAAATGCAGCCTATTTGTCGCGTACAATGGGTTCGTAATAATGCTTATAATTTGTTTCGTCATTTTCAGTTTCACATTTGAATAGGTTCCTCGTATCGTCGATGGAACGACATACTGGCCAAGCATCCTCAACTGAGATCTGTCTATCGCAAAGACATTGAAAATGCAGCGGAAACGCTTAAAACCCTAGAATACAATTTGACGGAAATAATGTCCAGACCCATGATCTTATATCACAACTCGCTGACGCTTGTTAATCGTTATCGCGTGCTGCGCGAAGTTGGCTTCAGACAGATTTCCATATCATTGCTGGCCAAGTACATTGCTGTGTTAAACAAGTCAGTGATGCTGCTGAAATCACACGGCTACATACCATTTGCAGATGATGTACGAACCAATCTGACATCCTGCTTCACCGATGTCAGCCTCGATATTCCGAGCAACTTTGAGTTCGATGAAAATGTAGCACTGAAGGTGTTACGGCAACAAGTCATCAACATATATCTGCGTCAACGGCTGGAAATGAGCAACGCCGACATCGAAAAACTTTGGAAAGTCTACGGCCGTTTGCGCCACAGAAGTTTTCGATCGGTGCAACAAATGATCAAAATGTTGCTGGAGGATTTGCAATTCCCAAAGGAACGAATCATAAAGAATGCCTACCTGTTACATGGAGATGCAGACAACGTTCGGCGCATACTCAATGAAATCAAAACTATTGATGGGCAAGATGTGCGCGACATTGTGTACAGACGCCCAAAGATACTGATGACCACCTGCGATTCGTTGCTCAAGACACTGGAGCATGTCAAGTCATTTGGTATTGGCGAGGATGCTGTGGTACGCTGCTTGGAGGTGCTGACGTTGGGACCAGATACAGTGCTAGAGCGACTGCAGGACTTGAATCAGATCGAGGAATTCCAAGTGCTTAATACTAATCCGCGAGTGTTGCGACTAGTACACTATCAGAACAAGGCGCGACTGCGACTCGAATATCTGAATCAGCTGAAAGTGCGATGCGCCTCGTTACACATACTGTCCTGTGGATCGGATGCTTTTGCAAAGTAAGTAAACTAGGTCGTTTTAATCTCTGTATAAATTACTTCATACAACTCGCATAGATTTGCTCGCGATGGTTCAGATCGCACGAAAGGACGGGACATTGTGGTATATCTGGGAAGTGTCATGCACAAAAATGAAAATCCAATACGTGCTATGCTATCGCGTCACCCCAACTGGTGTCACATACCAGCCATACATGTGAAACACTGCTATGATTTTATAATAAGTAAAAAATTCTATGCGGAGGATATTTACCAGAACATTCATCTACTGTTGTATCCCATGTATGTATTAGTCGTTAATACTGGCTACGTTGGATTACAAATTAAATTTACGTTTCCCTGATCTATACCACTTTAAATATTACTTTTAACTAGAAAACGCATCGACGAAAAACTACAGCAGCTTCAACAAGAGGAATTTCTTGAGGAAATGCATTTAAATGTAATGGACATGCGACAGCTGAACAACAGCAAAACTCTAACCTTGGTTTTGTACTTGATTGAATGTGAATTTCATTTCACAGGCGATGGCATTTGGACTGAACAACACTCACAGCACGTAGAGAACTTTCACAATCTGCTGCCGGACTTCCCCGAGAGTCTTAACAAAGTGTACAGATATGGTGTCAGACCGGCCAGTCCAACCCTGACGGAGACGGTGCACGCGCAATTTTAATTTACGCATATAAATAATTGTCTTTTTTTATCACTGGTTAAATAAATGCCACTGTTTATTATGATAGATATTTTGATTATTGTTGTACTGTTTCGACTTTGACGCTCTCGTCTGTGGATGCATCGTGCGTCACCGTTATGGCCGAATGTTTGATTGAGCAATTTTTAAGTTTGTCCAGAATTTCCTTGTATGCAGGTGAAATCGGTTTCTGCACTACCTCACGATACGTATACTCTTCGTCCTCGTTCAGCTGTATTTTATTGAAATTAATTATTTTGGAATTAAATAAAAATCAGCGGTTCTTACATTCAAGCTGTACGACATGTCCGAGTCGAAGCCGCGCAAGTCTCCGCACACCACAAATGGTACTAACTGCCGGTTTACACGCGAATCGGTCGCCTCTACTATGATATCCACATCGTCCACCATGGGGTTTATCATTTGCGGTATATAACCTTCGGGGCATTGATAATTCTGGCACACAACGAACGCCTCAATGCTCGAGTTGCGCGAACTGGCTGGCTTTGCAATGGATACTTTTTCGAAAAATATTCTAAGCTGAGAATAGAGTAGACTGGTGTCCTTGCCGCGAAATATCTTGGCTACAAAGTTGCCGCCCGACATCAGCACATGCGTTGTTATGCTAAGAGCAGCCAAGAGCAGTTGGCTTTGTATATACTCGTCGATGTCATGCAATCCGGTGACATCGGGCGCCCCATCGCAGATCACTAACTGAGCCTTTTGGTCGCCACCGAAATGATCAATAATGGCGTTCGCAGTACTAAGTTTAGTGATGTCACCCTGCAGCTGTGTGACTCCAGGCAAGGGCGCCATAGCCTGAAGATCCACTGCTATGATTTTCACCTCCTCCGATTTGCGGTTCTCATACAGACGCTTGGACAGCACCTGTGACCAGCTGCCGGGCGCCGCACATAAGTCCACAGCGCGTGTTACATCTTTGGGAAGAGAGTAAAATATAATAATTGCTTGAGTTAGTAGAAATTCTTACAATTAGAAAAATTCCAACACGAGTGTACATACCATTGAGAATGTGGAATTTTTCATCGATTTGCAGAAGCTTGAATGCACTGCGTGCACGCCAACCTTCCTCCTTGGCCAGACGATAGTAAATGTCACGTTTATCTTTGGAAGTTTTTCCCATACTTTAAATATTATGTGGTTTAATTGAAGTGTAAAATAACAAATTAACTTAAATTGCAAATGAGTTAGTTCAAAAAAAAAGAAGAAGAGCAGCCGCAACACGAAACTAAACTTCACAAGTCCACCCGTTATCGATTAAAAACGTCAAAAGTCCACCTGGTATCGATATCGATATAATAATCAAATCATTAAAACGAGGGCGAAACTGAAAACTTAGAGCAACAACATTCCAGCAGTTTTTGAAGTGCCATGAAAATCTATATGAGTACAATTTGTAAATTTATTTTTGATAAATATGTTATATTAGCCGGTTTTTTTGGCATTACTATGAACGCTTAAAAGCATGGTTGAAGAAGTATATACAGGTTAAGTCATCTTTCAAAATTCAGTCTCCATTTACTTTTTTTCGAAAACTGTTTGAAAGACAGAAAAATTTAAAACAAAAATTTAAAAAAAAAATTAAAACAAAACATCTGCGCATTGTTTACAAAAATTCAAAAAAAATATATATATAATTCAAAATTTTAAAATAAATAAAACTAAACAAATTGTTAATTTTTGAAATATTTATGGCTTCAGAAGAAACCACACTAATAAAAAAAAATGATGAAGTGAATTGGTGCAGTGAAATTTAAATAAATTCGCGAAGTTCAAATGCAAAACACACTGTTTTCTTTCTTAACCTTAAAATAATGTTAAAAATTACAATAATATTTTGTATTTTTAAATTTTTTTTTCATGACATTCTCAACACTCGGTGTGCCAAAAAACTGTCTAAATAAACTAACCTGTAGATACTTCAACCATGCGTAAAAGTATTTAAAATTTTTGTAAATATAAAATACGAAAAAATTTTATATCACCTTTTTTTAACCTTGCTGCCCGTTACGTTATTTTGCGTCGTTCTTTATGAGTTATAATGTATTGTATTTAAATTTGTACCCATTTTTAGAAATTATAGTTTAAATTTTATAAAAACCAAAATAAAATAACTCAATTTTTTTCTAATGTGACAGTTTTAAAGTTTATACATGTTCATTAGTATGTGTCTTAATAATTTGGACATTTTTCACTCATTTTTGTCATTAGCCCATACTTGGCTCTGCTGATTATATGCAATTAGTCCTTAAATTGTTTAATTCACATTTTTAAAATAAAAGTCCCGGCATCGGATTTTATGCATAAGTTAGTAAAATGATATTATAATTGGACTTAACGAGGGTTTACTGTATATTGTCTTCTGTAAATATATAAAACGAACAGAACTACTTTCGACGCCACCACCAAAGAGTCCACCGTCTGTCAAAATAATCGCCAACACGTGTGAATAGTTATTTTTCTCGCGTCGTCTAAGTATTTTTTAATTTATTAAGGATTTAAACAAAAAAAAAAACATGTCCCTAATGAGAATTCGGTAAGGAACCATTACATATAATTTATTATTATCCTTGCCTTAAAAAAAACGTATTTATTTTGCAGTAAACCAAAAACCCGCAAGGGTAAAAAAATCCTAATGGCCAGGGAGCCCCAATTAATCGAGTCTTCGCGTACCATGCTTTTCCTGGACGGTCGTAAATGTGGTGGCGATGTTAAGCTTTGCATGAAGGACTTGCAACAGTTAAAAAAACCATTAGTGAAGCAACTACATCGTAATAACGATATCACGCCCTTTGATGATCCCTCTTCACTTGAATTGTATGTAACAGAATTTTGGATCTTAGACAATTATTAACTCTTTCTATTCCAGCTTAACGATTAAGAATGACTGCGCATTGTTTGCATTTGGTTCTACTTCGAAGAAACGCCCCAACAACCTGGTGTTGGGCCGCATTTTCGAAAATGAAGTACTTGACATGGTTGAGCTGGGCATTAAGCAGTATACGGCAATGCCAGAGTTCAAAAACGATAAGATTGGAGCCTGCGTTAAGCCATGTCTCATCTTTAATGGACCCAAATGGAATCAAACAGAGGAGCTGCGTCGTTTGCGAAACCTGCTGATCGACACATTCCAAAAGGATAAAGTAGAGGCTATCCGTCTGCAGGGCATCGAGCATGTAATGAGCTTTACTTGCACCGAGGACATGACCATTTACTTGCGTTCATACAAAATGTTGCTTAAGAAATCGGGACAAAAGACGCCACGCATTGAACTGGTTGAAATTGGACCATCAGCCGATTTCTCAATTAGACGCACGAAAATTGCTTCAGAGGATCTATACAAACAGGCGCGTAAACAGCCTAAAGAACTCAGAGTCACCAAGAAGAAGAACATCAGCCGTGACGGCCTCGGCAATACGCACGGTCGCGTGCATATGGGCAGACAGAACGTCACAAAGATACAGACGCGACGCGTCAAGGGTCTCAAAAAGAGTCCAGAGGAAAAGAAGGCAGACAGACAAAAGAAGAAGGTGGCACTTAAAGCGGCAGCCAAGGAGGCTTTGGCCAGTGCTGAGTAGATATTAATTATAATTTTCTTATGCGTATAATGGATGATAAATTTTTAATAAACAACAAATAGTTTTACAATAGAATTATTGGATTATTATTTAATCGGACCACCCTCAATGTATAGCGTCAACAATATTTTTAATGCGTCTGCTTCGCGACTCAAGCAGTGCATCCTCCAGCACACGTATGATATGCACCAAGCTGTTCAAATCGGTCTGCACCAACATATCTTTGCGATTACGTCTCTCCTCGGCGTGTATGGGATCTGTGTTGCCCACTTCAATAAGATCTCTGTTCTCTTGCTTTGGCTCCATGTGCAGATACAGTTTCATCGTAACGAAGACATTACACTGACGCAGCAGTGCTCGCGACGCTACTCGCACTTCTATGCGCCATTCCAAGTTGACCAAACGATAGGCGCGTATGTAGGCTGACTTGATGGATCCCTCGATAAAGCGCCGCTTACTAGACACAAATTGACTTAGTATGGCTACGGTGTCATCGTTAAAACCATCGGCTTGCAACTTGCACACGTCCTGCTCGCTTGCATTGGCTTTAGTTGCATCGATTAGCAACGATATAAGTGCTTCGACTGTTTGACGTATTGCGCTTGAGCTGCTCATATATTTGCTGGCCATCAACTCATAGCGCTGGTTGTTAGGTCCATTTGTGAGATACTCAAATGCCGACTTGCACAATTCCACAACATCCTCCGGTGTGCGATCGTACAATAATTTTAAGTGTTCCCGCTGATCGTTTTTCAAATAGATGGACATTTTCTACTTTTTGCTGTTCCCGATATAGATTATTTATGATTATACTTTGCACAATCAATTAGTGTTTGTTAAAAACATTTTAAAGTGAAGAATATTTCATCAATAACAACAAAACACGGGAAACTTCAAAAGTGCACTTCGAATTTTCGGAACTACAAAATATCACTTCGAAAATATTATTTCGATGTATAGTTATCGAATGTCGAATAATATTAGATAAAATTTTTTTATGTTCGCGGACAATTCATCGTATCACAATTCATCGAACACAATTCATCGAACACAATTCATTATATGCACAATTAATCGTATAGACAATACATCGTATGCACAAGTAACAACTTATGTGTTCAATGAATTGTGATACGATGAATATTCCGGTTCCCATTTTTCATAGTATTTGTTTGCAATATTTTAATTTTTTGTTTTTAACAAAATGATAGTTATAATTTTAAGTCGTTAAGTTATCGAATATCGAAAAATATTATATATAATAATATATATTCGATGAATATGATACGATGAATTGTGCATACGATGAATTGTGATACGATGAATTGTTCATAAGATTAATTGTGCATACGATGAATTGTTTACGATGAATAGTCCGCGAACCGAGTTTTTTTTGGATATAAGTTACTTCAATAAAATTATTGAAGATTTACTTGGCCAATCTTTCGATTATAACGCCATAACTAAAGTCTGTTTAATTGATTTACAAAGTAATTTTATCTACACTTTATGAGCCTTAGCAAGGAAACCGTTCGCGTCACAAAAACTGTAAATGTGTTTGACTTATAAAACGGGATTACTCCCGTTAACTATAAATGACATCGCCGAACGAGAACAGTCGAGAAGACAACCGAACAGTTCAAGTTCTAGAAGGCGAGTGGCGAACCGAGTTTTTAATTCTTTTGATATCGCAATAATTTTGCGATTTCTATATCAGTCGATGTTTTTGTATTTTTGGTGGACTTTCGAAATTCGAAGTAGACGTTTGACAGTATGTTTTCTGTCTGTCCGTTCGATGTGGACATGACAGTTTAACAGCTGTTGAGGATACATTCAAAAACAAATAAAATACATTTGTTTGTTAATTGGAAAATTGTGGAATTCTATGATGGAGTTTGACAGTCCGGATGTGGAAAAAGACTTTCCCGGTTTGTATGCCTCTGAAACTGGGGACAAAACGAAAAAAATAAAGGAGGATAGTGATTGTAAGAACTATTACATTAATTAATGAAATATTTTCAATTCGAAACATACTTAGACAGTGATGGCGAACATGACAAAGTGAGCAAGAAGGAACTGCTTATCGGCCGCCGCAAGGAGAAAAAAGACAAGAAGGATCGTGGCTATGCGGCCTTGGAGGGCGAGAGTTCGCCGGAAGAGGACATAGATGCCAAGTAAGCACATATAATTGGTTGGAAATTTGGCATAATACATAATACATTTGTGTTTTCTACTGCAGGAGTCCTTCTAAATCTAAAAAATCAAAGGCCTTCAAGTTTACGAGCTCCAAAAGCAAGGAGAAGCGTGAAAAGTCGCGCGACAAAGAAAAGTCCGAAAAGGATGTACGCGAAGAAGATAAAATGAAGGAAAAGGATAAACCGGACAAGGAAAAGGATAAAAAAAAGGACAAAGACAGAAAGGACAAGGACAAAAGAGAAAAATGCAAAGACAAGGAAAAGGAGAAAAAAGATAAAAAGACCAAACAGCCAAGTGTATCGGAGGAAGTGCTCGAATTAGGTGATGTGCAACCAGTGTTTGGTGTGTCGGTCAGTTTGGCCACGGAGCGCAGTCGTTGTCACGATGGGATCGATCTGCCGTTGGTGGTGCGCGACTGCATCGACTATCTGCAGGAACATGCGCTGAAAACTGAACAAATTTATAAAGTTGAGCCAGTCAAAACCAAACTGCAGCAGTTCAAACGTTTGTACAACAATCATGAGAGTCAGCCGTCAGATGAGCTGGATATTCCGACTGCCTGCGGACTGCTTAAATTATTTTTGAGGTATTTATAATGCCATAAGATTTTTTCTAAAACAGAAGTATAAGTATACTCATTTTCTATCTAATTTATTTTAAATTTGTATATATGTAATATAGAAACCAGTCAAAGAACTATAACCATTTTGAGAAATACAAATAATAAAGGTTTAATTTATATATAAATTAACAATCTTAGTAGATTATGACACTGAACTCTGAATCCTTAATACATTTGTTTAAAAATAGTTATAATTTGAAGGTTATTTGTACTATAGAAACGATATTAATTTCACTATATTCATATTTTTTTGTTGTCTAATTATGAGGAAAAAAATAAAATGTTTTTTTTTTAAATCCGAATTTTAAATTCTCGAATAACTGCAAAAATTTGTAATATTTTTTAGAGAGTTGCCCGAACCCATACTCACAACCGACCTAATTGCTCGTTTCGAGGAGGTGGCCTCACATCCGCAAGTGACTAAACAGCAAGAGGAGCTGCAACAACTCCTGGAACTGCTGCCCAATTGCAATAAAACATTGCTCTCTTGGATTTTGCTGCACTTCGACAGTGTGTTGGTGCACGAGAAACTGAACAAAATGAATGCGCAATCCCTGGCGATGTTGTTGAGTCCGCCGTTGCAAATGTCTCATCGGCTACTCGTTGCGTTGCTCTGTCATTGTCCCAACTTGTTTGCAGACGTGCAGCTAACTAAGTGAGTATTTAGCGCAAATAGTACTATCTAGGTTTGTCGTTGTCAAGATAGGTGGAGATAAGAGTTTGGTATAAACAAGTTAAAATAAGACAAAAATGATACGCGTGCATTACGATGTCTACCAATCGCAATAACAGACGTTTTTCTGATGCTGTGCGTTTTATTGTGAAGTGAGCCTGGCGTATTAAACACTTTTTTATTACATCTCAATTTAATTATTTCCAGATATATACCACCTATAACAGCGTCCAGTCCCAAATTGCCTGATACGGCAGATGACATTTTAATCGAGCTGCGCAAACAAGAGAGTCTGCTAACGCAAATACACGCCGAAATGAATGCTGGCTTTGTGTCGAAAAAGCGCGAGGAACAGCTGTGGGAAGTGCAGCGCATTATTACGCAGCTTAAGCGAAAACTGCGCAGTTTTGAGAAAAAACATGAGAAATCATTGGACGAAACAAATACATCTAATGCGCATGATACGGTAGATGCGACTAGAAACATTGCCACATGCATTAGAAGACAGTCTAAACTTAGCTGTTCCGATGATGAATCCGTTAAAACAGTTACTATGGTCTCCACCGAATCTGCAGCCACCACTGAAACAAAGAATACGCCACAAGAAGTACCACCAGATGTGCCATCTATAATACCAGAGGAACACCTGAACGAAGATAACAAAGCCTCTGCAATGCCAGACGATGTGGCCTTGGAGGCCGTTCAACATATTGAAGGCCTCTACATAGACGAGGAGACTGGCATCCTGATGTTGCCGAAAACACACCCCGACTACAAAGCACTTATACGTCTGCAGTTGGAGAATCAGGAGCTCATTGCATGGAAAAAACAGCTGCAGACTCGCATTGGTGTCGAACGTGCAGAGATTTTACGTTTGAAGCAGTTACATCAACAACAGCTGCTAGTTGCTAGCAATTGCATTCTCACGGATGATGCTGTGGTTTGCGATGGCGATTATGAAAAAGTTATTGAGAATTATATACGCGAAAATGCACTGCTCGAACATAAGAAAACAATATTAGCAAAGGAGATTTTTGAGGAACGGCGAGAGCTGTTGTCGCTGGAAGTCGAACTGGCAATGCAACAGTTGTAACATAATATAAGCTCTATCAATAAGTTTTGAATTATATTATATATGCTCATGATATTAACATCCATAATACTCTTTACCATATTACATTTAATGTAACGAATTAACAATTAACTAATTTAAATTTAAATTTACTTCATCAACGAACAAAAATACAACATTTCTGACGAATGTTTATATGTTGATTATAACTAATTATTGTACTAAAAGTATTATATTAAATTGAAATTAAAATTACAAATCATAAGATTATTGCGATACTGCTCTCGAATCAGAAAGATTTAATAAAATACTATTTCAACCGAAAATTTATAGGTAAAACACAATTCATGCATTGAATTCTATGTTTTTGATTTCAAAACTTTTATAGGATTTTTGCAAAGAGAGAACTTTCATATGCTGCCCCATTAAATATGTGTACCTGATTAAAAGTTTTCATTTTTCTACTGCATCATTAGAAAATATTATCACACACTGTCTATAAAACTGCTGATTTTATTTGCCACATTGTTAACCATTTCTTCAATTTCCTAAGATACATATTCTAATAAATTTTACTTTTCTATTTAGTTATGATTATAACTTTTGAATTTGAGGCATATCGAGAACGATATATTGTTCTATACCGCGCTACCTCTCGACCTATAAAAACTTCTCACCCGCCGGTGAGACCTTCAGTTTAATGACGAATCCGAAGCATTAAACAGAAGGTCTCACCACTTTGAGTACAAATATAAAACGCAGAGCTCAAATATGAAAGAGATCGGCCTATGTTCTTTATGATTGTACCGCCAAACTATTATTATATTATATAAAAAATTATTTTATTTTTACGGGGTGGGGTGATATTGGTATATCTTCATATTCATATCTAGAAGTTTTTTTTTAACTTGAAAAACAGTTTGTTCCTTCTATCTTTTTATACCCTACACTAAGAGTGAAAGGGTATATTCAGTTTAGTACGCCGTTTGTAACACCCACAAGGAAGCATCTCCGGTATGGAAAGGTATATATATTCTTGATCAGCATAACCTCCTGAGTCGATTTAGCGATGTCCGTCTGTCTGTTGAAATCGCTACTAAATCAATTGAGGAGTTAGATAAATGAAACTCATAATTTAGATTACTTATATACCTACGCTGTATGTAATTGGGCAGATCTGTTCATTGTGACCTGTGATCTGACCATTTATATTCACATACCTCATATTAAATTTACATCTACAGATCAATTTTTACTGTATACGTGCTTAGATAAACTTTTTTGGTCCATTATATATTGAAGTCATGCTCAAATACATGAAAAGTAATATTTTCCGCCGATATGACTTGTGGTTCCCAACAAAAAAAAAACTCGAAATTCGGTACACCTACCCATTTGTAAATATGGGTATCAAATGAATGGTAATTCTTCAGCGATTAAAATTTTGTAAGTATTCTCAGAATTCGTATACCCTGGTGACCAATATACCACTTTGAATGGTAACCACACATATGTGTAGGGTATTTTTAGTCGGCTTAGACCGACTATAATTTTAATAATCCTAACTCATAATAACACCTACTTTAAAATTTCCCATGTGATCTAATCTTCCCAACTGGTTTTTTTTTAGGTTCCAGGGGGCCAATCAACTTAATTTGATTAAACTTATTTTTTGAAATGATACTTTTAATTATTTTTGACATACTGGATAGAAAAAATTGTTTTCTAAAATTCTCAATTTTAAATATATTTGAAAACCCTGTATTGACTTCTCTTTGTTTATTAAGTATGTTTTGTTCCAGCGGTTCGAACGGGGTAGTTATAAATGTAGTAGAACTAAAAAAACCCGTGCGTGAATGTGATTAATTTTAAAAATTCTTTCGTGAGCGTGAGTCAAAACACTCAGATGGGCAGCTTAAATTTGATCATACATATTTTAATCAAAGTGAGTGCTCTAATTTAGTAACATAGCGATGACTACCATATGGTTTTGATCATAGACCATTTTGATCAACATTTAAAAAAAAAAGTTTTTATTTATATTTATTGCACAAATTTTTCGATATTGGCAACCCTAATCGCGAAACGCTAATTTTTTGCAGCAACACTGACTGAGCTGTCAAACGAAAAATCCATTTGCTTTTTTGCTTAACCTTCCGAGGCACAGAGAGGTCGATCCGTTCCGAGCATTTCACGGCAGTAAATTTTGCAAATCGCAGAAACCGCTAATTTCACTGTAAGACAAACAAAAACTTTAGCAACATGTTGAAGCAAGTGACCAAGCAAATGGCTATCCAGTCCATGAGGAGCTTCTCCACCAGCAAACAAGTAAGTTTTATGGGACTGGCGAAAAACTGCACAATGTGCAAAAGCTCTGCGAGTGGGTGCCGTTGCACTGAAGTGCTGTGGCAGCAAGAGCACGATGCAATGTTTACGTAACCATTGAAAATCATTTAATGATTTGTACTTTTTTTGTTACTATTTTTTTATTGTTGTCGTTAATCATGCAATAGTAATTTTACATAATTAAAAATATTTTTGTTTGCAAAAAATTTCAGAACAATTTCAAGGTTACCGTCTGTGGTGCCTCTGGTGGCATTGGACAACCTCTCTCGTTGCTGTTGAAATGCAACCCATTGGTCACCGATTTGGCACTCTTCGATATTGTGCACACACCCGGAGTTGCTGCTGATTTGTCGCACATTGACACCAAGAGCACCACCGCTGGTTTCATGGCTGCAGAACAATTGGGCGATGCCTTGAAAGGTAAGTGTTCTATTAGGCGGCAAGTGTTTGATAACATATGCTAGTGTTTTGTAAAGCTTTTATGTATATGTGGCAGAGCAAAAACCCCAGTTGGAAAACAATATTTTTTGAATATTTTTGAATTATGTAAAAAGAGTACGCAATAATTTGTCAAAATTTAATTAAAATTGAATCTTTGTTTTTTTCCCATAATAAATGGGTACAAGATAAAATATTGATGTACAGTCATTAATTGTTTATTTTAAAGTACCTATCATACCTACTGAAATCAATTTTAAAAAATATATCCTAAAAATAATAAATAGTGAGGTCTCTTTGTTGCGTGAAATATTTATGACGTTTTTTTTTATAATTAATGCCGGTACTTTAAAAACAATGCCTTAACATCTCTATTAACAACAAAATCAAAAAGATTAGTCCTTTTGGCTACAACATTTCCAATTATTGTTATTTGGAAGAAAAAAAATCATTGCAAATTATTTTTAAAAATCAATAATGATAATTGATTAATAAGCCAATATAATAAATAAATTGAAAAAATAAGTATTACTTATATTTTAAGCACTTTAACATTTGATTTATCAATATTTTAAAAACGTATATTCGCCCCTTTGGCATGATAGTGATGATATCTATCTTTTTCGAATAGATTAAAACGATTATTCTACTATTTTTTTGTTATTCACCATATTTTTTATTAAGTATATTTTTCGTTATGTTTTCATTATAAAAAACGGATCACAACGTGTCAAGTTTTATTTTTATATATTTTTTTATTTATCGATTAAATGAAATGTTAAAACTATTATAAATTAAAGAATAAAACCATTTTCATTCATAGATTGAAAATAACATAGTTGATAATAGTTAACTCTACATCATTAAGAACGTGCGTCACATGTTAAAATCGTCACGACAACTTTGTCACATATACCTCTATTAATTATGTAAATACTTAAAGCATGGAAAGTTTTTTTTCGCATGATTTGATTATAAGCTACCACGATGCGAGAATAAATATAACTTTATGTTTGATTTATTTATCTAAAAAGACAAGATATAATATAATTTCACGCATTTATTTGTTTTCTATTGCTAAACTTAATCTTGACCGTTCAAAGCAGTTCAAAGGTCTTTGGGTCTTAATCTTAAGTATTACCATGTTATTTTTAATATAGCATTATCTCGAGAAACAATAAAATATATTTCCTAAATAAAGTCAATATTATACGTTTGCATGCATTGCTTTGTACCATTTAAATTGCTACTCATTCGCTTATTTTCATGATGCATATAAAACTCAAAAAAAAAGCTAGGAATGCTGATAAGATATAACCACCATTGTGTACGCCATACTGCTGATAGCAATAACGACAGCTTCATGAACTCAAAATAAATCCGCGTAACGTGACATAAAATTTTTGCAACAGTGAAGTTCTGTATAAATATTAAAGGTTGTTATCAATAGAAACGGTAGCATAGCGAGTACAAAGTTTATTGACCAGCATCGATAATATTGATAGTAACACATTTTGTTTTATATTACAAACAATCTAACGCCTAACAACACTTAACAGGTGCTGATGTTGTCGTCATCCCCGCTGGCGTTCCACGCAAGCCTGGCATGACCCGTGATGATCTCTTCAATGTGAATGCCGGCATCATCAAGGACATCTCTACGTCCATTGCCAAGAACTGCCCCAAGGCCTTGATTGCCATCATCACCAACCCAGTGAACACATGCGTGCCAATTGCCGCCGAGATCCTGAAGAAGGTAAAATTACTGTCGCAACATACGGTTGTCTCATATATTTAATGCATCTTTATTTCTTTACCACATGCACATTGCAGGCTGGCGTCTATGATCCCAAGCGTCTCTTTGGTGTCTCCACCTTGGATGTTGTGCGTGCACGCGCCTTCATCGGCCACTCGTTGGGCGTCGACCCACAACAGGTCAATATTCCAGTCATTGGCGGTCACTCCGGAGTCACCATTCTGCCCATTCTGTCGCAATGCCAGCCCGCTTTCAAGGGCAATCAAGATGTCATTGAAAAGTTGACTGTGCGCATTCAGGAGGCTGGCACTGAGGTGGTCAAGGCTAAGGCTGGCGCTGGATCCGCTACCTTGTCGATGGCCTATGCTGGTGCACGTTTCGCTGGCTCCCTGTTGAAGGGCTTGAACGGCGAAAAGAACGTTATCGAATGCTCGTACGTTGAGTCGAATGTCACCGAAGCCAAATTCTTTTCGACACCACTCGTTCTGGGCAAGAACGGTCTGCAGGAGAACTTGGGTCTTCCCAAATTAAACGATTTCGAGAACAAACTGTTGGCTGCCGCCATCCCAGAGCTGAAGAAGAACATCCAAAAGGGCGTTGACTTTGCCAAGGCCTAAACGCATTCTGCTCTTAGAGTAGTTACCGTATAATGTCGCCCCATCTCATTTAGAAAATTGATGGTTAGCAAAGTTTTTATTATTTACGTTTAATTTTCATTTTTAGTTAAATTATATTTTGATTTATATATTAAGCGAAATCTATAGCTTTAACTGGGGGATAAACCACACTTGTTCAATCTAGCCAGGCTTATATTTTTTTATATTTTTTTCCAAAGAAGTAAACAGTAAGGATCTAAAGTCACATGTAATTATCAACGTATACATTTCGCAACAATAAACTTAAAAAATATACCTCACAAATATATTTATATGTTCTATTTATTTATGTTATTTAAATATATTTACAAAATTTACTGTGCCGGAAAAGGCCATAACCCATTACTATTTCTTCGGAAAATATCGAAATTCAACTGTGTTGCTAATGCTTCCGCCGTCACAGATACTATGCAGCAGTACTCATGCACAGATGGGCGCTGGCGTGGCACCACCAAACACAGCCACACACGCACACACACATTTGCAGTCAATTAAGCTTCGTTAAAATTAATTGAAAATCCCGCATGAAATTGTCTTCGTAGTAAAGTGCATTTGCTGGGATTTCGTTGGAAATTGATATTTGAACGATGTTCCTATTACATTGCAGTGCCGCGAGTTAATAAAATTAAATGTTGCTGAAAGGCATGGCGTGCACCTGTATTGAATCTGAATTAATCAATTAATTTTAGCAACACATCTATTAGACATTTCAATCCAATTAAACAGGAACCTACTCTGGTTTAAAACTAATATTTTTTGTTTACCGACGGGTTCAAAACAACATCATTTGAATTATATACACACACCCAGAAAAAATACTATATAAATAATAGATTTTTACTATTAAAAATAGTCAATAGGATAAATTATTATTTTAATAGGAAAATACCATTAAATAATAGAAAATACTATGACATTGCCATTGAGTTTATATGAAAAGATTTATTTTTTGCATACTATTAAATCAATAATTGCCCTATTGCCCAATTTTAATAGGAATTGAGAGAATTTTTTTCTGGGTGCAGGTTTGTTGCCCCCATCCAACTTATTCGGGTCTCTCAACCGCTTTTCGGTTATTATAGTCAAAACTAAAAATGTTGTAGTTGGACTACAACAACAGAAAATTTTCTAACAGTTTTAGATCAATTTGGAGTGTGTAGAGGCTACAATCTCGTCGAAAATTCGTTTTAACCAAATAAAGTTGGTTCTTATAACTTACTTTTTCGGTTTTCAACCTCATACCAAAGGAGAATTTTTCGGACACATCTGAAACTAGAAACCAAATGGAATACACTGATTAACAGTTTTTCATTTCGTGATCTTGTTTCCTTTTAAAAAGGAAAAAATATTAAATACACTAAGAAAACAAAGATGATTGCCAGAAATATCACAGCCCTAAATATCAAGTTATTTACTATTATTTAGATCGTCTTTGAGATAAACATCTCTCAAATATCCGTCAAATACGATAAATATTGCTAGCAATCACCTTTCAAATTTACGATTATTTATAGCAAACATCAATTAAACATCTTACAAATAGGATGATAGGATTTACTTAATCGTTGTGGATAAATTGGGAGTAAGAAAAAAGTACGCCATTTTCCTTTTTTATAGTAGTCAAATGTCAAAATAAGCCAAAAGGTTTGTACCAAATATCCAATATTTGCTATCAGTCAACTATAAATAATATCTCAATTTTCATTGCTGTTGTGGCAAACATCTCGTAACTACATCTCGTAATTTACTATTATTTATAGCAAACATCAATTAAACATCTTACAAATAGGAAGGCAGTTGATCAATATTTGGAAAAGGTACTCCATTACACTAGAAAACAAAGATGATTACCAGAAATATCACAGCCCTAAATATCAAGATATTTACAAATTATTCAGAGGTCTTTAAGACAACCATCTCTCAAACATCCGACAAATACGATAAATACTGCTGGCAACCATCTTTTAAATTTACGATTATTTATAGCAACCATCAAATAAACATCTTACAATAGTTGATGAATATTTGGAAAAGGTACTCCATTAAAATTCGCGAGGTAATTTTTATTGAATTAAAATAAAATGAATTTAACGTATTTTTATTTATACTAGAATTAAAACAGTATCCTGTTTATAGATCGCCATCGTCTTTATAAATCCTTTGAAGGTAAAATTGTACAAAGACTTGAGACTTATTCGCGGAAGAACCTAGTCAAACTCTGAAAAAGAAATATTTTCCATCACGTGTTGATAATTTCAATCCCAGGAAATTTTATTTTCACTTTTACCATTAAAATGTAATATTTGAGTTGACACTTTTTTTACACCATTGGATTTACTTAATTGTTGTGCTTAAATCGAGCGTAAGGAAAAAGTACGTCATTTTCCTTTTTTTTTATAGCAGTCAAATGTCAAAATAAGCCATCATTTTGTTGCAAATGTCCATTAACTCAGGATATTTGCTATCAGTCAACTGTAAATATCTCAATGTTCATTGCTGTTGTGGCAAACATCTCGTAACTATCTGCATATATGTCATATTTAAATAATACTAAGAATTTTGCTGTAAGTTTTTTTAAACTTATGTGATGTTTGAATATTTGAAATAATGCGTAAATTTAAACAGATAGTTGCAGCAAGACTTTCATAAACATTTTGTTGTCTTACGGCTGTTTTCACCATAATTGGTTAAGCACTAAGTACCACTTTAATTTAGAGTTATCCATAGAATATATGGAATTAGAACACTTAACTGGATATTGTAAAAACGGCCCTTAGTAGTAACACATTGAAAATAATCTTCTTTTGACATGCGGTTGAAAGAACGAAAATGTTAGTTGTATCAACAAACTTCATTCGGTTTAAACGAATATTCTACCATACACCCAGAAAAATATCATGGTAAATTGATAGTATTTCAATAGAAAAACAATAATTCATACCATTAAAATTGGTCAATAGGATGCGTCCCAGTTCAGTAATATTGAAACTGTTAATACAATGTGTGGTTGTACCATATATTTTATAATGTGATATTTTAATTACAATAAGAAAGACATATACAAATTTCATGATACGTATTATTAATTTTATGGTATAGTCGAATTACATTTTCCAAATAATTTATTAAAACAAAAATGTATTTTAGTTAATTTATTGTATATATTACTTTATTTATTTGTCGAAATTGATATTCACTTTTACAACACACACACATAAAAAGGACACTTCTTGCTGCAAAAGGTTATAACACATTTAATGTATGCTTTGGTTTCCAATAATTGATTGTAGTACTTGAGTCTGCAGTTATTTTTGAGTCCGTTGCCATAATAGAAGTTCGATGTCTTATTTATTTTCTGTAATAAATAAAAATATAAATCTAAATAAATATAATTTATTTACATTAAATAATTTGAGTCCTTACCAATGTCGCGTTTAATAATGTGGATTATTACAAAAAAATACATGCGACCATTTTGAGTAAACACGCAGAATGACGTACAAAACGAATATGTTTGTATTCGTTTTTATGTTTTTTACACCACGTTCATTATTATAGGAGGAAACCATTAAAACAACATTATTTATTCTATTTAAAATAAAAATATTGAAATATTTAAATTTATGGTACTGAATTTTTCAAATACTATTTAATTAATTAGAAAACTTTTGACGTAAAAAGAAAAAACTATTAATACATGAACCATAAGATCAATGGTCGTACCATAAAGTACTTAATGGTACATTTTCTTCTGAGTGTATTCAGTTGAGTCTTGAAATATTAGCCTATACAAACTCCAAATATTTCTAAAACATTAAAGACATTGTTCTAAAATTGGTAGTAGTCCAATATACAACTCTTTTAGTTTTGACAATAACAACCGACTAAGCGGTTGAAAGAACCGAACTAGTTGGCAAGTGTTGTATGTGAAAGATTCGTTTTAATCGAATTAAGTTGGTTGTTACAACTATATTTTTCGTTCTTCTAACTTCATGTCAAAAGAGTATTTTGCAAACAAAAGCTTGGCGATTGAGTTTATTTTCCATGGCATGTAGTTTAGGTTAAATGGATGATGGTTAAATGGATGAATTTGATTGAAATTATAACATTAAACAAATTTTCCAAAATAATTTTGGAAGTGATAACGTCATGCAAATCGAGAATTTTTCGAAAAAGTTAAAAGCACAGTTCGGAATAAATGCTTAGGTTTTTGAAAAAAGTGTGATTTATCTGAAAAAGAAATTTGAAATCTTAAAAAATCTCCTCCAAATTTAAATTTCAATTGTAAAAATTCATCATTCAGAATTTTAAGTACATGGTTTATGAAAAAAATACAATCTGGATTATCTGATGAGCACTTGTTTCTTCATTCATTCATTCATTCATTCATTCATTCATTCATTATTAAAACACTGACCGAATTTCACGCAGTCAGTTATTGGATGTTAATTCATTAGCAGCCAATCGCTTAAACGGTCAGAGTCTTTAAATTAATATTAATTAAGAGCCGGCTTCAACATGACCTTCCGCAATGCGTTTTAATTGCAATAAATCGAGTAACCCAATAACACATAATCAAATTGAGTATAGTGTTATTACTAAACTAGATTATGATTTCGAAGAGGCAATAAATGTGTAGACATCAAGTTAAGGGACCATTAAAAGATACCAACACTGATTGACTAATAATGTTCTGATTTGACCTAATTAGTGGTTTATTAATTGCAACTATTTTTTAAAAATGTACTTCACTTTTAAAACATTTTTGTTAGCTGCCTTTCTGTCTATTTGTATGTTCAAACAGTTTTAGAACAATTTGAGGGGACATAGGCTAATATATCAAGTAACAACCGAATAAGGATCCGCCAACAAATTTGTAGAAAATATGTTTGAACCGAATGAAGTTGGTTGTTACAACTGTTTCAACTTCGTTATTCCATCCTCAAGCAAAAAAAGAGGATTTTTCCGTGGCTAGCATTCAGTTTTTCCTTGAAACTTTATAACTATAGTGTGTATATACACATAATATAGGTCTGTTGCGCCAACCAACTCTTTGGTATGAAAATACATATGTATACCAGGGCTGTTCACATAGCTCTAGCCATATCCATAACGTAGAAAATCCTCTTTTGGCATGAGGTTCGAAGAATGAAAAAGTTAGCTGTAACAAAGAATTTGATTAAAACGTATTTTCTACAATTTGTTAGCGGAACTGCCACAATCGGTTGGTGCCTATACACAATCCAAACTGTTCTAAAACTGTTCGAAATTTGGTTGTAGTTCAAACTTTTAGTTTTCACCGACTAAATGGTTGAGAGAACCGAACAAGTTGGTTGGCACAACAAATCTGTATGCTGTGTGTTCAGATAGCATAGTCCAAGTTAAGTCACATGGGTGGGACTTAAAGTCGGTCGAGCTCGACTATGGAATATTCTACACTTTGGTGGGGATATTATATGGGATATTAATGTAGGATATTTAATTGTATACCTAAAATTTTATAGGTCTTAATTATTCTGGTTACTTCACCCTCAGAATATAATAGACACATATCAGAAATGTTCGTCTTAACCCCTTAAATAAAAAATTTGATATAAATATATAAAAAAAAATAATCAAAACAAATTTTAAAATATTTTAAAACCCTTATATGCAGATTTGTAATGCTTATATTTCATAGATTAGCTTTTAATTTACGGCTAAAATTTCAACAATGAAACACCGAGATATAATGAAAAAAAATAATGTAGGTGTATCACGCCCATTTTTGGAACACATATTTTTAGATAGATTCTAACTATATGTTTTAAATTTTATAATTATATCTTGAATACACCCAGAAAAAAATTCCCTCAAATCCCATTAAAATTGGTCAATAGGACAATTATTGATTTAATAGTATACAAAAAAAAAAAACTTTCATATAAACTCAATGGCAATGTCATGGTATTTTCTTGTATTTAATGGTATTTTCCGATTAAAATAATAATTTATCCTATTGAATATTTTTAATAGTAAAAAACTATTATTTATATACTATTTTTTACTGGGTGTACTTTTCGAGTAATTGATTCCGAAAGAGTTATATAAAAGTGACTTGTATGAGAGGTGGGCGTGTCCTTTGACCGATTTGGCTCATTTCCGAACTCAGTTCCTACTTTTGTGAGCAAATGTCATCGTATTCTGACCAGTATTTCTCAAGTTTCCGTATATACGGACAGCAAAACAGACGAACATAGCATATTCGAACATATTCGGATACTGATGCTGATCAAGAATATATGTACTTTTCCATACCGGACACGCCTTCTAAAAGGCGTTACAATATATGCACCAACTTAATATAGGGTATAGGGTATACAAATTTCAGAAATACATCTTGTATATATTAGGGATTTGGCTCGCTTGTTTCTGTCGTTGTATTTTGTAAGGAGTGTCGCGCCTTGAACATTTTACAGGATCCACCGAATCCAAGTACATTTTTGTACGAAATATCCAATTTTATCCATTAAATGAGGGGGGCTTCCTGGGGGGATGCCCATAAACGCGAGGAAAATGACAAATTGAATTTAAACGATTAACTAAATAACTCATTTTGGAATGTTAAAATTGTTAAACATAAATTTTAACAAAAATTATTCAAAGACTACTTAATTAAATTTGTTGGAGTGTTTTCTTCACCATTGAATAATACGAAGAATATAATGATGGGCACTAGGTGTCTCGATATCAATGACTAATCGTCATTATGACTATTATTTTACTACTTATTTTTTACAATTGACAAATTGTTTATTACGCTGTTCACTCGCCAAATAATTTTACGCAATTGCCTGAAAATTATTTATATGATTTTATAAATCAGTTACAAATGTCTCTATATATGACCAAGATCTGGTCAGATTACTTATCATATTGTGTAGCTTTCCCAAAGATAATTAGGTAAACAATATAGTTTCCAGAGTGGCGAACCTCAATGTTTCGTCTGACTATTTAATTGAATTTAAATAGTGTTCGAGTGGGCAGACGACGGATATAAGGTGGTGTTGAAAGTGTAGGTGGAGGGGTGTATATGGGAGGTTGAAGATGGTTGATGGGAACCTCTTAATTGAACATGATTTTTATGTTGCGGATGCAAAGCAGCTTATTTGATTAATTTTGAGATATTTGATGTATTGATTTCAATTACGCGATACGATGAAAAGATATCAGGCATAACCAGACAGACAAACGATCTAAATGGCAGACTGTCGTCGGTATTAAATGGCGTTATACATAAATCAGCCACAATCGTCGGCAATTAAATATAATTCCTTTTGTTGCGATTTGTGATCAGATTGTCGGAGGATTTTTTAGTTTGTACTTGTTTATGAAAACAAATGATGTTATGTTCATATTTTAGAGGGACATAAAAATCATATTTTGAGGTTGGAAAAAATGGGTGGGTTTTTATTTATTTATATATTTTATCTACAGAAATCCTTAAACATTCCATAACATTTCATTAACTGCTTACATCTTTTTAAAAATCTTCATTTATTTATGTTTTTCAGGAAATAAGCTGCAAATGGCTCGAAAAATTTCAATAATTTTGTTCTAACCCAGCATACCAAACGATATCGAAACGAATTCGATACGATATCGTTTGAACGAACAATGTTATCGTTTTCGACTATCGTTAACGATTCGAGAATGATAACGTTCTCGAAAAAATGGCTCTATCGAAACGAATTCGAAAATTGATTCAATTTCGATATCTAGATGAATTCGAAAACTTATTCAATTTCGAAACGAATTCGAAAAGCTTATTCAATTTCGATACTATTTAAATTAATTTGCCTTGAAATTATCTTTCGTAGAGCTATGCACCAAGCATTCTATAGCATCCACAACATTAAAATTGTTCACCTAGTTTGGGATTAAAAATTAGTTTATTGATCCAGCAACAAAATATTACATACTTACTAAATTTTAAAAGTTTCTAAAAGTTTCTTCCAATTTTAAAATTTATTAAATTTTTTCATTGAACAGCTTTTTTTTGACAAATAATTCAATACTGATTCTATAGAAATTTAACGATATCGTTACGAATTCGAAACGTTATCGAAATTTTATACAACCGAAACTATGTTTATTGGGAATATATAATATTATTTTCCTTGCAATTATGTATTATTGTCAGAATGGTCCAACTACGAGACATGTATTGTAACTTAAGCGGATATCGGTTTCCAGTTAAGTTTTCCCCCTTACTTCGTTTTCAGATACGATTTATATTATAAGTTTAATAACGAAACGATTTCTGTATACCAGATTTTGAACAAATTTTCAATTAATGTATGGATAGAAAAGATTTGTTTGAATATGTTTGATTGCAATTAAAAAGTTATACGATATTACCATACATGTATTAGGAATTAAGTGTAATTAAATTTTGAACGAAATCTACCTTACAGGCAGAACATCGTAACCAACATTTTGTGAATTTTTGTTTTATTGTTGTTTTGGAAACCTCTTTATGAGTAGAATGTCCCAGCATAGTCATATTTTTGAATTTCGCAGTCCAAATTTGAAATAAAGCCAAATAACATTTATTATCGTTTATAAATAATTTTTATATTTCTTTTAGTGACTACTTTAAGTATTTTTAACTCGTTTTGTGGTAATGGTAGAAATCCTAAAAATATGAGTATTTGTAGATAATACATATGTCCACCTTTAAAGCAAAAATATAAAGTTTAAATAAAATTTAAATTGGTAATCTACTTCCAATGCATTTGTCCATCAAAATAAAATACTGACCAATGGTTTGTCTCAATTTTTGTTAAACATGTGACAAAATGTTCCTATACGTGTTATTCCCCTGTTGCCTTTTACCAAAATTCGGAATACCAAACCGTTAGTGTATAAGACGATTTACTTAAGTATCGTACGTAGTACAATTGAAACATTTATCGAAATAAATTGGGAGAGGCAAAACATCGTAACTACATTTTTCTTCAAATATTTCTGCATGTAATGGATATTTTGGAAATTGTCAGCTCATTTAAAGGATACTCTACGAAAAAAAATCAATAAAATATTGCACTACTCGATTTTGAGACTGTGAAATTTGCTTTTTGTTGGTTACGATCTTTTGCCTGTAAGGTATCGATATTGATGTGTAAACATAATGATATTGTCAAACAATGATATTGTGAAACAAAAAACTTATTATTTTTATAAAAAAAAAGAATTACAAATCAATGACATATTGGCATTTTATGCACCACGTTCAATGTGGGCGGGATTCGGAAAAATAGTCGCAAGTTTTTACCATATATGCATACACCCAGAAAAATTGTTGGATTTGAATCAAAAAAAAGTTATTCAATTGAAAGAAATAAATATTTCGACGTTTCAGGTATTTTTTCTACAATATGAGTAAATAATATTATGTCCAAAGAACATTTTTTTCATTCGGAGTAACAGCAAAAATCCAATGTATACAAATAAAATACATATTTTTATATCATTCTGGTAAACTATTTTTATTTTAATTGATGAAAATTTTCCTAATATTGAGGAAATACTTCCTAATTTTGCAACCAATCAATTCAAGCTGTTTTATTCCAACAAAACATTCAAACTGTTTTATTCACTTCCTAATATTTCAACCAATGTTGCTCTCAAACTGCTTAATTCCAACAAAACTTTCAAACTGTTTTATTCAAACGTTTAAATCTGTAACATTCAATATAATGTTCGTAACATAATCCTTAGGTTGTTATTCAGAAAACAATTTGTATTTTAGCATAATAACTAATTATGTATTTGAATTAGAGAAAAGTTTCTATGGAGCTAAATCATTGCCAATTTTCTTCAAATCTAGTCTAAATTTCCATGACATAAATACATAATTTTTTTGGGTATATGTTTATATAGGCCTTTCACGTCTTAAGTTTTGAGTTTAAGATATGTTACTCAAATTTCTGAAACGTATTTCTAGTTGTATTGTTTCCCACATCATTATTCTTTGCGTGATTTGGAACGGCCCGTTTGCTATCATTCTTGTGTTTGAAGATAACGAATTAATCAACCGAAGAGTGTGTTCAGTTCATTTACAAGATCGTTAATGATTTTATTCACCGGTTTCTGTTCATTTCTCCAATGTAGTTGGCCATTAGAAATACAATCCGACAAAAAGTTAATGGAGTTTTGGCTTTCTAGTCCATATCTAAGCCAGTTGAAAGAATTTAATAGTTGTCTCAAATTTATTACAAGGTACCTAAAGTTAACAAACATTGATAGTTCACCGGACATTACTTTGGATCTTGTAAACCCTTGTAAACCCTTGTAGAACAAGACATTACGAACCATCCATTTTATAGTTTCAACAATTTTATACTGTACTACATCACGCCATATTAATGATTTAACTACGCTATCGAAAGACTTTTTAAAGCGATAAATTGCATATTCAGCGAAGATAGTATGTAATTCGTATCGATATCGTTACGAGATCAATGCGAGTAGATGGAGAAATCACACAATTCTCGTAACGATATCGAGCGTCAAATTGGGTAGATATCGAAACGTTCTGTCGGAGTTTTCTCGAAACGAGTAATTATTTCGGAACGATAAGAAAATA
The DNA here is from genome assembly GCA_951804985.1 of Dryomyza anilis. Taxonomy (NCBI): domain Eukaryota; kingdom Metazoa; phylum Arthropoda; class Insecta; order Diptera; family Dryomyzidae; genus Dryomyza; species Dryomyza anilis. Next base: position 27,303,712 of record OX638132.1, on the reverse strand, counting down.
ATGATGAAAGTTCGATATTGCTGAGAAAAATATTGTGATATTGATTTGATAAATGTTTTAATATCGTATCTTGTCAAAGAATTCGAATGAACGGAAATTTTTAAAAATTAGAATCGAGAAAGCAACGAGATCGAACTTTTTTATCGAAGATATTCGAGAAAGATTCGAAGCATCGAAGGTGTCCGAGACATGACAGACTGCAGCATGCTTATGTAAATTATCACATTTTTTATGAGTATCCTGAAATTATGAATATTTTGGCGATGAGGCTGAATTCCTATACCTTATACGAAGAATATTACAACACTATCATATAGCGTATTTTAATATCCAATCCAGAAGTGGGCATTAAAAAAAATAGAAAGAAACTATATGCCGCAATACTTGTCGCACTTGCCCCCAACTTTAGCCCCAGCCCATCGAGTACAGTGTCTGCGTCAGCAACCTACATGTATTGTTGCTCGTGATCGGGGTCGTAAGTCAAAACGCGCATCCGTAATATTAAAAAACTTAGCAACCTAAACGGTTTGCTATGCAAGTTTATTGCAGTAAAAAATAATAAAATAAATAACAAAAAAACTAAGCAATTTCATGAAATGAAGTGGGGAATTTGCTGTTGCTGCTACTCATTCATCACAAACCCCCATAAAAGATCACTACATCTTCGTCATTGCATTGTCATCATCGTCAACATCATGATCAAGCAGGGTCTTTTGGGATCACAAAGCAATGTAGAAAAGCAATATATAGAAAAAAAAAACCTAAAAATATAACGCAAATGCTTTATGACTACGTTTGTTGTTTGCGATCTACAGTGGTATTTTTTGGACCAAAAAATAAATTCAAAAATTTACTACTTAAAATTTACGAATATGTAGATATATTTTAGCTGTCAAGTTCGATGTTTAATATCTTAATGGCTTTTTGTAGATTTTCTTGTAAACTAACAATAACACTGACTTAATGGTACGACCATTGATTTTATGGTTCATGTATTAATAATTAAAATGTTTGTAAAAATTTGATAGTAAGGACTGCGTCGAATAAAATTGTCCGCTACAAAAATGAAAAAATCTAGAAATCTAGTAATCGAATTTTTATAGTTAAAATATTTTATTTTGCAAATTATTTTTAGATTTAAAAAAAAATATATAAAAAACCAGATTTTAATATTTTTTAATAAAAAGTTTTAATTTTTCCGGAACCCCTTCCATTAATGTTGTAATGGTAGTGTCCGACACCCTCACAGCTGCTGAAGACTACTTTCTTTTAAAGTCTTGAAGGTCTTTGGCCACTTTTTTTGTTGTCTTCATCTCCCTTTTTACTAAAGCCCAGTATCTCTCAATCGGTCTGAGTTCTGGACAGTTTGGTGGATTGGCTTCTCTAGGCACTAAAATCACTACATTTTGTTGGATCCACTCTAAGGCCGTTTTGCTGTAGTGACATAAAGCGAGGTCAGGCCAAAAAAATGTGGACACTTCATATTGGCGTAAAAATGGAAGCAATCTCGTTTGCAAGCGTTCCTTCACATATATTTCGCTATTAATTGTACCCGATGTCACGAATGAGCTGCTCCTTTTTCCACAACTACAAATTGCCTGCCAAACAAGGAATTTCTTTGGGAATTTTGTCATTTTTTTTATTTGAGTTTTTCAGTGACATTTCCTCGGCTGTATAAAATTACTGCCCAGGTAGCTGAGAAAAGTCCGCTAAAACATAAGTTTCGTCGTCCATTATGCAGCAATCGAATTTAAAAATATCTTGGTTCAGCTTTTTAGTTCGTTGTTTTGCGGTTTCATTCTTGACGGCATTTCTATCCGGAACTTCTTGGACCTTGTACGTCTTAAGCCCAGCTTCTTTCTTAGTCCTGCGCACGAAATATTCTGAGCAATCCGCCTTTCTCGCCAATTTCCTTCCGGATATGCTTGGATCTTTCTTTAAAATATTCACAACCTTCTTCGACTTTTCACGATCATGTGGGCCTTTTTTTTACCAGAACCTTTTTTCCGATCAATACTCAGGTCTTCCTTAAAGCGGTTGATAACGCGAGCCCCTACCTCCTTGGCAATTTTTTTAAAAGACCAACTAGGTTGTTTTTGAAAATTTTTAATTATATTGTCTCGCACTTCCACTTCGTTTGCCATTTTGTATTGATTATAACTGACACAAATTATTTTCTGCCATTTAATTCAGAGCTACTATGATCAATTTTTTTAATTTGAATCTGTAATAACACATTATGGGAAGATATGTAACGGACAATTTTATTCGACGCAGTCCTTATTCGAAAAGTATTCGAAATTTAGTACTATAAATTTAAATAATTCAATTTTATTATTTTTAAGAGAATAAATACTATTGTTTTAATGGTTTCCTCGTACAATAATAAACGTGGCATAAAAAAATAATTTTTTAAAAGTGAATTTCAATTTCGACTTTTAAATAAAATAAATTTTACAATAAATTAAGGAGCATGTAATTCGACTATATTATAAAATTAATAATACGTTTACTTAGAAAATAATCCCATAAATTCTTATTAAAATTGGTCAATAGGCCAAGTATTGATTTAATAGTATACAAAAATAAATATTTTCATGCAAACTAAAAAATATTTTTACAGTATGTATTTTGAAGTATTTACCGATTGAATTAATAATTTTCACTAATTTCAATAGTAAAAACTCTTAATTTTATGGTATTTTTTTGTGGATGTATCATTAAATATTTAAAGGTCTTGCTTATTGTAACTAAAAGAATACATTATAAAATGCATGGTAAAACATTATATTGTATTGACAGTTTGCATATTATTGAACTAATGGTACGCTTCATGTTTACCAATTAAAGAAAAAACCTTATTATAAATTTAATATTTAGTTTTGCATTTTTAAATCTTAGAAGCGACGAAGCTGTGCACTGGTCCAGCTATTTGCTATAAATTGAAGTCGTTGAAACGATATCTTATCTAAATAATTTGATTTGCTAAGTGATTAAATATTCGATTGCAAGTAGCAACCTACTTAAATGCATTTTTTAAATTAGTTTGGATTTGGATGATTATAAAATATCTAATTTCGATAAACAGTTAGATTTCGTTCTAAGATCTCTTACAATTGTATGACAAAATATGATTTTTAAACATTTATCTCATCAATATCGCAATATTTTTCGAGGCAAATTTGTTTTTTTTTCATTTCGATTATAATTCAATTTTGTTAAAAGTTAGTATTGAGAAAACTCTAAAAAGGTCTAATTTGTCGTTCGATATCACCACGACAAATTATCCGATATCGTGTGAATTTTCCCATTTCTCGCATTGATCTGGTATAGGCATACTGGAACGTGAATAAAATTCTATTTTAAATATTTCATTGAAAAAGCATTTTCATGAAGCATTTTCCGTTCCACTGTGCGCTGGTGGGTTGTTAGCAATCGAGCCAGCTCGTGAGATCGACGGGTGTCTGTCCACTGGCCGGCACAACTATAACAACAGCTACAATAAGAGCTATACATGAACATGTCGAAAATAAAATATCTAACAAACAAAAAAATCCAAAAAACAAACAACGAACGGCAACAGTTTATGCGGGATTTTAAATTGATCTTAACGAAGCTTAATTGATTGTCTCTGTGTTGGAGCGTATCTGGTATATGTGTAAGCGCTGTATAGCATGCGACACTTGAATAGTCCGCCATTGTATGAGCGCGTCGCGCCATCTTGAATTGAATGTTTTTCTAAGACCGTTCGTTCGGGCAAAGTATCTCAAACAAAGTATCTACCGTAAATTCTTAGATCGTCGGCGCAGTGAACGTTTATTCAGAATATTTCTTTGATTCGGTGCTGCTTTCGTTGTACTTGTAGTTGTTAATGTTTTTCCTAATATTTACTGTCACCGAGTTTAGTTAAATTACAATGAAAATACTGAATAGTTACATTTCGAAATAAAAAATAAAATCAAATAAAAAAAAACACACGTACAAGTTTGTATTTTTTTTTCGAAATAAGAATATAACACAACCAAAAAGCAAATATGTGAAGTTATCCGGCATGTATTCTGCAATATCGATCGTGTGCGCTTACAATGCTTAGGTATGGGAAACGTATATAGTACTTCATTCAAAGTATTTTTGGCATATTATTTAATTATTAAAATTCCTTTACTTTGCGAATGATTTGCGAACTATTATAACTACAATGTTTTTTTTTTACAAATTAACCAACGCTCAGGGGATGCCACATTTTCATACAAGGCTTAGTGTTGATCGTAGGAAAGGATTATAGGTTAGAGGGAGGACGGAAATATGAACTAGTGTCGGTAAATGTTTATTTTGAATTTGCCAATATCAAAAATGTCTGGAAAAACAAATGCAAGGATATTGTTCCATAAACGTATCATGCGACTGAAGAACAAATTTTCTCTGTGTTTCTGTTGAGAGCCGAGTGGACTACGAAGGGGTGGGCTAGGATCGATGCGCAAGTAGAACGAGAGAAAACACGCCATGGTGGGATTCGGCCATGTATTTTCCTCGAACACTTACCATTGTAATACCTATAAAACAGACTTAAGCACCCGACGGTACTTTGGTGCTCAAGAGAACCAATAGAGCATGAAATATTTTGATCTCCTATTAAATATATCGCACATTGTTGAATGCGGTCCACAAATTCCAAGGAGGATTTTGAGGCCCCTGCCCAAATGTGCGAATTGTATTCCATCTTAGGCCGTATATAGGTAGTGTAGACAGTGCTTAAGTCAGCAGAAGTGAAATATGTCTTACACCTTTTTAAAAAGCACAGAACATCAAGAACGGCTTACTCGCCCATATTCAGGGAAGGGAGGGGTGAGTCCATTATTTTGTGAGATAACAGAAAACATTCAGTCTTGCTTGCATTAAAATCAACTCTATTTGTAAGACCCCACTCGGAGATTATTTTAAGGTCATTATAGAGTGTGTCATTCATATGGCGTCGTTTATTATCAATCTATATTGCGTTCTGGGTCAATTACAGAAAGACATTGATGAATACCATAAATAGGGACGGGGATAGGACGGAACCATGCGGGACTCCAGAATTGATGGAATGTTGATCAGAGAGAACACCATCCATTGCAACTCGTATTGAATGACCAACTCGAAAGAAAACTCAATATCCATCGAGTAAAATGATTACCGACATCATATGCAACTAGTTTTGATACGAGGGCTTCATGCCACATTCGATCAAAAGCCTTGGAAATATCAAGAGCAACAACCTTACTCTCCCCGAAAAGGTGAACACAATTGTTCAAATTTTTGGAGAGGACCGTCACAAATCACCGGTGAATTTGGTTCTACGGAAATCATATTGCCGATCACTAGAAGGTAAAAAATGTTGGAATATATGTAAATATCAATAGTTTACACCCAATATTAAACTTTCTTTGGTGTTCAGTTCAGAATCTCAGGTTCGAATCTCAGCCATTTTTTTTTTATTCTTTCTAATTTTTTTTTTTTGTAATTATTACTTAAGAATTATAAAAAATATATTCAAATATAGATAAATAATAATGCGACCAACGTTTCTCACATAAAAACCACATCTAGCTATTTAAAGTAATAAAAAAAAATGAAATTAAAAAAATACATTTTTTTTTAATTAAAAAAAAAATAAATAAAAAATTTGGACCACGGCCGAGATTCGAACCTGCGATACAACATAAATTCGTTGTCGCCTCGTTAGTAACATTCACTCGAGTGCTCGCTTTATAATTCAACACGTCTTTTTCGACGGAAATATGTTTAAATAGCGCTAATAGTAAATGTTGGTTGTCGGTATGTTAGAGGATCTGAATGTATCGGGCAAGGACGAAAAATAATTAAAGAGAGTACAAGAATTAATTATGAAAATAAAATAATGAAAATAATAAAAAATATATAAATATTTAAAAAAAAAATTACAAAAACAAATCCGAATTTTCAATCTTGTTCAGCATTAATTTTCATCCCGTAGCATGTAATCGCAATGTAATACAACATGTATTACAATGTAATGCAGAAAGGCATTAAAAACTTTTTTAATCTTTTAGGATTATTACAATTTAATCTTTTTTTGGTCGAGACATATATACAATCAAAAAAAGTTAAAAAAATAACCCAATATTTTTTACCGTGTAAGTAATTCGCAGAGCATATTGCAATGGGTCGGTAATTTAACATTGGCAACTGTCCAACAAGATAAAAAAAACTCCTGTCGTGTAGTAGATGTTAAAAATGTTACGCAACGGAGAAGCCAGCGTTGACGCGCACTTCTTCAACACATGGCCCGGAGGCTTTCTTAATATTGAGGTTTGTTAGAGCCTTGTACATTACCTATCAACATTACGATTTCTTCTTATTTTCTAATATATAATATATTATCTGAAAACGACATCGATATTATATTGTATTAATCAAAGACATCGAGTGAGAGCTTTCATAGACAATGTTATACTCACAGTATAGGGCACAGTATAGGGCAGAGTGAATTACCTCTTTTCTTTGGAATATCTCCATTGTACTGGTAAATCTATTCCCTACGAGCGCCCAAGGTGGGTTTCGAACCAGAGACCTTCAGAATGCGAGTCCAGCGCGCTAACCTACACTGCCGACCCTTAAACAACTGGTCACGTGACTAGTTAAAATATATCTGTCACTGATCTGGTTGTAAGGTGTACATTCAGTATCAATCAGTGCGAATTTTTAAAGTGAATTTTACATATTCTATAAACAAATAAAATAACGATTTATGTCAAGGCTAACGACAAATTTCTAAAAAATTTAATGCAGATCACATTTATTTTATTATCAGACGATACCTGTCATACGTTCATATTCACATATCCCTTTACTGGTTCACTTTGTACTAGTTATAAGATTAGTATATTTCAGAGGAGATTTATTTTCTCCTATCTCTTTACTCGTCCCCTAAGAAGACTGGTCCTCTAAGGACAGTTCGGTGACTGGTACTCTAAGGACAGTTCGGTGACTGGTCCTCTAAGGACAGTTCGGTGACTGGTCCTCTAAGGACATTTCGGTGACTGGTCCTCTAAGGACAGTACGGTGACTGGTCCTCTAAGGACAGTACGGTGACTGGTCCTCTAAGGACAGTTCGGTGACTGGTCCTATAAGGACAGTACGGTGACTGGTTATCTAAGGACAGTACGGAGACTGGTCCTCTAAGGACAGTTCGGTGACTGGTCCCATAAGGACAGTACTAGTACCGGTCCTATGATATCTAAGAGGTGTCTCGTCACCTCCAATGACAAAACCATGTAAAAGTTACCGATACGTTTCATACGATAGGGTCAGAACTAGAACCAGTCAGCATCATCATTTCGTCAGTCACGTACCGGTTAATTTTTCCGTAGGGTATTACTATAATTTAAATACAAATTCTTACAATATGTTTGCCAGAAGTAAAATAATAATTGTTATATTTACAATACACGGTCAAAAATTCAGGTTCATTTTATCAAACTATATCAATTTTTTTTGGTTTAAAAACGATTTTTAAACATTTTGTTTGATTTTTATTTACCTTGTATAGTTGAAAAATGTATGTATTTCAACTTTCAATTTTAAAATAGAATTTCTTAACTTGAATATATATTTTCTATACTTTACTAGTCCATAAATTTAAACTTTCAAGTTGAAAATCCATTTACATTTAAATGTAAAATGTTTAAATTATTTATGCCCGTAACTTCAACGAATAGATATCTACTGGTGCTTAGTTATCTATCGTGTAAGCAAAATTTCGTAACTTCAACGCATAGTTAAGGAGTAAAAACACCGGATAGGTAAGAGATATCTGTTCGGTACGAACACCAATAGATATCTACTCGTTGAAGTTACGGGCATTACTTTCCAAGTTGAAACAATTGTAACAATCACGGTTGATTTTTAATTACCTGAATGGTTGAAAAATTTATGAATTTTAAATGTTCAACCATTTGGTTTATATTACGGTACATTCAAGTTGAAAACTTTAAATTTTTAAACATCTTGGTTGATTTTTATTTACCTGGATGGTTGAAAAATGTATGCATTGCAAAATTTCAACTTTCATGATGAATTTCTTAAGTTTAATATATATATTTATACTTTACTGGACCATAAATTTAAACATTTAAGTTGAAGATCGATTTGGATTTAAATGTTCAACCTTTTGGTTTAAATTGTGTATATATAAGTTGTAATTTATCATTCACTATTAGTGGCATATAAACAAACTTCCGTCGAAAAGGACGTTTCGAATTATGTAGCGAGCATACGAGTGAATGTTACTGATATGGTGACAACGAATTTTGTTGAGTATCGCAGGTTCGAATCTCGGCCAGGGTATAGATATACACTTTGAGATCGACACGTATCGGAAGTCTTTCTTTTTATAGTTGTCATTAAGTAACTCCCCGAATTAAGGGCTGTAATACTTGTGATAAACATCTTTGTTTTCTTAGTACATGTAATAGTTACTAAATTCGTGATTAACATTACTGGTTTTTATAATTTTATTTTGGTTCATTTTGATATTTTGTAAATTTTTGTATGGTTAATCTATGTAATGGAGATGTTTTTCACATTTTATCATGATGGTCTATTGTCAAGGTTTCTTGCCACAAATATCTATTCCTATGTTATTTGATTCTTATCACACGTGACTTTCTTCGATCTTTAGACGCTTAATTAACCCACTGACTTTTTCAACCTGAAACCGTTTAACCTACGTTTCCCTAAAAAAAACAACATTTGATGCCATGAGGGCAATTCGAATAAAAGCCATAAACATATTCTCAAGAAGCGGTGCGCCGTCCATCCTAGTGTCCCTAAAATTTCTGAAAGCATATCTCACCGAGACGATTCGTATATTTTAATCGGGGTGCATTTAAGATCGCGTGCGTTTATACCGTTTCGAAACGGAGCACCACCACCAGCGTGTCAAAGAACCCGCATGCTGGAACCTGTGATCGCTGTTTCAGTGCAAGCGAATGCAAGCAATTTTATTGTGGAAAATGCTACGCGAATTCATTCAGATATTAAATAATATCAAATTGTTTAAGATTTTCCGTATAGTGTGGGAAACACGCGATCGTACTGCGAATGCAGGACTTTGAAGAGATGTGTTGTTGTGAGAAATTGCAAGAATAAAATAATTACATTTTTCTACAATAAAAAAAAAGAAAATGCGGGCTATAACACCAGAATGTATCGAATATTTTAGAATGAAAAAATATAAGTAATTTGTTTTTAAAAATCAGCATTAAATAATTTAATATACACAATAATTTATAATAACACAATTTTTTAATTTTTTTTATTTAATAAAAATATTTTTAGAGCACATATAATATCGTCGTTGTAGAACGAAAAGTGTCACAAAATACATTTTCAAAATGCCAAATATTCATTAACAAAAATCATTATAAATCTGTCAATTTTTGATCGACGATCTCTATTTTTTTACCACATGTTAAGATAATGTAAATCTATTAGTTGGTTTATCAACTTTAAAAATGCGCCAATTACTTTTTATAATATTTATCAACAAACTCAAAATTAAGTTTTCATAAAATTGTAATTGGTGACTTTTCGTTCTACAACGACGATATTGAAAAATAATCGATAATGATTTGATATTTGATTCGATTTCATTCATAATTTTGAAGTTCAATTATAGGCCTAACTATAATGAGCATGAACTAAAATCATGAAATAAAATCCACAATTTTCGTACGGAACGGAGCTCGAAACTTAAGAAAATGTTTTGTATTTTGTTTTATTTCACATTGAATTGAGAATTTCGAAATCAACCCCATTGAGCTGATTTCGAGAAAAACGATAAAGAAGATTTGCATTTGCGTAAAAATAGGAGCAAATTTGTAATTTGGAGCAAAATCGATATGGAATATCTCAGATTTTTACGAGAAACGGATAACAAAATTAGATAGAGAATACTTAAGCTATATATATCCAATAACTCCATTCACCCAAAAATGACGTTTGAGTTAAAAAAATTCTTAGGTGACGATTTGCCTATTCTTAGTTGAAATTATACTTGGGTCATGATCGGAAAATGATCATTGTATTTTCATTATGATAACATGAACTGATTTACGTCATTTACATGATCTGACCACACCAAAAAAAAGTTGTATTATTAACAATATCGTTATCAATATTCCTATTAATATGAAAAATATATGTCTTGTAAAAATACATTAGTGTTATTAATACGAAGATATGTGTCTTGTAAGGTTTATGTCTAATAATATTGTTATTGTAAATACACTATTGTTATTAGAACAAGATATGTCTTTAATTTTTCTTCGTATGCAAAAACAACGAATCATCGTTATTTTAAAGGAGTGTGTGTTAAATATTTCATTCCATCATTCAATCTATCCATTTTTTCAAACTAGTTAAAGTTGAAAAATTAAGAAAGTAAAATAATACATTCCCAATAAACATAGTTTCGATTGTATAAAATTTCGATAACGTTTCGAATTCGTAACGATATTGTTTAATTTTTATAGAATCAGTATTGAATTATTTGTCAAAAAAAAGCTGTTGAATGAAAAAAATTAATAAATTTTAAAATTGGAAACTGTTAGAAACTTTTAAAATTTAGTAAGTATGCAATATTTTGTTGCTGGATCAATAAACTAATTTTTAATCCCAAACTAGGTAAACAATTTTAATGTTGTGGATGCTATAGAATGCTTGGTGCACAGCTCTATGAAAGATAATTTCAAGGCAAATAAATTTAAATAGTATCGAAATTGAATAAGCTTTTCGAATTCGTTTCGATATCGAAATTGAATAATTTTTCGAATTCATCTAAATATTGAATTAATTTTCGAATTCGTTTAGATATCGAGAATCCATACAATATCGATATCGTTAACGATAGAGCCATTTTTTCGAGAACGCTATCATTCTCGAATCGTGTACGATTCTCGAAAACGATAACATTGTTCGTTCCAACGATATCGTTTCGAATTCGTTTCGATATCGTTTGGTATGCTGGGTTGTTATTTTTTTTTTAATAATTGTAAATTATATTTATATAGTTGATATTATAAAAAAATGCATTTATCTCAAAAAGCAAAAAAAAGTAATACCATTCTCGAAATGAGTAGAATCTCTAATAATTTTTATGATTTATATCCCCATTCTAACGAGCAATGACAATGACTAAGCAATGACTAAAATGAGGTGAGTGACAATTGTCTCGAAATGGTATTCTAGCCGCAAAGTGACAATAAAAACAATGACAATTGTTATGAAATTTGTCACCACCTAAAGAGCAGATGACAAGGAGTTAATTTTTAAAAATATGTGTTTTTTTACTAGTTTTTACACTCAGAAAAAAGTTTCCTCATAATAAGGAAATTTTACTTGAAATAGCGTCAAGTTCAATTTTACTTATTTTTAGGAAGGTTTTTCCTTAATAGTAGTAAAATATCCTTATTATTAGGAAAATTTTACTAAAAGTAAGGAAAATTTCCTAAAAATAAGGAAGTTTTTTCCTTAACGCTATTTCAAGTAAATTTTCCTTATTATGAGGAAACTTTTTTCTGAGTGTAGTTATGCACTTTAATGAATTGCACTATATCTTCACTTTGAGATGCAAATATATCAACGGATTTTTGTTGCGGTTCAATTTTCTGCGACATTCAGATGGAAAATCAGTCTGATGTATGTATTTGGAATTGTAATTGGTTTTACCCAACTCTAATTAGATTTGCAACTTGCAGAACCGACCGAAACTCACTATTAACACAAAGCACGTCACTTTTGTTGCAAGTAGTCCGGAAATATAATATTTTCGAATATTTAAATTTAAAAACTGTTTACATTTGAATTTTAATTTATTTGACAGTTTAATATTGAAAAAATCTTTTCGCCACTGAGTTGAGTTTCAATTTGTCACTTTTAAAGTAGAATACAGTAACAATTATTTATAACAAAGGCATGACACGGTGAAAGACAACATTTCAATGACTAGACTTTGTCATGAAAAAGCCAGAATACGGCTATTAAAATGAAAATAAAAAAATTATTAAATATGGTTTCCTGGTGATTTCATAAATTGTCTTTTTTTTCAATTTTTATCTTTAACCGGTTATTGTAACGAAACTTTAAACGATATTCAGGTTGTCTTAAAGCTATAATATACCTTGATTTATTTATGGACAACATAATACATAAAAAAGTTTTTTCTAAAATGCAGTGAAAAATTAAGAAAACATAAAATGCATTCAAACTGAGAATTCAGTTCGAATCAGCGCAAGATATATTATATAGAAATGATATGAATGAAGCAGTGAGGAACAAAATTGTTCATTTTGCGTAACAGTGTAATTCTAATATACTGCACCCCTACACTCAGTAAAAATCCTATTAACATTGGTCAATAGAAAAAATTTTCATTGAATAGAATACAAAAAAATAATATTTTCATATACACATAAAAATAATTTAATAGTATTATTTAACGGTATTCACACATAAAAATTATAATTTATCCTATTGACTAATTTTGATAGTAAAAAAACTATTTATTTTATAGTGTACAACCAAAAAATTATCATGGTCATATTTACAATTTCAAAGAGTTGAAATTAAATAGTTTCACATATTTCGTAAAGTGGCGTGGGCTCAGTTTGTTAGTACGTTGGAATGCGAACTGTAAGTCCGGAGTTCAAATCCCGCGATTGCCCTACAGTCATGTGCAGCTTATGCCGATCTCTCTCACCATTTGAGCTGTGCGTGTTTTATTTGTACTCAAAGTGCTGGACCTACAGTGTTATGCTTTTCATAGGCAATGTTTTACTGTCGTATATTTACCATTGACTGCCGAAAGGTAACGTTGAATAAAAAAATGTTTTCAATGAAAAAAAAGTTGACAGCCTTTAGGATCGAAAAAAAATCGTTCATATTAAGCAAAAATACATTTAAATATATGTTTTGTAACTTAAATGTTTGTCTTAATTTTCGTAAGAAACCCCAACACAATATGCATGTTTTTGTAATGCACCAGCATAACACCAAAAGGTCACACAGACCCTCTGAAAAGTCTGCAATAATTGTCGATATCATTCATGTGCTGTGCGCGGCCAGTTACTTAGAACGATGTGACACGCGTTCACAGGACGATATTGTGTTTTCACCCCTATGAAATTAACTCAAAACATAACCTTCGTGGTATTTGCGCATATGAAGTATTCTCAGCAGATTTTTGGTAACCAGGACCAATTCGAATATCTTTTTTTTTCATATCAGAGTATTTTTTTTTTGTTGTTGTTTATAATTTAGGTTCAATAGTGAATTCAAGATATAGTTGTAAAGCGATGACTTCATCATCAGACCCAACAAACAAAACATTACACATTTAACCCTTTCAATCCATATTTTTAATTTTAAATCTTCAACATTCTAAAGGTTTATTTTTGGGATCATTTTAAGCTCAATAATAAAAATTCACTTTAAGTTTAAAAAAAATATAACCTCATCAATGCGACAAGGTTTGACCCTGACCCCCTTCGATTTGCTTCTTATCTTAATATGTTTTTATTATTGGTCAAGGAAGTTTAAATTTAATTTTTCAGTTTTCTATCACACCCCCTTCACCCCTTAGCAAACTCTAAAAACACGATTTTGTTGTTTTGCACCACAGCATGCAAAAACTGCCTTTTTAAAATTCTGAAAAAATTTACATAAATTCTTGACATTGAACTTTAATTTGGAGTGGTAAGAATTTTTCTTCTACATTTTTCTTAATTTTTAAAATCTTCTTTTTTAGTATATAAAACACGATATAACTCTTAAGATGATGAAATTTGGTCCAACATCATATAATATAAAAACAAAACGTTTTACTAAAAACATGACTACAATATGTATTTAATTTGGTCTCTATGAAAAGAGGGAGAGCAGGGTATACTATATGTCTATAATCGTCATATCATATCTCGTATAGTACCGTAGTTATGACCAATGATATGTCGAATTTATATGGTAGATAGGCGTTGTAGTAGACCGATCACAATTTAAAAAATTAAAATATACAAAATTTCATCGCGATATCTCATATAGAAACGGAGTTATGGCTGATGATATGTTATGTTTATATGACAGGTAGGCGTGGCAGTTGACAATAACCGCCCATTTTTTGTAACACGGTTTGTACTTAAGACTTATGAGTATATACCAGTTTTTATTGATGTATCTCAAACCAATCCAAAACTATGTCGATTTGTATAGTAAAAAACAGGATTTTCAAAGTTAAGAAAGAAATAGAAGAAAAATTCTCACCACTCCAATTCAAAGTGGAATGATGTTTGATCAATGTCAAGAATTTATGTAAATTTTTTCAAAATTATAAAACAACAAAAATTGTGTTTTTACAATTTGCTAAGGGGGTAACTTCATTGACCAATAATAACAACATATTAAAATATGAAGCAAATCGGAGGGGGTCAGGGTAAAAGCTCGGCGAATTGACGTGGAAAGCCCCATATATATATTTTTAGATGAAATATTTTAAATTTAAACAAATATTCAAATTAATCCATTCGACACTGAATACATTGCTACTTAATAAATAAATACTTAACACCTGAATATGGAATTTTTCTCATTTTGTCTAAAATAGCACCTCACAGTTCATAAGTATATATTTCTGTCGAAATATCATAGAAGATAGTACTTAAAAAATGTCTTTGAAAAGCTGTTACCATATGGTAACAAAGGGTTAAGTAAAATCTGTGTTTTATAGGCAAAAAAGCATCATTTTTTTGTATTTACTAATCGTTATTTCATGCATTTAAGTAAAACAACATAATTCCTTCAACATTTACCATGTGACCTAAGCTTACTGACTGGTTAATTTTAAAGCAAACTATGATTAATTTTTTGATAAATACCTACATATTTATTCCATATATGTTCGCATTTTTAAGTTCTAAACAAAGAGTTTTACCTTAAATAGTGCTAAATAGATATGTGGTTTGCTCTAATAACTTTTGAACAAAAAAAAAGTTACCAAAATTGGGCATACTATTAAAAAAATATCGGGAACATGTATATCAGTTGCTGATTTCGACCACGACATTACGTAACGTTTTTAAGAAAATTGCCACCGAATTTTATGCCCTTTTAGAATAAAAACAGTACAGTTACTTACACAACTAGTATTCCAAAAAACTGTAAACGCAATGTTTTTTAATATTAATATTATCAAGTCCAATTACAATATATGTTGTACAATATATCGTGTTGGGTAATATTATTAAAATATTTATATTTCGCAAATAAATTATTTGAATCTAGTTTCCAATCGGTGATGTTAAAAATACAGACATGTTAAAATTTTAAAAATGTTTTTAAAGTTTTGTGTTTTATCAAGTATGGTTTGTATAAAAACAAAATAAACCACAACATTTTTGAAAAAGGTGTACATAAATTTACTATCTTCTAATAAGACGATCTCTGAAAAGTTAAGTGTGATATATCATTTTAAAGATAATTTTATGTGCAATAATACAAAAATGTTATTCCAAACTCGTTAGAATAAAATTAGAAAAATATCGACATTTAAAATTAAGAAAATGTGAACATTTCATGTGATTGGCAAGCTATGAAACTGTAACGGTTAACTAAAAATTAATAATTTTAAAAATCATAATTTTAATAAATGATTTAAAATTAAGTAAAAAAGAAAAAGTAGTGATATATTTTTTATACTTGAAGCAATAATAATGTAACTGAAAATGATGTCCTTTAAGCTCTATTTATCTTGTTACCCCTTCAATTGATATATTTAATGAAATTGTATAACTTTCGGCTTTTCACATATAGAGGTATACAGATATTGCTTCAAATCAATGAAACATTCTAACACTAAATACCTTCAGTTAGTTTGATTTTCAACAGTTAGGTTTAGGTCATACTTGAACTTCTTGAATTACGACCTCACTAAGCGCTCTGTAAGGATGACAATTTCCTATAACGACCTCCGCACACGCGCAATATGCATAAAAATACGGGTACGAACCGTGTGTCCCTTTTATGCTATACATTCCACACATTTTTGTGCCGTATTTTTCTGGTTGGAAAGCCGCGCGTGCTTCTCACGACGAAAACAATACCCGCTGCTGCTCACATGACAAACAACAGCATCAACGGCAAGGCCAGGCTTGGCAACGGATCGAGTCAGACACAAGTCGGAGTCATATTGAAGCATGCAGGAAGCAGGGCGAGGTGCAGGCAAAAACCACACCCCAAGAACATAGGTCAGCGCAACAGATCCCACGAGCCAGCATAAAAAATGCCGAGAACACTTACAACAGTCGCATGGTATTGCTGTCACATTCACGCAAACAGCCGGCGATGTGTAGACGTTTTGCCATTCGTTCGTTGGCGAACGTTAAATGCGCCATAAGCCACTGCAGGCGGTCGGCCATAACTGAGCTCTGATTGGTTGAAATGAGACTGGGATCAATTTACAGCTAAATTGGGTATAAAAAGGCAATCATCGTCGTTTGTGGACACAATTAAGCGCCTAGACTTCGAACGGTACACAACACAGTGTGCAACGTTGCCGTGCAGGAAGTTTTCGAGATTTGGCAACGTCGCATAAAAAAAATTAAAAATATATATAATTGACTTAATTAAACAGTTTTGGTGACAAAAATCAAGCTCATCTCTTTGTGCTCAATGATAAAGTGTGCGCAAAATTACGCGAACGTGTGAAAGCGAGCAAATGCAATTAATTAATTTACAAGGAAATCGAAACGGTTGACGATCGAATTAAATTCTTGATGCGACGCGAATCACTTGCGGTTGACTGAGTCGAAGTGTTTTCACTCATTGCATTAATTGACACTGATTGGATTTTTACGCGCGCTTTAATGAAATCAATATGACAAAATTGTGACTAAAATAAAAAGAATAAAACGTGTTTGTGGTAAAAACAAATAACAAAACTCAAACGAAGTAACAATTTAGAAATTACAAACGTCATTTTGCGAAAACAATGGAACATTCCAGCTTCGACGATCAGATGTTTAACGATTTCTCCAGTCCACTGAGTCCGCTCAGCGCCAAGCCGTTGATGCCCGCGGTCACCGGTGGTCACGGCGTCCACTCAGTCATGCTGGGCCTGCCAAGCACGGTTGCCAGCGCTGAGCTCTGTGTGCAACGCCTGCCGGAGTGTAACACATTGCTGCAGCAAGCGACTAGTAACGATGGTGACGGTTCTCCCAAATTAGACCATTATAAGACGCCGCTCGATTACACCAAATTAGATTTTATCGGCGGTGCGGCGTTGAACAAACTCGGCTGCTACTCGCCGTCACACAAGTACGAATACATAACAACATCTAAGCTGGAAACGCTTAACCAGCAGCATCAACATATGCAGCAGCAACAGTTGCCACAACAGTACTCACCGCCTCCGCAAGTTTCGACGCCTAACGGTATTGACGTGCGTCTACAACATGCGCAACAGCAACACCAATATCACCAACAGCAGCAGCAGCAACAACATCATCATCACCATCAGCAACAGTCGCCTATAATGGGCGACTATCATGCGCACGGCGTCAGCAGTAACGGCAAGATCGACTACTCGCCCAACTCAGTGGCCAAGCTAGAGTACGAGCATCATCTGCAGCAGATGTATGGCGGCAGTCCGCATCATGTGGTGCAACATGACGGCGGCGTCATTTACAACGGCGACCATGTTGTGCCGTCGACCAACACATTGCACGGTATAACATCTCCCACCCATGGCATGATGGGCACGGTGTTGCACACAGCGCCCATGCCAGCAACAAGTGGCGGCAGCAATGACGGTGGCAGCACCGGCAGCAGCAGTAA
Organism: Dryomyza anilis; assembly: GCA_951804985.1. Taxonomy (NCBI): domain Eukaryota; kingdom Metazoa; phylum Arthropoda; class Insecta; order Diptera; family Dryomyzidae; genus Dryomyza; species Dryomyza anilis. The sequence goes on along the minus strand of OX638132.1, from coordinate 27,285,805 downwards.
CAACACGTCAGGCAACAAATTCAGCAATAACAGCAAAAAGAACGTCGACGACAACTGCAATATAAATAATGAAGTATCATCCGCTAATGGCGATGGCTGCGGTGTTTCTGTGACGGTTTCAAATGGCAACGGTGGCACCACGACGACAACGACGACGTCAAACGCAACGTCAATGCCTGCGACACCAGTTGCGAAGAAAAACGACAAAAAGAAAGGCGACCCTAATGGCATCAAGAAAAAAAAAACTAGGTGAGTGCCCCATGGTGTCTATTGGGGAAGTGAGACATACGACAGTCACAAATAAACCCCGATCTCACGACGGGTCGTTTGCTCGTAATTATTTTGTCAACTGCTGTTTTAATGCCTATCTGTATTATCAATTTTATGAGGTCTAATAAACTAATCCTTCACTTTACTTTGCTTTGCAGAACCACCTTCACCGCCTACCAACTGGAGGAGTTGGAGCGCGCTTTCGAACGTGCCCCCTACCCCGATGTATTTGCGCGTGAGGAACTCGCCGTTAAACTGAATCTGAGCGAATCACGCGTGCAGGTTTGGTTCCAGAACCGCCGCGCCAAGTGGCGTAAGCACGAGCCTCCACGTAAAACCGGCTATATTAAGACCTCGAATACGCCGCCCAGCGCAACGCTCAACTCGACGCTGGGCCCTCCATTCACAACCTTCTCGCAAACAACTACCGTAACGCCGCCGGGCAGCATGGACAGCTGGACTAGCTATCAGCCACCGTACGAGTTGAGTCCGCAGTTTAGCCTACTATCGCCGGCGGCCAGTCCGTATGGCACGTACGCCAGTCAGTACAGCACGTATGTGCACGAAAGCCAGCTGTTTCCGCCCATGCGCCACTTCGAGTATGGAAGTCCACCGCGATTAGAAATGAACGGTGGTGCCAATGGAGGTGGCAGCGTCATAGCCGATGATGCACACAAAGATGTTGCCTATGGCAGCGCTGTTGGATTGGACGATAGTCACTTGAACGACCCGAATGTAGTCGTGTTGCAGCATCAGCAACAAAATGGAAAATATTTGAGCAGTGAGGATGCCAAGTATACGCACAGTGCGTGTCACTTGCAGGAATCGTCGCATTCGCAGCAACAGAATCATCTACAACAGCAGCATGAGGCGGCGATTATAAAGCAGCACCAGCATTACGGCACGACAGCGACCGCCTCTGCAGTAACGGGCGACGATACTAACGTTGACGGACTGCACACGGTGATTAAGACGGAGGAGAATGGCGTCGCGCAGACGCATAGTGTGGCCTCCAACGTGACACATAGTTATGTGCTGCCGCCTTTTTTGCACTAAAAGAAATGCTCTCACATCGCAAACCACCGCACCAGCAGCAACAACATTTGCGGCAACAGCAGGCAGCAGCGGAATTGCGACGAATGCAACGACGCAACGCAATAAAGCAGCCGACGTGGTTCAAGCGTCCCACCTGAGTTCGAACTGAACGAGGTACAGTGTCGTGTCCACTGTGAAAGAAAGTTCGAAAAATGTGTGAGCAGCATTTCTATACCAATCGAAGGATGAATGTTGATGAAGAATATATCGCTCTTTAGTGGACAGTCTCGTAAATATTGTTTTAACCAGGTTGTAAATGAGTAAGTATCATATTCAAGAAAGTGAATGCACTAGAAGAGATATAAGATCCAGAAGATATAGTGACGACATACTGATGAGAGGAGAATTAAGAAGTCAGCATTATTTGTAACGGTGCAATTGTTGTGTATAACGGTTACGACGAGAAGAGAAGCCGGAAGAGTGGCTAGACCATAAAATATTCACGACAAGAGTGATGTAATACAAGATATCGTTTAGAAGTGGGGGGAAATAATCTTGATTTTAAGCCCTACCGTGTAGAAAATATTCTGTCGGAATTTTTCCGTTCGAAAACATTTTTTATTGAATCTTCTTGCAAAATATTTGTGAACGCATAAAATCCGAAGTAATATTTTATCGATTTTTTGGGGGAAACAAAAAATACGGTAAACGGGAAGTGCTATATTACAAAATGGGCAACGAAGACATTAAAGAGAACATAAACCAGAACAGCGTCGTGATCAACGATAGATATATTAAAAAAAATATAAAGTACGATAAAATTTTAATGTTCGGGCAAGTTCTGAAATTCACTACACAGAAAGAAATAATCGACGTAAATATAGCAAACGATATTAATTGCATTCAGAAATCAATCCAGCAATGAAATTTACAAATTTGATAAAATCATTTGCTATTCTTCGTTAAATCAGCAATTCCGTTTGCTAATAAGACGTCAATGCAGCAAATTTCAGCAATTCAGCATTAATGGCTAAAACTGCGCCGACTAAATTATTTGCTGCATTGACGTACACATATTCATATTAGCGAACGGAATTGTTGATTTAACGAAGAATAGCAAAGTTTTTATTAAACTAGCAAATTTCATTGCTGAATTGTTTAATGAATGCAATTAATATCGGTTGCTATATTTACGTCGACTATTTTTTCTGTGTATCGATCTTATTAAAAAATTGTATAGCACAAATTGAATTTGTACAGGCTTTATTTGAACGATTTGAATTCATTGTTTTGTTCTGAAAAGAAGACTTATGAAGCAGAAAAAAAAACATTCCATTGAAATGAAAATTTTAATTCGATTTCGATCGAAATCTGAAATATGCCAGACCTAAATTTTGCTATAACATACAATTTTGTTGAAAGTTTTAGAAATTATTATTGGCAAGGTAATCGATTAATGATTAGACATACAAATTGTTAAGTTTTAGTATAATTTTGATGAAATTACAATCAAAAACCACATCCTATTAATTGATCAGTGGTATAGTTATTGATTAGATAATTCTATGTAATGATATAGAACAAATTGGTAAAATTGTAAAAAGGTAGCCATGTTAAAATATATTACATTATAATTGTATTTTTGTATATTAAATTAGATATAACATAACTGAAATAATTCTATAAAACAATTGTATTTCATATATTTTGAGTGTTTTTATCTTGATTTTTCAAGAATAACCCAATACAACAAAATCTAAAGTCTTGCCAAAGAAATAATTACACTTGTAGCCAAATTAATAAGTACTCTGTTTGGTATTTAAGTTATTAATTAAGTTATTATTTAAGTTATTAATAAAAATTGTGTAAATACAAATGAAAAAATACAACTCAATTGCATTCCAAATGTGCCTTATTACCAAATAATTTTCAAAAATGTATTTATCGTCGTTGTAAAAGGAAACTCAAATACGAAAAACTTGTTGTTAAAATTTAAAAATTACTCCTCTACTTTTTACAATATTTATACCTAACATCAATAAGTTTTTTGATAAAATAAATAGTTTTGTTTGGACAACGACGATATAATAATTTAAAAATGTTCCTCAATTTAAACATTAATACTGTTGTGAACGCGATAATAATAATCAATGTAGTTAGTTTAAGAAACAAATTAATTTTTGCATAAAATTCATTTATTTTATTATATATTTTCAAATACAATATATATATATATATATATCTAAGTGCATATCTATAATAATAATAAATTGTATACTAATTGAATAGCTTTAATTAATAGCATTAAGTTGCCGATAGAGTGTAAATGTTTCTATGTACATTTTTATTTTTATTAGTTACTTATACGCCAAAGTCCACGATGAACTAAATCACTATAAAACTCTACAAAAAATAAATTGCCATACGTATAATATTTAGATTGTTTTGTACCAGTTGTTAATGTATTTTATAACGTTACAATTTATATCTTTATAAGAATAGTATTAAAAAATAAAAATAAATCAAAAAATATTTTAACAAATTATATAATTTTGAATAAATATTTAAATTTGAGACTATTAATACTATTTTTGTAGAATTTTCAATTCGCCTCCTTCGAATAACTGTTGCGAAGCACCGCGTCCCAATCGGTGTTCTCGAAAAACGCATGTCTTTGAATTTGTTCGTAGTCCAGACGTTGCTCCGGCACTTCATGCAGTAGACTGTCCAGCAAGTCGCGTGCGTTGTCCGTAAGGTCGGCATCTTCGGGATATTGTACGCAACCATACAAATCTATGTTACCCGGATGGGCATTTTTGAATGACTGCAATTAATGTATTAATGAATCGAGAGTGTTGATTGAAGCTCTTAATTGTAGGACATGCACAAAATATACACAACACCAAAACACACACATAATCACAATACATATTAGGACCAAACATCGAAAGGTATCGCTTGAAATCAGACATTTTTTACCTATTAAAGGGAGGCTTGAACAGGCTTGAATTAACAATAAAATCTGGATGTTTTTTATTGCATTAGGAAACAACGAAGATTTCTATAAATTCAACAATACTATTAGATTATCGTTTGTACAATAAGGGCGTTATCTGAAAAATAAAAGTGTGGATTTAAAGTTTTTATATGTCTCTATCAGTTAGATATGAACCGATTTCACAGATTCTATTTTTCCATTAATATTTGAACTTTAGCTTTAGTATGTCACAAGCAGGGATCCGTGTTTCGAAGCGGACTTTTGTTTTTTATTATACAGACAATTCTTCCCCGAATTATTCATTCCAGAGATAAATTTAACAAAGATAATCCTTCCCCGGAATATTATGGGAAACATAATGTATATTCCCGAATAATTAACATGAGCAGTGTAGCCGCAGTAGCTCAGTAGTTAGTGCGTTGGACTGCGAGCCGAATGGTTCCAGCCTGGACTGGGGCTAACAGCATACTTTCATAGAAACATTTTTCTATACCGCGCTACCTCTCGGCAGTAAATGGCAAACCTACGAGAGTAAAACATCGCCTATGAAAAGCTCTCACCCACCATTCGGATTCGGTATTAAACTGTAAGTCGCACCACTTTGAGTACAAATATAGCACGCATAGCTCAAAATGATGAAAGAGCTCGGCCTAAGTTCTTCAGGACTGTAATTCCAAAGTATTATTATTACACGAGCAGTGCATCATTCTCCAGTTTAGAGAAGAAATCGCATCGAATTGGTTTTACGGTCAACACCCACAACTTCGAAGTCGTGAAGGACTTCATCTACTTAGGTACTAGCATCAACCAAAATATAATGTCAGTCTTGATATTAACCGAAGAATAACTCTTGCCAACAGGTGCTACTTTGGACTCACTAGGAAATTGAGGAGTCTATAAGTCGCCCAATCCTCTTCTATGGCGCTGAGGCATGGACGTTTGCCAACAACGTTATTAAAAATGTGTGGAACCGGAATCGAATCGAATTCATATAATTTGTTTGTTTGGTACCGGATATTTCCATATTAGATATTAGAAAACATGATTGAAACTATCATGAACAGAAAACATGATTGTAACAATTATGAAATGATTTCCAGAAACATACCATATAATCAATAGTTTTTACTATTAATCAATAGATTAATTATAATCGGTAAATACCATTAAATACTATGATGAAATTTCCATTGAATGATTGCCGAAAATATGGTTCCTTTTGTGCGAAAGGGCTGACATGTATATATGAGATGTATCGTGATGCCCTCTTCTTCCTTAACAATACATCTTCGACAAACGTCAGGAGTTCGTATGCCTAATCTTATGTGTGTCTACATATTATCAATGGGTAGTAATAACTCCAACAGTTGGTTTATCAGAAGAAGTTGCTTAGATCGCCTTGAGTCTAGTTTTAGTTTGTTTGGTGGTGTAACAAATTGTACCGCGTGTCCATCGATAATTTATATTCCTTATCCTGTCTTGCTCTAGTATAGTTTGCATGTTGATTACGGAATAAGCAGAGTGCTGAATGTGAAGTGTGGTTTCCTTCAAACTCAGTTCGTCAGCCTTCTTATTGCCTGTGCCCTGGCACCTAGTACAGGTGAATATTAAACTGATTTGCCATCTTCATTTTGTCGTTAGGGACTCGTATATAACTGATTGGATAGTGGCTTGACTGATTATAAAAATACTTATATAATGAAAATAATAATATAATTTACGGATACTACATTTCATCATAGTCAGATAAGACCCGCTTTAATAACCATGACACGTGCTTGAAATACACTACAGAGGTCCGGCAGACGGATAGAAACGCCTAGGTTTAGTTTTTCACAGAAAACTACACACTAAACCAAAAATGTAATATATCTCTCAAAAATATTATATCCCTCACTAAAATATTCCTTAATGAAAGAAAAATTTAAATCATGAGCATTCACTGTAGCTTACGAGGAAATGATTTGTAGTAGCCACCACCCATTACATACCGAATCCAAAGTAAAAAGAAATTGAATATGAAAATACCTCATGTATATATAGATTACTATTTAGAAGTATCGCAATACCCTAGTGGAAATTTGCCCTATACGCCATCAGGAAATGCTCGGGTTTTTATACGCTAAGTCTTATTAAGTCCCTTAACATGCTCACCATACCAGGGTTTACATTATCGATACAGAAAATGGCCCTGATCAAATCAACATTAGTTATTTCTCATAAAGAGATTTCTATCGGGCAATGATCGAGATTTAATGAGAAAACAATAGAATATTTTTTTATAAACGGGCATTTTGAAAATGTAGTTGGTAACTTTTCGTTCTACAACGACGATATTGTTTATGAAATATTTACAGTTAACGGTCATTTATCATCATATGTTCATATATTGATCACACATACCTTTTTACCAAATGTAAAACTAATGATATAAATTGATAGTAAATATTATCATTGAATCATAATACATGTTTAAAATTGAGAGCCTTGATAAAATAATACAGGCAATTCATACTGAGACTAAATCAAACTGTTAAAAATTTGAATCCGTCGTTTTAAAATCTTTTTAAAGCCCATATTCAGACTTCCTAACCAAACATTCGTAAGGAGTGCTTCCATTTCAACATTACTTTTCACGCAATCGTAATGAAAATCTCTCACTTTCTACATTACATAGTAGGCAGTAGTAATGAGGGGTGGTCCATTTGTGCATTACTTTCTACGCAGTAGTAATGAGCGGTGGTTTCATTTGTATATTATTTTGTACGCAGTGCATATTTCATTTTCACATTACTTAGTAATCAGTGGTAGGATAGTTTAATTTATAGATTACTTCGTAAGTGGAACATGAAACTAGGCATGTGTGTAAATTACAAATGAACTTTAACAAAATGTGTAGAGTATGTATTGAAGAAAATATTGGTTACTGGTCGATCTAGGTCTGAATATTTCCCATTAGATAATATACACACTCTCTTAAAAACAAACTAAATAAATTTTTGAAATTCGCGAAAACTATTTGATGATTCTTTTGAAATTTGATCCTTAGATTTTTGATATGAAACTCAAAATATTCAAAAAAAAGGATTTTGTTTTCTTCAGAATTATTGTCTAAACTAAATTTTAAAACAAAACAAGATGCAGTAGTTCGTAATTCGAAATGTTGATAAATCAAAATGCTGATTAATCAATTATTCAATCGCACAGCCCTATTCTAGATAGGTTAGTTTTTATCGACAACCTTGTTATGTTCGTATCATTATAAATTATCGAAATCAATAATTTAGGCGGACAACGTTTATTTTGCTGTAATGTTTAAAAATCACTGATTAAACAAATTTTGCGAACCAAAGCAAATGTTATCAAAATTTGCCGTTGCATATGTAGAGTTTTACAAATGCACAGATGAAACCGAAAAAATTCAATTTCTGCCAATAGTTCTTATACAGCGAGGGGGAAGTTTAGTCGCGAGTCAAAATCGCTCGGGCCTGACTATGGAATACTGTACACCTTGGTGGAGACGTTTTAAATTATATAACTTGAATGGGAGGTGGGCGTGTCCGTTGACTGATTTCTCATTTTCGAATACAGAGCCATTTTTTGACTAAAACATATTGAAACAAAATTTCATCGCATTCTGACTAGAATTGTTCAAGTTACCGTGAATTTTGACAGACAGATGGACATGGCTAAACGGGAAGTTAAGGTGATCAAGTATATAAATACTATTTCATACTGCCTCCTAAGGACCGTTACAATATTTAATACACAACTTAAAATTTCCTGTACCTTATATGCGTAGGGTAGCAAATATAAACATAGATAATTGCAGTTATTTAAATAGATATGTTTTTTAATAATCAATGCAAACATAAATCAACAACAAACAGACATTATCAGTAGTTTAAAGCAGCTTGCATTTTGTCATCACTTACCAGGCCCAAAAGCAGTTGGAACAGTATAACGCCATAACTCCACCAATCGGACTTTGTGGTTAAAGGACGCTCGGGCGCTACATAATGCCCAGCCATTGCCATCGGACTGAAAGCCTTATGCACGTAATTATCCGCGACTAAGCCCTCATTCTGATAAAAGTACGTTAGTAGCAGCTGACCCTTAGAACCAAGCAATAAATTATCCATATGTAGATCGCTGTGAAGGTAAGTTATTAATTTAAATTATAAATATATTTAAAAATTCATTACTAACCCCAAAATAATGCCTTTGGCATGTAGACTGTGTATGGCCACGGCCAGTTCACGCGCCCACTGTTTCAGACACGCCTCTGGCAATTGACAAGGTCTGTGCTCCAATGCATCTGGCTTTCTTATGGTCTCCTCTGCACGCGGTGTCTTCATATTAGTCGATTCTTGTAGGGTATGCGACACGGAATCCAGCAGCTGCTGTGAACAACGCACCAACTCACTGAAGGCTGTTGCCTCAGTAGGCGGTTGGGGCACAGCAACTGTAAGCGCATCAACAAACCCCGAATCCTGAGCACTCACGTTACTTGAATCACTAGCCGCCTCAGCGTCCTGCGGCGCGTCCGCAGCCACATCCGGAAAAATATGATTCAAACTGAGCGCCTTAATCGACGTGGGCGAATATGAGCGGACATAGTCATACAAACGGCCGCCCTCTGCCTGTTTTAGCAGCAGAAATATTTTTTGTTCCGACTGAAAGAAGGCCAGCAAATCAACCATATAGGGTACGGCTTGCGGCAGAAATACTGTTTGTGTGGGTGAATTACTGGAGGGTTTCTCAATGCCTTTCATGATGTATGTCGGTCGATGTGGCTGCGTGATGCACTGAACCTGCATCACACGATCGCCGAGCACCTGTAACACCTTGTATTTGGCCAGATGTGGCCACGGTTGTTCCAAGTAGAGCGCAGAACTGTGCGTTGCATTGCCATCGCACACATCGATGGACAGCTGGAAATGGGAGCGGCTGTTGCCGTTGGCATCATGCCTTAAAAACTTGTCGTAAATGTCGTCGGCACGTTGCAAGTATTTGGTGACTTTAGCCTTTGCAATGTATTTTCTTTCTTCGTTGGCATCTTCTGCAAAAAAAAAAAAGAGCAGAATAATGTAACAAAACTTCTAAAATCTGGAATAGAATCGAAAACGCAGCGCTATTTATCAGCGTTTCAGTTTTGTTTTTCGGTGATAGAATTGAAAATAATAAAGGTCACGGACGCGAAGAAGTATTTCTTTCAAATAAAATTGAGATTTTCCATTTAAAATTTAAAAAATTAAAAATACCAAATTAAATTCAGATTATTTACATTTGAAATGAAGTAAATTTCAAATCAAATAAGAATTTAACAAATGAATTTCATATGAAACTGATATTGTTCCATTTTAAATAGAGAAAATGAAATGAAATTAGATTTTTTTTTTTGAAAGTTAAAAAAAATCCAAATAATATTGACAAACTTTTTTTAACAAATTGAGATTTTTTTATTTTTATTTGTAATTCAATTACAATCCACAGCGTATATAGGCCAACATTTTTTTTTGATTTTTCTCAATTTCATTTGATATTTCCTAAATTTCAAATGGAAAAACTCAATCTCATTTATAATTTTCTTAATTTCAAGTGGAGAATCTCAATTTTATTTAAAATTTTCTACATTTTCAATGAAAAACTCTCAATTTGCATTAAAAATTGTGAAATTTTTCTGTTATCAACAAGATGTAAATTTAAACTATGGAATCGATTGCTTATCATATTTGCAGTTTTAAAAAAAAAAAATTAATATTGTCATCGATTTCAATCTCTATTTTATATAAAAAATATTATACCTTTAGCGCCATGCAGTAAAAGCTCTACGCCCTTTTTGTACTTGTCGTGCGCATCTCGATACTCGAGATTAACTTCCGCCTGTACGGCTTTGCTGAACTCCAACGCCGCTTCGTAGATGTAATCGCTGTCTTCGCTCTCCAACGAAGCCATCGGCGTAAGGAATCGCGCGTAATCTTTCGACCGCGTATGTTGCGCTGAATCCTGCTTGGTTGGCATTTTTGGCTCTACACTTTTTTCAGTTTTTGCGACCATAACCTGCTGCTTATCAGCCGCTTCTTCTGCCTCTGCCTGCTTATCGAGGTTCGGGTCGAGTAGACTGAGATTGGCGTGATCATAGCGCAGGTCGAGGTTATCGCAAATTTCGGCAATTGCACTCTTTCCGTCTGCATCATCGGCTCCCGTCAATAGTCCCGGCAGCAGCTTATGCAGCGGCGAAGCACCGGGCGTGTGTCCGTCGCTAAAGAATTGCGTGAAAGCGTGGCATTTGTACAGCGCCGGGTGCTGTGCCACAAAGTCAAGCAGCTGCAATATGTACTCTTTGCGTTGTTGAATGACGCCTGGGTCAAAGCGTTTGAAGAAGCTGCTATCCGTTGGCACTGGTATATGCGCATTCAGTTGCAGTGACTTCTGGCGACGACACAGTTCGCGGTGCAGTCGTTTGATGTCGTGGAAGCGTTTCCAGACAGTAAGGCAAGTCAGTGCCTCTGGGACGGAACGTGGAAATACCTGAAATATTGGGATATAGAATTATTTTTAGGCCTATGTCTATATTATTAGCTACATACGATGGAAGTTATTTTGTAGATGGTGAAACCATTTTTGTGCGTTATGGTGTCGGTTAAGGTGAAGCTGTGGATCCAGCCTCCAAGATTTGGTGTCATTGCTCGACTATTTCGTATCTTGTTTACGGAGCGTCTACTTCATTTTGTTCATAAATTGATATATTTTTGACATTAATTTCTCATCATTAATTATTAGGTTTTTTTTTAATAAAATTGTAAATATTCAAAATTAATAATCTCTAGGGGATGTTTTTTTTTTGACAAATGATTGTTTTGACTGGTTTGCAGTGTTGCCATTCTAATTTAAGATTTTAGCTCAGTGTTTAATTACTCAATAGCCCCGTTTATACTAAGTTGGAAGGGTTTACGTTTATGCGATACAACCTGCTTGAAGGGTTTACGTTTACACGATACAACCTGCTTGACAGACCAACGAAAAAGTCGATTTTTATTGAATTGAAATAAAAGGAATCAATTGTATTTTTAGTTATCCGCGATTTAAAACAGTATCCTGGCTATACATCGCCATCGTCTTTATAAATCCTTCAAATGTAAAATTGAACAACGACTTGAGACTTTTTCGCGAAAGAACCAAGTCCCACCGGCGATGCTGTCATCATAGTATACTCTGAAAAGAAATATTTTCCATCACGTGTTGATAATTTAAATCACAGGATATTTTTTTCACTTTTACCGTTAAAATGTAATATTTGAGTTGGCACTTTTTTACACCATTTGATTTACTTCTTGATAAACCGAGCGTAAGGAAACACTACGCCATTTTCCTTTTTTATGTTAGTCAAATGTCAAAATAGCTTAAAAGTTTTGCTGCAAATGTCCAAGAACTCTGGATGTTTGCTATCAGTCAACTGTAAATATCTCAATTTTCATTGCTGTTGTGGCAAACATCTCGTAACTATCTGCATATACGTTATATTTAAAAAATATTAATAGTTTTGCTGCAACTTTATTGAAACTTATGGGATGTTTAAATATTTGGTACGAGGCGTAAATTCAAAATGATAGTTGCAGCAAGACTTTCATAAACATCTTGTTTTCTTAGTGTAGCATCTACACGGTACGATTTTGATACAATCCAACTCAATTGTACAACTGTTCTTAACCGAATACGAAAATTCCGTTTAAGAACACACGTAGCAAAAAAACTACATTCACTAAAAAAAAAACTACAATCATCGTATAAACGGGAGCCAAATGCATTAAACCCTTTTAAGAAAAAGAAATACAATAAATTCCGGTTAAGTACACACGCAGTAAAAAAAACTACATTGTGAGTATTTATTTTAATATTAGCCGTGCTTTTTCATATCGCTATAGACCCTCAAAACATTGGAAGTTTGGCAAATCGATATTGTCAATTAATAAAATAAAATAATAAATAAAATTGTTAAAATATTTGTTAAAATTGTACTTTTGTTTTTATAACTTGTTATATATATTTTACTTTTAACATAATTATCAATGAAATTTGTATATGATGTTTGTCAATATTTTTCACTGATTCGAATATTCACAAACTGAAACTACTTTCGTTTTTCTACAACATAAAAGTGAGTGTTAATAAAAATATTTATTGCAATAATAATTTATGGAAACGAATATTTTTATAATAATACTGTTCCGCACTAAGAGACCATATTTTGCAAAGCTTTTTGTACTATATTTTATTTGACATAAAAAATTGAATAATAAACAAAATCAATGGACAGTCCGTTACAAATTTCAAGAACTGCAAAGACAAATTTCGTATTTGACAAAGACTGACCACAAGACTACCATAATAATCGCGGTGCCATGCAGACAACGAAAATAACTGATGTGCTGATTGCGCCAAAAGCTCAATTAGACGATAATTGACAAAAGACGGGGGAAACATTTATAACCAAACATTAACGAAATTTAACACCGAGAGGCAGATCAAATGGCCTTTACAACAAGGTTTCAAATTTAAAACCACCAATTTAATTATTTTTTTAACAGTATATTAATTTGAAGAAAATGACATGTCGAAGATTACAACTCCCGATGCGAAACCACACGGCTCTAGCTGATTAGCATTAAACGCATCAAGTAGAACAACAGTCACAAAAAGCCACAATTTTTTTAAACAATGCCAATTTTTTTACACAAGCAGCATAACGCCAAGTTCAATGTGTAGCTTTCGCCACGCAGTTTTGACCAACGTGAGCAACATCATCAGTTTTTTCTGGACTATTAATTTTAAATTTAATATGTTTCATTAAATTAAATTTCTTTATTTTATATTTGAGTTTTGCTTATTAGTTTGGATTTTATTTTAAACTACAAAATATATAAACATGTCAATATTTGACAACTATTTTATTTTGTTTTTATATCAATCTATTACAAAACTTTATAGGAAGCGATGCAGTGATACAGAAAAGTTCAACATGTTCAACTTCTCTGTATCGCCACCTATAATGCAATACAGTCGCATTATCATTTCTCCTATAAATTTACAAGCTATCTGGTCGCTTATACCTGCACTTTTTCCCATAAGATTTATTGCCTTCTCTTTTGGTGTATCTCCTGGAGATACAGCGTATCTCCGGAATATACAATGTAAATCGGGCATTACGCTATTTTAACCATAAATAAGCCGTATAAGTTCTATAAGAGCTTCAATACAGTAAATATTCCTCAATAAGAATACCGTGAAAAGCATTACACCACATTTATAAAGGAGATTGTGCGCTTCATGGGTTGCCCATTCAACTCAGTCGCACGACTGAATTATACGTGGTTATATACAGGTTAGTTCATTAGCCCCTTTTATGGTCTGTCAATCAGGTTGTATCGTGTGGGTGCAAATCCGTCAAACTTAGTAAGGTTATTCACTAAACGGAGCAGTTGCGATGTAGAGTAGCAGTTTTGTCAAGTAGCAGTTGTATGAAATAAGTGTGTTCACGAAATATGATACAATTCTACAATACTGCTAATGTACATCGGCAACTGCTCCGTTTCGTTAATACCTTTAGTGTTTTTTCATTCGAGCGCAGATTTTGATGAGTGCACATCACTGGAAGAAATAATGAAATCTGTCAAGCAGGTTATACCGTGTGGACACAAAACAAAAAGTGCCGTTATTTCCTCCAAAATGTTCCCATCGACCTTGGGGTAGCATGACGTTTGACCTGGGGACGGTTCGCCTTGTGACGTTTCGTCTAGGCACGTTTCGCCATTTCATTGTGAATTTAATTGTGAATATTGCGAAATTGATGAGAATGAAGAAACGACAAAGAAACAATGGCTGCATTCAGCGACTTCAGCAGTGCTCAGTAACTAATCGCTCACTGTTACTGAATGCACCGCTATCTCAGCTGTCAATTTACAAATTAATTTGTTATTAATATTTTATTAAATTTACATACAACTCTTTAATTGATTAAAAACATATTTCCAATCTAAATTAAATTTTTGATTATGAATATTTGAGTTTAAATGTCATCAAATGTCATCGATAACAAATGCAACGCAAATGTAGCGTATGCTGGAAAAAATGGCGACCGCTCACTAAACATGTTGATGGTTGCATTGCAAGCTCAAATTGCTCAACAGCTCCACAACTGCTGAGGTCACTGCATGCAGCCAATGAAATGGCGATCCGTCCCCAGGCCAAACGTCATGCTACCCCGTGTGGATGTCGCTAATTGTCTCTTGCGATAGCGAACGTTATGAAAAAAGTGATTCCCTAACTTTCAATGCATTTTATGTAAACAAATAAATTCGGAAAGTTTTTTAACAATAAATTTTCTTTAAATCGTTGAAAAGTATGCTGACTAACAACCAACAAATTGTCAACGCTATCACATTTTCAGTAAATTCTTAACGATGACAGCTGACTATAAATATCATAGCGAACTGTAGCGCAATACTGTAACTTATTAACGACAAATATCGATATGGTTAATTAACAAGAATTGTGGCATGCAGAAGCGATCGTCATGAATAAAATGTAAATTTTAACGATATTTGTCGTTAAAAATAGTTAACGATATCGACTTTTGTCGTTAATAAGTTACAGAATCGCCTTGTAGCGCGATTCTCTAACTCCGTATCGACAAAAATCGATATCGTTAACTACAATTAACGATAAATATTGTTAGGAGGTATTCCGTACACAGTTCGCTATGATATTTATCGTCAGCTGTCATCGTTAAGAATTTACTGAAAATTGTCGATACGATAGCGTTGAAATTTTTTTGGTTGTTAGCCAGCTTACTTTTCAACGATTTAAACGATTTTTATTGTTAAAAATATTTCCGAATTTATTTGTCTACATAAAACGCATTGAACGTTAGGAAATCACTTTTTTCATAATGATCGCTATCACAAGCGACAATTGTCGGTAATTAGCGATATCGTTATGGAGTTACGGAATCGCTCTACTGCTGTATACTTAAGACCTCCTAACAATATTTGTCGTTAATTGTAGTTAACGATATCAGTCGATACGGAGTTAGGGAGTGGCTCTGCTGTATATACTTGCTGTATATACTGCATATACTTAATCTTTGCAATCGACCGAAAACTTCGGGCACAGTTTATAAACGAAATATCCCGAAAAGACGCAACACTGGTTCGCAGACACAAAAAGGTGCGGCCATATTGATTGTCAGAAAAGTGAACGAAACTCGCCGAAGAATGACTAAGAAAAAAGAATGACGAAAAGGTTGTGTGAAAAAGCGGCGCCTTCGTATTCGTAATTCAATTCGTGCACAGTTCGTTTCGTATTCGTACGTGTAGGCGAGATACTGCGACCAATTTACAGTGTGTAAAATATATTTTAATAGAATTAAAGCAAAAAAAAAAACGAAAGAAATAATAATTTAAACGAAAAATAATTGTTAATTTTGCACAAACAATTGATAGTAATTTTACTAAAATTTAAAATATTTCTCATTTGCACCGCAGATTAGCACACAGCGACGCTAACGAGAGCTCTAGGATTACATACGAAAGCGAAGCTTGTCAAAGAGAAGCAAGAAAAAAATTGTAAAGAAAAAATTTTTGAAAAGCGAAAAAAATATAACGAGAGCACAGAAAATTTTTTAGCCGCCGATCAACGCCGTCGACTCGAGACTACGCTGCTGCCAACAGTAAAACTTTAAACAAAAAAAAAGAAAAAAGGATTTAACAAAATGTCTGAACGCGAAAATAATGTTTACAAGGCTAAACTGGCAGAGCAGGCCGAGCGCTACGATGGTAAGTAGGCAACCGGGTTCCGGGTCTTGACAAAGTTCTGGGTGCTGAAAATGAAAAATTCGATTTGAGGATTTGCAATGGAACATTGGAGAAGCTTGTGTGCGTGTGTTTGTGCGCGTGTGTATGTATGTGTGCTTAGACGCAGCAGCGTCGCTGATGACGACTCGCATGGACGGACGGACGTAGATGAAAAATTCTTAGAAACGTAGCAAATAGAAAAAATGCTGAAAAAACCTGAATTTGCCGGCATTTTAGTGCGATTTGGTTCAAAAATTAAACAATCTATAAATTGCTCAAGTTTTTTTCTTTCCAAAATGACAAATTATACGATGCAGACTCGAGGGTATAGAAAAATGTGTGTACAATGTGACGAATGGTGGTGGAAATGACGACAACGGGAACGCATGGGCCATTTGGGTGGATCTGGCAGGGTCCGATACGGGTAGGACGTCCTTTTTAACCCACAACATTAAAAATTTTAAAATTTCTTAAAATTTCTATAAATTTTGACACATGAAAAATGCGGTACGACGTCTGACACATTGTTGTATTAGTCATGCATGATTTTATAGTTTTTCTTTCTCCGCTCTCTTTACCCTCCTTTGTCATGTCTGCATAGACATAGACCAGAATTCGCAAAACGCAAAAGCCAAAGAAGTTGCTAAGCGCTGCTGCTTATTTTCGCACACACACACTCACACATTCGTGCCATACCCCACCCAACACCATCCCCCCGCGCATGACTTGTTTCACACTCCAGGGCGGCGCACGCACCCCTCACTCCCTTCAACCCTGTAAAATTCAATTTGAAAAGTTAAATCCATTCGTTCTTCGTTTCGTCATTTTCTCCTTGTTCTACTTGCTCATGGCAAGCGCGTGAGTCCATCCAGTAGAGCCGTCCTCTAGGTGGATCCATCCGCAAGAGCAGTTCAACTAGTTGTACTGCGCAGTAGTTGCTGAACCCCCTTTCCCCACTGACACCCTCCAAAATGTGGTTTAATTTGTTGTTTTTTTGTTTGCATTACGTACGTACGTTCGAATCTAACCAAGAAACGTTGTCGTACGTACATTCGTTCGTTGGTTGATTCGTAAAGCGCGAAAAATCGATGAATGAATCGATCGAGTCCAACAACGAGTCACATTTGCCGTGTGCTTGTTTGCACGAATAATGCGACAGGGTTGCCATGTTGTGGGGTCTAGTTGATTCGTTGTTGCCCAGGTAACCGAAATGCCCCAACTTTTATTTACATAGAATCGAAATACAAGGAATTGGAAACGATTTGATTCCAATTTATACAAATATATATTATAGAAATGGCTCATCTCTTAAAATATTAAAAACACGAAAAATCTAGTTGTGACTTTTCACGTTGAGAATTGAAATATGTATATGCTACAAAATCTATTAAAACAAATTTTGCTTTTCTTTAAAAAAATTTGACTAGATCAAGGCGTAGTGCAATTCTTTGAGTTGGTCTTTCTTTAGCAATCTGTCATAAATACTGATCGGAGATATTGAGGAAACTTTATATTCTGTTCATATTTTTATGTATTTTTTCACGACTTTAGTTCCAGTTATCCGTAGTGCAGATTTAATTTAGATTGTAATATATTGCATTACGTGATTACGTTTTCCCTATTAAGTTTAACTTAAATATCAATTACATGTGCTTTTAAAAACATTAGTAAAAATGTTGAAGTGGTTTGTTTATTTATGTGTAAGATATGCTATTTTCAATGTGCATAATAATAACATTATGCGCCCTATTACTTCTTTCATAATTTTGGTAATATTCATTGTCATTTTTGGCATATTTGTTTACTTTACATTGTGATTGCGAAGATACATTCCAAAATAAAATTGTTCATAAACCATTTTAAACGAATACTAAATTAAAATTTTTTAGGATTATTTGAATGAATCCCATTCATGGAAAACAATAAATTTGTGAAATTTTCTTACACGAAGCGTTACTCTAATAATAAAAAATAATGTAAAACTTAAAATAGTATTTGGCATTTGATAAAAATATATTGCATTAAACGACAGTTAATTTTTTGCTCAATTTGTTCAACTTATTATATGAGTTAAGGAGTTTTCAAAAGTTCAAGCCCAACTATATTTCGATCTTAGCTTTAGTACATTTTAAGTTTTCTTTTGTTTTGTCATAGTCATAATTTTACACAAACACATTTTGACCCAACTTTAAGTCTGAAAATATTAATTTTGAGCTGTCGCAAAATAATAATAAAGAAACATGACATAAAATGACATAGAATAAAAACAATAAGTTTAAAATTAGGAATACCGAACGAAAAATTTGTATTTTTTTTACAGTCATACGACCAAATTCTTAACATATCGTCGTTATAGAACGAAAAGTCACCAAATACATTTTTATGAAAAACTAAAATTTTGAGTTTGTTGATTAATATTATAAAAAGTAATTGATGCATTTTTAAAGTTGAAATATTAATTGATAGACTTACATTTTCTTATCATGTGGTAAAAAATTGAGATCATCGATTAAAATTTGTCTGATATATAAAGATATTTGTTAATGAATATTTGGCATTTTCAAAATGTATTTGGTGACTTTTCGTTCTTCAACGACGATATATTACCTTACATATCAAAAGTTTCAATAATTTTGTAGTCTATATAACAAACTGTTAGTGCAAAAACTACAGAACGCAAATAAAGAAAATACTGAATTACGTACCGTTAGTTTATCAATGATTACTCTTTTTATTTTCGCATTTACACCATAATCACTTTTTATTACTTTATTTAAATATTCAGTACAAAGTTGAGCATACATCGTCGTTTTAGAACGAAAAGTCACCAAATACATTTTGAAAATGCCAAATATTCATTTACAAAAATTTGTATAAATCTGTATATTTTTAATTGACGATTTTAATTTTTACCACATGAAAAGAAAATGTAAATCTATAAATTGATTTTTCAACTTTAAAAATGCATCATTTACTTTTTATAATATTAATCAACAAACTTGAAAATTAAATTTTTCATAAAAATGTGTTCGGTGACTTTTCGTTCTACAACGACGATATGTAAATTATTTATTAATCAAATAAACTCCAGTAATACTTATTTGCGCACATAATGCTATTTGAATAATTTTAATAAAAAAAATGTTTGCGATATAACGAAATGGCCTGGCATTTGTTAAATCGAGCTTTGAATGTATTATCAATATTTCACTTATTTATCTGAAATACCTAACATTTAAAAGATTTAGTTTTTATTAAATACTAATTATTGTGGACTATTAATAACAAAGTAATGAACCTAATTAATAAACGAAATAAAGTCGACTTTAAAGATAATATTTGCATATTTGAAAATTTAATATATCAGAAAAATGCTGATACTTTTTTGAAGTCAACTTTATTTCTATTATATGTTAAGCGAATGTTTCTATGCGACTTTCTTAACTTGCTTGGCTTTGACAGATGAATAGAACTACATGCGTTCATATGGCGCTAGACTTAATGCAAAGGCTTTTGAAGTCGAAAAAATTTCAATTTGAAAGGCTTTGTAGGTTTTGATAGCTACTAAACAGCCAGAAGCCAGTAAATCAAGTCGTTTTGAAACATCTTCTTTAGATTGTATAACTTGCACTGATTTAAAATTTGTTAATTTAGGAATCCACTATGAATTTGAAATATCATTCAAAATATCTCTTAAAATTATTGCAATATTGACTAATTAATTTCATTCTAATGTTAACGAATTTAACAACAATCCTTGTTATTGTATTTATACTATATAAGTAATCACAGGTTTATTTGCCTTATTTACCTTACCCCACAAGTCTTTATGATAATTTAGAATATCTTGGCAACTCTGTCGCAATTTGCACACGCCGCCGAATGAGCGAATGTCGAAGTTTGATTCACACATTTTTATCATTTGCAATAATTTGTATCTGTCCATGAATATTAACATAGTTTTTTTTTTTTTTTTTGGTTATATGAGTTAATATTTGTTAACTGTTAAGCATTTCAATATTCAATTGAATATTTTTCATATAATGCTACACTATTATCTGCAACCGTCGCTGCCGCCAACGCCGCCGTGGGTTGTTCTCACTCTTGATGCCGACGTTAACGGAATTCGCATATGTTAAACAAGGATAAATGGATTTGCGTTGGTCGCAGTCGACGCCGCAGCAACCTACTGCCTTTACTCGAGCAGTTGTCTCCACTGACACACGCGTTGTTGTTGCAATACTGTTTCACTTCATATGGTATTTGTTGTTCTTGTTCTTGTCAGTTTCTGTATCTGCAATATTTCCCATCTTGTTTTCGCGCCTGCGTTGCAGACGCTTTTGTGCCCGTCTTGTGTTTGTGCGGCCTTGTCGCACTCATGCAGGTGGATGGCTGGTTGGCTGGTTTTTGTTGCCTTCGCAGCTAGCGCTGACGCCGACAGACGCTGGCGTCGATGTCGTTGCCGCGAGCCGGTCGTCGACGCAATTGCGCCACGCTGTTTGGCTGCTTGTCGTGAAGATTCTTAGGTTGTGCCTTTGGAGATGTTTTTCGAGGTCGCTTGACAATGCCGTCCGTGGACAGTTGTGCCAAACAGCAAGCATACGGCAGCATAAGAAGAAGAAGTGGCATAGGCAGAAGAAGAATGCGATACTGACGATCAGCGTAAAGTGGGACGGAAACCTGAAAAAACCGCATGTTTTTCAAAAAGATGCTTTTTCAGCAATATTAGCTTTTTTCATGCATTTGAAGTTTTTTTTTTTTTTGTTTGTTTTTAACAATCTTAGCAGTTTTTCACTATAGCAACTATATACATATTTTGTTGATTGCTGATTATCCATCATTTGCATTTTCTCATCACTCGTTCCTCTCTTCCCTTTTTCATTGCCTGGTATTGGTTTCTGCGCATTCGTCAGTGCGCACCAATTTTCATCCATCAATCCATGCTTCACTTATTGAAAAATGCATTTTTTTTTTCAAATATATATCATAATAGAATTTTCCTGCGGTATTATTTTTGTGCTGCAACGGATATTTGTATCCGTTAGTTACAGTTTTACATGTGCTGGGACATACACATTCATCTATCTAGTAAATGTTGCAATTGCTACTCATTTGTCTAGACGTTTGTCTAAATTGATGAGATTTTTATTGGTTTTTGAGGACTTTACTTCCTGCTGTTAGTTACTTTCTTAATTCTTTGATAATGACCAGTTGTGATATAGATTTACTTGAGGACTTTTGATTCAATATTGTAAAAAAAGACTATGTTTTGCAATTTATTCAAATATTTGAGAACAAAACATGAATTGAATTGAATTTTGTTTAGAGTACGATAAAAATATGTACACGTAAATCACTGACACTAAAGCTCGAATCACACGATTGACTAAACGATCAACTTTTGAATCAATTTTCAACAAATTTTAATATCAATCGTGTGATTGCCCAATTTTTGTATGGAAAAATAGGCAATCACACGATTGATATTAAAATTATTTTTAAAATTGATTCAAAAGTTGATTGTTTAGTCAATCGTGTGATTCGAGCTTAAGGAAGTTTTATTTTACAACTTTTTCAGTCAAATTCAAATTTTGTGAGATTTTTGTTTTTATTTTATATATCTGTGAACTGGTCTAAGGGTATATATGAGGTGTAAATTTAAATTTTCCTACGACCAAACCATATTTAAGTGACCGGTTGATTTCATAGAAATCCAAAACGGTAAAATAAACATAAAATTGTATATCGTCGTTGTAGAACTAAATGTCGCTAACTACATTTTTATGAGAATCTGAAATTTCAACTGTTAGTAATTATTACGAAAAGTAATTGATACTTTTTTAATGTTAAAATACCAATTGATAGATTCACATTTTCTTATCATTTGGTACAAATATTGAGCTCATCGATCAGAAATTGAGAGATATATAAAGAATTTTGTAAACGAATAATTGGAATTTTGAAAATGTAGTTGGTGACTTTTAGTTCTACATTAGGGATGTCAATCCCGGACTATTTTTCAATCCCGAAATTCCGGGACCACAAAAATTTTTCGGGACTGATTTCACTCAAATCCCGGGATTTACATTTCTATTCTACATCCACGATATATTAGTCGTTTTTATTTTTTCAATCATATCGTGAGGGTCGTAGAGGTTTTACAAACCAAATAACACCGTGACATAGATATTAAATGTACAAAATTGGCCATACTCATTTTGGTATATATTTGCATCCCTTCTAGATGTATTCAATATTCTGATTCCGAATGCTGCATAAGTTTTATGAAATTGTAAGATTTACTCCATTATTTTCCTATAATTTGTTTTTTTCTTAACAATAAAACAAAGATAAGAGTGATATTATCTTTTCGGCATTAGATTCTGAAAACATTGCGCTACAATACAAACATTTAGTTAATTTAAGAAGTTTACGAGTTACAGGAAAAAGAAATTACTTGGTGATCGTTTTCCTCAATATAATGGATATTGATAATAAAATCGTTTTTTTTTTGGTTGAGTTATATACTAGCATTGATCACACTTCTCAAGTAGATTTGGATATTTTGGAGAGTAGAAATGAGTAAAAAGGAGTAGAATTTAAAATATTGCAAAATGGAGAACATCGAATGTAAAAGGTATAAGAAATATAGAAGTCATTTTGATGAAAAAGTAGTAGAAATATGAATTAGTGTATTAGATTTCCAATAAATTAATAGATAATTCTAAAATTTTAGTCATTCCTGGTTTTATGTATTTTCTATAATGGTGATGCGCAGGATGGTCCGACCTACAGTTTGGGTGTATCTGGAATAGCCAATGAAATATTTAATTATAACATCTGAATTTTAAAGACCAATGCAAAAAAGATTGCATACATTTTACAGATAATCAATTATTAGAAGAGTTATATAATTAATATGTTATATGGTGCGCTAAGAAATTTTTCTCATCAAAGTAAAAAAAAGCAATTTTAGTAAAAGTAGTGAATTACATTAAAAAGGAGTAGCAAATGCTACTACCGGAGTAAAATAGTAGTTTATTAAAAATTAAATGAAAGGGAGTAAATCTCCTATCGGAGTAGAATGAGAATACTGTATACTAGTGATAACACAACAGTGTTCATACTTTTCATCAAGGAAAATGGTGTATATTTGGAAAATTCGTCGAATATAAATGAGTAAAAAGGAATATAATTGAAAATACTGCAAAATTGTGTAGATTTGATGTATAAAATTAAATGTAGCAGTAAATTTGATGATTGGAGAGTAGAAATATATATTTTTTTTATTATTAAATTAATAAATATGTGAATTTTTAACATTTTTATTCATTTATGGATTTTCTATAACAGTGTGGCCCGTTCTAGAGTTGGGGTATATCTGTAACACCCAATGAAATACATGTTGTTTTCAAAATATACCTTAATAAAGTTCATACAAACGTATATTTAAGTATAACATACATATACAATTTAAATACCAAAGGAAAAAGATATTAAGGGTATTCATTTCATTTCGTATCGCCTGCGTATATCCGTATTTCGTAAGAATTCTACACAAAGCTTATAATTTTTACCACATACGCATATACGCAATAGATACGAAGTGATACCCTTTATATTCATTTTACATATAATCGATCATAATATATAATATTGAAATTTTATTTAAAACGCTAAGACATTTTTTTTTCATCATTTTAAAACAAAAAATAAGTAATGTTTTCAAAGGATGTAGTTTTTAATTAAAATTAATGTAAAATTATGAGAAAGAAATGTGAAATGCTGAAAATGCAAAGCAGAGAAGTAGATTTTAAAAATACAAATGAAATGGCGTAAATCTAGTCCGATCGGACTAGAATGAGAACACTATAAAACCATTAATAAAATCAAATATTGATTTATCAAACAGTTAATTAATCGATTAATCGAACAGTTCTTTACTATTGTAGAAGTTAATACTGTTCTAAAATGAGTAAATTACTTCAAATTATATTATTTTATGCTAGTATTCAGTTGACCTGCACTACTTAAAGTACTCCGATTTGTTGTTGTTTTTCTCTCTCTATATTTTATTAATTTAGTAACTTTTTTTGGTCACACGCCTAATACCGGTAATTCACATCGTAGACGTCGACATTCGTAGACGTCGACATTCGTCGACATTATTGGTCTGTTGATGACTCACCCGACACATTTTACAGTCACTCTCTTGCCTTGTGCTCAAACTCAATGAATGCCCCCTCCATCGCCTACCCTACAACGCGTATATCTCACTATAACGCAACTCTTTCTAACTGCCGCCGTTTTACCCGGCATTTCTCAATCTTCTAAACTGCATACACACCGCAGCATACAATGTGTTCCAGTATACGGATTGTTGGCTCATTTGATTTTTGTGTTATTTTTTTTTTAATTTTTCCTTCTATTTTTATTATTTATTTATCATGCTGCACATTCAACTCAAAAATAAAATTTTTAAATCGACTATTTTCGCCGCATGAATCACCATCAATCCGTTCGTCATTGCACGAGCGACTTTTTCGTTTGTAATATATGTGTTGGCAAATGCGATGACGACAAGGATTTTCGTCGTATTTTGTGGAATTCATGCAAAGTTGAAAACTCAAATATTTGAAGTTCTCAATTTTTTATTTTATGTAACAACATCCATTTTTTTTATTTTCACTGAATGCATTTAAAACAACTTTATTCGTTGCGCAAAATATGCACTTAGTTGTTGCATTAAATACGTAGAACATTCAGCAAGCAGTCAGTCACTCAACCACCCAGTCATACACACAGATAAGCAGCAGTCACTCCACTGTACTCCACTCCATGAAAGGAATTGGAATTTGTTTGTAGCACGCACATTTGTTGTACTTGTGCGAGAATTATTATTTTTATTATTGGTAACAGTTGTTGCTATTGTCGTGGAATTGTTAAACTCAAGCATACTACATTCTTTGAGCAATAGTCGACTAATTTGTTTTTTTTTTTTCGTCCAGCTTGATAATAGTATTTAGAGACCAAATTTCCATGGAAACTCATACCATTCATCGTATACTAATTCCATTTAATTTGAGTGCGCTGATTTTTACTACATTACGCATTTTTCTCCTTTTGCGTTATGCTCAAAGCACATTTATTTCAAAATTTGACGTTCTTTTCAGTCACTTTATACAATAAATCTAAAATTGGTTTTTTCAATGAGGGAATACAATTTTTGTAAATTGGTTTCTATTTTGTTTCGATCAAATTTCATTGGAATTTTCTCTTGAAAGTTATCATTTAAATGATTTGAATTTGGGTTTTTTTTTATTTATTTTTTGTACTTAGAAATCCAATTTCAAATCATTTTTTTTATTCCTTCAAATCGTATGAAATGCGTTCGAATGCGCATTTCTCCAATTTATTCAAGCCAAACTCATCTGTCACTGAAATATATTTTATTTTGTATTTAGAGAAAACAGGATTTTGTGGAGCGATGGCTCGATTCAATGGTACGTTTGACTAACAGTCAGATATTGTAAGTCGATAATTGACGAAACTAGACACTCACGCCCGTGTGACTGCCTTTTTGAAGCAAAACGTCTGACGTCACACAGTTTGCGCCGACGTAAAGAAAAATGTGTATTTCATAAAACTCAACCGCACGAATATTGTGTCAAATTAGAAGGCAGCTTTTTTTGGCTCCGTTCACTAAAATGTTCACGAAAAAGCACTAATTGCACCTAAAAATAATTTTTGAATACACTACACATTTCTTTTCATCCAAAAAATCAATTTAAAAAGCAAATTAGAAAAATAAAAATGCAAAAATGATGAAATTCACACAAACAAATATTTTACATCCCTCTCAGTACAGCTGTTTTTGTTTACCGAAAATTTATCTTCTATATATGTTTTTCTATTTTCCAAACCAAATTATCGTAAAATTATGAATGGTTTGCATATTTGCTAAAAGGAAATGAATTTTTGTACTGCCAGATTAAAAAGTCGATTTCGAAGAAAACGATAAACAAGATTTGCATTTACGTAAACTAGGAGCAAATTTGCCATTTGGAACAAAGTCGTCGATGCTGAATATCTCAAATTTGATACGAGATATCGAATAACGGATAACGGCATTAGAAAGAGACTATATAAGTCATATACATATATCCAATTCCTAACTCCATTCACCCATTAATGGCATTTGAGCCGAACCAATTCTCAGATGACGAAATATTGATTTTATTGTAACAAGTTTGGTTGTCATGTTTCGATGTTTACAACGGTTTCGTAGAACGTAAAAGGGAACAAACTCAACGTAAGAGCCAACGAGCGGAATGCGTGAAGATATAAAATACAACTTTTGAGACGATGTGAGAGCACTCACATGAGAGCACTAACATCGAAATACAAATTCTGGCTGTAAGAGTCGAAAAGTTGCTGGTTTGTTCGTGTCACCCAATAAAACAAACAAACAAACAATTTACTTTATTTATTAATCACTGTACTTTTTAATAAAAGTAATGTTTGTTTTTAACAGTGTACAAATTTAAGTGGAAGAAAATTTTTGATACATTTTTTTATTCTTTCAAAGTCATATCTTAAGTGCCAACGCATATAGCACCCAAAATCTGACAGCACAAGCGACATGAGACATTCTTATTAATAAATCAAAATAGTATTTATAGTATCTTCGTTGTAGAAGCAAAACTTAGTAACTGTATTAAAAAATATATATTTACCCATGTAACAAATCCTACGACGTCACGCACTTTCTGCCCAGAAACTAGCCACTGAAACATTTCCCTACCAGTAACCGACCAGTTTGCGGCTATTTTTACTGGGACATACCAGTTTTTGACAGGGCAGGGCAGAGTTTTAAATATAATTATGAATTATTGAATGAAATAATGAGAACATATTGATCTAAATCGAACAGAAATGTTTAAATTTCCGAACTGTTTTTTTAAGGTTAATCAATAAACTTGAAAATAATATAGATCTTTTGTTTATAATATAAACCAGTAGGGAAGGTTAGATCACATGGTAAATTTTAAAGTAGGTGTTACTATGATAGTTAGGATTATCAAAATTATATTCGGTCTAAGCCGACTATAAATATCGTACACATATGTGTGGTTACCATTCAAAGTGGAAAATAACAACAAACTTTCCATCGCTGAAGAATTACCATTCATTTGATACCCATATTTACAAATGGGTAGGTGTACCGAATTTCTTTTTTTTTGCAAACACAATGCGGTTCGCGGGAAACATTATGTTCATGTATTTGAGCATGAAGTCAATATATATTTGACCAAAAAAGGTTACCAAAACACGTATACAGTAAAATTAATCTGTAGATGTAAATTTTATATGAGGTATTTGAACATAAGTGGTCGGTTCTCAGGTCACAATATACCGGATATATAAGTAATCTAAATCAAATGTTTCATTGCTCTAGCTCTTCTACTTTTACTGTAATCGTGATTTCAACAGACAGAAGGATAGACGGACATCGCTAAATTGACTCAGGAGGTCATGCTGATCAAGAATTTATATACTTTTTCATACCGGAGATGCTTTCTTCAGGGTGTTACAAACGGCGTACCAAACTGATTATACTCTTTCACACTTAGTGTAGGGTATACAAATATGTACGGCTCTAAGAACTAACTGAGAACACTTCTATATAGATTGAGTAAATTGAGTATTTTTGTTATGTACTGTGAAACGATTGGGAACTTCTTCCATTATTGGATCATATTCCGTCCGGGTTTAAGCAACTCTTCTCTTTTTTCTCTTGAATAATTTCACTTTATTTTTAACTTTATTGGTGTTCGAATATTTTATTGTTTTACATAATGGGTTATCACAAATATTTTGATAATTTTGACTCGAATGTATTTTTTTTTTCAATTACTATTCTTTTATTATACACAGAAATGCTTGAGAACATTTTTGAGGGGTTATTTCAGATTATCCGAATCATTATTTTGTTTCGAAATTAAATTTTTTCCATTACTATTTTTTTAATTAACACAGAAATGGTTGAGGCCATGAAGAAAGTCGCCTCCATGGATGTTGAGCTCACCGTTGAGGAGAGAAATCTGTTGTCGGTCGCATACAAAAATGTGATCGGTGCACGACGTGCTTCATGGCGCATTATCACCTCCATCGAACAGAAGGAGGAGAACAAGGGTGCCGAGGAGAAATTGGAAATGATCAAAACCTACCGGGGTCAGGTGGAGAAAGAGCTGCGCGACATCTGTTCGGACATTTTGAATGTATTGGAGAAGCATCTCATTCCATGCGCCACCACAGGCGAAAGCAAAGTATTTTACTATAAGATGAAGGGTGATTATCATCGTTATTTGGCAGAATTCGCCACCGGTTCGGATCGCAAGGATGCCGCCGAGAATTCGTTGATTGCCTACAAGGCGGCCAGCGATATTGCCATGAACGATCTGCCACCAACGCATCCCATTCGATTGGGTCTGGCACTGAACTTCTCGGTGAGTTGAAACATTTAATACCACCTGCTCTTTTTTAAAATGTTGCTAATATTATTGTTGTTGTTGTGTAGGTATTTTACTACGAAATTCTGAACTCGCCAGACCGTGCCTGCCGGCTAGCGAAAGCAGCATTCGACGACGCAATCGCCGAGTTGGATACGTTGAGCGAGGAAAGCTACAAAGACTCTACACTCATCATGCAGCTGCTGAGGGATAACCTCACATTATGGACGTCCGATATGCAGGCCGATGGTAGGTTCTAAACGGGTCCGCTTGAATTTTTTCTTTAAATTATTAATTTTTTTGTTTCTTTCTTTTCTGCACAGGTGACGGCGAGCAGAAAGAGCAAATTCAGGATGTTGAAGATCAGGATGTATCGTAATTTAAGTAACCCCCCATCCATACTCTCCACACCTCAAAAACCAACCACACCAACAACAACAACAAACACAAGAACACTTCTCTTTCAGCAAAAACAATAAACCAACCAACCAACTCTCCCATTAAATGTGTGAAAATTCTTTGCATTAAAAACATAATTATATATTAAAAATAATAATGATAATATTTAAAAAAATATAATAAATACAACATCAGAATAAAATCCACACAACACACAAACAACAACTTTAATTTTAAGGAATCTATTGAAATAAAATTTAATAAAGAAAATTAAAACAAAACAAAATACAAAAACACAACAAAAACAACAATCCAGCAGAAATAATATAATATAAAATAATAATTAAATTAAACATAAGAAATATAAATTTTAAGTGTATTGTTTCGTCTCTTTGTAACAAAAAAAAAAGTCCCCAGAGAAATAAACAACAAGAACAACCAAATTGCCCTACGACCTACAACTGCAACACACAAGTTTCTGATGATGATGATGCAGCAGTAGCAAAACAGCAAACATCAACAAACGACTGCTGCTGGAGGCATTTAAAAAAATTAAAGAAAGTCAAAAATTACACACAAAAAGTTCTCTCTGTCTGCGCAGTGCAGCGTAGAGTTTATAAATGCGATAAAGAAAAATTAGAAAAAATACACAAAAAACCGCATGCATTTCAAATCGAGAACATACTCCACTTTATTTGTAATTAATAACTATTAAAAGATGCAATTTTATTTTTTATTAAAAATGTATTCGAAAGAAAGAAAGAAACATATATATTTTTATTTGAATTTAATGCATGCACAAAACACATTCAGCCGCATTTATGTATTTATTTGAAAAGTATTTTAACTCTTTTCTGTTTTGTTTTCTTTTTTTTATATATTCATGGCAATAAATTGTGAGTGCGGCGTGCGTGCGAACCGAAGGGCAGGCTGCTGCATATTCCATGGAATATGCTCCATAGCAGTGTTTTCGGTACCATAACTGTCGTCGACTGCCTACTCTGGCTGTCTATTTTGTAGTCATCTGGTAACCACGCACGCTCGCATTGTGATGATTTTTATTATTTTTGTTTTTCACATTTATATCATTTGCGCATATAAATAGTAAAAATAAAAACGAAATTAATTAATAAACAGAATTTGCTATTAAACACTCAATAACATGTTTGTTCTTCAACAATATGCTACACAACAAAATTCTTAAATTCTTAAATAAAACAAAAAATAATAAAATTAAAAAAAAATATGTATTAAATGTTATTTTATTTTTTACTCTGGATGTTAATGGAAATATGTAGTGAGGAATACAAATACACACATCTCTGGTGGAAATTGGGAGCACTTCGAACAGTTCGACAGTTCATTCCCGAAAACATCGATTCGAGTTACCAAATTAATACAATTTAATGTTGCATTTGATATTATGATATCCAGTGTACCATTCTCTAAAACGCAAAACTCACAGATCTCGAGAAAATATATTTTTACACTAATAAAACAAGATGTTTATGAAAGTCTGGCTGGCTTTAATTTACGCGTTGTAGCAAATATTCAAACATCCCATAAGTTTTCATAAAGTTTCAGCAAACTATTAATCAGCCCAATCGAGAAACGCGTCTGGAGACATTTCCGACGGAATTGACAAAAAAAGCAATCGAGCAACTCACAGTTATCCGACGTATATTCGAAAATTTTCATCGGAAACATATCAATCGAGTTTCCCGTCGTGTGAACATTTACTGTCAAATTTGCTAACATTTTATTTTTATGTGAAAACATGAAATTTTAGATTTTTAGTAATTGATTGCAGAAATAAAGTAGTTTAAATTGTGCAAATAGTTAAAAAATAATTTATTTCGACTGCTTGGATGTTGGAAACTTGCTAAAATTGCTATGAAAATTTAACTATTTAAGTACCTACTGTCGTTAGCATTTAAAAAATAAAATTACATTCGTTTTGTATTTGCAGTCATTTTAAAATGTCAAATAGAGTACTTTCAATCAAAAAAATTGAAAGCCAATTTAATTTTTACTTCGAATTTTGGCATTTAATATCGAAATTGAGAGGAAAACAATATGGCGTTGTTTTATACATGTTTCCCGTTCCTCGGAAAACTTGATTAAATTTTATTTTCCGTCGGAAGGAGAACAATCCGACGAGCTTCCGTTCATCGGGAACCTCGATTGGGCTGAATATTTTTTGAATATGACAAAGGTTTTTCAATAAGAGCGCTACAAAAGTTTTTTCAAGGGCTTTTCAACAGGGACGCTACAAAAGTAGAGCGACAGGGACAGCAAACGACGCCATATTTCTTGCCGCTCTTTTGATATTTATCTTCAGTAAGGTTTGCCATTTCATGATGGAAAGATATACGAGCCAACAACGAGTCGAAATTATTAAAATTTACTACCGAAATTCGAATTCGTATATATATGCAGATAGTTACGAGATGTTTGCAACAACAGCAATGAAAATTGAGATAATTACAGTTGACTGATAGCAAACTTCCTGAGATCTTAGACATTTACAGCAAAGCTTTTGAGGTATTTTGAAATTTGACTACTATAAAAAGGGGAAAATGGCGTACTTTTTCCTTACGCTCGATTTATCCACAACAATTAACTAAATCCAATGGTGTAAAAAAGTGTTAACTCAAATATTACATTTTAATGGTAAAAGTGAAAATAAAATTTCCTGGGATTGAAATTATCAACACGTGATGGAAAATATCTCTTTTCGGACTTTGTTGTCCAATTTATATTCGATGGCGATGTATAAGCAAGATCATGGTTGAAGTATATACAGGTTAAGTCATCTTTCAAAAGCCAGTCGCCATTTACCTTTTTCCATGATACAAATATTTGTATCATATTTGTATATTTGTATCATGCCTTTTTCTGAAAACTGTTTGAAAGACTCAGCATTTGTTTACGAAAAATATAAAACAATCAATGCTTTGTTTACAAATTAAAAAAAAAAAAATTGCATTCAAAATTTTAAAATACATAAATTTTAACTTTTGGTCATTTTCAAGCTGTCTATGGGCTGCAGAAGAACACCGCAGTGTAGAACAAAAGTGAATTTGTGGTGTGAAATTTTAATAAATTAACCCCAATTAATGTGCAAAAAACAACCTTGAAATAAAGTTTAAATTGATTATAGGGCCCTATTATGACTGTCGAAGCGAATGTAGTTGGCGAACCGAACGTAAAAAAGCTATCACAGCATCCATTCACCAGACTTCATTCGCCAGAAAAAAGGAAACTAAAGCGAACGTAAAAATCATGCGAACGTAGAAATCATTGACCTGAACTTCATTCGTCTGGCGAATGGAAGCTGTGAAGCTTTATTCGTTCGTTCGCTTCGCCAAGTTCATTCGCTTCGCCAGTCATAATAGGCCCCATAAATTGTTGTATTTTTTAAATTTTCTTATTGAAATGCTCAGCATAGTGTATGCCAACTGTCTAGATGAACTAACCTGTATATACTGCAATCATGACCAAGATACTGTTTTAATTCTAGAATAAATAAAAAAGAATTTGATTCCTTTTATTTCAATTCAATAAATATTACTCCTCGAATTCTAATCGAGTACCTTTTCCAAATATTCATCAACTATATTCCTATTTGTAAGATGTTTAATTGATGTTTGCTATATAAATAATCGTATATTTGAAAGATGGTTGCTAGAAATATTTATTGTATTCGACGGATATTTGAGAGATGGTTGTCTCAAAGACGATCTAAATAATTTGAAAACAACTTGATATTTAGGGCTGTGATATTTCTGATTATCATCTTAGTTTTCTTAGTGTAGACTCAGTCTGGTTGATATTTTTTTATTTGTGGCCTTTTGTATTTGCGAAAGCAACATTGTTAATGCAACATGTTGTTGTACTCCCAGAAAAAAATCATGGTAAATTGATAGTATTTCAATAGAAAAACAATAATTTATACCATTAAAATTGGTCAATAGGATGCGTCCCATTAGTTCAGTAATATTGAAACTGCACAACCGCACATTGTAGTGTGTAGTTGTACCATAAATTTTATAATGTGATATTTTAATTACAATAAGAAAGACCTATACAAATTTAATGATACGTATTATTAATTTTATGGTATAGTCGTATTACTTTTTCCTAATAATTTATTAAAACAAAAATGTATTTTAGTTAATTTATTGTATATATTGTTTTATTTAAATGTGGAAATTGATATTCACTTTTACAACACACATAAAAAGACACTTCTTGCTGCAAAAGGTTATAACAATGTTAATGTTTGCTTTGGTTTCCAATAATTGATTGTATACAATACTATAGTACTTGAGTCTGCAGTTATTTTTGAGTCCGTTTCCATAATAGAAGTTCGATGTATTATTTATTTTCTGTAATAAATAAAAATATATATATATAAATATAATTTATTTACATTACATATATTGAGTCCTTACCAATGTCGCATTTAATAATGTGCGACAATTTTGAGTAAACACGCAGAATGACGTACAAAACGAACATGTTTGTATTCGTTTTCATGTTTTTTACACCACGTTCATTATTATAGGAGGAAACCATTAAAACAACATTATTTATTCTATTTAAAATAAAAATATTTATGTAGAGTTAGGGTCTATTTGGAAAAGCCAATGATATACAAACGTATATTTAGTTATAAATTAAACAATTTTAATCCCAGAGCACGACGATTACATTTAATTTACAGGTAATTGATAATAGTTGATAGGAAAATTTAAATATTGGTATTTTATTTGGGACTAGGATATGTTCTTGTCATCAAAGTATTATTATTGTATTGGGTTAATGCACTGCGTCCTAATAAGATCTATTGTGCCCCGCTTGGAGCTATAGTTGACAGAGTTATCAACTGTGGCCCTCCCTAGTTCATTCAGTGGTATCCTGATTTGCTGGGGATTCTGATGGTTGTACTATATCCTTCTAGAGGATATCAGCCAAGCCTATCTCAGTAAGTAACCTAATTATTTCGATTGGCTTCATTTTTCTGATATCAGTATGACTTGGTTGAGTGAATCCCAGAATTTTCTTCCTTGTGCGCATAAAGGCTGGACAAGTTCCCAGAATATGCTTTGGGTTTTCGTCCTCCTCCAGACAGTATCTACATGTACTTTCGGATTGTATACCCATTCTTGTGAGATGCTCTCCCAGTCTGCAGTGACCTGTGAGAAATCCAGTCAAGATTCTTAAGTTGTTCTTTGTTAACTTAATACATTCTTTGAATATTTTGAGGCAATATGTCCCAATAAGTTTCCAATAGTTTCTTTCATCAAAGTAAAAAAAAAAAAATTATTTTAAAACTCAACTTACTTTTTTGTAAAACTAGTTTTTCTCGAAATTTTATCTATTTTGTTTTTATTATTTGAATGTATCATAATGTAATAAACAACTTTCTTCATACAATATTTTTATCTAGCACTTACCGTTTTCATTGCGGAGCACTTCTTGTAGTGACCTCAAAAATATCAAATACCTTAAAATAGAATTTTATTATAAAAAGGAATCCCCTGTTTTTAAAGAATTATATTTTATGTATTTTTTTTTTACAAAATGTTCATTCAGAATAGTTTAAAGTGTTCTCCGTGACTCAGTGTTCGGCATTAAACCATAGGTCCCACCTTGAGTCATATATAACACGAATAGTTCAGGTGGTAGGGGAGCTCGGCCGAGGTTCGTCAGAGCTGTAGCGTCAAATAACTGGAATTATTTGCAAAACAGTGTGATTAAAAATATATGTTTTACTAAACTAAAGCTTTATTTGGCAACTAACGCTGATTTCAGCAATGTAACGTGTTTCAATACATAATTCAGAGCCAGTGAGTGGAATAAAATTTAACTTAATCTCTCTAAATTTACAATATTGGCTTAAAACGAATGTGAAGAAGAATTAGTCCGCAGACTTACTTGCTGCGCATGCATCGCAGTAACTCTGCCAGACTCTGTGTGCGTTCATCATTTCTGCTCATACTTAAATTGCTGTGTATTTCGGTGACTATTTCTAGTGTCTTTGACTGTAAACAAAATACTGTAGACCATAAAAAAGAAAGAACACAACTTACAATCAATTTTGCATCAATTTGCGTCTCATGCTTTAGCGCCAGCAGCCACAGATTAAGTGCCAACTGGTGTGTGGCCTCTTTGCTGACATCGGCATAGCGCACAATACGTAGAAACAGCTCTAGGGAGAGTGTGGCCTGTGTGCGCAACTGCCCGGCGATACCCAGCAACTTGAGTTGGCCGAGTATCTGCTCGATAACCTGGGCGCACATGTTGTCGACCTCGGCGAGAAATTTTGGATCTTGGCCGTATAGTTCATCGTTAGAAACAACTGTTAATTACTTTAAATTTAGAGACAATTTAAAGATGTTTAATCAATATTGTTACCGTCTGGCACATGATATGGAAAGACTTCGAGACTCTGCACGTAAAGCATGTCCAGTGCATGCAGATAGATGCGCGTTGGACCGGCACTGTGCTGGTCAAAGAGAAACTTTTTGAGTACATCGAGCAGTAGACGCAGCAAGTAGAGAACGCCTTGTTCGGGACTGTCCTGTGTAAAGAATAGCAGGAATTTAAGAGTTTTTATTAGTAAATGTAACAAACACTCACTGGTACTACCACCAACGTGGCCAGCATGTTGCACAGATACGGCACCAGGTAGGACTCGGTGCTCTTCACCTTGCCCTCGACTTCTACGCTGCGCGGTAGTTCAGCCACCAAATGCAGAGCAGCTTCAAAGCAGGCATCCGCTATTGACAAATAATGGGTACATAAAAATGTTTTTATTTACTAAAATATTTATAACGGTTTTATTTTCGTGCATTAATGTGGTTATATACGTCAGTGAGTTGGGCTGCGATCCGAAAGGTTTTCGATACCGCGCTACCTCTCGGCAGACAATGGCAAATCTCCGAGAGTAAACACTGCCCACGAAAAGAAAACCACCGGCGTTCGATGATAAAAATTCAAAAAATTCATTTTAAATTAATGATGGTAATCGATAGGTGTTTTAAAAACAAACAATTAATTCCGCAGAAAATAAAACAAATATGAAAAATTGAAAATCTTGTCATGCCAAAAGAGCGAATCTTGTAGTTTTTTTGCTATAACTTTTTATTTAAGATAAAATAGTGGTGTGGAGACATTAATTGTTTGTTTTCAAAGCACCTATCGATTGGAATCATTACTTAAAAATAATTTGCCCAACATTTTTCTTGCAAATGATAAAAATTAAAAAAAAAACATTTTAAATTAATGATGTCACTCGATACGTACTTTAAAAACAAACAATTAATGACTTTACACCACTATTTTATCTTGTACCAATAAAGAGTTATATCAAAAAAACGAAAAAATTTGAAAACTTGATAATCTTGTCATGCCAAAAGGGCGAATCTTGTCGTTTTTTTGCTATATCTTTTTATTTGTGCAAGACAAAATAGTGGTGTAGAGGCATTCATTGTTTGTTTTCAAAGCACCTATCGATTGGAATCATTACTTAAAAATAATTGCCAAACATTTTTGAAATGATAAAATATCAAAAAAATTATTTTAAAATAATGATACCAATCGATAGGTGCTTTAAAAACAAACAATTAATGCCTTCACAATACTATTTTATCTTGTACCAATAAAGAGTCATATCAAAAATACGAAAAAATTTGAAAAATTGAAAATCTTGTTATGCCAAAATGGCGAATCTTGTCGTTTTTTTTGCTACAACTTTTTATTCGTGCAAAATAAAATAGTGGTGTAGAGGCATTAATTGTTTGTTTTCAAAGCACCTATCGATTGGAATCATTAATTAAAAAATAATTTGCCAAACATTTTTCATGAAATTATAAAAATTCAAAAAAATCATTTTAAATTAATGATGCCAATCGATAGGTGCTTTAAAAACAAACAATTAATGCCTTTACACCTTTAACTTATACCAATGAAAAGTTATGACAAAAAACAAAAAAATGCGCCCTTTTGGCATGACAAGATTTTTCATTTTTCGAATTCGCTCTTTTGGTTTTTACCCCTTTGACATGATAGTGACGATATATAAGTCAAGATTTAATCAATACATACCTTGACCCAAGCACTGATTTAGTAGCGCCACCTGGCCACTCAGCAAATACAGATCCATCTGCAGCTGCACCGACACAATGCTGGGCACCGTGATGAAACAGTAAGCAACGCAGGCGCGCACAAAGTTGGCCGTCTTGCGCGTATGTTTTCCATGTACGATGCGCAGTGTATCGATTGCCAGCTTGTTGACGCAGTGCACCAACGTACCGTACACCGCGTCTAGATTGGCAAAGGTGCCGCGCGCTTCCACATAGAAACTGAGCTGCTGCTCAAAATCACGACCAAAATTTACTTTGCGTATGAAGCTGCTGATGAGATTGCTGATCTGGCGTCGCTCGTCATCGACAGTGAGCGCACTAGTTCAAAGAAAATATTTAAAGAAAAATTAAATTGCTACAAAGAGCTGCAGTTTGCTTACGTCACTGAGTCATTTAGTATTTTTCCGATGTACATCAGCGCATTTGTGACCACAGCATCGGATGTGTTTTGACTATCGTCGCAACGTTTATAGTTCGTTAGTATATTTTTGCAGACATCGATGCGTATGGACTCCTTGTGAAAAAGATCGACGACAGGCAGAAAGTTCTCCTGTATCAGCAGCTGCTCCAGCTGCTTGCAGTTGCCCACAATTTTGCTGAGAATTTGCTGCAGTGGCGCATAGTGCTTTTCGTAGGCCTTGCCTTGGGAGAGACGTGTTTGAATATCACCCAGCAGCATGTTTACATCGTTTATCTGTGCGTTTGGAAAGTAATGAAAATTAAATAAGCTATCACATTGTCCGCAAATGAATTTTATATGGAATGAATGCATTTTAACCTCAAGAATGCTATTTACAGAAGTTTGAACAACGCACTATAATTTAAAGCCACATAATTTTAAAAATGAAAAACCTCTCTTTTGTTTTTCATAGATATATAATTTGAATTCAACATAAAAACCATTTAAAATATACCGTAAAATATTCTGTCACAAACTGTGCCCACGTCTCGATGCAGCCGATGTACTCGCTGGGATCGGTGAATGTGTTGATGGTGCCGAAAGCTGCATTGCGAAAGGCAACGCGTTGCTCCTGCACCGGCGGACAGTTGGACACGCAGCTGCCGAGTGCGCGAAAGAGCAGCGCCTTCGAGACGCCGTCCGTGTTGGATCCGGCGAGTATTTTGACAAAATCCAATGCATTGGAAGCAATAAACTCGGACTTGAATGCGTTCAAAATGGATATAAGTAGAGGGCCACTGCAGACAGTATAAAAACAATTAAACTTTACAG
The DNA here is from genome assembly GCA_951804985.1 of Dryomyza anilis. Classification (NCBI taxonomy): domain Eukaryota; kingdom Metazoa; phylum Arthropoda; class Insecta; order Diptera; family Dryomyzidae; genus Dryomyza; species Dryomyza anilis. Next base: position 27,247,352 of record OX638132.1, on the reverse strand, counting down.
ACAAAATACCCAAAAAAAAAAATATAATTACTTGTTTTTTATCTCCTTGGCCTTAGATAGTATCTCGTTGGTGTAAAGATTCGACTTGTGCACTAGTGCTTGCAGCATAAAGTCCAGAGCAGGCGTATAGAGCGCCAAATAGTTGGTGATGTCGATACGTTGACGCGTCAGTTCGGAGCGCAAGGAACCGCTAAATATCTTAGAGAAGCAATTAAATGATATATTTGAATAAGTGAAGCGCTATATTTACCATGTGATAAATGGCTAAAAAATCATCAAAGTTCTCGCGTATATAGTCCATGTTGTGCGTCACCGCTAGACCGACACGCACCAAATAACAGCGCGCATATGTGGCCACCAGCGGGTCACCGACGCCGCGTATCATGCGCGTTAGGCGCAACAACGCCTGATCGAATTCGCACTGCGACATAAAACTGTAGCACTTGATGATGGCCATCTCTGCATAGAGGCGCGGCAGCAGCTCGCGTATGGAGGCGATTTTGTAGAACCAGTTCTGGCAGGTTTCGCGTGCGCTCTCACGCAGCGCCAACTCGCTGCTCTGTGCGTGTGGTGCACTTAAAATACAAGTTCAACAAATGGATGCGTTGCGCAAAGCAGTTAACTTGCGGTTACTTACTCGGAGCCAGTCATCGGCTGATTGGCCTTAGCGTGCAACCGCTCGTACACCAACTTGCCAAACATGTCGAGCACATCTGTGATAAGCACAAACTGGCTTGGATAGAATTGCAGCACGGTGGTGTCAGTGAGCATCTTGGCGCATTGTATGGCGATCTTAAGCGACTTGACGCGCTGATCGTTGTGCCACGACTGTACCAGCTCGTGCTGCAGCTGCTCGATGCGCTGTATGTATTCCTGCTGCGTCAGATCAAGCATGTGTTGCATGGAGCCATCGTCGAAGTGGTCCAGCTGCTCGAGGCGAAAGCGCACCTTGTCGGCCACGACGGTCTGGCACTTGACTGGCGGCGAAAGGGGTATACAATACTGTGTTAATGAAATACTTTTTTGTACATACTAATCTCTGGTCCTGCAGCACCCGCGCCAACTGCACCTGTGCTAAGAAAACTCGTCGAGATGGTGAGCTTCTCGCTGGTTGTATAGCGATTTAAGATGCCCAGTCGCTTGCTGTGCCAGCTGAGCAGATCTTCGTCGAGCAGTTCCTTGTCTGCACGTGCCTTGCGCGTCTTACGGAAGACATCCTGCTCAGTTGGATTTATTCATAATTTTTCTATTCCATTTACAAATGTAATTCAGAAAAGATCAATTGAAATTCAAAAGACATCAATTGTAATTGAAATTTCATTTGAACTGAAAAGACATACATTGTAATACAGAAATTCAATTTTAAAATCAATAAACATCATTCTCAAAAATTTCAGTTGATGTAATTGATGAATACATCATTTGATATTCCTAAAACTATCAATTTGTAATTCAGAAAATATCAACTAAAAATATTCAGAATTCCAAATAGAAATTTATATCTATTGATATTTCTGTATTCCAAATGTAAAGTTATGTTTTTTAATTTTTTCTGAATTCCAAATGGAAAAATATCAATTGTTGTATTTTGAATTTCAAATGGAATTTCTTACCTCTATATAATGTAAAACGAAACGAATTTCGTTTCGTCAGAAATTCCATTTAATTGAAAAACATTATCTCACTGAAATTTTTGAAGATTTTTGACGAAACGTTATATGGGGTTTAATTACAATAAATGTCTTTTGAAATTCAAATAGATTTTCCGAATCTTTGATCTGTTCTTATATGGGGGTTAATGAGGGTTAATTACAACAAATGTTTTTTGAATTTCAAATAGATTTTCAGAATTTCAATCTTTGATCTGATCTTTTCTGAATTGCATTTGTAAATAGTATGAAGAACCTGCAACTTACATATTCACTGGCCATCTGCGAAAGCGGATCCATGAGCTCTTGCTCTTGCCGCACAAACTGAGACAACGGATCCGTGCCATCCAGCGCTAAACCAAGTGGCTCCGTCAACAATGAAATGCTAGAAGAGGTGCGACTGCTTGCGTTGCTGCCAAAGCTTCCCTTCGCATTGACGCGTGTCCCTTTGCTCTCAATCATCTGATGATATACAAAAATTAACAATTTTTTAATGAATCCGATTTATGTGTCATTTATACTACGCACCGTCACTGTGGATAGTTTTAATGGATGTTCGTAAGTATGTTGGCCCTGCAAAACATTCTTGGTCAGCGCGTAATCACGCGGCACGCATTGCCTTCAATAACAATTAGAACATACTTAAAGTTGTTTAATTTATTTTTAAAAAGCAAAAACCCACCAGTCGCTTGCCATATTTTGTAAGTGTACGAGAACGCAGAACACCAAGAATTGTTTTCTAATATTGTTTGTTTGCAAATCCCAAATCCTTCGTACTAAACCTAAACAAATCGCAAATGTAGACGGCGGGGTACGGATTTTTAATTAATTTTTAGGTTTATTAAACTAAAGAAAATCATTTATACAAAACCTTAAACACCGACCGCGACGTCACACCACAACTGGTTTATTCACCATCATAAATCCGATTATTAAAATAAAGTTATTTTTGTATTATATTGATATTGTTAATTATTAATTAATTAAATTTATTAATAATTGTTATTTATTAATTTTAAAAATGTTATTTATTTTTGATGTAGAAAGATAGTGTGAAAGAAAATCAAAGTGAAGACATTTTTAACGAAGAAGATGGTGGATGGCAACGAAGAAAACAGGGTGACTCTATATTTGAAGGCTGACTCATAACATTTTGACAAAAAGAAAATGACGTCCAGTGTTGTTCTAAACGCTCACGAAAGAATTTTTCTAATCACGCACACTCACGGTCTTTTTTGTTCTACTCACAATCACGTAAATAAAATTAAGATTCAATCACAATCACGCGTTTTAACGTGAGATTCACGTGAATCACGCTAAATCACTTGTTTTTTTTCGCTATTGTTTTTAGAATGCATATAAATACAAATATCATTTGTAATGTTGGTGAGATTGGTCGATCGAACGTGGCACCTCCAATACAATCTACATCTTTAAAACGCATAATAATGTTATGATGTTAGAGATTTTGATAAAATATATCTCAATTTTTAACGGAAATGGAAATGTGAAAGACCTTCGATGTGCTGTTCATATAGAAAGGTAAAAATTGCCTCTAAGAATAATTCTCCGGTGAAGAATTCGTGTAAAATATTTGAAAAGTGTCTCTGGGAAAAATAATCTCTGGAAAAGAATTGTCAATAAAAGAATAGTCCGGAGTAGAATTTACCAGCACTTTAAGATATCTGATTTAGGAGTAGTGAATTTGCTACATTTATTTCAGTTAATTTACTAATTTTTTCAAATAAAAACACTAATACGTTCGTAAAAATGGACATCTGACGTGTTTTTCATGAAAAATATGCTATTTTACACAAATGAATTGTTTTGAGCTGAATCGCACTTTTAAAATAGTAAATTTACAGAATCTGCAATGTTTTGTATATATACACATTGAAGCGTGTAAAAATGACGTCTAGCACATACACATAATTGTGTAACAATATCATTAGCTGACGCGAACACTCTTGTTTGCGCTATTTTAGAAGACTCTACAGAAAAGAAAACTTGCATATTTTAAATAAAATAAATATGCAATGAGCGGATTGTTGGTGAATGTGAATTTAATTTGTGTGCAATTGAAATGACATCTCCCAACATTCATGTTTGCGGACATTCGTTAAACAGTTTTGTACTTTTTCATTTTGTGTACAGAATTTTTTTCACATTTGCTGAATCCGCCCCGTTCTGTTCTGCTTTTTTTAACACGCATTATGTGAATAAATGCAGGGTTTTGTGTGTATTTTTAACACTCATAAAACTGTATTTTGACACTACAGATGTGTACTAGTTTTACATACTTTTATGTGTAAATTTTATTTTTACACATTCGTTGGAATTTACCATATTAATAAGAGGAAACAGGTTTCCTACATTTATTATAGTAAATTTTTCTTAGAATGAATACATAGTTTAATGTGTAGATCTTCCCTCTCTTTCTCGCACATTGCTTAGTACGATGAATGATCTTCCCTCTCTTTCTCGCACATTGCTTAGTACGCTGAATGATCTTCCCTCTCTTTCTAACACATTGCTTAGTGCGCTGAATTGTCTTGCGTCTCATTTATTATTGTTGATTGCTTTCACAGTGGGGCAAATTACCTCTTTTCGTAACAGTATATACCCAAGTAGAACATTGTACGAAATGCTGCCTAAAATGATGTCTTTCTAATGTGAACTTATTTGCATTCTCAAAACGCTATCCAAAAGGTGAATTTCTGACAAGTCCCATTTGCATCGTTTTTTAGTCAGCTAAATGATGCCAGTATTTCGTACTCTGAAATGCAACCATGTTATATTAAATCAAATGTTTTCGTTTTCGGCTTCTGTCAAAAATTTAATTAACAGAAAATTTTAGAAGCGAGTTGGCATGTAAGTTTTTATTACGATTTAATTAAAAAAACATCATGAATATATCTCTACTGTTTTTAGTAATCTGCAACCTGGAGTGGAGCAGAGCTGGGCACCTCGCCAAGTCAAGATTGCTCCAGCAATTTAACGCAGACTCATCAGCTCGATGTGGCCGAATACAGCAATACGGGAACAATACACACGTCCACTGCAAATTCGGACTCAACAAAACGATGAAAAAGTGGTAATCTGCATGGGGAATCAATTGTTAATCTAACAATCGCTTTGGCACCGACGAACCGGCTCCCAAGTCACGCTCCGTGCTAGCCTATGGCAGTCATAGTACGGCTACGACATTCGCAACGAAGTCGCCTCACAACATGTTCAGCGATGTCGTAGTTATGGACGCGATCCCGAATAAATCTCACGCAACTAGAAGAGGGAATCAGCCAACTTGTAGGCAAGCAAACACGCTTCGCAAACCGCGCTCAACAAGCTGATTAAACCGAGCATCAAGTCGGACAGCTTCCGGAAATAAGATCAGAATCATCAGTTGGAGGGCAGAGCGGCAACAGATGCTACAGAAATTCAGATAGAACCTCTGCCACAACAGTTCGCCCAGCCGTTTCGCAAAGGCTAAACCAAGCAGCCGGACATGTGGCTCGGCAGCCGGACATGCATTTTAACAACAAACAATGCGCTAATCAAGTGATTGTGAAATAAAGATTTTAATAATTATTAAAAATAAAAACACAATAAATAATGATTTAGTTTCAATTTCTGTAAAAATATAAAAATGTCAGAAACAACTCTGAAAATTTTTGACGTTAACCTTTTTGCATTCTTTTTGTTGACTTAAACCGGACGCCTTTTAGTTGCTAAAAAGACTAACTTAAGACAATAACTTTAAGACATATTTTTGTATACCATAAGGACATCATACAGACAAATCAAAAAGGCATCTTCCGGTCAATCATTTGTATTACAAAAAGATATCTTTTCCGTAACATTTCGGACAAATTTCGGACATCGATAACATTGAAAAGATAACTTAAAGATATCTTTCAGACATAATTTGTCTAGTTGGGTATACAATAAATAAATATAAATGCATTCTATGTCAATTTTTATGAAACCAAGCAAAAACTATTGACATGACCATACTAAGTACGGGGGGTTAGATCAATTGTTGGCTGAAACCTTGCAACTTATTCTGAGTTGAAGAAAGGGTGGGTATATGACGGTCGGTTAGCAAGGATTTGATTTATTATAGTTTTGAATAGTGGGCAGGCCTGGCCTGAATTCATGGGGTGGTCCTACTTGTTCTGTAGTTCAGCAAAAATATAGAAAAATCGCAAAAAATTAAAAGTGAGATTTTTTATTTTATGAAATATTTGACTCACTCACTCATAAAAAAATTGTACTCACGCACACACGGTATTTTTTGAACTACTCACAATCACGTGAGAAAAGGTGAGGATTCAATCACGCGTGATTCACGCTAAATCACGTTTACATGTCCATCTCTAGTGTAAACATACACAGTAGTTTAAGAAAAAACAGTAGCATAGTTTTAGGGTTAATATAATTTCAAAATATTTTAATTTATATCTAATCTATAAAGATGATTAAAAAAGCAAGATATTTATGGTTCACCCTGTGCTTTTATAATCCTAAAACTATGCAATACGTTTTTGGTGAAGTGCCATTTAAATTCTAAAAAACGATATCATTCTAGATATGGCTTTTGTTTTCGTATCATTTTAAATTCCCAACCAGACAAACGATGCCCAAAACATAACTTTATGCTAACTTTAAAAAGTTAACGATATCCGAATGTTGTCGTAAAAGTGATCAAAAAGGTATCTGAAAGACTTACGAATGTCCGTCTCTTTGTTGACTTTTAGCTCTCGAAAAGGTAACTAAAAAGTTATGTTTAAGTCAACTATTAAAAGGCATCATCAGAAGTTTGTCCTCTAGACAGCCGATAGCTTAAATCCAGCTTTTAGTTAACTCTTTTAACTACCAATACACATGTAAAATATGACAACAAATTATTATCAAAATTGATACAAAAATTGATGGAAATAATGAAATGACAAACTAATACACATCAAATATATATAAAAATAGACAATAATAATGAAAAACCAAAAGCTATGTTTTAAATTTAAATGCATTTTTATTTGAAATTATTTTAGCTGCACTGTTTGTCACTGCCACAGTCACGTCCTGAGACACCTCCTCACACGGTAGAATGGCGCCTGCAGTAAGTAACTGCTCACGAACATTTTCAAATTCATAGACCCGATTTTGTAGCGATTCATAAACGCAATTTACTCGACGCGGTTAATATTTTTACTATCAATAGGACATACACGGGGCACAACACGCTAACAGCAAACTGTATGAAGTTAAGAGGTGCCACTATGTGGGTATTATCCCGATTTGTTTACATTAAAAAGTTACCTTTCTGATATATCTATACGATGCTTAATAGAATAGATAACTTTTGTAAGAACCTTTAAGTTCCCTGAAATACGATAGTCGCAAAGATAACATTTCGTATTTTGTTCCAGTTGGGTTATCGAAAAGGATTATTTGAGCCTATAAACGATATCGTTAAAATATCGTATGGTTTGCTGGGTACTTGCACAAAAAATCAATTAAATTCATTAATTTTTCATCGAAATTTTAAAACTTTAATCGTACAAACCTCACGAAATGTCTATTCCCAGAAAAAAAAAAATAGTAATTATGGCAATACTGTTTTATTTTCCTGTAAAACATTTTTTGGTGTGGCATTTTGACATAAAAATAGCAAGAGGTGCAAAAGAGACAACAATATTATTTTTAAATGAGCGCAATGCTTTAGTTAGAAAGGGATGTCTTGTCACGTGTGCTTCACACAGATACCTTTCTCCCGATGGTAGAACAAAGGTAACTGGCAAAATAACCTGCAATTACCAGTTAGCTAACCGGTTAGTTTTCAGTTACCTTTTTTGTTGGGATATGTTCACTCTTCTTATTGCGGTTATTGAAAGTGTTACATAATTCAGCAACAAATGTGTGTGGTGCCTTTTAGATGCGCATAATGCGCATTAAATTCATTCGCCCCCCAGCCGTCCTTCTGAATCAGCCACTTTCCATAGTTCTTCGTGAAAAAAATGTCACATGACTTATTTTATACGAAATGAAAACAGTTTGGTTCTTTTATTAATTCTCATGCACTATGTCGAATGCAATATTTTATTTGTGTTTTGTGAATATAACATTTTAGCATTAAGTACAAACATATTTAGATGAATAGCGTTTTCATAAAGAATATATTTTTATTATCTATAATTCTTTAGTATTTATTAAGCACTAGCTGGACCCGTGCACGACTCGTGCCAAGATTTTCTGAATTCAAAGATATGGAGCGATTTTATTAATATAAAAAACATTTTTTTATTATTGATATGAGGGGCCCGTGCTTAGCTGTTGAAATTTTTTTATTCGTTTTATAAATGTGGTAACCAAATAATTCTCCGCCAAAACAACTTTTCTCAAAGACAATTTTTTCTCAGACTGCGCTTCTCCGCAGAATTATTCTCAGTAGAAATCTTCCCGTAAAATCCACATAGAACGCTTTCCCGTAGAATTCTCAACGTAGAATTCATCCCGGTAGAATTGTTCCCGGTAGAATTCTTTCCTGTAGAATTCTTCCCCGTAGAGTTTTTCCCAGTAGAAGTTTTAGAGTGGTGGGTTTTAATGTAGTAAGTTTCGGTGTAGTGAGTTTAGATGTGGTGGATTTTGGAGTGGTGAGTTTAATTGTGGTTAGTTTTGGTGTGGTGAGTTTTAGTGTGGTGAGTTTAAGTGTGGTGAATTTGAGTGTGGTGAGTTTAAGTGTGGTGTTTTTAAGTGTGGTGAGTTTTAGTGTGGTCAATTATAGTGTGGTGGGTTTTAGTGTGGTGAATTTTATTGTGGTGAGTTTTAGTGTGATGAATTTTAATGTGATGAATTTAATTGTGATGAGTTTTAGTGTAGTGAATTTTAGGGTGGTGAGTTTTAGTGTGGTTAATTATAGTGCGGTGGGTTTTAGTGTGGTGAATTTTAGTGCGGTGAGTTTTAGTGTGGTAAGTTTTAGTGTATCGAAATTTGAGTGTAGTGAGTTTTAATGTGGTGAGTTTAAAAGTGGTGAATTTTAATGTGGTGAAATTTTAGTGTAGTGAGTTTTAGTGTGGTGAGTTTTAGTGTGGTGAAATTTTAGTGTGGTGAGTTTTAGTGTGTTCAATTTTAGTGTGTTGAATTTTTGTGTGGTGAGTTTTAGTTTGGTGAGTTTAAGTGTGGTGAGTTTTAGTGTGGTAGGTTTTAGTGTGGTGAGTTTTGGTATGGTGAGTTTAAATGTGGTGAGTTTTAGTGTTGTGAATTTTAGTGCGGTGAGTTTGAGTGTGGCGACTTTTGGGTATAGTGAGTTTTAGTGTGGTGAGTTTTAGTGTGATGAGTTTTAATGTGGAGAAATTTTAGTGTGGTGAGTTTTAGTGTGGTGAATTTTTGTGTGGTGAGTTTTAGTGTGGTGAAATTTTAGTGTGGTGGGTTTTAGTGTGGTGAGTTTAAGTGTGGTGAGTTTTAGTGTGGTGAGTTTTAGTGTGGTGAGATTTAGTGTGGTGAGTTTTTGTGTGGTGAGTTTTAGTGTGGTGAGTTTTAGTGTGGTGAGTTTTTAAGTGGTGAGTTTTAGTGTGGTGAGTTTTAGTGTGGAGAGTTTTAGTGTGGTGAATTTTAGTGTGGTGAGTTTTAGTGTGGTGAATTATAGTGTGGTGGGTTTTAGTGTGGTTAATTTAAGGGTGAATTTTAGTGTGGTGAGTTTTAGTTTGGTTAGTTTTAGTGTGGTGAGTTTGTTTTTCTTTTTCTTTCCTTTTTTTGTTTTTCATTTAGTTTGAATTGTGGTTTTATGTGATTGGTTTTGTTTTTGTATTTTTGCTTTTGTTTTGTGTTGTGCTTTTGCTTTTTTGTTTTTATTTTTTTTTTTGTATTTGAGTTTTTTGTTTCATGTTCGTTGCTGGTGAAAGTGCCGAGTTATATCGTGTTTAGGTTGCATGGGAGGTGCCACGCCTCTTTGCCCAATCCCGCCCATATATAGCCTATCATTCCTTCCAGACCATACCGCATCTGTGGTAAAAATTTCAAGACAATCGGATCAGCCGATTAGACGGAGAAGCGGAACAAACGTGATTGCTTTTGTTTTTGTATTTTTGCTTTTGTTTTGTGCTTTTGGTTTTTTGTTTTTAATTTTTTTTGTGTATTTGAGTTTTTTGTTTCATGTTCGTAGCTGGTGAAAGTGCCGAGTTATATCGTATTGAAAGTTTAGGTTGTATGGGAGGTGCCACGCCTCTTTGTCCAATCCCGCCCATATATAGCCTATCATTCCTTCCAGACCATACCGCATCTGTGGTAAAAATTTCAAGACAATCGGATCAGCCGTTTAGACGGAGAAGCGGAACAAACGTGATTGCTTTTGTTTTTGTATTTTTGCTTTTGTTTTGTTTTGTGCTTTTGGTTTTTTGTTTTTAATTTTTTTTGTGTATTTGAGTTTTTTGTTTCATGTTCGTAGCTGGTGAAAGTGCCGAGTTATATCGTATTGAAAGTTTAGGTTGTATGGGAGGTGCCACGCCTCTTTGTCCAATCCCGCCCATATATAGCCTATCATTCCTTCCAGACCATTCCGCATCTGTGGTAAAAATTTCAAGAAAATCGGATCAGCCGTTTAGACGGAGAAGCGGAACAGACGTGATTGCTTTTGCTTTTTTATTTTTGATTTTGTTTTGTTTTTGCTTTTGTTTTTTTGTTTTTACATTTTTTTGTGTATTTGAGTTTTTTGTTTCATGTTCGTAGCTGGTGAAAGTGCCGAGTTATATCGTATTGAAAGTTTAGGTTGTATGGGAGGTGCCACGCCTCTTTGTCCAATCCCGCCCATATATAGCCTATCATTCCTTCCAGACCATACCGCATCTGTGGTAAAAATTTCAAGGAAATCGGATCAGCCGTTTAGACGGAGAAGCGGAACAAACGTACAAACGTACAAACGGACAAACGTACAAACGTACAAACGTACAAACGTACAAACGTACAAACGTACAAACGAACAAACAGATTTATTATATTAATAGGATAGGATATAATTGCATAACTATTAAGTAAATGATTGTTTTAAACTTAAGTTAATTTAGACTCTGTCTTATTTGTGTTTGATATATTATTTTTGCTTTTTAACATTACTTTTATTTCACATTTTCGATAAACATTTTTTATTCAACATTTTTATTTAACATATATTATTTTTATTTACAAAAATATTTTTAAATTTAACAAAAAAAGCATAATGCAACTAAAAATAAAATAGAATATGACTTTTGACTTTAATATATATATATTTTTAGTCAATAATTATTTCATTATTTTTGAGGTGTATCATAGACCACCGACATATTTACATATTTGTGTATTTTGTGAGTTAAAATTTTTATGCATATTTTGCATTTTAGCAAAATATGCAAAAAAAATACAAAATTAAATATTTTTTAATTATTATTATGTACAGAGAGTTATTTAGGGTAAATTTTTGAATTAAGTTCCATTAATATTTACAGTTATTTTGGCAGCAATATTGAGTGTGTTTCAGTGATTATTAGGAGCTTCATTTGCGCTGAATTTACATGCAATAAATTTAGAGCCATGAAGTTTTAAGAATATATCTTAAATTTGTGTATTGGGCTAAAAGGGTTTGTGAAATTTTAAATTAATTTATGACTAAGAATTCGTATTTAAAAAAACTAAGAAATATTAAAATTTTGAAATTGTTTTTAACATTTTAAGTATTTTTTTATTTTTTATATTAATATCTAATTAGCTATCATTTTTTTTTGTTGCTAAAATTGCTTCAATTTCTAAGTATACAAATACTGCTAAAAAGCTGAATAAAATAAGAAATTAAGAAGATGAAGAAAATTAAGAAGATAACGAAGGAGATAAATAAGATAAAGAATATGAGAAAGATGAAGAAGAAGATGACGAAGATGAAGAAGATGAAGAAGATGAAGAAGATGAAGAAGATGAAGAAGATGAAGAAGATGAAGAAGATGAAGAAGATGAAGAAGATGAAGAAGATGAAGAAGATCTAGAAGATCAAGAAGATCAAGAAGATGAAGAAGATGAAGAAGATGAAGAAGATGAAGAAGATGAAGAAGATGAAGAAGATGAAGAAGATGAAGAAGATGAAGAAGATGAAGAAGATCAAGAAGATCAAGAAGATCAAGAAGGTCAAGAAGATCAAGAACATCAAGAAGATGAAGAAGTAGATGAGGAAGATATAGAATGTGAATAAGAAGATGCAGAAGATTAGGAAGATGAAGAAGATGAAGGAGTTTACGAAGAATAATAAGATGAAGACGATGCAGATGATGAAGAAGAAGATGCAGAAGATGTAAAAATTAAAACGATGAAGAAGATGAAGAAGCAAATGGAACAGATAAAGATGATAAAGGATACACATTAGAAGAAGAAGCAGGTGAATAAAATAATTAAGACCAGTGATAGAGGACTAGAGGAAAAAATACAAAGACCAATCAACATGGCACAGTAGGCATTTCCGCTTCCGGTTTCGAGTGCGCGCCTACGTTTGCCAAAATGGGTGTGGCTTATTGCTAATATTTATATCCACGTGTTTACTGAACTACAATAACAATTTCTATATTTATATGGTAAAAATAATAACAACAACAACAACAAAAACGACGACATCATCATCATCCACGCAGAGAGGTTAAACAGCCTGAAAGAGTAGAAGAAAAAATGAATTAAAAAAATTAAAAAAAAAAACGAGAAAAATACCAACCTCTTTTTTTGGCTAATCCGTTCCTCAACTGCAAACGCGCTGCTTTGTCGCCGCCCTCCTTCCGACCACTCCTCACACGACCTGCACCGTCGCAAAGGCGCTGAACGTGACTTTCTTTGGAAACTCTGGACCCGGCGAGCCGCGCGTCTTAATCACCGGCTTCAGCGGTTGTCGGGGCTTTAGCGACAGCAGCCCCGCGGAGGCGGCCAACTCGCGCAGTCGCTGCGAGAAACCGCCATTGGCACCGCCCTCTTTGCCAGAACCGCTCGTACTGGAGCTGGTGTTGCTGTTGTTGCCGTCGACGACGTCGCACGTCAGTTGCTGCGCGCCGGGCACTGCGGCTACGTTGGCGGCTGGATGTATACGATAAACTTGACCATTGGCGGCTGCCGCTGCGGTGGCGCTCGCTGGCGTAATATAGCTGCGAAAGAAAGAAGAAGAAGAATAAGATTAAGGTTGCCAATTAAAGTCGTTTTAAAAGGTTTCAAAAAAAGGCAGTGCAGCTGCTTTAAACGAATTCACAAACAAGTGCTAAAATATTGGTGGCCAAGTTAAGTGACCACTTGGTCATGCCAAGTGCGAGCCTCAAAAAGTAAATAGAAAAATGTAAATCAAAATAATAAAAAATTAAAATAAAATAAAAATAAAATAAATCGCATCACATGTTGTTGTTCTAAACGCTTAAGGTGTTAAACGAACTGTTTTTCGCATCGCCTGCGTTCAAGCGTAGCTCTGTTTATTTTTAGTTTTGTGTGTTTTTAATGCTTTTCAAAATTATGGAAATTACTGGAAAATGTTAACAAAAGGCGCTCAGCCCCATACATCGTATAGCAAAAATAAATCAGTTTGTTCAACGCCTACAATATACAGCCACAATTCTGTCAATAGTCGGGGTTTTTATTTGTTATAAACAGCTGATTGTGTCAGATGTTGTTTTTCGATTTACTTTTTTTTGGCAGTGATGGCTTAAAAATCAATAATATATTAATCCAGTATTTATCAAATTAACACTTTGATATTTGTATTTTTTTTACAATATTTTTTCTATATTATAAATACTGAAAAAATATATGTGTAAATATAACAAAAAAATTATCAATACAATTAATTTTTAATTGTTTCATCGCCATCGCCGATACGACATTGCTTGATTAAATATTTAATTATATTAATTAATTGAATAAAAAATAAAGAAAATTAACACGCCCGATAAAAAAATGTTGTTTTTTATTTGTTATTAATTTATATTAATTTTGTTTTTTCTAATTCATTTTTTTTTATTTTATTTTTTATATTTTATTTTTTTATTTTACTACTTAATTTTACTTTACTACTTGTTGTTCGATGTTTGAACAACTTGATCATCACCAATAGAGATACTGAAACGGAAATGTTAAACACAAATAACGGACAACTACATTAAAGACGTGATATACGCACGATGTACGGAAAAATGACGCGACGAACTGAGTAGACAAGCACGCATTGCAAAAACCAGTGTCAAATAAGATGGGTACAACAGTGCCTGTAATACTGTCTAGTGAATTTAAAACTGTGTGTGGCTGTAAAACTGTGTAGTGGCTCTGAAACTGTCGGTTTGTGTATATTCTATATATGTATATATTTTAGCATCTACACCAACCCATAAAGGATTTTATTTATACCAAGGATAGAAACCGTAACCGAAACCGAAACCGATATCCGTTTAAAACCGTTTCATTTTTAAAACCGAAACCGTAACCGAAACCGTTATACAAAAATCAGAAATAAATCCAAAACCGAAATATACGGTTTCGGTTTTATACCGGTTTAAAACGGTTTTTAAAAAAGCATAAATAGAAACAGGAAAACATATTTTATTTTATATAGAAGATCTTAAGTACAAGGCATGTTTAAATGTCATTTAATAAAATGTTGAGTTCCCAAAATAAATTTTTTTTGTTGCACAAAAATTCAAAAATAAAGTGGGACAAGTTTTGAAAAGTCTATTTGAATAATTTTTAAATTATTTTAAGGGATCAATTCAATAGAATACAATTTATAAGCCTGAGTTTGATTGATATTTGAATGATTTCTTCAAAACACCTAAATTTCGGACATAAGTATATAGTAAGGATACTTATAATAAGGTAACAAAAAAACAATGGTGATACAAAACAAAAATTAGTAACTAATACGGAAAATAAAGTGAAAGTTCGAACATTTCAAGTATAAAGGCAGATATTTATTTGCAGATATTGCAGTTCACTGAATTGTTTAAAATTTATTTCTTTGGTTTTATGGATGGAAATTATACATAATTCTTCTTCTTTTCATGAAGTTTAAGAACATTTACTGATGTATTTTTCTTGCTTTTATTTAAGGTTCGCTTCTCGGCTCTCCTCTGCAATTCAGATCATATCTCAGGTGAAGTCAAAATGTTACTTTTCATTGACTTGTGGTCACGATTGAATTTTTTTCTTGGCGAATCAATTAAATAATTCATATAACACAATATTTTCACTAAAATAACAACAAACATTGTTAAATTACGTTTCCCACTTTACCCCAATATAACAAATTAAACATAACTTAGCACAATATAAACAATGTTAAATTATTTGAAAATTATGGAAAAAAAAGAAATTTTATACAAAAACCGAAATCAAAACCGAAACCGTAACTTGGAACCGGTATACCGAAATCGTTTCGTTATAAAAACTTAAAACCGAAAGCGTAACCGAAATCGAAACGCGGAAAAAACCGAAACCGAAATCGAAACCGTTATACGTTTAGGTTTCAATCCTTGATTTATACTATTAAATATTTTATATATCCAATTAACTATATTAATAGAATTAATTATATTGTACCAATTAATCTCAGTTGCTATATTTACGTTCAATATTTTTTTCTGTGCTTATATTGTAGCTCTGTAGAAATTTATCTTATTATGATAGACATGACCTGATCATATTAATCTTGTAACTGATTAGGTTATGACCAGAAAAACATTCAATTTCTACTACACCGTGGAAAAAATCAATAATTTAAATAATATCGTCGTCGTTCAGTGAAAAGTCACTAAGTCCAAAAATTGAGTATTGAGATAAATGCTTTTAAAGATATAAATTACCGTAACAAATCAGAATATTTTTGGATAAAAATAGTGCTAAACTTGTAGTATAGACAACACATAATAATAATATAATAATAATAGTTTGGCACTACAGTCCTATAAGAACTTCGTCCGAGCTCTTTTATCATTTTGAGCTGTGCGTGTTATATTTGTACTCAAAGTGGTGGGACCTACAGTTTATTGCCGAATCCGAACGGCGGGTGAGAGCTTTTCATAGCAAATGTTTTACTCTCGTAGGTTTGCCATTTACTGCCGAGAGGTAGCGCGGTATAGAACAATGTTTCTATGAATAAATGTGGTTAGCCCCAGTCCAGACTTGAACCGAGGACCTTTCTGCTCGCAATCCAACGCACTAACCACTGAGCTACCGCGGCTACAACACATTCCGCT
This sequence comes from Dryomyza anilis, assembly GCA_951804985.1. NCBI lineage: Eukaryota > Metazoa > Arthropoda > Insecta > Diptera > Dryomyzidae > Dryomyza > Dryomyza anilis. The sequence goes on along the minus strand of OX638132.1, from coordinate 27,231,472 downwards.
ACAAAATGCAAAAAAAAAGATTTTGAACATGACTGTTATTGGCTTCTTTTCTTTATCGTTCAGTGAAAAATCCCATAGTCCCATATAAATAGTAAAAGTGCTCCAGTTTATCCAAATAATTTTATTGGATTTCAGTTTGTATCGGAGATAAAAGAACTGCATAATATCTATCATTTAATCTAAAAATCGTTGAAATCCGACCATTTTTGTGGACTCAGAACGGTTTTATTCAGATCTCTACAATTGCCGATCAGTGAAAAAAGACCTTTATAAATTTGATTTATTTTTTACGCCGCGATTATTTTAATATTAAAGTATTTTTTGATAAGGAATGTCCATGTAGTTCTTCTTCTATAGTTAAAGTCCAAAATAGATTTGATTGGCCCCTTTTTAAGTACTAATTGTGGACTTGAGTACTTTTCACTGAACTGAATTTTTATATATTTGGAGTTAGTGATTTTTCATTTTTAATATCTTCGAATGGGTAAGATGTAGGACTACTAGGACTTTTTCAACATATAGATGAGTTCATTTTTGTTATAATGACATACTGATCTAGGCGAATTTATTTTTTTATATTATTATAAAAATTTTATGAAATAATATTAAATAATAAATACGCCTTAAGACACATGTCATTAAACAGAATATTTATTGAATCATTGGTCACTTGACATTTGTCATTCATTAATAAATATTCCATAAATATTCATAACTTGTAAGTAAATATGCATAAGTCAATAAATATTTATTGGTTATTTAAATATAAACAACATTATCGCTAATTTATTGCTTATTATTTGCCAATAAATTTATATAGAACTGATTTTAGGCTTGTGTACATTCATTCACAATAACAAATCAACTAATAACACAACTTACTTGCCAATATATACAATTACTAATAGACTAATAAATACTTTTTAACATTTATAAATTTTATTTACCAACAAAATGTCAACATTTAACAAAAAGTTATAGTTTATTAATAAAATGTTATTAATTTTTATATAAATTTTAGAAATTAAAATTAATTAGCACACAGTACATTAGAATAGAGATTTGTTGCGCCAACCAACTCTTTGTCCAACCAACTTATTCGGTTCTCTCAAACGATTAGTCGGTTGTAATTGTCAAAATAAAAAGAGTTGTAGTTTGTACGCCAACCAATTTCGAACTGTTTTTGAACAAATTAGTACTGATTTAGAACCATTAGGAGTGTGTATAGACTAATATTTCACATGTATAGGGCAGTTCCGTCAGCAAATTTGTAAACCATTCGATTTAACTGAATAAAGTTAGTTGGTACAACTAACTTTTTCATTCTTCCAACCTCATGCCAAATGAGGATTTTTCTGTGTGTACTGATTTACAAATAATAAATGTTATTTATCAACAAAATTTCACTATTTAACAAAAAGTTATATATTATAAATAAAATGTTATTAATTTTTATATAAATTTTACCAATTAAAATTACAAATTAAAGTACACAGTACATTAGAATAGAGATTTGTGGCGCCAACCAACGCTTTGCCCAATCAACCCTTTGCCCAACCAACTTATTCAGTTCTCTTAATCGCTTAGTCGGTTGTTATTGTCAAAATAAAGGAGTTGTAGTTAGTACTGCAACCAATTTCGAACTGTTTTAATACAATTTAGCAAATTTGTGAACCATTCGATTTAATTGACTGAAGTTAGTTGGTACAACTAAGTTTTTCATTCTTCCAACCTCATGCCAAAAGAGGATTTTTCTGTGTGTACACACAAAAATTGCAGAAAATATTTTCTGATTGAAATCACCTATTTATACTAAATATACACTCGGAAAAAGACACGCAATACTTTCAATGAATTAATTAAAAACTATGACCAGTGATTCGATTGGTTAGTGCGTTGGTCTACATTCTGAAGGTCGCTGGTTCTAATCACTGTGACTGCAACAAAAATTTAAATAGAAAAATATTGTTCTATAAGACCGTCGTATCAATTTGAACATAATTTATAAATAAAATAAAATAAAGTGTACAAAATATTTAAAAAAATGTAAACCCAAAAAGAAAACTGCCTAAATGTTACTCATTTTACAACATCTTTTTTTGCCCTGTATCATTTGCATAACAAAGAAATACGTTTTTTTTGTATAATTATTATTAAATATTTATCATTCATCATTAAAAATAATTTCAAAAAATATTTATATTTTTTTTAAATATTATATTTGGTTAGCTTATTATAAAGCACAAATTAAGCGAGTTTTAGCATTTTAATCGTTGGCTGATTTCTTTTCAAATATGGCAGATTTATTGTTGTTGCCAATAATTGCTGCTAATTGCATTAATTAGCGCTGCTCTTCGTTGTTGCTGTTGCTGTGCTGGTTCTGCTGGTGTAATTTTCTGATAATAATAGCAAATTAAATGGCGTTCATTTGGTCAAATCACAGATATTCGTTGATTTTGCTTGAACTCAAAATTTAGTTGAAAACGAGCGCACTATAGGTAAAGGGTTTCTTTTTTTTATTTATTAAGTTTTTATGGAAATACTAAAGATCTCTTGCATAATGCTGAAAATGAAAAGTGTGTGCTGATATTTAATCCATTATTTAAATGCGATTATATAACTAAGAAACGTTAAAATACAAATATCAAAATTAAAAATTTAAACTAATTTTTAAAAACACTTTCTAGCTTTTATTTGTAATAATTTGTGTCTTTAGATGGCTCAACTAATACTCTAAGTGCCGTCGAGGGAAAAATTCGATCTAATTCTTATATCGAATCGAGTTTTTAAAGATTTTCGAAGATTTTTGTAATGAATTCAAGAACAAAACTTTATTTTTTAAAAATTAGAATCGATACTGAAGATTCTAGTTTTTAAAAAATTTTGATGTCAAATATTTTTGTAGAATTATAGAGTATGAATATTCGAACAAACTTTTGTCGGTTCGGAATATACGGACCTTTTTTGATACACCTTATTAAATTTGTATTTCCACTTTCATATTCACTACATTCTACACGAAGTGTGAAAGAGTATATTCAGTTTGGTATGTCGTTTGTAGTACACAGAAGGTGGAAAAGTATATATATTCTTGATCAGCATGACCTTCTGTGTTGATTTATCGATATCTGTCTGTCTGTTGAAATCACGATTACAGGAAATCTAGAAAAGCTAGATCAATGAAACTCCAAATTTAGATTACTAGTTTGCATACACTGTCTCCACAAGAAAATTATGATCGGTCCATTGTTACCTGTGCATTGATCACTTATGTTTAAATATCTCACATAACACTGACATAAACTCGTGAATTTTTCTTTGTAGTGCCTGAAGTAAATTTTTATGCTCAAATACATATTAATTTTATGTTAAAATATATAAAAATAATGCTTTTTTTCACGAAACAACTTGTGTTGCCCGAAACAAAATATGGAAATTCAGTACATCAAATGATAGGAAATTCTTTCAATATTATAAGTTTGCTTTTTTTCAGGATTCGTAAACTTCTGGACTATTTTAAAAAATACTGGACACGTTATCACATTATGGGCGTTGAGTATTTTTGTCGGGTTAGTCCGACTATAACTTTTATAATTCATTACATTTCATTACTAGCCAAAACTATCAAAATTTCGCTACTTTAAATTTTCCATGTTTCTTAAGCTTCCTTGATGCTTTTATATTTCACACAGAAAAAATATGTGTAAATATAGCAAAAAATTTGATCAATACAATCAATTCAATATTTAATCAAATTAATTAATAAATTAACAGAAAATAAACAAAAAGTTACATAAATACATTTAAAATATTTGCTGAAACGGCTATGGAATTAATTGTATTGATTAAATATTTAATCATCTTAATTAAGAAATTAATAGAAAAAAAGAAATATTACATCAATACTATTAAAAAATTTATTGAAATGGCTATTAAATTAATTGCATTAACAATCGTCGTTGCTAAGCCAACGATGCGGCGCGGCGTCACGATGCGAGTTTCCAGCGAATGAAGGCCGGCAAACAAGCAAACGATGAACTTTTTGTTTGCGCGTTTGGTTGCGCTCATATTATATTCATTTGGTATATGCCAAGACATACCCTTATAGAGCTTGATCATCTTCTAAGTGAGTCATCAAAAATGCTGATGATGGCAATGGTTGCATATTTAATTATGCAACCAACTTCATCATCAGAAATGTATATGTTATGTACTTTCACCAGAATTTATTACATTCTTTTTTAACTAACTGAATAAGAATTATTAAGACTGTGAAGATAATAAAAATACTTTTAAAATGTCGATCATACCAATTAAATAGTTTGCTATTTATTCAAAGTCCTTAATTGGTTTATTTTTGGAAGCAAATTATATTTTTAGCGAATATGTTTGCTAAATACATTAGAACTCATTGCTAGACCAGGTATTGGTAAACAATTTTTTATGGTTGCTGTATTTATGTAGATTATTTTTTCTGTGAATATTCATTTGATATACTAAGTTTTCTTTGTTTTGGAAATTTTCGCAAAACTTTACATAATTTTGATTTTATAATTTTAGTTTTTTTTTATTTTAATTGAATTTATTTTTTATTGAAATTTTAATAGCTAAATTTGCAGTATTTATACCGTTTACATTTTTAATTTAAATTAGGTTTTTATTTTTATTTTAATAATACATTAAATTTATGGATATTTACTTGTATTTATTTCATAGTATTTATATATATTAATTTATTTATTTATATATTTAAAATGTTTTAAATTAATTGAAACAAAAGATTTCAGTCACGAACTCGCTTATATTAAAAACTTTCAACTGCCATCCTTGATATTTTTTTTTCAAAACATATTTTTATTAATTAAACAAACATTTTTAATAATCAACAAAATCACATAATTAAATGCACATTTGCAGTAATTATGACTGCCAAGTTCACGTTCATTCCTCCGAAAAACCCTTCAAACGTTGAATTCAATGAAAGCGCACATCAAATTGATTCCCACATCAACAATAACAACAATAATTTAATTAACCAACGAATAAGTTGAAGAATTTCAATGTCAACATTATAACTAAAAACCACCATAACAATAAAAAAAATAATAGCAAAGAAACAATCGCCAAAAGATGCGCCAACATGAGGTTCACACGCGCCAAAGCCAATGAAAAAGTTTTTTTTTAATATAATATTGTTGAAACTTTTAATAATATAGAAAATATAATTACAATAAAAATGTATAACATAAATTATTGGTTTTAATTATGCTAAATTTTCATTTGCAAAATTATTTAAATTTAACAAAAAAAAATATAGTTTATTGTCAGCATTTGAAGAACATCGACTTTCAAAATGCATTTTTTTTTGCTGTAGCTCAAGGTGACAGTTTATGCAAAAATACACTGCAAATCAAGCGCAATTGCAGGAAGTATTGAGACAATAGCAGCTGGCATATTTATAAAATGTCGCTTATTTTTAATATTTTTATTAAATCGTTTTTTAATACTATTTTTGGAGTAATCCTAAAAACATTTTTAGTTTTTGTTTTATATCTTAATATTTATTTTAAAACTGCCTTTAAAGAATCTCTTGTCCTTGCCGTCAATCATGGCGATTTTTTAATAAATCTGACTGACACCAAAATCGCAAAGCAATACAAGTTTATTTTATCGAGAACAAGTTCGCTTTTTTCCCTACTTTTGTTATTTGCCTTGAACTCCAAGTAGTTACTTAAATGTAAAAATAGTTTGTAACAAATAAATCAGAGTTCAGCATGTCTTAAACTTTAATCTGCGAATAAGTTGACTTCTCCTGAAGTTTAATTCCCCTAAGTGCTTGAGTGCGAAAAAGAAATGAACATTGAGTCTCATTCTGAACTCGTGCAGCGACTCTAATTAACTTGTGACAATTTTTGCAAAAGTGAAAGCAGACTTTTATTGTGCTTTTAATTGTTAAGCAATTAAAGAATTCTTTGTATTTGTTATAGCTTTTAAATGTATTAGAATTATTGCTAAGCATTCAACTCATTTAGTAATTTTACTAAATTTGGAGCACTTTGTCATTTGTTGCATTGTCACAATTTAAAGTTTTATTTAAAGTTATTTTTAGGTTTGTTTATATTTCTTTTTTTATTATTTTATTATTTTATTATTTTATTATTTTATTATTTTATTATTTTATTATTTTATTATTTTATTATTTTATTATTTTATTATTTTATTATTTTATTATTTTATTATTTTATTATTTTATTATTTTATTATTTTATTATTTTATTATTTTATTATTTTATTATTTTATTATTTTATTATTTTATTATTTTATTATTTTATTATTTTATTATTTTATTATTTTATTATTTTATTATTTTATTATTTTATTATTTTATTATTTTATTATTTTATTATTTTATTATTTTATTATTTTATTATTTTATTATTTTATTATTTTATTATTTTATTATTTTATTATTTTATTATTTTATTATTTTATTATTTTATTATTTTATTATTTTATTATTTTATTATTTTATTATTTTATTATTTTATTATTTTATTATTTTATTATTTTATTATTTTATTATTTTATTATTTTATTATTTTATTATTTTATTATTTTATTATTTTATTATTTTATTATTTTATTATTTTATTATTTTATTATTTTATTATTTTATTATTTTATTATTTTATTATTTTATTATTTTATTATTTTATTATTTTATTATTTTATTATTTTATTATTTTATTATTTTATTATTTTATTATTTTATTATTTTATTATTTTATTATTTTATTATTTTATTATTTTATTATTTTATTATTTTATTATTTTATTATTTTATTATTTTATTATTTTATTATTTTATTATTTTATTATTTTATTATTTTATTATTTTATTATTTTATTATTTTATTATTTTATTATTTTATTATTTTATTATTTTATTATTTTATTATTTTATTATTTTATTATTTTATTATTTTATTATTTTATTATTTTATTATTTTATTATTTTATTATTTTATTATTTTATTATTTTATTATTTTATTATTTTATTATTTTATTATTTTATTATTTTATTATTTTATTATTTTATTATTTTATTATTTTATTATTTTATTATTTTATTATTTTATTATTTTATTATTTTATTATTTTATTATTTTATTATTTTATTATTTTATTATTTTATTATTTTATTATTTTATTATTTTATTATTTTATTATTTTATTATTTTATTATTTTATTATTTTATTATTTTATTATTTTATTATTTTATTATTTTATTATTTTATTATTTTATTATTTTATTATTTTATTATTTTATTATTTTATTATTTTATTATTTTATTATTTTATTATTTTATTATTTTATTATTTTATTATTTTATTATTGATTTTTATATTGATTTTTACATTGATTTGTTTGCGTTTTAAATCTTTAGTTTGTTGCTTAAGTCTTTGGTTCGTTGCTCAATTCAGCAGTTCGTTGCTTAAGTCTTTTGTTTATAACATATTAATTATTGCAATAAGTATAATAAACACTAATTAGAGGAGTAAGACTTGATAACAAAAATTATACAATAAAATTGCAAATATATTGTACAAGAACAAAGTTTCTAATTATATCTTTGAAACGAATTATAATAAATTCTAACGGTTGAATAATTGAAGAATAAAAAATAAATAACACTTGTTACAACCAGATTATCAATGATAAATACAGCAACTATAACATCATCAGCAACAACAATAACAACAAGTTTATCGGTATTAAATCAGCGGCCACTTTTGTTTTCATTTGAAGCGCGATCGTTGAATGTCAAACGCAATAAAAGCGCGCATTCAACCGGTTCAACTTGTTGTTGTTGTCATGCATTCAATGCAATTTATTATTATTGTTGTTGTAATTTTGTATATTTAAATTTATTTGTTGTCATTAATATGCAGCTTGTGATGCGTTTAAAGTGTGCGTTGCTGTGATTGTTGTGCTGTTGTCGTGATGATGTCGCTGACATGAGTTATGAGCTAATTTTAGACATTAAAACATTTCAGCAACACTTTGAGTGTCGGCAACAATTTGCACTTGTTGTTGCCAAAGTAATACAAAAAAGTATTTATTGATTTTTGGCGTTTTTTTCCGTAAAATTCTTAATAAGTATTTGTATCGATGTTTACGTCACTAATACCGAAATTAATAACAGTTTTGGTTTTCTATTTTTTTTTTGAAAGTGGATTAAAAGAAAGATGAAAACTTTAATAACTAAAAAAAAGGGTAATTGAGTTATTATAAATTTCAAAACGGCTTTGAAAAACTTACTCTTTTTCATTTTATAACACAAGAAAATTAATCTTGTTCTAGATCGAAATGTGCTTTAATTTAATCGTCCTCTTATAAACTACCTATTTTCCTTTTTAGCTAATATTTAATTGAACTTTTACAAAAATAACAAAATAAGCAAAAAAAACCTCATGTCTTTTCCAACAATCGACCGTTATCACGCACTTGTTCGACAATTCTTGCTGACAATGTTGCCACTTTCCAAGTCACAACTTTGCTCTAAAATAAAGTTTTCTTATACAGAAAATAATAATAATAATAATAATAATAAAAAAAGCAATAAAAGAAAAAAACAATTTAAATGCAAATGTGCGCCAACATCTAGATTAGCCAAAAATTATGTTATTGGCAACACTTTAGCTGTTGCTGCCATCGATGAAATTAGCGTCAGCGATCAAGTAATGAGTTCATTGAATTAATTTTTTCGTTTTTTTTTTTTTGTTTTTTAGCCTTTGTTTTGGCTGTCGGCTGTACGCTTCGATGCTGCCAGATCACGATGCACATAGTGTGGTTTTATGGTAATTGCAGTCAGTAGCAACAAGAGCAACAGCAACAACAAATAGAGTGAGTGCACTTTTTGCTTGAGCGCCTGATTGCATGGCATTAGAAGAGGAATAGAATTCGTCGAGAACGATGTCGCACAGTGTGGCAATATTGGGTATTCTTTCTCGACAAATCTTCCCGAGACAATTTTCACCTTAGACAATTCATTTCCGTTCAATTAAGCCCTGCACAAATCTTGCCCGATACAATTTTTTCACGAGGCAATTCTTCCTCGAGTTAATTCTTCCCCGGACAAATTTTCTCCGTACATTTTTTCCCCGACAAAATAAGATGAGATGACCGGGAAAGATTTGTATCGGAGTTGAATTGTCCAGGGAAGAATTATACGGGGAAGTGTTGTTTCGGGCGAAAAATTTTTCGGAAAAAATTGTCAGGGAAGAATTGTCCCTAAGTCGCTACATTAAATATAACCAGTTGGGAAGGTTAGATCACATGGGAAATTTTAAAGTAGGTGTAATTATGATAGTTAGGATTATCAAAATTATAGTCGGTCTAAGCCGACTATAAATACCCTACACATATGTGTGGTTACCATTCAAAGTGATATATAGGTCACCAGGGTATACGAATCCTGAAAATAACTACAAACATTCAATCGCTGAAGAATTTCCATTCATTTGATACCCATATTTACAAATGGGTAGGTGTACCGAATTTCGATTTTTTTTTTTTGTGAACCACAAGTCTTTTCGCCGGAAAACATTATTATCATGTATTTGAGCATGATGTCAATATATATTTGACCAACAAAGTTTACCTAAGCACGTATACATAAAAATTGATCTTTATATGTACATTTTATATGTGGTATTTGAACATAAGTGGTCGGATCATAGGTCACCATGGACCGATCTCGCCAATTTTTTCGCACATACAGCGTAGGTATATTAGTAATCTAAGTTATAAGTTTCATTTATCTAGCTCTTCAATTTTAAAAGTCTTAGGGATTTCAACAGACAGACAGACAGACGGACAGACAGACGGACAGACAGACAGACGGACAGACGGACATCGCTAAATCGACTCAGGAGGTCATGCTGATCAAGAATATATATACTTTTCCATACCGGAGATGCTTTCTTCTGGGTGTTACAAACGGCGTACCAAACTGAATATACCCTTTCACTCTTAGTGTAGGGTATAAAAATGTACTTATATGTCCGGAGAAGAATTGTCTCGAGTTAGAATTGACTACACGCTGCAAAAAAAAGGACTCTCCCAAACATAATTTTGCAGGCATTACATATATCTTTGGAGCTTTATGCAAACAAAAGTATTATTTCATTTTCAAACATTATTATAATAACAGCCAAATATATTTTTGTTTTCGTTCAAACATATTTATGTTCGAATGAATAATTTTCGGCGTTTATGCAAACATATATATGTTTGAATGTGAAAAACATTTTATTTACATGTAAACATATTTATGTTTACATTTAATTTTAATGTAAAAATAGTAAATTTAGTGCTAATATCTTCTTTACACGATATTAGCTTATAATTATAAACTTTAACTCAAACTTTTATTTTTTTTATTCCACACATTTTATTTATACTTAATAATTTTATTTCAATCTATTGTTCCTATTTTGAGTACAGTGAATTACGGATAAATTGGATATTTCACAAGCAGCCACTATCTCGTATTAACAGTAATTGGCGGTACTTAAACAAATTCTTCCACAAAAAGGAACTTTTGAAACTATACTACTACACTATGAAAAGTATTAATGTGAGCGTTACTGAGTGCTAAAAGTAGGCAGCGTTGTTATTTAATTGTGATATCGTAATGCCAAACATACATATAATCAAAATAATGCTTTATTTAAATTCGTTGTCACCCAGTAACAATCACGAATAACCAAATACATATAATTCAAAAAACCTTTTATTGACGTTGGGTGTGTTAAATAGCGGAAATATCAAACATACATATACATACATACATACATACATACATACATATATCTGATGAAAAATATATATTTCTACAGAAACATTAATATAATAAATTCATGTAACTCCGTGATTAAAGCAATTAATGTTTAAATATCGTTTAATAATATTTCAATCTGAACAACATAATAATACAATTCAATTATAATGTAATTAGATATTACTCCCAATGTTTATATGGTGATTTGGAATTACATTATAATTACATTCAAGCATATTCAAACAAATCTTTCAGGGAAGAATTGTCCAGGGTAGAATTTTCCAGGTTAGAATTGTCCAGGTTAGAATTGTCCACGGTAGAATATCGGGGTAAAACTTGTTTTGGAGAAGAATTTTCCGGGGAAGAGTTGTTTTGGGGAAAATAAGTCGGGGGGAATTGACTAGGTAAGAATTGCCCGGGGAAGAGTTGTTTCGGCGAAAAAATGTCCCGGTATAAATTGTAGAAGTCTCTATATTAACTACAAAAATTAGATAAGATGTCAGAAAGATTTGTCTCGGGGTTGAATTGTCCAGGGAAGAATTGTTTGGGAAAGAGTTGTTTAGGGGAAAAAATTTCCCGGTATAAATTGTCAAGTAAGAATTGTCGCTAAGTCTCTATATTGAATAAAAAAATATGCTGAGATATCCGGAGAAGAATTGTCTCGGGTTAAAATTGGCCAGGGTAGAATTGACCTGGAAAGAATTGTCCAGGGAAGAATTGTCGGGGTAAAACTTGTTTTGGGGAAGAATTTTCCGGAGAATATTTGTTTTGGGGAAAATTTCACCCGGAAAGAATAGTCCACAGTTAAATTGTCAAGAAAGAATTGTCCTAGTATGAATTGTCGTGGGAAATTTGTCCCTAACTCGTAATATTTGATACAAAAGTCTGCGGTACAGAGTTTTTTTTCTAATACTTTTGCGCCACTGTCCAGTCTAGTGTCGCTGACTCACAGCGATTTAAAAACAGAATTGCAGTTGCCTGTACAATAGCAACATTCACTTAACATAATAATCATCAACATATTCAACAGCAACAGCGGCAGTAAATGAATCTACCGATTATATAAATTAAAAATTAAAAGCATATTTTACAGGGCTTTGCACAATACTTGACGCACTTTCTGATTGCAAAATAAGTTCTTTAAGTTTACTATAAAATGAAATGAATGCAATAAATACAGAAAATTATCAAACGAATGCGAAAATACAACACAATAACGATACATTTCGGCAGCTAATTTGGAGATAGTATAGTCGAAAAACCGAATTTTTATAACCTGCACACACAAAAAATAAATTTCACCAACTACCAGTATTCATCATATTGATGATTTCATTCATTGAACTAAAATCGTATTTTTTCACTGTTTTCATTTTTAATATTTTTTATATCAAAAAATGTCCAACAAGAATTGCTCTCCATTTACACATTTACGTATTTATAATTCTTATAAGATTTATGATATTTAAATTAATATGGTTTGATGACCAAAAATTCATCAATATGATGTTCACTTTTTCATTAATATGATGAAATGGAGGCTTCGAATAATTAGCAATTATATATTATAAATCATTTAGGAATTATAAATACCAAATGTGTAAATGGAGATAAATTTGTGTTTGAAATTTAATATTAAAAAAATATTGAAAATGAAAAACATTAAAAAAATATGATTTTAATTCAATGAATGAATTCATCAATATGATGAATCCTGGTAGTTGGTATAATTTTTGGTAAAATTTTTTGTGTGCACCTATGAACTAACTATATAGAAAAAAATGCATCAATATGATGAATATATTCATAAATATTATGAATGTATCATATTGAACAGATGCATCATATTGATAACACAGTTCATTAAATGACGTATTGATGAATACATTCATTTATATATTAACTTATTCATACTATCGAACATCATAGTTAAGAATGAAATATTCAATACAATGAATTTGAATCGTCATATTGATGAATATAATCATAATATTAATGAATAAATTAAAATATTATTATTTTACGAATTTTTCAAAAAAAAAAAAAATGTTGTTGGAAACCAAATGTCCTTAAAACGTCGTAGGAAAAAATATTTTATTAACAAAAATAATTATTCGAGGAAAAAAAATTTTTCAACAAAAAAAATGTTGTCTGCAAAATGTATTTCAAAAAAAGATATTTATAAAAAATACATTTTTCTTGAAAAAATCGTTTCAAATAAATTTTTCAGACAATTTGTTTTTTTTATATATTTTTTATAAATAAAACTTTTTATTAATAAAAAGTTGTATTATTAATAAATATATTAGAAAACCTTTTATTAATATATCCATATCGAGCAAGCATTGTATAAGAATTAACATAAAAAAAACTACTTGAGAACTAAGAAGTACGTCAAAAACTGAACAATAGAAATAATATTTTTATTGAAATTTGATTTAATGAACAGCCTTCTTTAATAGGAAGCACATATATGTTGTATTTTATGTATTTGTTCATTAATATGATGAAACATATTCTTCACATACAGTTCATCATATTGATGAACACACTTTTTTGACGATTACCAAACGTTCATCATATTTATGATAGCATTCATAGCATTGATGGCGTTAGTCATTAATATAATGAATATTTCTTCAATACAATGAATCATGGTTTGAAGAATGAAATTCATCAATATGATGTACATTTTTGTCTGTGTACAGGACTTATTAATTTATGTGAATATTGTAGTAGTCATGTAGTAGGCATGAAAAAGTATACATATTCTGAATTTATATTACTTCCCGAGTCTGTTTTGCTGTTTTTGTGAATGTTTCATAACTGGAAAATGTAAGAAATACATCTCCTTATTTTTTGACATCAACTATCCGGTCAATTATGTAACAATAATATACAGAGAGTATTCTAGATAATGAATATTTAAAATAAGAGCTAATTGTGTGAACCTTAATATCTTCACCAAGGTGTATTCTATAGTAGTTCCGCATATGTTATTTAACTTTTCTTATTAGTTTTAAATATTTTCAATTTATTTTAAAACATTTTTTTGTTGTTATTTTAGTTTTTTATGGGCACTTAAAATTCATCTCTCAGATCTACACCGCCTTGCGTCATGTGCCGTACACTTGCAATGATTTATGTGACACTTGATGTTGCGATGACACCTCAATTTCTATACGCAGAGAAAAAGTATACACTCAAAATAAAAAGTCTGAAACAGTAGCAAAAAGGGTTGCTAAAATAGCAAAAATGTTTGCTGAAAAGAGGAAAGCGCCGGATTTTGCCTTATTTGCGGTTTCAGAAAACTTTGTTTATGCTATTAGAGCAGCTTTCAAGCTATTAATCAACAGCCTATCTAGAACAATGGCAGGTTTTTGGCAGTCATAGGCGGAGCTTGGAGCAAGTTTTGAATGGTATTTGTTAGTATTCCATGGTATTTATCTTTTTAAAAAATTTACTTTATTTACTAATTTACTAATTTAATTAGTGTAAACTATTAAAGAATTTATAAAGATTGAAAGCATTGTTCAGCTCAGTCAGACCAACAATTTGTCACTTGCCATATTAACTAAATTGTCCGGAAGTTTTTTTCATATTAAGATGTACATGTTGAAATTATCTTTTGGAAATTAGCTATAGCTTTTGTCTATCTGTCCATCATTTAAACTTCCATCCGCATGTTTAGACGGTCTGGTGAAAGTATTCGCAGATGCGCAACAGCGATATCTGAACGAGCAACATGAGCAGCAGCAACATCATCAACAACAGAAAGAAAAACAAACAAGTGAGAAAATAGCAACAAAAATGACGATTGGTCAGTAACGAGTTAACAAAATTTTAGCTGTTTTTTTTGTCGCTTTAGCACGTGACTAATTTGCACAGCAGCATCAGCAATACGGAGATCTGGCGAGACAAAAACGTTTTGTTTCCGTTTAATTTTAAGAGTTTTCACAAATTTTCCGGTCTAGTAAAAAGTACTGCGGAAGCAGAGCCGACATTATTTTGTGAATAGAAAAGTACAAAACATTTTTGTATATTTAATTGTTTAAAGAAATGAAAGATATGAATGAAAATATAAAAAGTATACAATTAGTTTGAGAAAAAGTAATGAAGCGTATGAAGCACTAACGAAATTATAGAAAACAACAAAAAAAGAAAAGATGAGTTGTATCTAAAATAATAATAAAAGTTAGAAGCAACAGCGCTGAAGAGCCTACACCAAACTCTCTCATCACAATGTTTTACTCTCGAAGGTTTCACATTACCCGAGCGGTAGAGCAGTATAGACAAATGTTTACTTTGAAAAGATATTGTTAGTTCCAACCCAGATTTGAACCTTTGCTATGGAAACTTTTGGGCTAGCATTCAGATAAAAAAAAATACTTCATATTGATGAATTCCGTTCTTCAAACCATGATTCATTGTATTGACGAACCATTCATAATATTAACGACCAACGACATCAATGTTATGAATGCGATCATAAATATGATGAACGCTTGATAACTGTCGAAACAGTGTTCTTCAATATGATGAACTGTATGTGAAGCATATGTTTCATCATATGAATGAACAAAAACATAAAATACAACACATATGTTCTTCATATAGAAGAATGCTGTTCATTAAACAAAATTTCAATCAAAATATTTTATTTTTCGTTCATTTTTTGACTTACTTCTCAGATCTGAAGTAGTTATGGTATGTTATATAATGCTTACTCGACATGCATAAATTAGTAAAATGTTTTCTAATATATTTATTTGTCATTACAATATATTAAAAAAAAAATGTTTAAAAATAATTATAAAAAAAAAATCATAAAACTAAAAAAAAATTTGATTGAAATCAATTTTTTAGATACAGTTTTTTTTCGAATAATTTTCTTTTTTTTTGATAATTTTTTTTTGAATTTTTTTTTTAAGGACATTTTTTCTAATTATTTTCAAAAAAAATATTTTTTTTGAAAAATTCGTAAATTAAAAAATTTTAAATTATTCATAAATATTATGATTACATACATCATATGACGATTCAAATTCATTGTATTGAATTTTTATTCTTCACTATAATGTTCATAGTATGAATATGTCATTTAATGAACGGTGGTAGCATATGATGAATCTGGTAGTTAGTAGAAAAATTCATAATATTTATGAAAAAATTCATCATATTGATGAATTCTGTGCAGTCCTACGTACTAAGCACTTAACTACCGACGCTACGAAAGCCGAATTAAAATAATTAAAAGCAGAAAAAATAAAATAATGAAATATAGAGATCTTACATTATAAAATAATATTTGAAAGAAGTAGAGGTAAAATAGTGTAAGAGGGCATAGAATAGAGTGCAAAATATTATAAACGTATGGTGCTGGTGACTAGAGTCCTCCCAAAAATTCAAATGTGTTTATTTCTCAAAACACTAACTTTGAGATTCATTTCAACCTACCTTTAAACCTTTCCCTACCTTTATGTCAACGGACCTACCACGATAAAACACATATTTGGTAATCATAATGTAACTAGTTGCTTCGTTAACAAAAGCATTTTTTTGCATGATATTTAAAATAAACAGAAAAAACATTGCATATGTCAAATAATAGAACCATGAGAAAAGGAAACCCTTTTAAATTCTGAACCCTTTCAAGCGCAACTTTTTGTTTACTGACTTTTTGGCGCAATTGTTTAACCCAGTTACGCTGACATGCTGACTGACAACCAACCTTTTCAACAACAACAACAACACAAATAACCGCAACATATTGAGGTTATTTTTGTTGTCATTTTTTTTCGCAACATTTGTCACTCTTCTTGTTGGCTTCCTGATGATTTTTTTCTAGTTGTATGGCCAACAGCTGTTGCCAGTCATTGTGGCAACAGCAAGTGAAAAATAACAAAAACAACATAAACATGAAAACAACAACAACCATAGAAACAATTGCAAAATGCAAATTCATTATGCCGCACTACTGACAACATGCGAAGGTGCTGAAGAACTTGGCTTATTGCACATTCATTCAGTGATTCCTGCTGCTTACTATTTCCCCAAACCTACCTCCATCCCTCCCTCCCTCCATTCCATGCCAAACGCCTTTCCGCACTTTATACCCTCCTTAGTCATTTCTTCACTTTGTCTGTGACTGGTTGCGGTTGACACACTGAGCATGACACCGACGAGTCTTCAACAATAGCTAGTACAAAAAAAAATCTTTAAGAAGTTGTTCGGCATTAACAACTTCTTGGTACTCTATACTATGGAACATATTAATTTTATACAGAAAAAAAAATTCCGTATTAAAAAAAAGATAATGTCTTAAAATCAATGCATTTGTATTTGATTTATGTCCAAAGGCAACAGTTTTTACTGCATTGATGTAGTTGCCTTTGTATTCACTCTGCAGAATTGATAACTTTTATTTTCATTTTCAAAACCAAAAAGATTCAGTTGTTTCATTCAGTTGGTTCAATTAGTTGGCATCACTAGTTTTCGTTTCGGTCATATAATTGGACTGCTATACCTTCTCCGTTGTGTGTCTGATCGTGTGTGTGATAAACCACACGATGTGAAAAATTAAACGAATTCATAGCAGTATGTAGCCAATGCATTCGTTTATACCTACATGACAAACGATCTTTCTTTCATGAATTTCAAATATTTAAAATAAAAGAAAAAAATAATACAGTTTCTGCAATATGTAGAGAATGAATTTTCAATACATGTTGTAATTATTTTAACTCAAATAATAAAAAAAACTAACAAAATGTAGTAGACCTATATTTTTTGAAAACAAAGACATACGTTGTATTTAATTTACTACAGTAATTTTTATGGTGTACCAAATATGCAAAATATGATAAAAAATATATAAACATTCACTGTGTATTAATAAGAGCTTCAAAATATGATTATCAAAATATTTAAAATAAAAATGTTGAAAACAAAAACATACTACAGTTTGAAAAATATGTAAAAAATGTGTTATTAATACATTGTGTAGTAAAATAAAGTCAAATAAATACAAATACAACACAAATGATGTAAATATAGTAGAACTAATTGGTTTGACAACAAATGCGGAAATGTGTTCAATTTTACTTCATTAATGTTCTAGGAAGTTAGCTAGTTTGTTAAATTTATTAAATATTTAATTCAAAATGAAAATAAAAACATCACCGAGACCGAATTTTCAGATAATGTAAAATACTGCCTCTTTCTGTATTTCGAAACGAAAGACTATTAGACGAAAGTGACGTAAATTTAAAAATTTTTAAAGATTTAAAAACCAAATAACATGAAATCGAAATGTGTGTGGTGGGAGATTTTGACGTCAAATTTTCGTTTCGTCGTTCGTTTCGAAATACACAAAGTGGGTATAAGTAACGATAAAATATTTTATTTCGTCGAAATAATAAATAATGCTTTGCTTGTCTTGACTACTCGATATACAATAGTTGCAGATATATGAGACTAAAAATTATTTCTGTTCTGTAATAACTTCAAAATGATCTGTTCACAGCTTGTGATTATGTTGACCAGAGTTTGCAGTTGACCCACCATTTTTTATGTAGGGTACATACTTTTCTAATCAGCCCAAGACTGTGTCAGTGGTAAAATATTAACCGACTGCATTGTGTGGCTGCAATAACCCTGCCGACGGCATCAGCTGCGCCACCAACAGCTAACACGTTGCCAATGTCAATGACAATATATAGGAAACACCATCGACCGACAACATGTTGATGCTGCTGCTGTTGTTGCGGCAGCAACATCTGTTAAGAATATGACTAGCTAGGTAGATGCATGCGATGTATGTGGTATGTGTTGGTGGTTGGTTGGTTGTTTGGTGTGGCTGGAAGGCCAGATTAATTAATTTTGCTGCTGATGTTGCCGCGTTTCTGTGAGACGCTGCATGTTGTTGCTTGCAATTAATTAAATGTCTGCGGAATTGAAAAATGTTGTTTTATTGAATAATGTACAAAGATCAAAGACCTTTGACAACCACAATGTGGCAACGCCCATCACAGCGATCAATAAGGGCATCAACAATATCAGCAATAACTTTCGCCAATTTCGACATCTCTGCTAAACATTAGAAAATTGTTTAGTGCTTAATAAATTGCTGTTGTCAATTAAAATGTTGTTGTCCGTTGAAAACTGGACAAGTGCGCAGCCGGAAATAGATGAAAATATTGCGCGCATTTTTTGTTGTTGCTGACTTAATTGTCAGTGCGGAAGGATAGTCTTGTGAGTTGTTGTGACAATTGATATTTATGACTGTTTAATAATTACTGTCTTATTAATTTTTAATTATTGACAACATTACGGAATAAATAAATATTATTTGAGAGACGGTTACAGATGTTGTAGTATTGATAAATGTCATTATCGGGCTAGTTCGGAAATTGCCGTATCAACAAACATCAAATTGGGATTATTCTGTTTCTGTAAAACAATTGTCAGTTTTCGTGACATAAAATGTTTTTGGAATTAGAAATTGAAAGCACGTTGAACTACGAGCCGAGTCGCTATTTCAAATCATCACTGGATCGATTCACACATTTCGGATCTAATGATAAATATGACCAGTTGGGAAGGTTAGATCACATGGGAAATTTTAAAGTAGGTGTAATTATGATAGTTAGGATTATCAAAATTATAGTCGGTCTAAGCCGACTATAAATACCCTACACATATGTGTGGTTACCATTCAAAGTGATATATAGGTCACCAGGGTATACGAATCCTGAAAGGAACTACAAACATTCAATCGCTGAAGAATTTCCATTCATTTGATACCCATATTTACAAATGGGTAGGTGTACCGAATTTCGATTTTTTTTTTGTTAACCTCAAGTCTTTTCTCCGGAAAACTTTATTATCATGTATTTGAGCATGATGTCAATATATATTTGACCAAAAAAGTTTACCTAAGCACGTATACATAAAAATTGATCATTATATGTACATTTTATATGAGGTATTTGAACATAAGTGGTCGGATCATAGGTCACAATGGACCGCACATACAGCGTAGGTATATTAGTAATCTAAGTTATAAGTTTCATTTATCTAGCTCTTCAATTTTAAAAGTAGTAGGGATTTCAACGGACAGACGGACAGACAGACGGACAGACAGACAGACGGACATCGCTAAATCGACTCAGGAGGTCATGCTGATCAAGAATATATATACTTTTCCATACCGGAGATGCTTTCTTCTGGGTGTTACAAACGGCGTACCAAACTGAATATACCCTTTCACTCTTAGTGTAGGGTATAAAAATGATTTATGGTTTTATAGAGCATATCAAAATTACTATTTTTTTTTCACAGGTTCTAATTTATAAAATATGCCCTATAAACGCAGTTTCCATTAAAATTTAAAAAAGTATGCGGTACTACCTTATCGTACTCTAAGAGACATAATCTCATAATATCCACTCCAAAGCGGGGATAATCCCAAATTTCATATTATCTCATATTGAATTATGTAACTTTTTATAGTAAAATTATGGATTATGACCGTTGTGGGAGACATTATTCCAAATTATTTGTTTTTCAACAAAAATTTATTAAAAATTCAGCAACTTTTAAAATAAATGGGTTTATTAATAAATGTCTTTAATTGAAAAATAAATTGTTTTAATTTTAACGAAATTAATTTTATGAAGTCCTTCTTGTGCAGTTAAAACAACAACTGCATTGTTAAATATTTGAATACCACAAAAATCAATAAATATTGTAGATTTCACCAACCACATGTCAATTTTCACTAAAAAGAATTTACAATCTTTTTTCAAAAAGTAACATTTCTACTACTATTTGATTTATTAAAATAGTAAGCAATGTTTTAATCATAAAAACTTATAAACTGGATAAAATAAAAAAAAAAAATGTTTTTGGTATTGAAAAACTGCAAACCTTTCTATCTTCTCAAAAAAAAGGCAAAAACAGGTTTGTCAGTCCATCTCGCAACACTGTACGCACATCTCAAATGATGAGATCTCTGTCTCTGTCAAGGCTCTTTAGAACTATAGCGCCAAACTATAGGAACGCTACAAAAGTAGATCGACAGGGACAGCAAACGACGCCATATTTCTTGCCGCTCTTTTGACATTTCTCTTCAGTAAGGTTTGCCATTTCATGATGGAAAAATATACGAATTCGAATTTCGGTAGTAAATATAAATAAATAAATATAAATAATTTTGACTCGTTGTTGGCTCGTATATCTTTCCATCATGAAATGGCAAACCTTACTGAATAGAAATGTCAAAAGAGCGGCAAGATATATGGCGTCGTTTACTGTCCCTGTCGCTCTACTTTTGTAGCGCTCTTATTGACCCTTTATAAGGTACAGTTAGCCACATTGGAAATTTTAAGGTAGGGAAATTTAGAAAGTTTGTGTAGTGAAGTTAGTAGGAATTATGAAACTTCAAAAATGATATCATTCATCGGTATTCTTGTCCTGGCTTTTGTGAGAGAGTTGATTGAGAAATGATTGTTAGAAATGCATATAAAACTATATAGCACAATATCAATCAAAAAAGTAAATAACACCTCAATGATGAATTTATTTATAAAACATGTACTACTACAATAGTTATATATCGGACCTATTATTAAAGTACTCGTAATATTTAAGAAGTATTCATTGTATTTCAGAATCAATATTATGAATCTGTTAGTTTGTTGAGTTTGAATGAATATTTTCATCCATAATATAAACTGAAATTGAGTCATTTTGACTATAATTTATTTATATCAATGCGTATATCTACCCCATAAACACCCAGATTCAAGTTAGTCTCAGGTTCAGTAAATTATATTTTAATTTGATTGTGAAAAATATAAATAATAAAAATAATATTGGTTTTAATTCTAAATAAGTTAATTTTGTAATTTTTGTATTTTAAATCAAAAGGCTTATTCTTTAGGCGCATTCATGACTAAAAAGAGCATTGTAATTTTACTTGAATGACGCATTTTGCTCAAAAAGTCACAGAAAAAAAGGTATATCATATTGATGAATTCCGTTCTTCAAATCATGATTCAATATGTCATTTAATGAACGGTGGTATCAATATGATGAATCTGGTAATTGGTGATAAAATTCATAATATTTATGAATAAATTCATAATATTGATGATTTTTTCTGTGTTTATAAGATACTCCTTTTTTGAATGATACTGAGACACACAGGATTTTAGAATGAGACTGTAAAATACTCATGTAAGGACTTCAATGTTTGTTTAAAATACCACATGTATACGGGAACATTACAAAGAAATAGTTTTTATGTTTTTTAAAATAAACGTTTTAAAAAAAATTGATCACAAATTTAACAATTACTTTTCTTTGCGAAAAATTGTCTGTATTTAAGGGAATGTGGGAAAAGTTGGATTTGCTGGGGTCCGGACGGGACATTCATACGCTTAAAACGTTAATATCTCAAAGGAAAATAAATGAATTTACTTGATATTTTTTGTTGAAATAGTATTTAAATTTGACTAAACAATTGCAAAAAAACTGGAGAATTCAAAACGGTAGACCAAAAGATATAAATCAAATAGTGATCGTTTCGGTCGGGACAAAACGGAAGTGCATGTCGAGGTTCATATTGAAATTCCAACAATTCAGCAAATTTTTGTTTTATTATTTTAAAAAATAGCTCAAATCATATTTGTTCCTAAAATTTATAGTCTTTTCATAATAAATCACAGAAAAATTCCGGGCTGGACAAAATATTCCGCATAAAAATTGTGAGTACGATTTTTATTCTAAAACGAGTTGGGAAAGTTAGGTCACTTGGGTAAGTTCGGTCATATGGGGCGGATTTTTATAGTCGGTCTGGCCCGACTATGGAATACCCTACACCTTTGGTGGGGATATTAATGTGGGATATTTAATTGCAGACCTTTTAATTATGCTGAACCTCCCCACCCTCAGAATATTATTCATATATCAGAAATTAACGTCTTATATCCCCATAAATTAAAAAATTTATATAAAGTATAAAAAACTAAAAAAAAAAATTAAAAATATAATTGGGCGGACCACGCCTATATTTAAAATTTTGAAAGGCTAATATTTCATAGATTTGATTTTAATAATTTACGGATCAAATTTCCACTATGAAAACCCGGGAAATAATGAAAAAAAAAAGTGGGCGGATCACGCCCATTTTTGGACCACATATTTATAGATGAATTTTAAAAATACTTTTTAAATTTTTTAACTATACCTTGAATACTTTTCGAGTTATTAGTTCCGAAAGAGTTATAAAAAAGTGACTTGTATGGGAGGTGGGCGTGTCCGTTGACCGATTTGGTAACCAAATTTCATCGCATTCGGACCAGTTTTTCTCAATTTTCCTCGTATACGGACAGCAAGACAGACAGACGGACATGGCTAAACGGACTCGGGTAGTGATGCTGATCAAGAATATATATACTTTTCCATACCGGACACGCCTCCTAAGGCGCGTTACAATATATGCACAAAGTTAATATACCCTGTACCTCATAGGTGTAGGGTATAAATACTTTTTGCTTACAATCTATTTTTTTCGAATTATCTCAGAACATAGCGAGACAGTTTTTGTATATGTTGATTTTGTTCCTAAAGTTTACAGTTATTTCGTAATAAATCGCAGAATAATTCCGGACGTTCCGTATGGAAATTTGCACTATGATTTTTTGCTAAAAATAATTTTGTATTTTGTATATTAATAGTCATTATTACGAAATGAAAAGTTACAAAATTTTCAGATGTTTTTTTTTATTTTTTTTATTTTTTTTTACTATTTTTGAAAATAAATTTCATATTTTTTATACTGTAGTTTTATACTTTTGGTACTCAAGGATCCGGACGTGACAGATTTCAATTAGCTGTCAAAAATTTTCTAGAATTACTAGAAAATCGACGTTTACATTTTTGAAAAATAACGAGGAAATTCGGATTAAGGAACAGAGAATTCAACTATTTAAAAAAAAAAGTTTAATATGATAAAAAATGTTCCGGACAGGACAATAGGGGACCCTTATACAAAAACCAAAATTTGTCCGTTATTTTAGTTTCAATGATTATTTTTAAGCTTTAGAAATATTAATTAAGGTTGTCTGAAAAAACAGAAAATAAAATTGTGTATCTGTATGTCTTTAAAATTAGTTAATATGGTTACTCAAAGTAAAGGGTTTTTCAATAAGAGCGCTACAAAAGTTTTTTTAAGGGTTTTTCAACAGGGACGCTACAAAAAGAGAGCGACAGGGACAGCAAACGAAGACATATTTCTTGCCGCTCTTTTGACATTTATCTTCAGTAAGGTTTGCCATTTTATGATGAAAAGATATACGAGCCAACAACGAGTCGAAATTTATAATTTATTTACTACCGAAATTCGAATTCGCGAAAGAGCGGCAAGAAATATGGCGTCGTTTGCTGTCCTTGTCGCTCTACTTTTGTAGCGTCCCTGTTGAGAAACACTTAACATAAAAATTTGTTATATTTACAAGTTGTGTAGTAACGTAACTTTATGAGTATTTTTATATACGTTACCATTAACGGAGTTGATTTTGTTTCAAATTTTTAGATTCACATATTTAAGATTCCAAATCCACCGTTATTTCAAAGATTTGAGCATTTTGAATTTTTCGGTCGTGGTTGACGTTTTTTTGGAAATGCCCATATCACATAATTTGAGTGATGTCACAATGTAGGTAATTTAATTTACTATGCAATGAAAGAAAATTTATGTCAATTTGACTTTTGAGGTTTTACACCCACTCAAGCACACTGTGCGACGTCAACAATTTCTGTTTCAATATGGAGAACTGATACTTTTAAATAATGTTATTTTCAACGGGTTCATACCAATGGAAAATATAAGCAGTAACTGTCGGATCATCTCTTTAAAAAGTTACCAAAAAATTCAACGAATACAAAATTTATTCATTGCATGTTGAGTTTTAAGTTCAAAGAACCGCTAACATAGCAATTTTAGAATGAAGTTCATGAGCTTGTGACATGTACAAAATTAGTGTAAACAGTGTTATTAGTATTTAATATAATAAATTGAATTCCTCATCGTTTATGGAATAGATAGAAAAAATAATCAACGTAAATATAGCAACAGACATTAATTGCATTCATTAATAAATCCAGCAATGAAATTCCTTAATTTAATGAAAACATTTGCTATTCTTCGTTAATTCTGTTTGCTAATAAGAATTTTTGAACGTCAATGCAGCAAACAGAATTGTTGAATTAGCGAAGAATGCAAATGTTTACATTAGTGAATTTCATTTGCTGTATTGATTAATGTCTGTTGCTATATTTACGTCGATTATTTTCTTCTGTGTACATTAAACTTTGTATGACACTAATTACATTTGACTGTTACAAACAAAATTCGCCGCTAAAGGGCGTGTAAATTGCTTTCAATGACGTACAATTATTATTCACATATCTACTACCTACTTTTTGCCAATTTCAAATTATTTTTATAGTCTATGAAAATGTTGCAGATGATAAAGTTTTTGAAGAAATTTATTTCGGTGTTTTCTTTTGTTTTTTTTTTTGGTTGTCGAGTTTTGGGTCAGTACAGCATATAATTTAACTGGGCGTGTGTATGAAAAATAAATTGCCAACAATTTATTAACTAGCAACATATTATAAGTATTTTGCTGAGACGACCCTGTCTTTACTACATAAAAACATTTGTGATAATTATGCATTTTTGGTTTATTGTTGAGCGGAGCGCTTGTTAACTTAGGTTAGCCTATTAATATCTTAAAAAAAAAGATATTTGTTGTTGCTGTTACATTTATTGTTGCCAACATTGTTTTGTTGCAGACCGTTCAACTAATTTGCATGCATAGCCTTTTGTGTCTGTTTTATTTTTTGTCGCTTTTATATTAAAAATGTTTGTATGGCTTTTTTTATTTTTTTTTGTAAATTTGTTTTTTTTTTTTTTAATTATTTTTTTGTAGTGCTGATTTTTTTAAATGTCTATTTCAGATTTTGTTGAGCACGCAGTTGAATGTTGCGAAATTGGAGCAACTTGTGAAGGTCAACGATTGCTTGGCGCATAAAAAGAGCGCAAAAAATACTAAAAAATGTAACTATTTTTTTTTGTAGCTAATTTTAGCTAAATTATTAAAAATATAAAAATAATAAAATATAGGCACTTATTGCAGTGAACAGCAGACTTACAAAAGTATAAAAACCCCAAAAAAAAGAAATGTCTAAATCTTTTAATATTTTCTTTACAACTTTGTAAATTTTAAATAATAATATTTTGTAAATTTAGTTTTAATTGTTTTTTATGCAAATTTAATTCACAACAATTTAAACAATATGATTTTCCGACAATACTGTTGCCCCACAAAGTCGGTCCATTTTATTAACGACCGACTTTTGTGTTGGATTTGTGTCATCACCAATTTTGTCAACAAAAGGCGCGCACAGACACACACACGTGTGTCAACAGCAACAATAATCGCTAACAGCAATAGACAAATACAAATATTGCTGCATGTTGTTGACGTCTGCTTGATGTTGTTGTCACGCTGAGTCAACAATCGATCATGGCTGCAGTTTATGCAAATAACTCGAAAACGCAGTGAGAGCTACACGAGCAGTAGCAGCAACAGCAACAGCCACCGCCCTGTAACAACATATTGCAAAAGTGGGAGCAACAATTGCTCAACAACAAAAGCTAAATAAATATTAATGCTTTTGAAATGTTGTCGACGAAACTGCTGTTTGCCAAGTAGCCCCAAAAAAATTGTAATAAAATATTTATGGCAGCATTTATTAGCAACAACAATATGCATGATATTTTATGCAAATATTACAGCAACATTTTGTGTCAACGACAATAGCAAACAAACGAACACAGCAATAATCACAGAAAGCGCTTCGAATTAATTTTTTAATGATTTTCAACACTTTTGGTAACTGCAACTGTGTAAAAGGTTCAAATGTCTCAAGGCAACAGCAACAACAGCATGTTGCTAGTGCAGTTGTTATTTTTTTTTGTTGGTGCATATCTATTTTTTTTTAGGTTTTCCACTTGTTGGCAATGGCAAAACTGTTTGGTGCATCCATCATTTACAGCAACATAAACGGCAACAACAAGGCATCGACAAGAGCAACAGCAATTGCAACAAGTGCAGCATTTGGTAATACTTTGGTAATACGCATGAAGGCGACGCAAATCGTTGACGCTGATCTGTTGCCGCAATCGTGGCGATGTTGCAAACGCATTATATTTGTTGCTACAGTATTTTGAAATCAATTTTTTGCAATATTTTTATATTCTAAAATTTAAGTTTAATATAGGTATATTTGAGACAAGCATTCAAATTTCGAATTTGCGAAAAATTATAGAATAAGTGAAATAAGCCCCTTGTTCAAAATAAAAATCACCCCGTTAAAGTGTAACATAATTTAAATATTGTGATAACCTTAAAATTAGAGTTAAGAAATTAACTATGTTGAGTGTGAAATGGAATAAAGTCGATCATATTCCTCTTTTGATTATCACTTATTCTGTATATTTCATCATTAATACACAGAAAAAAAAGTACATCATATTTATGAATAAATTCATCATATTGAAGATTTTTTTTTTTCTGTGTATGATTAGGACAATGTTGGGGGTCATAGTATTTGGACTATCATAGTATTTGGACTATCATAGTATTTGGACTATCATAGTATTTGGACTATTGACTATATGATTATGTTCAAGTGTAACATACATCATACATATATTGTTTACGTAGAACGTAAACACAATGTGTGTGAACACGCCCAAGTGTTCAAGTGTAACATACATCATACATATATTGATGTGTGTGAACACGCCCGCCAGACCCACTCGTTGCAGCGATACTCGCTGCATTGAATTTTGACGTTCAAAAGTGCAAGATCGTCACAGATCGATAAAGAGATTTTGAGAAAATCAATGACAAAGTAAAATTTTTATATTTGTAAATTTCAAATTTACGTACATGTTCGAAAAGGATGCAATAATGGGGTTCGAAGGTGTGATATATCATTGGAAAGGTAATTTAATTTTCTAAAACATTATACTTTTTTTACTTTATAACCAATTTTCTCGACAAGGTTACCCTAGTAGAAATGTTGGTAGGGTCATGGTCATGAAGTGATCATGTCATTATTTGAGATGATCGGGATATGACGAGGTCCATAAGTCCTTGTAACGCAGTGTCCTGATCATGTACTGACCTCACGCCATGATCATGTACTGATCGGGCCATTCCCCATTTTATTATTAACCCGACAATTGCTTTGTCAGAGCCCGAGCATAATAGGGTTTCTCTTATTAAATCTCGATCATTGTCTGATGCTAATTTCGTTATGAGGAACAAATAATGTAGCTATGATCGGGAACATTGACTGTTTAGATAATGTAAACCCTGCTATGGTAAGCATGATAAGGGCATGCAAAGGCAATGATCATATTTTCTCTAATAGGGCTTACCCAACGAAAACCCGATCATTTCCCGATGACGCATCGTGCAATTTCTACCAGGGTTATGTCAGTAATTTACTAAACACCCTGTTACTCAAAAAGGGTGCAAAAAAAGACATCATTTTATTTAACATTTTCGCCTTTTTTTGAGTCATAGAATGAAATCCTGAATTGTTGACATCGATGAACCAAACAACCTGAATAATGACTACTGCAGATATTTTTTGTTTTACATATTTTTCTCAGCGTCCATACAGATTCTCAGTATCATAATTTTCATGTTTGTGCGATATACATATTTAAAATAGACTCTTAAGACCAAGTTCTGATCATATTCAGGGTCTGTGAGTATATTCTAAATCAACCATTGTCAAATCAAATATTCTGTTAGATATGAATGTCCCTATTGCTTACGCCTCAGGATTACTTTCCCAAACTTAACTAAATTCAAAAATTTGAGCATTTTATGGTGTCTTGAGAAACTGAAAAAATTATTAAAAATTCACAAAGGTTGATTAACATAATTGTGTGTATCTTAAAAAGTAGTTAGCATGTAAGATTTTATTAGATACCGTTTTAAAGGTATTGAAATATGATATATAAATTTGTTTCCAAAGATTGTTTCATGATCACATGGTCTAGATTTTGGGTAGGAATATTTCAAAATATTGTTGCTGATTTCCATCTTTACATTTTTGTCAAATTTTATTGGTGTATTCTTATTGAGTTAAAAAATGATGTGAAATCAAGTATAAATGTTTCATATTATTTTATCAGAAAATAAAATTGAAAATACTCATACAAGATCAACCGACTTTCTACTTTTGCATTAACCGAATACCATTTAAATTATAATTGTAAATTATTTATGAGAGATTTTTCAAAACAGCTCAATTTCGGGCTTCTTGAAAAATCCTGGGCTAAAGTGGGAAACTGCAAACTTTTTCCGAAATGCTATTTTAGTCTTTCCTTCTCATGTTTTGTTTTCTTGTTTTTATCAAAAAGTCAAATATATTAAGAATAAAAAAATATATATGAAGGTAATAAAAAAAAAATGATAATGCAAGAAAAAATAAGAAAAAAAAAAATAATTTATAAAAATCGTAGTAATTATGTTATGAAAATATGAAAAAAAAAAATGTGTATTTGCTGCTAGTCAGAATATTTTGAGCAAAATTGTTCAAAATGCTTCTTCTAATGAAGTTGAAGAATATATACTGATGTATTTTTTTTGCTCCTGTTAAAGGTTCGTCCCTCAGCTTTCTTCTGTAATTCAGATCTTATCTTAGATGAAGTCCAAATGTTTCTTTTCATTGGTTTGTTGGTTTTTCATTGGTTTTTTAAGTTTTTTATTGGTTAACCAATTAAATAATTTTATAACACAAAATTTATAACACAAAATCAGTTGAATTACAAACAACATTGCTTAAATTACGTTTATCACAGAAAATGTTTCCTACGTTACCTCAATATCACAATTTTAACATAACTTAGCACCATTTAAAATATGTTAAACTAAAGATACACAATATACGATCATTTTAAACATACCGTCTTAATTAAAAATTATAAAAATTCTCACTTTTTGAAAAAAAAAAACATTCAAAAACATTTTTTTTGTCACTTGTTTTCGAAATGCAATAAATATGTATTAATTTGATTATAACCATGGATAAAGAAGTTGATGTCATAATAAGAAGCACCCTACAATTGTTTTTTAGTTTTCTAAGTGCAAAAACATGTCCAAAAATTTCAATTTCCCACATTACCCCATGTCCCACTTTACCCCAGGCCCCTACACTTTTGGTTGAACTTTTGAAAAAAAGTTGGGTATACTGCATAGCTGAGTTATCACTGAGTATAACTGTGAAAATGGTTGTCCGATATCAATTCGTATACGGCTTTTATTTGCACCGCCTTTTTACGCAAGGATCATAAAATTTTAAATCAATAAATTTGAAATGATTTTAAAATATCTCGTAGCATTATTTCATGTAAAACCTTTAAAGGTACATTTTTTTATTGTGAAAACATTAGAAGCACTTGCATTTCAAATACAAATTATAATCGTAATCGAATTGATCTAAAAAAAAACTGGGTTCTCTTTAATTCTTAGAATGACCTCTAGTTTTATGTACAGATCGATCTTTTCATGTGTGCAAAATACTGTCGGACGGTGCATTGAGGATTCATACTCGTTAATAGTGAAAAATATCGTAAATAGTATAAATTTAAGAAAATGTTGTATATTATATTTACGAGAATACACAGGAAAAATAAATGACGTAAATACAGCAACCGATATTAATTGCATTCATTTATCAATCTAGCAATGAAATTTACTAATTTAATGAAAACATTTGCTATTGTTTGTTATATAAGCTTTTTTTTTTTTTTTTTTTTTTTTTTGGAATATCTACTAAGATCTACAGCACTCAGACAGACTATATCCATTGTACTGTGAAATCTATTCCCTACAATTTTGTGGTTAATATCACCACGAGCGCCCATGCCCAAGCCGGGATTCGAACCCGAGACCTTCAGAATGCAAGTCCAGCGCGCTACCTCTGGACTGCTGAGGCCGGAGCAATTGCGTTTGTTAATATGATTATTTGTACGTCAATGCAGCAAATAATTTAGTCGGCGCAGTTTTAGCAAACCTAATTGCTGAAACTGCGCCGACTAATTCATTTTCTTCATTGACGTATAAATATTCATATTAGCAAACGGAATTGCTGATTTAACGAAGAATAGCAAATGTTTTCATTAAATTAGTGAATTGCATTGCTGGATTGATTAATGAATGCAATTAATATCGGTTGCTATATTTACGTCGATTATTTTTTTCTGTGTGTGTTTAAATAATTTTTTCGAACGCTTTTTACTAGCAAAGCTATTTTTTGTAAAATTTACTAAAAATAGATAATTAAATAATAAATAAAAACATTTGTGATTATTTATTTTCTAGACAAATTAATTTTTCGAATATTTTTAATTTTAAATTCGATACAGTCCAATGCTATTGAATGGCCTGGGAACGAAAATAAAAGTTTATAGCTTAATTCAGTTGCCATTAAATTAAAAATGTTTTACTTTACAAATAAATTCAAACAACACATATTAATAGCTATGTATCCTGCAGCGCAAATCATAAAACCAGCGATTAGAACAAAAAAAGGTCTCACCACCAATCTGCAAAATCAACTAAGAATAAGAAGAAGAAAATTTAAAGAAAACAAAAAAATTAATAATATTGTTGGACGGCCCAAACAATTAAAACGCCAAACAAAAACATTGACTATCAATAAAATAATCGTAGAAAAATTGATGATTAAAAAACACGAACTTTCAAATGTATACAGTCGGTTGGAGCTTAAAGCTGTGAACAGCTTCCAGGCAGTCAGCCATCATGCTGCAGCATATGTTATTTAAGTTTGTTGTTGTTGTATTTTATGCCAATCTTGTAGGTCGCGTTACCAATGTGGTGAATGGTCGAAGTTGATGGTAGAAGTTGAGTGTAATTAGCAACAACAAATAAATTATAAATTTTAAGATTTTTTATTTTTATTCTTCTCCCTGTCTTTGTTGTAGTTGCTGTTGCTGCCGTTACCTGAAGTTTCTGGGCCAATAGGGCAAAGTTAAAGCGGCGTAAAAAAAAGCATAAAAAATAACAGAATTCAATAGTCTGGAAAATCAATGTTAACAGCAGAAAAACGTAGCCAGCAACATATTAATTGCTGATAATGATGATTAATTAATGTCTTGATTTTATCAAATTTTTAAATTGCAATTTTAAATTAAAAAAAAAATAAAGATAAGCATTTAATTAGTTGTAAATTATAAAATATGTATGTTGTTTTTAAGTAAAATGATTGCTAACATAAATAAAAGTTATAGCGTTTGCTAATTTGAAAGCTTGACGCTTTTAACTGTTTTTAAGAATATGGCTGTGGGCTTTAATGCTTAATTATTGCAAATTGCATTCATTTAAGAGCTCAGAAATTTCACTGCTATATTTTTGCTATTTGTTTGTATATGAGGGTTCGAATTCCAAGCGAAGCTTTTTTTTGTGTTTTTAAATATTTTCAAAAAAAGACTGAACCAAAACATGGCCGCTGATTCTTGGTGAATTCTTGTTCGAATATCCATTTACCAAGATATATTAAATGAGTTCTTTCTCTATTTCTTCTAGCTTTCTTTCTTTCCTTCTTTTTTTTCCACTCTTTTTTCTTTTTTTCTTTATTTCTTTATTTCTTTATTTCTTTATTTCTTTATTTCTTTATTTCTTTATTTCTTTATTTCTTTATTTCTTTATTTCTTTATTTCTTTATTTCTTTATTTCTTTATTTCTTTATTTCTTTATTTCTTTATTTCTCTATTTCTTTATTTCTTTATTTCTTTATTTCTTTATTTCTTTATTTCTTTATTTCTTTATTTCTTTATTTCTTTATTTCTTTATTTCTTTATTTCTTTATTTCTTTATTTCTTTATTTCTTTATTTCTTTATTTCTTTATTTCTTTATTTCTTTATTTCTTTATTTCTTTATTTCTTTATTTCTTTATTTCTTTATTTATTTTTTGTTTTCTTCTTTTCTTTTTCTACTCTTTTTAATCTTTCATTCTTTCCTACTTTTATTTTCTTCTTTTCCTCTTTTCATCCTTTCTTCTATTCTTTTTTCTTTTTCTTCTTCTACTATTCTACTTTTCTTCATTTTATATTTTTTCTGCTGTTCTTCTTTTTTCTTTTTATTTTTTATTTTTTCTACTTATTTCTTTTATTTTTGTTTTTTTCCTGTACTTCTTTTTATATTTATATTTTTTAATTATTTCTTATTTTTTTTTTTACTTCTTTTGTTTTTTTTGTTTTTAATTTTCTATCTTCCGTACTTTTTAATTTTTTTCATTTCGCACTTTTTCTTTTCTTTTCTTCTTAAGTCCTTCAGTTTTCTTGTTCTTTTCTTCTTTTGTTTTTTTTTCTTTTTTACTTCATTGGTTCCTGTCTTCTTTTTTGCTTAGATCTCTTATTTTTTATATTTATAGTTCTAGTTTTATTTTAAACTATTTGATAATTCACATTAAAATTAAATCGTTATTTATTTTGCTTTCTTCTTCAACTCTGAAATTCGCTACTAATTGGTCAGCTTATATTTCATGTCATTTGGTTTTGGCCACTGATTAAAATTGGGAAATTGCAGTCATTAGTTCTTTCAGGCACATTTGGCATTAGTGCTTCTCTTTAGCCACGTTAAGAACGCAATGAACCTCAGCATAAATGGGTCAATATCAAAGCGATTTATACTGCTAATGCTCAGTCATTATATATTTAACTGATTTGTGGCTTTTAGTTGCTTTTCAGCATCGGCATCTTAATAGTTTACAGTCGTCTAAACATTTTTTACATAGATAGGTTAAATTATTTCCATATTTATTCTTTACTTAGGGAGCTACGTAGTACGACTACTTACACGCGGACAATAAATATGTTAAAGCTATGATTGTAGCAAATAAAGTATGATTGTAGCAGTAATAATATGATTGTTGGGATCAAATTTAATTGTTTCAATTATTATCTACCATATTTTTGAATGATTGTGTCTTTCATGAAATAATTTATATAATCATATTATGATGAAATGTTATGTTTGTGGCAAAATTGTTATTCAAGTATGAATGATTGCCAGAATAATATTTATTTTTTGTTAAAATCATGGCATGTTTGCAAAAATCATGTTAAAAACTTTTATCCAGCTAACTTTTATCAGCATGGTCCAGAAATTAGATCACGTACCCGGCATCGATTAAAAACTTAACATTTGCCCTCCCGTTGAACCGTTAAGACAGCGCAGTTTTATGCTCAGTTCTCATTCTTAAATTCCAGTCGTTACTAGCTTCCAAAAATAACAACCACAACTGCATCGTTAAACAACCAACACCCAAGAACGCGTTACAAACGGTGGCTCATTTCAAAAAAGAAAAAAACAACTCTGCTACCAAATAGCGGCCAAGGAACCTTTAAGTAGCCAACAATTACAAGACTAACTGCAAGAAAATAGAACAAAAAAAACAAAATAAAAAAAACGAAACATAATAATAAGATCTCGTGCCAATCTGCAATTCACAAGAATGTTAAACTGATAATAATCGTTTTCAGTGGTAGTTGTTTCATGGTTTTTTTGTGTTTTGATGTTCTGGTAATTATGT
Source organism: Dryomyza anilis (assembly GCA_951804985.1). NCBI lineage: Eukaryota > Metazoa > Arthropoda > Insecta > Diptera > Dryomyzidae > Dryomyza > Dryomyza anilis. The sequence goes on along the minus strand of OX638132.1, from coordinate 27,196,909 downwards.
GGTTGCCAACTTGAAAATATTAATTATTTACTTAACAAAATAAATGTTTAAACTTGTTTTTTAACATTAAACATCATATATGAAATATAATGGAATATGTTTTGCACTTATATAACTTCTATATCGAATCATTATTGAATCTAGAGTCTTCGGTACTCATTTTCTTATCTTTATTAATTGCTTGATTATTTTGATATTCCAGACAGTTGGCAACAATGTGCCAGTCTACTCACTGCCTAGTGACCGTTAAATTCTAGTTGCTTTTTCGTCTATTTTTCATACTTTAAATTGCCATCAATGAATTGCTTTCAACGCGTTGTTTCAGCTCTTTAACCTTTTTGCGGGTGGTGTTGTTCTGGTAAACTTTGTGATAATTTAATTTATATGGAATTCGAACAAAGTTTTCATCGACTCAGAGATTAGTATTATTGGCAAGTTTTAGTGTAGTTTACAATGTAGCGGCTAAAATATTTGATGATAAGTATTTGTTGTCAGATCTTCAGTTATATTTCTGAGTTAAACTTAAGTTTAAACTAGATCTTATTTCGTCTAAATTGACAATAATAAAAATATTGAAATGTCATATGAACTGATTACTAATTGTATATCTATTGGTAAAATATAAAGACATTCGGTAATATTGATTAGGAACTATAGACTTTTTAAATGTGGCAAAGTTTAAACTAAGTTAAAATATTTATTAAAAAACTGCACCTAAGTAGCATATTTGAAACTAAAATGTTTCGAGTTAAATAAAATGGAAAACCCATAAACATATTGTGATTAACCAGATACATTTTAAATTTTAAATACCAAATCGTCTCACTATATATGAAAATTACGCCTAATTTTGTCTTTTAAAACAGTTTTAAATGTTGGATAAATTATTTTTGCGTTTTTATATCTGAAACCAAAAAGGTTCAGCGGGAAACTCAATTAGTTGGCATCAGTATGAAATCGTCTCTCATTAACTCGTTTAGACTAAACTAAGTTTAACATTTACTGAGCATATTTGTAGCATAGTAGCATATTTGAAACTATAATGTTTTTATTTAATTGAAATGGAAAACATATAAAAATATTGTGATTAACGAAATATATTTAAAATTTTAAATACCAAATCGTCTCAGATACTGCAAAAACGCCTGAATACATGTGAAAATTACGCCTAATACGGTTTTAAATGATATGTTGATCGGATAAATTATTTTTGCGTATTTATATCTAAAACCAAAAAGATTCAGCAGGAAACTCAATTAGTTGGCATCAGTATGAAATCTTCTCTCATTAACTCGTTTCGGTCATATTCTTGGGAGTGCTTGGGTTTACATCTTTCGTAGTCATCCGTCATGTGCAAGAAAAACCACAAAAAACTGGTTTCTACTATATGTAGCAAACAAATTCGTTTATACTTCACGAGGAACGACCATACGTAATTCTTGCGTCGTATGCCCACACGAACTTCAAATAATTAAATAAAAGCAAAAAATAAAGCATGAATACAGTTTGTGCTATATTTAGCGAATGAATTTTCAATACATGTTGTAGTAAAATCAAGTAAAATAAAGACATATGTATTTAAAACTAACTGAATGTAGTAGAACTACATTTTTCAAAACAAAGACAGAAATATAATATAATCTACTACAAAATTAAAATAAAAGCGAAAAATAAAGCGAAAAATAAAGCATGAATACTGTTTGTGCAATAAGTAGTTCAATACATGGTGTAGTAAAATTATGTCAAATAAAGACACATGTACTTAAAAACTAACCAAATGTAATAGAACTACATTTTTTCAAAACAAAGACATAAATATAATATAATTTACAAAAGCAATTTTTCAGGTGTATGTTTAGGGTATTGTTAGTCGGCTTAACTTATCGGCTTAACTTATATACATCTCTCTATTTACTAGATATATATTTAAATATAATGCTTAAACTTACATAAATCAGTAAATGATTTATTTCATCCCATCGGCTATACAAAGGAAAAAAGAAGCAAACCCATCGATTATTTTATCGACTTCAATGGAAACTTTTGCAATTTTTGTTCATACTTTTAATGCGCGCAATTAAATGGAACCGCATACGTAAAACTTTTATTCGATTCTAATTTCATTCTATCTAATTAAATTTAATTCTTTCTGCATCTTAAGCGGCTAACACTGCTTCTATGCAAATTAAAACAATTACGAAATTTGATGAGCTTTTCTAATGGCACGTAGTAACTACGTTTATTTGCTGCGAAACAACATTAACGTCGTCAACATGTTCATTATTATCATAATAAACATCAACATTACCATCTTCAGTGGGTTCCAGAACATTTTCCGGCTCTTTAGATTTTAATTAAATTGCGCTTTGAGAACCGATTACTTGGCGTGAGTTTAGTGCGTCACTAATGCGCGACTCGATACTCATTACTCGTTACAGGTGGTTATCAGTTCAATATAATAGAAAAAAATAGATTTTTGATTGGATAGCAAAATAAATGAATAAATTAATGTGCGACGAATAATGAGATAATTTTTTTAACACATTTAATTAGAAATTGTAATAAAAATGCATTTTACACATTTAATTTAATTGAAAAACTATTGCGAGAGGTGACTGCTTAAAGAACCTATATTCCAGGGGTTGATTGCAGACTTCGTTGAGTCCTTTAAGGGGCTACAAGTTATTTAGAAAACATTTCAAATGTCTGACTTTTGAAGAACCAAGCATTCAAGCAAGAAGAGGAAGTAAAATTTTATTGAATTAACAAAAAATATTGCATTCGCTTGGCTGCAACGTTGGGATGTTGCTGTTGTCGTCGTCGTCGTCAGGTTGTTGCTGGTATCTGATCTAGGCTAGGATAGGATAGGACCCGAAGACGCTGTGTGGCATCTTTTGGCCAAGGTATTTCCTCGTGTTGTTGTAATAGTTTTTAATGTTGTTGCTTCGCGCTTGATTAAATATTTGGGACAAACGATTAGAAATTACGTCGAATTATATGGTTGTTAGTATTGTTGTTGTTCCTGTGGTTGCAGCTACTGATGTTTGCTGTTGGTCGTATCGGCAACTATGCAACAACAAACATTACAACAACAACAGCAGCAAACAATATTTAAAGACAACAGCAACCTGCTGTGCTTTTTGTGTCGCGTGGTTTTCGTGCGCGCGCAACCACGACAGATTCTGTTGCTGCTGCCACAGCGCTCTGTCCGATGATTGCTTTATTGGGTGTGTTCAATTATATGGTTTAATAATAACGGTAACGAACCAGCGACCGACCGACCGACCGAACGAACGATGAAACGATCGAACCAGCGCAATCTTCTCGCAGAGATTGTGTCCGAAAAGGGTACCAAGAGTGGGCCACCCTTGTTGTTGTTGCTGTTGCTAATGATGATCATGTGTTTTGGTATCTTTGCTGTTGCTGCTATTGGCAACAGCAGCAGCAACTAATGTCGTTTATTTATTTCTTGTTAATAATATTTTGTAATTCATTTAAATTTTGTTTTTAACTTTTGCAAAAAGAGCAAAATTTTTATTTAGTTTTAATTTGATTTTTGTTGCTGGTTTCAAAATCAACAACATTATTTTTTTTTATTGCATATTTCAAATTTGATTTATTCACAACGTGCCACTCACTTGTCTTTGGTCCACAGACACAATTTGATTTGACTTACCTAAAATAAAGAGAAAAGAAAAAAAATGATTAATTTAGGGGAATTACACATGTATTGAATTATTATAATGTTGTTGTAAAAAATATTATTAATTGCGATTTAAAAATTGCAAAATATTCGAGCTGATATCATATAATTTATCGTTTATTGATGTTAATTATAATTCTTAATGGGTTTTACGTTTTATGTAATAGTTTTGTATAATAGAGCACGCCTTTTAATTAATTTTTAAATCTTCTTCATTTCGCATTAAAATATTATGGAATTTTATGTTTTAAAATATAAATAAAAATAACAAAAAAGGGTTTAGAAGTTCTCTGGTATAAGTTTAACCTAGACTCCCCCCAAGGTAATGGAGAAATTGTAAATTATCCGAAGCACAAACCAACATTGTGAATTATCTGGAGCACAAACCTACTCTGTGTATTATCTGGAGCACAAACCTACGGGGAAATGAACTGGTATAGACGGGACACGTGACTGAGATAGTTAACCGGTCTTAGTTCCTCCACTTTTATATTAAACCAACCGGCATCTTTAATAAGGCGTTATATTAGGGAGGGGTGAATTAACACTTCTTACAGACTTTTAGATCCATGGTACCGTGGTATAACATGTCAAATGGTACAAGATGTCAAAAGATCACGAACTGTGTCCTGCCTGCATACCTTTCGACTAAAACAGTGACAAGTCTCGTCATACGTAATTTTAGAGCAATCGACACCTTTTCCCCTCATCTTTTTACCAGTTTCCGTAGGTCTAGATCACACTGTAATTTATTAGCGGTTCTCTCCTAAAACTGGAATATTGTATTCACCTTTGGAGGATGATATCTCTCGATATTTCCACGGTCTTTGATCGTATTGACTAATTTTAATAGCAAACAAACTATTGCTTTTATAGTATTTGTTTCTGAGTGTATGATCGTTCAATTTGAATTGCGATGACTGGTGTCCTGCGGATAATGCCGGGTTCAATCCTAGCCCCGTCCTATTTCTGGTTCTTGACACAATGCTCTTTTGTAATTGACACAGAACACAATCATTACTTTGCAAATGACAGTAAACATTTGTCTTTCATATTCGCCCAAACTCTTCGCAGATTGAGATTGAGTTGGAAAATCGCACTATATAATACAATTAATAGTGACCTTAAGACAATAACCGAGTGTTGTCTCGCCAATAGAGTTAATTTTAATGCGTGTAAGTTCCTGGTTCCTTAGCTCAAAAAGGAATATATTTATCACTTCCTCTCCTAAATTTGTGTGCTGTGGATATTTCGGAGTGCTTTCTGGGCATATCAATCAGTCAGAATGATCATGAACAACACTAATAACTTTAATTCATTGGTTCAGGTCAATATATTTCTTTGTTAATGATAATATTTTCTTTGCGGTCTCATTGCAAAAATATATTTCATGGCAATCTTAATAACCTGCTCTTTAACATAGCTGTCCATAGATAACATTTAAGTGCCTCCCTCAAATCTGGCGATCTGGTCCAACCTTTTAAAACACACACGCGAACCACTAATTTCAAGGTGCTCGTTACTATTTCAGCACCGATGTAGTCTGATGCCGATTTAAGTATCTGCGGCACTTTTTTGTGTTCGATAAGTCCGTGAATCAGCATCAGAAACGGATGCTGCTAAATTATTTGCCAGACTCAAGCGCTGGATTATGGCCAACATTATGATTAGATGATCAGATGCATTGAATGCCGTAGTGAATGAATGAATAAATGAAAGGCCAAAGCAATGGCAGAAGGCACAGTCTGGGCGGTATGGGGTGGAAGTGTTGTTGGCGAAGAAGCAGCAACAGCAACAAAGGCCAGTGCGAAGCAACATAAACATGAGATTTTTATTAGAAGCAAAGGTAAAACGTGAAGAACCTAAATTGTTTGTTTGTTGTTGTTTTTGTTGCTGATGTTGTATTTATTGTTGTTGATGTGTTATGATTGTAAGCAAAGTGTTAACGGCCTGTTATTTATGTTGTAATGAAAACTAAAGAGGCAGCGTCGGTGCTTTTTGAGGTTATAGAAATTTTTGCTCTTCCTGTTTGTAGCTACATTTAAGGTGAGGTAAAATATTTGAGAAGAGTTAATTATTTATATTAAATTATAAAAAGGTTTAATTTTAATTTAAATTATTAAAGTAAAACATATTTTAAATATTTTATTTGGTTTAGGTTTTTAAATTTTTGAATGGACTTTTTAAAGAAGAGCAATCAAAATATAAAATACTAGCTGGACCCGTGCACGACTCATGCCAAGATTTTGTGAATTTATAGATATAAAGTGATTTTATTAATATAAAAAAACATTATTATTATTTTTTATATCAGGGGCCCGTGCTTCGCTGTGGAAGTTTTTATTGGTTTTATAAATGTAGTAACCAAATAATAATTCTACGTCAAAACAACTTTTCTCAAAGACAATTCAGACAGTAGAATATTTCGCCGTAGAATTCTTCCCAGTAGAAATCTTCGCCGTAAAATTCTTCTACATAGAACGCTTTACCGTAGAATTCTTCCCGGTAGAATTGTTCCCCGTAGAGTTTTTCCCAGTAGAAGTTTTAGTGTAGTTAGTTTTAATGTGGTGAGTTTTAGTGTGTTGTATTTTTAGTTTAGTGAATTTTTAGTGAGGTGAGTTTTAGTGTGGTGTGTTATAGTGTGGTGAGTTTTGGTGAGGTGAGTTTTAGTGTGGTGAGTTTTAGTGTGGTGTGTTTTAGTGTGGTGAGTTTCGGTGTGGTGTGTTTTTAGTATGGTGAGTTTTAGTGTGTTGAGTTTTAGTGTGGTGAGTTTTAGTGTGGTGAATTTTGGTGTAGTGAGTTTTAGTATGGTGAATTTTTAGTGTGGTGAGTTTTAGCGTGGTGAGTTTTATTGTGGTGAGTTTTAGTTTGGTGAGTTATAGTGTGGTGAGTTTTACTGTGGTGAGTTTTATTTTGGTGAATTTTAGTTTTTTGTTTCATCTTTTTAGATTGTGTATGTGCTGAGTTATGTCGTTTTGAAAGTTTAGGTTGTATGGGAGGTACCACGCCCCTTTGTCCAATCCCGCCCATATATAGCCTATGACACTCTCCGGACTTCATAGTATCCTGTTGCAAAAAGTAAATCGGTTCAGTTAAATCGGTTCAGCGGTTTAGACGTGATGCTGGAACAAACAGACAGACAGACATACAGACCGACAGACTGACAGACGGACCAAGAGTTTTATATATATAGATCTATCTTTCAAATTTGAATATTTTTCGACTATAACCATTTATAATGTTAATAAAACTGATTATTTAATTTATTTCTTTTAATGATATCGTTATTTTCAATCATGTTAAATGATAAAATAAATATTTTTCTAACTATAAATTTTCTAAATTTTATGTTTTTAAAAATGACCTTTTAAAAGTTTTTTTTTTCAATTTTAGAATTTATTCAAATCTTTCTCTATTATTTTTAATGTCTATTAAAGAGATAGATTTGATTAAATTCATAAAAAATGAAGAAATAAAATTGTTGAAAAGGCATATTTAAAAACATAAAATTTATAGTTAGTATAAAGTTATTTATTTTGAGCGTTAGTTCGGACAATGTCCTCAGTATCTATTAATACGATTTTTTTAATACATAATACACCCTCTCAGAAATGTAGTTAACCATAATATGCTCACTGATCACTTCAAATAAGATCACCACAACAATGTTTTTTTGCGTGTATCGACAGACAAAAAGCAGAGACGAGCAAAAACTATTAACCTTTTATTTTTTAAAAAATATAAATAAAGATTGTTGATTGCGAGATAACTTCTTTTTTAAAAAATAAAGGTCTTTGGTTGAGAGATACTTTTTAATTTGAAAACAAACGTCTTTGGTTGAGGGTTATATGAAAACTTTTATTTTAAAGGTCTTTGGTTAATGATTGTTAGTAGACCGAAAATTCAATTGGTCTCATTTAAAGGGACTTCATAGAAAATGATAGGAGAACAGAGAAAATATGGATTTTGGCATTCAGGCGAGATTATTAGACGTATAAAGTAGAGATAGCCGAATTAAATTTATTTCACAACTAAAAATTAAAATAACTACATTAATTGCAACTAGAATTAAAATATCAATTGTTAATTGCAAAATACAAGTGCGTCATTGGAACTTTTTTAGAGAATCTGTTCCAGTGGGATTATAGAAGCACCCAAGTGCATCATTGGAACTTTATTTGGATGAATCATCTCTAATTTAGCAAGTGAATTGCATTTTAAATTTTCAATAAGGCGTTGATTTTTTCGTCCACAATTTATTAAATTTTTTTTTTTTTTTAGAAAATGGATGATATCAACCATTGCGTTGTTTTTGTCGCCCAACATTTTTTCCATATTAGACATCTGCACAAATGCATTTGAAGTCCCCTCTACAAAATATGCACTACTGAAGTTTACAGTTTTGACCGCATATTGCAATGGCCCTCTACTGTATTATAGCGACTTCATTTCACTGCAGTATTTGTTTCATTGGTGTCAAGTACTGTCAACACATTTATGTTTTCTCCTTCAACGTTTCAATATTCAATGTTTTGAATAACAAAACCACCTGACACCACTTTGGCTGAACATGCAACGAATTCAGTGAGTGCAGCAAGTGAGCACAACGAGAAACGCGTGAGAAGATGAACATTGAAAACAACAACAAATCTGCCTCGTCGGCGTTCGACTGTAATAATGTTGTTGTCGGTATTTATGTGTTTATAAAAAATACAATAAACATTATTTTTTGAAAAAAAAGCAAGGCAAAATTGTGTACGATAAAACAAATGCATTGGTCGAAAAGAAATATATCCAATAAAAAAAATGTTTTGTAAAAAATTAAAAAGTGCTCGATAAATAAAAAGATTAATATAAAATATTTTATAAATTTCTTATACCTTTTGTTTTTTTTTTCAATATCGTCGTTATAGAACGAATATCATATACATTTTCAAAATGCCAAATATTCATTTACAAAAATCTTTATATATCTGTCAATTTTTAACTACATGATTTACTACATGATAACAAAATGTAAATCTATCAATTGATATTTTAACTTTAAAAATGCATCAATTACTTTTTATAATATTAATCAACAAACTCCAAATTTAAGTTTTTCATAAAAATGTATTTGGTGACTTTTCGTTTTACAACGACGATATTAATGAAAATTCCTTACAGTAAGAATGATAAAAAATGTAAAATGCTCAGTCTCATTAGTAGTTCATATCAGTATTTTCATAGCACTCATTATAGACCTCATCACTACAACTACATCCTGTTTGTGTTTTGTTTTGACACTACTTGTGTTTAGCTGTTGTGCGCAACACAATCATTTGATTTTCAAGCATAGAGTCGGCGACAGTAAATGTTTTGAAACAAAATGAATTTCTTGAAATGGGTTTCAAATGCATTTGTGCGGATGTCTTCATATATACCCAAATTTTTAATCTTAAGTTATTATCAATATGTGCTCCAGAAGTATTGAGAGTCAGCTGTAAAGAGAATTGTGAATTGACACTTCTCAGCTTCTCAAAAATGACTAATTCTCTCAGACCGAAATCGAAAATTTTCAAAGAAACATCTTTCAAAAAATATCTTTCCAAGATAAAATGGCAAACCTTACTGAAAAGAAATGCCAAAAGAGCGGCAAGATATATGGCGTCGTTTGCTGTCCCTGTCGCTCTACTTTTTTAGCGTCCCTGTTGAAAAACCCTTGAAAAAACTTTTGTAGCGCTCTTATTGAAAAACCCTTTATTTAAATTTGTCAATAAGACAGTTATTGATTTAATAGTATACAAAATATGAATATTTTTATATAAACTCTAAAATTAGTTTATAGTATTTTGTAGTATTTAATGTTATTTATGGATGCAAATAATTGTTTATTCTAATGATTTATTTTAATAGTAAAAAACTATTCATTTTATGATATTTTGTCTGAGTGTAGAAACGTAAATTTTACATTAGCAAGTCGCGGAACTACTTCGATTGGAATAGAATGAAAACACAGGTGCTAACCCTCCTTAATAACAGAGTGACACTACAGTCCTAGAAGAACTTAGGCTGAGCTCTCTCGCCATTTGAGCAGTGCGTGTTATATTTGTACTCAAAGTGGTGGGACCTACAGTTTAATGCCGAATCCGTACGTCGGATGAGAGATTTTCATAGGCAATGTTTTACTCTCGTAGGTTTGCATTGACTGAGGTAGCGTCGCATAGAAAAATGTTTTCTATGAGAAAGATGTTGGCAGTTGCTGGGAGCGAACCCCGGACCTTTCGCCTTGTAGTCGAACGCACTAACCTCTGAGTTACCGACGCTACATTATTATATAACAATACTTAGTTGTTATTATTAGTTTTTACTTAGTTTTAATTATTATTTTAAATTATGAAATACACTTGTGAAAAGTCAGACAATGTGTTTTAATAAAAACAGTTGAGTTTTAATGAAAATATATTTTTTTTTGGTTTATTGACTAAATTTTCATTTTTTGCATATTATTCAGTGCAAACATTTTGAGAGAAAAATTTACAAACTTTTTGTTTTAATTGCGGTTTTTTTAATCTGCAAATTGTAAATTGTATAATTACGCTTAGTTAATTTAAAAATCATACTACTTTAAATTTTTGTGTAAAAAAATGTAATTTTAAAATTTTAAATTATGAAAAACTAACAATTTATATGCAATATGGCAACAAAATGCAAAAATAAGTTATCAGCAATTCAAATGCAATGTGTGGCAACAATTTCTCATATTATTTGGATACATTTATTTTTTTTGTAATACACCAAATATTTTTATTTGTGATTACAACAACCAACATAAGAAATAAGACCGCACCCTATAACTACCCACAACAAACTGGCCGATGGACCGAACCGAACCGACCGACCGATAGACCCATTAGAAAGCATGCAATATTATTGATGTTTTTGTTGTTGTTGCTGTTGGTTTGGGCCAATTTAAGCGCAGTCTAATGAACAACAGAAACAGGCAGTCGACAAACAAAAACGCATTAAGTGCACAAATGCTGTACAATCATAGCAACAACAGCAGCAACATGCAAATAATAAAATGTTAAAACAAATAACAGAGCAACGCCATCTAGCGACCAATATTTGCAAAACACGTTGGCAACAACAAATCAACAACAACAACAACCAAAAAATATAAACCTACTAAATTGACCAACCCTCATATTGTTGTTGATGTTGTTGCTGCTGTAGCTCTGGCGCTCATGAGAGCCGCCGCAGGAACAATGTTGCTCCTCGGAAATTCTATGTTGCTGCTGCAGCATGTGCCATAATACAACAACACTGACAACAAGCAACACTTGTTCATTACACAGTCTCGAAGACATATAACAACGGCAGCAACTACAGCAACAACAACACTCCCAAGATCAACTTCAACGTGGCCCGCATCATGGGCCTGGCCACTTGGGCATCTACAGCCGGATCTACGAACAGCAAACTAGCAATCGATTCACTTGGCGCTTTACACAGAACCAGGAAAAACGTCTCTGAAGAGTCGGCTAAATTGCAGCGCGTGTGGGCAGCAACAGTCAGCATCAATGGCAATCGCATCGGCAACAGCATCAACAACAGCAACAACATTAGCAACTGTTTTGTGTTGCAGCAACGCTATTTAGTCGGAATGGTTTGAATGGGCGAGGAAGCCAGTGAGTGACTCAGCGACTGACTTACTGACTGACTAACTAACTTGGCTAAGTGAGTGACGGCGTGTTTTGCGAAAATAACTGTTGTTATGACAGCCGACTGTCTGTGAATGTTTGCGGAAAATGCGCGCGTGAAAAATCAATAGTTTACATGGGAACCGAGTGTAGTTAATCTCGAAAGTTCTATATATTACCTATGTGATAACTGTAGTTAAAAAGCCAACAGCTTATTGTAAAAAATATTGGCTAATAAACGCTGTATTAAAAACAAAGTAAAATGTCTTTAAAATTAATACATATGTATTTGATTTTCGTGTACATGTAGCACAAGTATTTGTTAATACTACGTTGATGTAATTGTTTTTGTATCGAAAAGATTTAAACATTTTGTATGCAAAATCTTGAAAATTTGCATTGAATATAAATAGTAGATCAATTACTACATCAGCACTTATTTTTCTACATTCTGTAGTCATAATAATAGTTTGGCGCTACAGTTCTGTATAGAACGTCGGTCGAGCTCTTTCACCATTTAAGCTGTGCGTGTTGTATTAGTACTCAAATTGGTGGGCCCTGCAGTTCAATGCCGAATCCGAACGGCGGGTGAGAGGTTTTCATAGGCAATGTTTTACTCACGTAGATTTGCCATTTCCTGCCGAGAGGTAGCGTCGTACAGAAAAATGTTTTATATGAAAAATATATTGGCAGTCACTGCGGATCGAACCGAGTACCTTTCGGATCGTAGTCGAACGCACTAGCGACTTTTCGCTCGGGTCTCGTTTGTACCTGCACACATTAAAGAAATATGAAAACAAATGCAATATGTAGAAAACGCATCTCTAATACAATGTGTAGTAAAATCAAGTCAAACAAATACAAAGGTATTTAAAAACTACAAAATTTTAGCAGAATTAGTTTTTTTAATATATACATGGTAATCCGCTTTGGGGTGCAAATATTTTAGGAACTGATTCGTTGGTTCATTTTATGAAATAAATTGCCCCAGAGTTAGGGTCTATTTGGAACACCGAATGATATACAGGGTGTTTTCAAAATTTACTATACAAAAACTAATACAATCGTATACTTAATTATAACTTGTACAATTTATAGCACAAAGCAAAAATATTACATTCACTTTACAGATAATCGATCATAATTTCTAATAAAATTTTAATAATGGCATTTTAAGTGGTGCAGTAGAAGATTTTTCTTAACGAAAAAAAAACATTTTATTACAACTTTTTTTTATAAAACTCAGTTTTTCTCTCAATTTTTCTCTATTATTTTGTTTATCTTTTTTTTTTGTAATATTTGTATGTGTCATAGTGTAAACAATAGTAAACAATTTTAGCGTACACTATTTTTATCTCGTACTTACGTTATCCTTGCGGTGCAATCCTTGTAGTGCTCACAAAATTTTCAAATTCTTCAAAATACAATTTTATTATAAAAAACAATATCTAGTTTTTAGAGAATACTATTTTATGTATTTATTTTACAAAATTTGCATTCAGAATGGTTGTTAAAAAGTGTTGTTTTTTTTAATGAAATGAACCAAGGAATCAATCTTTAAAAGCGGAACACCCTGTATACCATACAACAGTGATTTTTGAAATTTTTATATTTAATTCCTTTACCGTCCCGTTTTGTTCATTTATATGAAAGATAAATTTGACAAAAATTTTAAATCGGAATACGATAACCTCTCCCTCAAGAGCTTTGTTGGTTTGATACTTAATTTAGAAAAAACAAATTTTCATGTTTTACTTTTCACACAGAATCAAAAAAAAAATCACTGGAACCAATAAGAATATTATGTAATTCATGTACAGGGTGTGTCAGAAGAAAAACTTAAATTTTTGAGGTTTGTCGCGTTATTGTAGTATATCCTTTATTTTGATCAAAAAACTGAAAACGCCTATTTGTTTAGAGGACTCAAATATATAACAGTACATACTTAGTTTTGAAATAAATTAATATTCAAATTTAAAATGATTAATGAAACAATGAATGATTGATTTTTTTCCCTGAAGTATTCATCAAACCGAAAAGAACCAGGTTACCATTATCCAATCAGTTTTTTTTTGACAAATTAATTCATTAATAAAAATGAACAAAATAAAAGGGTTCACAAATAAGATTTTTTTTCATACAAATAGGTACTAATTCAATAAACATAAATCTAGTAAATTTGACTTTATTAGTTTTCTCGGTGAAAATCAAACTCCACATTATTTAACTTTATTTTATTTTAAAAAGTCAGAGATCTTTTTTTTTTTTTTAAATATATTCTATAGTTCCACCACATTTAAGTAATTATAAAATTTGAATATTTATCTTTTAAAACATAGGGGGCGAATGGTAATTTTTGACATTTGCGTTTTTTTTTACATTTTTGAATGTAGTTTTTCCTCAAGTATAATAATAATAATAGTTTGGCGCTACAGTCCTGTACAGAACTTCGGCCGAGCTCTCTCACCATTTTGAGCTGTGCGTGTTATATTTGTACTCAAAGTGGTGGGACCTACAGTTTATTGCCGAATCCGAACGGCGGGTGAGAGCTTTTCATAGGCAATGTTTTACTCTCGTAGGTTTGCCATTTACTGACGAGAGGTAGCGCGGTATAGAAAAATGTTTCTATGAAAAGATGTTGTTAGCCCCAGTCCAGGCTTGAACCGGGGACCTTTCGACTCGCAGTCCAACGCACTAACCACTGAGCTACCGCGGCTACCTCAAGTATACTATGTCAAAAACGTGTATGGTTTTGTTGGATATTTCTAGCCACAAAAAACAAAACCAAAAGGGCGAATTTAAAAAAATTGAAAATGTAGTCATGCCAAAAGAAGGAATCTTTTTCGTTTTTTTGTATAACTCTTTATTAGTGCAATATAAAATAGTGATGTAAACGCATTAATTGTTTGTTTTCAAAGCACCTATCGATAGGCATTATTATTTAAAAATTAAATTTCCAAATATTAATTTGAAGTAATGATGCCAATCGATAAGTGCTTTAAAATCAAACAATTAATGCCTTTACACCAATTTTTAACTTGTACCACTAAAGAGTTATAGCAAAAAAACCAAAATATTCGCCCTTTGGCATGACAAGATTTCTTCGTTTGTTGCTATAACTCTATATTTGTGCAAGATAAAATATTTGTGTAAAGGCATTAATTGTTTTTTTTTTTCTAAGCACCTATTGGTTGGCATCATTACTTAAAAATATTTTTCCAAACATTTTTCTGGCAAATATTAAATGGCATATTAAGGATAATTCAATTTTTGTCAAATGTTGTTAAGGGTAGTTTCAAATGTTTCAGATATATTAACAATTTTCGTTAGAAATTAAGTTTGAAATAAAAGATTTTAATCTTATTCAAACCACAAACTAGATTGGTGTTGTTCAACATTTTAATTTCGATTAAGAACATAATCGATAATTTAATTTTACTTATTTTTTCTCAGAATTTTCTACCACATTCGTTTATTTATATTAATTTCTCATATTAATTTTGGTTGTTTGTAAAATTATATCGTCTTTTGATTTAACACAAATTCTTTACTTTTTTTTTGCATATTTTTGGAAACTGAATCATGGTAAATAATCTACAATTAGTACGAATGTATAGTTAAACTGCTCAGATAACAAACAAATTCAGTGAAGAGAACACACACGTTCGCTTGTCTTATGTTGTGCCAAAAATCTTTGAAGACTATGATAAAAATTATATCGTAAAATAAAGCGATGAAAAAAATAGTACGTGCTGAATTAAACAAAAATTGGTGTCAATTTATTTATCGTGTAAGTAATGAATTTAAAAAAGACATTTTTTAGTTAATTTCATATTTTTTTTGCCTAATTCCTATAAATAATTTTTATAAATTTTCCTTTAGGATCTAATAATGAACAACAAAATAATTTTAGGTTATTCAGAGCATGTTCTAAAGTAACGATTAAAATTACTAACTATTTTCTATCTGTTCTTTTGAGTACGCAAATTATATGGAAATGATATATGGAATGCTCATTGAAAAAATGATGTTGACACTAGTAAAGGGTTTTTCAATAAGAGCGCTACAAAATGGAACTCGATTTATTTTGCATGGCCACTGGCACGTGAACATTTTGTACTGTGCCTGTGGATTCAAATTTTTCCACTAGACGTTCAATTGTTGATCTGCTTATGACGACCATAAATTGGACATAGCGCTCTTAACGTTGAGGCCACTGACTCCGAATTTCGGTAGTAATTTTTAATAATTTCGACTCGTTGTTGGCTCGTATATCTTTTCATCATGAAATGGCAAACCTTACTGAAGAGAAATGTCAAAAGAGCGGCAAGAAATATGGCGTCGTTCGCTGTCCCTGTCACTCTACTTTTGTAGCTTTCCATTTGAAAAACCCTGTATATATTTACTTCGATCATGACAGGAAACTGATTATTTAATACGCAGAAAAAAATATAGCCAAAATGGTACATCAACGCAATTAAATTTTTGCTAAAACTCGCCGACTAAATTATTATTTGCACTAGCGTACACATTCTTCATATTACCAATCGCATTCGCTTACCGCGTTGATGTTATAGAAGTGCGTGGCAACTACAGTAGAGCGTGGTGTATGTTCGTGTACTCGCTTACAGCGCTGACGAATTTAGTGGCATTCGTCAATTTGGTGGAATTCGCTTTGAATTAGAATTTTTAGTTGGCACGCATATCAGTTCACATTTGGTTCATGTCAAAAGAAAAACTTATAGAGTTTGAATATACTCTATTGGTGTCGTTAAAAATGATGATGTTGGCAATAGTTGCATAATTAAATATGCTTCATTATCAAAAAAGTATATTTGTTATATACTTTCACAAGAATTTATAATATTCTTTTTTAATAAACTAAAAAATTAATTATAAATATACTGTGAAAATGAAAAAAAAAAACCCTTTTAAAACGTCGACCATACCAATTAATTAATTTGCTACTTAAGCAAAATCGTTTATTCGTATATTTTTGGACGCAAATAACATTTTCAGCAAATGTGTTTGCTCAATACATAAAAATGGCAAAAATGTCATTGTTAGACCAATGAATGGTGTGCAATTAATATTTTTTGCTGTATTTACATCTATTATTTTTTTCTGTGTAGGAGGAAACAGATGAAAACAATAGTATTTACTAGCAGGGACCCGTGCTTCGTTGTGGAGGTTTTTTTTTATTGGTATTATAAATGTAGTAACCAAACAAAAAAAAATTCCGCCAAAACAAATTTTTCAAAGACAATTCTTACTCGGACTGTTCTTTTCCGTAAAATTCTTTCTCGTGAAATTCTTTCCCGTAGAATACTTTCCAGTAGAATTCTTTCCGCTAGAATTCTCCCCGTAGAGTTTTTCCCAGTAGTAGTTTTAGTGTGGTGAGTTTTATAGTGGCGGGTTTTAGTGTGGTGAGTTTTATAGTGGCGGGTTTTAGTGTGGTGAGTTTTAGTGTGGTGAGTTTTAGTGTGGTGAGTTTTAGTGTGGTGAGTTTTATAGTGGTGGGTTTTAGTGTGGTGAGTTTTGGTGTTTGGGTGTTTGTTATTCTTAGGTTGTATTACGATAATTATAAAAAATATTTTCCATTGATTGTAACATGTATGAATACTAAAGAAAGTTGCAACAATTGCAGGCCAACAAAAAAAACTTGGCGTAGACAAAGAGAAATGCGGAAGGGTATCGAAGCAGGAAGGTAAAGAAAGCATAAAGGAAACGTGAAAATCCAAGACATCAGAATTAGAATTTGTGTTTGGAATTTGGCAAGCAGCAACAGCATGGACCATCGACGTCAGTCACTATCGCACTGTAAATTTGTTGCTGCTGCAGCAGTTGTAATTATAGACTTTGAGCAGAGTTTAACATGCGATGGGATGCTGTTAACTGGGCACAGATAACATGCAGTGTTTCTTGCCAACAAACAACAATACAAGACGAAGGTGTGAAAACCAAAGCGCAGCTGTTGCCATGTTGCAGGCATATTGTTGCTGCTGCTGCTGCTGCTGTTGTTGTTGTTGTTGTTCTCAGAGAACATGTGAACGTGTGTCTGCCAATGTGTTGCTTGCTTTACAAGAGGTCAACATTTTGGCATCACGATTAAAATGTGGGAAATTTATTGATTACGCGGCAACATTTCCTGGCAGCAGCAGCAGCAGCAACTTAAGCAACTAGTTTTAAGTCGTTGTTTTTGCTGTTCAACACGCAAATGAATTGAATTAATAAATTTTGAAATTCAGCCAAAATCAACTTTAATTATTTTTGATTGATCGAGTGTTGCGTTGAACGTTGTTTTAGCCAATTAGCTATGTTGGGCATCAAAACAAAGACCTGCCCAAAAACTATAGTAATTGATTACCTATGTCTAGAGGCTGTAAAAATGAAAAAAAAAGAAATATAAATTGTGTAAAATAAATATTTAAACAAAAAAGAGTCAAAGAAACCCGACATTTATGCGAATGCCATAAAAATGCAAATATATTGTATAATTAAAGAACATAAATTACAAAACCAAAATCATATTCGCCATCAAATGACTAAGTTGACGACCGGTGCTAAGCGGTGCTGAAACAAAAACTTGTTTTAATTTTTGTATTTTTTTGTAAATTTAATTTTTAAGCTCATTGAAATGTTAAACAGCATTCAAATGTATTTGCGTAATCTGCAGGTTTTTTATTTCGAAGTAAATAAACCTTTCATTATTTGGTGTTATTACAACACATCTATTTTAACCAAACCCTCTTTGGAGTCGGCTGTATATCCATCAAATATTTGATCAATATTATGCTAATACATGAGATTTTAACTATAGGTTTGTTTACCGCAAATAAAAGCAAAAGTATTCACACAAATGAAAAATAAAACAAATGTCAACACACAATACAAAATGTGTATTTGACCTTGGCTGGTTCCAAATACTGTCAATGGTTGTGCATTGTACTACTTTGGACATTTTTTCTATACAATTGTACACTAAAATTGTTCTATTGTGTCTATATAGAACCTATTATTGCATAACTATATTTAAAAACACGGAAATTTATAAAAATTTTAAAATGGAATTCGCGCTGAACAAATGATATATGGCACGCTCAGAACAAAAATCGAACAAATCATTTGCTTTGAACAAAAAATTGATAAACATTTTTTTAGAGAAAAAATGAAATTAAATTTTATAAAAACAACAAAAAATACACAGATTTTTTTGCACAGATTTTAATTTAAAAAAAGTAAAATTTCCAAAGTTTGAAATTTAAAATTATAAGAAAACGAGTGGGGAATGTTAAGTCACATAAGCAGCACATAAAGTTCGTCGGGTCCGAATATAGAATACCCTACATCTTGGTGGCGATATTAATGTGGGGTATTTAAAGGTATACCTAAATTATAAAGTTCTTATTTATGCCGATTACACTTAACCTCATAAAATTATTCACATATCATATATGCACGTATTATATCTCCCTAATCCCAAGAATTGATATAAAAGTATAAAAAAAAGCATGACAGACAGACACAAGGACATAGCTCAACGGACTCGCGTAGTGATGCTGATCAATAATATACGCACTTTTCCAGACCGGCCACGCATCGTAAGGGGTGTTACAATTTATGCCCAAAATATTAAATTATATATTGTGTACCTCGTAGGTGTATACCCAGAAAAAAATTCCCTCAAATCCTATTAAAATTGGTTAATAGAACAATTATTGATTTAATAGTATACAAAAAATATATCTTTTCATATAAACACAATGGCAACGTCATATTTTCTAGTATTTAATGGTATTTTTCGATTAAAATAAAAATTTATCCTATTGACTATTTTTAATAGTAAATAACTATTATTTATATAGTATTTTTTCTGGGTGTAGGGTATAAAAAGACAGAGAGGCAGAAACTGTTGTTGCAGTTTGCACAAAGTATAAGTACAAAGATCGGTTCCCGATTATGACCATAGTACAATTTCAGATAAATAACCTGATAAATAATCTCGTACACGTAAGGGGTGTAAACGGAATTATTTTTACAAATTCAAATGCTGAAATTGTGGTCCAAGCTAATAATGCTAAAAATCCCGTAAATTCAAAAATTATCTGATTTATGTCAAAAATTAACAAGTTTTTAGTTATAAGTGATCGATCATGACGTCAACAAAAAACCAGTTGTGAAGGTTAGATCACATGGGAAATTTTAAAGTAGGTGTAATTATGATAGTTAGGATTATTAAAATTATAGTCGGTCTAAGCCGACTATAAATACCCTACACATATGTGTGGTTACCATTCAAAGTGATATATAGGTCACCAGGGTATACGAATCCTGAAAATAACTACAAACATTCAATCGCTGAAGAATTTCCATTCATTTGATACCCATATTTACAAATGGGTAGGTGTACCGAATTTCGATTTTTTTTTTTTGTGAACCACAAGTCTTTTTGCCGGAAAACATTATTATCATGTATTTGAGCATGATGTCAATATATATTTGACCAAAAAAGTTTACCTAAGCACGTATACATAAATATTGATCTTTATATGTACATTTTATATGAGGTATTTGAACATAAGTGGTCGGATCATAGGTCACAATGGACCGATCTCGCCAATTTTTTCGCAATTTTTTCGCTAGCGTAGGTATATTAGTAATCTAAGTTATAAGTTTCATTTATCTAGCTCTTCAATTTTAAAAGTAGTAAAGATTTCAACAGACAGACAGACGGACAGACAGACGGACATCGCTAAATCGACTCAGGAGGTCATGCTGATCAAGAATATATATACTTTTCTATACCGGAGATGCTTCCTTCTGGGTGTTACAAACGGCGTACCAAACTGAATATACCCTTTCACTCTTAGTGTAGGGTATAAAAATTGGAAAAGTGGGAAAACAAATTGTGGACAATTATTGCATGCAATTCTTACAAGTATAGCATGTATATCTCGGGAAAATCTTCGAAATATGACAATTCGGTTTCGAGAGACCATCTTCTTAAATTGTAAACGCGAATCAGGTCGAAAATCAGGATATATGAAACGTAAATTTGCGCCGAAAGTAGAAAGTAGTAGTAAGCCCAACAATCAATAAAAGAATTGACAAGCAAATTTAAAATATTTCACATTTTCAAAAGTAAAGATGAGATTTAAATTGAGAACATTTAAAGATCCAAATAAAATCGAAGAAATAGATTAAATATCCAAATTAACAAAATCAACGAGGGACAGTTGAAACCCGTATATAACAATATGATGCAATTTATTTAAAAGGTTGTAACTCTCCCAACTGCCCGGAGTTAGGTCAAGATTTAAAATGTTTGGCTTTTATAAAATAAATTCTTCGAAAAAAAGAGTTAAACGATGTTTAATTTAAAGATAAAT
Source organism: Dryomyza anilis (assembly GCA_951804985.1). Lineage (NCBI taxonomy): Eukaryota > Metazoa > Arthropoda > Insecta > Diptera > Dryomyzidae > Dryomyza > Dryomyza anilis. The sequence continues at coordinate 27,176,135 of OX638132.1, read as the reverse complement.
TTAATTAAACGAAGTTTATACTAGGTTTAAACCAGGCTTCGGAAAGCTCGCTCAAGAGCACGCGAAAAATCTCAAAACTAGCAACAACAAACGAGTGCCAACATATTAATTTACAACTGCAAACCAACTTTTTCTCCGAACTCAATTTATGTTAAGCCGCAAGCACAACTGCTACGCTAGCGCGCTACTCCGAGCACCAGAAAATTTCGAGCGCTCGGTTGTCTTGCTCTTTTTGTAAATTCGGTTTAAATGCATACCTAATGTTCTTTATTTTGTGACACATTAATAAAATTTAATAATAATGAATAAACGCAAATAACAACGAAAGAATTGTTGCAAACGAAATAATTTAAGAGCGAGCAACTCCGAGCCACTCGAAATGTAGGAGCGCTGTATATTTCGAGTGCCCCATTTAACTGCATGCTTAGTTTCGTTGGACGATTGAAGTTCTGTTAGCTCGTGTTTCTCACTTAACAGCAGCGAGCTAACGACTGTTGACACGAACACATGGACACTGAAACTAGAGATGGGCGCGTGTCGTTGTTGTTGGCACGGGCACGCCGATAGGCGACACGCACGAGATGCACAGGATTTTAATAGACACCAAGAAACTCGGAAAAACACGACGAAACACGGAACAACACGAAAAAATACGTGAAAAAGAATACCAGAACCGTTTAGATTTTTGGAACCGGAATCGTTATTAAAAATATGTGGAAACGGAACTGGAATTGGAACCCATATATGTTTTTCTGGTTGGAATTGGAACCGCTATTTCAAAAATCTCGGAGCCAGAACCAGAATCGAACCGTTATTAAAAATTTATGGAACCGGAATCGACCCATTTAATTTTTGAAGGCACGGACACGAACGGGCACGATAGCAACTAGCACGCACCGAGATTTGCACGCATAAGAGCGTGCTCTCTTTCTGAGCGCTCATTTCCGAAGTCCAGTTTAAACTAACACTGAAAAACTGACCCTTAGAGTTTTTCTGATTCGATTATTATCATTTATCGATTGTAAATTTATTATAAGGGTTATATAAAGTAGTTCTGATCGAAACCATGATGTACCCTAGTAGAAATTTTGAGTAGGCATGATCAGAGTATACTAGATCATGGTCTTAATGGAACTGTGTGGTTTATGACAATGTTTATTGCACGGCAATGTTCATGCTTACTGTAATAGGGTTCACCCGATGAATTTCCAATGGTACATCGGACATTGAACTAGTAACATTTAAGATATTTGTATTTCTACGAGCCGTAAAATGATACCCACCATAATTTATATTGAACATAAATTTTTTTTTTGTTTTTTGGTTAGGAGTTATAATAATTTTCATTAAGACAAAATTCTAAATATTTTGTTAAAAACCTTGAACTTCAATTAAAATGCAGAAATTTGAATCCAGTAATATTATACATACGTTGAGTTAATAACCATTAAACCAGAATATAAAAAATATATGTTATTGAAATATCATAAGTGCAAAAAAATTGAAACTGCTCGAAGGTCATTTATTCTAAGCTAAAATAAAATATTTGTGGAAAAATGGTTTAGTGCAAATGTATTAAAAAGTCAACATTGAAATTGGCCAATATCATCGAAACCCTCGGGGCGCAATTGTGACGCTTGCGGAAGAATCTTGCCTGGGTCACTTTAACACCTCGACAGCAGCGGCAGCAGCAACGGTTGCTATTGCTGTTGCTGTGCCTGTGTTGCGTGTCAAAAAGCGATGATAAATCATGTGGAGTTTTTTACAGCTTTAAACTAATATGCAAATTATGTTGCTGCTTCAAGATCGAAAAATTCAAATTGCAAAGATGTTTTTTTGTTGTATTTTTTATTTTGATTATTAATTTTCTATACTTTGCTCTTTTTTGCAATTAAAAAAAAAAACTAGAATCTGTACATTTCATGAGGTGCTTGTATTGAGTCTATTAATTGCATTTAGCAATGTTTGTTCTATGCCTGGTAGATATGTCTGTCTGTCTTTCTGACTGTCCGTCTGTCCATGTGTATGTGTGTGGCATTAAAAAGTTGGCTGCTAATTAGAGAAATAAAAAAGTGATGATAAATTGCAACATTTATTCAAACAGCAACAACACAAAGTGCAGTCGTTGTCGATGAATGCCGGAGAAAGAAAATAAAGTAAGGCTGTATAGTTGAAAATTTACTACATTGAAGAAAATTCTACTCATTTAAGTTGTGGAAAAAAATATTTTTAAATATGACTGCCTTTTCATTTTTATTTGCCAATTAACATCAACTCTTTTGTAATTTTTTGTGCACGTAAAAAAGTTTTTTTTTCTCACGCACAAAAGAAAAATGTTATCATTATAACCGGGAATCAAAATATTCTGGGGATAAAATTATTACATGCCAACACTTTGTAATCGGACTGTTTTGGTGTGCAGCCAGATCAAGTAGGTTACACAGAGAAAATTGTTTACTTATGATTTATGAATAAGACGTCCATAAGGTATATTGTTTTTCTAATTTTCTTATTTATGAGATATATATATATATATTACTAAACAAAAATTGCATATTTCATGAAAAAAAAAAATGAAAATCACTATGTATTTATTATGAATAGTATTCATAAATTTTACAAATTTTATTAATAATCATAGCAGGCGAAATTATGAATATTTATTCATCAATAGGTGAAATTATTATTTTAATCGGAAAATACCATTAAATACCAGAAAATACCATGACATTGCCATTGAGTTTATATGAAAAGATTTATTTTTTGTATACTATTAAATCAATAATTGTCTTATTGACCAATTTTAATGGGATTTGATGGTATTTTTTTCTGGGTGTAGGTATTTATTATGAATATTTATTCATAACTTGTGGTTTATATTGCATACCATTTGTATATTTCTTTAATAATGACTTATTATATTTTGAAATGCAATATTTTTCACTTTTTTTCGCTGAATTTAGATTGGTTTTTCCATCTGTAGGCTAGGGCTATTTGGCACAATGAATGACAATTTTATTTTGAATTACGAATAATAAATCATACAATGTAGTCAATAACCTATTCCAATTACTTATGACTTATGCATAATAATAATATAATAATAGTTTGGCGCTACAGTCCCGTATAGAACTTCGGCCGAGCTCTCTCACCATTTTGAGCTGTGCGTGTTATATTTGTACTCAAAGTGGTGGGACCTACAGTTTATTGCCGAATCCGAACGGCGGGTGAGAGCTTTTCATAGGTTTGCCATTTACTGACGAGAGGTAGCGCGGTATAGAAAAATGTTTCTATGAAAAGATGTTGTTAGCCCCAGTCCAGGCTTGAACCGGGGACCTTTCGGCTCGCAGTCCAACGCACTAACCACTGAGCTACCGCGCTACTGCATATATATGCATATATTATACATAAAACATGAGTAAACAGACGCATAATTGTATTCAATTAATCACAATTATTGATTTTTACTATAATCATATATTATGATTAAAACCAAATCATTATGATTATTTATGCTTGACTGTTTATCATGAATATTTTTTTGCAAAATTTATGCGTATAACTCATGATTTATGAAAACATTTCTCTCCGTGTAGCTGTTTTCAAATTTTCAAAGAATGTTTTACAAGGCTACAATTGCTAGATTATAAAAGTCAAGAAGTTTGAACCTTTTCTTTTTATTCAACATCAAAGAGTAATTTAGTCTGATCCGTTCCTTCCGGTTCTGCCATGTCTCGAAGTCCTTTGATGACAATTTTAGTCTGATCCGATTCTTCCCAGTGTGCCGTGTTTCGGAGACCTTCGATGACTGCAAGCTTTATCGAATTAACTTTTTTCCCGGGGTTCAAATTTTAAGTTTCGTTATTTCATAATTAAAAAATGTTCCGGGATAGACATTCCTAATATCTACATACCATGTAGGTCCAATTTGACGGTTGATATCGTTACGAATACAGATCTGATATCGTGCGTATTCTCCTGCACGCGTAACGAACTCGTAACCATATCTGGGTTGTGTTAATAGATACGGTTGATAGAGAACATCGATATCGACAAAGAAATAACTTCGAGTGAATGAAGTATCCAATATAAATTAGTTTATCAAAATTTGAAAACCAAATTTATTAAATCCGTTTTCCATATTATGAATAATTAAAAAATATATCTGATTGAGTTATAATGACAAAAAAACAAATTATTAAAATTATAATTTTTCTTTCAATGTAGATGCTGTGCAAAGGTTGGCCAACAAATGCAAGGCCAACTTACTGCGACGTACTAACATGTGGTTCTTTTTGTTGGCTTTGCTGCTACATCAGAGGCGTATTTGTGGCACATTCTTCTGAGACTAAGCTTAATGATGGCTCCGTCGTTGTCTGCGAAGATTTCAATATTCTTCTATTTGCGTTTTCGAATTATTCGCTCGTACTGCATGAAATAACTGTTTGCGCGAGATATGCACGCAGTTCTGTTGCATATTAATACAAAGTCTAACAGAAATAATTCAGAAAGTAATGTGAAAAAACACATAATAATGTTTAATATTGTTATGACCACTATTCCTACAGGGTATATTAAGTTTTAGTATATAGATTCTTGATCACCCGAATCCGTTTAACCACGTCCGTCCGTCTGTCTGTCTGTCTTGCTGTAGGAATACACAAAAACTCGAGAAATACTTGTCAGAATGCAATGAAATTGCATTTCAATATGTTTTGTCGAAAAGTATGATCTAAGTACGGATATGCGTAAAATCGGCCAACGGACACGCCCACCTTCCATACAAGTTACTTTTATATAACTTTATAGGCAACTATAACTAAAAGTATTCAAGATATAGTTATAAAAATTAAAATTTATTGTTAGAAATTACCTAATTATATATGTTATAAAAATGGGAGTGATCCGACCACATTTTTTTTAAATATTTCCCGGTTTTTTATGATAAAAATATTATCTGAATATATATTTTAAAAATAGGCGCCTACTTTTATTTTGCTACATTTTTTGATTTGTTTTTAAAAAAAAGTGTCCAAACACGGTGGAATGAAAACTTCTAAAATCCATAAAGAGTCAAGAAGTATCAGGAGAGATGTATAGCTAATAGTTACTTGATTAACAGAACAGGAACTAAGAGCAATTACTTTTATTATGCAGAGGTTAATGTCTTAGGTAGGACTGCGCACGAAAGAATTGTCCTTCACAAAATTACAAAAATCTTCTAAACCTGTGTTTCGATTTTTATAGTGAAACCATGTTTATTAAACATATTTCATTCAGATTAATTGCATATATTTAGATATTTATTTAATATTTTTGTTTATACATTTCGTTTAGTTTTCTGGCACCCCCTTTGTTATAACTTTTCAGTAGTTTAGGACACCTTCCTGGATGCTGCAGACCCCTTTTTCCTGAAATATTAAATGTCATTAGTGCCCAGTACCCATCTATTGACCTAAATTCTGGACAATTTTGTAAATTTGTAATTCGAGGAACCCATATAAAGTTTTTGCTTATGTATCACTTTTGGTTGTTTAACTGTAGTGCAGGAGGTTAGACAGGGGACTAGGTTAGGCCAAATTAATGTGGACACGTTCGGTTCATACCAGAATTGCAGTAATCTCTTCTCTAAGAATTATTTATTGTAAATATAGGCATTTATTATGCCCGTGATGATGAAAGTCTAATGTCTTTTGTAACAACTACAGATTGGTAGCAAAATAAGGAACTGTCTACACCCAGAAAAAAATTCCGTCAAATCACATTAAAATTGGTCAATAGGACAATTATTGATTTAATAGTATACAAGAAATACATCTTTTTATATAAACTCAATGGCAATGTCATGGTATTTTTTATTATTTAATGGTATTTTCCGATTAAAATAACAATTTATCCTATTGACTATTTTTAATAGTAAAAAACTATTATTTATATAGTATTTTTTTCTGGGTGTTGGAATTTTCAATATTTTCTGGTCTTAAATTTTTGGTGCACATTTCTTATGAATCTGCAGTGTAAAATTCCTGAAGTTGCGAAAAGTCAGATAAGACGTACGTTTTGTCGTTCATTATGTAGCACTTGTATTTTTGATACGGTTTTTTTTTCGCCCAGTGTACTTCACCAAGTTCTTGTTTGGTATTTTTATAACCATCAACATCTTCAGTACATCTTTTTTTGATCCTACTAACAAATGACTCCGAACAATACAGTTGTTAGGCCACTTTTCTGTCAGAAATGTTGGGATTTTTCTTGAAGAAGTTACTTGTCTTCTTTGATTTTTTCTTGTCACAGATTTAATTTTTTTCTCCCAGAACTTGCCTTCTGTGTTATGATCAGTTCCTATTTAAACTAATTTATTACCTTCGAAATAGTCTTTGGGTAAATTTTTAGTTCCCGAACAATTTTTTGTAAGTTCACTGAAAGTGATACAGTGAAATGTTCAAATTTTATTTTCTGACATCCACTTTGATTGCCATTTTTAAGATTATGGAAGAGTACACTTCTAAAAAGTCACAAATATATATTTTTGACATTCATTGCAAAGCTTTCTACATACCCTTTTTGTATTTTTTAAGATTTTTATAAAAGATATAGTAAATAATGTGATGGTCAATTTTTAGTGCGCAGTCCTTACCTAAGAGAAGTTATTCTTTATACTAAGCAGTTCATTTCTTAATTATTAAATATATGCAAGAAATCTTAAATTCTACCAATAATCAGTATTCATCATATTGATGATTTCATTCATTGAACTAAATCGAATAAGATTTATTAAATTTAAATAAATATGGTTTAATGAACAACATTCATCAATATGATGTACAATTGTTCATCAATATGATGAAATGGAGTCTTAGCATAATAAGAATTATAAATATATAAATGTGTAAATAGAGGCACATTTTTGTTTGAAAGTTGATGTTAAAAAATATTGAAAATGAAAAACATTTAAAAAATAATGTTTTAATTCCATAAATGAATTCATCAATATGATGATTACTGGTAGTTGGTAGAATTTTTTCGTGTGTATTCTTGACTTACAAAATATTCTACTTAATTTATAAATTATTTTTTTTTGAAAAAATGTATTTAAGATTTTAGTTTAAAAAAATATATATTTTAGTTTATTTTTTTATATTTTTATTTAGAATTTAATTAAATATTTTTATATATTTTGTGTACTATTACTATACTATACTATTCTAATAAAAAATTAGCTTTCATAATATTCGGATGATAAATTCTAGAATAGTATTTTATTGAAATTAGCGATATTCTGCTATCTAGCATTTGTTACGTATTTCTTTTCAGTTTTAATAGTATATTTCCCCCCGGAATGTAATAATATTCCATGTGTTTTAAGATTTAACAACGTAATGCTAAATTTATTTGATTTTTCGCACGAAGCGATATGGAATTCGCCTTGGAATTCATTGTTTTTCAGAAATAAATTTCTGATAATATATTTCTGAACTAAAAAAACTAAAATATTGCATTTGATTTGCAACGTTATTTATTTGGTTCAATATCTTAAATAAAACAAAAAACATAACAGAAATTAAAAATTTGTTTTTCGATTTTAAACAAATTTGTAGCACGTAACTGCTGGAAATAAAATTTCTAAAGCAATTTCTCATGGAAAATACTTTTGCTTTTAGTAGCGCACGGCAACGTGCGAATAATAGATAAACAGTATAAATTCAAAAAAGTAGAAGAAAAATTAAGAAAGAAGTGCACAAAAAAAAAAAAGTAGAAGAGGGCCACAGCAAGCGGTTAATTCTGGGCAACAATCATTGGCATTCCAAGCAGAGATAGCAGCAATAACAATAGCAAAAGTGTAGCAGCAGCTAGATTAGAAAACTGTCGCTGTCTTGAAATGTTGATGATATGCAAATGTTGCTGCTGCTGCCGCTGGCAGTCGGACAGCAAAGTGTTGTTGCGGTTGTTCTATGTTGTTTGTTGTTGCACGCTGCCCTAGTGACCAAATGAACTAATTTAATAAAAGTGCACAGAACAGTAACAGCAACAATTGGCAAGTGTAACTATAGCAATTTGTATTCTTAACATAGACGAAGGTTTCCAAATGAAATTTCAGTTAGAAATGGAAAAATGCGACGTGTTCTTATTGTTGCTAATGCTAAACAAATTGTTTGACTTGAATTGTTGCTGTTTGCATTTTGTATTCATTGCAGGGTGAATTTTTGCATGCGCGTCGCTTATCTGAAGGCTACTAAATCTGCGTCGCATCTGCAACATTTCTCTACGCTTTTACTGCAGCAGCAATAGAAAATTTAAATTATTACTTAGGGAGAAAATGTTGCAGTCGCTGTGCGAAAAATTGTGACAAAAACAACAACTATAAAAAATTTTACAAGAAGACCCAGCGAACGGCGCACAAACTAACAAACGTACGGACGGCGATGAAAGTGTTAAGAAAGTTAATTTATTTGTCAGATGTTGGGGGAGCCTGAGAAAAAATGCGCACAGATTTAATTTATATGTGAAAATTAATATATGAACAATATAAAAAAAAATAATATAAAATAGCAAGAAAGATGTTTTAATTTCATTTTTTAATTAGTCTTTTTATTAAAATAAAATTTAAATTTTAGTTTTATTTTTATTTTATCCCAAAGAACTGTTACTCGTTCTGTAATATTTAAACATGTTTATGCTTTCTATCGAAATCGAATTCAGAGCTCAATTCGATTGTAACACTTGTTCGTATACACCAAACATCTGCATGAATGCATTTGTTTTAGCACTTTTAGTAGTGCACACTACTTAAGTGCACACTACTTACGTGCACTCTACATAAGTTCACACTACTTCAGTGCACACTGCTTGATCGACGCGAGTACAATAGAATAAACTCAAGTTACAAAACAAATAAAGCACTGTACTCGTATCGATCGTAACTAGTTCGTATACACCAAAATCTGCATGAACTTACAGTAGTGCACACTACTTCAGTGCACACTGCTTGATCGACTCGAATATGAATAAACTCAAGTTACAAAACGAATAATGCCCTGTACTCGTTTGTTTCAAATCGAAACATATGCACTGCTTGATGTTATAGAATATGTGTATTATTTTGTAAAATCAAAACATAAACAATCGAAATGGTATAAAACGCAATGAGAGCATTGAGTGCAGTAAATAATTGTAAATTTTTTTGTATTAAAAATGCTTCCGAAAAGTTGATAGTTAAATAAAATGTTAAATTTAATTTGTGTTTTTATTTAATAATTTCGGTAATAAAAACAAAAATATTCACATACGTTTTGTATACTAGTAGAGCACTCGTTTTACTATACCAATGTTGTGTGAGTACACTGCAGTAATGTTTTAGTTGTTTTTGATTGTTTTGAATTCATTTAAGTAACAAATGAGCATTTGTTTTTGATGCTGTCAGTACAGCTGTCTCGATTTTGATAAAAGATATCAGAAAATATAGCTACTTTTGTCGCCATCTCTTCACCGTTTTTTTCATTAAAATTCCGGACGGGCCAAAAAGTTTCGTATTAGAAATTCTGATTAATCAAAATGATTAAACAATTCGTATCAGTAATTCTGATTAATCAAAATGATGATTAATCAATTAATCAGTATTTTGATTAACTGTAATCCTGATTAATTGATTAATCAATGTTCTGATTAAATGAAAAATGTTGATTAATCAATAAATCAGAAATTGATTAATCAATTAATCGCATTTTTAGAATTTTGAATTTTTCGGTCGACATATAACCATTTTACTGTTTGATTTAATTCCAAATGGAAATAAATCAATTTTAAAACGCTATTTAAAACAAAAGACTAATTTCTTAACACGAAAAGTATAACGTAAAGTTTTTTTTTTAGCAATAATTGATACACGCTGCAAAAAAAGGTCTCCCAAACATAATTTTGCAGGCATTACATATATCTTTGGAGCTTTATGGAAACAAAAGTATTATTGTATTGCCAAACAGAATTATAATAACAGCCAAACATATTTTTGTTTTCGTTCAAACATATTTATGTTCAGAATGAATAATTTTCGGCATTATTGCAAACATATATATGTTGGAATGTGAAAAACATTTTATTTACATGTAAACATATTGATGATTACATTTCATATTAATGTAAGAAAAGTAAATTTCACTATCTGGTATTAACAGTGATTGGCGGTACTTAAACAAATTCATCCATCAAAAAGAACTTTTGAACTATATGAAAAGTATTACTGAGTGTTACTGAGTGCTAAAAGTAGGAAGCGTTCTTATTTATGTGTAATGCCAAACATAAATATAATTAAAGCGTTGTCATACTAATTCTATTATTTTTAAATTCGTTGTAGCTAAAAATCAGAATTTGTAGCGGAGATTCTGATTTTCTTTACAACGGTACTCAGAATTATGGTGTCTATGTTGTTTTTTCTTACATCTTTATCTTTGTATTTTATTATATTTACTTGAAATATATTGATACTGCAAAACCGCCTATCTACATTTTCGAATACCTCTTACAAAATGAATTTTACAGAAGAAACAAAACTATTTTAAGTCTCAATTCTACACTTACTTCATTTCAACATTTTAGTTTTCAACATTTTTTTTTCGACATTTTTGTTTTCCACATTTTTGTTTTCGACATTTTCAGGTTTCGACATTTTTGTCTTCGGTATTTTTAGTTTCGATATTTTAAATATCGACAGACCCTAAAAAAAATGCATTTGATGTTTCATATTACCCTATTATTCCAAATGTATGCTATTCTTCTATATGTTTTTTGGAATTCCAAAATGCCATTCTTGCAACCAAAAAATAAAGTCTTTAATTAAATTCCGTTCAATTTGAATTTATTTTTTGTAAAACTATTGCCGGACAACATTAGAGGTTTCTTTAACAGTTGTATTTGTGATATTTGTAGTTACAATGACATTTATCACACTTGAAATATTTTCTAAATTCCAAATGGAAAATTATTAATTTCAATTGATATTTTTAAAAATTTCAAATGGAATTTTTGAATTTCAATTGATCTGCTTTAAATATAAATTTTGTATATTTCTGAATTACATTTGGAAATAAAGCGAAAATGCTTTTTTAGGATTTTGGTCAATGACAAGTTTACTGTTATTTTTAGAAAAATGTTTCTATATTCCAAAATTCCCGTGTGCTCAAATTTCCCGTGTATGAAAATAAACATTATTCGCAATCTACACGGATAGAAAAGATTTGTTTGAATATGTTTGAATGTAATTATAACGTAATTCGAAATTACCATATAAATATTAATACCAGAAGTGGATGTTCGTGAAATATCGAATTAATCAGTAATTCACTCAAAATAGGAAAAATAGATGGAAATAAAATTATATGGTAAAAATAAATGTTTATTTTTATAATTATATAATATATAAAAAAATGTAATAAAAAAAAAGGAAAACAAATTAATATTGCGTGTAATAAAATTATTAGTACTAAATTTACTTTTTTTACATTAATATGAAATGTAAACATCAATATGCTTACATGTAAATAAAATGTTTTTCACATTCAATCATATATGTACACGAACGCCTAAAATTATTTATTCTAAACATAAATATGTTTCGAAGATAAGAAAAATATGTGTGGCGGATATTATAATAATGTTTGTCAATGCAAGAATACTTTTGTTTGCATAAAGCTACAAAGATATATGTAATGCCTGCTAAATTATTTTTGGGAGAGCTCTTTTTTTTGCAGCGTGTATATTGTAACGTCAAATATATCGAAAACGTTTCCATATTCCAAAATCGAAACCGTTCTAATTTTGGTTTCAATCCCTCATTATGTTTTATTTTCATATTATGCCTTTTGGTATCCTCATAGCTTATTTCTTTCTAGTATTTCCTGTTTAAATATTATTCGGTTTTATATTGCTTATTTTTCGCTCATACTCTTTCGTCATCATTGTCTTCAGCACGCTTTCATCTTCTTTTAATCTTTTAGCTGCCTTCAAAACTAACACGACATCAATTTGTCACAGCCTGTTGCAACAGCAACATCTTCCTGCAAAATATGGCGCCTTTCTTTTGTTGCGGCTTATGTTGCTGCTGCTGCTGTCGCTTTGGCAACTTACATGCGCATCACCAAAAATGGGAAGGAAAGTTTATTTCACATGTCAATAACGATAAAAAAAAAAACACCGAAACAATACAAATTTTGCATCTGATCGAAGCAAATTTACGATATTAACGTAATTTTAAAATGCAATGTTTACGTATTGTTGCTGCTGTTGTTTCGTTTGCTGTCGCTGTTGACAACATCGTTGCTGATGCGCCTGCGGCTGATGCAGGAAGCGCATAATTAAGATAAAAGTTGAGCAACACATCGTAGCGTCGGCGGCAGCAACAGCAATGAATACATGTCGTTGCCACTGACGTAATCAGCGGCAACAATTGCACGTAGACACAGTGGCTTTTTTTTTAAATTTGGCTCTTCTGCCAAATGAAGTTTATTTTATTTGCTAAATGGTCAGCAATAAATTTTGCTGCTTTTTTAATTGCAATTTCAGCAGAACCTCGTGTTGCAGCCTTTGGATTCTGTGTGCTTACATAATATGTGGGCAGGCAGTCAGATCGTGAGTCAGTTCGGTTATTGAGTGAAATTTGTTTATTATGGTTTAATTTTTTTTCTTCATTTTATTCATTTTAACTGCACAAAAGGTTGCGTAATTTAATTAAATTCCGTTACGTTACATGTAACGATTGATGTATATCGAAAGCCGCCATTGCATTCAGGTAGCAGGTTATCGTCCTGTTGTATTAGCGGAGAAAGTTTTTGGCAATCATGCATTTAGAAGTAAAGATACATGAACTCGATTTTATATATAAGGGAACGAATCAATTGAGGTAACCGTTTTTTTTTGCTAAACATTTTGCTATAACAGCTGATTTCGCAGTTGAATCAAATAAATATTGGTTGCCATAACCTAATATTAGCTGCGTTTTTTTCATAATTTAAATTTGAGCTGGAACAAATTTTATACGTAAAACAAAAACAACATTTGAACCAGATAAATTTCTGGTGTAGCTATCCGGCTAAACTCATTTAAAATGTGTACTGACTAAAACGTATGCGGCGAAGATTGCTGAATGTTGCTGACAAAATTTGACAGAATATAAACTTCAAAATTTTTAGTAAACAAACAATATTTTTTGAAATTTAAATTAAATAATGAACAACCTCAACTCCAACGATTAAAAAGAAATGATATCGGAGATTTCCAGAGCTTGGAACCATTGCTGTTAGAGAATCTGCGGCATTCCCAGCGTCCACAAAAAAAAATGTGCTGTGTTTGTGATTTTTTAGTGTATGTTAGTCGTAGCTACCATTTGAGGTGCTGCAAGAACCATTTTCAATGAAACATGCATGTGGCCATCACTCCCACCTCATGGTGAAATGACCGTTGTATCATAATCACCGCTGCTTCTTTTTTATTTTTTTTTAATATTAAAATTTTAAGTCTCATACCAAAGACACAAACCTTTCATTCAGAAGAAAGGTTTGAGTATTATTTAATTTGAGCCACATCGTTTTTTTCAAAATTGCTTTGATCCGGAACAAAAAATTTTGAAAAAAAAAACGCAGCTATTATATATTATATTTGTCAATATGACCAACTATCGGTTGAGTCAACTAAATATTTGCTATCTCTCACTTTTACTTTAGTTGTCGTAGCAATGTAAATAAAAAAACGCTTCCTAAGGGGCGTACATTTGGTTGCTGCAATTAAATATTTATTGAAACAACTGTACGCCAAGCTATCATTTCTGTGAGTGTATAATCAGATTAAATATTATGTCAAATTTAATTTGGAAGGCATTGTAGAAGATTGATAGGGGTTGATTTCATACTAATTGGAAGATTTTTTCAAACCATTTAGCTGAAACAACTAATTTCGCTATTGAATAAAATAAATATTGGTTGCTACAACCAAATTTTATATATCAGTTTGTCAATATGAACAACTATCTGTTGAGCCAACTAAGTATTGGTTATATCTCACTTTTAGTTTAGTTGTCCTAGCAATGTAAATAAAACTAAATTGAAAATGTATTCAAATTTGATTTCCGCAATCACAGTTGCTTTAACTAATAGTTGTTTACACTTCATACTATTGTTTGCCACAAATGAATTTCCGTTAAGGCAAACTACATTTGGTTGATGCAAATGAATATTTGTTAAAACAACTGTACGTCCATTTAAACATTTCTGTGCGCGTATATTAATATTAAATATTATTTGATATTTTATTTGGAAGGTATTCTAGAAAATTGATAGGGGGAAGAAAACAATTTCATACAAATTGGAAGATTTTTCACAAAACGCATAAATTCTTAACTGAAACGATTGTTCTAATAAAGAGTTGACAGTTATGGGACATATTACTTTAGGGTTTCTGGTTGAATGAGAAACAACAAATTGTTAGACAAGATATTGAGGTAACTAATGTATTGATAATGATTTTTATACCCTACACTAAGAGTGAAAGGGTATATTCAGTTTGGTACGCCCATAAGTTTTTGTAACACACATAAGGAAGCATCTCCGGTATGGAAAAGTATATATATTCTTGATCAGCATGACCTCCTGAGTCGATTTAGCTATGTTCGTCTGTAAGTTTGTCTGTCTGTCTGTCTGTCCCTCTGTCTGTCTGTTGAAATCACGATTACAGAAAAAATAGAAGAGCTAGATCAATGAAACTTTAGATTTAGATTACTTATATATCTAAGCTGTCTGAACAAATTGGCATGATCGGTCTATTGTGACCTGAGAACCGACCACTTATGTTCAAATACCTCATATAAAAATCATATCTACAGATGCTAAGATAAACTTTTTTTTGAAAGTTTATAGTTTCTTTCAGGATTCGTATACCCTGGTGACCTATATATCACTTTTAATGGTAACCACACATATGTGTAGGGTATTTACTATAATTTTGACCGACTATAATTTTGATAATCCAAACTATCATAATAACACCTACTTTAAAATTTCCCATGTGATCTAACCTTCCTAAATGGTTTTTTTTACATGAGTGTTTGTAATTAGAAGAGTTAACTAAATGGTGTATAAGAGTTATGTCTAGAGGACAACTTTCTGAATATGCCATTTTATCTGTTGACTGAAATATAACTTTTTGGTTAACTTTTCGTGGCCGAAATGTCAACAAAATGGCATAAATTTGTTATCTTTTTTTTTGATAATTTTTCTAAGAAACATTCGGAATTCGACTACTTTTAAAAGTAAGCATAAAGTTATCTTTTGTGAAAATTTGTGAATCGTACGCGCTCCAAAAATATTTTCTTCCGATTAAAATGAAATTTTGTGAACTTGTAATATAAGTGGACCTCATTAAAACCTGTTAAAGAGGATGGGCTAGCATGACGGGTTGTCGAGATATTGAGCTCCAAATATGACAAATTTGAGCGAGTAGGCTTGCCTTGAATTATTTATAACATCTATCAGACTGGCACAATTCTAAATGACCAAGACTGCTTTATAAAGTATTTTCATGAGATTTACAGTAAAATATGTATTTTGCAAAAAAATATTTGTTTTAACCAACATTATAAAAACGTTTTTATGGTTTTGGAAAATAGTAAGTTTTTAATATTTGTTTTTGTATTTTTAAAAGAAAACATTTTTTGTCCAAAAAAATAATGTATAAACGAAAATGGGATTTCGAGTATTGAATGTACTACAAAAGTTTTATGTTTCGAAACTGGTGTTTTTCATACAGACACTAATTACACTGCACAAAAAAAATAAAAAAATCGTGATCTAATTATGAATTTTCGATGGACCTCAAGATTCTAATCAGTACCTCATACTCAGTTTTTTCAGATTGATTCAAGTTTTTCAGTTTATACGTAAAACAAATATATGGCAATTCACGTGTTTTTCCACTTATTTTGGATTTTAACATTTCACAGATTTGAGTTATCGATCCAATTTATTTTATATTCCATTGAGAATGGAATTCGGATTAATCTGACCAAAGTTATGACCAGTCAAACACAAAAAATATTATTCATTGCATAACGTTTTAAGTTTTTATTATTCAATAAAATTATATATTATATGTGAAATTAGATCCATATGGTTAAGATTAAACAGGGTTTCTGTTTAATAGGTTAATCAATCAGGATTCTGAATAACAAAGATTTTGATTAATTGAGTAATCTCACAGCCCTAGTAGGTACATTCATCATTAATCATTTTCTATTGCGATATTTTTTTTTCTACTGCGATATTTCGACATATGATATGCAATGATTGCCGGAATTGAGATGTGCAAAAACCCAACTAATTAAATTATTAAAAGTCAATTTCATGCGATATATTTACCCGAAAGGTTTTCATATTTTTGGCAACGCCAAATGTGGTTAAAGGTGCGCAATGTGGGGAATATTGCAGCAAGTTTTCGATTGTTGCTATCTTTTATTATCGCTGCAACATGCGGCTTTTGTGTTGCTTAAGGGTTTTTATATATTTTTTATTGAATATTTCATATTTTTGTTTCTGTAAACGATTTTTTGATGTTTTTTATTACAAAAATAACATCTTTTTAGCATAGAGACTTTTTGTGCACTTCAACTGTTCGACGAAATGTCAAAAATTTCAAATGCCGACAACTGCTTTATCGACAGTCGCTAATTATGACATGTCCAACCGTTTATTTTATAATGTTGGGTACACGCTATCTTGATTGCGTGTCTGGTGTAGTGCAGAGTGCGTTTATTTGTTTTGTGTGAGAATTAAAAAGTGAAATTTTTGCCGCAAGTATTAATTTTTTTTTTTTATCTTTTTTGATTTTATCTGCAACTCATTTGCCTACAAATAATTTTTGGTACAACAATAACAGCAACAATATCGGCAGACATCTCTTTCGACTGATGGAGCACCACACTTGAAGTAAGATTTCGACAAAAATTTGCATTTAAAGCATGTGGATAGCTAGATGGACGGTTAGATCGGTAAACTGTTAGACTGGCAGCCTGTACGTGCAGCCAACCAAATACCTATTTGTCCGTCGTTTCGTCGGTCGATTGGTTTGATCGTCTGACGATTGTCTTGCTAGCTGAAGTTCGTGGGAGATCAGCGCAAAGTGTTTCTATTTTTTTCATTTTAAATCTAACAATTGATGCGAAAAAAAACCAAGTAATTGCTGTCGAATCATAATTGAGTCGTGTTATAAATGAAATTGCGCTGCAGGGGCGGCTCAATTAAATGCTTCAAATTTGTCGAATTTCGCAGTAAACACTCAAAATGTTAAACAGCAAAAACACCAAATTATTTAATTTATGTATTATGCAAAACACTACAAGCGTCTGGGGGCTTTCGTTTTCGTTTTGGCCTCAAAATGAGATCTGCGAAGTTTAGAAGATATAAGAAACACTTCGTATTTTTATTCACACAAAGTCTGGCTGTTCTCACTCCAAATGTTACTTATTATTATTATAATTATTAAGTGGTTGCAAATAATGGGAAAAAACAAAAAAAAAATATTTTGTCGCTTGAGCAATTTTGTGACAATTTGTTATTTTTAAACGTTTTGTTTATTAAACGAAGCGTTAAATAAATAAAAATGCGTTTTATAAATAGCTAAAGTGAGCAACATGCGAAAAATATTTGTGTAAATTTAAGAACGTGAAGTATTTCATTTATTTGAGGGTTATTCCGATTCTTTTTGGAAATATTTCATTGAGAACGTATTTGGGTGCAAACGTTGGGTATTCTTTCATTCGTTTTGGACATTGTTTGGGGGTTATTTAATTTTAAACAATTTAAACAATTTTTAAGCTTATTACATTTTTGCTTTGGACATTCTTTCATTTATTTTGAGTTTTATTTCATTTTTGGGGAATATTTCATATTTGTTGGGGTTTATTTCATTGAGCATTATATCAATGGGGATTATTTCATTGGAGGCACCGTAAAATATACCGCTATGAAGCAGAGGCAAAAAAACTATATATATTTTTTGAAAATTTAAAACTGAAATTTTTATTATTTTAATAAACATTTTTACCAAAGTTAATTTGTGATTTTTTAAAGCTTAGACAGACTGGGACATATATTAAATATAGTTGCAAAAATTACAAAATTATAATCGCATAGAAATAGACAAAATTCCTCTCTATCCTCTAGTCATCATTAGGAAATGATTATTGCATTTGGACCATGCCAAACCGACTAGTTTAGGATTAATTTTAATGATTAAAATTTCAAAATTATTTTTTTATATTTAATCAGTATTTATTTAACAGTTTACAATTGATATTATCCGGCATGTATTTCGGTTTCTTATAATTATACCGTACACTAAGAGTGAAAGGGTATATTCAGTTTGGTACGCCGTTTGTAACACCCAGAAGGAAGCATCTCCGGTATGGAAAAGTATATATATTCTTCATCAGCATGACCTCCTGAGTCGATTTAGCGATGTCCGTCTGTCCGTCTGTCCGTCCGTCCGTCTGTCCGTCTGTCTGTCCGTCTGTCTGTCTGTCTGTCTGTCTGTCTGTCTGTCTGTCTGTCTGTCCGTCTGTCTGTTGAAATCCCTACTACTTTTAAAATTGAAGAGCTAGATAAATGAAACTTATAACTTAGATTACTAATATACCTACGCTGTATGTGCGAATTGGCGATATCGGTCCATTGCGACCTATGATCCGACCACTTATGTTCAAATACCTCATATAAAATGTACATATAAAGATCAATTTTTATGTATACGTGCTTAGGTAAACTTTTTTGGTCAAATATATATTGATATCATGCTCAAATACATAATAATAATGTTTTCCGGCAAAAAGACTTGTGGTTCACAAAAAAAAAAAATCGAAATTCGGTACACCTACCCATTTGTAAATATGGGTATCAAATGAATGGAAATTCTTCAGCGATTGAATGTTTGTAGTTATTTTCAGGATTCGTATACCCTGGTGACCTATATATCACTTTGAATGGTAACCACACATATGTGTAGGGTATTTATAGTCGGCTTAGACCGACTATAATTTTGATAATCCTAACTATCATAATAACACCTACTTTAAAATTTCCCATGTGATTACCTTCCCAACTGGTTTTTCAATTCCAGTTATCTTCTTCTTCTCTTATCTTAGTATTTCGATCGAATGTAAATTTCAAAACACATCCGTACCTGACATCTACAACGTCAATATAAAGGGTTTTTTTAACAGGGACGCTACAAAAGTAGAGCGACAGGGACAGCAAACGACGCCATATTTCTTCCCGCTTTTTTGACATTTCTCTTCAGTAAGGTTTGCCATTTCATGATGGAAAGATATACGAATTCGAATTTCGGTAGTAAATTTTAATAATTTCGACTCGTTGTTGGCTCGTATATCTTTCCATCATGAAATGGCAAACCTTACTGAAGAGAAATGTCAAAAGAACGGCAAGAAATATGGCGTTGTTTGCTGTCTCTGTCGCTCTACTTTTGTAGCGTCCCTGTTGAAAAACTCTGGAAAAAAACTTTTGTAGCGCTCTTATTGAAAAACCCTTTATTATACATTATCATTTTGCTATTAGGAACATTTAAATATATATCATAAAATCTTTCGCATTGGAATTCTTATTCAGTAAATTTTTTAACTATATTTAACAACGTATTTAAGAAGCCTGTTTGTGAATACCTTGTGTCAAAACTTCAATTCAAGGATATAAAAAAAGCTTTTTTATTGTTTGTACTAATATTATTCCACTTGAAATCATACATGAAAAGAAATTAACATTTTTGACATCATCTGCATAGAATATAATGATATTTATCAGACATTTTTATAGGCAAATATTGTAGTACACGCAGAGAATGGATAATGTTATATTGCCTATCAAATTGTTTGCCAATTGTTTCCCTATCGTTACGAGATCAATACGAATAGATGGAAAAAACATTCTCGTAGCGTCAAATTAGACTTACATGGTAGGTAGATATCGATGTGTACTGTCGGACTTTTTTTCGATATGAGACATTTTTTGAAATTGCAACGATATATCCCTAGACAAAATTTCAAGCAGAAAAATGGAAGGAAACACGCAGGCAATCATGCTGTTTATAAGCATTGAAATCACATTTCATAGCTAAGGTGGGCATTTGAACAACATCTGTCTTTTTCCTGCTATAACATGAACACAAAATTGATAGGAAAATGGCAAGCACAGGTGGGGTATGGTAGGCAAACAGGTGTAAGCAAAATGGTAAGTACAGGCACGGTAAGGTGGGCAATAAGCTGGAGGCAAAATGGTATGGAAAGGTAGGGAATATAAACATATAATTTCTTGTTGTACAACAAGACTGACGAATTTGGTTTGTTGTATTTTCCCGAAAAACTCAATCGGTTGTTGCTGGATTCGAATATGTTTGAAAAAGGAACTCCGTATTTTAATTGTGTTCGCTATATTGCTACATCGGGGATTGAAGAAAGCAATATATTTTTTTTTTTTGGAATATCTACTAAGATCCACAGCACTCAGACAGACTATATCCATTGTACTGTGAAATCTATTCCCTACAATTTTGTGGTTAATATCACCACGAGCGCCCATGCCCAAGCCGGGATTCGAACCCGAGACCTTCAGAATGCAAGTCCAGCGCGCTACCTCAGGACTGTTGAGGCCGGCAATAACACTTTTATTACTGTTTTACAAAAACAACATGTGTTTGTTTATGTACAGCAAGAAGTTTTTATTGCGGGCGAACATGGCGGTTAGAACCATTAGCTAGGCACTTTTGATGATAATGTTGATATCATCAATACACATTGGCAATACGGCAAATTTTCTCATTTTATAACAATAATTCGCGTAGCAAACCGCCAAAAATAAATACCAATGTTTACAAATGACAATAAATTTCAATACTGAAAAATGTTGAGGACAAATATGATATTTATAAACAAAATTTAATGCCTCAACTTGTTGATCAAACTTTTAAAACAGCAACAGTTATAGATACCTATTACATATATATAAAGGTGTTTTCAATAAGAGCGCTACAAACGTTTTTTCAAGGGTTTTTCAACAGGGACGCTACAAAAGTAGAGCGACAGGGACATTTCATGATGGAAAGATATACGAGCCAACAACGAGTCGAAATTATTAAAATTTACTACCGAAATTCGAATTCGTATATCTTTCCATCATAAAATGGCAAACCTTACTGAAGAGAAATGTCAAAAGAGCGGTAAGAAATATGGCGTCGTTTGCTGTCCCTGTCGCTCTACTTTTGTAGCGTCCCTGTTGAAAAACCCTTTATAACCTAGTATCTATACAATATTTTTGCCTGCTACAGGCAGGCTATCTTTTTCTTCCATATTCCAGCTATAAAGATGCTTTTCGAAATTTCAAAACTTATACAAAAACTCTTTTGCCTGCTAGGGGCAGGCTTGAACATACCAGTTTCCTGCGTAAAAGCTGATTTAGGAAACCTGCTTGTTTTCATAAATTCAAATGCAATGTGTATTTTATACCATATTCCTGTGCATTTTCCCCAAAACTGCTACTATATTACCCGTGTCCTTGCATATTTTTTTATTGGGGATATGCAATCAAAATCAGCACCAGAGAATTATATAGAACAGATATGTGGGATCTTCATGTGAAAATAGTGGTGGGTAGTGTTATTACTACGTATCAACGTATAAACAACTATATACTTGTTTGACATAATTATAACCAATATCACAAGATTTCAGAAATCAAAATAAGCTTACTATAATTATTTAATATTATTTTAAAATAATTATCTATTTTACATACTCATAGATCTAGAATTTTTGAATAAATTGGCACAACTCTTTAAAAAGTCTTTGCTAAAATTATATTTTTAGCTATACGTGTTGATGGGTTTTAAAAAATGCTTTTTTTTATTACAAGTTAGTAGAAAAATATGTTTTTAAATTAATCTGATTGTATACGAATCATTACAACAAAAGACAAATTAAAAAAAAGGGAAGTATTAATATTAATAGTAATAATTCGTTTTCCTCCCTTCAAAAGTCTTAATTCTCACATTATTAGTATTATTGATTATTTAGAAGTAATCAGCTCAATTCTAAATAAATACTTCAATTAATATTTGGGAGATATTGTTGCGGAAAAAAGGTTTGTATTTTTGTGGGTGTATTTATATAGAATTGGGCTGGATATAATATATACTTATGTATATTGGCACTACCATGAATTACATTTATTCGGTATAATTGTGGAATTAACTGAAAACATTTTTGTGTACTGGAATATTTTCAAGATGTCATTTTAGAACTACGCTTTATTGACGAATATATCGTTGAAATTGTACGACATTTTCCCACTTTAACATGGAAGAAATTTACAAAAGTACGATCGGGTTAGGACAAAAAATAAAAATTGAATGATCAATTCCCGAACATGATCCTTGAACATTTTCTACAAAGAATATAACCCAAAAAATAGTTCCCATAAACATATTTTCAATTATTAAATACGATTTAATACTTTGTATGGAATTTATAATTTAACTTATTAAATATTATTTAAACATTTATTTCAATTACTTGTAATTTTTACTGTGTGTATATTTTGCGGACATCCTACTTATATTACACAAAAAAAAATGTTAATTAAATTTGATTATTTATTTTCATAATACATTCTACACAATTGATTGATTTCTTTGAATGAATTTTTCGTTTTCATGTTGAGTGGCCACTCAGGCACTTGAATAAATTGCTGAAAATGATTACTACAAAATATAAAAACCAGAAAAAAAATCATGAAATGATTAATATTTGAATGTGATTAACATTTGTTGCTCTTATAGTTGTTGCTGTTGGTGTGTTGTCGGCGATGGCAATGTTGCTGCCACTGTTGTTGTTTATGTGATTTACAAACAATTGCCGAGTAAAAGTAAAAGTAAAGTAAAAATTTCACAGTTTTCGACTAACGCAAGTGGGGGGCGTTTGTAATTTCGTTATTGTTTTATTATGCCATTGTTTTTGTTGTTGCTGTTCCTGAAGAGGTTGCTATTGTCGTTATTGTTGTTGTTGTTGCGCTTGAGCACATACTTCATATCGCAAAATACTCAATAAATCACTCAGTCATCGCGAGCTCTACGTTTCATTTATTTTGCATCGAAATGTAATTTTTTTAAATTGATTTTGCAAATATTTGCAAACTGTTTGAAGAGCGCACTTTAAGTACATTATTTGCAGTTATTAAAATTAAAAACTAAAAAAATAGCAATAGTGCCATTGAATCATGCGAATTATGTTAAAACCATATTATAAAAATAATGTTTTTTATGTTCAGCTTTTTTATGCAATCGTATTATTGTTAAATTGACAATTAATACTGTCATTAAGTTGGCTACATACGTACATCGGCTGTTGCGTAAAAACGAAGAGCTGGTCTTCTTACACAATGCGAAACAAAAGACTTAAGCGCCAAACGTGACAATATTTGTGAATCGAGATTTTATATTTAAGTTGCATCTGCTATTTGTATATGGGAAATACATCACCTAGGAAATACATACATCATGGACTTAGATCGTAATAATATTTGACACTCGATGTTTGGGACAGACAGTAATTCGTAGGTGTTTTAGTTTAGCACTAAATTAATAATTAATAATTTAGTGCTCTCCGCCAAAAAAACTTTTCTCAAAGACAATACTTCGACAATTTTTCCCCGTAGAATGCTTTTCCGTAGAAATCTTCCCCAAAGAGTTTTTCCCAGTAGACGTCCACCAATCTCACCAAGATATAGCCTATCTCTACCCAGATACAACATACATATTCTGTCAAAATTTAATTCAATTCAGTTCAGCCGTTTTGACGTCACAAATATATAGTAAGATTGTCCAATAACTTTTCTTTATATAAGTCAAAATATGTGATTGGAAATATTAATATGCAGTATATTCGTATGTGTGGAATTCGTTTAAAATTTATTTTTAAGTTTTTACAAAATGGACTTATTTTATTTAAAATATGGTTCAAATTGTTGGGCCAATTCCAAAACATTCGTTCTTTGCATTTTTTATACTCTGTCAATTTCAAAACTCTTGCTCTTTGGTTTTTAAATGATGTCTACATTTCGAAACTCTCGCTTTTTGCTTTTTAAATGCTGCTTCGATTCGAAAACTATCGCTTATCATTTTTTAAATGAAGTCTGCTCTTTGCTCTTTGCTTTTTTAATGATATCTGAATTCAAAATCTCTCGCTCCTTGCGTTTTAAATGCTGTGTCGATTTCAAAACTCTCGTTTTTCTCTTTTTAAATGTTCCTTCAATTCGAAAACTCTCGGTCATTGATTTTAAAATAATGTCTGGATTCCATAAACTTAATTTCTTTCTTTTTTAAATGCTCTCAAGACTTCAAAACACTGACTCTTTACTTTTTAAATTCTGTGTTGATTCCAAAACCCTCGATTTTTGCTTTTTAAATGCTGCTTCGATCGAAAAACTATCGCCTTTTGCTTTTTAAATGTCTAGATTCAAAAACTCTCACTCTTTGATTTTTGAATGATGGTAGATTTAATAACACTCGTTCTTTGCTTTTAAAGTTCTGTGTCAATTTCAAAACTCTCGCTTTTTGTTTTTAAATGCTGCTTCGCTTCGAAAACTATCGCTTTTCGCTTTTGAAATGTTGTCTAGATTCAAAAACTCTCACTATTTGCTTTTTAAATTCTGTGTCGATTTCAAAACTCTCTGTTTTTGCTTATTAAATGCTGCTTTCATTCGAAAACTATCGCTTTATGATTTTGAAATGATGTCTGAATTCAGAAACTATAGCTCTTTGCTTTTCAAATCATATCTGAATTCCAAAACTCTCGCTCTTTGCTTTTTAAATGCTGTGTCAATTTAAAAACTCTCGTATTTTGCTTTTTTGAATGTTCTTTCGATTCTTTTTGCAGGGTGTGCAGTATTCGAAGTAAGTACATGTCGTCACTGTCACGCCAAAGGGGCGAATGTGCATTTTTAAAAATGTTGGGAAATCAAAACTTTTAAAGTTTGAAATGCTTTCAAAATAAGCAATTTTTTCTATTATTTTGGTTTATTTGTCAATTGTTATAACGTATGCAAAATATCTTTAGATTTGTACAACCTACTGAATTATAAATACGGATTTTGTGAGACTATATCCTGATCAAAACGCAAATATTTTTCTTTTTAATGCTATAACTTTTTATTAGCTCAAGATAAAATAGTAATATAAAGGCATTAATTGTTTGAAACCACCTATCGATCTGCATCATTAATTAAAAATATTTTGTCAAACATTAATTTGTCATTTGTTATTAACAGGAAAAAAATGTTTGCAAAATATTTTTAAATAATGATGCCAATCGTGCTTTAAAAACAAACAATAAATACCTTTACACCACTATTTTATCTTGCACCAATAAAAAATTATAGCGAAAAAAACCAAGAAATTGGAAAAATTGAAAATCTTGTCATGCCAAATGGGCTAATCTTTTCGTTTTTTTGCTATAATTCTTTAATGGTACTAGATAAAATAGTGATTTAAAGGCAATTATTGTTTATTTTCAAAGCACCTATCGATTCGCATCATTATTTAAAAATATTTTGCCAAACATTTTTTCCTGCAAATAACAAATTGCAAATTAATGTTTGGCAAAATATTTTTAATTAATGATGCAGATCAAGGACGGTACAAATGTAGAGCGACAGGGACAGCAAACGACGCCATATTTCTTGCCGTTCTTTTGACATTTCTCTTCACTAAGGTTTGCCATTTCATGCCACTGAAGTCGCATGACCACCAGAAGCGTCGTATGTTCGTGAATTGGGCTGGGCCGTACTTCTGATCAAGACCGGCACTTTACTGTGATACCGTTCAATGATAACCGAATATTTTTGGCCCCAATCGGATGATATG
The DNA here is from genome assembly GCA_951804985.1 of Dryomyza anilis. Lineage (NCBI taxonomy): Eukaryota > Metazoa > Arthropoda > Insecta > Diptera > Dryomyzidae > Dryomyza > Dryomyza anilis. The sequence goes on along the minus strand of OX638132.1, from coordinate 27,150,176 downwards.
GACTTGGAGGACATGTGGTTCCAACGGGACGGCGCCACAAGCCACACAGCGAATGCCACAATCAATTTATTGGAAACCAAGTTTGGAGAACGTGTTATATCACGAAATGGTCCAGTCGATTGGCCGCCTCGGTCGTGCGATTTGACGCCGTTAGATTATTTCCTCTGGGGCTACGTCAAGTCTATGGTCTATGCCAACAAGCCAGCGACGATTGATGAACTTCGTACGTATATCGAACGTGAAATTGCAGCAATATCGGCCGATTTATTCTTGAAAACTGTCGAAAATTGGGTTCAGCATCTGGACTTCTGCAAGCGTGCCCGTGGTGGCCATGCAAATGGCATTCATAATGGCATCGAACGTACTTTTACAGAAATAAAGAATTTCATTGATATCCAAAACAGTTTTTGTTTTATTTAACTTAACTTTTGTACCGCTACAAAAAAAAAACCCTACGCCTTACAGAGAAAACTCATCTTACAGAGAAAAGTCGTTCTTCGGTGGCACTACACGTTTGTGGAACAATTGCACTGCATCTGTTTTTTTTTTCCTCGGCAGTTTTGATATTTTGATAATCAATACGACTAAAGACAGATTATCCTTTCCTATGATCATTCCATGTACATTCCATGAATTGAGGCGTTGTGAATCAAAAACTATTAAATCCGTTTTTGGAAAAAATTGAGTTAAATACGGATTCATATTCTAAATTGCGCGACGTCCAAAATCTCGTATCAATAATCTCTTATTTTTACTATTGTTTTGTGGAATATTTGGTTGATAATGCACTTTACTAACATTTTCTTAGTGTACATTTTTCTATGTTCTATGTTTTTAGTTAATTCTTTTTATATTGATATACATTATATCACCCTGATTTTGGAAATATGTGTTAAAAAATGTTAAATTTTATTGTTTATTGAATTCTAATTGACAATTAACATTTCAAAATACTGTTTGCTTATTACACGTTTCCAGTCTTTTTCTTAAAATGCCACAGCATGGATTTAGTCAGTTTTGATACCTAATGCCTCAATTAGTTAATTTGTAAAACAGAAATGTAAAAACAAACAAAAACTACATATTCCGAATTCATTTTCGGATTCGGAATTAAAATAGTTTATAGAAATTGAACCTAAATTGTTTTACGAATTCTGAAACGGAAGAGACAAAATTTAACGGTTTGAAAATTTTAAACGATTTCGATCAATAGTTTCAATATACCGGATTATTTCTTGAATATCAAATAAATATAGATAAGCACTGCTGTAGGTGGTTTTTGTAATTTTGACGATTAAAGTTGTCGACAAATATGAATTTTGACAAAATGAATAATTCAGTTGACATTTAAATAATTTGACGTCACAAAAACGATAATTTTATCACTTGATTTACACAGACGAACTGCTGCTATCATACTAAAATGCCCTGAGTGGAAAGATATACAAAAAAATATTATCATATAAACCTAAAAATAGTTCAATAGTATTTAATAGTATTTTCTAATATTTAATGGTATTTAATTTAAAAAAAAAAATATTTTATCCTATTGGACTAAAAAACACGTTTGATTCTATGGTATATTTCTGAGTGTACGTTCGGTAGACTCTTTAGATCTTTGGTCAATTTTGGAGCAGACATTTGATTAGTGAATTTTAGATTAGACCGAGGTATTTTAAAATAAAGGGTTTTTCAATAAGAGCGCTGCAAAAGTTTTTTTCAAGGGTTTTTCAACAGGGACGCTACAAAAGTAGAGTGACTGGGATAGCAAATGACGCTCTTTTGACATTTCTCTTCAGTAAGGTTTGTCATTTCATGATGGAAAGATATACGAGCCAACAACGAGTTGAAATTATTAAAATTTACTACCGAAATTCGAATTCGTACATCTTTCCATCATGAAATGGCAAACCTTACTGAAGAGAAATGTCAAAAGAGCGACAAGAATTATGGCGTCGTTTGCTGTCCCTGTCGCTCTACTTTTGTAGCATCCCTGTTGAACCCTTTATAATGCAATTTTTGTGTTTATTAAATTTTGCTATTAACTCAAAGTAGCCATGATCTTGATTTTGACCATTAAACTTACCCCAAAAAACTGAACACTTAAAAATTAAATCGCTTTTAAAGTTCATGGAGCTGGGACATTTATGATACATACCTGAAAAGAGAAGATAAAAAAAATTATTATTTTTAATTTGTCAAAATTAATTGATAAGTAGCTGAACAAATCTTATTAAAAAAGAGAATAATTTCAAGTTAACGAGATGTCAGTCAATGAGCCAAATACAATGCGTATCAAGGCTAACATAATTTTGCGTTAAAAACAAACGCAAAGCCTAATAGTTTGAAGAAAAAAAAACATGTAAAATAAAAGACAAAAAGAAAAAGATAAAAAAAAAAACAAAAAAATGTTGGTCAGCTAACGAAAAAATTGCATTTAACGAGCGTTGAACTAGCGTTGACCCACATACAGTGGCACTTGCTGCGCGCGTGTCATGTTAGCAAAACACTTAAATAAAAAACAGCAACAATTACAACAACAACAACAAAAGCTATTAGAGCCAAAACAACGATGGCGACAAGCAACAAGTATTTGGCTTAAACGACATTTGCAAAACCCCATATCGTGTCATTTTAAACTAAAAACCGTATAAATTTTTGGCACAAATTGTTGATCCATGCTGGGTGGGTGGCAAGCTAATGGCAGCACGACCTTCGTCACATTTAGTAAGCACTTCATTCGCATTAAAAGCCGAAAGTGTTGCTGATAACGTAGTCGATAACATGCCAACAATAAGTTAACACATTGGCGCCTGTCGCAAAAACTGTTGCAATTAAAAGAAAAAAATAATAATTTATGATGGTCAAATGTTGAGATTTACCACCCACGGCGTCAGTTCAAAAAATAAAAAATTAAATTCATTGAAGGCGTTCTGGTTATGATGAGTGAGAGAATTAATTAATAAATATAAATGGCATTCAATGGAATACTTAATAAAACAGTAAAATTACATGTACTCCTATTTGCTGTAGAAATGCATATAATTCGTATTTGATCTTTTTGTTTTGAATATCTACTAAGGATCACATTATATCCATTGTGCTCTGAATCTATTCCCTAATGATTTGTGCTCATGCCCAATCTGGGATTCGAACTACGGATGTCCAAAATACATCAACTATAAACACTCGATATATTGCTTCGATACATCGAGGTTTTCTATTCGATACTTCGATCGATTTTTTCGAAATAGCCTAATAACTGTTTAATTAATATTAATTAATAATTGCTAATCGAATCTATCTAAATTTAATTAAATTGGATTGTTTATAGAATTCTTTCTGAAATTTAACACTTAATTTCTATTTACTGCATACATGGTATTTGTGTTTTTCTCAAAAAAGATATTTTTGAATCCCAACGCCTTAATTATTTTGTATAATAAGAAACTGTTTCAAGTCCAACACTTATTTATTTTAAACTTCGTCAATATTTAAATTATTTACCTAATAATTCTTCATTCGATGTATCGAAATTATTGATGTTTTTGTTCGATACATCGGATAATATCGATGTAACGAGTCGATGTGTTATATCGACCAACACATCGATATTTTTTCAGATGGACATCCCTAATTCGAACCCGTGCCCTTTAGAATGCAAGTCCTCTGAACTGCTGAGGCCCATAATTTGATTTTTTCAATTTATTCATTTTGTTTCGTTTAGTGTTCGTTTTATTTACAATTTTATAATAGTGTTGAATTTTAAAATCGATAGCACATTTCATTCCTATCCGAAATTAAATAAATGTCGTGTTGGACCGGGACCGTACTAGCCACTTGCCAACAATACTAAAATTCCGTTTGCTAAGTTCAAAAATTCATGTTCATGTCTATATCTTTAAAACTAAACAAGATATTTTCTAAACTAAACACTTTTTCTTTAGATCTTAATGTAATCTTTTCATAAACAAAAGAATTCTTAAAATCCAATAACTTTTAAATTTTTAAAAATTCTTGAAAATTTTTTCATGAAAAACATCTCAACTTTACTGATTTTTATTTTCATAACCATTAAAGATACACGCTCTAATTTCTAATTTAAAGTTTTCTTAAGAATTCTCTATATAAAAATTTTAAAATTTTTAAAATTGGTGAAGTGGTTCCGAAAATATTGAATTTCACCCGATTTAAGAGCGTTGGGATACACTGTGCGTTGGACCAGAACCATTTTTGTTCTGACGTATTGATGATGGACTAGAATCTCTTGTGTCCAGTCGTCATTGGCAACATTTTACGCTAATTTATAGCTTTGACAGAAGAATGCTGGACTGAGGCCTTGCTTGTCTCAGCCACCATTGAACTAATTACAGAATGGATTGCGAGTCAATTTCCATGCTAAGAAATAATTGAGTTAAATGAAAATAAATGAACATATTTTACTAGTTTTAGAAATAAATTTATATATTTTTTTATTGTACACAAAGATTTTAAGTTTAGTTGTTTCAACCATCTTATTCGGTTCTCTCAACTACCAGGTCAGTTCTTAAAACAAAAAAATTAATATAATTTGGAGTAGATCCAATTTCAAACTACTTTACAACAATTTGTAGTGAAATATTTCAAGTGCTAACCGAATATGACAATTCCATTCACAAATTTGTAGAAAAATCTTTTTAAACAAATGAAGTTGGTTTTTACAACTAACTTTTTCATTCTTCCAAACTCTTGAATCCAAACTCATCAATTGATAGTGCCAATAGAGAGCATGCAGTTGTGGTTCTCTCAATTCAGTTCCCTCAACTGCCAAGTCAGTTCCTAAAGCAAACAAATAAATATAACTTGGAGTAGATCCAATTTCAAACTACTTTAAAACCATTTGTAGTGCAATATATCAAGTGACAACCGAATATGGCAATTCCATTCATCAATTTATAGCAAACTATTTTTAAACAAATGATGTTGGTTTTTACAACTAACTTTTCCGTTCTTCCAAACTCTTGACAAATAGAGATTTTTCTGTGTACTTCAGTTTTTCAATTTAATATTTCATCTTTTGTATTTTAATTTAAATGGGGATGTAGTATAAATTTAGAGATTCATTAACATACACAGTGCAGTGATTTGTAGTGGCAACCAATAAAATCACATTATTGTATTATTCGTTCGTAACAAACTCATCAATTGATAGTGCCAATAGAGAGCATGCAGTTATGGTAACCTTCAAGTGTATTGAAAAAAACGAAGTATTGCTGTTGGTTCGCTGAATGGAATGAATTTTATTTTAAGAATGTTTTGTATATATTTACAGAATTTTATTTGTTTTAAGTTATATATAGCGTTGGTGGCTCTGTGGTTAGTGCGTTGGACTGCGAAACGAAAGAGTGCGTAGCACAGGTTCAAATACTACTAACATCTTATTTATTTTTGTTGATACGACCAAGTACATGGTTGTCGTAACCAATGCACGATATTGCAATTTCGGCTGAAGGGTAATAGCAAATTTGAGATTACAAGAAATGTATTTCGTTTGCCTTCGGTGTGTTCAACCTCACGCCAATAGTTGAATTTTCTGTTTGTTGCATTGAGAGTATTCATTAGAGCGACCTTGCAACTTGGAAGTTACTGAAAATTCAAATATGATTAAATCATATATTTAGCAACTCAAAGAAAATTATTTTCGTTATTAAGTAACAATGCTCCTCACGGCACAAATATTTCATGTGTTTAACAAAATACCTCCCAATTGCTGAAACATTAATAATATTACTCATTAAAATAAACAAAATACTGCCAACTCAAAATATACCCAAAGGTACAACTGAAGGCTACCATTTCTCTCCCCAACCAATTTCGAGTGTGTCTAAAAATGAAAGTGTTTTTTTGTGTTCAGTTGTCACATAAAAAACCAACAATAGCAACAACATCAAACAGCTTTCAATACGACAACACATTCATCAAACAATCAGCAGTACAACTATCGAATGTAACATCGAATGCAGCAACCATTTGACATACAGCTGGTCACCCTCACCTCATGAAACTATCGAAAAAAAAAAATGGTAACAATTTTAATTGCAACCCGTTGGCAGTAACATTTTTGGTAATAAGCGCCGCTCAAAGTATTTTACAGCAGCAACATCTTCTTTTTTTTACCACTTTGGTTTATTTTAATCTGCTTTTTTGGTCGTCTGCTGCAACAATCATGCTGCGGAGAAAGTAAACGTACTTTTTTTTTTTTGAATTTTGTTGGTTTTTATTGTATTTGTTGTATGCCAACAACCAGCCATGGAGGGGCGCTTGTTGGTCAAATTGTCGGCGCACTTGAAAAACCCGACATATTTGTGACTTTTTTTTCAAAAGACCACCACACAAACAAAAAGAGTGCTAAAGAAGTGAGGCAAAAAGAGAGAGAAAGATGTCAAAGAAGGTAAAATTGATCGATCACGTTTGACCGGTACAGTTCGTTTAATACGTTTGGGATTATTTGCCCTCCAACAATTTATGCTGTTGACAGCAGTTTCAATGACTTCCTAACTTGGAGCAATAAACTGGTATTTTTGTCTGGCTTTATTATATTTTTCAGTACTTTTTCCTGTGTTTATTTCCATTTTATCTTGTTTTACCACTTCTATTTCATGGGTATTTTCTTTTATAAGTCCTAATTACTTTCTTACTATATTTTTGTCTTTATTCATTTATGTATTCTTTCATTCATTCATTCATTCATTGATTCTTGATTTATTCTTCATTTGCCTTCTTTCATTGGTTCTTCCTTTCTTCCATCAGTCCTTCGTTAATTTAGTCATTCAATAATTTATATATGAATTAATTCATTTATTCATTCATTCACTGATTTGTATTCATTTATTCATTCATTCATTCATTCATTCATTCATTCATTAATTCATTCATTCATTCATTCATTTTGTCCAGGGGTCGGCTAGTAATTTTAAGTGGGATCCGGAGGACCAGAAAAAAGCTTACTAGTTTTATTATGTCTCATTTAACAGGGACCACAAATAACCGGAATCGGAACTGTTTCTATTTTTGAAACCGAAAAGTAATCGGAACTCATATATTTTTTTTTTCTTGCAATCTATCTGAGACCGCAAAAATCCAGAATCGTAACCATTATTAAAAATGTGTGGAATCGAAACCTGAACCAGAACCCATATTATTTTTTTTTTGGTTGGAACCAGAATCGGACCCGCTGTTTTAAAAATCTTGGAATCAGAACCGGAATCGATATTTTTAAGGGTTTTAGTCACTATTAAGTACCGCAAGGAACCGGAATTGGAATTGGAACTGGAACCAGAATCAGAACTGGAACCAGAATCGGAACCAATATTATTTTTTTGGTTGGAACTGGAATCGGAGCCGTTATTTTAAAAATCTTGGAACCAGAATCGAAGTCGATATTTTTAAATGTTTTAGTCCCTATTAAGGATCGCAAGAACCGGAATCGGAACCGTTATTAAAAAATGTGTAGAATCGGAACCCATATTATTTTTTTGGTTGGAACTGGAATCGGAGCCGTTATTTTAAAAATCTTGGAACCAGAATCGAAGTCGATATTTTTAAATGTTTTAGTCCCTATTAAGGATCGCAAGAACCGGAATCGGAACCGTTATTAAAAAATGTGTAGAATCGGAACCCATATTTTTTTTTTGTTGGAATAGGTAAAATTAATGCGAGAACTTACACCGACGCGACGGTCTTGAACCAGTTCAAGAATGGACTTTCCGTGCTCCGGATCGCGGTACGGTAACTGAGTTAGAATGAATACATTTTTGTCTTTCTTTCTTTCTTTTTTTTTCTTTCTTTATTTATTTCTGTCGTTCGTTCGTTCTTTCTTTCTTTTTTATTACTCTCTTTTTTCGTTATTTTTTAATTCTTTTAATTCTTTCTTTCTTTCTTTCTTTCTTTCTTTCTTTCTTTCTTTCTGTCTTTCTTTTTTTCTTTTTTATTCCTCTCTTTCTTTCTTTTTTCTTTTTTAATTCTTTTTTTAATTCTTTCTTTAATTCTTTATTTAATTCTTTCTTTAATTCTTTCTTTAATTCTTTCTTTTATTCTTTTATTCTTTCTTTTTTTTTGTTCTTTTTTTATTCCTCACTGTCTGTCTGTTTGTCTTTCTTTCTTTTTTATTACTCTCTTTTTTCGTTATTTTTTAATTCTTTTATTAAATCTTTCTTTCTTTATGTCTTTCTTTTTTCCTTTCTTTTTTTTCTTTCTTTATTTTTGTCTTTTTTAATTCTTTCTTAAATTATTTCATTAAATCGTTTTTTCTTTCTTTCTTTCTTTCTTTCTTTCTTTCTTTCTTTCTTTCTTTATTTCTTTATTTCTTTCTTTCTTTCTTTCTTTCTTTCTTTCTTTCTTTCTTTCTTTCTTTCTTTCTTTCTTTCTTTCTTTCTTTCTTTCTTTCTTTCTTTCTTTCTTTCTTTCTTTCTTTCTTTCTTTCTTTCTTTCTTTCTTTCTTTCTTTCTTTCTTTCTTTCTTTCTTTCTTTCTTTCTTTCTTTCTTTCCTACTTTCTTTCTTTCTTTTTCTTTCTTTTTCTTTCTTTCTTTCTTTCTTTCTTTCTTTCTTTCTTTCTTTCTTTCTTTTTCTTTCTTTTTCCTTTCTTTTTTTTATTTCTTATATCATTATTTTTTCTTTATTTCGTTATTTTCTTCATTTCTCTTTTTTCTTTTTTTTCCCACTTTCTACCATACTAGAAATCTTATTTTCTTCTTTCCGTTCATTTACCTGTCTGTGTCATGTCTTGTGTCTAAGGTTCAACATCATCATAATTATAATTGTGATTATCGTCATCATCTTCATCTCGATCATGATCTGCTCATCAAGTGGAGCTGTTACAACAGCTACGAAATGTTGCACCTTTCTCTTTTTATAAAAATATCTATCTTTCTCACTGCATATATGTCTTAACTTTCCGTCGCAACATCCCTCCGCACGTACTTCCATATAACCGTCAGTCCGACCGTTCGTCTGCATTTCGTATGCTCAAAAACTGCAGCAGCGGCGCATAATTTAAACATTTTGTTGATTGCAATTTTTCACTTGGACATTTGGTGTTTTGAGTAGTTTTTCGGTATTTTCTTTGCTTAATTTTGTATTTTACTTATTTCTTTTTTACGTGTTTTCGATACTATTAACTGGATAGTGTAACAGGAAAATCCGGTCGCTGCGCTCGGACCGTTAATACTGTTAAATCGATGCACTTGCCAGACAGAAAGACAGACAGAAAGACAGACAGAACGACAAATATACAGACAACTGGACGTACAGAGAAATACAGTGGAAATTCAAATTAATTTGGGAAATGGTCAAGATTTCGTCGGATGAACCATATTAGGGTTTTGCCATTTCATGCCCAATAAATAAAAGGAAAATCAAAAACTTAAAAAAAAATTTAAAATGGTTATAAATTTATGATGCAACAAATCTATTTTAAATTAATAAATAAATAGAGTAGCATACATGAAATGAAATCAAAAGAAAAATAATGAGTTCAAGAAATGAAAACTAGATATTGCGGAAATCGAACATCGAGTTCATTAACATGATATTTGTTTTTGTTATGGTTGCTGTTAAAGTTGTTGTGGTTTTGAGTTTTTTTTTGCAATGCACTGCGGCAACGTCAATGGCACTGACGGCAGCAACAGGCTTCAATTGAATTTTCATGGTAAACGAAATGAAACACTTTCAAATGAAGATCGTGAAAAAAAAAAAAATGGAAAGAAAATTTATTATGGAAATACAGAAATGCACCTTGGACGAAAGGTTTTTGAACTGTTTGACATGATCACTCAGAGTTGTTGGAAATAAAAAAAAAATCGTTGAAATTGAATATAGCGACATTTGTAGTAAGTATTTGAAAGGGAAATTAGTGCGATTCATAAGTATGATTATCCGATGGATATCAAGATTCTAATCACTACCTCATACTCAGTTTTTTCAGATAGCCTCAAGGTTTTTTAGTTCTTACGTTAAACAAAAATATGGCAATTCTCGTGTTTTTCTACATATTTCGGTCTATAACTTCTTACGGATTTGAGTTATTGATCCAATTTCTTTTATATTTTAAACTTTAACATTTTACAGATTTGAGTTATCGATCAATTTCTTTTATATTGAGAATATTTCAGCTAATATTTTGAAATAAACCACATGACCAATGTTATGACCAGTCAAACATAAAAAATATTGATTTTAAAATAAATCCGAATTTCATGAAGTTTATTTCAAAATATTAACAGAAGTATTCTCCGAGAAATATAAAATAAATTAGTTCGATAACTCAAATCTGTAAAATGTTAAAGTTCAAAATATGCAGAAAAACACGAAAATTGCCATATATTTGTATTACGTAATAATTCAAAAACTTGAGGCAATATGAAAAAACTGAGTATGAGGTAGTGATTAGAATCTTGAAATCCATCGGGACATCATACTAAGATGGTGAATAATTAAAAAAGATCTCCATTTGTTGTCTGGTGTAATTTAATTTATTGTGAATATTAGTTTGAAAATACTTTATATATGCCTTTCCAGTGTTTGCAAAAATTTTGACATATTTTATATGACAAACGATTTTGAATTAAATTTTATAATATAATCAGAATTTTTTAAGTAGCAACATTTTGATGATAGTATGTGTAATGTGTCCCAAGACAAAATTTGTGAAAATTTGCCCAAAATATAAAAAAGCCAGAAATTCGGGTAACTTCAAGAATTGTGAATGTTATATTCTGTCCATCTGCCAGCTATAAATACTTTATACATCTGTGTCTGTATAACAGACAGACATACATCTGATCATGAATATTTATTTTATACCAACTATGTCTCCTTCCGGGTGTTACAGAAGCAGAATAAATTGAATATACCCTTTCACTTTTAGTGTAGGGTATACAAATTGTTTTTGTATTAAGTAATTCATGTGTGAAATGATCGACATATGGTAGAATACAAAGGTAAACGAGTTGGGAATGTTAGGTCACATGGGTAAGTTCGGTCACATGGGGCGGATTTTTATAGTCGGTCGGGCCCGACTATGGAATACCCTACACCTTTGGTAGGGATATTAACCCTCAGAATATTATTCATATATCAGAAATTTACGTCTTATATCCCCATAAATTATAAAAATTATATAAAGTATAAAAAAAATAAAAAAAAAATTGAAAAATGTAATTGGGCGGACCACGCCTATATTTAAAATTTTGAAAGGCTAATATTTCATAGATTTTATTTTAATAATTTACGGATCAAATTTCCGCTATGAAAACCCGGGAAATAATGAAAAAAAAAAAGTGGGCGGATCACACCCATTTTTGGACCACATATTTTTAGGTGAATTCTAACAATACGTTTTATTTTTTTATAACTATACCTTGAATACTTTTCGAGTTATTAGTTCCGAAAGAGTTATATAAAAGTGACTTGTATGGGAGGTGGGCGTGTCCGTTGACCGATTTGGCTCATTTTCAAACTCAGTTCCTACTTTTAGATAAAATATATTGAGACGAAATTTCATCGAATTCTGAGCAGTATTTCTCAAGTTATTCTGTATTCGGACAGCAAGACAGCAAGACAGCAAGACAGCAAGACAGCAAGACGGACAGACAGACAGACAGACAGACAGACAGACAGACGGACATGGCTAAACGGACTCGGGTAGTGATGCTGATCAAGAATATATATACTTTTCTATACCGGACACGCCTCCTAAGGGGCGTTACAATATATGCACAAAGTTAATATACCCTGTACCTCATAGGTGTAGGGTATAAGAAAGACTGTTTGCAAAACAATGCAGTGACATATGGGCATTTCCTAGGGTTCCGGACGGGACTTTCGTACGCTTAAAACTTTAATAACTCGCATGAAAATTAATAAATTTTCTTGATGTTTTTTCTGCAAGTAGTATTTAAATACGACTCAATATATGTAAAAAATTAGAGAATTCTAAATGATATATCAAGAGATATAAATTAAATAGTGATCGTTCCGGACGGGATAAAAACAGAAGTGCATGTCGAGGTTCATACGGAAATTCCAAAAAGTCAACGATTTTTGCATATAAATTAATTTTTGAATTATTTTATAAAATAGCTCAGATAATGTGCTTTATTTGTAAGTTTACACTTTGTTTATAAGATGTATACCTTTTTCATAATAAATCACAGACAAATTCCGGATGGGACAAACATTTTTTTCTTTTTATAAACATAATTTTTGTGTATAAATTATTTTTTTTTTATAATTTAGAAAGATAGCTGAGATAATTTGCTTTATTTTTGTATATATATATTTTTTTCCTAAATTTTATAGTTATTTCGTAATAAATCACAGTATAATTCTGGACGTTCCGTATTGAGATTTGCACTACGATTCTTTGCTAAAATTAATTTTGTATCTGACATTATAATAATCTTTTTTACAAAAGAAAAAGTGATGTACGGAACTTCCAGATGTTTTTTTATACAGCGGTTTTACACTTTTGGTACTAAAAGTGCTGTTAGCTGTCCAAATTTTTCAAATTCAAGATTATTTCAAATTATAGAATATTTCAAATTGTGATATGCCCGATTTACATGTTATATTCTGTGAGGTACGCCGTATCACCTATGTTTATTCAAAAAATCGTTATAAATATATGAATGAATAAATTCCTAGGTGATACGATATATCTCACAGACATCTCTCATAATACCTCTCATAATAAGTACAAATTTTGTGTTCTTTTTTTAATTTAGTAAAGCTGTCTATTTAGGAGCACTGTGAAATTAAATTAGTGTAATATGAGTTCTCAGATAAAAAAATTATAAAAGTATCGCACTTAAATTTGGGAGTGTATTATGATTACTAACAAATAGACCTTTTCAGGTATCATATTTGGCAGTATTTTATAGAAGTATATTTGATTTGAAATCATTTAAAAATTTATTTTATTAGTGTAAGATCAAAAAGAATACTTATTTTAAATTTGAATGTATTTTCTTGGATGTCTGGACTAAGACAAAAATAATATTATATTTAACAGAATTAAACTGTTTCTAAAAGTATCAAAAACTTTTGTGCATCGTACACTAAAATACAAAAAGATAAGCTAATCAAGCGACTGGGTTCATACCCCATTTAAAAAGGTTTTAATTATATTTATAGTCACTATCGTGCCAAAGGGGCGAATGTGTAATTTTTGATATTTGCGTTTTTTTACATTTTTTAATGTAGTTCTTCCTCAATTATACTGTGCCAAAATCGTGTGTGGTTTTGTTGGATATTTCTAGCCACTAAAGACCAAAAAGAACCAAAAGTGCGAATTCGAAAAATTTAAAATGTTTTGTCAAAAGGGCGAATTTTTTTGTTTTTTTGCCATAACTTTTTATTGGCATAAGATAAAATAAAGGTGTAAAGGCATTAATGGTTTATTTTTTAAAACACCTATCGATCATCACCATTATTTTAAAGTATTTTTTTGAATTTTTATCATTTGCAAGAAAAATGTTTGTCAAATTATTTTTAAATAATGATGCCAATCGATAGATGCTTTAAAATCAAACAATTAATGCCTGAATATCACAATTTTATCTTGCACCAATAAAGAGAAATAGCATAAAAAACAAAAATATTTACGTTTTGGTCATGATATTGCCTCACATAATCCGTATTTATAATTCAGAAAGTTGTCCAAATCCAAATATATTTTATATACGTTATTGTATAAAACAAAATAACGAAAAAAATTGGAAGAAATAATTTTTACTAATTTTAAAGCACTTCAAACTTTAAAATTTCATTTCCGAAAATTTTTAAAAATGCACATTCTCCCCTGTGACGGTATGATTTAGGACTCATTTATGGCACTTTATGTATTTTGTATTTCAGACTCTCGAAAAAAGGATTAGGAGTATTTAAATAGAACATAAATATGGAAATTTTAGATTCATATTTATTTTTTGTCTTCTACCCAGGTTTTGGTACATTTTTTGTACTCTTTTTAGTGCTCACATTTGATTGTTTTAGGATTTCGAAATTCTCACAAATACGAGGTTTTTGGGTTCATTAAATAGTACCCTCTACCTATATTTTTGGAGTCTTTTTAGGCTCTTTTAAGTGCTCAAAAATATGACTCATTTTAATCTTTTAAAAGATTCAAAATGTTTGGTGGTTATGAACATAGAGTTTTCCTTAATTCAAATTGTCAATAGGCTATTAAAATATTTTTATTAAAAAAGAGTAAAAAAAAAATCCAAGAAATTAAATATAAAAAAAATTAAAAATATTAAAAATTGCCAACCGCAACGAAATTGTTGCTGCGATCATAAATCGGCGCTGGACAGCTGAACCGTGTACAAAACTCCAACGATGTAGATTATGACGTGTCAGCAGGGTGGGTGAACAAACAGCAGCAATAAAAACTGCAACATCAAACACAACAACATCATCAGCAGCAACAATAGCAACATTTTATGATAAACATAAAAAGTACCTTGTTGCTGCTGCTGTTACTTTTGCTGATTGCAACACGGAAATCATTTCACTTGTTGGGTATTTTATTAGCAATTTCAAAATAAAATTGGCATTTTTGCTGCTCCATACATTTGGCGGGGCAGCGTAATTTTCCAAACACTTAACTGCTCAAAATTGCATTTTAAATGAAGACCCATAGCATGGACTGTTGGATGAAGACTTTGAGTTCCAAAAAATTGCAGCCGAATTATAGCAGCAACTTTCCGATGTGCTGTTACTGTAAATATTGCTGTTGCTAAAACACCCCGTTTGCACTGAGGTCACGTTGAGGTGGTAAACAAGCTAAATATAGGGTGTGAATTGCTAGGTTCGTTTAAATTCAGCGATGTTGTTTTTTTTTATTTCAGTCGGTATTTTTGTGCACCATCTCGAAATATTCGACGAGCCGTAGTCAATAGCTCGATAACGATTTCAAGTGGAATTGAAATTAAAATTGAAGAGTAAAGACGGACGGCTACGTGTTAATTTAATTAAGACTCTTTTGCTAATGAGATTAACGCGTACTTGCGTAATGCTGAAAATAGACAACGGTCATGAAATCTGTTCGTTCACAGACTAGGTAACGAACGCGTCATCTTCGCTTGAAGTTGTATAAAAAGTGAACTCTTCTTTATTTTACTATTTTCTTATTTTTCTTCAGGCTTTTTTCTACTCTCAGCTACTTTGATTCACGCTTCACGCCGCGTTGACAACGTTTTGAAAGAAAGTGTGCTACAGCGTTGGCGGCCAACGGAAGTTCACTTAATTGATTGGCCACGTTTGTTGTGATTTGGACTTTTTTTTTTATTGTACCTACTATTGACAACAACTGCTGCTGTAGCTACAGCAATCACAGAAAAATCTCAATTTGAACTGAATGTTGATTTTTGTTTGCCTAAGAAGATCGCTTATTGTTGGTTACGCTTTTGATAAATGTAAAAAATTCATAGAAAACTGTGAAGAAAAAGTAAATCACGTAGATTTTAATTATTCTTGAATAATACAGATTTTATTACCTTTTTTTATTTTCAATTTAAAACGGATCTTGTAATAGTTAGTGAAAACTATATAGTTGTTTTATATAATATAATTAAACACTTATTGTTTACTTTATACTTTACAGCGCAAACATTAGTGTAGTAAAATTTAATAAACATTTTGTATTTGTTTTGAAAAATGTAGTTCTACCACATTTAATTATTTTTAAGTGCAATTAACCCTTTAATCGACATGGCCGTCTACAGATGGTCTTCACTCTAATCGAATTCTTTTTGAAATTCAAATTTTTACCCGGCCGTTGTTCGTATTGAACGTATGTATCAAATGGAGAAGGTTGTAACAGGATTCGTTTGGCAGCTGCAACCAGTCAAGTGATAAATGTAGGGTTTAGTAGTGACCTTCCATAGACTTTTTGCACCTGGCGGCTAAACAAAACAAAAAATCGATAAATGAACCTTAGATTCGTGTTTCTCGTAACAACATTACCCTAAAACCAAAATAATCATAATAAAAAACATGCTATTTTTATCCTGCCGGTTAAATGGTTAATTTTACAGTTAGAAACTCGTGGAGCTGCGAAATTAGACCCCAATGAAAAAAGGCCTCAATAAAAATATGAAAAAACGCCGCAAAGAATTGCATGGGCAAAATAATAACAACATTTTTGGGATATAATTTTATTTTTTTGGGGGGTCTAATTTAATTTATGAAGGTCTTGCTGCAACCATTCTTTTACATTTACGCTTTGTACACCCAGAAAAAAATACTATATAAATAATAGTTTTTTACTATTAAAAATAGTCAATAGGATAAATTATAATTTTAATCGGAAAATACTATTAAATAATAGAAAATACCATGACATTTCCATTGAGTTTATATGAAAAGATTTATTTTTTGTATACCATTAAATCAATAATTGTCCTATTGACAAATTTTAATGGGATTTGAGGGTATTTTTTTCTGGGTGTAGCAAATATTCAAACATCCCATAAGTTTAAATAAAGTTGCAGCAAAACTATGAATATTTTTTAAATATGACTACCCTAGTAGAAATTTTGATAGGGCCATGGTCATGAAGTGATCATGTCATTATTTGAGATGATCGGGATATGACGAGGCCCATATTGTCTTTGTAACGCAGTGTCCTGATCATGTACTGACCTCAGGCCATGATCATGTACTGATTGGGCAATTCCTATTTTATTATTTACCCTACAATTGCCTTGTCAGAGCCCAAGGGTTTTTCTCATTAAATCGCGATCATTTCCCGATGCTAATTTCGTTATGAGGAACAAATAATGTAGCTATGATCGGGAACATTGACTATTTAGATAATGTAAACCCTGGTATGGTAAGCATGGTAAGGGCATGCAAAGGCAATGATCATATTTTCTCTAATAGGTCTTACCCAACGAAAACCCGATCATTTCCCGGTGGCGTATCGGGCATATTTCTACTAGGGTATTGGCAGATAGTTACGAGATGTTTGCCACAACAGCAATGAAAATTGAGATATTTACTGTTGACTGATAGCAAACATCCCAAGTTCTTGGATATTTGCAGCTAAACTTCTGAGGTATTTTGTCATTTGACTACCATAAAAAAAGAAAATGGCGTACTTTTTTCTCACGCTCGATTTATCCATAACAATTAAGTAAATACAAGTGTCACTCAAATATTACATTTTAATGGTAAAAGTGAAAATAAAATTTCCTGTGATTTAAATTATCAACACATGATGGAAAATATTTCTTTTCAGAGTTTACTTTGATGACAACATGGCCGGGCGGACTTGGTTCATCTGTGAAGAAGTCTCAAGTCGTTGTACAATTTAACCTTGGAATGATTTACACGCTGCAAAAAAAAGGGCTCTCCCAAACATAATTTTGCAGATTTGGAATTTTATGTAAACATAATATATAATTGACTGATAAATCATTTGGAAACAGGGTTGCATTGAGACTTGAAAAGTGTTGTAATGAGCTCTGACTTATATTGGTATATCCCGGAAACATTTTAATGTTGCCCCTTAAAATGGAATATGTTCTAATGGAAACATAATAATTACTATATCCAAATAAAATAAATATTTGAACAGAAACATAAATATGGCATTAACATGTATGTTTGGAATTTTAAGGAAACATAATATATAATTGACTGATAAATCATTTGTAAACAGGGTTGTATTGAGATTTGAACAGTGTTGTAATGAGCACTGACTTACATTAATATCCCGGAAACATTTTAATGTTGCCCCTTAAAATGGAATATGTTCTAATGGAAACATAATAATTACTACATTCAAATAAAGTAAATATTTGAACCGAAACATAAATATGTTCAAAATAAAACATGATTTTGAACGACCTGAATATAAATATGTTTCCAGTGAAACATATCAGTTGTTTCCGTTCAAAAGGTAGTATGTTTCTATAGAAACATATTTAAATATTTTCGGAAAGAAATCCTGAAAATAAAATAAAAATAAAATGTTGTTGTTTTATTAATTTTTATTCAAAATCTTTAAACATGCACAGTGGGAATTTATAATAATTGAATTCATATACAAATTTTTAAATGCATAAATAAATAAATAAATAATTGGTTTAAAACTGCAAGTTCAAGTGACAGCATCAATGAATGCACAATTGCACCAGCAGACGCTAAACCAGGCGATCCAGGCTCGCTTCATATTTGGTACAGTTACAGTTGATCTCAGTACAGCACATAGCGTAGGCAAGGAATTCACAGAGGCTTTTGTAAAAAAACATGCCAAATTCTGTTTGTAAATCGAAACACAGATTTTTATTTGTGGTTTTTTCACTTTAGTTTCAGAAATTATATACTGCACTATATTATAATCTGTTACTATTTGTACTTTTTGTAACACAATTTATATATTTATTTAATTTACAAATAACAAAATTATTACCGACGCGAACACGTTTTCTCAACGAACAACAAAAGACGCGTACGCAGAAAATGGTGATCACTGAGTGTCAACTATGTATACCTATACATACTTCAAACGACGACAAAAGACACGTAGGTAGAAAATTCTGCTCAACGAGTGCCAAATTCGTATACAATAAGAATGTTGCAAGAATACACTTATTTAAATCCAATTTCTTTTTTGTTTGTTTGTAAACATCAATATGTTCAAGCGATGGCGTCGCTAGAAAGTGCTGCACAACGTTGCCAACTTCGTCTGTCTATAAATTATCGATTTAAGACGAGCGTTGCGAACATACGTTGTATTTAGATTTGATTAGCATTTTCTGTGTTTCGAAACATAGTTTTAACCAAGTAAATTGCCAAGAAATAGTTTATTCAAATGCAATTAAAATTTTATGTTGATATTGTAACATATTTATGGTAAATTTGACAGATTCTGCTGGACAATATAATAATGTTTACACGTGAACAAAAATTAATTCAATTTCGATTATAATTTAATTACACCTCATTCATACATGTATGGTAATTTCGTATTACTTTTTAATTACATTCAAACATATTCAAACAAATCTTTTCTATCCGTGTATAAATACGATGGCGATGTATAATGAATACTGTTTTAATTCTCTAATAAATAAAAATACATTTTATATATTTTCTTTCAATTCAATAAAAATTACTCCGCGAATTCTAATCCTATTTGTAAGATGTTTACATGATGGTTGCTATAGATAAACGTAAATCTGAAAGATGGTTGCTAGCAATACACTATGTGACAGAAGCTTAGTCTAGCTCGCCGAAAATCAGAAATTAAAGTTTGTTGCAGAAAATTTAAAAATATGTCATTTTATTAACAATTTATGAGAACCTAGAGAACAAACAAAAAATGATACACCCTAGTGAAAAAATCCTTCTGAAGGCTTGCTTAAAGTGAAAAAATTAAACAAGTGCTTTTCTAGAAATAAAAATGGGTTACATTAAAACTGTCATAACTCTTTCAATATATTCTCCACATGCAGAGTGTTAGTTCTATATTATTGGTAATTAAGAGAACTATCATCTTGTGTATCAAAAATTTCAAATGGCTATTCGTGTTTTTCCTGATTATCTGTCAAAAACATAAAACAAAAATTACTTATTTTTATACAAAAGAGAACATGGAAAAAAAAGCTTCCAAATGCTCTCATAAATCTTTTTACAGGCATAATGTCTGAAATGTCTTCTTTTTAACGGTGTTAAATAAGCCTGCATTAGTTTGCCACACATCTTTTAAAATGAGTTTAAGTGATGAGAAAAGTACGAAAATCGTAAAATAATTTAACTAAATTTTCAGTCAGTTCTGCCTTTTCTGTCATTATAATTGACAGAAAAGGCCATAGTACCTAATATTATCAGAATATCTCTTACGATGGTTAAGTTATATAGTTTAAGAAGAATGGTAGGCATGGCAGTTGGCCAATCACGCCCATATTAAGAATGGTCATGTGCAATTACAGTATGCATGTAAATATCAATTATAAACAAAATATCTCATTCTAAACAAAAGTTATAGTCGTTTTATCATTTCAATTATAAAGGGTTTTGCATCTTTCCATCATGAAATGGCAAACCTTACTGAAGAGAAATGTCAAAAGAGCGGCAAGAAATATGGCGTCGTTTTCTGTACCTGTCGCTTTACTTTTGTAGCGTCCCTGTTGAAAAACCCTTGAAAAAAACTTTTGTAGTGCTCTTATTGAAAAACCCTTTATGACAGGTGGGCGTGGCAATGGACCAATCTTGATAATTTTTCAAATTGAAATCTATTCATAGAACATGTAAGTGTAAAGTTTCGTTAAGATTGGAGCAAAACTGTATTTACGGCGAGCTAGAATTGACTTCTGTCCCACAGTGCAATATTTATTGTATTTGACGGATGTTTGAGAGATGGTTGTCTCAAAGACGATCTAAATATTTTGTAAATAAGTTGATATTTAGGGCTGTGATATTTCTGGTAATCATCTTTGTTTTCTTAGTGCAGGCTTGAACCTGGGACTTTTCCGCTTGATGTCCAACGCATTAACCTTGAGCTACAGATAACCTTTATTAATATTTATAAAGCTTAAAAATATGCATTAAAATTAAAATAACGGAAAAATTTAGATTTCTTTATAAGGGTTTCCTATTGTCCCGCCTGAAACCAAAACGATACATTTATTATAATATTAAATTAACAATTTTTTTAAAGAGTTTAATCCTCTGTTCCTAAATCTTAATTTCCTTGGCATTTTAAAAATGTTAAGATCGAAGTCCTAGCAATTCTAAAAAAAATTGACAGCTAATTGAAATTTGTCCCGTCCGGCAGTTTGAATATCAAAAGTGTAGAAAATGAAAAAAAAACTCTGTAAATTCGACATTACTTTTCATTTGGTAATAATGATTATTAATATTGTCATTATTAATATTAGCAAAAAATTGTGAACAATGTATACGAAACGTTCGGAATAATTCTGTGATTTATTACAAAATAACTATAAACTTTAGAAACAAAGTGTACATATACAAAAATAAAGTAAATTGTCTCAGTAATTGTCTAAATAATTTAAAAAAATAATGTGTACGCAAAATTCGGCGAATCTTTTGAATTTCCTTTTGCACTTCCGTTTTTGTCCCGTCCGAAACGACCACTATTTAATTTATATCTTTTGATCTGCCGTATAGAATTCTCTAATTTTTGCAGATGTTTGGTAATATTTCAGGGTATTTAGTATTTTTTCAGAATATTTGGATCAACAAATTTTTTGTTAATCATTAGATAATATCGATCGAATGGTAATTAAAAATTTAGTCTAGTCTTCAAATTTAGACAAACTTGCGCACACCCTAAGTATTAAAAATATAAAAATATTTAATTTTAGCGAATATACTTTGACAAAAACAGTTTGGTATTTATATATTCCTATATAGAACCAATTTACCTTGACAATTAGAAGAAAAATTGCGTTTCTTTTATAAATTTCTGTAAATCATTAACGATCGAAAAACCAACGGCCGCCCAGCAAAGGCTAGAAAAACCACAATCGAAGCCGTGAAATGTGCTTGCAGCAAGTGTAAAATAAAAAATACAATTTTAAAAATAAATTAAAGAACAAAACTAGAACGTTGCCAGACCGCAAAACAAATATGTTGCAGCAAAAACAAGAGCAAACAATTTAAAAATAAAAAAAAATCAAAAATTCATATCAAAAAAATAAAAAAAAATGAATAAAAAATAAAATAAAACACAAAAAACGGCTAAAGCACGTGAGTTCGTCTGTGCCATAAACCATATATCTTGTGGATTTTTAATTTTTCTTTGATTTTTTTTTTTTGTTGTTGTCTGGTTTATTTCATTTTTATTGCTTGTCTAGAAAGTCAGTGGGAAACGCGTGACGTTCGACTTAAAATAATAATAATGATAATTTATCGATTTTTTAAGAAAATCGCACAGCAACAATTCGAACAATAACTGCGCGAGCAACAACTGCGATAATTTGCAGCAACAAAATAAACGATATGAAAATAACGTATTATTAACCAGCAATCGATTCAGAGACGCAGAAGTTGCTACCCCACAGTTGCAGTCATGTTGTTGACCACCAAGAAGCATGCCAGCAACATTCATGTTGTAGTTGTTATTGCAACTGCACAGTATTTATTGCTTTATAGGGCTCTTTGGCAGCATTTATTGCTTTTTATTATTATTTGCGTTTTGTTCTTAATATTGTTGCAGGTTTGATTTAAGTCTGCTGCCGCAGCAACATATACAACAACAACAACTACAGCAACAGCAACAGCAAGTGCCAAAGAATGCATTAAGCTTGATGTTGTTCGTGGCAACAACAAGCAAAACAACAACAAAGACAACTCGCACTGCAAATACTGCTCAAAGTTAAATAAAAATAATTTTGATCTGCGCGCTTAAATTGTTGCCAATCGTTGATGTTGCTGCTGCTGCTATTGTTGGCATGCATTGTTTATTAACTACAGCAACAGCTGTTTTTTTATATTCTTTTTAGTTTTAGCTTTTTTTTTTGTATTATTATTGGTTGCTGTTTTGTTGAAATTGGCGTTCCTCAAATTATAGACAGTGCATGCAAATCATTCAGATGCGTTTAGAATAAGGGCAACTAAAGCCGCAGCAGCAGTAGCAACAACTGCAACAGCAAAAGCCCCAGCAGCAGCAACAGTGCCTCTGATGGCAACTATGTTGCGCTGATTAGAGCTATGAGCCAACTGAGCAGCATTTAAATAATTGCAGTATAATAAAATTTTATTAAGAGTCAAGTTATACAGTAAATTATAATCTTGTCTTAAGTTCTAAAAATTATAATACAATCTGAATGAATTAAGTTATTTTCAAATTTATATTTTCAAGAAATCGAATTTCTTTTAAAACAGACTTTTGAAAAATGTGGTTCTACTACATATTGTCAATTTTTAAATACAATTGTATTTATTTGACTTAATTTTGCTACATCATGCAATAGACATTCAATATATACATAATGCAGTACAACATTTTTATTCATAACTTCTAAACACGCTAAATTGGCATTCTAATTAATCATAGATAAAATATCCAACATATATTATTTTAAAAATTTTAAAAGAGATGTCCTTTTGAAATATTCTTTGTACAAAACTAACCACTTTTAATTCAACGTAGTATTGAAATTATATATTTTTAGTAATTTTATTTTCTTTTAAATGAGAATTTTAAATCGCTCCATTATTGCTTAAGTTACGTTCATTTGATTAGCACCACTTTTGCGAGTTTTATACAGTTTTTTGAAAGTTTGAAACAACAAATTCCTGAAACTACACCACCTGGAAAGCTGAAATTTTTCAATAACATTTTTGTATGTTACCAAATTTTATCAAATTGTGCATTGGTGCTGCCAATCAATTGTTCTATATTATTTTTGTTAATCAAAAAAAACGTCATATTAATATCCATTCTTGTAAAGTATAATAAATACAGTATGTAGTAAAATTAAAAACATATGTAGTAATTTCTCTACATATTTCAGGATCTATAAATACTCTACAAACCATTTGACGATATTTTTTAAATTCGATATGATAATGATAAAATTTAGATATATAACTTAAAGTATTTAAAAATTAATTGCGTGTTGTTTATAATTTTTGCCAAAAGGTAAAATTTTCTGTACAAATTAAATTTGTTTATCAAAAATATATCCATTTAAGATTTCATCTCGATATCTATAACGACAAAAACAACGATATCATTTTAGATAGGTTCGGTTTTATCGAAAACCCTATCGTTTTCGTATCATTATAGATTATCGAAAACGACAATTTGATGCTATAAACGATATCGTTTTGATATCGTAAAATTATCGTTTGGTTTTCAGGGTAATGACAAAAAGTTAATATTTAAATACGCATATATTCAACTATTGTATAGAAATACAGTCATATTATGTAGTTATTTTTAATACAAAAACAACTACATCAATGTAATAAAACAAATACATTTGTATTCATTTTAAAGACATTTTCTTTTATTTGTAGTACAGTATATTTTTCGGTATAATGATCCTTTAAGATTGTATTTCAAAGTTTTATTATATTGTGTTACTTTATTGTTAATACTTTGTATTCTTTGAAGTCCACAACGCATAACCCAGATATGTATGGGTATATAGTTTTACTACACTTTTTAAAATAAAAAAAAATAAGTGTCAAATTAAAAAAGAGTTCATTTTGACGCACAGTGTCATTAGACATTAAACATTTAAGAAATAAATAGTTCAAATGTAATGAATTATGTAGTACTTACTTTGTTGATTTTATAGTAAAAATACTTTCAGAAATTAATGGATTTTATGAAAATTAATCAAATTGATAACGACTGAATGAGAAACACTTTTAGACAACACACTTTTAGTGGATTTTATATCCAAAAATTATGCGAAATTGATAGATTTTGTAGATATTAATATTTTAGTTTTGACGGAAGCTGTGTTGATAGGGCATATTTTAAAAATTAGAACTGAAGAAAAAATGTTTGCAATCTTAACTGTTAGTTTAAACTATGCTCGGCACAACGATAAAGCATTTTCTTATTTATCTTTATATTCTTATACAGTAAAAATCATTCAAAAATAGTATAAAAAATTCAAAAAAAATTATTTGTTGGAATATTAGTAATTACTGATATATTATAATTAGTATTAAGAATTGAAATAAAAATTGCGTTTACAATTTTATTTTTTTATTGTTTTATAAAGGTCTTTTTTTATATATTTTTTTTTATATATTTATATTTTTATTTCTTTGGTTCCTCGATGTCAATAATTCAGGGGATCATTCTATGACTCAAAAAAAAAGAATATATAAAAAAATTATGTGCTATTTTGCACCCTGTTTAAGATACAGGGTGTTTAGTAAGTGTATAATACTAAACACCAACTCACAAGACCCACGACTATATAATTATTTCTGCAGCACAACTTACCAATATAAAATCACTGTAATTGATTAGAAAGTATTGGGAATGAACAGGTCTATTATTATAAATTAGAAAAAATGGGGTGATTGATAACTAAATTTTAATAAATTCAATGGCAAAGTAAAATTTTGAATTTTTATTTTTGTAAATTTCAACTTTACGTACGTTTTTAAAAAGGAAGAAATCATGTGGTTCGAAATGTGATATACCATTGGAAAGGTAATTTAATTTTCTACTTTTCTACTTTATATCCAATTTTCTTGACTATGTTATGTCAGTCATATGCATTAAGTAAACACCCTGTATCGTAAACAGGGTGCAAAATAGGACATTATTTTATAGGGTTTTTCAACAGGAACGCTACAAAAGTAGAGCGACAGGGACAGCAAACGACACCATATTTCTTGCCGGTCTTCTGACATTTCTGTTCAGTAAGATTTGTCATTTCATTATGAAAAGATATACGAACCAAAAACGAGTCGAAATTATTAATATTTACTACCGAAATTCGAATTCGTATATCTTTCCATCATGAAATGGCAAACCTTACTGAAGAGAAATGTCAAAAGAGCGGCAAGTAATATGGCGTCGTTTGCTGTCCCTGTCGCTCTACTTTTGTAGCGTCCCTGTTGGTAGCGCTCTTATTGAAAAACCCTTTATTTAACATTTTCTTATTTTTTTAAGTCCTACAATGATCCCCTGATTTATTGACATCGATGCATCAAACACACAGAAATTATTATAGCTTAAAATGGTTTTAAAAATTATTTAGTAATTTACTTAAAATCGTTAAGTAATATAAAAAAAACAGAGTATGCAATCAAAATCATTACCCACGATATGTATAGAGTTGATATATGGAATGTCCATAGGAAAAATATTTTTTCGTTTTATTGTAATTTAGAAATATTAAATTGGGATTGCTATTAAAATATTTAAAAGGTTCGAAACGCAAAGTAAAGCATCTTTTCAACATTTTGATCGATTACAAATAGTCCGAAAAATGACGATTTTTAATAACAAAAATAATTAAGCCGTCCAGAAGAAATGGTCTTGCATTCTAAAAGGCATGGGTTCGAATTCCGGCATGGGCGTTCGTCATGATATGAATCAGAATAACGTAGGGAATAGGTTCGCCATATAATGAATATAATCTGTCTGAGTGCTGTGGAAGTTAGTATATATTATATAATATTTTTTATTTCGTATTTTTTATATAAATATTTAAATAAACAAAAACAAATTCCAAATAATTGAAAAAATGTTTTATAAATGCATTATTGAAAAAAAGAAATGAAAGTTGCTCAAGACACTTTTTAATTTATTCAAACGTGAAATATTGTGTAAAAAAACAAAATTAAGGAAAATTAAGTAAATCCACAAAATAACTATAAAAACTAATAACAGCTGCTGATGCTGCTTGTGCAACCAACACACAACAACAACAATAATAATTACAAAAACAATCACTTTTTATTTACACTCTTATTTTCTAGCATGCAAAACAAACAGTCCAGACAACGTATAGACAGACAGACATACATAATAAAAAAAAAACACGACACAAAAATATTTATTGAAAAAAATTGAACGTGAAAATGAAAATTCAATAACGACAAAAAAATTAAAAAGAAGTTGTAGCCAATCAAGAAAAACGAGCGTGAGCCGAAAAAAAAAAATGTTGCACTTCATGGCTGCAAAAACAAAAGACTTAAGCAACGAACGTCACTAGTTTGTCGCTTAAGTCTTTTGTTTTTAATTTTTTTCGTTTCGCTTGCATTAAAATAAAGAGTGAGGAGACGGGGGAGTCTGACGAAGCAAAAAATTTGATTTCCTACATTTTTGCCAAGCTCTGCTGCACTTGTCTGGCCAAACTAACAGGCTGCGCCAATGCAAATGCAGCTGCACATGTAAGAGACGTGCGCACAGTCGAACACACAGACATACAGACAGATGGTGAGACGGACAGAAAGTCAACTAGTCAGTTCGGTTGCGAGGCCAACAGTCAGTCAGGTTGGCTACAATTTCCGTTTTTTCATTTTTGGCTGAACTTCGGAAAATTTGAATGTTAAGGTTTTTGCATTGATTTTATTCTGGTTTTTTGCCTGGCTGCACGGACGTTGGATTTAAAGCACGCTTAGCTTAAAAACAAAAAACAACGGATACGCGAAAGTGTTGAGAAATTACAAAAGACTCATTTTTTGTAGTTTATAATATTTTTAATATATGACGGCAGACAGAGAACAAACAAAAAATAAAAAAGAAATTTAATTTAGTCATAAAATGCGCTGTTGGTGCTTCAGCCAACGATTGATGTGGCTCATAAAAAGTTCTTTGACCATGTTCAGGCTGACACTTTTGCCATACGTCACTCTAAGAATGCGTCACTCCGTCAATTACGCTGTCAGCATTACATAAACAAATATGTAGTCATAAAAAGAAACCAGTACAAGAACAAGAGCAGCAACAAGAGATAAAAATACAATAAAAATTAAAAAAATATGCTCTGGAAAATTATATAATAATTACTACAGTTTTGTTCTTTTGTTCTATTGTTTTTGTAGCATTATTAATTATTAACAAAGTTGGTTGTCATAAAGTTGTAGTTATTGTCGTTCACAGTCTGTGTGAAAATTTACATTGTTTGTTGTCTATAACGCCCTTAACCGAAGTAACCACAACTGGACCAAACTTTTTGTGGCATATGTGTACCTTTTAAGTTATCTCTAGTGTTGCAGTTATCTCTAGTGTCCAGTGTTCTTTATTTCCAAAGTGGTGGCTAAGAATATACGCAGCAATAACTCACAATGCTGTGATGTAGAAGTCATGCATTCTGATTATGTGCCATATAAGTTTTAAAATGTTTTAAATGGAACCTATACAATAATGGGCGGAGCTTACTTTGTTGCTATTAGGTGTCAAAATAGTGACAAATTATTAAATGTATTATGTTCCATATAATTTTTAAAATGTTTTTTAATGGAACATATAAAATAATGGGCGGAGCTTACTTTGTTACTATTAGGTGTCAAAATAGTGGCAAATTATTAAATGTATTATGTTCCATATAAGTTTTAAAATGTTTTTTTTATGGAACGTATACAATAATGGACGGAGCTTACTTTGTTGCTATTAGGTGTCAAAATAGTGGCAAATTATTAAATGTATTATGTTCCATATAAGTTTTAAAATGTTTTTAAATGGAACATACACCATAATAGACGTAGCTTACTTTGTTGCTTTTAGGTTTCAAAATAGTGGCAAATTATTAAATTATAAGAACATGTTTATAAATAAATGAAATTACAAAATATTTAAGCACTACAAATGATTATGTAAAATTGTATTGAAAAATGATACAACCGCAATAAAATAATTTAAACAATAACAAAAAACACTATTTTAATAAATTTTTACGAATTACGTTATTTTCGGTGCTCATAAAAATTAGAGGCGCACGTATATCGACGACTCTTACGAAAAGCCACACGTTTCAATTTGCTTACGAAACACAGCACGTTGTTCGTTTCTACGAAAAGAAGCATAAGTTCAGTTTCTCCACGAAAACAAACACATTTTTATCATATCAAAGAAAAGAAGCATATACATCTTTTAGCCACGAAACGAAGCGTAACAGTATTTTTGCCACGAAAAGTAACACTTTTACATTTAGCTACTAAAAAAAACACATCTATCATTTCGCCAAGAATAGAAGCATGTAAATTTATTCAAGAAAGTTATCCCCGTAGACTGTTTTGTGCACAAGAGCAAACTTAGTTGGAAAATTATGTTCTATAGGGATTCCAACAGAAGTCACTTGCGTTATTTGACATTGCTTTGAAAAATTTGGTTTCTCTTTTATTCTCATGTTTCATTGGACATTACTCACCTGGATAAGTCACCTGGATGTGAATCTATGCCCATTGGAGCAGTTTCATTCATACATGTGCTAATGATGCACCTCTGTATCGACAAACATATATGCTTTTATTCGTGAATAAAAAAAATGTTATTTTGTGCGTAGATAATATAAAAATGTGTTTCTCTTCGTGGAAATGTTAAAGATTTGCTTCTGTTCGTGGAGAAAATGTGAATGAGTTTCTTTTCGTGGCTAAACTAATTAAATGATTCTTTTCGTGGATAAATAAACGTATGCTTGTTTTAATAGCCGCGGTAGCTCAGTGGTTAGTGCGTTGGACTGCGAGCCGAAAGGTCCCCGGTTTAAGCCTGGACTGGGGCTAACAACATCTTTTCATAGAAATATTTTTCTATACCGCGCTACCTCTCGGCAGTCAATGGCAAATCTACGAGAGTAAAA
Organism: Dryomyza anilis; assembly: GCA_951804985.1. NCBI lineage: Eukaryota > Metazoa > Arthropoda > Insecta > Diptera > Dryomyzidae > Dryomyza > Dryomyza anilis. Next base: position 27,120,881 of record OX638132.1, on the reverse strand, counting down.
CATTGCCTATGAAAAGCTCTCACCCGCCGTTCGGATTCGGCAATAAACTGTAGGTCCCACCACTTTGAGAACAAATAACACGCACAGCTCAAAATGGTGAGAGAGCTCGGCCTAAGTTCTTATAGGACTGTAGTGCCAAACTATTATTATTATTGTTTTAATAAAACATTTTTTTTAATGTGTCGTTTTTCGTAAGCAAATTGAAACGTATGAGTTTTTGTAAAAGGCGTCGATATAAGCTTTAACTCGAAAATTTTAATAAAAATAAAATTTTAATAAAAATTAAATTTTAATGCAATTCAAAATAACGCATTGTATGAAATTTACTAAAATGTAGATTCAAATAAAGCGGTATTGTGCCGGTGCATTTAAAAAATTTCCAGGCTCTTCTATTAAGCTAAACCAATCTCCTTGATGACTTTTTTCGATTTATAAAAATAATGTCCATTAAAAATTATGCAGGCAATTGAATTTTTGCAAAATTTATTACGATGAGTTCATTAAAAACAAAATTAAAAACACTTCCAACAACAGGCAAAACTAAGTCGGTTTATGACAAACAACAAATTCTATGATCAATTCACGTTCATATCTTTAGAATAATTTCTACTGGCAATTATTACATTTTTTCATTCAATCAATTGAATGATTTTGTTTTCCACGACAAAATATGTGTCAGATTACTGGCAGAATATTGACATATTTTTAGAAAAAGTGTAGTTTTTACGCAGCGCACAGCATGTAGTTTGTTTTTTTTATCAAAAATACCAGCTTTCCTAAAGCAGTTTTCATGCAGGCAATAGGCATATTTAAGAATTTGTACGTGCCACGGCAGGTTTATGGAATGTTTTTGGAATTCTATTTCAAATAGACTGCTTTGAAACATATTTGTGGCAATATATTGGAAGGCAGTTGTTGGCAGTCAATATATTTTTTTTAATATTCAGAATAGCTGTCACACGGCAGATTTCAGGAATAGCAAAGCAGTCTGTAAGCTTTCATAATTATTTATAAAATTTCATATTTACGTAATGTTTATTCAATGCACTTTAAATGTGCACAATAAATTTAAAAAAAAACATATGAAAAAAAATACGTTGGCTGCCGATGCAGCTTTCTGGCAGGCTACGTTGAATACGAAGCTGCCTTCACATTCCTATAATCTGCCTTTACTCTGCCGTCTGCCCAAAAAGCTAGAACAAAAAATCACTCAGACAACAGGCAGGTTTTGCAACAAACTCCGTCTTTGTCTATCGAAAATCAATTGAAAGCTGCTGTATTTACCTGCTTGCTCTCCACCTGTAACCTTCCGTATATTTTATCTGGTATTTTTTTAAGTTACACATTATATATTGCATTATAAATATAAAAATGAAAACATTTTGCATTTTTAACACACTGTCAATATTGACCGGAAGTCTGTCAGCACTTGGCGCCATTTTTTACGTGCTCTTCTGCAGTTGAGTCATTAAAAAAAAAAACGGAAAATTTATTTACTACCTGCATAATAAATCTTACGGCGAGTGACTTTTATATAGAACTTAATTAGATTTATTATTATTAGCCATACAGCGAATGCGGAAAATTAAGCAGTCGAACACTTTGCGGTCAGTGAAATGATTTGGAAGCAGCAGCAGCTGAAAAACTTTAGAGCATAATTAAAGCTGTTAAATAAATACCTTAAAATAATTCTAAAAAACATGCAAAACATTTTCGTAAAGTTTGTGTCTTAAGTCTTTTGTTTTGTATGGGTCGCAATTTAGCTTGAATAGTTTTTAATTGCAACAAGAAACTAAAAATATACAAAAAAAAAAACAATAAAATGAAATAAAGTAAAATACAAGAAAAGTGCACATTAGATGTTGCTGCTAATGCTGAGACTTAGACTGTTGCACATTGCACTCAAGTAGCTGTTGCTGCCAATTTAAACAATTTTCACACAAAAATCACGCTGCATCTAGATGCGCAAACATTTTCCCAAACACTTGATAACAACAACAACAACAGCAGTAACAATAGGAGCAACAACAGGAAAAGCCGCGAAAGCAAAGTCACTGCCGCTGTTACTGTTCCTGTTACTCTGCCGCTGCCTTCACCATGTTGCTGTGTGGAATGTTGTTAACAACGAAAATTCATTTCATCAATGTTGCTGCTGATGCCTGATGATATTGCTGTTGCAACAACGAGAACAATGAGAACAACAACAACAGCAGCAACAACGAAGCAACTTGCTAACTGTTGGCTGCTGAATCTGGCTGTGCTTGCAATTAAAAAGTAATTCTTCTCTCACTGCAATTGTTGCTACTGCTGCGGCTGCTGCTGCAACATTGATGTTGTTGCTGTCTACTGCGTCGATTTTGTTTATGCTGCATTGCTGCAATTGCTTTCAAGTGCTGACAACAACACACTCTTGGCGACGAGCAGCAAGGCGCTGATTTGAATGCGCTGCAGCATCTTCAAAGCAGCAGCAGTAGTTGCTGCTGTTGATGCCAACAACGTGCTGCTTTGTTTGATGCCCGATAGAATTGTGCGCATTTTTGTTTGTCTGCCTTCATTTTTCTCACACATTAAGAATGCTTAATAATCGAAAAACTAAAAAAGAAAAATTAAAAACAATAAACATACACTTTAGTTAATAGCTTCCAGATGTTGGCCACGCATCGGCGACTTGGTTGCGAAAGCATCAACAGCAGCAGCAATTTTTAAGTGCTCACAATTAAAATGATGAAAGTCATAAATAAACTTTATTGATTTCAATTTTGAGAGAATTTAAAAAACCATAATTTGCGCTAATGTACAGAACCATGAAACAACGAAAAACATTAATTCTTAGAACAGCCACAGACAACAGGAACAGCAGCAACCAAAATTAGAAAAATACTTTGTATGCCAAGTGCCAGCCAACAGGCGGCTTCAGTTGTACAAAACAAAAAAATATATATAATACAAAAAAATTGGTAAAGCAGCGGAAGAACACAAAGTTGAAATGTTCAGCAATCACTATCAATAACAATTACAACAGCATTACCACATATTACGCAATAATAACAGAAGAGAACAGAAAAATAAAATAAAATGCTGTCGGCAAACATTAAATTGAAATCAGTGCGAGCATAAAAAAATACCACATAGAAGAGTAGCGAACAAAGCATTTTAAAGTTCTACAAATGTATAGACATCTGTAACATTTGTCAGTCCATCCGAAATAAAATGAAATAAAAATTAAATAAAGAGTTCTAAAATTATATCCGCCGAAAGCAGAGGCGTTTGCTATGGGTACAAGTCAATGACAGTGCGAGCAACAAAAATGAGGAGGCGCAAAATAGTACGGATGATGGCAGGGGATATATTAAACACAGATAATAAGGCGAAAGATAAAAATCATTTACAATATATTATGTTTGTTAAAATGTATCATAAAAGATAGCGGTTACCGGTGTTAAAGAGACAGGTTGAAGAGGGCAAATAATGAAATTAATAGTTTATATATCGTCACTGTCATGCCAAATGGGCGAATGTGCATTTTTAAAAATGTTGGGAAATCAAATTTTAAAGTTTGAAGTGCTTTAAAAATTAGCAAAGATTTGGACAACCTACTGAATTATAAATACGGATTTTGTGAGACTATATCCTGATCAGAACGCAAATATTTTTGTTTTTAATGCTATAACTTTTTATTAGCGCAAGATAAAAGAGTAATTTAAAGGCATTAATTGTTTGATTTAAAAGCACCTATCTATTGGCATCATTAATTAAAAATATTTTGTCAAACATTAATTTGCCATTTGTTATTTGCAGGAAAAAATGTTTGACAAAATATGTTTAAATAATGATGCCAATCGATAGGTGCTTTAAAAACAAATAATTAATACCTTTACACCACTATTTTATCTTTCACCAATAAAAAATTATAGCAAAAAAACGAAGAAATTAGAAAAATCTTGTCATGCCAAAAGGGCGAATCTTTTCGTTTGTTTGCTTTAACTCTTTGGTACAAGATAAAATAGTGATGTAAAGACAATTATTGTTGGTTTTCAAAGCACCTATCGATATGCATCATTAATTAAAAATATTTTGTCAAACATTAATTTGACATTTGTTATTTGCAGGAAAAAATGTTTGGCAAAATATGTTCAAATAATGATGCCAATCGATAGGTGCTTTAAAAAAAACAATAAATAACTTTACACCACTATTTTATCTTGTACCATTAAAGAGTTAAAGCAAAACAACGAAAAGATTCGCCCTTTTGGCATGACAAGATTTTCAATTTTTCCAATTCGTCCTTTTGGTTTTGTCTTTTGTGGCTAGAAATATCTTTTAAGAGATACAAAATATTCCGAAATATATTTTACTGATCTAACAACTTTGGTCAAAGTTAAAGAAATTTGAATTATTTAAAAAAAAAAAATTTTGCACAAAAGTTTTCAAAGTCCAAAGTCAAAATTTAAGTATGCAATTTTAAGTACACTCTGTTACGAGCGGCAGATTTGTTGTTGTTTTTAATGTTCGTCTTCTCAGTACGAAAGTATTGTTTTATGTTACTCGTTGCGCTCACTCACTGCACTCACTGTTGCATTTTCAGCGACTGTAGTGTCATTTGGTTTTGGTTTTGTTTTTCAAGACATTGAACGTATAAAAAAAAATGTCTTAACACTACTTGACACCAATAAAACAAATGTAAACTAGTGAAGTAAAGTCGCTTAATAGATTTCACTATAATGCTGTAGACTGTCATTGCAAAATGCACTAAATACTATAGAATGCAGTAGTGAATATTTTTCAGAGGTAACTTCAAATACATGTGTGCAGATGCCTATAAATATTATGACAGTCAAATATATTTTTGTTTTCATTTAGACATATTTATGTTTAGATTGAATAATTTTAGATATTCTTGCTAATGTTTGAATGAAAAAATTATTATATTGTTTACGCTTCATTTTAATATAAAAAGTTTATTTATCATGCCATTAAATTAAGTGAGAAAATTTAAAAAGAAAAATCCCAAACAAGTAAAAACCAAAATTATGGTAAATAAATAAATGTGGATGTATAGATAAGTAGATAGATAGAAGTAGATAGAAATGACTAAAAAATGTATAAATGTATTAAACAAAATGCTTATTAGGCTTTAACGTAGCATTTCTGAAAGAACTATTTTTGCTGCTTCTTTAAATTATTAATCTTCTTGTACAGAGGGTGGAGCAGAAGTTGCTAATGTTGTTGATAAATTATGTCAGCAATAAGCCGGCCGACGATTGATGCGATGCGCTCCAAAACACATTCACAGTTTTGGCCAAATAATAAAATATTTTTTTTTTTGGTTCTTGATCATCTTGATAAAAAATCCCGTTTAAAGTTTGAGCACAATAAAAAAAAAAAATAAATATTGTTTAATGAGTTTTTGTGTTTATTGTAATTAATAACATTTTTTCGAGTTACTTAAACTTTTAACAATGTGAAAATAACATGTTTGATAAATCTTTATAATTGCCACAAATACGCTAAATTATTTTTTATTTTTTTATTTTCAAATTTAAAAAAATAAACAATCAAAAAAGCTAGCGGCAAACACATGTTTATCGCAGACAGTAAAAATCACAAATAATCTTGTTCAGCCGGCTAAATGCAAAGTTTTAAATTTTGTTTGTTTTTTTATTTTTTTTACAAATTTGATTTAAAAAACCACAAAATGCACCATCAAATTGTAAACTTTTTGTCTTTACAAAAGCAAAAATTCAACAAAAGTAAAAAAAAATAAAAAATAACTCTGAGAATTGCACAAAAATTGCTACAACTTCTTGTGTGTTCAACGCACTAAATGTTGCAGCAGCAACCGTCGAAGTTGTGATGTTGCTGCCTTTTTTTTCATTAATTTTTAATCTTGTGAAAAAATAAAAATTACTTGACTTTCTTTCTTAATAAGATGCGCATATGTAATGCAATTGTATTGAGCATGTGTGCAGGTGAATGCGTCCGGCTGTGTTTTTTTTATACGAACTCTGAACAATTTAATTTTTGATTTTGAGGAAGTGAAAAATATTAAATTTTAGCGATATATTGTATATTTTTAAAAAACTAGTGTAAAATTACAAATTATTGAGTAAACTAAAAATATCAGTTTCTGTTCAAGATATTTAAAATGTGTACAAAATTCAAAATATTGATACAAAAACCGGATACGTAATTTTCTAAATATTGTAAAAATAATATTAAAATGAGGAGAAGAACACACATTTAACTAAAAAAAATACCAAAGAGTTCACTACTCAACCCAATTTTTTCCATGGAGATACATCAATTCTATATATCGTCGTTGTAGAACGAAATGTCAACAAAAAAGTCATTTTTATGAAAAAACTTAAATTTCCAGTTTGTTGATTAATATTATAAAAAGTAATTGATGCATTTTTTTAAGATAAAAAATCATTTAATAGATTTACATTTTCTTATCATGTGATAAAATCAGAGAGATCATCGATTAAAAATTGCCAGATATGTAAAGTTTTTTGTAAATGAATATTTGGCATTTTGAAAATGTATTTGGTGACTTTTCGTTCTACAACGACGACATTGTAATTCGTGGGTGCTGACAATCTCAGTTTTTTCCTATTACATACGTTTTTATAATAATTGCTATCGACATTTTAGGACTTCTCACACACTTTTTAGAATATAATAGGGACTATTTTAAAAATTAGAACAGATGAAAAAGTTAGTAATTTTGATCGTTGTTTTGAACTAGAGATGGTCGCGTGCGTGTTTTTGATCGCACGGATACGCACGGGCACGCCGGTAGGTGATACGTACGAGCACGAGCCCGGCGAGTAAATTTAAAGGCACGCACTAGAAACACGATAAAATACGGGATATAGAAAGATACGAAGAAGGCAAAACGTGAAAAATAATATTATAAACAGGAACTAAAACCCTTTAAAAGATTCAGATTCCGGTTTCAGCCATTAAATTGTAGGGGTTCCTATTTCGGTTCTATAAACTTTTTAATGACAGTTCCGATTCAGGTTACAATTCCGGTTCTTTGCGCTCCCAGAGTGGGACTAAAACCTTCTCGTTGCAAGACTTAAAAAATAGCAGTTTTGGTTCCGATTCTGGTTTCAACCAAAAATAATTATATAGGTTTCGAGTTTGGTTTTGATCGGTTCCGGTACCGCTTATTTATGGTCTCTTATTATAAATAATTCAAAAAATATCTTTGATACTGTTTTATTTTCTGAATCGGAACTTCTCCGGAATCGAAACCGCCCAGTAACCAAACTGTTTTGATATCGCAACGAAAATGTTGCGAAATGTCGAAGAATTTATCTGATTTCGATGCCATTTCTCGCAATGATAATATAGATTAATTCCTACCAAAACGGTCGGCCGATATCGAACCGAAATAATGAAGGTTTCTCGTTACGAGAATTATTTCAGAAACGAAGCGTTCTAGACGACAGAATGAGACTTTCTGATTGGTTTAAATATGGTTCATCTATATATGTCATCCGCAATGACAATAAAAAAACAAAAAAAAATCAAAAAGATATCTCTCTATTTTTTTCAGTATGTCCTTCGCATCATGGTCGGCACCATCGCAATGATAATATAGATAAATTCCTACCAAAACGGTCGGCCAATATCGAACCGAGATAATGAGGTTTCTCATTACGAGAATTATTTCAGAATCGAAGCGTTCTAGAAGCTCTTGACGACAGAATGGGACTTTCAGATTGGTTTAAATATGGTTCATCTATATATGTCATCCGCAATGACAATAAAAAACAAAAAAAAAATCAAAAAGATATCTATCTATTTTTTTCAGTATGTCCTTCGCATCATGGTCGGCACCATCGCATTAGTATATTTTATACCCTACACTAAGAGTGAAAGGGTATATTCAGTTTGGTACGCCGTTTGTAACACCCATAAGGAAGCATCTCCGGTATGGAAAAGTATATATATTCTTGATCAGTATGACCTCCTGAGTTGATTTAGCGATGTCCGTCTGTCCGTCTGTCTGTCCCTCTGTCTGTCTGTCTGTATGTTGAAATCCCGATTACAGAAAAAATAGAAGAGCTAGAGCAATGAAACTTTAGATTTAGATTACTTATATATCTAAGCTGTCTATTGTGATATGAGAATCGAACACTTATGTTCAAATACCTCATATAAAATGTATATCTACAGATCAATTTTACTGTATACGTGCTTAGGTAAACTTTTTTTGGTCAAATATATATTGACTCATGCTCAAATACATGCAAATAATGGTTTCCGGCGAAACGACTTGTGGTTCCAAAAAAAAAAAATCGAAATTCGGTACATCTACAGATTTGTAAATATGGGTATCAAATGAATGGAAATTCTTCAGCGATTGAAAGTTTGTAGTTTTTTTCCGGATTCGTATACCCTGGTGACCTATATACCACTTTTGATGTTTACCACACATATGTGTACAGTATTTATAGTCGGCTTAGACCGACTATAATTTTAATCCATAATCCTAACTAATAACACTAAATTTAAAATTTCCCATGTGATTTAACCTTCCCAACTGGTTTAAATTTCAGTAGAAACTAAAAAAAAGTCTGATTTTGGACACGGCACGGACACGCACGGTCACGAAAACAACCAGCACGCATGGAGATTTGCACGCACGAGCTCAGATTTTCGGGCGTGACACGAAAAAATCACGGCATGCGCCTATCTCTAGTTTGAACTATGTTCTGTATAACCATTAAACACCTTCTTATTTATCATTAGATCCGAAATGCTAAACAAATCATCCAAAAATATTAAAAAAAAGCAAATTTTCGAATTTAGATTAAAATATTTTTTTAATTTATTAACACATTAGATATATTATTAGAGATATTATAATTAGACCTGACAATTAGAATACAGTGTTTTTTTTTGGTAAGAAACAGTAATATTTTTTTAAATGTAAAGTAATAGGAAATTACTGAGTATGCATTCAAAATCAATACCCACGAATTATGTAGAATTAATGTATGGTATGTCCATGTCAAATTTGTTCCTTGTTTGGTTGGGATATAAAATAACTCTATATTAACTATTAAAAACATGTTCTCTCAAAAAAAAAAAATGAATATGATAGTAATAAAATTCAATTTATAATAGTTAATTTAAATAATATAAAGTTTTTTTTTATTTTTTTTAATAATTACTTAGTTCATAAAACTATTTTGCTCATTCCAATTTCTATGGAATAAAGTAGCATTTTTTGTTTTTAATTTTTTTTATTACATTTTTATTAATATGGCTTCAAATTAATATTTTCGCTTTCAACCAAAAGTTGTTATGATGTATAAACTAAAAATAAACCAAAAAAAAAGCGAATTTTTAGCATAGAAGCGTCAGGTTTTCTATAGAGCTCGCGCTAGAGCTCAGGCCAAACTAGTTCTAGTTGTAAGTCAGATCAAGACACGAGCTCTCAGGTTGTTATATAAGAGCCAACAGCAAGCAGCAACACTTTATTGCCGACAGCTAGCGACAGTTTTGCAATTGCTGTTGTTGTTGCTATTGCTATTACTGTTGACGCCCCGTCTATGGCTTTTGAATTGATTTCCAACGCATTGAAAAACCGGGATTTTATGAAATTTTCAATCAAAAATCAGCAGACATTTTGCTTTAATTTAGAGTTTATTTTTTATGCATATTTCACAAGCGAATAATGCAATTTTCATGAATTTATAACAAGTGTTTTGCAATCGTTTTGATATTTTATTTATGTGAAATTCCAAAAATTTTTTTCGAGTGTATAAAATTAATTTATTAAAGATAGTTATTTAAAATTGTTTTTACTGAAAAATAATTGAAATGAAAATACTTTGTATTTTAGATTAAGAGAAAGCTACTTAAAATAATGAGAAATAATGTTCCATAGGACAATCTCATACATCAGTTCATGGGATATGATTTATGATTTGCATACTCAGTTGAAAAATGTTGATTTTCAGACTGTTTTTATATTACTATAGTCAACACTAAGAGTGCACGGATATAATAAATTTAGTAGGCCGTTTGTAACAATTATTGATCCGCGTGACCTTGCGAATCGCCTTAGTAATGTCTGTCTGTCTATGAAAATCATTATTGCAGAAAAACTAGCAAAGCAAGATTAATGAAACTCCAAATTTATATTACTTATGCAACTATACTGTCTGATATTGAAAATGGAAGTGATCGCTCGATTGTGACCTGTGAATCGACCATTTTTGTACAAATACCTCATATAACAATGATGACTACGGGTGAGTTTTCTTTATACCGCCCCAAGAATACTGTTGTTCAATTATATATAAACTTTATGCTCAAATATATATATATAAAAATAATGTTTCCCCGCGAACCAACTTGTGGTGCTCGAAAATATCATCGAAATTCGGTACATTTACCCCTTCTTACATATGGCTACTCAAACGAAAGGAAATTCTATCAAAATAGCCATTTTGCAGTTATTTTCGGAATTCGTAAAAACTAGGGACCTCTGCACCATGTTAAAAGGTAACCGTACATGTTACCAAATATGTGTTGGGTCGGTTTTCATTATTCTTTCTAACACCAAGCATCAAAATTTCCCTACTTGAAATTTTCCAATGGGACTTATTCTTCCTTACTGGTTATTATTATATTTTGTACTATTCATGATTTAAATTATACTATTGATTTTATACCATTATCAAACCGAAACTATATCTTTATACCCTACTGGATATTAGGAATGGAAATTTGTCCTATTAGGAATGGAAATTTGCAATGACAAAATGAAATGACATGATTATTAGGGTGTCACTTATTTTTTAACACCCATATGTCACCACCTAGGATTGTTTATTAGGACTCAAAAATAAAGTGTGCAAATTTTTTTTGAATTTGAACAACGGGAACACGTGCCGCAAGTACATTGAAAATTGTAAAGGGTTTTTCAATAAGAGTGCTACAAAAGTTTTCTTGCCGCTCTTTTGACATTTCTCTTCAGTAAGGTTTGCCATTTCATGATGGAAAGATATACGAGCCAACAACGAGTCGAAATTATTAAAATTTACTACCGAAATTCGAATTCGTATATCTTTCCATCATGAAATGGCAAACCTTACTGAAGAGAAATGTCAAAAGAGCGGCAAGAAATATGACGTCGTTTCTACTTGTCGCTCTACTTTTGTAGCGTCCCTGTTGAAAAACCCTTTACTAGGAGGTGCATTTGTACTAGGAGTTGAAATTTAGAATATTTCAAAAAAACATTTCGAGTAAGCAATCATGTAGAACTGTTTGCTAAAAAAAATGTATGTAATCGGATTTTCGATATTTTGAAAATTGACCGTGCTATCGATTGTTTTATCCAGCAGTAAACACGTATAAATCAAAGGATAATTTTTTAAAAAATAAACACTAAAAATTGGCACAACATTTGTATACCAATTGAAAGGAAACTAACTAAGCTTTTTAAAGGATGGCATATTTAAAATATTTTCCTTGCTTTATATGTGTTTATTGCTATGTAAAACAATCGATAACTCGGAAAATTATCGAAATATCGCAAATCCGATTACATATAATTTTTTTTCGCAAACAGTACTAGAATTTTGCTTACTCAAAATATTGTTTTGCAATACTCTACAAACCGACTCCTAGTACATTTGTACTAGGTAGCTAGCCTCGGTAGCTCAGTGGTTAGTGCGTTGGACTGCGAGCCGAAAGGTCCCCGTTCAAGCCTGGACTGGGGCTAAAAACATCTTTTCATAGAAACATTTTTCTATACCGCGCTACCTCTCGGCAGTAAATGGCAAACCTCCGAGAGTAAAAACATTGCCTATGAAAAGCCCTCACCCGCCGTTCGTATTCGGCAATAAACTGTAGATCCCACCACTTTGAGTACAAATATAACACGCACAGCTCAAAATGGTGAGAGAGCTCGGCCTAAGTTCTTAAAGAACTGTTGTGCCAAACTATTATTATTATTATTAATCTTCTAGTTATTATTAATCTTGTAGATTTTCGATATTTGCACCTCCTAGTATAATTTTCAATGTCATTGCGGCACGTGTGTCAAATTCGTGTGCAGTTTTCTTGGATATTTCTAGCCACAAAAGACAACACCAAAAGGGCTAATTCGAAAAATTGAAAAATCTTGTCATTCCAAAAGGGCGAATATAACATTTTATTGGTATAAGAAAAATATTGGTGTTGAGGTATTAAATGTTTGTTTTTAACGCACCTATCGATTGGCATCATAATTTTTAAATAAATTTTTGATTTTTTGTTATTTGCAAGAAACTTGTTTATAAATTATTTTATAAGAATGATGCCAATTTATAGGTGATTTAAAATAAACAATTAATGTCTTTACATCAATATTTTATCTTGTACAAATAAAGAGTTATAGCAAAAAAACAAAAATTTATCGTTTGGGTCAGGATATAGCCACAAAAGTCCATATTTATAATTTATTAAGTTGTTCAAATCTAAAGATATTTTATATACGTTATTATAATTGATAATTAAAACAAAATAACAAAAAAAATTAAAAAAAACTAATATTTACTAATTTTTAAAGCACTTCAAACTTTAAAATTTGATTTACAAATATATGACAGTGTCGATATGTTTTTTTTTAATTTGAACATTAATAAATAAAACGAAATATGAATAATTAAATTTTGTTACATATTAAGCAATAAATCAGATGAATAAATTCAAATATAATCAGATTAAATCATTTCAGATTTAATTTATTTTTTATGTTTATCTTCTTTATGAAATCGTTTGTATGTTTTTCTTTTTATTGACAACAAGAAGTGTCTGACATTTGCATATTTCTCTTGTATTAAATGTCTATACAACAAATGTAAATTAGTCACATTATTTGAATTTTGTTTATGACATGCTCATTAAGTGTAAACATCAAGAAATGTTGACATGCGCTGCATAATTAAACAGTTTGTCCAATGAGATGTCTTTAGCAATAATTTTATTGATTTGAAATGATGTAATTTTTGTTGGTAATGCACACTCATAGAAGTTAAAAGCGCAAATAAATGAAAAAATAAAATAGCAATAAAATAATTGTTGAAATATTTTTCAAATTTCACATATTTAAGTTATTTCCCCAACATTTTCTATTGCTTTAAAACATTGGTGTAACTTTGCATGTAATTGCAACATATTTTAAATAGTAAGAAACCTACAAAATTTAATTAACCGAAAGTTAAACAGCATTTGCTATGAATCAGACATTCGAGTGTGATGAAGAGGTTTCACCAAAAATTGCAAAATTAAATTTTATAATATGAATCATAAAGTCAGCAACATATTCATCAGCAATGTAATCACCAAATCTTGCACACGATCTTGAGCATTTTGTGGCATTTTAATTTCAATGTCGTTTGAATGTTTTTTTAATAGTATATAGTAAAAAATTGTGTTACTTTTATTAGGTGATAATGTGTTTTTCCGCCACTCTAAAAACACCCACTTCAAATGTGTTGGTGTTGATTTAGATCGGCAACCATTTAATAGTGCAAAATATTGTCTGTAAAAAAAAACAAACTAACTAATTGATCATAGATAACAACATTTTGACAAGTAAACTACACAATTTAGCAGGTAGTTTACAAAGTAATTAAGCTGTCTACATGATTAAGAGCGAATTGTTGCATTAATTGTCCAGCCAAATTCTGTGAATTTCTGTGTTGATGAAGCATTTTATTGTAACTTGAAAATAAGGAAGTTGGTATTTTTTTTTAGTTTTAAATACTACTTTTTGATTTTTAGAAATCGTAGGTGTTTAGCAAATACTTGTCTTACATGAAGAAAACAGCTTCTTAATAATAAGAAAAACTATATTTAAAATACACCAAGAAAACAATTTCCTAATAACGAGAAAAACTAAATTTTAAAATTCAGTTAAGAATAATGTTTACTTATGTTTTAAAATTAAAGTATACGCTGTTTAAAGTTAATCAACAAGAGTCAGATTTACACGGATTTAAGTCAGAATTACCAGAAGTTGGCAGCACTATCTCAGAAATTAATAAAATTTTGTAGAATGAATTAACGGTTTAATTGAGGCAAACAAAATATTTTAATATCCTAACTAACATAGTTTCGGAGATATAGATCATTGAAATATGAAAAACTCACAGAAAAAGCACAACATTAATTTTGCTTAACTAATTGCAACATCATCAATTGGTAAAATATACAAATAATTTAAACTATTTTGTAAAGGTTATAAATAAACACGAAATAGACAATTTAAAAAAAAATCAGTATGACCATGGGTACAATGACATCATAATAATATTCAAAGGAGAATATCCCAATAAATACCATTTTTGAAATAAATGGAAATGCTCTTCCGGGTCGTACTTAAGGGAGATTTTCAATTTGGGGTTTCTGGGCAATCGGGATTTTGGACGGGATTTTACTCCGAGAGTAAAAACATTGCATATGAAAAGCTCTCACCCGCCGTTCGGATTTGGCAATAAACTGTAGGTCCCACCACTTCGAGTACAAAAATAACACGCACAGCTCAAAATGGTGAGAGAGCTCGGCCGAAGTTCTATACAGGATTGTAGTGCCAAACTATTATTATTATTATTTACGTATTTGCGGTATTATTTTTAGATATTTTGAGCCTCTTCTTTTTTAAAATTTTACAGCACAATTAAAAAAAAAGATAAACGATCTGTATATGATTTTCCGATGGACTTTAAGATTCTATTCATGACCTCATAATTAGGTTTTTGATATTGCGTACAGTTTTTGAGTTATTACGTGAACATTCCCTATGTTTTTCTTTTTTTATATATTTAGGACTTAAACTTTCAATTTTAACTTTTATTCGGTCAATGGAAAACAATCCTTACAGACTAGCGTATCTCAATTTGATATAAATATGTATTTTCTGTCTGATTTTTTTTTGTATTTCATTGAGCATACTTTAGTTAATATTTTGAATTAAATGCAATGGAATTCGGATGGATTGGATCAAATTTATGACCAGTCAAACACAAAAATATATAAATTTAAAAGGTGTACCTAATATTTATTGCATAATACCCATGATTTTCATGATTAAATAAAAGTGCAATTTGTATTTTTAAAAATGTTGGAAAATCAAATTATAAAGTTTGAAGTGCTTCAAAAATTAATAAAATGTTTTTTTTTAATTTGTTTGAGTTATTGTGGTTTATTGATCAATTTTGTACTATGAAATATCGTTTGATTTAAACAACTTACTTAATTATAAATACGGATTTTATGTGGCTATATCCTGACCAAAACGCAAATATTTTTGTTTTTTTGCCATAATTTTTCATGGGTAAAAGATCAAACAGTGGTGTTTTTAATAGTTTGTTTCTAAAGCATCTATCGATGGCATCATTATATAAAAACCAAAAAATTCGATAGGTGCACGATTAATGCATTTACGAAACTCTTTTAACTTGTACCAATAAAAAGTTATGGCAAAAAATACTTGGAAATAGCAAAATTCGAAAAATGGAAAATCTTGTCATGCCAAAAGGGCGAATCCTTTTATTTTTTAGTGATAACTTTTTACTGGAACAAGATAAAATGGTATTGCAGAGCAATTAATTGTTTGCTTTTTAAGCACCTAACGAGTGGCATCATTATTTAAAAATATTTGTTTGAATTTTTTTTATTGGCAAGAAAAATGTTTGACAAATTATTTTTAAATAATTATGCCAATCAATAGGTGCTTTAAAAACAAATAATTAATGCCTTTACACTTTTATTATATTTTGTAATCATGAAGAGTTATGGCAAAAAAACGAAAAGATTCGCCTTTTTGGCATGACAAGGTTTTCCATTTTTGAAATTTTGCTATTTATTATAATAATAGTTTGGCACTACAGTCCTATATGAACTTAGGCCGAGCTCTCTCACCATTTTGAGCTGTGCGTGTTATATTTGTACTCAAAGTGGTGGGACCTACAGTTTATTGCCGAATCCGAACGGCGGGTGAGAGCTTTCGGTGAGACCTCGCAGTCAAACGCACTAACCACTGAGCTACCGCGGCTATTTGCAAGATCTTTTTTTGACATATCTTTTTACTGGTTCTAAACAAAAGATTGGTGTTAAAGAATTAATTGTTATTTTAATTCACCTGTCGATTTGCATCAATTTTCAATTTTTCCATTTCGATATTTTGGTTTTGTCTTTTGTGGATAGAAATATCCTACAAATCGATACACGATTTTGGCACAGTATACTTGAAGAAAAACTACATTAAAAAATGTAAAAAAACGCCAATATCAAATGATAGTGATGATATATCAAACTAGATGTATATCGTCGGTGATACTGCAAAACAGCCTATCTAAATTTTCGAATACCTCTTAAAAAATGAATTTTACAGAAGAAGCAAAACTATTTTCAGTCTCAATTCTGCAATTACTTCATACAAAATTAAGTATGTCATGTCATAAAAAATGTCATCTATGTAATTTATCCGAAATTAGGCGTAATTTTCACATGCAGTTAGGCGGTTTTGCAGTATACAGGTCTATGTTTCTTCTTGCATTGTTTTTGAAAAGCACTCTTTAATTCTTGAGATTGAAGACAAATTCCCAAATTTTGTTTTATTTTATTGACTTGTAAAAGTATGCAATTTTACTAGGTGATCTTCATTTGACTCTCTTGTAGGATACTATGGCAAACTGATGAATATTAATGAATTTCTGCAAAACTAAATTCTAAAGACTTAAGAATTAGCTGGAGTTTCTTTGAATAAACTAATATAAGGGCTGCAAAATTATTTATATAAGAGATATCCTGCTTTCTATTGTATAGTATTTTCAATAAATATTTTATTTGACTGACATGGAAACGAAAATTACGTAAATACAAACTGCTGCTTATACGTTGAGCATATAAATAATAAACAAAATAACGGAAGTTATTAAATATTTGTTGGCTTATGAACAGCAAAAAACAGGCTTTTGCCAGCAGCCATAAGACTGTCAGCCATTTATGGCTTAAACGGAAGTAAAACAGTGCAAATGAGTGGTCAAAAATATGTTCAACTAAATTTTAAAACTGCTAAAGGGGTTGATATAAAAATACAAAAATATACAAAAATAACTTCTTTATGGTATTTTTAGCCCCTTTCTTTGTACAGCATATTGTAAATGCGACCCTAATGTCAACACACATTGACTGATGACAACCGTCCGATGCGATGCGACTGACCAGCGGACAGTGTCAACGACTGACATTTGCATTTAGACTGTGTTGTGTGTTGATAGCCTTTGGTTGGTGCTGCATTGAATTCAACGTCACTTTTTCACTGCGTGTCATGCCATGAGTCATTTGGCGAGTTACTTTACATTTTCAGCGATGGGGCGCTCGAAGACCCTCAAAGGCCACGTCAAGTTGACTGAACGGTAACGCGTTTTTGTTTAATTTGTCACTTCGCTTGTCTCACAGGTGTGAGAAAAACATGTGTACACCAAATCATTTATTTGAAATTTTTTTTTGGGAAATACCAAACAGCGAAAAAATAGATTTTAAAAAGTAGTGGGTTAAAAATATATGGTTTTTTTTGCCGAATTTTGGTAAAACTTAATTTTATATCTGACCATTACATATATTTATATGTGTGAATCCCCGTCGGGTCCACTGAACATATTAAAAAATTTTAGCAGTACCATCACTGAAATTAATTGAATTTTGTGATATGGCTTTACGACTTATGAAAAGCATAGGTCTTATGCAATAAATAACACCGTCCGACAGTATTTTGCACACATAAAAAGTCGAACTGTACATGAAAAGTAGCCGTAGACGCAGTAGCTCAGTGGTTAGTGCGTTGGACAGCGAGCCGAAAGGTCCCCGGTTCAAGCCTGGACTGGGGCTAACAACATCTTTTCATAGAAACATTTTTCTAAACCGCGCTACCTCTCGTCAGTAAATGGCAAACCTATGAAAAGCTCTCACCCGCCGTTCGGATTCGGCAATAAACTGTGGGTCCCACCACGTTGAGTACAAATATAAGACGCACAGCTCAAATGGTGAGAGAGCTCGGCCGAAGTTCTATACAGGACTGTAGCGCCAAACTATTATTATTATTACATGAAAAGTCGACTACTGCACTAAAAATAAAAAGTCTGCAACTGCTGCAAAAAAAGGTATCTAAAATAGCAAAAAAGTTTGCTGAAAAGATGAATGCGCCGGATTTTGCTAAAACAACATAATACAGTTGGCTGTTTGAGCAAATTTGTGTTTATGCTATTACAGCAAAGAATTTTAGCTGTTTTAACTAATTTTTTGTTGTTAACTCCAATTCATAAAAAAACAAACAAAAATATTTTTTCTGCATTTTAATATATTTTTTTTATTAGGTACTATTTTTATATATTGTAAATAATTTTTATCTTATACTTTATTTATTTCAACTTCCGCTCCGTGTATTCCGTGCATTTCAATAACTATTTCACTCTTCCATACGCGCATCAATATTACGTAGAAGAAACATATTTTTATATAAAAATGTTGTCAGAAAAGAGACTACGCATTATAGACGTATTAACTGCAGCGTGCGAAGGACTCTAGTGAATATGGCGCCATCTAGTGCATGTTAGTGACACTAACGCGATATTTTGCAAACCTGAACTAACATTCCTAAAATAAAAGTATGCTGTAAATGCAAATTAAAGTATGTTAAAATTTAGCATACAAATTTTGCTATTAATAGAAAACTTTTAATTTTGTGTGTACGTGAAAATATGGATCATTTAAAGAATTTGACAGTTTTTATACCCTACACTAATGCCCGTAACTTCAACGAATAGATATCTACTGGTGCTTAGTTATCTATCGTGTAAGCAAAATTTCGTAACTTCAACGCATAGTTAAGGAGTAAAAACACCGGATAGGTAAGAGATATCTGTTCGGTACGAACACCAATAGATATCTACTCGTTGAAGTTACGGGCATAAGAGTGAAAGTATATATTCAATTTGGTACGCCGTTTGTAACACCCAGAAGGAAGTATCTTCGGTATGGAAAAGTATATATATTCTTGATCAGCATGACCTCCTGAGTCAATTTGGCGATGTCCGTCTGTCCGTCTGTCTGTCTGTTGAAATCACTACTACTTAAACAATTGAAGAGTTAGATAAATAAAACTCATAATTTAGATTACTTATATACCTACGCGGTATGTGCGAAAAAGGCATATCGGTCCATTGTGACCTGTGATCTGACTATTTATATTCAAATAACTCATATAAAATTTACATTTACAGTTCAGTTATACTGCATACGTGCTTAAGTAAACTTTTTTGGTCAAATATATTTTGACTGCACGCTCAAATACAAGGAAATAATGTTTTCCCGCGAAACGACTTGAGGTTCCAAAAAAAACAAAATCGAAATTCGGTACACCTATTAATTGACCCCCTTTCTATCACTACACAATATAAAAGGTGTCGGTTGGTTTCATATAAAAGGAACAGAACTAAGACTGATTCATAATATTTTCCGTAGCAAATATTTGAGTACATCGCAAAAATCATAAGATCGCTAATAGTTTTCTTTATTGTGCTGTGAAATTTTAAAATAAAACTTTCATAGAAAAGTTTCAAGTTTTCATAACATTTTTATTCATAACATAGGAACGAGCCCGAACAACATTTTGGAATTTATACCATTTATAGGCAAACGGATACTCTTCACAACGTATTTTTAAAAAATTGCTTAATAATGCTAGTTCCCGAGACAAAAAATAAGCAAGGAAACTGGTATTATAGTAGCAGTTTTGAGGAAAACTTACAGGAATATGGTAGGAAATACACATCGCATAGCAGGCATTTTGAATTTTTGAAAAAAGGCAGGCGTTTACGCAGGAAACTAGTATGTTCAAGCCAACACCTAGCAGGCAAAGGCGTTATTTTGTAAGTTTTGTTTTTTTTTTTAATTTGAATAGCATCTTTATAACATCCTAATGGTGGGGAAAGGTAGCCAGTCTGTAGCAGGCAAAAACATTTTTTATAAATTTCTGTTTTGAAGTTTTTTATAGCAGGAAAGTGACACGGTAGCCTGCCTGTAGCCTACCTGTATCAGGCAAAATGTTCGTATATGAATTTCTGCCCGTTTTTTTTTAGTTTATGCCAGTTTATATGTGTGCCGTCAGTTTTAATAAAATATCAAATCGCCGAAGTTTTTGCTGATATGAATGGTGTCCAGCTTTGCGTCCATGCACATAAATATTTGTAAGTGCAAGAACAAACATGTGAAAATCCAGCAACTCAACATCGAAATTCGTGATCGTTTACAACACACAAAATTCGTCGTTGTTACTGCGCAACAAGAAGTTTAGTTGTGGTCGGTATTGCGGGTCACCAATATAATAAGTATTTATGCTCCCTGCCCATTGCCTTCCATTCCCCACCTATGCTTGCCCTTCTTGATATCACACAATTGCCTACCATTACCTGCCTGTCCCTACCATTTTGCTCCACACGTACTGCCTACCATACCCCACCTTTGCGTGATATAATCCTGCCAGGCAATAGCAGGTTTTGTCTCAATTCCTACCTAAAAGCTACCTCAAAAATGTGATTTTCATACCAAAAAAATGCTTGTTTGCCTGCTAGTTTCTTTCCATTTTCCTACCAAAACTTTGGCTCGGGTTATTGAGATATTCACAATTGAATTTTATTATGATGTCATTATACCTATGCTCAACCCAATTATAATTTTTTTTAATTTTTAAATTTAAAATTTTGCGCTTATTTTTAACTTTAACAATGCAGTTTAAATAGATCTAGTTTAACTATTGCTTAAGTAACAGTTAGTTCACAGAAAAAATAATTGACGTAAATATATCAACCGATATTAATTGTATTCTTTAATCAATCCAGCTGTGAAATTCACTAATTTAATGAAAACATTTGCTGCAATTTTTGATCTTTTTGTTTTTTTTTTGATATCTTTTATTTTTTAATATTTTTGATCTTCTTGATATTTTTGATCTTTTTGATCTTTTTGATCTTTTTGATCTTTTTGATCTTTTTGATCTTTTTGATCTTTTTGATCTTTTTGATCTTTTTGATCTTTTTGATCTTTTTGATCTTTTTGATCTTTTTGATCTTTTTGATCTTTTTGATCTTTTTGATCTTTTTGATCTTTTTGATCTCTTTGATCTGTTTGATTAGCAAATATCATTGCTGATTTAACAACGAATAGCAAATGTTTTCATTAAATTACTGAATTTCATTACTGGACTGATTAATGCATGCAACTAATATCGGTTGCTATATTTACGTTTTTTTATTTGTTAAGCAACCGCTGTTTTGGTACTTATTCTGTGCCTTTTTTTATATTTCAAGGTTCCATATCTCTGAAACTATAGTATTTTTGTGTTTTTCTTAAAATTATCTCGTAAATCGATCATACATTAATTTCTGTGACGGTGCAGACAATCCTTCGGTTAATAGAATCAGCTTTATATGGTTTTTAAATTTTAGAAACTTGTGCCAATCATGTTAATGATCAAAATAACCGCGAAACGAGTGTGAAGAGAATAATATTATTCACTCCATTATGATGCGCTCTTTATTGTCTCATCTAAATTGATTCAATGAGCTCTAAAGCAATTCAGTAACAATAATTTTCTATCTGTATAATTTGTAGAAAATGTTTAACAAAAAAATATTTTATAATACAAAAATAAAACTAAAGTTTAAAATAGAAAAATCTAACAATAACAAATTACGCAGAATAAGTACAAAAAATAAAATAGCTTCAACAGAATAATTGAAAAATAATAATAAACGAAAAATTGTAAGCAATCATTAACCTCAGGTTTTTTTTTATTTTGGGCAATTTTTAAGTATTTTTCGTTGTTTGTGCTATAGGTGATTTTTGGCTTTTTGCTGATTCGTGTAGTTTTGTAGTTTTTTCGTAAATTTCACATAAATGTGCAAAATATGATATTTTGCAAAGCCGTCATAAAAATCAGCTTTGAATCTTACTTTCTCCGGAAAGTAACTAAAATTTCTTTTAAATTTTCTTTTTTTTTATTAATTTTCTGTAACTTTAATTAACAATCAAAAAATAGAGTTTCATTTGACTACTAGTATTATTTAAAATACAATAAAATAATATATATTGCACCTATATTATATGAATTTGTTAAGAGATGAGTCAAAATTAAAAATACAATAGAAATAACCAAATAGTGTAATTAAAGCCCACACATTTTGTCATTTTGCTGAAACACGTTTTATTTTTTTGGCGTTACCATTTTTGGTTGTTTATTGATTTTTATTGTTATAACTTTTTTAAGTATGTATTTCGTATTCTATGCATGCTGTTTGTGTCTGTTTTTAAATTTTTATTTTATTCTAAATTTTCCGGTTTACGCAAATTTGCTCATCTTTAAAATAAATTTAGTGTCTATAATTTACATAAACATTTTTAGCATTTTTTTATTGTATTTATTAATATGCGGTCTTTATTTTTTTTTTTTTTTGACAACAAGTAATATGCATAATATTTGCAGTTTTTAAATTATTTAATTTGTGTTTATTGGAATATTTTTATTTGTCGTTTATTACGATAATATTTGACTATTTTTGTATTTGAATTTTAATTTTTACCCTTGTCACCGCACATTTGTAGTACGAAGTTTAACTGGTTTCAGACATATTATTTAAAATTTTATGCTTTAATAAATTTGGAATTTTAAACGCAAAAGAGATTGAGATATATTCTATTTGAAGAAACAAATGTAATTCAACTAATTTTATTATTATTCAAAAACTCTTTTGAAAAAAGTATTATTATGCCGGAGACAAAAACGTTTTAAAAACTAAAATATGGGCGACTGACACTGAATTTTCACGATTTCACATTGAGAAAAGATCAACGCCTAAAAATGCTCTATTTCATGATAAATTCGGTGTGGAGAATTTGCAACGAAATTCGAAAAAGTAAAATGGATTCGCCGGGACCTCAAAAGTCGCGTTATTATATAAAATGACTAAAGTTGCATATATTTGGAAATACAAACGGGTTTTGCAACCATTGCTTAATGGGTGCAAAGTTATGATCAAACTTCGATATTGGCTAAAGTGGGAAACCCTTTCTGGTGCAAAGTGGGAAACGTAATAAGTGGAAAGTGAGCAATGTATCTTGTAATTTTAGTGAAAATATTGTATTATATGAAGTATTTGATTGGTTTAGCCAAGAAAAAACTTCAATATTATTAATAAAAATGGGAAATGGACTCGCCGGGATCTCAAAATGATGGAAGTTGTATATATTTCGAAATACAAAGGGGTTTTGCAATCATTGCTTAAATGATGCAAAATAATGATCAATCTGCGATATTGGCTAAAGTGGGAAACCCTTTCTGGTGCAAAGTGGGAAACGTAATAAGTGGAAAGTGAGCAATGTATCTTGTAATTTTAGTGAAAATATTGTATTATATGAACTATTTTATTGGCTTAGCCATGAAAAAACTTCAATATTCGCCACAATCCAATTAAAAGCACGTGAGATAAGATCTAAATTGCACAAGAAAGCCTAGAAGCAAACCTTTAACAAGGGCAAAAAGGAAATATCATTAAAGAAGACAAAATTGCATATTTTTCAAATGAATTGAAACCATTTGATCCGTTTGAACGATTTGAATTTGTTTGAATAATGTGTTTTTGTAAATTTTATATGAAATTCGATCGGAATTCAATCGAAAACTGGAACATGACCATATATTGCATCTATTTAATTATATTTAACTTGACCTATTTTTCGCGTTTGCAATAATTGCAGAAAAAGCTGAGTATTAACAAATGCATTGGTGTCATTTAAAAGTGTAACTGTATCAAAAACTATAGATCAAACTTAGCAAAAACGAAAAAAAAATGCTTAAAAACCTGAGCCAGACACATCGAATTACTCAACAACAACAAATGTAAAACATTTTCTATAACGACATAAAAAAGAGTAAACTAAAAAGTGAACACGCAATACTTTTGGCATTTTTTGTGTTTTATTTAATTTTTTGACAATTTGGCGCATTTTTGCAATAACAGCAGCGGCAAAAGTTTTTGCAAAGACGTGAAATGTCCAAAAATAAAAATATAGCACAAATGTGGTAATTTAAAATAAAATAATCAGAAATGATTAAGATAAAATGTTAATTTGGCCTTTTATAATTTAAGGTAACAAAATGTGTAATATTTAGAATATTTTTTATATTTGGTAAATTGAATAAATTACGGTAATGCAGTTTTTACTAATTCAATTCAAATTTTCGATCAAACTAAATTGAACTAAATTAGACAGACATATGATAATCGATTTTTTACGATCTTAAACAATTATTCGAATTAAGATCGAATGAAAACCTGTACAATTTAGTTTAGTCAGCAATTTAGTCGAACTCGCACACAACCTAAGTACCCGAGTCGAAATTGGTTAAGGTTAGCTATATTTCGCATCCCTCTCTGGCCAGAATACGATGAGGTATCCCTATTCTAATTTCAAAACCATGTAAGGCAAATTGACCTATCCCACTTTCGTGACTAAGGAATGGACGGTCTATGGACAACATAAAATCAGTTTTAGATATAATGTATTATAATAATGTATTAATTGTGTATCCTATTGACTAATTTTAATAGTAAAAAAACTGTTAATTGTATCGTATTTTTTCAGAGTATATGTGCACTAATTACAAACATTGAAATATTTTTGAAAACTAAACAATTTTTATATCAGGTATACCACGTAAAGAGATTCGATAAACGGTCATAATACCTTGAAATGATCCATTGTCAAAAATTCCATTTTTTACTTAAATTATTGAATCATGTCACCCGCCATCGATCGTCAAATAGAGTCTACAATTCAAGTTGTAGCCTCCATTCAACCCCCATTCAGATCTGTAACCTCACACTACATGCTGCGTAATTTATTCAGTCATTGATTCGTACTCTTCGACTTACCGTCTCGTTTGCCTTGGAACCGATTGCGTCCAACAGACCGGCGCCTTGTGCTGCTGCTGACTGCGCGACGATCTGTACGTAAGGTCGCCGCACTCGGACTGCCACACTTGCAGATTGCCCTCGGCCGGGTAGAACGTGTAGAGACTGTGCGTCGCGGAGGCGATGACCGGCGATCCACCGGCTGCTGCCACCAGAGCAGCAGCGGTATCGCCGTTCGCTGCGCTCAGCATGTTGCCAGTAGTCGCCGCGGCCGCCGCCGCAGACGACGAAGACATGGCGAGCGTCGCACTGGACATGGGCTGCACGAGCAGCGCCTGCGCGGCATTTGTCGGTGAAGCAACGGCCGCTGCTGGTCCGCCACCCACGACACTCGACAAGTATTTGTAGTTGAGCATGCGTCCGCTGGTTGCTGCAGCGCTGGGAACGCCGGCAACAGTGCTGGTGACGCCGTGGCCATCGTGCTTTAGATACAACGCCTGACTGGGATCGGTCATCAGCGTGTTGGAGGCGGCTGCATAACGTTGTTGCTGCGCCGACCGCGAAATAGCATCGACGGAGTGTGATCGCATGCTGGAGCCGCGCGGCACATATAGCGGCAGGCTTGCAGGGCCGGCGTGCGCATGCGTCTTGTTGACGGCCGGCGACATGGCGCGCGTCTTGGAGCGTCTATAGCCACTGCTGGCATGCTGCAACAGCTGCTGTTGTTGGTTGTGGCTGCCATTATTGCTGCTGCCGCTGTTGCCGCCGATAAAACGTTGATGGTGCGCCGTCTGATGCGCTGCTGCAGCGGAGGAGACTAACGGCTGACGCTGCTTCTGATATTGCAAACGTTGCAGCGAGGAGCCGGGAGCGCCTGCGTTGACGGCGCTTTGCAGTGGCGCCTGCATGTTGTTGTTGTTGCCATTATTGCTGCTGCTGCGCGTGAGTATGGTTGTTGGCAGCGCGTTGACGGCGCGCATTGAGGATGCGGATGTGGTTGCTATGTTTAGCTTATGGCTGTCAACAATATGTTGCTGTTGCAGCGAATTGTTAGAGCCGCGACGCTGCTGTTGTTGCTGCTGCAATTCTTTGTAGAATTTTTCAATTGTCTGTTGTTGCTGCTGACCGGAATCCGGCGTTACACGTTGACGCCTGGTAATTTGAGGCCCAATCAGTTGCCGACGCAAATCTGTTGTCGCTGCAACGGTTGCTGTGGCTGTCAGGCCGCCCGTGGCAGCAGACGACAATTGCGCCAACGTGGAGCCGCCAGTAGCAACATCGTTGTTGCCTGTTTGTCTTGTTGTGCTTGAGTTGTTGCTGTTACTATTATTGTTGTTGCCGGTTCCAGTTGCTTGATGCTCTGAATCGGTCGAAACTCGATCCGGATCACTTTCGAAACCTTCGTCCAGGGATCGTGTTGGACTGAGTATCGGTTTTGAATGTTGCTCCACTTTTGTTGTTGCCATTGTTGTTGCTGTTGCTGCGTTTTGTACTGGCATTTTTTTTTTGTTTTTGTAATTTTTATTTATTTTATGTTTTGAGCACACGGTACACTTTTGCAAGACGGCGGTTTCGAATTCGAATTCTTTGTTCTCGTTGCTATCGCTGTTGCAATCGACGCGTCGCCGGTTGCCGGTAACTTGAGCGTTACACTTGAGTCAACTGCGAGGGGTTGACTTGAGTCACCATCAATGAGGAGGCAGTGCACAAGATAGAAAATTGCACAACACACACAATGTGACACTTTTGCGAAACTTTAACGATAACTTTACGTTAACTTTGCGATGCATTTACGTAATATTTAGGCAACATTTACGATAAGTTTTCGATAAGGTTTACTTTTTTGTTGATTTTATTTTAGTTTTTTTTATTCAAGTTTTCCAAACTTTTACGATATATTAAAGATATTTTTGCGATGCAGTAATTAATGCCACTTTTATAGTATTTTTACGATACTTTATATTGTATTAAAAATTATATATTTTTGTTGTTTTTTTCTACGCTATTTCGTTACGTGTTTTCGTCACTTATCGCTATGTTGCGCTTCACTTCACACAGCAATTGGGGCTCGTATTATTTTTTATATTCCCCACTTTTTATGCATTCAATCACTTTGGCGAATTTTTCACGTCTTACTTTCCAAAGCGTCAGCTTCGTTTTTTCGCTCATTCACTTGGCACGATTTTCAGTATCTTTCGTTGCTGCGACACTCGAAGTTTCCGTTTTTACGACCGTTGCGCACGACTGTAAAATGCAGACTAAACGCGAACGAACATCTGCCGGTCACTGTTAAGCGCCGCTGTTGCCGATGTTACTGACGAGCCGCAAACGTAGACGCCGTCGAAGCTTTCGTTGTTGTTCGGCAAGTACAACTTGTTGTTATCGTTGCCGTTGTTGCTCTTGGGATGAGTTGCCGTTGTGCACCTGACTTGGCCGCAGTGTCTTAGTATGAGCTCCAAAAACTGGGCACTGCGTGAGAGCTCAGCTTTGCAATCGAGACTTGTGTGAAAAGAGCGTCGTTTAAATGGAGATGCTCAAATTTGTATATGTAGCGTGAAAGAATTTTGGCAAGAGGCATTAGAATGCAAAATATTTAAAAATGTGATTTATGATGGATATATGTTATGTGGCTCCGATTTTGGTAGAAAGTGGAGACTCTAATTCAGTCGACTCTCAACAGATACTATACGTTTGTGGAATAATCTACCTGCGTCTGTTTTTTCGACATTTTTGGTATTGATTTCATAATCATAGCCGACAAACGACACTACCACCTATGGACGAAATCATTTAAAATGAGACAAAACACACTTTGTTTACACATAATCAAGAATGGTACATATGTCCAAAGATAGACTTAAAGAGAATGGATTACCTTCTGTCACTATCAAAATCTGAACAACTTGGACGATGATTTCTGAATTGCACAGCTGACATCTGGAAAGAAGAATTGATAGATATACTACTGTTCATCAGGAGTACGAACTGGTTCACTGGCAATAATTCGTAATTAATCAAATAGGTTCTGGCAATCCATAGGAAGGGAATCATAATATACCCCTAAGTCTCCGAATGGAAGTGATTGCTGCGCCATCACAAACTCTTCATAACCAAACCTAATCTTTATGAAAGATGTACTACGTTTCATCAGAAGTGTGAACTAATTTACTGGTAATCATTCGTATTTAATAAGATAGGTCCTGGCACTTCATTGGAAAATAATCACAATGGTCACTTAGGTCTCCGATTAAATGTGATAGCTAAGTCATCACAAACCCTGCATAACCTATACTAACCTTTATGATATAACTTATGTTCTCAATTTTGTAAATAAATGTCTATTTATGGAAAGAATTGGAATACAGAATATGTATTGATTTTGATTCGGTGTGGCCAGAATATAATATAACCCACCTTTTTGATGGATAATAATATGAGTTCAGATTTCAACATTTTTATTTTTTTTTTGGAATATCTACTAAGATCCACTGCACTCAGACAGACTATTTCCACTGTACTGTGAAATCTATTCCCTACGCCCATGCCCAAGCCGGGATTCGAACACGAGACCTTCAGAATGCAAGTCCAGCGCGCTACCTCTGGACTTCTGAGGCCGATTTCAACCTACGAAGGTCTTCTATATTTTTAAAGTATTATGTTTAGCTGAGTTTATTGCGTAAGATATTTTTATGAATTTTAAAACGATATAAAGAATAGCTTCGACGTAAGAAAAACATATATTTTTTGTCAGAATTTAGGTTGGCATTAATAGATAAGAGAGATACGCACATAAGAAGTGAAATGCGAATCACTAATATGTATGTCATAGAGTCCTATCATGAACCCTTGGAGAATATTCTATTTCTTAGGAATTTTTTGTTCCCAGGTAAAATTTGTTCCCAGCAATTCCTCCGGAATTTTGTTATGAAATCGAATCCGAGTTCGAATACATTTTTACAACATTGCTTGGGTTTTGTATGTGTTTTTTATTTTTGTTATCTTTAAAATTTCAGATAATAAAATTGTAAAATAATATTTTTGATGCAAAATAGGTCAACAGATCTTTATTATTTACTGTTAACTTCACATATTTACATCTATAATTTGCAATTAGAACTGAACATATTATAAATAGTAAATTAAAGAATGTTTGTTTTAAATTAATTATTTTTCACCGATGAAAAGGTGGCGGAATTTTTTGGGCGAAATAATGGTAATTTTTCCGCTAAAAAATTGTTGAAGATACGTATTTTTTTAGGGAAACATTTTTCCCTTTACGAACATTATTCAGGATACATATTTTCCAACAAGGGTAGAAATTCTTTTTATTCATAAATTGTTATGTATTATATTAGAGATCGTTCTAAGTTCATCAGGACTGTAGCGCCAAACTATTATTAGTATTAAGGGAGAAGAATACTGAACAAAAACTCTCTCTTGGGCGAATACTACTCAATCGAGATTTGGTTTATCAAAATTGACTTAGACTTAGGCAAAGCATGGTTAACTTAGAAGATATATGCTGGACCAATCCTGGGTCCAGACCAATGAACCTATAATTAGTCTGTCAGACCTGGCCAAATCTTGTTCGAAGACTGGTGAACCGAAGAATAGCCGCTCAGAATTGGTCAGGAATTGGCCATTTTGTTAAGCCAACTTTCTCGTAGTAATATTTGGACTTACATGGTAGGTCGATATCGGATGGGTACAAGACATTCTACGAAATCGATAAGTTATCGATAATAATAAAAAAAAGATAATAATAATCAAAATTCGAATGTTTAAATAATAGTATATCTTGTTTAAAATGTTTTATCGGCCATTCCACGTCAAACCGGTCTCTTTTTAGATTTACTATTTTTGAACTTTGCAATCATGTTCTATGTTTAATAAAAAAAATGTTCTGCTCCTTAATAAATCAAAAAATTTCGTTGATATTAAACATTTTCTATTCAGTTAAATGACTGTAGCACGTGAACCATAAGTTCAATATGGGGCTTTCCACAGAAAACGTTACAAAGGTGTGATATATTAAAGTTAAACCTATTGATTCCGTTTAATGATTTTTAGAATAAAAAATACTTCTAATTTCATATTCTGTGATCAGAATTTACCAAAATTCGTGGCAAATGTGTTTTTTTCTCAATTAAAGTCAAATATTTTTTTCAAATTTATTGTAGTAGAAAATTGAGGCAATATATGAAACATAGTTTCGTTGTTTTAAATCCGAAAGAAAATTGAATAGTACAATTCGAAAGGTAATTTGTCAGCTAAAGTATGCCGCACATTGCATTGGTGATAAGTGGTTCAAAGTACTGACAATTAAACACACAGTTTTACTTTTTTAAGCGTTACCCGTCACAAAAAAAATAGTAAAAGTTATGAACTATTTTGCAAACCTACAACTGGGAAACTTTGAAAAGTAAAGATTTTTGTCGTATTTATTCATTTATTATAGTCTTTGGTCTCATAGATATTCCAGATCCTTCCAAAATATTGTAACGCCCGTCACAAATAACAAACGTCGCAAAACAAAAAAACTGGAAAATTATATATTTGTTAATATATGCACCAATAATCAATTATAATATTATTTAACCATAGAAAAAGTAGTATTCCAAAATATTCAATAAGCAAAGATAAAAATGGAAAATTCCAAACCTTACAAAAAAAAACATTAAAAATCAAAAAAAAAACGTTATTTTCGAAATGCGAAAAATATTTATGTAAGCTGCGATGGAAACGGATTACAAATGATGCAGACAGAGTAGTTATATAAAAGAATGGTAATATAATACATATTTTTTTCAAATCGAAATGTTTAGATTTCCACATAATTTATATGTCGACGGTGTGCCTTAAAATAACGAACTACTATTTCTACCACTAAAATTTGCTCCTTTTCATCAAAAAATTACAATTCATAATTTGAATATTCATGTATATTTGTATGGAATTCGTACAGTCACAGTCACGGCCGTCACAAAATGTGTAACACCCGTCACAAGTTTTGATACTTTGTTATAGAGGAGAGAACTCCAATTATTAGTGAAGTATTTGAGATAAACTTCATCTCCATAGTCCGATTAGTTTAGCTAAAATTTAAAACTTTGTGGAGTAAACTCTGTTTTTTGAAAAAGTACGTGTAACGCCCGTCACAGCATTTAACTTCAAATTTGTAGAAAGATATGGGGCCTATTGCAAAAGTTTTTTTTACATGCATAGAGGACCATAATATCTATCCTCTACATTGTGAGAAGGTTTTTAATCGTACGAATGTAACGCCCGTCATAATGGAATGCCCCATATTGAACAATTTGATCTCATTTGAAAGGTAATCAATGCTTTTTCTAATGTTGTACTCAATTTTACAACATCTAATACAAACATATTTAGAAATGATGGTCCGAAAGTTTTAAAACCGATTTGGATGGTCAGCACATAATGTTTTTATACCCTACACTAAGAGTGAAAGGGTATATTCAGTTTGGTACGCAGTTTGTAACACCCTGAAGAAAGCATTTCCGGTATGGAAAAGTATATATATTCTTGATCAGCTTGACCTCCTGAGTCGATTTTGCGATGTCCGTCTGTTCGTCTGTCTGTAGAAGTAGAAGAGCTAGAGCAATGAAACTTTAGATTTAGATTACTTATATATCTAAGCTTTCTGAACAATAAAATTGGCATGATCGATCTATTGTGACCTGAGAACCGACCACTTATGTTCAAATACCTCATATAAAATTTACATATACAGATCAATTTTACTGTATACGTGACTTTACTGTATATTGACTTCATGCTCAAATACATGAAAGTAATGGTTTCCGGCTAAACAACTTGTGGTTCCTCAAAAAAAATCGAAATTCGGTACACCTAACCATTTGTAAATATGGGTATCAAATGAATGGAAATTCTTCAGCGATCGAAAGTTTGTAGTTATTTTCAGGATTCGTATACTCTGGTGACCTATATACCAATGGAATGGAATGGTAACCACACATATGTGTAGGGTATTTATAGTCGGCTTAGACCGACTATAATTTTGATAATCCTAACTATCATAATAACACCTACTTTAAAATTTCCCATGTGTTCTAACCTTCCCAACTGGTTTAAGTTCAATATTGAATTTATGGTTCACGTGCTACAGTAGTTTAAGTAAATGCAAAATGTTGTAAATCGATGAAATATTTCAATTTATTAAGGGGAAGAACTGCCAGAATAAAAACACAATTTAGATAAAAAAAAAGTGTCAACAATTTTTTAGCACAGAAGATGTCTTTAAAATTTCAAAAAGATCGGAGCTCATAAAGTAATTTTTTGTCTTTAATGTGCTCAGTTTGACGTGGAATGGCCGGGGTACGAGGAATTTATAAAAGTCGAAGCTATAAAACTACGAGATCGACATTTTTGAAGGTCTCCGAGACATACCAGATTTGGTATATAAAGGACATTAGATCATTACACTCATATCGTAACCGAAATATTGGTTCATTCCGGCAATGTGTCCAGGTCCCAATAATTTATGATATCCCCCTAACTCATTGGACCTTATTGGATCTCAGTAGTGCACTAATAAATCAAGATGAACATCAAGCAAACAGCTATTCACTCAATAGCAAAAAAACCAATATGAAAGAATTCAGAGATAAAACTCACTCCAACAAAACACTCTAATTTTTCGTCTCTCGTTTGTAAATCTTGCTCGATTCACCTGTTCACCATAGAGACACGTCTCTCCATTTTCACTCTCTTCATTTGAGTTAATTTGTCAAACTTCACCTGACTCTCTCTATCTCTTACCTGACTCTCTCGTTCGATCTATTTAACGCTCTTCCTCGCTCACCCATGAATGAAACTCTGTTCATCTCTCAACCCGCGGCGACACCTGTTAAAGCGTTGTCTGTTTGTATGGCACGTTTTTCCGCGCTCAATGCTTTTGGCCATTATTATAGCTTTTTGCCACATTTTGTTGCACGTCGTTCATACCTTTCATTGTTTATTGCTATAGTTGTTTTTGTTGTTGTAACGTACTTTCATTGATGCCTGTTGGTACTGTTGGCTGGCGACTGACGACTACCTAAATAAAAACAGAATCAGTAAAGAAAAAAAAATAAAACTTGGCTCTAACGGCGCTCACCTGAGTTTTGTTATGTTTTCTCACATCTTGATTTTTTTTTCTTCCGTGGCGCTCTTTTGCTTCTTCTTCTCTTTGTGTTGCCTTCTCTGTTACCTTTCGGTCTTGTCCAATATGTGATCACGAGCTCGCTCACGTTGCCCTTTGATTTGATTGATTTCCGGGTGATCGGCTTTAATGTGTTTCTTCTTTTTTTTTATTAATTTTAATAATATTTCCTTTTTTATTGTTTTTCTTTCTTTTTCGTATCTCTTTGATTTGTGCAGCCTCCTGCAATTGTTAAAAGAAAAAGTGAACCTGTCTGCAATCGAGTGAAATTGTTGTCGATGCGTTGCCCCCAGTCGCAGATCGCATGGCTCGAATGCCGCGATCTTGTGCGCGGTCTCGGTCTCGTTTTGCCGCAATTTTTTAATTGAACGTTTTTTTTTTGTTATTGTTGTTAACTGGTTGGCTGGTTGGGCCGTTAGGTGGTGCGTTACTCTGAACTGATCGGAGGTTTTAAGGTTTTCGTTTTACCTAAATGAGCAGCGTAAATAATTTGAGAGTTGGCGCTGTAATTGAGGGTTTTTCATAGTCACATTTTAGTTTTAATTGCATTTTTATTATTGCTCGTAATTATTATGTTTATGCTGAAGTAATACCATTTAGTATTATTCTTGGTATTGCGTCGTACTATCTGGGGATTTGTATGAGGTAATCTTTGTTGCTAACGTCTTGTTTAGAAAATTATCTAATGTTTCAAAACTCTGATAATAATAACAGTTGAATGAAGAAAGCACCTGTTTATATTATGATTTAAATTATTTTAATTTTTGTAGTCAGTTGGTTTTATATTTTTGTTCGGAGAAATTAACAAAAAATTGTTTTTATAACGTTGGAAAATAAAAAAAAAATAAAGGATTTTTTTGAGGATTTTACAGATTTCTCATATAAAAGATAAGTGCATAAGTATTACTGAGTCTATTGAACAATAACGTTATGCAAATTTGGCTTCAATGTCAAATGTTTTTTTCTTTTTCAGAGAGCAGAACAGACTGCCTGTAATTTAGATCATTCAGTCTTAACCCGAAACGAACCATACAAATTCTTAATAATTAAGTCAAGCAATAATTACTAATAAAATAATTACTAATAACCCAAGTAAAATTGTCAAAGGGCCATAATTGGAATATGATAATTGAATATTTCCCTTGCACTTAACCGGATTAAAGCAAGGTATTTGTATGTGACATGAAAAAAACTTAAGCGAACTCGAGAAGTTGGTCACAGACCACAGCTCGTGGTCATCAGAATTACGCACTACAAAAACCATTATTTCTAAGAAAAAAAATACATTTGTGGAACATTCTGTCACATCCCAGTATGCTATTCGTTTCGAAATCGTTACGAAATCAATGCGAGAAAAAGGCGAAATCAATCGTTATCGAACACTTTCTCGTACCTTGAGCATCAAATTGGACCTACATGGTCGGTAGATATCGGGACGAAAAAATGTTTGAAATCGGAACGATATCGATGGAAAAATGATCAAAGTTCGATATTGCTTCGAAAAATATTACGATATCGAAGCGATAAATGTTTATATATCGTAGCGTGTCAATGAATTTGAATGTACGAGAAATTACAAAAATTAGAATGGATAAAGCAACGAGATCGAATTTTTTTCTCGAAGTTATTCGATAAAAATGCGAGGTATCGGACTTCTCCGAGACATGGTAAACTGGAATCTGCTTATTTTATGACATTTTTACATTAACAAATTTAAAACAAACCCCTGCAGTGTATCACGAGTTCATGGTCCATTATCCTTCTAATCTCTTAGGTGATTCACGGACCACCTCAAAGGGTACCATTAGTATTCTACTGATGTCTACTATCGATTTTCTAAATAACATTTTTTGCACCCTTTTTATACCCTACACCTATGAGGTACAGGGTATATTAATTTTGTGCATATATTGTATCGCCCCTTAGGAGGCGTGTCCGGTATGGAAAAGTATATATATTCTTGATCAGCATCACTACCCGAGTCCGTTTAGCCATGTCCGTCTGTCTGCCTGTCCGTCTTGCTGTCCGAATACAGAATAACATGAGAAATACTGATCAGAATGCGATAAAATTTCGTATTATTATATTTTAGCCAAAAGTAGGAACTGAGTTTGAAAATGACCCAAATCGGTCAACGGACACGCCCACCTCCCATACAAGTCACTTTTATATAACTCTTTAGGAACTAATAACTTGAAAAGTGTTCAAGATATAGGTATAAAATTTAAAACGTATTGTTATAATTCACCTAAAAATATGTGGTCCAAAAATGGGCGAGATACGCCCACTTTTTTTTTCATTATTTCCCGGGTTTTCATAGTGAAAATTTGATCCGTAAATTATTAAAATCAAATTTATGAAATATTAGCCTTTCAAAATTTTAAATATAGACGTTGTCCGCCCAATTATATGTTTCTATTTTCTTTTTTATTAGTTTTTTATACTTTTATATCAATTTTTTAATTTATTGGGATATATGACGTAAATTTCTGATATGTGAATAATATTATGTGGGTGGGGAGGTTCAGCATAATTAAAATCTTTGAAATTAAGGTATGCAATTAAATATCCCCATCAAAGGTGTAGGCCCTACACTGTAGGGTAATCCATAGTCGGGCTCGACCGACTATAAAAATCCGCACATTCGTTTAACCTATTTTTGGGGGCAATGGACCACCGAGGATTGTACCATTCTATTTCTCACGATGTCTATTTTATTTTCTATTTTAATCTTCGATCGGTATAAACTAATATTCACCCGTAGATGTAGTGTTATGAGCAGGGCTCGTAGTCGAACGCTCCAGCGACTTTTCGCTCGTAGTCCAACGCACTAACCAGACGAGCTACCGACGCTATTTTGATGTACTTTGCCTTCTTAATTCTTGGATGTAGTAGTCAATGGAATTAATGAAATAAACAAATTACATTTTGAAGATGTAAAGTCTCTTATTGTAAATTATAAAGCAGTATTTCTTAATGTTTATCGTTTCCTAGTTTTTTTAATTTGGATATGTTTTTAGGCTCCCTCTCATCAAAATTTGTTCCTATCATGTATTTTGAAGAATTCTGTCACGTTTTAAACCACGTTTTAAACCATGAGGTAGGTCTGTTCGCTGTGCAAAATTAATATTGCAAAAACCTGCAATTAAATCTGACTTAACATATATAAAGAGCAATTTTGAATGCATTAGTTCAAACATCCAACAATTGGAAACAAAAGGACTTGCAATAAAGGAATGTTTGGTAGTATTAGACCATGTAAAAGAGAAATCTATGGTGTAGACAAAAATTTTGAAAAACTTTTCAACCGAAATTTTTTTCCATTTTTTTGACTATTTTTGTGCCATTTTTGCCTTTATTGCATATTTTTATGCCATTTTTACTGTTTTTTTGTGCCACTTTTCATGTCATTTTTTACTAATTTTGAAAAAAAAAACTTGCCCTGATTATGAGGTATTTGAATATAAGTCAAAAATCACAATCAACCGCGCTTGCCTATTTTTAATACCAAAGGGCATTGATGTATAAGTAAACTAGTCTTAGAGTTTCATTGATCTAACGCTTCCAGTTTTACTGTAATCGTGATTTCAACAGATCTACAAACAGACTGACGGAGACATACTGCTAATTTTGACTGCGTATTAATTAACGTTTTTAGTATTCTATAGCACAGTCCTTTACATAAAAAGAAATGTCATCGAAATGTGTCTTTAAATTGTCAAGACTTATTGTAATATAATACAATTGTTTAGCGCTACAGTCCAACAAGAACTTGGACCGAGCTCTATTTTAATATACCTCTAATAAATGCTAATATTCGGATATGTTTTAAGATATTTATCGCTAAACTTGATAAATGTTGATTTAAAAAAAAAAACAGTTGGGAAGGTTAGATCACATGGGAAATTTTAAAGTAGGTGTAATTATGATAGTTAGGATTATCAAAATTAT
The DNA here is from genome assembly GCA_951804985.1 of Dryomyza anilis. NCBI lineage: Eukaryota > Metazoa > Arthropoda > Insecta > Diptera > Dryomyzidae > Dryomyza > Dryomyza anilis. The sequence goes on along the minus strand of OX638132.1, from coordinate 27,083,756 downwards.
AGTCGGTCTAAGCCGACTATAAATACCCTACACATATGTGTGGTTACCATTCAAAGTGATATATAGGTCACCAGGGTATACGAATCCTGAAAATAACTACAAACATTCAATCGCTGAAGAATTTCCATTCATTTGATACCCATATTTACAAATGGGTAGGTGTACCGAATTTCGATTTTTTTTTTGTGAACCACAAGTCTTTTCGCCGGAAAACATTATTATCATGTATTTGAGCATGATATCAATATATGTTTGACCAAAAAAGTTTACCTAAGCACGTATACATAAAAATTGATCTTTATATGTACATTTTATATGAGGTATTTGAACATAAGTGGTCGGATCATAGGTCACAATGGACCGATCTCGCCCGGAGATGCTTCCTTCTGGGTGTTACAAACGGCGTACCAAACTGAATATACCCTTTCACTCTTAGTGTAGGGTATAATTAAAAGAATAATTGCGAGAGTCAATCAATACCCGCGAATTATATAGATTTGATGTTTGTCAGATAAATTATGTTGAGTAATAAATTGTAACGACCCATTATGTGTGTAAATTATATTATCCAATATATTTAGAAAAAAATACCATAACATTAATAGTTTTTTTTTACTATCGTCGGTGGGGAATTCACGCTACCTTTCGACAGACAATGGCCAACCACCGAGAGTAAACACTGTCCATGAAAAAGCTCTCACCTCCTCCGTCCGGATTCGGAATTAATTTTTTGAGTACAAATATAAAACTTAGAGTACAAATATAAGACGCACACCCAGATAAAATTACCTCAAATCCCATTAAAATTGGTCAATAGGACAATTATTGATTTAATAGTATACAAAAAATAAATCATTTCATATAAACTGAATGGCAATGTCATGGTATTTTTTTATTAAATGGTATTTTCCGATTAAAATAATAATTTATCCTATTGACTATTTTTAATAGTAAAAAACTATTATTTATATAGTATTTTTTTCTGGTGCACAGCTCTTCTTTTAAGTTTTTACGAAAATATTTATTTTTTTGTATACTATGAAAACCATAACTGTATTTTGTTGAGTATTCGATTGTTCATTTAATATTTACTTTGCAGCATTTTCTGTGAATCATTCTAATTCCAATACATATTCATATTCCAATTAGTTTACATATCACGTTTTATAAAACTCAACTTTTTTCTTTTCATACCCAAAAAAAGATCTCGATTTTTAATCTCGTCTCGAAGTTCAGTTTTTTAGTTTTCCTCGAATTACGAGATCTCTATTTATTTTGTCTCGTCCATCGTTATGAATTTTATCAAAATAAAAAAAAAATAAAAATTTTCGAAAACGAAACTTTTCAACCTTCCTGCTTCACATTTATCGTGATGCAGTCATTCCATTTTTATCAATTAACAACGTATATTCTTATTATACGCGCTATCGATGCGTAACGCTGCTCCTCCCAAGCGTCTGTCTCAATCGAATCTTTTTCAATCAAACGTCAATAGAAAATAGACTCACTTTCTTCTTATTTTTTCTATACTTTACATTAAATCGTTAACCAAGTTGTTGTTATTATTATCAACATTGTAGATAATTTCACTTGATGATGCGTAAATAGAAAATTCTACAAAAGCGGTTTTATTAGTCGCAGTCAAACGCACAGTCAATATATAGGAAACCTGCTGCCATGTCGACAGCATGACCAACGAAGTGCGTCCGAGAATTGCGTTAAGAACAACGTTAAGACGCGTGCCATATATAAAAAAGAAATAAAAATACACTGAGAAAAAATTGTTGGTCATGGATTAAATGGTAATAAAAATAGTATTTTGTAGTATTCCATTGAATTTACCGATAAAAAATAATTTATGCTAACAAATTAGTTCGTCATGTATAAAGTAAAATTCACCCGAAGATGATAGTGTTATATGTGATATTTGAGGTCGCATTCGACCAATTATGCCCATTTTCAATATCAGACAGAGCTGATGTATAAGTAATTAAACTTCAAAGTTTCGTTGATCTAGCTCTTCTAGTTTTCCTGTAATCGCGGTTTCAACACACATACAGACGGTTATCTAAATCAACTCAGCAGATAACGCTAATCAAGAAAATACTTTTGATACCGGATAAGCCTCCTTCTGGATGGCATGACATAATGGAACATAATAAATTCTTTCACTTATAGTGTAGAGTACAAAGGATATTCATATGCTCTTTTGAGTGTATCAGCTGCAAAAACATCGTTAATTACTGGCAATCTCTCATCTAGTGAATATTGATATCACGATACCACACTGATTGAAATACCACTTAGATTTTATAGTACGAAATTATTGTAATGAAATAGTAATAATATGGCACAACTGTTCATTGTATATCGCGGTTGTAGAACTAAAAGTCACCAACAACATTTTCAAAATGCCAATTATTCATTTACAAAAATTTGTATATATCTGTCAATTTCTGAACGATGAGCTCAATATTTGCACTAAATGATAAGAAAATGTGAATCTATATAAATTGTGAATCTATATAAATTGTGAATCTATACTAATTATAGTATTTCAACTATAAAAATATATCAACAACTTTTTATAATAAAAACCAACAAACACGAAATTTCAGATTTTCATAAAAATGTATTTGGTAACTTTTAGTTCTACAACGACGATATATGAACTAGAGATGGCCGCGTGCCTGTTTTTGATGGCACGGACACTCAGACTAAATTTACACGCACGCACGAGAAGCACGATAAAGCACGGGATTTAAAAAGACACGAAGAAACCCGAAAAAACATGAAAAAACAGACGAAACGTAAAAAATAATACCGGAACCGTTTAGATTTTTGGAACTGGAATCGTTATTAAAAATGTGTGGAACCGGAACTGAAATCGGAACCCATATATTTTTTTTCTGGTTGGAATCGGAACCGCTATTTTAGAAAACAGGGAACCAGAACTGAAACAGATATTATAGTCCCTGTCAGGGAACGCAAAGAACCGGAATCGAAACCGTTATTAAAAACTGTATTGAACCGGAATCGAAACCCATTTAATTTTTTGATTTGAACCGGAAACACAATTTTAAAAATCTTGGAACCCGAACCGTAACCGATATTCCAAAGGGTTTTAGTACCTGTAAACAATAAAATTTTTTTAATATCTGAAGCTGAAAGTAAGTTTTTTTATACCCTACACTAAGAGTGAAAGGGCATATTCAATTTGGTACGCCGTTTGTAACACCCAGAAGGAAGCATCTCCGGTATGGAAAAGTATATATATTCTTGATCAGCATGACCTCATGAGTCGATTTAGCGACGTCCGTCTATCCGTCTGTCTGTCTGTTGAAATCCCTACTACTTATGCCCGTAACTTCAACGAATAGATATCTACTGGTGCTTAGTTATCTATCGTGTAAGCAAAATTTCGTAACTTCAACGCATAGTTAAGGAGTAAAAACACCGGATAGGTAAGAGATATCTGTTCGGTACGAACACCAATAGATATCTACTCGTTGAAGTTACGGGCATTAAACAATTGAAGAGATAAATGAAACTCATAGTTTAGATTACTTGTATACCTACGCTGTATGTGCGAAAAAATTAGGCATATCGGTCCATTGTGACCTGTGATCTGACCATTTATATTCAAATAACTCATATAAAATTTACATCCATAGTTCAGTTTTACTGTATACGTGCTTAGGTAAACTTTTTTTGTCAAATATATATTGACTTCATGCTCAAATACATGGAAATAATGTTTTCCCGGGAAACGACTTGTGGTTCCCAAAAAAATCGAAATTCGGTACACCTATCCATTTGTAAATATGGGTATCAAATGAATGGAAATACTTCAGCGATTGAAAGTTTGTAGTTATTTTCAGGATTTGTATACCCTGGTGACCTATATACCACTTTGAATGGTAACCACACATATGTGTAGGGTATTTATAGTCGGCTTAGATCGACTATAATTTTGATAATCCTAACTAATAACACTAAATTTAAAATTTCCCATGTAATCTAACCTTCCCAACTGGTTTTTAATTGGGGTAGAAACTATAAACAAAAATGTTTAATGGGCGCGTGTCTAATTTTGGAGGCACGGACACGCACGACAAGAACTAGCATGCACGTAAATTTGCACGCACGAACTCAGATTTTCGGGACATTAAATAATATTATATTAGCGATTATGAAGAAGCGACGTATCTGAGTGTTTGAGCATTGCGAAGTGAGCGCAATTCTCAATCAAGATCGTCTAACGTACAGATCACCCGAATTGATGACGCTTTGAAATTCGTCCGAGCGGTTGACCTTTCGAAGTGGCTCTGTGCATCCAGAAAAAAATACTACATAAATAATAGTTTTTTTAATATTAAAAATAGTCAATAAAATAAATTATTATTTTAATCGAAAAATACCATTAAATACTAGAAAATACCATGACATTGCCATTGAGTTATGAAAAGATTTATTTTTTGTATACTATTAAATCAATAATTGTTTTATTGACCAATTTTAATGGTATTTGAGGAAATTTTTTTCTGGGTGTGCCCGGAAGCTACTCTCAGAAAGAGGTTTGTGCATTGACTTTGGGCCCTATCACTATATAATAATAACATCAATAAAAACAATAGTAAATCCACGGATAATACCCGATGGCTACGATAACAACCCAGGCAAACGTTTTAAGGACCACGATTTACGGATTGGCATATGTAATATCTGGACCTTTTATGGGGTCCGGATATATTCTCAAGAAATACAAGGTTGGTATCACTATAATCCATGAAATGCTTGTACTGGACAGGGCTGGTCCATACAAGCAACCAGATTTAGAATCTAGTTTTACGCCCGTAGACGAAAGACTTGCAACCATTCGCATCAAGGCTAAATACTTCCACATCAGTCATATGTGTGTGCATGCTCGGACGAATTAGAAGGATGACTATAAATCCGAACTGGGAATATAAAGTATCTTTCATGCTATACGACAACACTTCCGATAACTGAATGAGACTATTCGACTGAGCCTATTTGCTTAGGTTCGGAATGAGGCTATTCGATGGTAGTTGTAGCACTAGATTCAAACTTGTCAATATCCACAAAATGATATGGTTGTCACTTGATCAAAAATCACAAAACCGAGACATAGCTAAAGATCGTAGCCAACACTTGTAAATATGAGAACGCAAAACTAGTTGTATATATATATATATATATATATATATATATATATATATATATATATATATATATATATATATATATATATATTAATGGAAATGGTAGGAACTAAACTTGATGATAAAGTTTAATTCAACACCGCTCGTAACGAGGTCAGAACAATGATTGCATGGCCAAAAAAAAGAACAAAGCCATAGGTACTGCCGGCCTGCCTGATGAGTTAACTAGGAGCAGAGTCAAAGAGCAAATAGATGACTGCATGAGCTCTTAGCTGAATATGGTTGGATGAAAGCATGTCAACTGATTACAAGTATTATCTACCCATTTCTATACGAGCTACTTAAGCGTCGATAGCTCGTCCGGTTAGTGCGTTGGACTAGAAGCGAAAAGTCGTTGGTGTGTTCGACTACGAGCCGAAAGGTTCCCGGTTCGATCCCCAGCGACTGCCAACATCTTTTTCATAGAAAACATTTTTTTTATGTGACGCTACCTCTCGTCAGTAAATGGCAAACCTACGAGAGTAAAACATTGCCTGTGAGAAGCTCTCACCCCGCCGTTCGGATTCGGCATTAAACTGTAGGTCCCACCACTTTGAGTACAAGTAACACTCTGATTGTACCTTATACAATCAGATCATTGGCCAGATTTTCAGATAGAGGCAAATTCTGATAAACACACACGAAAAAAACAGATCGACATCCACTATAAACATCCACTATCGACATCCACTACGACGTTATCTCTCGGCAGTCAATGTAAAATCTACAAGAAAAACTTTGCTTATGAAAAGCTCTGACCCTGCCGTTCGGATTCGGCTTAACTGTAGGTCCCACTACGTTGAGTACAAATATAAAACGCACAGCTCAAAAGGTGGTAGCGCTCGGTCTAAGTTCTTCAGGACTGTACAGTCAAACTATTATCTATTTTGGATTTAGCATGAACACTAAAACGATGTCAGTCTGGAAATTAAACTAAGAGTCTCTTTTGCCAATAAAGACACTGATTCAAATCTCGTCAGACAGAAATTACGCTCTTCAAGTCACGCAGAACAATTTAAACTATATTTAAATAAGAGGTCATATCTAACATATCTATTTTTTAATATTTTTAAAAATATCAGTGCATATGTACATCCTCACTTGCCAGTCAGCACTGCGGAAATGTTAACGACTGGTTGTCGATACAATAAAAATGTTACATTCGAAACATATATTATGGCCATTATTTTCATGATTGTTGTTAGTATTATTATTATTATTAACTTTTTTATTACTAAATTATTAAATAAAGCCAAAAGCGGAAAAATCATCATCACAAAGACATGAGGTAAGCACATGCGGTGCACTAACAGACAGACAGACAGATGGCTATGTGTTTGGTTGGCATGTTAAACGTATGAAGAAATAGACGGTGAGTCGACAAGCAGACATTCGTTTAAAGTATGAAATAAATGTAGATAAAAATGTAGAAAATGTTTCTTGCCACGCTTCCTACACATGCTGCCGCATTTGTGGTTTTTGTTGTAATATTTGTAATTTTCGTAGTTGCTGTTGCGAGTTGCCTGTTGCCAGCAAAGCGTTAGTTAACTTGGCGTAAAGGCTCTGATATCAGGAATCCGTTAAGGCGTGCGTGTGGCGGCACTACAGACGTTAGTCGACACAGAATCAGTCACTTAATTATTGACATCAGCGTTAAGTAGCCTAGCGTAATGTAACGTAACGTAACGTAAAGTAAAACAGCGTAACGATGACAACATCACTAACAGCATCTCTTGGTCCAAACACCGTATGATGATACTTCGTGCAGCAAATGCGTTATACTTCGGGCGCATTCTGGAATACGATCAGTGTTCACACTTTTCGCCAATGCAAAAGGAGCAGATTTGAACATTTTGGTGGAGTATAAATGAGTAAAAGGGAGTAGAATTGAAAATATTTGAAAATGGAGTAGATTTAATGTAAAAGCAGTAGAAAATTAAATATAATAGTAAATTTGATGGAAAGGTAGTAGAAATATGCATTAGTATATTAGTTTCAAATAAATTTATAGATAAGTATGTTAATTTTAATATTTTTATTCATTCCTGATTTTATGGATTTTCTGTTGATGTAAAAGGTTTTTCAATAAGAGCGCTACAAAAGTTTTTTTCGAGGGTTTTTCAACAGGGACGCTACAAAAGTAGAGCGCTCTTTTGACATTTCTCTTCAGTAAGGTTTGCCATTTCATGATGGAAAGATATACGAGCCAACAACGAGTCCAAATTATTAAAATTTACTACCGAAATTTGAATTCGTATATCTTTCCATCATGAAAGAAATATGGCGTCGTTTGCTATCCCTGTCGGTCTACTTTTGTAGCGTCCCTGTTAAAAAAAACCCTTTATATAGGGTGGTCTATTCTAGAGTTGGGGTGTACCAGGAACAGCCAATGAAATACATGGTGTTTTCAAAATTTCATTTATAAAATTTAATACAAACGTATATTTAATTATAACATCTACATTTTAAAGACCATGGCAAAAATATTAAATTTATTTTACAGATAATTGATTATAATTATTATTTAAATTATAATATTGACAAATCATTTGATTCGCATGAAATTGTTATAATCATATTAAAAAAATGTAACAATTTTTACAAAAGGGAGTAGATTTCAGTAAAAGGAAGTAGAATATTATGAGAAAGGAGTAGAAAATGTTACTACCGGAGTAGATGAGTAGATTTTACAAATCCAAATGAAATGGAGTAGATCTACTCCGATCGGAGTAGAATAAGAACACTGAATACGATTTTAGGAAGAACTGTGTGGCAATAATAAATTAAAAGGCTCGACTATACGGGAGAATGTTTAGCACACAAAAACTTACCACACAAAAACTCACCACACTAAAATTCACCAAATTAAAACTAACCACACTAAAATTCACCGCACTAAAACTCACTGCACTAAAAATTCACCATACTAAAATTCACCATACTAAAATTCACCACACTAAAACTCACCACACCAAAACTTCTGGTAAAAACTCTACGGAGGAGAATTCTACGAGAAAGAATTTTACCGTGAAGAGTTCTACGGGAAAGCGTTCTACGGGGAAGATATAAATAATAAAAATGTTCTTTATATTAATAAAATCACTCAATATTCTTGCATTCACAAAATCTTGGCAGTAGTCGTGCACGGGTCCAGCTGGTAATTAATATTACTATGTTACTATGTTTTAATGACGTTTAAAAAATATTGCTTTAAAAAAAAATAAAATCAATTTTAATCCAATTTATAAAAATTGATTTTGTTTTAAAGTATAGAAGAACATCCTTCAAAAAACATCCTTTAATTTTCAATTAATAGAAAGACAAATGCATTTAGTTTTAAATATAAATGAGAATTGTTCTGCTTTCGTCTGCCAATTTAATTTAATTGAGTTTTATTTGAGGTATTTGCTGTATTGATTAAACAGCTAAAATTATCTGCTCTAATAGCATAACAAAATTTGCTTAAACAGAAAACTATTATTTGCTGTTTCAGCAAAATCCGCCGCTTTCCTCTTTTCAGCAAACTTTTTGCTACTGTTACATACTTTTTATTTTGAGTGTAAAGAGTTATATAAAAGTGACTGGTATGCACACACAGAAATAATTGCAGTTGTTTCAACGCATGTTCGTTTGCATCTACCAAATGTAGTTTGTCTTCACTGAAAATTATTTGTAGAAAACTTATTTTTTAAAGCGTAACCAACTATTAGTTAAATCAACTCTGACATTGATTGGGAAAACCAACTCTTAATCCATTTACAATTTTTTTACATTGCTACGATAACTAAATTTAAAATGACACAGAACCAATATTAGTTGGTTCAAGAGATAGATGGTTTATTGACTAAATGATATAATATTTGGTTGTAACAACCAATATTTATTTGAAAGGTCTGTTAGTTTTTACTGTTCGCTTTTTTATTCCCAAATATATTATTTTCAACAAGAGACAGTCTATTCTGCAAAGTTCTTGTTATTTGTTTTCCATATGTTGCATTTCTATATGCAGCTGACTTCGTGTAAATTGGCTGATTTCGTGTCCTTAAATTGCTACCACAACAAAACAATCCCCGATTAATTGGTTGTGTCAATTATCCCAAGTAGGAATTACCGACCGGCACAAGACTGACACAGGCTTGTACCAATGCAACACTGTTATCCAGCCTCGTTCCAAGACTGTGTCTAGACTGGAATTATAACTAGTTCAGATTTGTATCAAGGCTTGTGTCCCAGGCTAAGACCAAGGCTTGATCTCCAGGCTTGTACCAAGGCCTGTGCATCAGGCTTGAAACAAGACATATGCCTCAGACTTGCGACAATATTTGTAATACGCCTGAAGCTTCAGGCTATTGGACATAATTTGTCATGGGCATTGCATTTATTCTTCACGTCTTTACACTTGAGAGTCGAGTCTGTAGATAACAGTAAAACATACGTTAATTTGAAGACTTATTGTTCAGAGAACTCCAAAGAGCTAGTTTATCAAATTTATGTTTTGACTTTTTAAAAATCGACATTCATTTTTTTTTTTCTTCATCAGATAGCTGTTCTTTAACATGGAAACAACACAAAAATCTCACCATAGTAAACATTAATGTACTCAAGTCAAAGTCGGTAGACATGCTTTTCTGGACATATGACGAAAACTTGTCGAGACGAAATTTTAAATTTTCTTTAGCATATGGCGGATTGGATAATTTGAATAAAGATTGTTTCACCCTTGTGTCAATCTTGGTATACCGAGGCCTGTGTAGAGTCTGAAAGAGAAAATTGCCAGGTTTGTGTCTAACAAAAACTTACAACACCTGTTCGGATTTTAGGAATGGAAAATGTGCCAGCCCTGTGTCTAGCTTGATATATCAAGGCCTGCGTGGAGTCTGTGAATAACGATTGTGCAAGCCTTGTGTTTAGCCTGATATATCAAGGCCTGTGTGGAGTCTGTGAGTAACGATTGTGTCAGGCTTGTGTCTAATCTAAAAAGGCCTGTGTAAAGCGTGAGAGGAACGATTGTCCCAGGCTTCTGTCTAATCTAAACTAACGAGGCTTCTTTTAAATCAGGGAATGACAAATGTGCTAGGCTTGTGTCTAGCTTGATATTTCAAGGCTTGAGCGGAGTCTATGAGTGACGATTGTGCCAGGCGTGTATCTAACCTAAACTGACAAGGCCTGTTACTCCCTGTGGGAGTAACGAGTCTGTCTAATCTAAACAACGAGGCTTGTTTGAAATCTGGGAATGGCAAATGTGCCAAGCTTAAGTCTAGCTTGATATATCAAAGCCTGTGTAGAGTCTGTGAATAACGATTGTGCAAGCCTTGTGTCTGGCCCGATATACCAAGTCTTGGTAGTCAAGCCTGTAACAAGCCTGGCACTTTTGTTGCAGCCTGGAAATGTCTACCTGGGTTGTATGTACTGATATGTGATATTGCCACAACTGAATCAGCCGAATGTTGACAGAACTAAATATAATGGTTGGCAAATAATACGGTTGCCTCAACTGATTCGTTCTCTGGGTGTGGGAAGTGAGCATTTCCGTCGACTGAGTTGGCTCATTTTCGAACTCAGTTCCTACTTTTCACTAAAACATAACGAAACCAAATTTCATCGCATTTTGACCAGTATTTCTCAAGTTTTTGTGAATCTGACAGCAAGACAGACGGCCATGGCTAAACGGACTCGGGTAGTGATGCTGATTAAGAATAAATATACTTTTCCATATCGGCCATGCCTCCTAAGGGAGGGAACAATATATGCCTCTGTACCTCGTAGGTGTAGGTTAGTTAATCAAAATATTGATTAATCAGAATTCTGACTAATTGAAAATGAAACAATTTTATTTAATAACATTTGAACATTAATAGGGTGAAAATTTATTTTTAAAATACCTAATTAAAAAATAAAGGGAGTGTTTTAAATGTTCAAAAACCATATAGTAAAGTATTTTGAATTTATTACGCGACACAAAAGTTGATTAAACAGTTATGCTGATTAATCAATCACAATTTTGATAAAAAATCTGAATCTTAATGTTCTGATTCTGAAATCCAATGTTCTGACTTATCGAAAATCTTGATTAATCAATTAATGAGAAATTGATTAATCAAACAATTTGATTAATCGAACAATCGCACAGACCTACGGTAGGGTATAAAAAATTTTACGAAAATAAAATAATATCATTACCGTGGAAACAAAACGGTCGTCCACAAAAATCGTCGCCAACTTTTATAACAAAAATTTGTACAAAGTGACAACAACAGTTGTTATAAGAAAAAAAAACTTGGTGTTTGTAAGCGTAGGAGAAGAAAAGAGTTAAACTAAGTGGAGGCCTACGAGAAACCACAAAAACAAAGCATGTTTTTTTATTTTCGACAAGCTGTCAAAAAGTTGTTAACTTAATTTAGAGCGCAATTTATGATTTTATACAATAAACTGTTTTTAGTTTCATTAGGTATTTTTTTAATAGTCATTGAAGGTTGCACTTGAGATAAAGAAGATGCTTCCCAGGCCACTGGCGTTCACGTATGACGTAATAGAACGGAAAATTCTACTCGATGTTCGGGTCACCGCAATTGGCCCGCACCGATGTCGGCTGTCAGCTGATAACAAAAACTCAGACTAGGTAAAATGTTTTTGCAAATATTATTTATTTACTGTATATATTTCCCAGCCAATAAAGGCAGGCAACAGGCCAACAATTTTTGGTCGCAATGTTGTCACCGTGAAATTGTTTTTAATAGTGATTTTCGAAATGTTGCTACTGCTGCTTTTGTTTGCTGCAATATTTTGCAATTTTCATTATGATCAAGTTGTTGCTGTTTGTGTTGATGTTTTAGATGGTGGCAAAGATTTTGGCCGCATTAGCTTTATTTGGGCTGGTGGCCGTTTATGTCGATGTTGCATTTGGCCATTTGTACTTTTGTTGCTGCTACAATTCCAGTGGCAATTGTGGAAGTGACAACATTGTTGCCGACTCTTTTTGGGCCGTCTACGCAGTTAATTTGAGAAAATACATTGCAATTTTTGCCGTTGCCAACAATTAAGAAAACAACAGTAATCACACAAATGTTGCCAATATTAACGTTTCGCGTGCATTATTTCGATCAGACACTTGGACATAATTATTTTAATTAAAACAAAATTCAAAATACTTTATTTTTGAAATTCACACTCAGGCAAAATAATGTGTTAAAATTAATAAATTTAGGCAAAATTGTTTTACGTCAAAGACATTTTTTCTCTGAGGTAAGGAAATATTTTTCAATGACTTAATGACATTTTCCACAAAATATGAAAATATTAACTGCATTTATTTATAGAATTTCATAATTTAGGATATTTTTGTAGTTTTAGGTAATGTGAACTAATGTGCATTTGCTTTTGTTTTATGTTTCTATTTATATTTTTGCTTTTGTTTTTATATTTGGATTTTTTTTGTGTTTTTGTGATTTTATTTTTGTGTTTTTGCTTTTGTTCTGCTTATGTGTTTTTGCTTTTTGTTTTTGATTTTTTTTGTTGTTTTTGATTTTTTTTGTTGTTTTTCTGTTTTGTGTTTGAGTTTTCTTTTGTTTTTGTGTTTTTGAATTTTCAAGAAATAAGAGAAGAATTTTCAGAAATATGCCATTTAAATTTAAAATGCATCAATTATAATTTAAAAATTTCATCTGAAAATCAAAAGATATCTATTGTAATTTAGAAATTCCATTTCAAATTCAAAACAAACCAATTGTAATTCATACCTTTTCATTTACAATTCAGAAAATTTAAATTGAAGTTCATCACATTCCATTTGGAATTCAGAATATTTTCAACTTATATTATTATTCATTTTTATCATTATTTTTGAATTTATTCATATATTTCTAATTAGACATCTACACAAATGCATTTGAATCCCACGTCAAGTGACTCAAGACATGTACTGTCGCCGACTCTATGCTTGAAAATCAAATGTAAGTGTTGCTCTCAACAAAAAAGCACACGTAGTGTCAAAACAAAACACAAACAAGACGTAGTTGTAGTGAAGTGGTCTATAATGTTGTGCAATAAAATTCAAATACTGAAATGAACTGTTTATGACAATGAGTAGTTAGTGCATTTTACATATTTTTTTATCATTCTTACTCTAAGGAATTTCATTAATATTGAAATATACAAAAATTCAAAAGGTATAAGTAAATCATATAATATTTTATATTAAGTTTTTTATTTATCGAACAAAACTGTTTTCATTATTTAAATTTTTGTTGTTTTTAATGTTTTTCTCACTCGTTACTCGTTGCGCTCACTCACTGCACTGTACTGTTGCATTTTCAGTGACAATAGTATCATTTGGTTTTGTTTTTAAATCAAATCCAATGAAACAAATACTGCAGTGAAGTGAAGTCGATGAAGAGACTTCACTCTAATACTGTAGACTGCCATTGCAATACTCAATAATGTAGAGTGCAGTAGTGCATATTTTGCAGAGGTAACTGTAATTACATTTGTATAGATGTCAATGAAATGAAACTTACAGGGACTAAAACCATTTGGTTCCGGTTTGGTTTCCAAGATTTTTTAAAATTGTGGTTCCGGTTCCGATTCCGGTTCCAATCAAAAAATTAAATGGGTTTCGATTCCATACATTTTTTAATAACGGTTCCGATTCCAGTTCTTTGCGTTCCGTGATAGGGAATATAATATCTGTTCCGGTTCTGGTTCTGGTTCCGAGATTTTTAAAATAGCAGTTCCGATTCCATCCAGGAAAAAAATTTATGGATTCCGATTTCAGATCCGGTTTCACACGGTACCGGTATTATTTTTCACGTTTCGCCTGATTTTTCATATTTTTCCGTGCTTTGTGGAGTTTTTCCGAGTTTCTTCGTGTCTTTTTAAATCCCGTGCTTTATCGTGCATCTCGTTCAAAACTGAAATTAGAACTATTTTTCGTTATTAGTAGGCTTATATTTCAGAAATAGTATGTGTTGGAGAATTTAGTTGTTTAGAGTCCCCAGCTCATTTGCAAAGACGAACATTTTCTCCAAAGATATTATGATAATTTTCTGAAGTCTTCTTCTGGACCTAGCTCCTTAAAAGAAGAAAACCATTAAAAATAGTGGTTAATCGTTAAGATACACATTTTAAATGTTCGGTGTAAATCATTCTTAGGATGTTCCCTATAATCGCTCCCTAGACAATAGAAACGTATAGGGTTTTTTTAACAGGGACGCTACAAAAGTAGAGCGACAGGGACAGCAAACGACGCCATATTTCTTGCCGCTCTTTTGACATTTCTCCTCAGTAAGGTATGTCATTTCATAAAGGAAAGATATACGAATTCAAATTTCGGTAGTAAATTTTAATAATTTCGACTCGTTATTGGCTCTTGAAAAGAACGTTTGTAGCGCTCTTATTGAAAAGCCCTTTACAAAGTACCATTTCGCTAAAAAAAATGACGAACCTTATTGGTTATCCTTTGTACTCTTTCGCCGCGGTAGCTCAGTGGTTAGTGCGTTGGACTGCGAGCTGAAAGGTCCCCGGTTCAAGCCTGGACTGGGGCTAACAACATCTTTTCATAGAAACATTTTTCTATACCGCGCTACCTTTCGGCAGTAAATGGCAAACCTCCGAGAGTAAAAACATTGCCTATGAAAAGCTCTCACCCGCCGTTCGGATTCGGCAATAAACTGTAGGTCCCACCACTTTGAGTACAAATATAACACGCACAGCTCAAAATGGTGAGAGAGCTCGGCCGAAGTTCTATATAGGACTGTAGCGCCAAACTATTATTATTATTATTGTACTCTTTCGGAGCCCATATCGCCTAACGTGTAGGGGTATAAGAATATACCACACTTTTTATCAGTAGACCATATAGAAGCACAAAATAAAAATAAAATCGGAGTTCAATTAAAAAAAGTTTTTAATAAGAAATAGAGAAAAATTGAAAAATATCTTTGAAATTGAACGTAAATGAGGATATCTTGAGAAAAGGATATGGTAGGATTTTGTTTCAAACGGATTTTTAAACTAGAAATGATGATGAATATAACCCTATTGAATATAACCCCATATGATTGCTTCTAGATCACCTTGCGTAAAGACTGTCATGGGAATTTAGACATTTTTAAATTATCATAATAAAGAAAATAGAAATCATGCATAGATCATTCTCTATAACAAATAAGAAGTATGTTGTATCCAATCCTCGCCACATACTTTGAGTAGTCTTTGCTCATTTCCCTCCAATAGATGGTGCTGTGCTTCGCTAGAGATGATCGCGTTCTCATAACAAATCTACGTATCATAATTATTATTCGCAAAGATTGCAGTTTCATAACGTGTCAAACTGATAGCATCGACAGCGCGGTCTCAGTCGCTGTTGTCGTTGTAATAGTAGTAGATGTGGCCACGCTCGATTCGTGGTTATTAAGCATGAAATATGTTATTTTCTGCGCTAATCTAAGCGATTAGATTAGCAGCCAGCGTCGAATAGAATTGGAAATATAGACGGCTTTCAATGAGGAGTCAATAGAATTAAAATCAAGAAAAGCAGATGGATGTAAAGAGCAAACAAGACGAAAATGAGTAAAGAAAAGAACAACTTCTAATGCAAGAGTTTCCCTTAAATGCTGTCTGTGTGCCGCACATTTTGCAAATGCCCACTGCACCCAACCACCTAAACGCCCAACCAACCATTCCCTGGCGGCGATGTTGATGGAGGTCTGACGAAAGTGAGGCTTTCAGAAGAATCTTTTGTTATTTTCCTTTCATTTGGTACATAACTTATATTTAGACTAGAACAAATACATGGAAGTGTAGAACACTGAAATAAATTATATCTTTATTCATGAATAAATTTACCCAAATAATATATATATATATCTTCTATATCTATTTATATATACATATAAAAATGAAATGTACTGTGTGTGCAAAGCACAACGAGAGAACGAATCGACGGATTTGCCTGATTCTTTCTGTATTCGGAAAAACCCAAATGAAAAGCCAGGAAATCGGGAAATACGTAAGCGCACACTACGAAGAGATTTTTTTGAAATTCCTCCTAAGGTACAAAAATGGGCGTGGCAAAACTGAACCTTTAATACAAAATATCAGTGTACTTAAGATTGCCAGAGTTAGGAAATTCGGTATAGTGCTGTATATTGTTGTTGTGTATCTTTTATCTAAATGTGTGCAAATGATTTGACAAAGGGGCGTAGCACCTACCATATAAACTTTCAAAATGGTATAAATCGTGCCTTTTAAGGGTAGAGTTTTTAAATGGAAAAAAAGCTTTATATATAAAACTCCATTCGTCATGTGGAATGTGGGCGGGATTGGAAAAAAGGGGCATACACCTGGTATATAACTAAAACTATAAAAATGCTATAACTCCAGACCTTCTTAGAGAAGAGTTGTAAAAACAAATTGTCTTATTAAAAATTGTAATAGGGACGTAGAATGTGGTCGGGATTGGAAAAAGGGTCATGGTAATATGTTTAATGTGGGCGCGGAAAATAGCGACGTAGGCATGTACTAAAAAGTGAAGAAGGAGCATAACTGTAATAATAATAATAGTTTGGCGCTACAGTCCTGTATAGAACTTCGGCCGAGCTCTCTCACCATTTTGAGCTGTGCGTGTTGTATTTGTACTCAAAGTGGTGGGACCTACAGTTTATTGCCGAATCCGAACGGCGGGTGAGAGCTTTTTCATAGGAAATGGTTTTTACTCTCGTAGGTTTGCCATTTACTGACGAGAGCGCGGTATAGAAAAATGTTTCTATGAAAAGATGTTGTTAGCCCCAATCCAGGCTTGAACCGGGGACCTTTCGGCTCTCCACTGAGCTACCGCGGAGCATAACTGTATCCACACTTAAAAAAAAATATATAATTTTGCAATTGAAAAAATTTATAACGAACGAAGCTGTGCCAGGTTCAGCTGGTAGTTTGACGTTCGTATATCGTCCGATATATGCGTGTGGGTCAAAAAGTTCCTGAAAACTAAAATAGATGACGTTATATCTGGAACATTTTTCTTGTCAAAAAGTATCTGTTAAACGAACGCACCAAATTTTTCAGACAGATCTGTCAAATAGTTTTATTATGTCAGCTATTTAAACAGACTCGCATACACAGAAAAAAAAATTACATCATATTGATGAATTTCATTCTTCAATCCATGATTCATTGTATTGTAAAACCATTCATAATATTAATGACTAACGCCATTATTGTTATGAATGCGTTAGTCATTAATAATAAATATAAAGAACGCTTGGTAACTGTCGAAAAAGTTTTCTTCAATATGATGAACTGAAACGTGTTTATGTTTCATCATATTAATGAACCAAAATACAACATATATGTTCATCATATTGAAGAACGCTCTTCATTAAACCAAATTTCTATCAAAATATTAATTTTTTCGTTCATTTTCATGTAGTTCTTGTGTGTTATTTCTTATATATTGCTTGCTCGACATGCATAAATTAGTAAATGTTTTATAATATATTTATTATAATTACAACTTTTTATTAATAAAAAATTATATTTATATAAAATATATTTTTGAAAAAAAAAATTGTCGAATATTTTTTTTGTCCGAAAAATTTTTTTTTGTTTAATTCTTTTTAAAATTTTTACTTTTTTTTCGAATTATTTTATAAATTTTTTTTTTTTTTTCTGAAAAAATATTATGAACAAATTCATAAATATAACAATTTAAATGTTATTGTATTGAATACAAAAAAATTTAACAAAATTTCACCAACTACCAGGATTCATCATATTGATGAATACATTCATTGAATTAATATCGTATTTTTTAAATGTTTTTCATTTTCAATATTTTTTTAACATCAAATTTCAAACACAAATTAATCTCCATTTACACATTTATGTATTTATAATTCTTAAATGATTTATAATACATAATTGCTAATTATTCGAAGCCTCCATTTCATCATATAAATGAAAAAGTGAACATCATATTGATGAATTTTGGTAAACAAACCATATTAATTTAAATATCATAAATCTTATAAGAATTATAAATACGTAAATGTGTAAATGGAGACCAATTTTTGTTTGAAATTTCTTTATATAAAAAATATTAAAAATGAAAAACACTGAAAAACACTGAAAAAATACGATTTTAGTTCAATGAATGAAATCATTAATATGATGAATCTGGTAGTTGGTGAAAAAATTCATAATATTTATGAATAAATTCATCATATTGAAAATTTTTTTTTTCTGTGTACTCATTAAACACAAGTCACTCCCAATTGAAGTGACCAGACGTGAACTGGTCGATAAAATCAACGGTATGGTATTGAACGAACGATTTAAGAGCATTTGGGCACACTGTGCGCCCAAATGCTCTTAAATCGGGTGAAATTCAGTATTTTCGGAACCACTCAACCGATTTTAAAAATTTAAAAAGTGTTTTACAGAGAGAACTTGAGAGAAATTAAGTTTTAAAATTAGAGTTTGTATCTGTAATGGTTATGGAGATAAAAATCAGTAAAGTTGAGATTTTTTTCATGAAAAAATTTTCAAAAACATGAGAAAAATATCTTGATTAGTTTTAAAAATATAGCCTAGAACATGATTTTTTTTTAATTTTTGAAGACTTTACTTTACATATTTATACATAGACTGTATATTTTATCATGAAATCAAAATATTTGTATGCAACTTTTATTAACAATTAGAACATAAATCATAAACTAAAAACCGTTTTTAAATATCTCAAGTGGTTTAGTAAATATAAAATTGTAAAGTCGAAAATTTTTTTATTTTCCATTTTTTAATTTATTTTGTAAAAATTTACGCAAAACTCCGTAAGCATTCTTTTTTTCTTCAGTAACATGTACTTTTGATATATTTTTTTTGATATATAACATTACTGATAATCTTTTAAATGATAAAACTTATCCAAAATATATTTAACCAATCTGGCAACACTGCTCAAAGTTCAAGTTTTTACATTTTTTTTTAATTTGACCCCCTGCTGATTTTTTTTTCTTTAGATCTCAATGTAAGCTTTCCATAAACAAAAGAATTTTAAAAATCGGATAACTTTTGGATTTTTACAATTTTTGAAAAATTTTTCATGAAAAAAATCTCAACTTTACTGATTTTTATCTCCATAGCCATTAAAGATATAAACTCCAATTTTAAAACTTAAGTTCTTTCAAGTTCTCTGTGTGCAACACTTTTTAAATATTTAAAATCGGTTGAGTGGTTCCGAAAATCCTGAATTTCACCCGATTTAAGAGCGTTTGGGCACACTGTGCGACGAACCTGAAAAGGCTTATCGCATAAATATTTGTATATGAAAAGGCTATCTGTAAAATGTGTGCCGCGTTTGATCACAATTGACAACAAACGCAATCATTTGACAACTATAAAGGAGAGTTTGGCGATGTTCAATCACAATCCGAAGAAGTTGTTGCGTTGTTTCGTAACCATGGACGATCCTGGATTCATCACAACTTACCAAAGACCAAGAAAAGGTCGAAACAGTGGACTTCTCCAGGCGTATCGAATACGAATGTGAGTTTGTCGACCAAAAAGGTAATGGCATTGACATTGATTAACTTGAAAATGGTAAAACTAGCACTTTTGTATATTATGCAGAGCTTTTGGATCAATTCGTTGTTGTTTTGGATCAATTTTGGACCGATTTTGGCGAATGAAGAATATTGTGATAGTTGGTGTGATGAAGTTAGTTAGAATTATGAAAGTTATAGTACCTCTAAGCTGGTTCTTATAACCACATCTACAAGGTAGAAGTTTGGACTACAACCAATTGAGAACAGCTTTAAAATAATTACACGGCCAAAATGATCTGGTCATGATTGCCGAGCTATTTGTGTTTTGAACATATAGGATTTTTGGGTTGAGCATATCCGATTTTCCAGCCTTAAAATAGAGAAATTAGCTTTTCACAAAGTATAGATATTGCGAAAAATATGCGTCACAAATATCTTCTGCCTTTTATTGTTTACTAAACAATGAAGTTAAAATAAATTCGTTTTTTGCAGTACAAGAATTCGTACGGTGCAGCAGAAGCTCCAATTATTTGTTACTTCCATCCACATCGGAAAGCAGTAAGTAGTATTTCAAACGTCACCAATGGCTGCACAGAAGTAGTTCCAGCAACTCATCCGCTCCTCTTGCCACAATAAACTTCCATTTGCAGCAACTCGAGGCGTTGCGCAACACAACTTCTAATACACTGCCGCCGTTTGGGATGTGGATCTCGATCTCGTAATCTGCATCTTTAGCGGGTTTATTAACAGCAACAACATTGGCAACAACAACATCAACTGCAACATGTGCAACATATTACGCTATTCTTGCAGTCGCAGTTCTTTTGATTGCGTTGCCGCCGCATCGCCAACTGCAGCCCAACGCTTCCGTGATTGTCGCCGTTGCGCTTCAACCAAGTGGAAGCTGATCGTACGACGACCGTCCCTCCGTTTGTCGTCAGTATGTCCGTCCATGCATCGCTTGTGTCGCAAATTGGCTGTTGCATTCCTGGCAGTACTCGCAACGGTTTGACGCAAGCCGTTCGATGCAGTGGGTCCTAACAGCAGCTCAGTTAAACGGCGCATGTTTTTCATTCAATCGCAGAAACCGTTGCGATCGCATTCTTCGTCTTTAATTCCACGCCCATTGCCTGCATATCTGCCTGCATGCCAATCTGTCTGTCTCTCAGTCAGTCAGCCAGTCCGGTAGGCCGATCGACCAGAAAGTGAAATGATGTTGAACCATTCCACACTTTCGTTTTTAAATTTGCAGGAGAATATAAAAAAAAACTCAAAAAATAATAAAATTCATAATGAAATGCTTCCTCATGTTGCGCGTGAGTTGTGCCAGTGACCACTTAGACGGCTGCATCTTCAGCTTGAATTTCACCAGAGCTGTAGTGCATTGAACCCGACGAGTCCGAAATTACAGCGACCCCATTTTTGCTGTGTGGGAAATGCCATGCAATGCGGTAAAATCAAAAACACCTGTTTGTTGCTGACAGACTGTTGCTCATCTTACCACAATTACTAACATAGTTCGTTGAATTGATAGTCGGTCCGTTTATCTGATATTCTGTCAATGTCAACTTACATTAAGAGATCCGTATACTCTTAATGTAAGTGAACGGAGTCACCCGAACCAAATTCCGTCATTTTTTAAGTTCTTTGTTTAATTACGACTGAATTAAAAAAAAAACATGTGGCAAATGCAATTTTATTATTGTTGTTTGTTTTATTAAAAATCCTCATTTAATAAACTATATCATATTACTAAAAACAATACAGATATTAGTCGTATAAATTTAATTTCAATAGATCGGCCTGTTAAAAATCCGGCTTCATTCAAACCTCCCGGAACCCTATGCCATTTTGTCAATGTTCAATTTATAACTCTGTTAATTGTCGACTTATATTATGTTAAATTATCAGACCGTTGATCTCTCTCGACACGCTAATCAGTCAGTTTACTAATTGGTCAGTCACTTATTTGACTGCCGGACGATTTATCTACACTTGAAGAGTCGAGTGCTCAATATTGCAGCAACATCGATTACGAGAAAAAGTGAAATTTCGGACAACACGGAAAACATACAAACCCCCCCCCCCTCAAAAAATGCATAATTTTAATAACTTTATGTTGGTATCTTCAAAATGGAATGAACAACAGCGAAGACCAACTACACAGAAAAAATATACTTGTATATAATGAATGGTGGAAAAAATGTATGAGCATCATGAAGTTTCGGTAAATGCAGAATTTCATGGAAACTTCTACAATCCAACTATGAGCTACACATGAATGTAAAAGAGATGGTTAT
The DNA here is from genome assembly GCA_951804985.1 of Dryomyza anilis. Lineage (NCBI taxonomy): Eukaryota > Metazoa > Arthropoda > Insecta > Diptera > Dryomyzidae > Dryomyza > Dryomyza anilis. The sequence continues at coordinate 27,061,691 of OX638132.1, read as the reverse complement.
AGAAAACGGATTCTCGCCAAGTGTAGAAATTTATGGAAAGTACTATAATTTGGAAATTACTAGAATAGAGTATGAACATCACGAATTTTCGGTAAATGCAGAATTTCATGGAAACTTCTAGAATCCAACGATGCGCTACACATGACTGTAAAAGAGATGGATATAGAAAACGGGTTCTCGCCAGTGTAGGGCAAAAATTATTTCAAATAAAAAATAAAAAAATATCAAATAACTTTCATTTATTTTTTATTTTGAGTGACAAATAATTTTTGATTTATTTGTATTTCAAATAACAAATAAATTAAATTTATTTGTTATCTTTTTATTCGTTATTTGAAAAGTTCAAATAAAAATACAAATGATTTTGTTTTCAAATATTTTATTAAAATGTGAATTAAAAACCACGTACTTTTTAAGCGATAATGGCTGGAACTAAAATCTTTTCATAAAAATCATTTTTAACTACCGGTCTACCTCTCGGCAGACAATGGCAAACCAACCATTATAGTTGGTATATTTAACTCCAATAATGATGGCACGAATTCTCTTAGCGATCATTTGGAACATAATTTTCAAATTTTGTTTTTATTTATTGCTTCATTTTACATTTCAAATAAATTTATTTTAATTAACAAATAACAAATAATTTATTTGTCTCGTCAAATAAAAAGATGAAAGATAAAAATTTGATATTTGAACGAAAAGTAAAAAATACAAATAAAAAAAGTATTTGTTATCATTTATTTGAATAAAAATTTATTCAATAATGCCCTACACTGGTTCTCGCCAAGTGTAGAAGTTTATGGAAAGTACTAGAATTTATCGCTGCTGTATATAAGAAGACAGTATACATTTTATACTCAATCTACAGATACAAACTTGTAGAACTCTTTTCTATATACTGAATTTTCGTAACAATACTTTTTATTAAAAATGTATAATGAAAGCATATTGCTCAAATTTTGTAAATTATCAAATGGTCGTACACTCAAAATTAGAGTAGTACGACAGCTCGATAATTATTTCATTTCATTTATTTTCATCTACTAGATATAACCCATACATATAACTTTTAATTAATTAAAAAATTACCAAACGATGTCTTCCTTCTTGGCGTTGGTGATAAAATTCGCGCGGGCTCCACCTCTGAGTGCAGGATGTTCACTCCGAAATTCATATAGCGCATCACAATACATGACTGTTTGCATCGCAGCTGTAGCTCAGACGATCACGCTTGTAATCTAATTGATCATGCTGAGGTACGCTGATTCTAACTATAGAACGAATTTAGAACAGTCAAGTTCGAACTCGAGTACGTCTGATAACACTGCATATAATGAAGTATTTAAGTACAAAAACCCCGGTTAAACACCTAATCCAAAAAGCACAACATTTTGAGTTACTGATACGGGATGGATACGGATCACTTTCTTGTATCAGTCAAGGTTCGCACACGCTTATGCACTACGAAAAATGTACGTAAAAAATATCTTTTCAGCAGCAAGAAAAGATAATTAGACAGACGCGATATGAAGATATTTAGTTGCATAGCGATAGAAACGAGGATCGAAAATCTTTCAGAGTATGCGACGTCTGAGGTTTGAAGAATTGAGTAATTGAGTAACTGTAAGGACGTGGACGGAATATAGTAACAAATATCCAAAGTACGTGAGATTATGGAGGGAACACAAAAAAGGATTCACCCCTCCCTCCCCTCAATATGGGACCTGTGGATATTGCACAGTCAGCTGTTCTTGACGTTCTGGGCATATCAATCCAATGTGACCTCCGTTGGAATGATCATATATTTGATGTGTCGAAAGAAGCGGCCAAGTGCCTCGGTTTTCTGAAACGGTGTAAGACATACTTCACTCCTGCTGACTTGCGCACTGTCTTCACCACCTATATTCGGCCTAAGATGGAATTCAATTCGCACATATGGGCAGAGGCTTCTAAATCTTCTTTGGAGTTCCTGGTCCGAATCCAACAACGTGCAATATATTTAATAGGGGATGAAAATATTTCATCCTCCATTGGTTCTCTTGAGCACCAAAGGACCGTAGGGTGTGTAAGCCTGTTTATAGGTATAACAATGGTAAGTGTTCGAGGGAAATACATGCCCTGATTCCACCAGGTCGTGTGTTCTCTCGTATTAGGGCATCGAACCAAGCCCACCCCTTCGTAGTCCACACGGTTACCAACAGAACCACGCATTACAGAGAGAATTCGTTCTTCAGTCGCACGATTCGTTTGTGGAACAATCTCCCTGCGTCTGTTTTTCCCGACATTTTTAATATTGGAAAATTGAAAGCAAACATCCATCGACACTACTCCATTTTTCCTCCTCCTTTGAACCTATAATCCTTTCTTACGATCAACACTGTGCATTGCACGAATAGGGGGCATCCCCTGAGCGTTGATTAATTTGTAAAAAAAAAAAAACCCACGGATGGTATATTGGCTTAGTTGTTGAGGCGTTGAGCTCACTACAAACATACACAAGCTCATCAACAGAATAAGGACAGAAGAATGCATGCGCAGCGAATAGAATCTCCCAATCCTTAAGAAGGCCCCTTCTACCAACTACCATGGGTTTATGTCCTTCTCAATATCGCGTATAAGGTTCTATTGAACGTATTATGTGAAAGACTGTAGCGCCATCATCAACATACTGACCTCATCAGTACGGCTTCAGACCTGGCAAGTCTACCATAGACTAGATTTTCACATTACGCTAAATTCTGAAAAAGACCTTCAGGTCGACTACAAAACTGCTTTAGACAGTCCGATTCTTATACACCACCTGAGTTCTGAGTTCGATATATCTGTGAAACAAATAAGGCTTTGCAGGATGACCCTTGCAGCACTTACTACACAATGAGAATTGGAAACAACCTCTTTGATACATTTAATACCGAACGAGATTGAAGAAGTCACGTCTCGTCTGACTTCTTCAACGTGATAATGGATAAGAATATAAAAGCTGTCGAACTCCATCAAAATGGCACTATCTTCAGCAAAAGTGTAAAAGGGCTCGGGTATGCCAATGATATCGACATCATTAGGCAGAGCACACGATCAGTCAGTGCATAGTTTAGAGAAGTTTAAAGAAGAACTCGGTTTGAATGAGTCTTACGATGAATAAGGACTAGACGAAGTACATCAGGTCTACAAGAAAAGAGTCCCGGCGTCACTATTAACAACCATAAATGTAAAGTCTTAAAGGACTTCATCTATAGCATCAACATGAATAATAACTCCAATCTTGAGATTTGCCGAAGAATAGGCAATTGAGAAGTATAGCCCTCTTTCTTGACGGAGAGTTCGAAAGAAAGATTCTTCGAAAAATCTATGGCCCGATATACGTTGAAAACAAAACAGAAACAGATGGAACGATAAGCTGTATGAGCTCTACCTCGATAATGACATAGTTAAGGGAATTGAGGTCCAGCCTAGGGATGTGTAAAATATATCGATGTTTTATAAACACTCGATATATTGCTTCGATACATCGATGTTTTCCGATGCAATATAAGCCTCAGAATTTATTTGATACATCGATGTATTTTTTCGATATATCGAATCACTGTTATATTCATATTTGCTAATCGAAACTAGCTAAATTTAATTAAATTTGATTATTTATGGATTTATATTTGAAATTAAACACTTTAAATTTCCACTTACTTCATACATGGTTTTCGTGTTTTTCTCAAAATGAATTAACATGGACTTAGACATTTTTGATTCCCAAGGCCATAATTATTTTGTATAATAAGAAAATTTTTCAAGTCAAATACTTATTTTTTAAAACTTTTTATTTTCGTTATTTCACATGTAAAATATTATAAAATCTTTTGTTAGATACATCGGAAAACATCGAAGTAACGATACGATGTATTATATCGACCAAAATATCGATATTATTTGGATGAATCGCTTCAGCAAAAAAGGTGTTCCCGATAGGAAGGATAAATAAATGGGAAGAATTTGATGATTGATTGCGACATAATGAAAAATTCATAACATTGATGTACAAATTCATAAATATTAAGCGTTATTTTTTTGTGTGCAACCAACATAAAAAAAATAGCATCAATAACACCAATAGCGCCTGTTACACCACAAAACACGCTTTTAATCAACAGCGGTAGCAGCAGTCGCCGCTGTTTGCATTTCCGCGCATCTTCAGCAACAACATCAATTGCCGCCTCCTCTTCTTTTGGTTGCTGCTGCTGCTGTTGTTGCTGCATCCATCGCACTGACAACTCTTGCGGCAAACCACAAAAATGCATTTTATTGCAGATGATTTGCATTTTGCGGCCGCAGTTAAAGTAAAGAAAGTGAAATTTTTGCAAACGAAGCGAATCGAATCGAAGATTCAGTTGTTGCTTTTGTGTTTAGTAGTTGTTGTTGGGGTGTTGGAGGTCAACATTAATGATGTAGTGAAAATTTATGCACAAAATGAAAACAATGCAAACAACAAAAAACTAAAAACACAGACACTCGGCTATGGCAAAAGTTGCGTGGGACTGACGGGTTTTAAAGGGGCAGGAAACAAAGAACTACCAGGTATTGCTTAAAGTTGAGGCTAATCAAACTGCCAGATGAGACCCTGATTTTAAGATTTGCACTTTGATAAGACAGCATTTGCCATTTGAACAGCAGCAACCAAAGCGGCGATCTTGGCCCTGAACTGCACGCAAAACAAACAGTCAGTGTGAAAAAGTGAATCCGGTCTAGTACAATTTATAACATATTTAATTTTATTAGATTACTATAATATCAGAAAAAAATGGATGGAATGGAACGTTTTTAATTTCAAATTAATTTTTTTTTTTTTTAATTAACTTCGATAATAAAAGATTGATCTCGTAATTTTATCGCATCTACTTTTTAAAAATTCAAATTGTATGACAACCCTGCAAACTATTTGACGATTATTTTTAAATTCGATATAATAATGATAAATTTCGATATAAAACTCAAAGTATTTGAAAATTAAATTGTACGCTTTTTAGAATTTTTTGTCAATAAATAAAAATTTCTGATCAAATAAAATTTATAATAGATAGGTTCGTTTTTATCGAAAACCATATCATTTTCATATCATTATAGTTTATTTAAAACGACAATTTTAGCCTATAAACGATATCGTTTCGATATAGTTAACTAATCGTTTGGTTTGCTGGGAAGTGGCACGATAAAAAAGCAAACAAAAATTTCATTTCGACATTTTTTTTTTTTTTTTGGAAATTGAATTGTTTTTGTCGTCCAAAAGTTTTTTAACAAATTTTTTTCGAAATTTTTCAATCATTGTTGTCTTTGTCAATTAATTTTTTTTTTTTTCAAATGGTGATTTCGGCCATTGCGTTCTTTTTGTCCTCCAAATCTTTGTTAAACAATTTTTATTTAGAATTTTTTCGAAAATTGTTGTTTTTGTCAAATATTTTTTTTTTTGTAAAATGGTGATTTACTACTGCGTTCTTTTTGTCGTCCAATTTTTTTTTGAACAATTTTTTTTTTAATTTTTCGAACATTGTTTTTTTTTAGTCAAATAATTTTTTTTTGTAAAATGGTGATTTCGAAAAATTAAAAACACGTTATATCTGCAATTGGAAATTTAATGAACTAAAACTCACCACAAAAAAATTCACCACACTAAAACTTCTACTGGGAAAACTCAACGGGGAAAAATTATATGGGAAGTAATTTTTTTACCGGGAAGAATTCTACAAGGAAGAATTCTACGGAAAGAATTTTACCAAGAAGAATTCTACGGAAAAGCGTTCTATGGGGAGGAATTTTACGTGGAAGATTTCTACTGGGAATAATTCTACAGGGAAGCGCAGTCTGAGAAAGAATTGTCTTTGAGAAAAGTTGTTTTGGCGGTGAAATATTTTTGTTTTGGTTACTACATTTATAAAACCACACTCAGAAAAAAATACTATATAAATAATAGTTTTTTACTATTAAAAATAGTCAATAGGATAAATTATTATTTTAAACCGAAAATACCATTTAATACTAGAAAATACCATGACATTGCCATTGAGTTTATATAAGAAGATTTATTTTTTGTATACCATTAAATCAATAATTGTCCTATAGACCTATTCATGGGATTTGAGGGAATTTTTTTCTGGGTGCAATAAAAGAAACGGGTCCCTGAAATAAATGATAAAAATGTTTTTTTATTTTAATAAAATTGCTCCATATCCTTGCATTCACAAAATCTTTGCACGAGTCGTGCACGGGTCCAGCTAGTTTATAATAAAGAGACAATTCCATAAAGTTTTTGTACCTATAGATGTTTATATACATAGAAAAGGGTAAGTCTAAGGACAACAAAAGTAGACGGACCACAATTCAAAGTTTATCCATGTTCTGAGTTTTATTTATCTACCTCTTGAAGTTTTTCTGTAATTCTGATTTGAACAGATAGACAAACAGATTGACTGACTGACAAACGAACAGTCGGACATCGATAGACCGAATGCTACTAATTTTTCAAATTAGGGATGTCAATACGGGGATCTTGGGACCCCGGTATTTGCGTTAAATTAGTTCACAAAACCTGTTCCCGGGATCATCGTTAAAATACCGGGATTTCAAAAACGTCTTGTGATTCAATTTGTATAAGTTTATTCAAAAGTCCTGCTTAATATAGAAAATTAGTTTTGCAGTAGAAAACTTTAAAGTTTTTACAATGATCGTGGGTTTTTAAGACACATAGAAAACCGTTTTTCCTTCGCTTACCTCAATATTTTTATAGAATTTTTGATAAAAACCAAAAATTGGTAAGCCTACACGCTGCTGCACGCTGTAAGCCTACACAGGGCTCTCCCAAACATAATTTTGCAGGCATTAACATGTATGTTTGGAATTCTATGTAAACATAATATATAATTGACTGATAAATCATTTGTAAACAGGGTTGTATTGAGACTTGAACAGTGTTGTAATGAGCACTGACTTACATTATAATATCCCGGAAACATTTTTATGTTGCCCCTTAAAATGGAATATGTTCTAATGGAAACATAATAATTACTACTTCCAAACAAAATAAATATTTGAACACAAACATAAACATTAAAACATGATTTTAAATGACCTGAATATAAATATGTTTCCAGTGAAAAATATCATTTGTTTCAGTTCAAAAAGTAGTATGTTTGCATAGAAACATATTTAAATATTTTTGGAAAGAAATCCTGAAAATGAAATAAAAATAAAATTTTGTATTTTTTTATTTATTTTTATTAAAGATCTTTAAACATGCACAGTGGAAAATTATAATAATAGAATTCATATACACATTTTTAAATGCATAAATAATTAATTGGTTTAAAATTGCAAGTACAAGTGACAGCATCAATGTATGCAAAATTGCACCAGCAGACGCTAAACCAGACGATCCAGACTCGCTCTATATTTGGTACAGTTACAGTTGATCTCAGTACAGCACATAGCGTAGGCAAGGAATTCACGGAGGCTTTTGTAAAAAAACATGCCCAATTCTGTTTGAAAATCGAAACACTGATTTTTATTTGTGGTTTTTTCACAATAGTTTCAGAAATTATATACTGCACTATATAATATAGTTTACTGTTTGTACTTTTTGTAACACAATTTATAAATTTATTTAATTTACAAATAACAAAATTATTACCGACGCGAACACGTTTTCTCAACGAACAACAAAAAACACGTACGCAGAAAATGCCGATCAACGATTGTCAACTTTATATACAAGAATTAATTTTTGGTTTGTTTTCAAACATCAGTATGTTTAAAATGATCCAATACATATTTCAAACGACGACAAAAGACACGTAGGTAGAAAATTCTGCTCAACGAGTGCCAACATCGTATACAAGAAGAATGTTGGAAGAATACATTTATTTAAATCCAATTTCTTTTTTGTTTGTTTTTAAACATCAATATGTTCAAACGATGGCAAAAGATGGCGTAGGTAGAAAATGCTGTACAACGTTGCCAACTTCGTCTGTCGATAAATTATCGAATTAAGACGAGCGTTGCAAACATACGTTGTATTTAGATTTGATTAGCATTTTCTGTGTTTCGAAACATAGTTTTAACCAAGTAAATTGCCAAGAAATAGTTTATTTAAATGCAATTAAAATTTTATGTTGGTATTGTTACAAATTTATGGTAAATTTGACAGATTCTGCTGGACAATATAATAATGTTTACGAGTGAACAAAAATAAATTCAATTTCGATTATAATTTAATTACACTTCCTTCCTAATACATGTATGGTAATTTCGTATTTCTTTTTAATTACATTCAAACATATTCAAACAAATCTTTTCTATCCGAAAAAACCTCCATGTAAAATTGGAACTGAAACTGGGAACGATAATTAAGAAATCCGAACTATTTGTTTATTTTTTACAAATTGAATCTGAAACTGCAGAAAATGGAAAAGCGGTTTCAAATACGGATATAAATTTCAATATTTTCAATGTCAATCATATCAATTTATAGTACCACAAAATTAAATTACAAAAAATCAATAGATTAGATCAATAGATTAAATCAATAGAGACGGAATATAATTTACAATTTTTGAATTTTATCAAGCTTCCGTATAAAATTCATTCAATAAATTATTATCAATACAAATAAGGTTCAAACAATTGTCAGATAAAACTCTATTTACCCATATATTTTTCAAAAAAATACTACTTTATTCAATGAATTAATTTTTTAATAAAGACTACTTTCACCAAAAAAAAATACAATTTTTACTGAAAACTGAAATTTTGTACTATACATTAAAAATTTTGATTATGTTGATATTTTTACTAAAATTGAATTTTTAAATTTACTTTTTTTTACAAAATTCTGTACTGTGGCTTATATATGAATGATTTTGTATTTTGGACCACATGCCCATTACCCAAGTGAAGTTATTTGCATTATAATTGTTTATTATTCGAACAGAAATATAATTGTTACGTCTTCTTATTATTTTTTTTAATCCCGGCATTAAAATTTTGTAGTCCCGAAATTCCGGTATTAAAAAATGGTACGGGATTGACATTCCTATTACACTTTTAGTGTAGAGTATATCTTGCATGAAAATAATTTTCTAATATGAATGAATCTATAAAGATAATAATTTGCCTTTTCTTTTAATGCATTTCAATTCAATAAAATGTACGCCTTAAATTGTTATAGAGCTTTTTTGTCCAAGTATTCTGTTTTTTTTTTTTGAAAATATTGATTTCGAACATCGCCTCAAAAGAATTTCTATAGGAATATAAGGGACATTCCACACCAAATCGATTCAAGAATTATTGCAACTTTTACTGTAGAAAAAAAAAATGTTTCAATACAAAAAATAAATAAAAATTTAGTAAATTATTTTTTAAAATATGTTGACATTAAAATACCATCTTGAAATTTTGGTATGAACTTTAATATTAAATCAATTTTTTCAGAATTTTAAAAAGGGTCCTTTCTAAGGAAATCCATTTTGAAGTGCAGGGATATTGACCACGGACCACGTATTCATGATTAAAAGTTACAACCTAATTTCTTCAAAAGCTATTTAAACGAGCCATCAACGGAGTTTCAAGCATTTCTACTTTGAGAGATATTGAAATATGAACAACCATACAAAAGAGATTTTTGGCACATTTTTTGTAACTTTGAAGCACTATATCTCTGGAAGTAGTAGTCGAAAAAATAAAAAAAAAATTGGTCAATGCATATCTCGATACCCTTTATCAGTTGCCCAAAGGTGAGTTCCAACCACAGGTCGATTTGGTGTGGAATGGCCCATAAAATTTCTGTGATCACGACTATTAACTATTTTGATTATGTAAATGCTACCTATGTAGCTAAATAAAAAACTACACTCAGAGGAAAAACACATTTTAAAATCAAGCACAGTCATAGTTGTTTTGAAAATTTTCAACTTTTGATCATACAACCATGTTTTAACAATGCAAAATTTTAATACTAGGTTGAAATACATCGAATCAAAAATTACAACTTTAAATTAAAAATGCATTTCCAATTTTAAGTTGCAGCAATCTAATATCAAGATTGCACCAACTTTGATTTAAAATTATATCAACTTTACAAAAAAATTAAAAATGCAACGCGTTCTTATTTCAATCTTAAATCAACGTTGTTCGTTGGTGAATTAAAAAATATCAACTTTACTCGACTTTCAGGACGGCTTTTGCTTGATTTAAGGTGGTTTTTCTTGATTTTACAATGTTTTTCTCTGAGTGTATTTGCTTTTAATCGATTTTAAGCAAGATCAGAAAAAATCTCCTCTAAATCTCTAAATTTATTTTACAATTTTCAAAGTTAACGTTTTTATACCCTACACTAAGAGTGAAAGGGTATATTCAGTTTGGTACGCCGTTTCTAACACCCAGAAGAAAGCATCTCCGGTATGGAAAAGTATATATATTATTGATCAGCATGATCTCCTGAGTCGATTTAGCGATGTCCGTCTGTCCGTCTGTCTGTCCGTCTGTCTGTCTGTTGAAATCCCTACTACTTTTAAAATTTAAGAGCTAGATAAATGAAACTTATAACTTAGATTACTAATATACCTACGCTGTATGTGCGAAAAATCGGTCCATTGTGACCTATGATCCGACCATTTATGTTCAAATACCTCATATAAAATGTACATATAAAGATCAATTTTTATGTATACGTGCTTAGATAAACTTTTTTGGTCAAATATATATTGATATCATGCTCAAATACATTATAATAATGTTTTCCGGCAAAAAGACTGTGGTTCACAAAAAAAAAAATCGAAATTCGGTACACCTACCCATTTGTAAATATGGGTATCAAATGAATGGAAATTCTTCAGCGATTGAATGTTTGTAGTTATTTTCAGGATTCATATACCCTGGTGACCTATATATCACTTTGAATGGTAACCACACATATGTGTAGGGTATTTATAGTCGGCTTAGACCGACTATAATTTTGATAATCCTAACTATCATAATTTCACCTACTTTAAAATTTCCCATGTGATCTAACCTTCCCAACTGGTTGTTACTCTAATAAGGTAGAAATCACACGATATAGACCGTCAAATTTGGTATTACATGGTAGATATCGATGCGTTCTGTTGGAGTTTTCTCGATACGAGAAAATGTTCAAAATGATATCGAAGAAAAAAATAAGCTGAGTTCGAGAATTCTTCGAAAAATATTGCAATATCAAAATGATAAATGTTTCTCACATCGGTACCCAGTCTGCCATGTGTCGGAGCTCTTCGATGATCGAAGTTTCCTCAAATTAACTGCAATAAAAAAGTTCGATCACGTTGCTTATCACTACTATTTTTTGTATTTTAAATACTTCGCAATGTTTTTCGAATCAATCTTGAAATTCGAATGTTGAATCGATAAAGCAAAGAGATCGAACTCTTTTTATCGACGATACTCGAGAAAGCTTTCAGGCATCGAAGGTCTCCGAGACATGGCAGACTGCGTATTTAGTAAATATTTGCTGAAAATACTATTCTGGGCAATATTCAAACCAATCTCAATTTTTTTTATTGATCTGTGTGTGACATTTAATGTTATTTATATTTATTTAGTATTCAAATTGCTCATTCCCCAATATAATCTGAATTTGTTGGTCTTGTAACTGATCGGGTTATAACAAGAAAAACACTTTATGATCACTTTCTGATTTTATTGATCAGTGACCAAAAAATAATTTTAACTAGGCTTAGACAAAAATACCACAGCATAGTTCAAGGCGCGAATTACTACATTTTATTTGGCTTTTGGTGTCTGCACAAGTCGTCACACTTACTGCTTGCCCTCGAATTCAACCCAACGAATGGTGAAAATTGTACAAAAGATACAAAAAAAAAATTGTAATGAAATGTGAAAAATTTTCACCAACAACAAAGCTGCAGCAGCAACAAATAGAAGTCATGTCAACAGCATCAATAAAAAAGGTGAAATAAGTGAAGATGTTGCATCGTGTGGCGCATAGAAAATAAAATAATGAAAATACTTGCGCTGCTGCGGTTTGTTGTTGGATATGACTATTTTTTTTTCTCCGGAAAAAGGTGCAAAACTTTCTTTTTCCATTTTCTCGAGAAAATTATTGTTTGTTTTCACAGACTGCGTGATGTTTTTGCTGTTACTATTGCTGCTGTTGGAATTGCAGGTTTTTCAATTGTTGTTTCTGTGTTGCTGAATTTCAATTGTTAACAACAACAACAAAAAGCAAAATACAAAATACAAAATACAAATAGCAACTGAAACAAGGCTAAACAAGGCGCTAGAGAAAATGCGTTGCCACTGCGGCGCGTAAAAATGACGACGTTGCCATATATATTAAATTTGTACGTGCCGACAGCAGCCATCATTTTGCAATTTAATAGAATGCCAACAATCGTTTATTTTATCAGACGTCAAAGTGAATTTCATTTCAGTTAATTTTAACATTTTTACTATATAATTTCATGTTTTTTTTTTTCATTATAATTTATAATCATTTTCTTCTTTAATTTAATATTTATATAATTGAATTATAATTTTAAAATAATACATTCGTTTCGATATCTTTACGAAATCAATCGATATGCCAAAGAAAAATATTCAAACTTTGATATTGTTTCGAAAAATATTGCGCTATCGAAAGTCCTTCATTTGTTGTCTGCCCAGTCTGCCATGTCTTGGAGCTCTTCGATGATCGAAGTTTTCTCGAACTAACTGAAATATAAAAGTTCGATTTCGTTGCTTTATAACTACTAATTTTTAAAATTTTTCGTACAATAAAATTTAAGAAAAGATACGATATTTAAATAATTATCACATCGATATCGCAAAGTATTTCGTATCAATCTCGATATTCGATGCGATATCGATCCAGAATCGTTTTGTTTTTGTCGTTTCGAATAAACTTCAATATTTCGTTACAATATATGCGTACATCTTAGAATGAATTGTAGTATAATATATATAGGAAATAATAATCGAAATCGAATGAATTCTTTGACATCCCGAAACAGTCTCATAGCGATATCGAATCGAATAGCAGACTGGGTAGTGCTATCGTAGATATCTTACTATAGTTCTTTTCTTTTTTATAGAGCTTTTCTATCCAGTCTCGAAACTCTTCGATGCCACAAATAGTTCTCGAACGTCAAATAGTTTTTCGAGAAAAATTTAAGGTTGTAATATCGGTTCAAGTATCGATTCTGCCATGTCTTAGAGCTTTTCGATAATGGAAGTTTTCTCGAACTAACTAAAGTTCAATCTCTTTGCTTTATAACACCGTGCTACAAAAATCAAAAAAATTTTGCACACTGGAAAAAATCGATATGTACTTGAAACTAGAGACCAAACCAAGGATATGTGCGTTCATCGTTTTCTGAATCAATTCGTTTACGGTTTTAAATTGCATTTAAAATGCAAGTGGGCATCATAATTCGAAATAATTTCAAATAATATATTTTTTGCGTCACTTTCAAAAACAATCAAATGCATCTTGTAGCAGAAACCCCATTGATCATGAATTCGAAAACCGCTTCGCGATATCAAGTTGCATAGGGGTTTTACTTGCAAGTGCATAACACTTTTTAATATTTAGAAAATTTTATATTTTTTTGCGTCACTTTTATAAATCATGGAAGGGATATTGTAGCACAAATCCCTTTGATAATGAATTCGAAAACCGCTTCGCGAAATCAATTCGTATACAGGTTTTACTTGCATTTGAATGAAAGTGCATATCACTTTTTAATATTTACAAAAAAAATATATTTTTTGCGTTATTTTTTGTACTTCCATTTCAAAAACAGAAAATATAAATAATTGAAGTTACATTGCGAATCGGTTTTCGAATTCATCATCTGTGAGATTTTTGACACAATATCCCATTCATGGTTTTTAAAAGTGACGCATTTGTATATTTTTTGTAAATATTAAAAAGTGGTATGCCCTTGCATTTCAAATGCAAGTAAAACTCGTATGCGAATTGATATCGCAAAGCGGTTTTCGAATTCGTCATCTGTGAAGTTTTGCCACAAAACCCCATCCCTGTTTTTTAAAGGTGACGCAAAAATATATATTTTTTTCAAAATATTAAAAAGTGTTAAGCACTTGCAATTCAAATGCAAGTAAAACCCCTATACAACTTCATATCACGAATCGGTTTTCGAATTCATGATCAATGGGGTTTCTGCTACAAGATGCATTTGACTGTTTTTGAAAGTGACGTAAAAAATATTTTTTTTGAAATTATTTCGAATTATCATACCCACTTGCATTTTAAATGCAATTTAAAATCGTAAACGAATTGATCCAGAAAATCGGTGAACGCACATATCAATGGATTGGTCTCTAGTTTCACGTACATATTAATTTTTTCAAGTGTGCAAAATAGTGTAGCACGGTGTAATAATCGATATTCGATATGATATCGATACAGAATCGATTTTTTTCTCGTTTCTAATAAGCTTACACACAGAAAAATCCTCTTTTGGCATGAGGTTAATTGAACCAACGTTTCAGTGTTGCAACCGAAATACATTTGTTGTAACCTCATGTCATTAAAATGAACGTACCATTTTTTACTATAACCGAAATGTTAGTCCGCGCAACTGCACTTTCGGTTGTCGTAACCTCATGATTGCATTTTTCATTCTGCGAAAATTTAATGCTTGTGCATTTGTTACGGCAACTGAGTACGTTATTGTATCAACAAAATAAATGACTAACAGCATGTCATGTTGCTACTTTCTTGTCAAAAATTAAGGATACGTGTAGAAATAAATTAACCTCCGAAATTTTCATAAGTGGCAAAAAATAGGAAATTCATTAATTAAGTGAAAATGCGAAATAAATATATGAATATTAATTAAATAAAGATTGAATTCAATACAAATTGCTGTTTAGCTAGTGAAATATAATAAAAATATAAAAATATGTCACCATATGTGGCATTATAAATAGTTTTTTTTTTTGCTCCTTTATGATGAAATAAAATATTAAATGTGTCTTCATACTTTTTTTTTCAGAGAACAGGAATTAATAGATATTTTTTGAAATTGCATGACATATTTACGCACAAAAATACATATAGGAAACTTTAAATAAATAAGTTTTATATATAAAAAATGTCTTAAAATAAAAGGTTTCGGCTGACTTGGAGGTTGGCACAACCTCATGTTTGCTGACTAGGAGGTTAGCACGATCTCATTCTTGCTGACTATGAGGTTGGTACAACCTCCTAATCTGCAAGTTTCTGCAACCGAATAATTCGGTAGGGCAATTTAGTTGGTTGCCGCAACAAATCAGTTTTCTGTGTGTAATTATCTCGTTATGATATCTGCGTATAATATAGATACGAGTAGTATAATATAGATACGAAATCGTTATCGAGATGGAATGAATTCCTCGATATCTCGAAACAGTCTCGACACGATACAAAACAAATCAGTTAGAAAACTTAATTATGTAAAACGACGAAGTAAAAAAGTAAGTAAAACGATAAAGGTACATAAATAAAAAAACCGGAGAATTTGCCTTTTTTTTGTTGTTTTTGTAATATCCAAATAACTTGAATATGAGGTCTAAATATGAATATTTAAATTCATCGAAAAATCATACCAAGATCATGAACAAATAAAAACAAAGCCCTTCATTTGTTGTCTAGTGTTATCGTAGATATTCTAATATAGCTCTTACCATTCTCGTTACGATATCAAACTTATTTCTTAGTATTTATACGCACAATATTCGATATCTGTCGATCGTTTGGTAAAAATTTTAGCTGTATTATCATTGAGAGAACTGGCATCGATAATGGTCAAATTCTTAGACATTTCGCAACATTTTGATTGCGAAAAATAACTACGTTTAACACTTTTCAGGATTTTCTACATACATTTAATGCATTTTCCGATATAACTATTTTTAATTTTACGTTAATTTTCAAAACCGCTTTTTAATTTGCTTGCGTATTTCTTTCAACTACATTTACAGTTAATTCTAATGCAAAAATAATTGCCAGCATTGTTGAAAATTATTGCTGCTGTTGCTGCTGCCGTTACTTGTTTCTGCGATTTGTGTGTTAAATTGCTCAATTTCACATTTCAATCAAAATGAAAAATTATGAAATAAATGAATGCACATAACTTTGCGATGCACTCAAAGGCACTGAATTCTAATGATCGGCAGTGAGTGACTGCCAAAGCCCTATCGTCAGTATTATCATCAGCAACAACATCATCATCAGCGGCTGGCTGGCTGGCTGGGACAACAGCAACAAGTGAGGCAACAGTAGCAGTGACGATAGCAACAATAATCATCTTCATCTGTGGCGTGATAAGCATCCAAAGCACCAACATCATCACTTGATGCATCATCATTAATACACTGACTGCTCAACCTGACACCAACAAAAGCAACTGCGATTCTTTTACTCCAAGAATTAGACAATTAAATAGTTCCACCAACAGCTACAAAAGTGCTATACAAATAACAGCAACAACAACTACATCACTTGAACAAGAACAAGAACAATGCCTAGATATATCAGCGTCCTCAGATACTTTGTTCTTATTCTTCATGTAATTAGAGAATAAGCAAAATAAATAAGAATGAAATGTGCAGAAATTTTCATGTGCTGCTCATGCGTCGCTCAAGTTCGTCATTAAAATGAAAATTATGGGAAGAGTGTAAATCGACACAGGGCCGTTTCGAGAAAACAATGGCAATAAGAAATACTTGCGTTACCGAGAAGATTTAGGGACACGTAACCCGTAATGAAATATCGCCAAAAATCTAATGAATTCCCAGTCTGCCATTCGATATCGCTTCGAGACTGTTTCGAGATGTTCGTTAACGAGTGTCAAATTGGACCTGATGGAAGGTAGATATCGAAACGTTCTGAAACGGAGTTTTCTCGATACGAGAACTTTTTCGAAATCGGAACGATATCGAAGAAAAAAATGATCATAGTTCGAGATTGCTGCGAAAAATATTACGATATCGATTTGATACATGTTTAAATATCGTATCTTGTCAAAGAATTTTAATGTACGAACATTTTTAAAAATTAGAATCGAGAATACAACGAGATGGAACTTTTTTTATCGAAGATATTAGAGAAAGCTTCGAGGCATCGAAGGCCTCCGAGACAAGGCAGGCTGAAATACTACAATTTGTTCAAAGATGTGCGCGTATATCGTAACGAGAAAAGGAAGTTTATTCGAAAACAAAAAAATATTCATTCAGCTATGTGAAAAGTATTCATTCAGCTATAACTTAAAGTAAATTATGGCTTAACTGCTTTTAACTGGCAAACGTTCAAAATTGAAATTATGAAAAAAAATATAATTTTCTTATATCACCCAAAATAAATCGGCATATGAAGGGAATGTGTCATATAAGAGTCTTATGTGAAGTTCCTGTATCGAATATGACAAAGTTTGATATATTTAATAGGTAACGAAAACATTTCATCCTCTATAAGCTCTTTTGAACATCGAAGCCTCTTTTATAGATGTAATATCTATGCAGCATGGTCGAGGGTAACACAAGGACTGATTCCACCTGATCGTCTCTTCTCTCGTTCTACTCGGGGATCGAACTTTCGAAGAATTATCCGATTTTAATGACAGTTTTCTCACTATGATATTCTATGAAAAGTTTTGTTAAAACGGTCAACAGATATCGACTAATCAAAATGAGAATTGTTCGAACCTACCCAGTTTTCCATTCGTTTCGAAATCGTTACGAGATCACTGCGAGAAAAAGAAAAAATCACACGATATCGGACACTTTCTCGTACCGATATCGAGCGACCAATTGGACCAACATGGTAGGTAGATATCGATGCGTTTTGTCGGAGTTTTATCGGTACGAAACATTTTTTGAAATCGGAACGATATCGATGATAAATGATCAATGTTCGATATTGCTTCGAAAAATATTACGATATAGATGTGAAAAATGTTTATATTCGTATCTTGTCAATAAATTTGAATGTACGAGAAATTACAAAAATTAGAATCGATAAAGCAACGAGATCGAACTTTTTTCTAGAAGTTATTCGATAAAAATTGAAGGCATTGGACGTCTCTGAGACGTGGCTGAGTGGGTATATCTTAAAATTTTTCGATACCGAAATTCATATACAAAATACGTCGACACTTTGAAAAAACTTGCATTTCAAAAATTACGCCGCCACTTTGAAATATCTTCAAATGATCAAAAATCATTAAAAATTCGACATAACACTGAGGAAGACATTTTCATTTTTTTTGTTCGAGATTTTTATAAACTTAAAGTTCTATAAAGTACTTTCTTCAGTTCGTAGCTAAATTTTAAATTATTTTGAATAAAGAAAAAAGCAACATCCGCTAATACGTCCCTGTTTGCGAATCTAATACTGTTGCTGCTGCGAAGAATAATTTAAGCAACAGCAACATTTGCACGACCAAGTGCAAAATAATGAGCACAAAAAAATGCTGCCACGTGATTTAAGCCAAAAACTCATACAAAGTAAAAAAAGAAAAATAAAATTAAATTATTTTTCTACTCAATTGAAACACTTGCTGCCATTGCAATGGGCCAGCAACATAGTATGTTTGCGTTTATTCGTTGCAGAGTACCACTTGTTGTTGCTGCTGTTGTTGATATATTTGTTGTTATTGTATGCGCAACACTTTGATTAGAGCGCTGAATGCCAGCTGCAGTTTGAATGCCAGAGTATTCTTTCTTTTCTTTGATTTGTTTTTAATTTTTTTATACCTATTTATTTGCAATTAAAATTATAATTATTGTCATAAAATAGAGTTGAATTTATTACAGGAAGAAATATATAGACATTTATACCCTAAAAGTGTTTAAAGTCTATAAACAGCTGTTTCTAAAGCAGCATTTTCTCGACATTTCCAAAATAAAATATCGATTTCGTAGAAAATCGTGAATGAAAATTCCTAGTTTAGTTCAGAAATTTAATGGAAATAATGTGTTTATTCGATATACTAAAATGGTAATGTTTAATTTAATACGTAGCCTTTTTTTCATGACTTATATTTAAGGTTGCTGCTTTTTTTAATAACGACATTTTTTTAACAAATTTTAAAAAGTGTCGCAATACTCGGGAGGGATGTCCAATGATATTCCAAAAAACAATTGGAATGCACATCGACTGTTGGGTTGAAACTATTGCAGGGAATTAGAAAAAATATTTTATATGTCCACATAGACTGCTCTAACTTTTGAATGCCACGATGAATGCCCACGATGAAATAAACTGTTTTGAGAAGAAAACAGATGTAGCTATTTTGAGGTATATTTGATTAAAATCGAGAGTGGACTGCGGTCAGTGACCAAATTAATATATTTTAAATTTAAAAACAAATATATAAAATGAATTATTAACAGAAAAAAATAATCGACGTAAATATAGCATATTAATTGCATGTCATTAATCAGTCCAGCAATGAAATT
Source organism: Dryomyza anilis (assembly GCA_951804985.1). Lineage (NCBI taxonomy): Eukaryota > Metazoa > Arthropoda > Insecta > Diptera > Dryomyzidae > Dryomyza > Dryomyza anilis. The sequence continues at coordinate 27,042,188 of OX638132.1, read as the reverse complement.
CAATAATTTAATGAAAACATTTGCTATTTGTAGTTAAACAGAAATTGCGATTGGTGTATATGCTATTGGTGGTTATATCATCACGGAAGAAGTACGGCCCAATGACGCCAATAAACCGCACCAAACCGTAATTTATTCGGGATGCAATGATGACTCAGGGAGTACGTGTGGATTGATGTCTGACCAATAACGCATATTTTGTTTATTGACGAAGCCATTCAGCCAGAAATGAGCCTCATCGCTGAAGATGATTTTTCGGTGAAAATCCGAATCATTTTCAAGTTGTTGCTCAGCCCAATTCACGAACATACGACGCTTCTGGTGGTCAAGCGGCTTCAGTTCTAGCGTCAATTTGATTTTGTAAGGATGTAGGCCAAGATCTTTTCGCAAAATTCGCCACAAGGACGTCACAGAGATGCCCAACGCTTGAGAACGACGTGTGAGAGACACATTTGGGCTTTCTTCAACTGAAGCCTCAGCGGCAGCAATATTCTCGACACTACGGGCACTTCTTTGTCTCACTGGCACGGGAACATTTTGTACTGTACCTGTGGATTTAAATTTTTCCACCAGACACTCAATTGTTGATCTGCTAGGACGATTATGACGACCATAAATTGGACGTAGCGCTCTTAACGTTGAGGCCACTGACGAGAAATGTCAAAAGAGCGGCAAGAAATATGGCGTCATTTGCTGTCCCTGTCGCTCTACTTTTTAGCGTCCCTGTTGAAAAACTTTATTTATTAAGATGTGTACGCTACCCACGTCAGACGGCAGCATATAGTCAGGTTATAGAACGTGCTGGCAGCTTCGTATTCAATGTAGCCTGCTTCACAATACCCGAAAGCTGCTGTCGACAAACTATTTTTTATCTGCAATAATCACCCAATTATCTGCATAACATTCATTGAAAAATAACTCATAATTGTGTACGATTTTTGAGATTTTATTGTGCACATTTAATGCACACTGAGTATTTATACATACATTATGTTAACATGCAAATTTATAAAAGAAAAGTTGCAAAGCATGATCAAACATTAAGTTAACATTAAAAAATACTCGTTTCTTTCAATTTACATTATTAATATAGATTATTATTCATTCTGTGCGGGATCAATTGCATTTAAATCGAAGATTCTTCAAGGCCGGATATGCTTAAACAAAATTCGCAACGGTCACCTTACTGATTTGAACTTCTTCACTTTTCCTTCAACGCGACACATAAAACCTATGTGCTTCCAAATCATAATAAATTCAAAACGGAAAATATTTTAAGTATATTATTGAAGTATTTTTGTTTTTTCGACTACTTGTTTAACAAGCTGCTGTTGTATTCCAAAAATCTGCCATGAGGCAGGCATTTCAAATATAACTTTTTTTTGAGACAGTCTGCCTTGCTATAGCTCCTTCGACTGTGTGAAGAAGTCTGAGACAGGCTGCCTTACTATTGCTACAAGCTGCCATGAGGCAGACAATTCAAATAAAATTTGCATATAAAATTTGTGTCTGCCGTCGCCTGTGTGAAGCAGGCTGCCTTGCTATTCCTAAAGGTTGCCGTGTGGCAAGCAATTCAAATATTTTTCATATAAACTATGTGAAGCAGGCTGCCTTGATATTCCTGCAAGCTATCGTGAAGCAGGCAATTCATATATTTTTCATATAAAATGCGTGTCTGCCGTCGCCTGTGTGAAGAAGGCTGCCATGCTATTCCTAAAGGCTGCCGTGTGGCAGCTATTCTGAAAATAACAAAAAAAATATATATGTCTGCCGACAATTGCCCGCCGATATTCTATCGAAAATCTACTACAAGACAGCCTAAAAACATTTAATAAATCTGCCATGGCATGTACAATATTTTGAACATGCCGATTCTATGCGTGAAACCTGCTGTAGGAAGGCTGGCATTTTTGATGAAATACAAACTACATGCTATGCCCTGCGTAAAATCTGCCAGTAAACTGCGCTTTTGCCACAAATATGAGTAACCTGCCGAATATTTTGTCTCGGGTAATGCAATTAATAATTTAACAGGATCAGCAAGAGGTCTAACATTTTTCATAATTTATAAAACTCATATGTAAAGAGTTTTTTTTAACAGGGACGCTACAAAAGTAGAGCGACAGGGACAGCAAACAACGCCATATTTCTTGCCGCTCTTTTGATAGTTCTCTTCAGTAAGGTTTGCCATTTCATGATGGAAAGATATACGAATTCGAATTTCAGTAGTAAATTTTAATAATTTCGACACGTTGTTGGCTCGTATATCTTTCCATCATGAAATGAACCTTACTGAAGAGAAATGTCAAAAGAGCGGCAAGCAATATGGCGTCGTTTGCTGTCCCTGTCGCTCTACTTTTGTAGCGCTCTTATTGAAAAACCCTTTACTAGCCACAAACAAAGTTTAAACCAAATCCACAGCATTTAAAAATTTAGATGGCCGTTCTGGTATGGAATGCCCCATATAAAGAATACAATTTGTTTGAAGTATTTTTGAAAGGTAACAAAATTTAAATAAATTTAGCAGAAAATGGAATTTCATACGTTGAACCACTTCCCACAATCATTCCCCTAAAAATGAAAAAAAATTATATTTTAAAAATTATATTTTCCAAAAAAAAAAGATTACGTCAAAAAGTTAAAAGTGTTATGACCTTCTCTATGAATGAAGGAATTCACCCTTTGGTACGTCAGCACATATAGAGTTCAAGTGTGGGCTGAAGGAGGCTACACAGTTCACAGCGGTTTGAACTGGGTTTTCAATAAGAGCGCTACAAAAGTTTTTTTCAAGGGTTTTTCAACAGGGACGCTACAAAAGTAGAGCGACAAGGACAGCAAACGACGCCATATTTCTTGCCGCTCTTTTCTCTTCAGTAAGGTTTGCCATTTCATAATGAAAAGAGATACAAGCCAACAACGAGTCGAAATTATTAAAATTTACTACCTAAATTCGAATTCGTATATCTTTCCATCATGAAATGCAAATCTTACTGAAGATCTTGCCGTCCCTGTCGCTCTACTTTTGTAGCGTCCCTGTTGAAACCCTTCATGTCTGAATCAAAATATCCCATCTGAGTTAACCTTCTTCACTTGTTTCCTTTTGAAATAATTCTCAATACATGCATCATCGATTAGGTCGTCTCGTATCTTAAACGTATTTAATATACGCTTTATTTGAATTAGAATTGTGAATTAATTTATAAGAAAATATTTAATGGAATATTAATTGAATATTAAAAAGGAAATATAAAAAAATGTCACTATAAAAACCAAGTACAACATAAATAAGTGCAGTATAAAATAATTGTTGTGGACAAACAAATTCCGCGTCGCTGTCGCTTGTCGCCTGGCATGCCGCTCATTAGGTTGGTGCCAGCGCTGCAGCGGCTCGTTACGGGGCGGCACTTGAACGCTGCTAAATGCTTCAGACTAAATGCGCAAAACTGCAAAATGATGATTTCTATATTTGCGCGGACCGCACGCAGCAACAGCAGCACCAGGAATCAAAGGTGGACAGGCAGCAGCCAAAACAACAACACATGCGAAACACTTGCGTTTTATGACCAACATGTGTCTGTTGCTCTCATCTACTTTGATAACTCAATTGCGGTGCTGCTGCCGTTGTTCTTATTCTAGCCGACAGCCATAGCATTTAAATTGTTTTCTAAGAATTCCGAGAAGCGCTCAGCCGCCGCCGCCGACACGCCTCACCTCAGTAGCTGCAGACCGACCACAGACCGCACTGCATCTGCGGCTAATTAAGGGCTCGACTGTTGGCTGCGCATGCGCAACGCAAAGCTTTGCTGACAGCGCTTAATTGCCGACGCGTTTTTGCAATTGCTGCTGCTGCCGCTGCGGCGGTTAAAGTGTTTAAATGTTGCCGTATTTGCCAACAATATTATTGTTGTTGCTGTTGCATTTTTGCAATTCCGTACAATTTAAAATTGAAATAAAATCTTAGCATTTTCATTAGAATTTTTCTGTCTGCAGCAACAGTTGCTCAGTTCTGCATGAAAGGCACAACGTCTCAACATCATCATCATCATCGTCGTTATTGTTGTTGCCGTGGGTTGAGCGCGCGAATTTTGCGTCAATTAAATTTTATGCAACGTGCCAACATTTTGAGCAGAACATAATAAAAAGCAGACAGACATTTTTATTAGAATCACTTGATGTTGCTGCTGTCATCTACGTTGTTTTTGTTGCGCGCACATTACTTTAATAGCTGCAAAGTTACGATCGAAATACCAGCAAATACTTTTTTGTGTTTTGTGACCTTATGACAAAAAAAAACCGTCTTAAAATATAAAATAAAATAATTTAAATCACAAACTCCTTTATGAATCTAATATTGATGAACTGCTCCTTTTTTTAATATATAAATTATTCATCCATTTTATACATTTCATCACTGTCATGCCAAAGGGGCGAATGGACATTTTCAAATTTTTAAAAATTAGTAAAACATTTTTTTTAAATTTTTATTTTTTTTTTTTTAATTTTGCTATTTTGGTTTATTCGTCAATTATCATAACACATAAATATATCTTTGGAAACTAAATTATAAATACGGATTTGGTGTGGTTAAATCCTGACCAAAACGCAAATATTTTTGTTTTTTTGCGATAACTTTTTTTTGCGCAAGATAAAATAGTATATAAAGGCATTAATTATTTGTTTTTAAAACTCATATTGATTTGCATCATTATTTAAAAATAATTTACCTAACATTAAATTTCCATTTGGTAATTGCAAGAACAACGTTTGTCAAAATATGTTTAAATAATGATGCCAAGCGATAGGTACTTTAAAAATAAACAATAAATTCCTTTACATCACTATTTTATCTTATACCAATAAAAAATTATGGCAAAAAACGATAATATTCACCCTTTTGGCATGACAAGATTTTTAATTTTTCTAATTCGCCCTTTTAGCTTTGTCATTTGTGGCTAGAAATATTCCTCAAAACCACACACGATTTTGGCACAGTATAATTGGGAAATAAACTACATTAAAAAATGTAAAAAAAAACGCAAATGTCAAAAATTACACATGGTTAGTGCGTTGGACTGCGAGCCGAAAGGTCCCCGGTTCAAGCCTGGACTGGGGCTAACAACATCTTTTCATAGAAACATTTTTCTATACCGCGCTACCTCTCGGCAGTAAATGGCAAACCTACGAGAGTAAAACATTGCCTATGAAAAGCTCTCACCCGCCGTTCGGATTCGGCAATAAACTGTAGGTCCCACCACTTTGAGTACAAATATAACACGCACAGCTCAAAATGGTGAGAGAGCTCGGCCGAAGTTCTATACAGGACTGTAGCGCCAAACTATTATTATTATAAAACAACATAAATTTAGCACATTCGAAATTTTCGATTCGACATAACAACATAAGTCGGCATATGTTGGTCGCTTTATTTTTTTGCTTTGTGTAGTAACAACATAACTCGACTTATGCACATGAAATATCCATTTTTCCATTTTGGAATAACAACATTTAATACTAATTTCACTATAAGTATTAGAATAATAAATAATTTATAAAACTAATATTTTGTGCAAAATATACTACTAATATGTGAGATATTTGCGCTGGTAAACCTTAAAAATCTTAATACAATTTTATGCTATAATTAGTTAAACCTTCAAAGTGCTCTCCTGAAAACTAGTAAAAAATGACTTATGTTGTTATTGCATGAGACCACAGATATATTGATACTAGTAACTCCGTTAAAGTGGCTAATGATCATTATCCCTGCACTTCAGATTTTAAGTACTTAATTCAAAATTTTTGTTGATTTATTATAAATGTTCGTGCCAAATTTCAAGATGGTATTTTGATGGCATAATATTTAAAAATTACGCCTTCAAATTAAATTAATATTTTTATAATAGTTTTAAATTAATATTTGCAGCTTATGGTATGTTCTCACCCCACCTGAGTCCCATCGTAGCGGAAATATGAATCTCCGTACGAATACAAATTTTTAGGTACTCTAGGATCCATGCGGAATGGAATATATTCGGACATATTCACCCTGAATTTCATTACGCACGGATCCTAAAGTAGCTGAAAATTTGAATTCGTAGCGAAGATTTGGATTTTCGCTACTACCGTACACAGAATTTTGGTGTCTGCGTTACAAAAATGTTATTTTTTAAAATATTTATCTTCGTATTTTATTATATTTATTTAAATTTGATGCTTTCTAAAATATTTTTCTTACACAAGAATCTCTATTTTTGTTACTATGCATTTATTTCGACATTTCTCCGGTTTTTTAAATTTCGACATTTTATTCTTCAACATTTTAGTTTTCAACATTTTTGTTTTCGACATTTTTGTTTTCGACATTTTTAGGTTTCGGCATTTTTATTTTCTACATTTTTGTCTTCGATATTTTTAGTTTCGATATTTTAAATTTCGACTTATCGTACCAGACCCATGCTCTATCTAATCGTTTATTCAAAGAACATTGATCACATTTGAATGCAATAATCTCTATCTGCCATAGCACGATGAAAAGCGTGTAATTGCTGATTTTTTAATTGTGTCATTTAAAGACATTTAATATTGCAAAAGAAATATTGATCACAACTTTTACGGTTTGCGAATTAACCAGTTTTTTTTGTTCTACTGAAAAACTGTGTTTTTGTAGATAGACAGTATTGAATATAAGCCCTCGATATTATTTTTTTATTATTTTTTTAATTTAATTTTTTTTTTCATTTGTGTTGTGCCTGTCTGCTTGTCTTTCCGTCATCTCGCTTAGAATCCTGTTTCTGAGCAATTAATACCCCGTTTCTAAAAACAGTCGTGAGCTACCAGTACAAAATGTGTCTAAAAAAAGTATCTTAGAATTATATTACGAGCATTCGTTTGAGTGTTACAGTTTTAAATGTTTGCAATAACAGTTTGGGAATTTTGCTTACAGAATCTTACAGTTTTAAAATGTTTGAAAATTGCATACTTTTGGGAAAAAAGTTTACCCAGAAAACCTTGATTTTAAAGGTCTTTGGTTGATGGTTGTTAGTAGGCCGAAAATTCAATTGGTCTCATTTAAAGGGAATTCATAGAAAATGATAGGAGATCAGAAAATATGGCGAGATTATAGAGCAGAGATGGGCAGAATTGTATTTCAGAACTAAAAACTAACAATTAAAATATCAATTGTTAATTGCAAAATACGAGTTCGTCATTGGAACTTTTTTGGATGAATCTGTTCCAATGGGATTACAGAAAAACCCAAGAGCGTCATTGGAACTTTTTTGCGTAAATCATCTCCAATTTATCAGATCACATCCAATTTATCGATCACATATTTTTTTAATGTATTAATATTTTTTTGGCAATTGCGTTTTTTTTATCGTGCAAACATTTTTTTTTACAATTTTCTTACATACATTTTTCGAACATTGTTATTTATGACGAATATTTTTTTGGGAAAATGGTGACCATTGCGTTATTTTTGCCGTCCAATTTTTTTTTTTTCGAACATTATTTTTGTCGTTGAAATTTTATTTTTATCATTTTTATACCCTACACCTATGAGGTACAGGGTATATTAACTTTGTGCATATATTGTAACGCCCCTTAGGAGGCGTGTCCGGTATGGAAAAGTATATATATTCTTGATCAGCATCACTACCCGAGTCCGTTTAGCCATGTCCGTCTGTCTGTCTGTCTGTCTGTCTGTCTGTCTGTCCGTCTTGCTGTCTTGCTGTCTTGCTGTCCGAATACAGAATAACTTGAGAAATACTGATCAGAATGCGATGAAATTTCGTTTCAATATACTTTAGGCAAAAGTAGGAACTGAGTTTGAAAATGAGCCAAATCGGTCAACGGACACGCCCACCTCCCATACAAGTCACTTTTATATAACTCTTTCGGAACTAATAACTCGAAAATAACTCGAAAAGTATTCAAGGTATAGTTATAAAATTTAAAATGTATTATTAGAATTCACCTAAAAATATGTGGTCCAAAAATGGGCGTGATCCGCCCACTTTTTTTTTTCATTATTTCCTGGGTTTTAATACTGGAAATTTGATCCGTAAATTATTAAAATCAAATCTATGAAATATTAGCCTTTCAAAATTATATAGGCGTGGTCCGCCCAATTATATTTTTCATTATACCCTACACCTATGAGGTACAGGGTATATTAATTTTTTTTTTGTTAGTTTTTTTTTATACTTTTATATAAATTTTTTAATTTATGGGTATATAAGACGTAAATTTCTGATATATGAATAATATTCTGAGGGTGGGGAGGTTCAGCATAATTAAAAACTTTAAAATTAAGGTATGCAATTAAATATCCCACATTAATATCCCCACCAAAGGTGTAGGGTATTCCATAGTCGGGCCCGACCGACTATAAAAATCCGCCCCATGTGACCGAACTTACCCATGTGATCTAACTTTCCCAACTCGTTTTTTTTTTGAAAATTTTCTTTTTTTTTATTTATTATTATTTTATTTAAGTTTTGATATAAACAATTGCGTTGTTTTTGTCGTAGATTTTTTTTTTTCAAAATTTTCATTAATTTTTTTGGAAAATGATGATTTTAATTTTTTAAATGTTTTTATTTTAACACTAAATTTTAGCACAAATTGAGGGTAATCGAACTTTCGTTCAGAATGAATAATTTGATTTTTACAGTAAACATGTAAATGTTTGCGAGCAAAGTTAGAGCACGTTGCAAAAGAAATTCTTTTGCCGCAAACGATCTGTAAACGTTATTTTTCTATGAATGTACATATAACGGGTTTTTCAATAAGAGCGCTACAAAAGTTTTTTTTTAAGGGTTGTTCAACATGGACGCTACAAAAGTAGAGCGACAGAGACAGTAAACGACGCCATATTTATTGCCGCTCTTTTGACATTTCTCTTCAGTAAGGTTTGCCATTTCATGATGGAAAGTTATTAAAATTTACTACCGAAATTCGAATTCGTATATCTTTCCATCATGAAATGGCAAACCTTACTGAAGAGAAATGTCGAAAGAGCGGCAAGAAATATGACGTCGTTTGCTGTCCCTGTCGCTCTACTTTTGTAGCGTCCCATTTGAAAAACCCTTACATCATATTACTGAATTCTTGAATTCAGGTAAACATCAAAAACATGACGTACAATAATTCAATTGTAATTTAAACAATATATATTTACCTATTACATTTATGTTCGTATAATTGATAAGAGAACGCCATTCTTCACTCTTTAATTAAAAATATGAATTCATTACCTATAAAAAGCATTCATCATATTGATGAAATTATGCAACATCATTTATAACTTTAATCTTTGGTACACATTACATACTTCGGCTGATTGCAAAGATATGCATCTGTAAATAAAACCCATCAAATTTCTATCGATTTCTGAAATAATAAATTTAAATAAAATAATGATGCCTAAAATACACATTAAATGAAATTCCATTGAATGCTGAACTCTTGTTTGATGTGATTTCAAATCAACCCGTGTCTATTTTGCATATCTGCTGGATACTCGATACTTTCAATGCAAACGCAAATTGTACTCGCACATTTGCTAAGTTCCACTGTAGGCGAAGAAGGTTGTGCCTTTATTATTGCGATTTCAGTTGCGTAATATTAATGAATATAAATACAATTTTTTTTTCTTATTGAACATTTTTGCAGATGCCTTAAACGCAACACAATCGCTCGTATTAATCAGCGTTAAATCATTTGCGTAGTGAACAATAGCTACAGTCATTAGACACATTCATTAGATTACCTACTTGAAGACATCAAATCAAAATCGAAATCACATTCAAGTTAATTTCGCTATTTTGTTGGACTTTCATTGAACTGTCCGTACCATTGGAGAACGGCCTGTCGGATATTGGTTTTTGATGTGTGATGTGGTTGATGAAGCTATTTATTTATAGTATTAAGCAAAAATTTAGTTAAATCAAAAAATGTTGCTTTAAAATAATGTCAAGGATGAACAATTTGAAGAAATTATTGCATGAAAAAAAATACTAATGTTTATTGATACATTTAATATTAAGTCTTTGAATAATCTTTAATGAATTACACATAAAAAAATATGCTTGTGATGTGTTCAGAGCTACTATAATATGTTTTCCACAAGCATGCATGGTTTTAACATTACATTTTATTCTACACATTTTATTTCAAGTCTATTATTGTAAATATTTTATTATAAAATGATTGACACTTTCAAAACCAGAATATGCACAGACAAATTTTTGTTCATAAATGAAATGAACGCCGTTAATTGCGACATCGTTTATAATATATATGGAAAAAATCATTCTATTTTTGAACTATTCTTCGTATATACGAATCGCACAATTTGAGCGAAATTGATATAATAAAGGCGTTCATAATTGTTATGAATTGCGTACATTGGGGTATTCATATTAATTTTTTTTTGAGGCAAAGCAGGGCAACCACACGTGCAATTCAGCCGAGCATAAAGGCGATACTGACAAATAAAAAAAACCAGTCCACCAAAAGGAGAATAGAAAATATAACACAAAGTAGGTAGGTATTTGAGTATGTATATGATCGTATGTGTGCCACTGCAACTTTTGACTATTCTATAAATAGGTATTTTTATTTTTCTGACGCGTCATGCCACATGACGGGCAGTGAATATTTTCACTACTCGTCGCGACGCATCGATAGTCGATGATAGCATATACAGTTCTTAGTTTTTATTATCCGTATGTCATTTCGTACAAATAAACCAAATCGTTTCATTTATTGTTTACAACTCCAAAAAAACGTGCGCGGCAGGTACTCAACAACAATCAGCAGCAATAGACAGCAACAGCAAAAGTAGATATAAAATAAAATGTAAGTATTTAAAAAAATAAATAAATTAAAATAATAAAATAAAACAAAAAAGTATTATAATAAAATAAAAATATTACCAGAAAATAAAAATAAAGTTTTTTTTTTATATTTAAATAGTTTAAAGTTCATAAATACCATGCATTTTTCATAAATATTATGAAAGCGTTCATCAATATTATGAACTTTTTCATTACGGTTTTATGAACGATTCATAAATTGGATGAATTTGGTCATTGGTTGAGTAATAATGAAAAATTCATAAAATTGATGAACAAATTCATAAATAGTATGAACTTTTTTTTCTGTGTGGTTGATTAGAAATATGTCTTGCCGTGATTTAAATATGTCACATTTCAGTGTCTCCAACAGAAGTCTCATATTAATGTACCTAAATTGTAGTCGCGGTAGTTCAGTGGTTAGTGCGTTGGACTGCGAGCCGAAAAGTCCCCAGTTCAAGCCTGGACTGGGGCTAACAACATCTTTTCATAGAAACATTTTTCTATACCGCGCTACCACTTGGCAGTAAATGGCAAACCTACGAGAGAAAAACATTGCCTATGAAAAGCTCTCACCCGCCGTTCGGATTTGGCAATAAACTGTAGGTCCCACCACTTTGAGTACAAATATAACACGCACAGCTCAAAATGGTGAGAGAGCTTGGCCTAAGTTCTTATAGGACTGTAGTGCCAAACTATTTATAAATGTAACTATTCTCTCTTAAACTATTTTTTGCTTAAGCTATTCGACTTTAGAATTCATTATCACTTAATATTAAATCCATACATGGAGGGAAAAAAATCTAAAATCCAATACACACAGAAAACTGATTTGTTGCTGCAACCAACTAAATTGCTCTACCGAATTATTCGGTGGTTGCAAATTGCTGGTTAAAAGGTTGTATCAACCTCTTAGTCAGCAAGCAAGAGGTTGTGCAATCACGAGGTTACGACAACCGAACGTGCAGGTGCGCGGACTAGCATTTCTGTTAGAGTAAAATGGTACGTTCATTTTAATGACATGAAGTTACAACTAATGTATTTCGGTTGCAACACTGAAACGTTTTTTCAATTAACCTCATGCCAAAAGAGAATTTTTCTGTGTGTAGGCATCAAGAAATATACGGAATGACATACGGAGTGATACACAGCTAAACGGAAAAATTCCTAACTTTAAGAAACAGATATACTTAGTTTTTAAAAAAGTGACTAAGTACAATTTGTCTGGACACGCATTGCCAGACAAATTGTCTCGAAAATTGTTCTAAGTTACTTTCAAAAGAGAGACAGACACACTAACAAACATAACAAAACAACTCTCAAAAACAAAGCATATGAGCGAATATAACAGCCAAAGAAAGATCGATGAAAACAACAACAGATATGAACATGAACACGAGTTCCTTTTGCGAATAATACAGCAACAATTGTGCGTGTTATTTTTGTAGTCAATAAATTTACTTCTCAAAATTGAGTATAATAAAGCTTGTTTACTTTTTTGATAGCTAAGTAATTTGCTCTCTTAATATTTAGAATATAAATACTAGAAATTTTGTAGTATTTTTTGATATTAGTCAAATTCTATTATTTTTAATCGAACCGAATTTTTGTCGAGTTTTATAATTTTATTTCCATTCGTGTAGACAATTTGAATAACTTCCGTATTATCATATTCTGGGCACCCATAAAACCCAATAATCTATTTTATCTACTATTGTGAATTTTAATTCTTTACTTAAGAATATTAAGATAATTTTGAGTACCAGGATGTGCCTAAGGTCAGTTAGCTGAAAAGCAGACACTTGTCAAATACGATTTAAGATTTATACGGAAAAAAAGACTGATATTGTTCTTATTATACAAAATGTTATTGCTTTCCATAAATATTTATTGAATAAATTTGAGTGTAGATCAGAACAATAAGGAAGTTTCTTTAAAATTTGGTTTAAAAAGGGGTCAAGACTATTTCTTCACATTTCTAAAATATCAATACAAACTGTTAAAATGTGCCAATTGTGTATTTTTTTTAATCTATCGCATAAAATATATAGGGGAGACCGGAGCTAAGTCAACACTTTTTTTTTCAATGCTAATTTTAACCAGCATATCAATGACATAGAACAAAAATAATAATAATAATACCTCTGAATAGATTGATTAATGTTCCATAAGATGTAAAGATCTACAATATTTAGTTTCCACGAAACAAATGCAAATGCGACACAACCTCAAACCTGATACTGAAAATGGACTGGGGTAAAGTCGACACTACCCACTTTTCCCGCGAATGAACATTTTAGCTAATATCTTTCAATTTTATTGAATTATATATTCTAAGATAAAACTATTCATGCTATTTTATTCCGGTTTTGGGACATTTTTTGTCCATTACTCATATTATTCACATTTTAGATTATTTTTGTAATACCTTCTTTAATCATGGTGAAATGATTGAGAAGTCTCCTTATATTGTAAGAACGGACTATTTTGTAAAACCCATAGAACAAAATGTTTCATAAAATGTATTTTCGTGGAATCTATTTTGACCAAATGCTTATGTGTCGACTTTACTCCACGAGACGTAGTCTAATATTATTGGCATAAAAATGCGAATTGAATGGAAAAATAAAATTAAAATCAACACGACATGATAAGTGAACCCTTTACTACATAAAACTCACAACAAAATATATAAATAATCAAAACTTTAATGGCAAGTACAAGTTTACTGCGTTATCAATATGTAACTGTTGAAGTCAAAAAACACATTTTATTAGGTACATAAAAACTGAAGTTCATGCACAAAGTGGATTTCTCTTCTTTGGTAACAGTGGCACCTAATGTACCGTGTACAGTAGAGATGGGCATGTGAGCGTGATTTATCGTGATTCACGTGAATCACGCGTGATCACGCGTGATTGTGTTGAATCCTAATTTTGCTCACGTGATTGTGAGTGAGTGTGAGTAGACCATAAAATACCGTGAGTGAGTGTGCGTGATTACAAATTTTTCGTGAGTGCGTGTGCGTGAGTCGAATATTTCATAAAATAAAAAAATCTCAGTTTTAATTTTTTGCAATTTTATATATTTTTGTTGATCTACAGAACAGGCTCAGAACTCAGAAGGCTTCGGGAAGGCGACTGCCTTTTTATTATTTATATCTTCCCCGTAGAATTCTTCCCGGTTGAATTCTTCCCTGTAGAGTTTTTCCCAGTAGAAGTTTTAGTGTGGTGAGTTTTAGTATGGTGAGTTTTAGTGTGGTGAATTTTGGTGTCGTAAGTTTCAGTGTGGTGAATTTTAGAGTGGTGAGTTTCGTTGTGGTGAATTTTGGTGTGGTGAATGTCGGTGTGGTAACTTTAAAAAAATTGTTGTGGTTGATACCCTGGTGCGAAATATCTTGATATAATTATAATACTGTTGACATACACTATGTGGAAAATATACCTTATATTGGGGGTGCCACGCCCAGTGGTCCGCCCACATTCCGCGAAACCGTTTAGAATGGTTATATATAACGTTGACCAAAATTTCATTAAATTTGCTATCCTAATTGCTAATATAATGTGTTTTTAATTTTTCGGATATATGGTAGGTGCCACGCCCAGTCCACCAATCCCACCGATATAAAGCCTATACTCTGCCCAGACCCAACATACATATTGTGTCAAAATTTGATTTAATTCGGTTCAGCCGTCTATTCGGAACATACAGACATACATACTTACATTCACAAACATATAGTAGATTCTTTTCCAGAGACTATTCTCAAAGATTATACACGAATTATTCTTTGAGGCAATTTTACTTTTTTATATGAACAGCACATCAAAGGTCTTTCAAATTTCCATCTCCGTTAATAATTGAGATATATTTTGTCAAAATCCCTAACATCATAACATTATTATTGCGTTTTAAAGATGTAGGTTGTATTGGAGGTGCCACAATCGGTCGACCAATCTCACCAACAAAGAATAGCAAAAAAAACACGTGATTCAGCGTGATTCACGTGAATCACGCGTGATTGTGATTGAATCTTAATTTTACTCACGTGATTGTGAGTGAGTGTGAGTAGAACAAAAAAGGCCGTGTGTGAGTGTGCGTGATTAGAAATATTCTTTCGTGAGCGTGAGTGAGTGTGAGTCAAAACTCACTCACGTGCCCATACCTAGTGTACAGTACCTATTTGAAGTTGATCTGACACCCCATTCGCATTTTAAAGGAAAAGTTGACTTTGCCCCGGTGTCGACTAAGCCCCGGTCGCCCCTAAATTTCTAATTATTTACTACATACATTATTTCGATCAAAATAGTGTGATCCTGTTTGAATATCATCACTAAAACAATTTTCAGCATGTATATAAAATACACTGTGCTACAAATTCCAAAAAATGTCGTACAGAAAATTTCACACCTATACAGAATTTCTGTATCACTTCCAGTTTTTTTTTTAAATTTGCACTTCTGTGTTCAAATTCGCATTTTCCTACCTTGAATTACTTATGTAATTAAAACTCAGCATCTACGTAAGTTATTTTAATAGTGTAAATATTTTTGAAAAACCAACATATTTAGCGTACCAAATCTTTTTAAATTATTAAAATATGTTTTAAAAGACCAGAGTTATAGGTCATTATATGACAAAACAAGTTAAATTTGAATACATTTTTCAATTTTTAAAAATCTTTAAAAATCTTTCAAATAGATATTTTAATATGAACAACCTACAAAAGTGTTTTTTGTCGATTTTTTGTATGTTTGGATCACTGTATCTCAGGGTTAAGTTGTACGAGAAAAATTAAAAAATAATTGACCAAAACATTTCAATTGACCCTTGCATAAAAAAATTTAACCAAAATCCAAGAGCTTTAAATCTCATAGTTCACTTGATTTGGTAAATATAGTGTGGGAATGACTCGGTTAAAACATTTTATTATTTATTTTATAGAATTAACTCAAAAACAAAACTTTAATCATCGATATTTCTCATGTAAAACATTATAAATTAAATTTTCTTCTTATTTTTCGATTTACCTATTTTAAGCTGATTTAAGACTTTTTTAAATTGCTTTCTTTCTTCGACTTACGCTTGACAACTGTCTTGAAAACTAGAAAATTGATTTGCTGACAGTTCTTTGCGCCATCAGCACTTTTGACTGACGTCAATGCGTGCGCAACGACACCAAAAGCCACACGGCATTCAGTGCAACGTAATGAGTGGGTCACACGTAAAGGGGCGCTGCGCGGCGCCTTTTTCCCACTGCATTTGCAAGTGCATCATATCAGCTGCTAATTGGGTCGTGCAGAAGGTGACAACAATGAATGTCAGCAGTCATGCGGAGGCGACATTGCGACGCCGCAACCAATTGCTGGCAAAGTTGTGATGCACAAAGACATTATGTGGCTACATTTTACGCCTGACATATGTGGGCCAACAAATGCTTGGTAAAGGGCCAACAATATTCTGTTGCACATAGTGATGGTTTAAATTGAAGCCAAAAATCATTTTTATTTATATTAAAAGTGAAAAGAGAGATATGAGAAATGATAAAAATTAATTTCGGTGGCTCGATTGGTTAATGAGTTGGACTCCAAGCCGAAATGTCGCTGGTTCAAATCACCGCGACTGCAATATCAAAAAAATAGAAAAATAAACCACTGAGAGTAAAATACTGCTTATGAAATGATCTCACTCCGTAGTTCGTATTCTACTTTATAAGGTAGATCCCACCATTTGAGTAACATACACAGCAATAATGGTGAGAGAGCACGGTTCATCAGGGCTGTTCTTCAGAGTCAAACTATTGTTTGGTTTGATATATAATTTTTGTCGAAAAATCTTTGGGGCAGCAAATGTCAAACTGGATGAAGTCAAAGTATCAGAGACACTTAATCACCTAAAAATTAGGTTGCTCCATACACCATTTACTCGATTTCGAGAAAAACGATATATTTTTCTAACAATCTACATAGTTTCGGGTATGTGCGAAACCTACTAAATTGCTGAATAAAATAAATTTAACGGTTTCTAATTCGATCTCCATTCGGTAACCGTTTAAGTCCGTAATCTATATCACATGTCTGTTTGCTGTCATCCAATTTAATTCCATTTAGATCGACGAAAATGTGCTAAACGAAAATGTGCTAAACTGAGTTAGTGTTTGCATTGCTGACCAAATTAGCAATTTAGACGAATTCGCAAACACCATAAATTGGGGACATCTCATTTTTATTACGAGATATATGTTTTAAAACGCAATAACATATGAATATATATCATATAAAGCATATTCCTTACATTATTCGCCAAAAATGACACATGGAGCAATCTAATTCTCAGATGCTAATTCTCGACTTGCAACATTGTTGCGAAGCGAAACATACTGTTGCCAAATCTAAAATATGTTTATATTTATCCAATTTGCACATATGTAATGTTTTTTTATAGGTTTTATGTATAGCAACTGCTAGACATTAAGAACTCTTAATTCGCAGCATAAAAAATCAAAGACTTCATCATAAAATATTCTTTGTTTCACCACCTGCTGCACCATTCGCCACCTTTGTACAACAATTCCAGACTGTTCATCATCTGCCGCTCCCCGTGCTTCACCTGCTGATCAGCTACATCATCATCTTCATCGGTTTTATCATCTGCATAGTTTTTATCTGCAGTTCGTTTGCAACTCAATAACGCGGAAGCGATTCACGCGACTTTTCATTTGCCAATTTGTCAATTTCTTAAAGACCGAGATTCCGCAACCAAACCGTATAAATCCACCAGCAGCAGCAACAGCTGCCGCGGTAAAACACATAAACTTCGGCAACCTCTTCTTTCTTTCCCACAGGCTCAGACGCCAGACGCAGCCATGACCGTCAGTCATTCTGGCTTTTCATTTATTTTGCTTGGAATTTGATTTTGATCGATGACGGATTTGATTACGAGGAAATAAAGTTAAAAGAAAGACAGCAACAACATCAGCAGTAGGTATCAGCAACATATTTGTAATTTTTATGCATTTCCATGTGAGGCATCATCGTCAGTCAGCAACAGCAACAACACACTTGTGGTAAACAAATACGTTATGCATGCATCCTAGTAGGAATTTAAGTCATAGTCTTTATGTTAAATTTAATGGATTTTATTTAGTGATTACAGCATAAAATACAACTCCAAAGAGCTGGGTTGCAAGACGTTTTAAATTTTTTAAAAAGGCTTATATTGAATTTAAAATTCAGTCCTATGCATTGTTTGCTTTACAATTCAATATTTTCGACGTTTTAGAAACACGGATCAATTCGGAATCAAACTATAGGTATCTCGAGTACACAAATCATCAACACTGTTGCGGCAACATGGAGTTCCCAGGGTTAACATATTAGGTGCGACATGATCCTAAAAAAATCATGTTGGCGCTGTAATTGGTCGGGTAACAAACTACCATATAAGGTAGTTTGATTTAATACACCTTATATATTGAGACAATGTTATGTTATGTCATGCTTATGCTTAATGGTCCCTGTTCAACAATGTAAAATTTTACCTAGATAGAAAAACTCCCGAATGCCTTCTCGCAATGCAGAGACATTTTTAAAAAGCCATGGGGACTATCGTCGAGCAAAACCTTATGGATTTACACGGCAATGATAAGACCGATAATGCATCGGTACTGTTGTGGAACATGCTGTCGCGAAAATGCGCGACAGCTAGTCTTGCCAAAAGTCAGAGAATAGTGTATCTATCTGTTAAAGGTGTCTTCCCCTTCTCTAGTAAAACGCAATTGAGTTACTCACGCGACAGTATCTTACAGACTGGCTAACACCTATCTGTGACCCAGTTAAGGGTCTAACCAAATATGACTGCTCCAAAGCCATGTTTGTGGAGCTAGATAATTGCAGATTTTACTTCGCTTTCGGTATTTCAAGACGAGCTTTGTGTTATATTTATGGGTATGAACTACATTTCGGATAACAGATGACGGAACAGATCCATATCTGTTCGCAGCGTAAAAAAATGGCAAAGCAAATTAGTTTTCACTTCACATTTCAGGAAATCCGTACCGAAAATCTAGAAATTAAATTCGTGGATTGTCAATAAAAATAACGGGTTGTTTTTTAATATCACTTACACATATTTACTATTATTAAAATAACAACAGCCATTCTGCGCAGCATTCAAGACTATTTTTGTATTATGTAAAATGACTCTCTGATTCCGAAGATATTGGTTAAAAATGTTTCTTTGGATAGGTATACAAAATATCGGCCAATAACTTTTGAACCGAGCTTTCAAAGAGATGGTCACTTATATTTGTAAATATCTTGCGTTCTAACTAAGTAATATGATTAAGTGTTATATCAAATGAAAAATAATTAAACATCCAATAAAAATTTTCAAAACATGTCTTAATTGATTTACTAGTTTAATAAAATTCGATAGGAGAACTTGAAAAAAATATTTTTTTCAACAAATTTAAATCAAAAAAGCATTTAAAAATTTGGAAAAATCGAGAAAGTAAGATGATACACAGTTTGTAATATTCGAAAATTATTCGAAAAAATTGAACTATCAATGATAACAATATATGTATAAAATTTGAGGATAAAAAAATTATGTGAAATCATTGTAATTGAGTGCAATATAAATAGACATAAAAATAAAAAATATGTAGGTGGATCACGTATTAATAGATTATTGCTAATAATTAATTTTAAATTGTATTACTATATCTTCCAAACTTTACGAGATATGGTATCGAATGTAGTTGAGTACGTTGACTAATTTGACTTATTTTCGAACTTAAAATTAACTATCTATTGTACTAAAATATCTAATAGACTATATTTCATCGCATTAGGAATAGTATATTTCAAGTTATCGTGTATAGGCAGACAAGCAGTAAGTCATGTCTACATTGACTCGGTAAGTGATGCTTATTAAGAAAATGTATACAGGTCACGCCGCCTAAGGGGCGCTTAAATATACTCACATACATAGTATAAACTGTAACCTATGAGTGTAGGGTATAAAAACCAAAAATGGTATTTATTATTTTACACTCAATTCTAATGCTTCCACAATGATTATTTCTGTCCTCAAATTGTATCAATAGATTTCTTTTATTTTTACGTCACATTCCTTGAAAAGGTGAAGTCTAATTTTGGAATATTAAAATCTGTGCATCATCACGCTTTTTCAATTTTTCCCAATTTTTTAAATGCATCTTTTATTTAAATTTTTGTCGAAAAAATTTTCGAGTTCTCCTATTGAATTCAATTAAACCAGTAAACAAACATACAAATGTTTATTGTATGTTTAATTACCTTTTATTTGTTGATCAAATCAGTTATTTAAACCGCGAAATATTTACACGTTGCAAAAAAAAGGGCTCTCCCAAACATAATTTTGTATGTTTGGAATTTTATGTAAACATAATATACAATTGACTGATAAATCATTTGTACACAGGGTTGTATTGAGACTTGAGCAGTGTTGTAATAAGCTCTGACTTACATTATAATATCCATTATAATATAATGTTGCCCCTTAAAATGGAGTATATTCTAATGGAAACATAATAATTACTACATCCAAATAAAATAAATATTTGAACCCAAACATAAATATGTTCAAAATAAAACATGATTTTGAACGACCTGAATATAAATATGTTTCCAGTGAAACATATCAGTTGTTTCCGTTCAAAAAGTAGTATGTTTTTATAGAAACGAAAATTCAGTCTACGGAAAACTGTTCTACGAGTTCGTATCGCTGGATTGTGTATAAAATAAAAACACTCTTACGTTTGGTTTAAATTATAACAATTAACTTTATTAATTCACTTTAATAAATAAACAACTTTACTAATAACAAATTCTAACAACTGCTGCATGTCCACAATTTAACTTGACATTTATTACACGAGCTGCACTCGACCACTTTACAATCACTACTGAAGTACAGTGCCTCAGATGTGCGGCCTTATATACTACAGGCATCAGTTCGACACGTTTCGACAAGCTTCGACTTGTTTCGAGAACCTTCTACTCGTTTCGTGAATGACGCATGCTATTGGCATCACATTCGCACTCATGTGTTTTAATGTGCAGATCTTCCATCTCTTTCTCGCACATTGCATAGTGCGCTGAACGATCTTCCGTCTCTTTCTAACACATTGCTTAGTGCGCTGAATTGTCTTGCGTCTCATTTATTATTGTTGATTGCTTGCACAGTGGAGCAAATTACCTCTTTTCGTAACAATATTTAAATATTTTTGGAAAGAAATCCTGAAAATAAAATAAAAATAAAATGTTGTTTTTTTATTAATTTTTATTAAAAATCTTTAAACATCGACAGTGGGAATTTATAATAATTGAATTCATATACAAATTTTTAAATGCATAAATAAATAATTGGTTTAAAACTGCAAGTACAAGTGACAGCATCAATGAATGCACAATTGCACCAGCAGACGTTAAACCAGACGATCCAGACTCGCTTTATATCTGGTACAGTTACAGTTGATCTTAGTACAGCACATAGCGTAGGCAAGGAATTCACGGAGGCTTTTGTCAAAAAAACATGCCAAATTCTGTTTGAAAATCGAAACACAGATTTTATTTGTGGTTTTTTCACTTTAGTTTCAGAAATTATATACTGCACTATATTATACTCTGTTACTATTTGTACTTTTTGTAACACAATTTATATATTTAATTTACAAATAACAAAATTATTACAGACGCGAACACGTTTTCTCAACGAACAACAAAAGACGCGTACGTAGAAAATGCCGATCACCGAGTGTCAACTCGGTGACCGTAGGTAGAAAATTCTGCTCAACGATAAGAATGTTGCAAGAATACACTTTTTTAAATCCAATTTCTTTTTTGTTTGTTTGTAAACATCAATATGTTCAAACGATGGCGTCGCTAGAAAATGCTGCACAACGTTGCCAACTTCGTCAGTCGATAAATTATCGAATTAAGACGAGCGTTGCAAACATGCGTTGTATTTAGATTTGATTAACATTTTCTGTGTTTCGAAACATAGTTTCAACCAAGTGAATTGCCAAGAAATAGTTTATTCAAATGCAATTAAAATTTTATGTTGGTATTGTAACATATTTATGGTAAATTTGACAGATTCTGCTGGACAATATAATAATGTTTACACGTGAACAAAAATAAATTTGATTTCGATTATAATATAATTACACTTCATTCCTAATACATGTATGGTAATTTCGTATTACTTTTTAATTACATTCAAACATATTCAAACAAATCTTTTCTATCCGTGTACAAATATACTTTTGAAAACTTGGTTCCAAAGTTATTGGCCAATATCTCGTAAACCTATCCATTGAAATTTTTTTAATTCATGTATTTGAATTTTGCGGTTCATTCTTAAAATACCATAATAGTGGCATTTATTGCGAAAGTTCCGGGATGCTTCGGGATTAGAATCCATAATCATTATGTAAACACATATTCTTAGGTGAATTCTAAAAATGTGCATTTCGAATTTGTACATATCTACAAAACAAGATGTACTTGTCCAACTGCGTAGAAGTAGTCATCGCATGCTTACATTCCCTATTGGGAGCTATTACTTCGGAAGTTTCTCATGGTGGTCAGCGTTTAGGCCACAGCTTTGCTGTTGTCTTGATAAATTGCTGCCTGCTGCACGTGTGTGGCTTGGGTGCCACATGCGTGTGTGGCTTGGGTGCCACATGCGTTGCAAGAAAATACGTGCGCGCCGCATCTTCCCGTTGGACTTGGATCATGATTGATTGAAGCCCAGCTGGGAAATGCGGCAGTGCGCATTGATATTTGCTGATTGAATTGACAAATTTGCTTAGGGGTTTTAGGAGAATATGCGACACGACATGTGCGACATGTCGCTGCATTTGCGGTTGACAGATAACATTTTTGCGACAGGCGACAGAATATCGCAGAATATCAGAGTATTATTTTTTCTTAAATTCTAAGCAAACTTTTTTTGCAACTATTCGTAAATGTTGCACCTTCACTTACTTTCCCTTTCACTGCAGTTACACGATGTAGTTACAAGATCCACTTTCAATAACTCATAACATCGACCTGTTGCCGCAGCCTCTAGCCTGCAGCATGTTGTCTGTTGCCTGTTGTCGCTGACTGTCTGCATGTTGTCGTCGCGACGTCTGTAAATTGGAACACTTTTGCTTATTTGCATATTTTCCGCATTAGGCCGCAAGAAAAAATATCTCAATATCGGCGACAACTTTTCATTTTTTCGTAGCAATTAAAAGAAACGAACGCACGCACGTTCAGGCGGGCCTTCGCAGTTTCTAGAAAGAAAAAAAAATAAGTAAAACCCATAGTGGCTTTCGCTCTCAATGAACGCTGGACACGATGCTGCGTAATGCCTTTCGATTTCATGGAAGCAATTGATTTCTTTCAGGCTTCTGGAAATCAGAGCAATATATTGCCAGACGAACAAAAAAACTGGATATAAACTGGGTTGAGGTGCGTAGCGAGATCATAAAAGCGTTCAAAACTGAACAACACTTGATCAGTATGCAAAAGTGTTCAGTGATCTACGATCTTTGCAACTTGTTGAAGATCAGCAGTGGACAGTTATCGATAAATTATCAAAAATGGTATTCAATCAGCGGCGTAAAACTTGTAAATAGCGGAAAAATCGTGAATTAGAATTGGACGATTGAAGAATTTTCTTTTCTGTCAAACCAAAAATAGTTTTTTTTTGTTTTCTTTAAATTTCCAACACCAAATGTTATTATTTGAGGGAAACTCAGAGCCCATATGGCACATCAAAAAAGTGATCATAAAGCAATTAAGTTCCAGCCACACGTTTCACGTTGACAATTTCACGTTTTTAATCACTTTTCTGTTCACCTGACTACATAAAGTGATTAAATGTTGATTAAATCTTTAAATTCTTCATATTTTCTTCTCCTCTTCCTCGACATTTAATAAAAACAAACCATGTTTGTTTTTATTTAGTTTTGGTTCGCATTACGGCTTTGATTTATTTCTTTATTTGCTTTATACGAGACTTTTACTTTTTCCGAATACCCCTCCGCCAACAGATGACAGTTTTCTTTTGTACCATCATTCAAGTTGGTCATATTTTCTGCATTTTCGTTTTTACTTGGTCATGTTTTTCCCATCCCGTGTTTTTATGATTGTCCAGTGTTTCTTTTTTTTTCTTGGAAAGTTCTGTTTGTATTTTTATTTCTTTCATGCGTTTCAGAAATCGAAAGTCGTAAAGATAGTTTTACTTTCTTTGATTAAAACTTAATTATTGTGGTTTTATTAAGTAAGGCTTTAAAAAGCTTGCAGATCTAATGATTAGGAAATATTTCTGATGAGGTGCACACAGAGATGAAAATACGATTCTTTATTGATAGAGGCAAATAAATATTAAAAACGCATTCATAGTACTTAGAAGTCAAGTTATTACGATTACAGGTATTTGTCCAAATAATTGTAATTACGTTATTCTTAATATGCCATTCTCACAATCATGGTCTGACTGTACTTTATGATTAGAATAATAATTAAGATGATTGCTAGATTCAATTGGTGTGCGCATGATTACACTACACAACATCTGCACTCAAGACTATTTTTGTATTATGTATAATGACTCCCTGATTCCGAAGATATGATTTAAAAATGTTTATTTGGATAGGTCAACAAAATATCGACCAATACCTTTTAAATCGAACTTTCAGAAAGGTGATCACATATATTTACATATATCTCGCGTTCTAAATAACTCATATGATTAAATTTATCTTGAATACTTTACGAGATATGGGATCCCAAAAAGTAAAACCATATATTGTATGGAGTGTAGTTTAGTACGTTGACTAATTTGAATCATTTTCGAACATAGAAATATTATTCTAGTAAAATATGTTGAAACTAAATTTCATCTCATTCTAAATAGTAGTTTTAAAGTTAAAGTTTAAAAGTTATTTTATTTTGCACCAATAAAAAATTCTGGCAAAAAACGAAGATATTGGAAAAAATTGAAAATCTTGTCATGCCAAAAGGGCGAATCATTTCGTTTTTTCGCCATAACTTTTTATTGGTATAAGATCAAATAGTGGTGTAAAAGCATTTATTGTTTTTTTTCAAAGCACCTATCGATCTGCATCATTAATTAAAATATTTTGCCAAACATTAATTTGCCATTTGTTATTTGCAGGACATTTTTTTAGCAAAATAATTGTAATTAATAATGCAGATCGATAGGTGCTTTGAAAACAAACAATAATTGCATTTACATCACTAGTACCATTAAAGAGTTATAGCAAAAAAACGAAAAGTTTCACCCTTTTGGCACGACAAGATTTTTAATTTTTCCAATTTCTTCGTTTTTTGCTAGAAATTTTTATTGGTGCAAGATAAAATAGTGGTGTAAAGGTATTTATTGTTTGTTTTTAAAGCACCTATCGATTGACATCATTATTAAAAATATTTTGCCAAACATTTTTTCCTCAAAGTAACAAATGGCAAATTAATGTTTGATAAAATATTTTTAATTAATGATGCAGATCGATAGGTGCTTTGAAAACCAACAATAATTTCCTTTATATCACTATTTTATCTTGTACCATTTCATAGTTATATCAAAAAAACGAAAAGATTCGCCCTTTTAGCATGACAAGATTTTCAATTTATCCAATTTCTTCGTTTTTTTGCAATAATTTTTGATTGGTGTAAGATAAAATAGTGGTGTAAAGGTATTTATTGTTTGTTTTTAAAGCACCTATAGATCTGCATCACTAATTTAAAATATTTTAAGCAAACAATTAATACCTTTACTTCACTATTTTATCTTGCGCTAATAAAAAGTTATAGAAATAACAGAAAAAATTGAAAAAAATATAAATTTTGCTAATTTTTAAAGCACTTCAAACTTTAAAATTTGATTTCCCAACATTTTTAAAATGCACATTCGCCCGTTTGGCAAGACAGTGTCGATATTTCTTCAATCAATCTACACTATGCTACTATCAAAAAAAAATAAAAATTATCTTTAACATGAGTAATGATTTTTTTCTGCGAGTTAAATGAAAATTTATTTTATTTTATTATATTTTTAATTCACTAATATAAAATATATTGCATGCCACAAATAAACATGTTAATGAGTTGTTAATTTGACATCGGCGAAAACCCAGACCCAAACAGCTGTCAACACATTTTCACACGCACTCATTAAAGGCATAGTTTTAACATATCCAGTGGATCGTTTAACTTACACAAGTATCTTCTGCTTGTTATCGTTGTTTCCAAAACAATTAATTTGTTGTATTGTTTTTCGATTAAATGAATGCTTAACTGAACAACATAATTGTGATTCGTGCCGAACAAGCAGACAGCCAGACATTAAAGACATACAATTATATAGCACACTATAAAAATACTGTAGTTACATCTAAATCGTATGTAATTTAATAAATACAACAATACAGAACAAGTTTTATATTTGAGCCATCCGTTTTGAAAATAAACGTTATACACTTCAACCGTTTTGTACTAAAAATTAATTTTTGAAAATGTTTTAGTTTTAGAATATACAACATTACTATCATTTATTATTAGGCTTTTATACAAAAATGTCCGAAAATGAAGCAAAGGATTATATTACGAGCATTCGTTTGAATGTTACAATTTGAAATGTTACAGTTTAAATATAACAGTTTGAAAGTTTTGCTCACAGAATCTAACAGTTTGAAAATGCCTGAAAATATTTGAAAATGAATCCCATAAGTATGCAACATTTTAAGTGAATTTAATTTTTTTTATAGTTTTTGGTTTCTCACTAAAAGAATTTTACGTTTAATACTAGCTGGACCCGTGCACGACTCGTGCCAAGATTTTGTGAATTAAAAAATATGGAGCGATTTTATTAATATAAAAAATATTTTTGTTATTTATATCAGGGGCCCGTGCTTGGCTGTGAAAGTTTTTTTTTATTGGTTTTATAAATGTAGTAGCCAAATAATAATTCTCCGCCAAAACAACCCGTAGAACTCATCTCGGTAGAATTGTTCCCGGTAGATTTCTTTCTCGTACAATTCTTCCCCGTAGAGTTTTTCACAATAGAAATTTTAGTGTGGTGAGTTTTAATGTGGTGAGTTTCAGTGTGGTGAGTTTTAGTGTGGTGAATTTTAGTGTGGTGAATTTTAGTGTGGTGAATTTTAGTGTGGTGAGTTTTAATGTGGTAAGTTTTAGTGTGGTAAGTTTTAGTGTGGTAAGTTTTAGTGTGGTGAGTTTTAGTGTGGTGAATTTTAGTGTGGTGAATTTTAGTGTGGTGAATTTTAGTGTGGTGAGTTTTAATGTGGTGTGGTTGCTTTTGTATTTTTTTTTTTGTATTTGAGTTTTTTGTTTCATCTCCTTAGCTTGTATATGTGCCGAGTTATGTCGTTTTGAAAGTTTAGGTTGTATGGTAAGTGCCACGCCCCTTTGTCTAATCCCGCCCATATATAGCCTATGACACCCTCCGGACTCCATAGTATCCTGGTGCAAAATTTCAGTTAAATCGGTTCAGCGGTTTAGACGTGATGCTGGAACAAACAGACAGAGAGACAGACAGACAGACAGACGGACCAAGAGTTTTATATATATAGATAAATGCATATGCATTGGTCGCGAAAGTATTTTGGCACATATTCTCAAGGACAATGCATCCGCGGACAATTCTTCCCCGGACAATTCTTTCGTAGACAATATTATTTGTCGAGACAATTATAAATATTCATTTGAACAGCATTTCAGATTTAATGTATTCCACATATTTATTTCTTTGCACCGCAGAGGTACAATATACGTTTAATCGGAACATGCATAATATTCACAAGAATAAAATAGATTTTTAAATTGAAGAAGATGTCCCATTAAGTACTTAATGGTACGACCATTGATCTGATGGTTCATGAATTAATAGTTTTCCTTTTTAAATCAAAAGTTTTCTAATTAATTTGATAGTATTCGAAAAAGTCAATACCATAAATCTAAATATTTCAATATTATTATTTTTAATACTATTGTTGTTTGGTCGCATGCATTTTATTGTAATAATCCACATAATTAAACGCGACATTGGTAAGGAATTAATGTATTTAATGTAAATTCCTTATATTTAACCGTTTTCTATTTATTACAGATAATAAATCGAACTTCTATTATGGCGACGGACTCTAAATGCGGACTCAAGTATTGAAAACTGAAGCGAACATTGAATGTGCTATAACCTTTTGCAACGAGAAGTGTCCATTTATATGTGTGATTTTTTAAAAGTTTATTTCAGTTTGTCATTCATTTAATTAATATAAATTATACAGTAAATTAACTAAAATCCACTTTTGTTTTAATAAGTTATTACACCCAGAAAAAATACTATATAAATAATGATTTTTTACTATTAAAAATAGTCAATGGGATATATTATTATATCCATTAAATACCATTAAATACTAGAACATACTATGACATTGCCATTGAGTTTATATGAAAAGATTTATTTTTGTATACTATTAAATCAATAATTGTCCTATTGACCAATTTTAATGGGATTTAAGGGAATTTTTTCTGGGTGTAGTAAAATGTAATTCGACTATACTATAAAATAAATAATACCATAAATTAAATATTTATAGGTTTTGCTTATTGTTATAAAAGTAGCACATTATAAAATTGATGGTACAAAAAAATATTGTATTAACAGTTCCAATATTACTGAATTAATGGGACGCATCCTATTGACCAATTTTAATAGTATAAATTATTGTAATACCCTACACCTATGAGGTACAGAGTATATTAACTTTGTGCATATATTGTAACGCCCCTTGAAGGTGTGTCCGGTATGGAAAAGTATATATATTCTTGATCAGCATCACTACCCGAGTCCGTTTAGCCATGTCCGTCTGTCTGTCTGTCTGTCTGTCCGTCTTGCTGTCTTGCTGTCCGAATACAGAATAACTTGAGAAATACTGATCACAATACGATGAAATTTCGTCTCAATATATTTTAGCCAAAACTAGTAACTGGGTTTGAAAATGAGCCAAATGGGTCAACGGACACGCCCACCTCCCATACAAGTCACTTTTATATAACTCTTTCGGAACTAATAACTCGAAAAGTATTCAAGGTATAGTTATAAAATTTAAAACTTATTATTAGAATTCACCTAAGAATATGTGATCCAAAAATGGGCGTGATACGCCCACTTTTTTTTCATTATTTCCCGGGTTTTCACAGTGGAAATTTGATCCGTAAATTATTAAAATCAAATCTATGAAATATTAGTTTTTCAAAATTTTAAATATAGGAGTGGTCAGCCCAATTATATTTTTCAAATTTTTTTTTTTTAGTTTTTTATACTTTTATATACATTTTTAATTTATGGGGATATAAGACGGAAATTTCTGATATGTGAATAATATTCTGAGGGTGGGGAGGTTCAGCATAATTAAAAACTTTAAAATTAAGGTATGCAATTAAATATCCCACATTAATATCCCCACCAAAGGTGTAGGGTATTCCATAGTCGGGCCCGACCGACTATAAAAATCCGCCCCATGTGACCGAACTTACCCATGTGACCTAACTTTCCCAACTCGTTTTTATATTGAAATACTTTTAATTTACCATGTTTTTTTCTTGGGTGTTGAAAACTGTGGCCTTAGGAAATGTCTTTATTGGAAATAGTGATTGGTACGCAAAGTTGAATATTGATTTTCGACTTTTCGATCAGATATTAATTGGTTTTTTTAATCGATTTATCGGAGTAAACAATTGATTTTATTATCGTTTTTTTCGAATAAATGTGCTTAAAATAAAAATATTTAAAGTATATAATTAACTAGCTGGATCCGTACACAGCTTCGCCCATGCTATGTTTTTGTAAGTGCAAAACTATATCGTTTTTAAAATGTTGGATACATTCACGACCATTTTTCTGTCCTGCTCACATTGAACGTAGTGCTTCGAATAATCAAATATATAGCGTTTAATAGCAGAAGTCAAATGGAAGGTGCCACTCCTTTTTCCAATAACGCCCACATTCTACGTGATGATTTCAATGTTTAATATGATCTTTAGTTTCGATTTTAATAACTCTGTTCTTTCGTTGGTCAGAAGTTATAGCATTTTTAAAGTTTTATTTATAACGGAGTTGCCACAGTCCTCTGTGCAGTATCGCCTTTGTCACCATTCATAAAAGCCAATGAAATTAAATTCAACAATTCAATGAACAGCAGTATATGCAAACAAATATCTGTCTTATACTTTAAATGTTCGAATTTTCACTACATTTTTCGTATTTTTAAACAAAAACATTGTGCTTGGAGTTGCTGGAGTTTTAGACCAAAAATAAAATATCTTTTTATGTTTCTTTTAATACTTTTTTGAAACCCGTTTTAAACCGGTATAAAATCCAAACTGTTTATTTCGGTTTTGGATATCGGTTTATTTCTGATTTTCATGTAACGGTTTCGGTTTTAAAAATGAAACGGCTTTAAACGGATATCGGTTTTGGGGTCGGTAACGGTTTCAATCCTTGCACAAAATCGATTTTCAACTAATATCGAAAACAATTTATCCATCACTAATATAAAATTAGTTAGAAATTGAGTTTTTTTTTGAAAATTGTTGGAAAATGGCTTTTTATGGAAATCTGATGGTCGATACAATAATAACCTGTAATACAAAAGTCATGTAGAGTTTTCATTGCCTTAATCTAGAGGCGTTATAAAATTTGGAAATCAAAGCAAAGGTTTACTGATTCAATGTACAGTGTTTCTTCAATGGTATGTACAAAATATTTGTAAACTCGATATATAAAAATTATAAATTTTGTTTCTGTGTGATCGCTAATTAAATAATGAAAACAAATACTACTGCTAAACAGTTGGCTGATGATAACTGCCTTTATCGATCAGTGACATGAACAGCGCCACGCCGTCAGCTGTTATTTGTTCTTATCATATCATACTACTACCTGATTACATTTCATTGAATTATGATATTTGCAATACTCACAAGTCTTTACCATGCGTGCGTACGGAGTTGTTATCTTATTTTATAAGTATGTATAATATATATTACTTTACTATTGTGTGGGCGATTGATAAACCCACCTCTTCTGATATATAGTATATGTGAGTTATTTGTGCACAATACGCACTGGTCATATCTAGCCATCGAAGTAATCAGATTATATTCTGTTTTTATTTTACTACCCACTAGATATTTAAATGGTACATTTAACGATAAGTATTATCAACAATTTCCATTGCTAACTCATGCTGACAACGTGTATAAAAATATTCATATATTTGAAATTTAACGTACCTACATTCAAAATTAAATCTACATGAAATATACAAACGAATTTTACGACAAAAATTGTGAAATTTATCTACGAATTATTTTGTAAAATACAAGAAAGAACTTTTGTAAATGTATGATAAAATTACGAATATTATTTGCGTATTTTACGAAACTATTCGTAGAATTATCTACGAAAGTCATTCCTATATAATACGAATGATTGTTATTTTTTTCGTAATTTGTTGAATATTTGTATACCTTTATTACATATAAATGTTTACATTTTACGAAAATATTCGTAATTTTAACGATAGCAATTGTACATTTATGAAACATTTATTAAATTATGAATGCATTTATAATAATTACACATGAATTAATAGTTTTATTAATATTCATATTTCTAGGAATACATTCGTACATGTGACGAGTATATTCGTATTTTGACGACCTGAATATATACTTAGATCCATAGCACTCAGACAGTCTTTTCCATTGTACGGAGAACTCTATTCCCTAATCCTGCCCAAGCCTGGATTCCAACCCGAGACCTTTTGAATGCAAGTCCGGCGCGCATACCTCTGACGTTACTAAATGAAGGAGTTTTACGAATCTTTCGTAAAATACACGAATGTTGTGTTTAAAAAACTGATGATTAAAATTACCATTAATTCATTAAAAAATAAATATTATGCACCGTTTTGATACTTTTACACTTTTGACACAAACACAGAACACATTATAAAATTGTTTGTATTTTGAACTATCTGATATCAATTAAAACAAAATGCAGCTCCAACACTCAAAATAATCAATGCGATAATTAACGCAATACTTTTTCTTAAATTTAAATTTAATAATATACGATTTATTGTAAATACAACATAGCAATCGTAATTTTTAACTTCGTTCAGATTTTTTATTTTACGATACATTCGTATATTTTATAATTTAATATTCGTAAAACAAAAAGAAGCAAAAACATGAAAAAAGTAAGACTTCAAGTAGAAAACAAGCAGAAAACATGACAGATCAAATTATCTTTTCAACGTCGTGACACGTTGGCATTTGCGTAAACGTATTGAATTTAATTTGCAAATCAATACCATTGTGTAATAAAATCCTGTAAAATTATTAAAATAATCATTAAATAAATAATTTACTATTTGGTGTGTGTCAAAGTTGGAATCGACCATCAAGATGTCGGAACATTTATTAATATGTGAGAATATGAGAGTATGGTGGAGTATGTCAGTTTATTATTCGTAAGATGTATGAATTAATTCGTGGATTATATTTACAAATGGTTTTCGTAAAATATACGAATTTAAAAATAAATATATTTCGCAACTTTACGAAAGTAAATTCATACTATATACGAATGTCTTTTTAAACATATGGCTCAATATTTACGAAAGTTTAGTAATTTAAATTTCGTAAAATGTAAGGCTCCATAAAACAAAATATAACGAAATTTTCGTAATTTCAATGAAATATTTGTAATTTTGTTATAATTTTTATTTTACGAATATTTATTCGTAATATGTATATACGAATCGTTCGTACAACATATTTTGAAAACGGAAATTACAAATAATTTTTGTATTCTACGATTTATTCGTGTATTTTACGAAATAAAAAGTTACACAAAAATATTTCGTAATCAATTCTCAAAAATCATCAGAAATATTTTTATATAATACAGATGTAAATATTAAAGATTTAAATGTTAAAGATTTAAATATTAAAGATTTAAAACTTAAAGATTTAAAACTTAAAGATTTAAATATTAAATTAATATATTAAATTTAAATATTAAAGATTACTTTTTTGAAACAATATATATAAAAAAACAAAATTAAAATTAAAATAATGAAATCCCTGCTCGTAATTAAACTCGAAATCTTCAAATTAAATCTCATTATGTAATTTTAGTCGTTTTTTCATTTCATTAATTCGTATAATAAATGCTAATACTAAATATAACCGTTAACGATATACTTAATCCAAGTAACCCGCAAGCAGTAAACCCGGCAACATTTTCTTAACTTCCGAAACAAACACTGGATTGCGGTAGAACATTGCACTCATATCGCTATCTTCCAACATTTTTGAATTATCAACGTCTTTCATGTCCTCCGGGCGAAGAGACAGCATTGAAATGACCATGGGTAGGAAGGTGGACAACAAGAAGATAGCTTTAAAGAGAATAATTCAGATATAACATCCAAAAGAAAACAAAAAATTAAATTAACTTACCAAAATGTCTATATTTAATCGAGGAAATTTGAAAGTCTGCAAACTTTGGCAAATTTCCTTTGAATTCGATCTTTTTGAGAGTATTCACAAATTCAGTGAAATAAAAGTACATCAATTCATCACGACGAGCACGCAAATCGGAGCTGAGCAACATGAATGTTGAGTAAATCATATCAATGACTGAGGGTCCAAAAAGGGATATTTGAAAGTCAACCTATTCAATTAGAAATGACATTTTAACATTATTGAAATAGAGACAACTTAAAATTCTCCCTTTTACTTATATACTAAAATACTATGATGGAAATAGTTATAAAATTAAATTGAATACATTAAAAATTAATTTTAATTAAATTACGCACCATGAAAAAATCCTCCAACTTGTTTTTCTTGCTAAACTTAAACATCATATTTTTCAGATGGCAATCGCCATGATTTAGCACAAACATCTCATTCTTGGCTCCGTTTTTGTAGGAGTTGTATAGCTGTATACAGCTGTCAAACATTTCCTTTTCCACCGCCTTAAACTTTGGCATATACTGGTCAAACTCATCGTGGGCCGATAGCATCTCGATGAATTTCGTAATACCTTGGCTAATGAATTCATTCGTCATGATTAGTTCATTGCTAAAAAGCCCCTCCTGATATTTTGTGACCAGGGCATGTTCCTCACTTTGGCCCAGCATATAACTGACCGCATGCATTTTGGCCAATTTCGTGTAGATGGCCTGAATCTCGACGAGCGTTAGTGGACGGCCACGCACGCAATCGTAGCCCAATTCACATGCGTCCTCCAAAATAATGACTTTGTTGGGCTGCAGAGCATGATAGATAATACTGCGTACAATTTATGAAAATGTTAAATCATATTTTTGAAATCTTAAAAACTTTATATATACCGTGGAGCAAAACGTATGGGATCACCGTGTTTGGCCAGTATTTTCTCGAACAAGGGCAACGTTGTCGCGTACATTTCAATTTCTGTCTCAAAAAAGCGTCCATGCATCAGCATCTCGCGCTTCATGCCCTCCTCGTCTGGCAACGTCTTCACGATCATCGACTTTCGGACCACCGGTCCAGTACGTCCGAATTTATAGTTGACGCTGGCGCGGTACATGACGCTGGCATAATGATCACCCTTCATGCTGGCGGGCGTCAAATCAAAGTCAACAACCTGTAGATTAAATTAGAAAATTATAAAGCAAATTCAGACATGCATGGAAAAATATGTTTTGCAGCAAACATAATCAACTCAATTCTAAATAAATACTCCCACTAATATTTGGGAGAAATTCTTGGGAGAA
This sequence comes from Dryomyza anilis, assembly GCA_951804985.1. Taxonomy (NCBI): domain Eukaryota; kingdom Metazoa; phylum Arthropoda; class Insecta; order Diptera; family Dryomyzidae; genus Dryomyza; species Dryomyza anilis. Next base: position 27,007,412 of record OX638132.1, on the reverse strand, counting down.
TAAAAGCTTTGTATGTAATTTCAATTCAAAGCCTTTCTTTCTCCCATCAATTTCTCCCAAATATTAGTGGGAGTATTTATTTAGAATTGGGCTGAATGTAATTGCAATCAACTTATTTTAAAATTAGTTTAAATTCAGATTTTTTGTTGGTTATTGATTAAAATCAAGGATTGAAACAGTAAACTAAACCGATATCCATTTAAATCCGTTTCATTTTTAAAACAACATAGACAAAGCTATTTCTTTCTGCTTTCTTCGATACGCTAGTATCGTTCGTTGTTTGTGAAGCACGCACTTGCACTGAAATTAAACAATATTATATTTTTTTAATGCTTTCTTTTGTGTTTAAATTTTATTTTTGTATTTTTTGGGTGTTAATTGCAAAATAAAGATATTTTCTTAAGTTGTGTTCTATGTTTTAATTTATAAAACAAAAAATGATATTTTTAATATATAAACATTTTAAAAGTGCACAAAAATTTTAGTGCTATTGCTTTTTGTGTGTTTTCGCTTTTTTAGTTTCACTTCTTTTCAAAGTGCAACAACAAAATATGCGAATCGCAACAAGTGTTCGATTTTTCGCGGGAAATTGTTTTGTACAATAAACACAATTCGTTGGTGTTGTTGTACAAGCAGTTTTGTTGCCAACTGGATGGTTGTACTAAAATACACAATACACATGCAGTGCGTCTTAACTATCAGAGGTTATTTATTTTTCGATTATAAGGACGTAATCGAGCGAGATTTTGATTTGTTTCGTCCGCATAACTACATTTATGCTAAATTTTTATAGTAATCGTTTTTAGTTCTTCTGTTTGTAAAATATTTACATATCTTGTTGAAGAGATTAAAATAATAAAACCGAAATCGAAACCGTTATTTGTTTAGGTTTCAATCCCTGATTGAAATCATGTTTGCAGCAATATTGAGCTATGCTTTTATATTAAAAACTTTATCAATGTCGTAGAAGTACTTAGAACATAGTTTGAAGCAAAAATATATTGAAAAAATATGTGTTCATGCTTTCTCTGTGAATTCGTATTAAATTCGTATTAAGAGAAGTAATTCCTTTTGAAGAGAAGTTCATTCCTTCTTAAGAGATAATTAAATCATCGCAATTTTAAAGATGTTAATATCTACCTCAATATCTTCATTATTTTCATATTTGATCAAAACATTCTCAAAGAATCCAGCGTCCATCCATTTTGGAGCACTTAGCTCATCCTCATTGAAAATACTCATTTTTTTTATAATTGTTCTCAAAAATCCAAGAAAGAACTACACAGTGTGACACCAGAAAACCAACTGAGTTTCAAGTTAAAAGATTATATTATTTATAAAAGATATTTAACTCAATTTAAGTCAATTATTATAGCGTATTTCGAGATAAGAAATACAAAATATGAATCTTAAGTGTTTGTTAACTATGCTATCGATAGGGTAAATTATGCAATATTCGTGGATTATTCGTCATGTACATGACGTTGCAAGAACAATACATATACTGACAGACATAAAGAAAAGTTATTTTAAAACGTCACTCCCTTAGTACAAAATTTAGTAGGCTTATGAATTGGGAGACGATTCTAAATCTGCGTTGTCGTGAAGTGAAAAGTTTTTTATTTATCAATTTGCCACATTTTCGATTCTTATTGAGATAACAATTGCCAAAGGTATAGGAAAATAAAACAAAGTTAAAGTCAACAAAAATTCATTGAGAAAAGATTTTTAAAATCTTATCGCATAAATGATAATACCAAACTAAAACCAGTTGGGAAGGTTAGATCACATGGCAAATTTTAAAGTAGGTGTTATTATGATAGTTAGGATTATCAAAATTATAGTCCGACTATAAATACCCTACACATATGTGTGGTTACCAGTCAAAGTGGTATATAGGTCACAAGGGTATACGAATCCTGAAAATAACTACAAACTTTCAATCGCTGAAGAATTTTCATTCATTTGATACCCATATTTAAAAATGGGTAGGTGTACCGAATTTCGATTATTTTTTTTTGTAACCACAAGTCGTTTTGCCGGAAAACATTATTTTCATGTATTTGAGCATGAGTCAATATATATTTGACCAAAAAAAGTTTACCTAAGCACGTATACAGTAATATTGATCTGTAGATATTCATTTTATATGAGGTATTTGAACATAAGTGGTCGGTTTTCAGGTCACAATGGACCGATCATGCCAATTTTCTTGTTCAGACAGCTTAGATATATAAGTAATCTAAATCTAAAGTTTCATTGTTCTATCTTTTCTACTTTTTCTATAATCGTGATTTCAACAGACAGAGGGACAGACAGACAGACAGACAGACAGACAGACAGACAGACAGACAGACGGACGGACAGACGGACAGACGGACATCGTTAAATCGACTCAGGAGGTCATGCTGATCAAGAATATATATACTTTTCCATACCGGAGATGCTTCCTTCTGGGTGTTACAAACGGCGTACCAAACTGAATATACCCTTTCACTCTTAGTGTAGGGTATAATAATTAAATTCTTCTAGTATATATGGGTAAAAATTTGTCAAACGTACTTGCTTCAATTTTTTATACCCTACACCTTTGAGGTACAGGGTATATTAAGTTTGTCCATATATTGTAACGCCCCTTAGAAGGCGTGTCCGATATGGAAAAGTATATATGTATTATTGATCAGCATCACTACCCGAGTATGTTTAGCCATGTCCGTTTGTCCGTCCGTCTGTCAGTCTGTCTGTCCGAAAACATAGTAACTTTAGAAATACTAATCAGAATGCGATGGAATTTTGTTTCAATATGTTTTAGCCAAAAAATGGTTCTGAGTTTGAAAATTAACCAAATCGGTGAACGGATACGCCCACCTCCCATACAAGTCACTTATATATAACTTTTTGGGAACAAATAACTTAAAAAGTATGCAATATATAGTTATAAAATTAAAAAGGTATTGTTAGAATTTACTTAAATATATGTGTTCCAAAAATGGGCGTAATCCGCCCACATTTTTTCTTAATTTAATTTTTCATATCCCAAAAAATTTTACCAGTAATATATATACCAAGAGTGTAAGGTATTCCATAGTCGGGCCAGACCGACTATAAAAGTCCGTCACATGTGACCGAACTTACCCATGTGACCTAACTTTCCTAACTCGTTTTTTTTAATTTTAAAAACTTTTTAAAGTTTTTGAAAAACAGCCGAGCTCTCTCACCATTTTGAGCTGTGCGTGTTATATTTGTACTCAAAGTGGTGGGACCTACAGTTTATTGCCGAATTCGAACGGCGGGTGAGAGCTTTTTCATAGGCAATGGTTTTACTCTCGTAGGTTTGCCATTTACTGACGAGAGGTAGCGCGGGATAGAAAAATGTTTCTATGAAAAGATGTTGTTAGCCCCAGTCCAGGCTTGACCCGGGGACCTTTCGGCTCGCAGTCCAACGCACTAACCACTGAGCTACCGCGGCTACATTTTAAATATTTACGAATGTCAATTTTGGTAGAATGAAAAATTAGTTCATGAGGTACAGCTGTGCAGATTAAAATTACGATTATAGTAAAATAAGGTGTTTTAATTTTAATGACATGAGATTACAACAAATGTATTTCAAACATCCTTTCAAAAAGAGCATTTTTCTAGTTGCACGCAGAGAAATAATATGGTTGCGACAACCATGGTATGGTCTTTACAATCCTACATGGTTGTCAAAATCAAAGTATAGTATTTTCAATTTTATTTCAACATTCAATTTATTATTTCTGAAAAATCATTATATGGTTGATAAGAACCATGTTATGATTACGATAAAGACTGCCACGAACAAAGTATGGTCAACACCAAACATACCATGATATAGACTGATCATAATATACACGCTGCAAAAAAAAGGGCTCTCCCAAACATAATTTTGCAAATTATATAATTTTGTAAACAGGGTTGTATTGAGACTTGAACAGTGTTATAATGAGCTCTGACTTACATTATAATATCCCCGAATCATTTTAATGTTGCCCTTTAAAATGGAGTATGTTCTAATGGAAACATAATAATTACTACATCCAAAAAAAATAAATATTTGAACCAAAACATAAATATGTTCAAAATAAAACATGATTTTGAACGACCTGAACATAAATATGTTTCAAGTGAAACATATCAGTTGTTTCAGTTCAAAAAGTAGTATGTTTGCATAGAAGCATATTTAAATATTTTTGAAAAAAAAATCCTGAAAATAAAATAAAAATAAAATGTTGTTTTTTTAATAATTTTTACTAAAAATCTTTAAACATGCACAGTGGGAATTTATAATAATTGAATTCATATACAAATTTTTAAATGCATAAATAAATAATTGGTTTAAAAGTGCAAGTACAAGTGACAGCATCAATGAATGTACAATTGCACCAGCAGACGCTAAACCAGACGACCCAGACTCACTTCATATCTGGTACAGTTACAGTTGATCTCAGTACAGCACATAGCGTAGGCAAGGAATTCACGGAGGCTTTTGTCAAAAAAACATGCCAAATTCTGTTTGAAAATCGAAACACAGATTATTATTTGTGGTTTTTTCAAATTAGTTTCAGAAATTATATACTGCAAGTTATTATACTCTGTTAGTATTTGCACTTTTTGTAACAAAATTTATTTATTTAATTTACAAATAACAAAATTATTACCGACGCGAACACGTACGCACGTACGCAGACACGCAGAAAATGACGATCACGGAGTGCTCAACGAGTGCCAACTTCGTATACAAGAAGAATGTTGGAAGAATACATTTATTTATTATTATTATCGTTATTGTTTGTTTTTAAACATCAATATGTTCAAACGATGGCAAAAGATGGCGTGGGTACAAAATGCTGCACAACGTTTCCAACTTCGTCAGTCGATAAATTATCGAATTAAGACGAGCGTTGCAAACACACGAGATGCACTCGACTACTTTACAATCACTACTAAAGTGCTGTACCTCAGATGCGGCTCCCTTATATACTGCATGCATCATTTCGACACGTTTCGACAAGCTTCGACTTGTTTCGAGAACCTTCTACTCGTTTCGTGAATGACGCATGCTATTGGCATCTCATTCGTGTTTTCATGTGCTGATCTTCCATCTCTTTCTCGCACATTGCTCAGTACGCTGAATGATCTTCCGTCTCTTTCTAACACATTGCTTAGTGCGCTGAATTGTCTTGCGTCTCATTTTAGTGTTAACCAAGTGAATTTCCAAGAAATAGTTTATTCAAATGCAATTAAAATTTTATGTTGGTATTGTAACATATTTATGGTAAATTTGACAGATTCTGCTGGACAATATAATAATGTTTACGCGTGAACAAAAATAAATTCAATTTCAATTATAATTTAATTACACTTCATTCCTAATACATGTATGGTAATTTCGTATTACTTTTTAATTACATTCAAACGTATTTAAACAAATCTTTTCTATCCGTGTAGTAACAACCATATAATTTTCACTTAATGGCATTTTTTACTCTCTCTTACTCACATGGTATGGTTGTAGAAAATCGTCCTATTGTCACTGAGGATCATATTACACAAATAATATGATTTCCTACAACCATAACCCCCAATCATAGTATGATGCCCTTCAAATATGATCACCACAACCATTTTTTTCCCTGCGTGTGCGCTCAAAATAAAATCTGCTAAAATACACGAACGATTTCGTACGAAATATTCGTGAAATTTATCCACAAAATATTTCGTAAATACCAATTAAAATAAAATGCAGCTTCAAGTTGTAATTTGACGCAACTGATTTCTGTTTTTACTAATTATTCGTAAAAAACACGAATGTTTCGTAAAATTCTACAAATAGCCTCACAATTTACGCAAGTTTAGTAATTTATTCGTAAAATGTAAAGCTCATTCGTAAAATATACTATTATTGTTTCATTAAAAAAGCAATAAAAAGCTTGTAAACGATATAAACATGATTATCATTTCCTTGCGGAAATAAGGAGTCAATTGCTCTAAAACTACATACCACGTGACCGGTACCATTGGTACCGACTAATGATTGGATCTTGAAGACCAGTTCTGTGATAGGTCTAAAGGTCTGCATGAGGAGACGGATCGTGTCCATGCTTATCATGTTTTTAGTGAAGCGAAAAGGCACTAGGTGGCGCCATAGTCACGAAACTTGATTGACTATAATTCGTTGACTGTTTTTCGACACTGTATTGATTGAAATAGGACAACGCCATGTTAAAGTTGCCGGTTGGTTTCATATAAAAGAGCCAAAAATAGGACCGGTTAACTATCTCCGAGGAACCAGTCACGTGTCGATTCTAAAACCGGTTCGTTTCCACGTAGGGTTACGATGAATTGTAAATAATATTAAAATGAGATCGTTTACAAACAACAAAAGGTCGGTTATTACGCGAGCTTTATTTGTATTTTATCGAATGAAAATTTATCATATATGAGTGTTTTTTGTTCGTCTGTAATAGCTCGTTCCGTTGCGGAAAGTACAATAAAGTTGAACAAAATAATAATAGTTTTATCCCTATTAAATTCAAATAGTATTAATTAAATGTGTTGTGCTATTCGTCATTTCATTTTTTTATAATACAATACTCTTCGTGTAATCAGTAAGGTATAATGATAACAGCTATTCACGAAATCGTATAAAATCATTTAAAATATAGGCATAAATGAAAACCTGAATGAGTAGCAGAAAAATGCTTTTAGCTGTGTGAACAAAACTCACAGATTTACGTGTTCCTTTGTATAGCTGCATAAACAAACATAGAGGTCTCTTTCGTACAGTAGACGGTAGCAAACCCTATCGCTGCATAACAATTAGGCATCATGTGCATATCTTTCTCATGCCCCCCACAAGTGAAAATTACAAGCACATTAAATTTAAAGAAAATACTGCAAATACACATGGAAAAGTCGGCGCGTCACGTTGTCTATGCGAAAAGAAAACAGTTGGCGGAGAAATTTAAATTTATTTAAAAATAAAATTAACAACGGCATTCAGTGACACACTGACTACAGACAGAGGTCACGAGAAAAACGTCAACCTATTATTCAAATGAAATTTGACCAGTCATTTTGGCCTTTATAAGTGTTGACCTTAGTTTTTGCTAAGTATTAGGAAAAGAAAGAATTATTCGACATTAATCTCTATGTGTTTAAAATGTATTATTGCAAAATTTACCATGCCGTATTTAGACAATTCTTCTTCGACAGATGAATTATAGTTGTAGAGTAGAGTTTTGTGCAACCTTCTTAACATTAATTAAAACAAAGTACGGTCCAACGTAAACAAAACGTTCGAAGTATGCTGGTAAATAAGGTAATCGTTAGCAACATTTAATGCAATAATTATTTCAATTTGTCAAACGCGAACGTATTTTTAATTGGTAAACCTGTAGTTTTATGAACCAAGAGTTTCTTTTTATAAAATACTAGTCATTTAAAGAACTAAAATTGATTTTAAGAATTCAGAATCTCTTAAAGATTTCTGTGCTAGAATTACAGATTACTATATATGGAATGTGGCAAAATGTTGTACATTTGTTGCACTGTGTAATTAAATACAACCTATAAAATACACACAAAAAAATAATTGCTTGGCGTGCAGTTGTTTCAACAAATATTCATTTGCATCTACCAAATTAAGTCAGCCTCAACTGATTTTCATTTGTGATGAAGCGTAACCAACTATTAGTTGAAGCAACTGCAACATTGATTGGAGAAACAAACTTTTTATCCATTTTCAATTTTTTTATTTCCATTGCTACGGCAACTGAATTCAAAATGAAACCTAACTAATATTTATTTGACTTAACAGATAATTATATAACATTAAGTTGTAGCAACCAATATTTATTTGGTTCAATTGCGAAATCAGTTGTCTTGTATAAAAGCGATGCCAAAGCAGGACAACACCAGTCGCGCAAGCTTTAGATTTTTCACTCGTTATGTTTTGTGCTGCGGACAGCGCGTGCCACGTGTAAAACAAAATTTGACATTGTTTTAAGGCTTTATCATTGTTACTGTTCGGTTTTTTCATGCTCAAATATACTTTCTTCAACAAGAGACATACTATTCTACAGAGTTCTTGCGATTTTGTTTCTATATGTTGTTTTTCTATATGCAGCCCTAGCGCTCCAACGGGTTGCAAACACGAAGTCAGTGCACAAAGAATCGTCGGCAATGTTCAATCTCAGGAACGTTGTTGTGACGCTGACTTCGTCTTTGCAACATGTTGGAGCACTAGGGCGAGGAAAAATGGCCGATTTCTTATAATTAAATTGGCTACCACAATTGGTTGTGTCAATTGTATTCATCAGTTGTGTGAACTGATACGCGGTGTTGCAACAACTGAATAAGTCGAATGTTGACAGAACTAAGTAAATCGGTTGGCAAAAAAAGACAGTTGCCCCAACTGATTCGTTCTTTGGGTGTATGAGTTGGGCATCACTTTCCATGAGGGGTTAAAGTCTGCATAGTTAATGCTGAATATTAAGGCTGTCGTTTGGTAAATAACTCTGATAAATCTACCTACTGGCACCAAAAATATCAACGGTTGAAAGAGTTTTTCTTAAATCTTTCATATCATTAAAACGAAGCGTCATAGAGGGGTCAAACTCTGCATAGTTTATGCTGAGTATTAAGGTTGTCGTTTGGTACATAACTCTGTTAAATCCATCTACTGGGACCAAAGATATCAACGGTTGAACATAGTTTTTCTTAAATCGTTTATATCTTTTAGAGGGGTCAAAGTCTGCTTAGTTAATGCTAAATATTAAGACTGTCATTTGATACATAACTCTTTTAAATCCATCTACTGCGACCAAAGATATCCATGATTGAAAAGAGTTTTTCTTAAATCCTTTATAAATTTTAAACGGGGCTTCCTAGAGGTGTCAAAGTATGCATAGATTATGCCTTTTAACTTTTAAACGGATTTTTTTTTTTGAGGATCAGCATCCGTAAAACTGACATCCGTATCATCCGTAGTATTTAAAGTCGGGTTAGACCGACTAAAACTTTATTAATTCTTACTAACTTCATCACACCAATTATTTCCCTACTACAAAAATTCCCATGTGATTTAATCTTTCTTACTGGTTTCTAGACAGCTTTTAGTTTCTATATGATTTTGTTTATTATGAATTAAACCACATAAAATTCGGATTGATATGGCCAAAGTAATGAGCAGTAATGAGCAGTAAAACCCAAAAAATGTTCATTCTTTAAAAATTCAATAAACCATTTTTTTACTTTTGTCCTAATCGAACAAAAATATTTTTTTAATTTGACGTTAATCTCAGGACTTAGTGATTTGCTAAATAACAGTACGGAAGTTTAGACTATATAGATCTACTTTAATAATAAATACATACTTTTATTTAATTATGATAGTTGTTGTGCAGTAAATAATATGGACATCTTCAAATATTTATATATTTTTGCGTTTGACTGGCCATAACTTTGGTCAAATTCATTAGAATTTTATGTGGTATATTTCTAAATATTAGCAGAAGTATTTTAAATGAAATACCGAAGAAATCAAATCGAAAATCAAATCTGTAAAAAGTTAAAAATCAAAATATGTAGGTAAACACGAAAATTGACATATATATGTGTAATACGTGATAACTTAAAAGCTTTAAGCAAACTGAAAAAATTTACTATGAGGTCATGATTAGAATCTTGACGTCCATCGTATAATTATACAAGATAGCCGATATATTTTTGTGTAGTGTTATAATTTATTAAGAAATCAAAACACGATTTTATGAAACAAATTTTTATTTTAGAAAATATTGAATTATGGTTTATAAATTTAGTATAAATTCATAAAATATATGATTGTTTTTCATTTTAATAAACATAATATAAAATTGTAAGAACAATTGAGCATAAAATTATATTAAATACATAACATTTTAAATACTTTTTGACTACAAACAGACTACATAAAAAGTTAAACGTCATGTAATTTAACGCATTTTTAATAAAAATCGCGAATAGGTCCGAAAAAATGTGGTTTATGACTTAATATTATAATGCATATTAGCAGAAAACATTAAATTCAATTTTGATGAAAAGATATTGCAAAATAGTTTTTGGGTAGAAAAAAAAACAAGACACACGCACACACAAACTCAATTTGCCCACAGGGCTTTACTCTGTTTCATCTATGATTTCCTCAATCTTAGCTGCTTCCTTGAACACATCCGGTATCTCGGCGTCATCGGATTTCTCAATCAGCTTATAGCGTTCGGCCGCAATTAGACATTGTCTGGCGATCTCTCTTGCCTTGGCGCGTGTCTCATCGGGCAGCTGCGATAATCCACTCAGCAGCTCCATGATGTCGGTCTCAAATAGCTGTCGCGCAATACCTTCGTCCGAGTTGATCATGTTCAACAGCACGACGGTGCCTCGATGCTGCACCTCGACACTGGGATTAGCAATTAGTGTATGTAGTACGTCCAGCCATGATTTGCATGTGAATATCTTGGAGCAACATTTCGTCGATACAGACGTCAACATGGCCAATGCGCCGGCACAAGCCTTGGCGGTTTCCTCGTCCTCCTCCTCGCAAAGTAGTGCCAGAAATTTGACGCGATCGTTATCACCCTCAAAAGACTTCACCACATCGTCGGACAACACCAGATTGCATATGCACTGAGCAGCGGCACGCGTCAAGTACATGTGGTCTTCCATGAGATACATTTCGATCTTTGAGACGCCCTGTTCCTTGATGATGCGCTGGCGCACACTTTCGTTCATGGACGCGAGGTTGGTCAACGACATCAGTGACTCAAAGTTCTCCAGTGCAGTGCATTCCTCCGCCAGCAGATTGAGCAGCGGTCGTATGACATCGAGGCTGCGCTGTCCGCTGAAGGCGACCTCGGGGTTGATGGTAATGCCGATGCGGGCCAGTGCTTGGCAGGCATGACGTTTACCTGTGCATTAAAAAATAATAAAAACAATAGTTAAAATGTAGCACAAACTAAAGGATTGGAAGCTACACGAGTAACTTTTTAATATGGTTAATTTTATGTTTAACTGGTATTTGCGATCAATTTTGAATGTATTACTAATCATGACTTATAAAAAGGTACTAAGTAATTTAATTGTATTAAATTTCTAGTAAATTTTAATATTTAAAAAAAAAAATTCATTTGATTTTACGTTGTAATTTTTGCTTACGATTTTGTGTTTTTGCGTTTGATTTGTTTTGTTTTCTTTCCTATCTTCTTGTTATACTTTTGTTTTGATTTGATTTTGTTCTTATTTTTATTTTGATTTTGTGCATTTGCTTTTATTTTTGCTATTATGGTTTTATGGGCTTTATTCTTTGTTTTTGGGCATGACTTTCTTTTTTTGCGTTTATTTAAACTTTGATTTTGTTTTTTTTTTTTTGCTATTGATATCATTTTCCGTTTGACAATATATTTTGGTTTTACTACTTTTTTCTTTGATTTTGAGTTTTTTTTTTGGATTGGCTTTTGATATTTTGTTTTTGTTTCCTTAGGTTTAATTTTGTTTTTGCTTTTAATTTTAATTTTTTGTTTTTATATTGTTTTTCTTTTGAATTGTGTTATTGCTTTTGTTTGTATTTTTGAACACAAAAATTACCTTTAATCTAATTACTTTTTAATTGTTTGGAATTCAATTTCTCTAAATAAACGTAAAAGTGAAATTTGAGTGATCATACAAGCTTAGCTTAGCTTAGTACAAAATTATGAATTTCTTTTAAGTAATAATGCATTTTAAACTTAGTTCTATTTTATAAATATAATGTGACATTACTCACCCTTGTCGGTGCCCTCCAAGGACAGACGCAACAGCGTCTTGACGCCGCCATCCTGCACCACCTTGCCACGCAACTCCTGCAGGCCACATACCGCATTCAACACGCGCGAAATCAACTCCTGCGAGTTGTGACTTTCGGTCTTGGCCAGAGCACACAACGCCGTGGTTATGCCCTCTTTGGCCAGCACAATAATGCGCTTGTTAATAAAGTCCGGATCGTCCAGCTCGTGTTCCTCGGGAATGTGGTGCTTGGCGAACTTGGCCAGCTCCACCATCTCCGGCAGCAGCTCCTGCTTCTCATAAGCATTGCAGAGATTCACGAACGTGGTGACGACACCGTACAGGCACGACTGATCACCCGAACGCGCCAACTCAATAAGAGCATGAATGGAGTCGCGATCCTCGATTAGTTTCTCTTTGCATTCGGCATCGAGTGTCAGATACGCCAAGCCGTCAGCCGCCCAGCGTCTAATGTCCTTGTCCTTGCCGGGCTTGACCAGAAAACGGCGACAGGCCTCGGCCAATTTGAGTGTAGCACCATCTGCGAACGGCCTGATGCCCGCATCCTGGCCGCCGTAGCTGCCTAGCTTACAGAGGCCGACCAACGCGCGCACACGTATGCCATCATCCTTCGAATGGTAGAGACGCTTCAAAATTTCTACGCCCTGTGCGCATAGAGCCTTCGCCTTGTCCTTCTTGGAGGAGGCGGCTATGAGGCATTCGCAGGCCACTTTCTGCTGCAACACATCGTCCGTCGTGGCCATGGCCAGTATCATTTGCAGAATGCCTTCGCGTGCCACTATCTGATTTCCCACATCCAGTGGGCCCGAAAGCAGTGATGTTATGGCCACTGTAACTCGCACCTTTGACTCCATGTCGGGCGACAGCAGCTTGTCCTTGACATACTCGTCGATCTGATCACAAAATCGCTGCTTCAACTCGTCGTAGTACATGTTCTCGTAGATGCGCGCCAAGCAGACGGAAGCAATAGTGCGTGACGACGGAGTTATGTCCATGGCGCTCTCGTACTTGTATTCCTCGAGTTCAGAGCACATGTCGAGCAGCCGATGTAGCCCACGTATTTCGACCAAGCGCTCAGCCCACTCCAGTGCCGTGTAGTGCACGTTACGCGTCAGCAACTCTACGACGGCGTCACGCGCTGCGCCCGATATGGTACGATCTGTGATGGTGTAGACGAGACACGTAAGCAGCGTGTCGATCTCCTTCTTGTGCCGTTCGCATAACTCCTTGTTTGGCTTGCTTACCATCTTATTCTCCATGCCTGACAGACTGTTCAGTATTGTCTGCAGACAGTATTGAGCCGCCGTGACGCGCTCCTCGTGCTTGTGATCGAGCACGCGCATAAACCAGGGTACGCCGAGTTCGCTGAGCACGGCCAGTGTACGTGTGGGACACTTGTTGCAAAGCTCCGCCACGACACGCACCAAATTCAAATAGATTTCCTGATCCTGCTCGATTTTTGTCAGCGAAGCGATCTTGGTAATGCAGCCGCCTTTAAACATCAGATCAGCGCCCACCTCTTCCTTGGCGAGTACGAGTAGATTGTTGGCGCTCGAGCGTCGTTTTTCGATGGGCGTGGCCAAATCAAAGGTTAGATCCATCATTTGCTGTACCTGTAAAGAGTTATATAATATGATCAAAAATGAGTTTTTTGAATAATTATTAAATTTGTATTTATAAAAATATCATTATATGTATGGGCATTTTATGTCATGTTATGTTACATTTTCGGAATATCAATGAAATCAATTTTGCATAGATTTTTTATTTGTTTTATAGTTAAGGTAGAAACCCAAAAAAAAAATGGGTATTTGTAGAGATTTTGTTAAGCGTTCAAATGAAAATATGCATTTTTATGTTATCATATTATTTCCAATGCAATTCCAATTTAAATGTAATAAAATTTAATACTGACAACAGTGGCAAATTCAACAAATTAAAGTAGCTACAGACGTTATCTTTGAAATGCCGATTATCGCATTGTCAGACATCCAGTCGTTTGTAAATGAGAGCCTTCTATGTTGGCTTCCGACATTAAAAAAAAAACTTGTACATTGACAGCTTTTACAAATACAGTATAAAGAGTCACACGATGGTCTAAAAGGCATTTTAAAGGTGACGTTTCTGATACATTTTCACATATATTTTATTAAAATTAAGATTAACCTGTGGTCAGTTTCTATTTTTCACTTTTTGAGGAAAAACATGCAAAGGCTACAACTATAAAATTGGAAAAAAAACACATTAGCTTCGTTTTTTTCATAATTGAAATTTGAGATGGAACAAATTTTATACGATTTGTGTATCATGGCATTTGAGCTACATCGTTTTTTTCAATACCGCTTTGATCCGGAACAATAAATTATGAAAAAAACGCAGCTATTGTATTGTTAATAGTAAAGAAGCGCATGCAAAAATATCTTTTATCAATTTTTTTCATTTATTTATAAATATTGAAAATATAGGAATACTGATCTTCTTCACCACTTGCTACGCGACGTTTCTCAAAGTCGTTATTAAAAAAAAATGTCACTTTAAATCGAATCCCAAGTAATACATTTCAAAACTTATTCTGGATCTGTACACCCAGAGAAAAAGTATATCGAAAATTTACTACGTTTCATATATTTGTACTATGCCAGAGAGTATAGATTTTTAATAGAGATTCCTTCCGAGTTTGCTGGCGTCGCTGCCGAAAACCTTGGATATGTGGAAGTGGAATTTTACAGATTGAAGTTAACAGAGGAAAACAGTGCACAAAACTGGATCTGTCCGCGGATAATTTGCAACCAAACTTACCAAGATATATTGCAATCCAACTCCTTATAAATTTCAATTATTTTTCTGGCCAAAAATGTGGCAGAAAACATCAGAATATTGATTTGAAAATGTGTCTGTTGACAACATTTTCGTTTCAATTTCCACATTACCAATGTTTGAATTTATTTGACAAAAGTGGCAGCGAAACCACCTGTACGGAAACTCTATATCAAATATATACTCTTTGACTATGCACAATAACATTTTATAATTGTTAGCGTTTCTAGTAAATTTACTATGAATTGATTTGATTATTAATATTTCATAGTAAATTGTATAAATTTCTCGAAATTAGCTGTTTGTTTTTTTTTTCTTTTGTCATTTATAAAAATTGTTTAAAAACGGGTAAACTATCACAAAATTAATTAAATATATTTAAATAAATATATTTTTACATGTACCAGCTGGCGGCAACACAACACTTCTTATGGCGGATGTCTCTAATATTATTAGGATTACTGATGCCCGTTGGGGCCGCCAGCAGCTGGCGTCACCGGTGATGAGTGTAAAGGAGACACGATAGTCGAATCTGTAAAGATGAGTAAAATCTGCGAAAGCATCCGCCGATACCAAAGAGCGGCAGCTGCATCAGCGAGTCGCTGCGGCCTGCGATAATGTGTTGAAGAAGAGATAATGTATTGCGCGGCGATTAGCAGTGATTTTTTTCTTTGACATTATCGTCGCTTTTGGAAAATGTCCGACGTCCAACTGCGGGTAATGGGTCACTAAATAAATTAAATCTGTAAATTTATTTTTCATGTTGTAGTAACACCTTTCACTGACTGACTGTGCCGCCTCTACGAATCCGTGACCCGCAGTAGCCGAAGAGAAACGTTGCATCAACTCAGTTCCAGGTTGCACCCCTACGAATGTCTTGCAGATGCTGAAGTTGCGAGATGGACAGCAGCCTCGCTGAGTCCAGGTTATAATGCATTTCATTGGCGGATGACGTTGACTTTTCCGACGTCGCGACGTCGGACGTCGCATTGTAGTCAAATTTTGTGAATATATGCTAATATATTTGTTTTGAATTCATTTGTATTTGAATTCAAAATGTTATTAAACATAGTAAATTTATATGCAGCAGATTGTAAACAAAAAACATTATTACACATAGTAAATTCAAATTAAACATAGTAAATTTGTGACATTTGACATTTACTATGAAAAATAATGTTTTTACTATAACTAAATTTGTCTTCATATCGTTAAGATATATAACGAATTCACTATGAATGATAACGGATTTACAATGTTTTTTCCCTGGGTGTAGATTAACATGTAACGAATATGTATCGATACGTAGAATTGAATCGGTTCTTGGCTAAGAATGAAAGTCTATGTAGAAATCTGTATTGAAACTTGAAAAATTCTATTCAAACTTAAAAAAAAAAATTGAGAATCGATTTATAGAAAAACTGTGTCATGGGACAAGGAATTCTCTACATTTTTCCAATTAAATTTCACTACGTATCTACTGCCAAACTAACGAAAATATCTAGAATTCGTGACGAACTCTGTACTTTGTTTCACTTGGGATGTCGAAAAAAAAAGGTTGCGTATTAAGTTCAACATTATCTTCTCAATGTATAGTCAGAAGAACACATTATTGCCAACAGAAACCTGAAACTAGGGATTTCTTTTGAAAAAGTGTTAAAGAATCTGAATTAAGTAAATACGAAATTTATAGTTCTTAATACTAAAACGATGATAATTCAAAAAAGTATAATTTAGTTATTTGCATACCACATTATTGCATACCACGTTAAAAAAAATACATTTTCATTTAATGGTTCAACAACGTATAGTGTCTTTTTGTCGTTACTACCAGTGCTGAAAAAAATCCAGATTTTTTTAAGAAATCCACTCCACCGGATTTTTTTGGTTTTTATTGGATTTTATTGTTTTTTTTTTTTTTTTGATTTTATTGGATTTTTTTGGATTTTTTATAAATAAGATAATTTCAATAGGATTTTTTTGGTTTTTAAAGTTATTCCTTCCCACCATTTCGCTGACGAGAACTGCTGTATAACCTTTGGTTAAAACATACTTTGTGGAAAATTCACCGTCTTGGATCTGGAAGTCGTTTTCTTCAATATACTGAATTAGTCATATGGGCGAAAAAATGAAACAGATCAAATCAGCACAACTCTTCTGTACTTAATAGATTCAATCAATGTCTACCTCTTTAAAAATTGGCTTAGAACTGGCTTGAATTAAATCTATAGTTTCGGAGACTACATCTAGCTATTTATATCATTAAATTATTTGGATCTACATAAAGGCCTATGTTGGATTATAAGTATTCTGGATATGCTCGTTAATATAATATATGAATCATTTCAGTATCAACTTCTCCAGAGATTTCATCCAGCAGTGGTCCTAATAATTTTTTTCGATTTGATGGTTCATATCAAATTCTTAAATTTTCAAAAAATAATTCGTTCTCTGAAAACCACTAATATATTTCCTATATTATAATTCGAAAAATGTACAAAAATCAACAATATAAAAAAAAAATCCAAAAAAGTCATTGATTTTTTTAAGTGGAGAAAATCCAAAAAAATCCATCCGGAGTGTAGTGGATAGCCCAGCCCTATAGCTCGTTTCTGTAACATATTCGACAAATTGTCGATTTCTGTGACGTCACGTCGTTTCGTTCCATTATTGGCGATTGTGCGATGATTACTGTTTCTGTACGAAATAATCGTTTAAAAACGGTCTGATTTGAAACTGGCACAAAAATCGAAAAGAAACTTGTGAAATTTGAACAATTGACATCTGTTTTTTCAGTTATTTACAAAATATTTCAAGCTAATTTTATAGAAATTATGTTTAAAACAATACGCAATTGAATTCGTATTCAATATGATGCGTTTTAAGAGGCGTCGGTTAAGGGACTCGGCGGGCCCATTTCTTATTTCCGATTCGCGATTTATGAAGTTATTTCGGCTCACCAAAGATGCTGCAAAATACCAATTGTAAAAGTCTCGTCATTTATGGAAACGAGTGTAAGTTGCACCTCCCATGGCATTCAATTCACTTGCAACTGTCTCCCAAACAACACAGTGTTCTTTTCTAGTATATTTGGACGTGAATTGTCCCTTGCCCACACGCCTGTGTTTGCTGCATCAGCTTTTTAAATACCATATCTCTGCGCTTTAGTTTATTAAAATGATATTCCAACCAAATATCAATCATTTTTAAAGTCGAGAGGCTTCTCACCAAGTCAAAAGCTAGTGAGAAATACAATCGTTTCAAAACGATTCCATTTATTTGTAGAAACAGTGATATGAGTAAATTCCTACTAAAGTGAAATTGGAACATGTCAAAATGAAACAATTAAACGTTCAATATTTTACAGAACCATTAAAAATGAAAATGACGTCATTATGACGCCAAATCGACAATAATAGTTGGCAACTGCGATCGAAAACAAATACAGAAACGAGCTATTGGTTACTAAAAAATTAATAAAAAATAATCATAGAAATAGTGACTAAATTCAAAAAGTACGATATTGTTGCGGTTTGGTACTATGTAACCGGATCACCAACGTGTCTAATATTTTACACAAATTAATAGACGAATATCTATCCGGGTACGTTTTCAATCTCTGGGATATTATCGTGATATCAACTACCACTTGATGTGTGTAGAAAAAAATTCATAATATCCGTTTTAAGTTATATAACGAAACGGATTCGGTATACCAATGGGTTTTGATTACTACATAAAAGTTACTTTTTGTCCTTAATATCTATATCTGGAGCAAAAAACCGAATTATTTTATTCACTCAAAAAGTAAAAACCAATTAACTTAAAATTTTAATTTTAATGAAAAAAAGGGAAAAATATTTAAATATCGTCGTTGTAGAACGAAAAGTCACCAAATACATTTTCGAGTTTGTTGATTAATATTATAAAAAGTAATTGATGCATTTTTAAAGTTGAAATATACATTGAATACATTTTCTTATCAGGTAGTAAAACAAATTTAGACCATCGATTAAAAATTGACAGATATATTAAGATTTTTGTAAATGAATATTTAGCATTTTGAAAATGTATTTGGTGACTTTTCGTTCTAAAACGATGATATATACAATATTACACTAAAATTAAATATTTGTACTATATATTTAATACTTTTTGAGGATCGATATATTTTGTATAAAGATTTAATTAAAATATGATGCAGTTTTAAATGAATATCGGTTTCAGTTACAGTTTTTTAACATGGATAAACATATGGATAAACATATTAGATAGATTCTTAATTTTAATGAAAAAGGTTATAAATACTATAAGTACTAATTAATTGGTTGAGTTTTAATACACAAATAATCTACACAATTAATTATTTTCTATATGAATCGTATACAAATCTTTATATCATTTTCATACCTTTGTTGAGGTTTTGGCGTTCTTGGCGGCACGCTCCTGCACCACAAGATGCAGCCGTGTCAACATCGGCTGTACTGCCTTGTTGCTCGGATCCACCCTCAACAGTTCCGTGCCATCCCTGTACGCCTCCTCATACCGTTCCAGTCCCTCGTAGGCCTGTGCACGTCTGAATAGTGCTTTAGGATCTTTAGGCGCTATACGCACGGACTCTGTGCAGTCGTCGAGAGCCTGCTGAAACTCGTTCAACTTCAAATGCGCTGCAGCACGATTTTTGTAGAAGACGGGCAACTCCTTGTGCTTGTCGCCGGCCTTAATCGCAACCGTGTAGCTATTGATGGCTTCCTTCCATTTGCCAGCCTTGAATGCATCGTTGCCCTGGTCTTTGTAGGTTAGGGCCAAATCTGTGGCACCGCCCTCCTTCGCTGTATCATCGCTGCTGGTGGTCATATTTTTCACTTATATTATATGATGTCTTCCTGCTATCTTATCAATGAAAACTTGCAATTTTTATAAAATTTCAGTCAAACTTTCGCGGTATTATTGAATGCACCTGAGTGACTCACTGATCTGGTCAAAATTCTTTGAATATCTTTTCGTCTGGCCGAAATATTTTTCACTTTTATAGTTCGATTTCTGAGAAGTTTCTCGATCACACGCGATTACGTTGACAGCAGCAATGAAATTGGGAAAATCTGGCTGCAGCCACGAATCTCACGAGAGATTTTCCACAAAAAATTTTCTATTTTTAAACAAATTTTTTCTTTTCAAAACAAATGAAAACACATCAAACGTCAAAAAAAAACACTTCTCTAAATTCAGCAGTCTAAATATCTCTAAATTCAGCAGTTGTCTGTAAACACTGACTCTGCAACTGTATGACTTTCAAACTGTTTGATTTCCAATATTTTATACATTGTTGCCAGGTCTTTCTGATGAATATCTCAAATGTCAACGAAACATTTTCCGATTTTGTATTACCGTATTTCCACAGCAATTAAAATAATACCACAAATACACTAATGTTTTTTATATACAAGAACAAATTAATAAAAATTACAATATAAAATACATACACAGAATATACACTGACACATACATGCCTTGTGTAAAGTCGGAAAACAAATATGACGCCGTAACGTCATATATCCTATGGGTTTTCGATAAATCGGTTTCTTATTGTGACGAAAAAAATGGAATTTGCTAATTTTATCAGAAAATCATAATAAAACCCGGCTTGAAGCAGCCGGATTTTATTATGATTTTATAATACTATAATATATATACCACTAATATCACGAATCGTGATCTTCAATCTTTAAGGTCACATGCACACACAGAATATGCACTAATACATTCAGCGTAACCAATAATCAATAGATAATGTAAAGCTTGAACAAATAGTCGGCATTTTGACAAATCGTCCATATAAATTTATGTCAAAAGTCGACTACCATCTTAAGTTGGACAATATTTTTTGATTATTGGTAACGCTAATTGTAAAAAGGCGGAAAACAAAAAAGACGCGTTGCCGGGAACGTGCCGAATTACAAATCTTGGCAGCCAATAAATTAACTTAATGAAAAATGTACGACCCGAAAAATACATCCAGTCATACGCAAAAGCGAATGAACACTAAACCTTTTTTTTAAATTACATGTGGTATTTTCTTGTTGTGTAGGCATTTCTGTTGGACACTTGGCAACCATATCGGCAAAACAGTTGCATCGACACAGCAGCATTGATGAGCATATTAAAAAAAAACAGCTGGACAGAAAACAAAACAGAAATTTGACATTTCCAATGCACGTGTATCGTGGAAAACATAATCTGATATTTTTAATAGTAAAGTTTACCAATTAAGTTACAAGTGCATCAGAATGTCACGCAGACCGGAACACGCAGCACCACCAGAAATTGTAAGTGTTAAAAAAATTAAAAAAGTAATTTCTGAATATTTTTGGTCCACAGTTTTACAACGATGATGAGGCCAAGAAGTACTCCAGCAAGTAAGTTCCATAGCCCCAAAAAGAAAACAAATATAAAACGAATTGTTGCACGCAGCTCCCGCATCATTGAAATTCAAGTGGAAATGGCCGAACGTGCAGTCGAACTGCTGACACTGAACGAGGACGAGCCGTGCCTAATTCTAGATATTGGCTGCGGCTCCGGACTTTCAGGTAGCGTACTGGAGGACAACGATCACATTTGGATTGGTGTCGATATCGCCAAATCAATGCTGGACATAGCGGTGGATCGCGAGGTAGAAGGCGACTTGATACTATCAGACATGGGTCAAGGCATGCCATTCAAGCCGGGTACCTTCGATGGCGCCATTTCCATATCTGCTCTGCAGTGGCTCTGCAACGCCGACAAGACTTCGCACAATCCGCACAAACGTCTGTATAAATTCTTCTCGACGCTGTTTTCATGTCTGACACGCACAGCACGCGCCGTTTTCCAATTCTATCCTGAGAATGCGGATCAAATCGAAATGGTAACATCTCAGGCCATGAAGGCGGGCTTCTATGGCGGGTTGGTTGTCGACTACCCCAACTCGACGAAAGCGAAGAAATACTTTTTGGTCTTGATGACTGGCGGCACGGCGCCTATGCCGCAGGCGTTGGGCTCCGAGGAGGAGGAACGCCGCATCAGCTATATTAAGAAGCGCGATATGTGCAGAGAGGCGCGTGGCAAGCCGGCGAAGAAGTCGCGTGATTGGATTCTGGCTAAAAAGGAGCGCAGACGCCGCCAGGGACGTGACACAAGGCCCGACACAAAATACACTGGTCGTAAACGTAGCGCCAAATTTTGAATGAAAACATTTACAAACTCCTAAAGTAGAATAGTGTTAAAGAAAAGTTTTCCATTGTAATTTTTACAATATTTGAATGAAGTTTAATTAAATATATTAATTATCTTTTTCTTTTTAAATTATGCTATAATATTGCTCTTCCGGTGCAATTTATTAAACAATTTTACTAATTATTATAGAGCACTTTGTAGTCTACCTTTGCTTGGCCGCCTCTTCAGCATCTCTGCGCTGCTGCTGTGGCGTATCATGTGCCGATTCCGCCAAGTACATAATATAAACGAGCGTCGCACAAAACGCTATTCCAAAAATAACAACCTCATTTTGCACTGACATCTCAAAGTCGCGTTTTTGTGTCTGCTTGCGTTCGTATTTTTCCTTAGCGTTCTTCCGCCTCTGAAATGAGGTGCCATAATGTGCACGCGACCACTCATCAAAATCATAGATGGGCGTGCGACCACTGGAATCAGTCACTGTGGACTTCGTGAAGCGCGATTTGTAAAACTTGGTCTCTGGATCATCATGCACTTCTGGTGAGTGATGCGCAGTTACATCAGGACGTTTTGCGTACTGAGAACCGGCAGTATGAATGATGCCTTCAATCAGTAAAATACAACAAATTTAGAACAGATCAATTTCAGCTAAGTCAAACGTACCTTTGTCATATAATCTGCGTAGTCTGTAGTTGCCCAGCACCTCATAGGCTTGCGTAATTTCGCGAAACTTGTTCGCCGCCCATTCGCTGCCTTGATTCTTGTCCGGATGATAAATTTTCGACATTTTGTAGTAGGCTGCCTTGATTTCGTTTTGTGTAGAGCTCTGCGGAATGCCAAGTGAAGCATAGTGACTGTTGCCTGCTGCGCTGGTGCACAGTTCCATGGCTGCTACATTCATGGCCGACTTTACAGCGCTTTTATCCACAGCAAAGACAAGACGCGTCCATGACTGACATCTTGTGGAGAGCATCGCCAGCAGTTCTAGTTTGCTGGTGACACAAACTTATTTTTATGAGTGGTTCGATCTACACTAGTTTTGTTAGTTATTTATGTTATATCATATTAAAAAAAAAATAATGATCAGCTGTTGTTGACAGCTGAACTTGAATAACTCAAAACAAATGTTGAAAGCACTGTGGCAATAACATAAGTCGTTAGATGTTTGGAATGCATTGTAATACGACAGTGCACTGAGAGAATTAAAAACGAGCCTGTGTTGTTTCAAATGCGATTTTTTGCAATTCGGCTAAGCTCGCCGGAAATGTCTGAGGAATTTATAAATTAAGAACACTACAGGTCATATGAATAATATACATATATATAATATATATAATATATATAATATATATAATAATATATATAACCTATGGTTATTATCCAGCAACAAATGCCTTACAAAATTCCAACGAAAGAAATATAAAATCAAACGCACACAAAACTTTCAAATATTTTTCCCGATGCTCTTAAAAATGTGATAGAAACTATGAATGTAACTTTCAGTTATACTACTATAGTAGTATTACTGCTCATATGATGAATAGTGTTCTTGCTGGGTATGTCGTATATATACTACATGGTACGATACTAAAATTCGACGAACAGTAAATACGCTAATATATATAAATCAAGAATAATAGAATAATAAGATTACGCATTGCGCATGTACACCCTATATTGCTGACGTCAAAAACTATGGAATGGCAAGTAAAGGAAATTTAAGGGCCCTATCATGATTAGCGAAGCGAATGGTTTTGGCGAAGCGAACGTCCAAAAAGCTATTACGGATTACATTCGCCAGACTTCATTCGCCAAAAAACGGGTAAAATGAAGCGAACGTAAAAAAAGGTGCAACACTCAACTACATTTCAACTAATAAATGAGTTAAACTATATCATTTTTTTTTCGTTAAAAATATTTATTTTGAAATACAATAATCCCAACAAACATTAGGAAAATCCGCAGAGTACTCGCAGAGATATCTCAAAAAGTATGAAGCAAGTTTAACTTATAGTTGACTCAAATCTGTACTCAAATATACCTTGCTATTTCCATAAAATCATATAAAGGATAACTCGAAATTTTCGCAATTTTCTGATTTTTATTGGTAGTAAAATTCTTAAACATTTAAAAACCTTAGATCGGGAAAATCCATGTATTTGCGGAGGGCGTGCACGAGGAAAAGTGTTACAAAGTGACCGGTGCGTGCAAACAAATAGAATTCCGAAGTGTTTGGTCCAATTAATTGAAAAACCTAGAAAATGAAATTTAAAGGAGCCTTAATAAAATATTTGCTCACTTACACGAAATCACAAGAGTCAACTTCAGCTCCATGCCGAGACTGGGCCGCTTGACAATTGAACATGCACGGTGGTAAAGAAGAGCGGTGTCACAAAGGCCACCACCATTGGTGAGAACGATGGCAGCAGAAGCGACGTCATGCAGGCACGAATCACAAACTCTTCCTTATGCCTGATTTACATTGTATCTTCCGGAGATACGCTGTATTTCCAGAAGATACACCAAAAAAGAGGGTAATAAATGGTCAGGGGAAAATGGTCAGGTGTAAGCGACCAGATAGCTTGAAAAATTATAGCAGAAGTGATACTGCGACTGTATCGCATTATGGGATGCGATACACAAAAGTTCAACATGTTGAACTTTTCTGTATCGCCGCATCGCTTCCTATAAAGTTTTGTAATGTTTATATATTTTGAAGTTTAAAATTAAATTCAAACTAATAAACAAAACTAATAAAAAATATAGAAATTTAAATTAATCAAAGGTTTAAGATTGAATTCAAGAACAAAATACAATGGATATGCCTCCTCCAACTAGGTGATGTTGCTCATGTTGAGGAAAACTACGTAGCGGAAGTTATGTAAGGCAATGTTTGTTCCTTTTGTCAATTATAGTGCCATTCAGTTTTTATCCCAATCAGCACATCGCTATTTTTCTTAAGTAATTGTTGTTGATTGCACGGCAACATGATTGCTGGTCTTGAGGACAGTTCTTGGCCAACCCAAAATGTTCTTTGCAGTTCGTGAAAATAACGGACTGTTAATTTATTTTGTTTTTTTTATATTGTTTTCTGTCAAACAAATTATTACATTTATATTTGTCTTTTTTGAACATATTTCTGTTTCATTTACTTATTATAGTAATTTTTTGAAAAATGCAACCCTGGGCGATACAGTGAAACTCACAGAAGATACAATGTAAATCGCGCATATGATTGTTTATACGAGTATATAGCGCAGCGAGCTTCTAAAACTTAATATCTTCAGTAGTAATTTGAAAATTAACTCCTAAGTATATTTACACTCTCAGAAATGTATTGTTAAAATCTAAAAATTACGATTGTTGTTTATATAACAATAAAATTTGTTAATTTTTTTTCCTATATTTTGAGTGATGATTGTAGCTTTTTCGTGATTAACAATTATGTTGAGCTAAATTGTTTAATTTATTGTTAGATTATTAAATTATTTTACATTGTTAAATTCAACAATTGGGTTTTTAAAAACTGTATGTTCGAATAATATCAAAATACTAAAAAATTACTTTTGTTTTTGTGTCAAAAATTTCAAATATTTCAAATAAGTCGTGCATCGTTTTTGTCAATATTAAAAAAAAAAATATCACAGATATTTTACTACATTGCGACAGAGGTTCACCGTCGTCGACAATTCAGTTCCACGAGGCCACTTGCGATTTGAGAGCATAAACTAATAATTAAAATGTAGATTTTGCATATGGAGACGAAACCGGTGAGTTTTGTGTTCTTTTAAATTCCATCTTTTTTAATTCTTTTCCATTGTACCATGTTTCAAATTTTATCTTTATGTATTTTTGGTTTGCAGTTGTACCGCGTCCTGCAGCGCCGTACCAAAGTGACATTCAAGCGCGTTGTGCTGAAGCGTTATTTATGAGCAATACCAACAAGCCACTAATTTCGTTGCAACTGTGTCCCGATTTTTCAAGAAGGCCACCCAATCGACCGTTGTGGTTGTCGGCACCATCACCGACGATCTGCGTCTGCTGACCGTTCCCAAGACGACCGTTTGCGCTCTGCATGTGCCCAAAAAGGCACGCGAACGCATCCTTTCGCATCCATCCATCCATTCGGCCAGTCGGCACTTAAATCGCCAACCGGCATGAAGATTTTGTTGCTGCGGGGCAAGCGTACCGTTCGCACAGTTTAATGAATATTTGCATTTTGACATTTTTTTATGTTCGATTGCTTTTAAAGCCGCTACAACAATTTTATCCGAGTGCCAAAAATGTCCATATAACTTATTTATTATTTAATTTTATTCAATTTATATAATATATATCAATAAAAATAAAAATACTGTACAATTATTTTAATAAAAAAGAATGAAGTAGGCGATGTCGACTATAAGATCGACATCGAGATTGTTACAATATGACAATGACAATATATTTCTGAGAGTGTATATTCTGTTAAAAATCAAATATATAAGCTTTGACTAAAGTTGGCATCTGTGGTGCCAACTCTCAAACTGTATTGCTCTCAAACTGTATTATGACAACAGCTGATTTTGACGTTACACAACTTTGTTTTGATCGACGCAGTTAAAATTTTTTCGTGCAAAAATAAAACTTGTGAAATAGCGATAAAAACTAAGATTGTAAACCAAACAAAGCAACGAGCATCGCAGAATGGCGTTCGTACTGAAAAGAATTATTTCGCCAACTTTGCAACGGTAATAAATAATATTTGCTAATAGTTCCGTAACATTATTTTTTATTTTGCAGTCAACTAGCATGCATTGGTAACAGATCCACCCAGACGAGCTTGGTGCGATATGCCTCAGACGCGGCAAATGCTGAAAGTCAATCAAAACCTAAGAGCGAACACAACCAGCTGCTGGTCAGCGATTCTTGCATCAAACGGTTGCGTGAGATCTGCCAGGATGGAACCTTTCTGCGTGTCACAGTCGAAGGAGGCGGTTGTTCTGGATTTCAGTATAAATTCGCACTGGACAATGCACTGAACGATGACGACAAGAGCTTTGGCGAGGACCAGGCGAAGGTGGTTATCGATGAAGTGTCGCTCGAGTACTGTGCCGGCTCCACCGTTGACTTTCACACGGAACTGATAAGGTCGGGCTTTCGCATGGTGGCCAATCCGCACGCAGAGCAGGGCTGCTCGTGTGGCTCTTCATTTGCCATCAAATTGAACTAAATTTAGACGCACTAGTTGTTGCTGTTTAACATGTTAATAAAAATGCGCTGTTTATTAAATCACAAATGCATTAATTTCTTTATATACAACTATATATCTGTATTTGTTGCTCCTAAACGTTAATATTATTTAGTTTTAGTTGAAATTTATACACATTTAAAAATTGCAGACTGACATTTGCAAGCGAATCACATTAAAAATGCAAAATATTCTAACAAAAGGTTTTCACTTAAAACTAGTTTAATACGCATCATCATTCGCTTCGCTCGAACATCTATTATATATGAAAAAAAAACATTAATGTAACACGATTCAACTACTGTTGGGAATTTGCTATGAGTACTACGCATGACATTAATTTATATAATAGTTGTTGGTGAATAGCAAATGAACTGTAATTAAGGAATTCTATTTACACGCGGCCAGCTGGTCGCTTAGGCTGAGCACTTGCTCAGTGAGTACGCTGATTTGTTCTTCGTAGTTCACACGCGTGGTGGCCTTAAAGAGAACAGTGTTTAGAAAAATAATTTGGGTGTTGTTGATTTAACTCACCAAGTCCTCCTCCAGCATTTGCAAGGCGCGATTCATGCTCTGTACGTGCTCCTCCTTGGCCTTCACCTCGCCGTTGGCGTCCGCGAGGCAATTCTGCAAATGTTCGCACTCCAGTTCGTAGGAGCCGATACGTGACTCAGCAACGCAGCTGGCACGTAGCAGCACCTCGTACTGCTGGCTGAATGCGTTGTGCAGCAACTGTTCCTTTGTGGGTGTCACAGGTGGCTCCTTCAGCTGCTCGCGCGCACGCTGAGCACTGCAACAGTTATAAATTTAAATACAAATTACTGAAGTATAAATTGTAAGCAAAACCTTTTGCTTTCCGCATAGCTGGGCAGCACGGTGAGACCGGCTGCTGACGTGCTACAGCCGCAGATATCGTCTGTTTGGACGTTGCCGCTGCTGCTCGTAAACGTTTCACTTAGTTTAGCGATTTCAAATTGCGCGCGCCAATGCGCCAGCTCCTTCTCCAGACAGGCGATGCGTGCAAAGTCGCTGGAGTGCGTGTTGGGCGCGGCGCAGATGTTGTGGTTGTAGTGCGTGTTGTGCAGCGGCGTGTTATCGCTGCCCGAAACACTGAGGGCATCTTCGCTGCCGAGCTAAACGAAAAATATTAAAGACATGTTGTGCAAGAAAACCGTTTGCTTACCATGCTGGCGGCTTCCACTAATTTCGTTTCCAGCTCCGAGTTCCTGCTGTGCAAAGCATCCATATCACGACGCAATCGTTTTTCGAACTCGCTGTGCTCCAAGCCACGCTTCTCCAGCGTTTGCTCCAGGCTTGCAATGCGATCCACATGAATTTGTAGTTCGCGTTCCTTGTCATCGTTCTGAAAAATGTAGAATATATTTTTCAATTGTCTCGCAAACAGTCACATGAGACTCACCAACGATGTCAACTGCGCATTTTCCATGATCTTTTTTTGCAGCTCCTCAAATATTAAGGCGTCTTGTGCATGCTCGCTGTCATTATCAGACATTTCACGCAACGCAGCGGTATCTTTACTGCCCTTGCGTGGCTCCTTGTCGCGTTTTCTGCCCTCGCGCGTCGCCAACTCATCCTGCAACGCGGCCACACGATGCTCGAGCTGCTTGTTGCGAAATCCCAGCGAGTCCACCTCCTGCTCGACGCGACGCAATGATGTTTCACGCTGTCGCAGATGATCGCGAAGTGTCGAATTCTTTGACTGCTCCTCCAGCACCGCCTTCTTGAGCACACTTGCCTGCGCCCGCAGCTGCGTTATCAGTTGAAATTGTTGTATTGTTTTTTTTATGCACTTCTACAAATGCAATAAATGAAAAATGGGCGTTGATCGCTTACCTTTGAGTATTCGGCGGCCAGTTTCTGATACTTTGCCTCGGGCATTGTGTTGCTGGCCATTGCGTTTGCTGTGATATTGCCGCTTAGTTTAGGAAACTAAGTTAAATTATTGCTTAATTGTTCATTACCGCGTATAGTTTTAATATTTTAAACAATGTAAATTATTATTTTATTTAGTATTCTGTTTTATTCATATTTATTATTTAGTATCCTGTATTATTCATATATTACTGAAAACATGTTAATAATATTTATTAAAATAATACACTTTCTTTGTCCTACTGGCTGACAATTAAAAAAACTTTTCTCTAAATTACAAAAATAATCATCAGCAGTAGAAAATTGCAACGAAATTGTGGAATGTGGATTGTGGTACGTCAAACACTATTTTGACATTCATTGACGTTTAGCTGGGTTTAACATACACACAAGGGCAGAGTTGCCAGTTCTAAGGGAATTTTCCCTTTCATTGTAAATTTCAATTGCTGTGGGAAAAGTAATTAAAAGGAAAATTCAATTTTTAATAACGCCCAGAAAGAACACTACCGGTCATATGAGCAGTAATATTACAAGTATCAAAACTGAAAGTTTCGGTAAAATTGACCGAAACTTTTGTGTGCGTGTGAATTTTTATCTCTTTCTCACTCATCTGAAATGAGATACAATTTAATATATGTTTATCGCTGTTCTTTTGGTAATAAGTGACGATTAAATTACTTGTGAATTTACGAAATATTTTGCTAATAGTTAAATTAGCAATATATACAAATACTCTTTACAGTATACTTTCTTTTAGTGTTTGTCAATTGTTTATAATTTAAGTAACATCTTTTTTCAACTCCAGCTGTAGCGGCTACTGTTGCAAACGTAATAAATAACCTACAAATAAAAAATGGTGGCAAACCGACGCGCAAATAATATTAGTTTTCATTACTTGTATCTCATTGCAGATAAAATCTTTTACTGAAACTTTCAGTTTTGATACTTGTAATATTACTGCTCATATGACCGTGCAATAACTTAAAAAAGCGATGGAACTTATATTTTGAACATCGAGATTATTACAATCAACGAGTAAAATGTTAAAAATGTAAGAGTCAAAAGTTAAAAATGATTATCATTTCGTTTTTTATATTTTTATCGTAAATGATAATTTTTGAAAAACGTAGGAAAAAGCTTGTAAAATAATCTTTTTGCTACTTTTTTTAACGATAAAAAAAGTAAGCTATTAAAAGAATTACTTATTAATTACAGAAATTGGTTTAAAATATAATTTTCGTTCATTTTTAAATTAATTTTTGATAAAAAAAACAATAAAAACTTTTGATAATATTTTTTACGATATAAACTCTCGAAGAATATGAGACATCGTAATTTACGGCGCAAAATATGATTTTTTTTTCACGAATAAAATGATCAAAATTAATAATTATATAGAATCGTCAAAAGTCCGTATTATAAAATTGTGTGTTGGTGCCTCCGACTGGGACTTTCAATATATTTCTTTAAACTTATTGTGCAACACTCATCTAATCTTTCAATTTTTTTGATAATTTGAAATTCCCTAATTAAATTTATAGAAAAAGCTACACTGTCACTCACATTTCAGCAGCTGCATTTGATGACATTGCCAACTATTTGCGAAACAAATTCAATTTTTTTGTTTTTAAAATTTGAAAACAATATAATGGACAGTATTTCATCCGTAAAATGGATTGTTTGCCGCATATGTTTGAAGCACCCAGCTGAGCAAATGTTGAAAATCTTCTCAACGGAGGCGACGTTAGAAAATTTAGCTGGAAAAATACACGAGTGCGGCGGCATATCAGTAAGTGGTTTTCTATTTCTCACATATTATTCAAATACTTTTGCATCCTGAAAACAGTTGGACGAATGCGACGAACTGCCCGAGAGCATCTGCTCCAAGTGTCTGCTGCTGTTGCGTGTTGCCCACAAGTTTCGCACACTTTGCCAGAAATCCCAACAGCAGCTGGAGAGGATATTAGAGCTACATTCTGACACGCAAGACAAGGCAACGGAGACGACAAACGAAGTGGATGAGGCAGCTCAAATAGAAAATGAGGAGGTCGATAGTCTGTTCGTCAAGAATGAAGTGGAGTCCACGCCGGACGAGAGCAATGATGAAATGCGCTACATTATGGAAATAGATGATACCATAGAGCAGAGTGAGCCGCAAGAAAATGTAGAAGATGTAGTGATTGATGAGGACGCACAGGTGAGTACCAACTTCTGATAATCTTGCACCAATTATTAATATGTTCATTAGTTTGTGGAGCAGGACTCAAATCAAAGCGATGAAGTTGAATATCTGCAGGAGGAGGAATTGGCGACGGAAGAAAACTATACCGTGCCAGACGAGGCACAAGTTTTTAAGCATGATGAAAACACCACGCAGTCCACAGAGGAAACTTTGGTTTTCGAGGAAAGCGACGATATTGTTAACGAAAATGACGAAAACAACTCAAAAGTACGTTTAGATAATATCAGAAATCGAAAAGATGATGCCGACGCCGATAGCAACTTTAAAATAGTACAGAACTTTACGTACAATGAAGAAAAACCACGCAGAAAAAGAAAATTAAAGACAGAAACAACGCCTGTGGAACCAGTAGTGACGGCGGGTGATGACGCAACTTCTCAATTTATCTGTTTTCATTGTGGAAATATTTATCCGGAGCGCGCTAAACTAACGTTGCATCTGAAAATACACAGCCAGGAGAAGCCACACGAATGCGAGTAAGTTTGTCTATTGTACTTTCCTTGTTGCTGTGAATATTAAATATATCAATCTGTAGAATATGCCACAAACGATTTGCGCAGACGCCGCAGTTATCGCGGCATATGAACTCTCACACAGGCAGCCGACCCTTCAAATGCAAATTCTGCTCCTCAAGCTTTGCAGATCCCTCCACCTGCATTAAACACGAACGGTGAGTTAAGCCCATTCATATTTCTTATTGTTTTATAATTAACACTCTTTAGAATACATACTAATGAACGCCCATATGTGTGCGATATTTGCGGCAAAGCCTTCTCCTATTCGAACGTATTGAAGGTACACATGATGACGCACACCGGCGAAAAACCCTACAGGTAAAAGTCGACATTATAGTTTCATTCTCTTAATATGATTAGACACTAACTGTTCACAGTTGCGATCATTGTGGCAAGAAATTTGCGCAATTGCATCATAAGAAATCACACGAACGTACGCATAGCACACAAATGGTACTGAAACAAGAGGATGAGGAAGAGATAGAATCTTAATTTGTGGACGACTACATTTTGTTTATAATTTATTTGATTTGCACCTGTAACAAAATAACGACCAAATAAACTTTTATATTAGGATGATTATAAATATTGTTTTGAATGCATTGCACTAATAATTGCAAAAAATATTCTAATGCAGTATTCTAATGTAGAACTGATGAGTACTAAAATCCTCTCTGCTAAGTGTAAAGATTAAAAACAAAATTAATATATGTTTGTTTCTTGTTTAACGTTGAAAGTTTTTATACAAAATTTATAATGTATTTTCATTTTGTATTTCTGATTTGGTGCAATTAATGTATTAATCAAACTGATTAATCAAGTTCTTATAAATCATGATTTTCGACTAATGAAAACAATAATAATAATCATCTTATTAATCCATATTGATGATTAATTAATTAATCAGCATTTCGATTAATTTGAATTTTAAAATTAAAAATATCGGAGAATACTTTAAAATAGTTTATACTTTAAACGCTTTCTTAATAACAACATTTTCAAATTAGAATAAAATTGTTTAATTATTAAACAAAATTCTAATTAATAAAAATTAAATTAAAATGAAAATTTAAAAAACAACTTAAATAATCGATTAATTAGGATAATGATTAATCAAGTGTTGTATTAATTATTTGCACAACCAAACTAATGTAAATTGTATTAATTTGCATTTAAGTAAACGCTGTGGGAGAAGAGTATTGATAATATCAATATTGTGTTATATCAATTATTTAACCAATTTTTAAAATAAAACATTCTTATGTAAATAGTTATTTTTATTTGATTACCATTTTGTTATTTTGAACGCCCGCTTAGGACGAGGCCATCTGTCGTATTTATTTTAAACTAATTTTCATTGTTTAAAATACGCGTCGTAGATGCAGTAAAGTTTTCACTTTTTTTCTGATCCATTTTTACTCTTTCAATTATTATGGTTTCATGGGTTCTCTATCTTAAAATTACCATAATTACGTAAATACGCGAAGTAAAGGTCTCAAAGTTGGCACCTTTTTTAATCCCTTTTCATTTGAATTTATTGTATGTTGCATGCAGCAACAGCTCATTTATCGTTTCGTCTACAATTAAATTGTGGATACGATCAATTGTGCATACGACGAATTGTGCATACGATAAATTGGGCATACGATGAATTGTACATACGATGAATTGTGCATACGATGAATTGTGTATATGATGAATTGTGTATACGGTGAACTGTGCATACGATGAATTGTGCATACGATGAATTGTATATACGATGAATTGTGTATACGATGAATTGTGCATACGATGAATTGTGATACAATGAAATGTGATACGATGAATTGTGCATACGATGAATTGTGTATAGGACGAATTGTGATACGATGAATTGTCCATACTCGAACTCGATACTCGAGAGTAATGAATGCTTTCTCAACAAAAGTATCCGATTTCGATACACGAAAAATATAGAATACAAAGTACTGGGTACCCAATAAAATGTCAACACTGCCAAAAACTGTCAAAAATAAAACATCGTTTCTGATAGCGCGAGCGTCTCTTTGCATTCTGACAAAATATTAAATAATTTGTAAAATATCTGAAAAATTTAATTGTTTAAAAACAATGAAACCAAAGGGTGACGAAAAATGGATTGTGTGTCGCATTTGCTTGCAGCAGCCGCCAACTGGAATGCAACCAATATTCGACCAAAGCGACGAAAAAGATCTCACAAATATGATTCTCGAATGTGGAGGAGTGCCAGTGAGTTCTGACTGCGATTATTTCATTATTGATTTCTTTTCAACATCAAAATATTTTGGTTTCTCATACACAGATCATGAAGTTCGACCATTATCCGGATAAAATATGCGGCAAGTGCTTAAAGTATCTGAAAGTGGCCTATAAATTTCGCACGACCTGCCAGCGGTCACACAAACACTTGAGCAGATTCATTGCGCCAGTGGTTGTCGACACGGAAGAGCAATTGATCACAATAATTGACGAGGAAGCAATCGAGGAGCTGGAGTTGAAGGTCGAACCTTCGGATGTGAAACAGGAAGTGGAAGACAACGATGAAATTATGGATGTATTTAATACCATGGAAGAAGAAGATTTGGAAGAAACACACGAATTCGACCATATAGAAGATTTCAATGTAAATATCTGGCGCAATATATTGAAATAAATTTATAATTTTGTCCATTAAAAACAGCAAATCGAGGAGGCAGAGTATCTAGATGATGAAGTGGAGCACCAAATACTAGACACGGACGATGACGAGTATTTGCCTGCTAAGAAAATCTCGCCGCGTAAGAGTATCAAGCGTAAGATAAGCGTAAAGTACACGCGATTCAGCAACAGCGGCAGCAGCAGCCAGAAAAAAGAGAAAATCAGAAAATATGAAAAATCAATCGAAAAACCGCCGAAAGAAACATCGTTCATTTGCGATGTATGTGGCAATATATACCCCACGCAAGGCCGTCTCAATGAACACATCAAATTGCACAAAGGCATAAAACCTTACGATTGCGAGTAAGTCTTAACGCTTGTTGTACTGGCATAACAAACAGTTTCTTGATTCCTTTTTTTTTCTACAGAATTTGTGGACATGCGTTCGCGCAGACGCAGCAGCTGTCACGTCACATGAACACACACACTGGGCAACGTCCGTACAAGTGCAGTTACTGCCCAGCTGCCTTTGCTGATCTCTCCACAAGAAACAAACACCACCGGTTAGTTTTAGTTCGCTTATTACACTTCGACTTTATTATTAAATTGCCATTGCAGCATTCACACCAATGAACGACCCTATGTTTGCGATGTTTGTGGAAAGTCCTTCACCTACACGAACACATTAAAAATACATAAGATGATACACACTGGTGAGAAACCACACGTGTAAGTTGGAAATGTAATTTTTATCAATCATTTGGAAAATAATTTGTAATTTTTTTTTTTTTGTAGTTGCGAAATATGTAACAAAGGTTTTCCTCAAGCCTATAAATTGCGCAATCACATGCTGACACATTCAAGAAAAATGATAGACGAGTCCAAAGTAATGCTGGAGTCTTTGGAAACCGATGAGGAAGTGAGCAACGCAGCGATTCATTTACTAGAAATGTAATTAGTGAATTGTCCTAATCGACGCATATCTATGCGTGTTATGCCACTTTTCATGATTTCTATGTTATGTAAAATGTTTCATTTACTTTAGTATATACACTTGGATAATGTACAAATAATAAAATTTTGTTTTATTATGAACACATATTTTAGAGCAAATAAAGCAGCTTTAAAGATCGGACATGTAATATGAAATTAGAAATAAGTTACAAATGCCCAAGTTACAAATTCGCCAGGAGTGTGTATTATTTTAACTTGAAAATTTGATGAACAGTAGCTCGCAAAGTTCGTATAAAAAGTTAATATATGTCTATTCGATCGCAATTCAATCGATTAACATATCGCTCATTTACTTCAAGAGTGCCATAACTCAAAAACGCGATTTTATAGAAAACGCGTAAAAATTTTCAATTGACTGAAGTAAATGAGTGAGTATTTGTTAAATTAAAAGGTAAACATTTCATTACCGACAAAATTTAGTTTAGTCTGCACACACCGTTAATTTATGTCATAATCCCATTTTCTATTTTACTCAAAATATAGATAATTGGCAGCATGCATTCATATGAGCATAACCTCAATTGGCAACGCTGCCAACTGGTGCAAGTAAAAAAATTTGATGATTGAAGATTTTCGAGCTCATTTTTCGTTTACGACCTCGGAATCTTCCGTGTGCTGTGAATATTTCAAAAAGTCTTCATAGACGATTTAGCGATGTTTGCACAATAAAATAAATTTTAAAACAGAAAAACTCATAATTTAGATTTACTAGAACTGGAAATTGTTTAATTTGAAAAATTAAGAATGAATTTCAAGTTTTCAGTTCAATAGACTCAGTCATATAGAATTACGAATTACATACTATAACAGTAGAATTACTTAAAAACTTATATTTTGTATTTTAGACCCTTTACATTACACTAGTAAAACGATTAAATACTTTTATTAACTTTTGGGACAAAAAAATGTATTTTATTACTTTATTCATTTTTTTTGTTCGGTAAAAAATTCACAAATATTAAAAATCGGCTTCTTTATGCCTTCAGTAACTTTGCGTGATACTCAATGTGTTCACCAATAAATGTTGAAATATAAAAATAACCATGATCGTAACCATCACGTTGTTTGTATATTGTTTGTAGATGTTCATTTCCAGTCGCTGCAGCCAACAAATTGTCAGGCAACAACTGCTTTTGCTTCAGGAAATCATCGGCACTGCCTTGATCCAAAAACAATTCCAACGGTGTGCCGACATAGGATTCTGCTAGTCGTGTAGCATCCCATTTTGCCCACGCCTTTTGATCCTCGCCCATGTAGCCAGCGAGTGCCTTCTTGCCCCACGGGCTTTCCATGGCATTGGCGATGGGTGCGAACGCCGAAACAGACTGATACATGCCGGGGTTTTTAAGCGCACAAATTAGAGCACCATGTCCACCCATGCTGTGTCCAAATATGCCTTTCTTGTTCGGTTGCACCGGCAAATTGCTGTTAATAAGAGCTACCAGCTCCTCGGTTACATAGGTGTACATGCGATAGTTATTGGACCAAGGTGCTTCGCTAGCATCCACGTAGAAGCCTGCACCCGTACCGAAGTCGTATGATTCATCCTGCCCGGGAATATCGAGGTTACGTGGCGACGTGTCGGGGTTGACGATAACAAGACCACTCCTAGAAGCAAATTGTTGCATACCAGACTTCTGTATGAAATTCTCGTGCGTGCATGTCAGTCCACTTAAGAAGTACAGCACAGGACACTCGGTGTTGTCTTCAATAGCTGCCGGCGGCATGTAAACGCCAAACTTCATTTCGCATCCCAACACTTTGGAATCGTGCGAATAAATGCGCTGTTCGCCTTCGTAGCATTTCACGGTAGATAACAACTTGAGCGACATGATCTGAAAGAACTGAGTAAATTTATAAATTTCAATTAAATAATTAAATTAAGCCCTACATTTGTAATCTTTCAACTAATCAGTTAAAGCACTATTAGCAAAATCTTCTGTTTTTCATTTAGCATTTCAACACTGGCATTACCAGCTGATCGAATTTTCGCAATCAATTGGTGTGGTCAACTTTTTGTTAGATAAATATTCCACATAGGTCATTATGGTTGCCAAAATAGTAAATGTCCTAAATTTTTCACAGGAAATTTCCTTTTTTTTAACTAAATTAAAAACTTTTATATCCTATCCTAAGAGTGAAATTCAGTTTGGTACGCCGTTTGTAAAACTCAGAACGAAGCATATCCGGTATGTCTGTCCGTCTGTTGAAATCACGAATACAGAATAATTGAGATTATTTACATATCTACGGTATATAAACAAGATAAATGGCATATAATTGTGACCTGTAAACCGACCATTGATATTCAAATTCCACTAATAAAATTTACATCTTGCCGTTAATTTACACATTTTAAAAATAAGTTTCATTAACTGTTACATGAAGAAAAATAAAAATCGTATATCGCGAACGAAAACTTCGATGATATGATGGCAATGGTATTATATTTTCCAATATGTTTGTGTAATTAAAAACTTATGAATTTGCTAAAGTATTATAATAAATATAGCAAATACGATCCTTAATGCGTTATGTACATTATTACAGGATTTTGTGTGTATTTTTTACACTCATAATTAAGTATTTTGACACAACAGTAAAACGAATGTTCATACATGTCTTTATAAATTTATGTCTAGCCGAATGTCCGAATGTAGTGTGGTAAGTTAAATTGTGTAAAAGAGCCATCTGGTTGACTGAACCTCCTTATTTTGTAGGATCAAGTCAATATTTAAAAGCAAATACCTAAATGTAGGTTAATTTGATTTTGAGTTGTAAATAAGGATAAATCTTGATTTGAAATAAACGTTAAAATCAATTTAATTAGTGTTGATAT
Source organism: Dryomyza anilis (assembly GCA_951804985.1). Taxonomy (NCBI): domain Eukaryota; kingdom Metazoa; phylum Arthropoda; class Insecta; order Diptera; family Dryomyzidae; genus Dryomyza; species Dryomyza anilis. Next base: position 26,969,151 of record OX638132.1, on the reverse strand, counting down.
TGGTTTGACATTAAGTGAATTTTCAAGTTAAGGTTTAGCTACTAGTCTTTATTGGAAAAGCTATGATTCTTAAATTTAGGTTAAAGGTGTTTGAAACATTAATACCAACTCTATGATTTAAACGTAATGATAGATATCAAAGCATTCGTAAGTGAATAAGAGCAATGGCATATTGGGAATGGACTGGTATTAAAATCTGGAATGTAAGTTTTGGTTTGCTGGGTTAATTCACAATATGTGAAAATATTGTCAACACTTAGTTGGTAACGCTGAAATCAGACATTCGGAAATAATATTTTGTTTTTGGTGTATTTACATTTAAAAGAGTTGTATCACCTTTGGATAATCATGTCCGAAGAAGCTGGTACGTCCGCCTTTGGATTTAAAAAACGAAGTATACGCAAACCGGTGGCCATCCGTCGAAAGCAGGCTTCCAGTGAAGAATCAGGTAAACTGCTTAAATCGTTATTATTACCATAAATTATTTTATATGATTCTCTTGACAGATGCCAGCTCAGATGATGAACAGGCTTCAGCCGTAGTTCGTAACGAGAATCGGCGCAAGCGAGCAAATCCGAATTTTCAGAGCACCAAACAACTGGGCGGCAAACGCGACAGACACAATGCAAAGTCCTCCACATCTGAGGGCGACAGTGCTGACGAACAAAATGTTGTCGTTTCGTACAAATCCAAAAAAACAGCAATGCCGAGTGGTCCGCAAGATCAGGGGGCCACGTCCATCAATGAAGTGGAGACGGAACTAGACCGCGATGCTCAGGCCATACATGCGAAGGCAATCAAAATAAACGAAGAGCTGGAGGGAAAGGCAGACGATAAAATCTATCGCGGACTCAATAACTATGCGCAGTACTACAAAAAGAAGGACACCGCTGCGGGCAACGCCAGCTCAGGATTGGTTCGAAAGGGTCCAATGAGAGCGCCGGCACATCTGCGAGCTACAGTGCGTTGGGACTATCAGCCAGACATTTGCAAAGATTACAAAGAGACGGGCTATTGTGGTTTTGGGGACAGCTGTAAGTTTTTGCACGATCGCAGCGACTACAAAGCTGGCTGGCAACTTGAGTTGGACCACGCGGCGAAACAGCGTGGCGACTGTGAATCGGACGATGACGACACCAAGTATGAAATTCACTCGGACGAGGAGTCGCTGCCGTTCAAGTGCTTCATATGTAGGCAGAGTTTTGTCAATCCCGTCATTACAAAGTATGTGTTAATTCATTCCATGTAAAAAATAATGCTATTTGTAAATATATTTTTAATTAACAGATGCAAACACTATTTTTGCGAAAAATGTGCATTGGAGAATTACAAAAAGTCACAGCGTTGCTATGTATGTTCACTGCAAACAAATGGTATATTTAATCCAGCCAAGGAATTAATTGCACGTCTGAAAAATGAAACGGAAGATGGTGAACCATGTGCGGCATCCACCGACAGTGAATAGTAAAATGTACATTTTTTTAATATTTTTTAATATAGTACTTTCATTATAAACACAAATGAAATGTTTATTCATTTTATTAACTGTTCAGTAAATTGTGTTCATTCAATGCTATTGATATTCTAAGAAATATGCGTTGTTATTTGTGCTGCATGTTTAATTATAGTTTTGTGATATTGCTTTACATCATACTGGATGCACAACTTTTTTTATTTTAACCACAGGATAAAATATATTTATGGCAAGAAATATGCAAAAGAAAATGCGGTTGCTTTTACAACGTATGTCATTAATTTCGATATCGTTACGAGATCAATGCGATTCGATGGAGGAATCGCACGATATCGGATACGTTCTCGACAAGATATCAGGACTCAATCGATACGTATATATATTTAATAGGGGATTTAATAGGGCCTGTTAAATATGTATTACAATGGTAAGTGTTCGAGGAAAATACATGGCCTGATTCCACCAGGTCGTGTTATCTCTCGTTCTATTCGGGCATCGAACCAAGCCCACCCTTCGTAGTTCACTCGGTTCTCAACAGAATCACGCATTATAGAGAGAATTTGTTCTTCAGTCGCACGATTCGTTTGGGGAACAATCTCCCTTCGTCTGTTTTCACCGACAGTTTTGATATTAACAAGTTCAAAACAACTATCCACCGTCCCTCCCTCTAACCTACTATCCCTTCCTACGATCAACACTGTGCATTGCACGAATAGTGGGCATCGCCTGAGCGTTGATTAATTTGTAAAAAAATAAAAAATATATATCGCATGTTGTTGAATTCGGTCCAGGAAGTCTAAAGATGATTTTAAAGCCCCTGCCCAAATGTGCAGATTGTATTCCATCTTAGGCTGTTGTATGCATAAATCGTTTGTGCCAAATAAGAAAAAATTGTGTACTATAAAACTGATGCCTTTGGCAAAACATATAGCAGCGTTTTCCATATGATTAAGCAACAATTCAAAGCTATTCAAACGAGCTGAATGTGTGGTGTGGCGTTTGAATGCAATCGATGACGAACTACAGCTCAAAGCATTCTCGATGTTTTCATTCAGTAGCAAAATGTCTTTATATCTCGTATAAATTTATGTATTGATTTTAAAATGTTATTTTTTTCATGCGACATATCGTCGTTACCTTAATGCAATATAGGAAATGTCTATAGAAATACAAACGTAAATAATGTGCAACACAAACACTCTGTAAAACAATAGAATATTGAATGAAAACAGCGCACAGTGTGAACGAATGTCGCCCACGATAAAGTCTAACGAACGGATGTGGATTTTCCTTGCTGCGAGACGGCATAGTGGACAGAGCACAGCGGATATCGGCTTCCTTCCGCCAAACATACTCCATACAAAGATGCACCGACACTAAGGACGTGTATTTACGAGTTGTGGAATTGCTTTGTTTTCGAAACAGGAACAATTCTCGCAGATTGTAGTACACTGAAAAAACTATATTAAAAATAAATAAAAATGTCTTTAAAATTAAAAACATATGTTTTTGATTTACATCCAAAAGCATATGTATTTGTTTTTACTAAATATGGAGTATATCTACAAATTTTGATTGCATTACTATACTAAGTATTAATAATTAAATTAAAATAACTAAATTAAGTCTTTGTTTATGCGTCCTGAAATATGCAGATAAATTACTACATATATGGTCCATTGTGAGGTCTAATGAATTGATAAATTAGACCGAAATATCTCTAACAACAAGTTAAAGAGTAAAAAAAGTTCGAGTTTCTAATATATCTACGAATTTTGTATGCTTAATAGTTCCGCCCATATTTTTTATATCATTATTTCCCGGTTTTTTTTATAAAGAAAGTTTGGGTCGTAAATGATTGGAAACAAATCTAAGAAATATTAGCCTGAATATCCAAATCCATAAGAATATGTAACTTTCATTTCTAGTGTCTAAAATTTTTATTAAATATGCGCACAGTGTAATCTGTATTTATACGAAAAATTTTCTGATAAAAATGCACTTAAGGTATTGATTTTCAGTTGTACCACAAACGATTAATATGTCTGCCAATAACACGCACTAGTCTTCTTCCATCAGATGCTTGGGTACGGAGTACGTTCGTTGCGTTAAAATAAAAGCAATAAATAAAAACACAATATGTAGAAAACGAATGTTTAATACATGGTACAGTACAATTAAGTCAATTAAATACAAATGTATTTAAAACCAACAAAATGTAGTAGAACTACATTTCGTAAAAACATACCAAAATATAGTATTATTTAATATAATAATTTTTTTGGTATTATAAAAATAGTTAAGTTAATCGTTCGGATTAAACAGAAGTTTGGATCGAAACACTTTCTAATTCAAGAACAATATTCGTTAGAACTTGACGATTTTAACACATCTTATTCCCGGAATTTGTATCGTATATCCTTATGAAATCCTAATACGCTTTTATAATTCAGTTCGTTAATTTTCTGAAAATATCTTAAGAATTGGGTCTCAAATCAAGAACAAAATTTAGAAAACGTCAACGTTTGAAAATTATTAAATAAATCAACATCCATAAAACAACAGAAAACAATGCACTATGTAGGTTATCTCCGCACCGATGTCGTGTGACATCTCAAATGTCACTGTGATTCTATAAATTTCATCAGCTTAGGCTGAAATTAAATCCCTGCTAAGAAAACAAAGTACAGCACAATGTTGACGTCGTCATCGTCCTTGTCGTCCAGAAAGTTTTGAACACACACAAAACCACACGAATCATAGAAGCATAGCACGAAAATGAAAACTGAACAAAAAAAAGTTTTTCAGACATGTCAGTCAGGCTGCAGGCCACAACGAAGGCACGTACTAAGCGATCGAAGTTGCAGCTATCATTCATAGGGATTTGGTCACATTATCCTTGTTTAGTATCGAGCTCGCAAATCAATCGTTTTATATTTTTCTTTTTTTTTTGAAGTCAACATATTGAAGTCAACAAATTCTTTTATAGACACATACATACGCAGACGTAAGAGAAAATCATGGGCAAAATATCGATATCTTGTCACAATTTAATGTGTACACCCAGAAAAAAATTCCCTCAGATCCTATTAAAATTGGTCAATAGGACAATTATTGATTTAATAGTATACAAAAAATAAATCTTTTCATATAAACTCAATGGCAATGTCATGGTATTTTCTAGTATTTAATAGTATTTTCCGATTCAAATAATAATTTATCCTATTAACTATTTTTAATAGTAAAAAACTATTATTTATATAGTATTTTTTTCGGGGTGTACATTCAAAAAATTAATGCAGTAACAATTACTGTATTGCGTGTAGTTATTTTAATATTATGCAGTACTACTTGTTTTTACTTCATTTTTATTCATTTTTAATAGTTTTACTACTACTTATAAAGTAGTTATTTTCATCACTGTGCTTTATCCGCTTTCAACATAACCAAAATAAAGAGTTGTCAAATTCACACAAAATTACACACCGCATTGCATGTTTTTTTGATTAATTTAATAATAATAGATATATATTTGTTTCATAACATTTAATTTATGTGCACTCAGGGAAAAAATCGTGTAAATTTAAACAGAAATGAAACAGATTTCATGTTGTTTTTTTTCAAACAGATTCATAGCGTTAATTTTTAACACGATACAGGAATTTACCATTATTTCATAATGTTAATTATTAACAGTAAAAAATTGTTAACTGAACATGGGTTATCTGTTTGATTCACCATGGTGTGTTGGTTAATGTAACAGTTGTATAATGTTAGATTTACATTGGATAACTTGTTAGAATGTCTCGATGTCTTGTTAAATTAAAATTGCAAAATGTTATTTTAACGTGTTTAATCTTTTTGTTTTACCTATTTGTACTGTTTATTTAATAGTATCACGATGTTAAAATTACATGAAAAACCGTGTTGAATTAACATTAACACTCTGTTAAATTTACATGTTCCCATTTTTTCCCCTATATAGGAATATTAAATGAAACGAAATTTGGTAATTTATTCATTAATTTTTATTATATCCTAAAAAAACAATATTATTCTTATCCGAAAGGATTCAACGGATGTTCAATATAATTCATCATTTTGTAGCGAAATGGTTAATTTTATTTTTCTGACATTTAAAACTTCCTAAGGATTTGTATCTTAACGTTTTACCACCATTTTTAATGGATTTTTCATAACAAATCCCGTTAAGGAGTTATAACCAGTAGAAGAAGTCAGAAAACTATCATAATGTCTTTGGAGAAAATATTCGACTTTAAAAATCTGCAAACAATAAAATTCCCGAACACATATCATTTCTGAAATATAGCCCTAATATTAACAAATATTAGTCCTAACTCATAGTTTTGATCTTGTATTATTTTTATACCCTACATTAAGAGTGAAAGGGTATATTCAGTTTGGTACGCCGTTTGTAACACCCAGAAGGAAGCATATACATTCTTGATCAGCATGACCTCCTGAGTCGATTTAGCGATGTCCGTCTGTCTGTCTGTCTGTCTGTCTGTCTGTCTGTCTGACTGTCTGTCTGTCTGTCTGTCCGTCTGTCTGTCCGTCTGTCCGTTTGTCTGTTGAAATCCCTATTACTTTTAAAATTGAAGAGCTAGATAAAAGAAATTTATAACTTAGATTACTAATACACCTACGCTGTATGTGCGAAAAAATTGCGAGATCGGTCCATTGTGACCTATGATCCGACCACTTATGTTCAAATACCTCATATAAAATGTACATATAAAGATCAATTTTTATGTATACGTGCTTAGGTAAACTTTTTTGGTCAATATATATTGACATCATGCTCAAATACATGATAATAATGTTTTCCGGCGAAAAGACTTGTGGTTCACAAAAAAAAAAAATCGAAATTCGGTACACCATTTGTAAATATGGGTATCAAATGAATGGAAATTCTTCAGCGATTGAATGTTTGTAGTTATTTTCAGGATTCGTATACCCTGGTGACCTATATACCCCTTTTATGGTAACCACACATATGTGTAGGGTATTTATAGTCGGTTTAGACCGACTATAATTTTGATAATCCTAACTATCATAATTACACCTACTTTAAAATTTCCCATGTGATCTAACCTTCCCAACTGTTTTTTTTTGTTATATAGTTTAGGAGACCCTAGTTCATTTACAAACACGATTTTTTTTTCTAATGACATAATGATACTTTTTCTACTCGATATAACTCATTATCGGGAATATCTATGGGAAATTCATTTAAGAAGGTGGTATAAACTTTGGGTAAAACGTTATGATATAAACTTACAGTGTTCAGTGGAAATAATACTGTTATAAGTTCCCTATATTTGCTCCTTAGACGTCAGAAATGCACAATTTCGCTACAAAATGACGAAATATTGATGTAAATAATGGATATAATACAAATGTAATTTGTATTTTTACCCAATTTTTTATATTACTGCGTTTGGAAGACGTAACATCATTTAAATATTTAAATAGTAAAATAATTAAATTAAATGAATTAAATTAATGATGCTTACCAAAGAATTGTTGAAAAAGGGACGATTAATAAAATATTTGTTTGACATTTTCAAATGTCATTTATATATAACAATATATCCTATTAATTTTACACTTGTACGAGTAAATTTAACACTGTGATCATGTTATAATGCTGAATTCACACCGTGTTATTTTAACAATATGAACCATGTAAAAAATGACGTTAGTGAGCAGAATAATTAATAAAAGGATAAATAAAATTCTTTATTTTTATAGTGGTTTTAATTAACAGAGTTAAAAACCGAAATCATCTACCCAGTCGGCACCAACACACATTTTTTATGATTATCGTAATATCGTTTATATCGTAAAAAAAATATTTTAAACATTTATAATGGTTTTTTTTTAAATAAAAGTTAATTTAAAATGTTTAATAAATGTTCAATGTTTTTAATAAGATTAAATGAATTGTTTTGGTGAAAGTTTTAAACCATTTGCTGCAATAAGGAATTAAGTAAATGCATTTGAAACCAGCATTGACTTTCGAATCGCGTTAGAGACTAACCCTCCAATACGCTCTGAGCAATATCTATAGCTCCTTCAGAAAATGCATCATGAAAGGAAGAAATGCCATTGGATACATTACATACAAGAGAATCATCTCCGTCTGAATTTCTATCGTCGCGTAGTGAATTTATCTGGAGTTATTTCTGTTGTTTCTATAGAATGTGACAATAGAAATAATAGAAATAAATAGTTCTTGTTTAAAGCATAGTGGTGGTTGACGACATTCATTGAGAAATAGCGGATATAGAAACCAGATACGAAAGGAAATAAATCAGATGCATCTTCGCACGTCTAGCCTGAAATACTTCCACTTTCAAACGTGGGACACCATACATTTTTAAATAAATGTTTCTGACATTAACACCCCTCCACCCCTCCACCACTCCTCACCATTACATTGTCTATACACTTTTCCCGAAAATTTGACTTTGATTTGTAATATCTTCTCAACTATAAAAGATAGCGGATTGGTTTTTTGTTTGTTTGGTATATACTTTCATGCACGTAAAGTGTAGACCATTGAATGATATTTAATTAATAATCTACAAGAAAGACTGTTTTTGAAAAAAAAACTATTTTTTGCACTTGTTACCACTAACTCTGATCCATAACTATGGACAAATTACATGAAATATTTATGAGTTGTTTTAGTGGCTTAACTTAATAGTTTAAGGAAAAAAATTAACTTCAAGTTATTATAAAAATAAATATAAAAAAGTTATAATAAAATTTAAACCACGATATTTTAAGAAATTGCCTACGATTTTTATCATTTTGGTCTTAAAATACACGGGGGGATGTCTTATTTTTAAAAAATGTATGGTGTCCCACGACTTTTGGCTCACTATATTATTTTTCGTCTCTCTATATATTTTTTTAAGTTTTTTCGTGATTTTTTTCCGTTGCTTTTTCGAGTATTTTTGTATTCCTTTTATTTTTTGTATTCTTTTTGTATTCCGTGCTATCTTCGTGCTTGCCAGTAAATTGAGTCGTCGGGTTCGTGCTCGTGCGTTTCACTTATCGGCGTGTTAGTGTCATCAAATTCGGGCACGCATCTTTAGTACAACCGTCGAACTACGCCTCACAAATGTCCAATGAACTAAATATTATTTTAAATAAAATTAAAATTCACGTATTTATTAGTTTTAATCTTTTATCAATAAAATATTTTGAATTTTATCAATTTCATAAAACAATGCAATTAATTATTTAATACGGTCGTATGAGTGATATTAGTAAAATATTAAAATGCATTTTAAAATTTTAAACAAATTCATTTAGAAAAACTAGGAGACCCGGATATTTTATTTTTTAACGTACTTTAAGAATATATAGGATGGTGTAATATGTAATTTTAGTTTACCTTAGTATATAAAATTTGATTTTTTTTTTAATTTTTTTTTGTATTATTTTACGAGTGATTTTCCATTATTATATATTATTACTAGCTGGACCCGTGCACGACTCGTGCCAAGATTTTGTGAATTCATAGATATAAAGCGATTTTATTAATATAAAAACATTATTAATATTTTTTATATCAGGAGCCCGTGCTTCACAGTGGAAGTTTTTATTGGTTTTATATATGTAGTAACCAAATAATAATTCCCCGCCAAAACAACTTTTCTCAAAGACAATTCAGACAGTAGAATATTTCGCCGTAGAATTCTTCAAAGTAGAAATTTTCACCGTAGAATTCTTCCCCATACAACATTTTAACGTAGAATTCTTCCCGGTAGAGCTCTTCCCGGTAAAATTCTTCCCCGTAGAGTTTTCCCAGTAGAAGTTTTAGTGTAGTTAGTTTTAATGTGGTTAGTTTTAGTGTGTTGAATTTTTAGTTTAGTGAATTTTTAGTGTATTGAGTTTTAGTGTGGTGAGTTTTAGTGTGGTGAATTTTTAGTGTAGTGAGTTTTAGTGTGGTGAGTTATATTGTGGTGAGTTTTAGTGCGGTGAGTTTTAGTGTGGTGAGTTTTAGTGTGGTAAGTTTCGGTGTGGTGAGTTTTTAGTATGGTGAGTTTTAGTGTGGTGAGTTTTAGTGTGGTGAATTTTTAGTGTGGTGAGTTTTAGTGTGGTGAGCTTTATTGTGTTAAGTTTTAGTGTGGTGAGTTTTAGTGTGGTGAATTTTGGTGTGGTGAGTTTTAGTGTGGTGAGTTTTGGTGTGGTGAATTTTAGTATGGTGAATTTTTAGTGTGGTGAGTTTTAGCGTGGTGAGTTTTATTGTGGTGAGTTTTAGTGTGGTGAGTTTTAGTGTGGTGAATTTTAGTTTTTTGTTTTATCTTTTTAGCTTGTGTATATTCTGAGTTATGTCGTTTTGAAAGTTTAAGTTGTATGGGAGGTACCACGCCCTTTGTCCAATCTCGCCCATTTATAGCCTATGACACCCTCCGGACTCCATAATATCCTGGTGCAAAATTTCAGTTAAATCGGTTCAGCGGTTTAGACGTGATGCTGGAACAAACAGACAGACAGACCGACAGACTGACAGACGGACCAAGAGTTTTATATATATAGATTATTCAGTCTATATTAATATCTCGTGCTTTATTATAATAATCTATGATGGAACCTACAGTTTCATGCCGAATCCAAACGACAGGATTATTTGATCAAGGCAATGTTTTACTCTTGGATGTTTGCCATTGTCTGTCGAGAGGTAGAGTCGCATAAAAAACTTTTGTTTTTAATGAAAATTATCCATCTCTATTTTTGGTGATTCGGAGACGCATAAACAACCATTTATATTACCCATTATAAATATCCATAATTATAGTAAATAAATTATAGTAAACAAATATACTCTAAAAAATATTCCAAATATTCCCCCCGTTATTCGGTTCATCCAATATTTAAGTAGTTCTGGCTGATGCCCACTCTGACTCAGTCAGAAAGTTGACACTCCGTCACTGCGGGCGACAAACGTTTGCCAAATAAAATCAAAACAAAAGTCTCACAATAAAACATCGCATGCAAATGAACAAGGCACAAACTGAGAAAGTTTTGAAAACCATCTGAAATAATGCAGCACAAAAAGCATAACAGACAAGCCAGACGTGACTGCAGGAGCCAGGATACAGGAGCCGCCAACTCGCCACGACATTTGGCTCCACGGCGTTGAGTACGCCGTGTGACATTCGAAACATTTTGCAATTTGGCTGATGTCCAAATTTTAGTTGAGTGCTCTGGTTGAAGAAGAACTTTGTTAGTGCGCCATTCGACCAGATATGTCTGCTGCTCCTTTGGCCGATTGTAGAGTGCGACATCGTTGCAGAGTTTTGAGTACAGTTGTGTTGAGTTTTGAAAATAAACTTCATTCTTTGTCGCACATGAATTTATGACAACTGCTGCAAATGAACGGGCCACAAAAATAAAACAAATGCAATAATAGATTAATGCATGTTAACACATGTCGGTTGATAGGATCAGTTGGGTGGCATTTCCGTTATTGAGCGATTGTTGTTTTTGTATAAAACTATTTTGGGTTTAAATAAGGATTATAACTTTTAGTTTTTATTTTTATTTTCGTTCAAGCTGATCATACGAAAATATTTTGATTTATTGAATCACGTTGTGGTCGCTTAAGCACGAGTGACGCCGATGGGCACACCAAAATCAAAACTATTGAAAAAAACCAACTCCATAGGTAGATCAAAAAGAAATCTGAATGATTTTTATGTATTTATAATGTAATCGCGGTGGTTCAGTGGTTAGTGCGTTGGACTGCGAGCCGAAAGGTCCCCGGTTCAAGCCTGAACTGGAAACAACATCTTTTCATAGAAACATTTTTCTATACCGCACTACCTCTCGGCAGTAAATGACAACCCTACGAGAGTAAAACATTGCCTATGAAAAGCTCTCACCAGCCGTTCGGATTGAGTACAAATATAACACGCACAGCTCAAAATGGTGAGAGAGCTCGGCCGAAGTTCTTATAGGACTGTAGTGCCAAACTATTATATTATTATTATTATTATAACCCCCAATCATAGTATCATGTCATGGCCGGTAAGGTATAGTAGATTGTTACGAAAATTAGTCTACGAAGAACTGTTCTACAAATTCACATAACTGAATTGTGTACAAAATAAAATCACACTAATGTTTGGTTTAAATAATAATAATTAACTTAATTAATTCACTTTAATGAACAACCCTACTAATAAGAAAATATTGACATTATTCTCACACGACACGTGATTGAAAAATGTTCTAGTACTTTTTAATCATTACTGAAGTGCTGCGCCTCAGATGCGGCGCCCTTATAAATTGCAACACACAGAAAAAAGAGAAAGGTTAATCTAACCTAAAAAAGTTGTTAATAAACCATTTTTCTATTTTTCATTGAAAACACAAACAACAAGTACAATTCATGTGGTTAATCTAATCGATAAAAAATTGTTTTAAATAAATTTAGAAATTTTTAACCATGAAAAAAGTTAAACTAGTCGTAAGAATTGTAGCATATAAATTTAACCACACAAATGGTATGACTAAACTCTAAAATGGTAAAGTTACTATTTTCTACCACCAAAATAGTAAAAGTAACCAAATAAAATGGTAACTTTACTATTTTAATTAGTTATCTAACCGAAAAGATTGTTCCCGCGCAATTATCTCATCTCTTTCATCTCGCTTAACGATGAGACAACTCGTTCGTTGATATTCAGTTTCAAACTTATCGTGGACCGGTGCGGTGCGTAAGCCGTAAGCGTTGATTTAAGTGATTTTTAATTAATAAATAAAGTTATAATGAGTTATGTGAATATCAATACGTTTTTGCTAAATTCGGAAGGATATGGATAAACCTGATCCATAAGAAACGAAGTTTTGCCAACTGATTTTGGAGTGGGGATTTGCACATAAAATAGACATATTTATTGGTGAATTGCTAAGCATTGTCATTGTTTTCTCTTTATTTCATTTTGTGCCATTCCATTGTATAAATGTAAATGTAAATATAAAATAATAATAATAATAATAATAATAATAATAATAAATAATATATTTCTTAAAAATTCAAAGCTTTTTGTTTTAGTTAAGTAACCATAAATATGGTATAGGAACAATTTTTAATGATAAATAAACTATTTCTCATGGTAAAAAAAAACTATATTTCATGGTACACGAACTATTATTCATGGTAGCCTAACAATTTTTCATGGTAAACGAACTATTTTCACGTACTATAATTATAATAATTTTTAGTCGGTTCGATTTACCACGTTTATCGGTCACTGCAATTTAAATCGTCTTTTTCGGTTAGATTTACCTATCTTGTTTTTTGTGTGCACGCTTCGAAAAGTTTCGAGAAGCTTCCACACTTTTCGTGAATGCCGCATGCATCTCATGAATTGTGTTTTAATGTGCTTATCTTCTATCTCTTTCAAACATTTCTATCTGAGCAAACATTTCCACATTGCGCTGAATGATCTTTCGTCTCTTTCTATATATATATATATATTCATCAGCATCACCTTCTGAGTTAATTTAGCGATATCTGACTGACTGTAGTAATCAGTATTACAAGTCAAATACACTTGTATATCTAGGCTATGGGGTAGAGAAAAAGGCAGTGAATATGACCTGTGATCTAGCCACTTTTAGAAATATAAATAAAATTCACTCGACCGACCGAAGTGAACTCCTTTTTAAACAATCTCCTTTTACTTACGGTAAAAAATATAAACATATCTTGTAGTTCGGATCTAGTAGCACACATATATTAAGCCAATGTTATGGTCGATTTTGTTAACAAAAAAAACAAGATTTGTCAAACAGACTTTATATGTAATCCAAAGAAGATCCGTGAATTCTACTGCAAATTAATTTCAATAAATGTTTTGCAATAAATTCGCATTTTATTCGCATACGATGAGTAAATAAATAAACAAACAAATTACAAATTATATCATGTGATGTTAACATAAGACAGAAAGCTTTATTGCAAAGGACGAAACGCAACCAACAGGATGCAGATGCGAGGATAACAAAGTTTATGTTGACATACCTACGTTACACGATATATATATATATATATATTTCTATATATATGTTTGTACTTCAGGACAGTTGGCAATACACGGATCTTAAACTACGACTACAACTTACGAAACGAACGAACGAACGGACGCCAGGACTAAATGCTAATTGACACAATAAACGACATGTTGATCCTCTGCAAAATGAAAATGCACGAGATGGAACGTGTTGCATTAACTTTAATGAGTTAGTCGTGTGACGGACGAGAGAGAGAGTCGGTAAGGCGGCAAGGACATGATGACAGTATGCCAAATGGACATGAACAGCAGGAGCAACGCAAGGAGGATGAGCGAACACAGTCAGTATAAAAAAAAATTGAAAAGTCTCGACAAAAAGGAAAACTACTACAATAGCCGCAGGTGACATGAATGAGTGAGTCATAGCGAAATACTTTTGCCTCTGGCCGCGATTATTTAATCATGAATGCCACAAATGCATTTGCAATTTTAGACTTGAAAATTACCGTTGCCTATGAACTTCTTTACAGCTGAGACAAGGTCCACAAGGTCATCTAAATGACAAAAGTCTGATTGGTATCGAAATAAATGAACCGCATTAATTTCTCAATTAGTCGCGAACCAGTCAAAATGTAAACGAAACGAAATACTTGATAATGTGGCGTTACGTTACGCACGTCCAGTGGCGTGAAGAACGTGATGCATTAATTACTTTATTTTTTATTTTATTCTGAGCTAAATGGTTGGTGCTATGAAAAACCCACAAAAACCAAACGAAATAAACGTCAACATTATTGCTTTCATTTCAATATTTTTCGACTTTTAGTTTATTCAATCTTGGGAGTTATTTCATAATCAAAATGTGTGGCTTACATCATTACTTCCCAAAATATCGGAACGATATATTTTTTAAGTCTAAATTATCATTTTCGATAACATTATCCACAAAACGATAACAAATTTTGTCAAGGACAGTCCATACATTCGTGGTTGCTGATTTTGACAGCATACTCAGTTTTTTTCTATTTCGTAACGTTTTTAAGAAACATGCTATCGATATTTTAGGCACTTTTCAGACACCTTTTAGAATAAAAAAACTACAGTCCCTGATACAATTAGTTTTTCAAAAACTGTAAACACTATTTGTTTCTTAATTGTTAACACAAATTACAATTTACTGACAAATACTATTATTCCTATAGGTTTTTAAAATATTTGAATCTAAACTCAAAAAATATTTATTTTTTTAGATTATTTTTGAACGATTATTTTACATTTTGAATCTCAAGATAAATAAACAATAGATTTATGGTTATGTAGTGCATATTTCAAGCTATCGGTTCTTATTTTTAAAATATACCCTATCAATACTTTGTCCATTAAAAAATGTTTAAATTTAAATTGCTTGTATATTTAACATATAAATGACTGAAAAATAGCCGTTTTTACCCGAATTTTTCACAAAAATGCTACATAATAGTAAAAACTGAGTATGCAATAAGAATAAACGTACTTTAAATATGCAATAATGATATTTTCAGAATAGTGGCAAAAGTATTTTTTATTGAAAATTAGTTATATAAAAGAGTGCAAAAAATGTGTGCACAGGACATATTGTAAAAAGTAGATAATTTTAAAAAATAGTTTTGGTAGTTAGCTTGGACTATGCTCTGGATAACTACAAATTATTTTTTTTGTTTATCATTAATTCCTGAATGATAAAAAAATATATAAAAAAAAAACAAAAATTTCCGGTTTAGATCCAGTTATCTTAAAAACTTATTAGAATATTAGCATTCATTAATGTATTAAAATTAGTCTTAACAATTATAAGAAAAATTGCTTTTACATTTTTTCATGGGGGCGTGGCACCTCCCATACAACCCAAACTTTCAAAACGATATAACTCGGCACATAAGAAGATGAAACAAAAAAATCAAATAAAAAAAAATGCAAAAACACAAAAACAAAAGAAAAAATCTAACACAAAAGCAAAAAAATAAAATACAAAAACAAAAACTAAAGCAATCACACAAAAACAAAGCAGAAGATAGTAGTACAAAAACAAAAACAAAAGCAAATACAAATAACAAAAACAGAACCACAAAAAAAAAGCAAAAAAAAACACATCATTTCTGTCTGTTTTCTTCATGTTATATTGCCACAGAATCAAAAGTAAAACACAAAAGCAAAAACACAAAATTAAAAATAAAAGCAAAAACACAGAAGCAAAAACATATAAGCAAAACACAAAACAAAAACAAAACAAAAGAAAAACACACAAAAAAGCCAAAAGCTAAAAAACACAACAACAAAAACTGAAAAACAAAACACAAAATCAAAAACACAGAAACAAAAGCAGAAAACCAAGAACAAAAGCAAATACACAAAATCAACTAGAAACACAAAAGGAAAATGAAAGCAAAAATCAATAAACAAACCACAAATACAAATACAAAAGCAAAAACACAAACAGAAACAAAGGCAATGACACAAATCAAAAGCATAAATACAAAAGCAGAACAAAAAAGCTAAAACACAAATAACTAAAAACACAAAGACAAAAACAAAAAACCTCTGCACGAAATTTAGACTATCGAAAATAAATAATAAAAATGTACTTTATATTAATAAAATCACTCAATATTCTTGCATTCACAAAACCTTTGCACGAGTCGTGCACGGGTCCAACTATATATAATTATTTTTTCTAACTAGTGTGCGAGAACGGCTAGAAATACGATTGCAAATTTCTCAAGAACGATACGTAATAAACTCAAAATATAACATGCATAAAACACACGAAAATATTAGTGCATTTAATGAAAATATTAGTGATAATGATCCACGAAAACATTCGTATATAGTACGAAAAAATTTTCGTAAAATTACGATATATATTTAGGTTTAAATGCGTATATTTTACGAAAAGCATTTGTGAAGATAATCCACAAATTAACTCGTACATTCGAGAATTAACTCACATACTCAATCTCTTTCTTTCTCATATTCCTATATATAAATGTTCTCTTGTAATAAATGGAAATGTTTCGACATCGTGATGATCGATTCCAACTTTGGCACACACCCAAAATAGTAAATTTTTTATTTAATAATAATTTTTAATAATTTCACACACTTTTATTACACTCGCGATTGATTTACGAATTAAATACAAATACATTTACGCAAATGCCGTGCTAAAAAGAAAATTAGATCTGTTCTGTCTTGTTTTCTATCTGTTTTCTTCATGTTATATTGCTTCTTTTTTTACGAATATCAAATTGTAAAATATACGAATGTATCGTAAAATAACAAATCGGAACGAATTTAAAAATGACAAATGCTGAATTATATTTACAATAAATCGTATATTTTACGAAAAAGTATTTCGTAAATTGTCGCATTGAATAATTTGAGTGTATGAAATACTCAGAAGTCAAAATCAAAACCAGCAAATTATATAGAATTAATGTCCATGGCAAAAAAAGTGTTGGTTAGTACAATCTGAAATGATACTGTTTCGATAAAAACAAACCTATTTATAACAATGTCGATAAAATCAGCTTAAAATACACGAAATCGTTCGTGTATTTTACGAACAAATTTTTGAAATTTATCTACAAAATATATCGTAAAATACATGAAAAAACATTGGTAAATATCAATCCAAGTTGCTATTTGAAGCAAATGTATTTCTGTTTTAACTAAGTATTCGTTAAAAACAAGAATGTTTCGTAAATTCTACATACAGCCTCATGATTTACGAAAGTTAAATAATTTATTCGTAAAATGTAAAGTTAATTCGTAAAAGATGTTTTTCTTTTGTTAACAAATTGTATTAAAAAAACGAAAGTTTCGTAATTTAAACGATATATTTGTAATTTTGGTATTATTTTAACTTTACGAATATTGATTCGTAATATATACGAATTGTTCGTAAAAAATATTTTGGAAAAAAATAGAAATTACAAATGTTTCGTGTATTTTACGAAATAAAAAATTACGAAAATATATTTTGTAAAATGTCCTAGAAATAATTTTGAGGTGATATCAAAAAAGTGTTCATATTCGATACACAAATTTAATTTGTTCAAAAAATATTCTTTCAAAAAACACAAAATAATTCAATTTCAAAGTATTTTGAGTTACTACATATAGTAAATAAATCATTTTTATCGTATTAAAAATGATCGTCAAATGGTTTGCAGAGTTACTTTAATTTGGACGTTATTAATTTTTTTCTCTAATAATATTGGACATAGTTGAACTATTTGAAATAAATGAGGCGCTTACAGTCGTAGTGAGAATTTGTATGCAAAAAGAAAACCATTTTTATTGCTTTATTAGCATAAAACATTATTTGCTTAGCAGGCAAACCAAAATCATTCCATATATTCAATACTAAATGCACACAAATCACAATGCATTGGCAACACTGTTAAGCAATAAAGTACGCTTTTGAATTTCAAATATGGCGGCCAATGTTGCATATGGCAAACGACAAACGGCAAAAGTCGGCACCAACAGAAGCGCCTGCAAATATTCCAAAAATTCCAAAAAATAAAACAGTTTCAATTGCTTTCGAGATTTATTTGGCCTTTATTTTGGTAGAACGTTTTTTTTTTTTTGTTCTATCCATTTTTCTACCGAATTGCGCCATCTTCGTAGATTTACTGCAGTTTTATGAAAAGGAAAGCGGAAAATGGAACTTCTGCCAATTGAATTATGGATATAAAATTGCACTTTGCTTTGTGCGAATTCGATGCTAAATAGGAGGCCCAGGCGCTGCGGAAGCGGCGGTGCAGGTTCTTTGCCTTGCTGTATAACGATGCTTTTGGCATCAGCGCACAATCGAAATGTTTCAAATTATTATGCTTTGAAAATGTGCAAATTTTTGCTGCTTATATCTTTTTATTTTTCATTTGGCACAGTTGATACAACTGTTTGGTCGTTTGGGTGCCTTTGAAATATTTTTGTATTTTGCATTATTGCGCAAGTGTATCGAATTGAATTAATTTCATTTAAACCTTCTTCCATTTTAATAACGTTATACTGTTTTTTTAATTATTTAACGTGACTCAAAATGGCTGTTTAAACTTTTGCGGCCATAATTGCGCGCCCACGTTTAACCCGTTGTTAATCTCGGTAATGCTTTTGTCATGGGCCCTCATGCACCAGGGATGCCACCAGAGCAGAGGGTGCAACCCTTTTGAATTTGCCAAAAGCAAAAGAAAACTTAAAACAAAACTTTTTAAGAGAATCAGACAAAATTAAAGTATGTAAATAAAACACCAACATTTCAAAGTACAAAAATTACCAAAGTAAATGAAGGTAACGTCCGCCGGGGGGCTCAAACAAATTGTGGTTAATAAATTCCATTGCTTTGAGTGCTGGCGCAAAAGAGGCATTTTACCCAAATCTAAGTGGGTACAAATTTTATTTTATTTTTTGTATAGCATATTTTCTTTTTGTATTTTCACAAAATCCACAACAACTATACATTCACAGAAATCTAATAAACATAAACGTTTTATTTTATTGATGTCGGCCGTCGAGCATGTTTTGTTCTGTAGTCGTTGTGTTAAATTTTGCTACGGTTTAGATGAATAGACTTCACTTAAATGGAATACGATAGTGGTAAAGCAACAACAAAAAAAATACTACTCTGGTTTGGTTTATCCTGATGGGACTAAGGCGTCCTTGATGTGCTACACTGAAAGTAGAACTGCTTAAAATAAATATTGGCACAAAATTTGTATACCAATTGAATGGAAACTAATTAATGTGGCTAGGATTCTGATGCAAATGCATATTTTTTCTTTACATCTTTGGAAAAAAATGGATAAAATTCTTTTACGAATCAAGCAATTTTCTTTAAAGTGACATTTAAATGTTAGTGCATATTTTTGTATAATTTGCAATAAATGCATGTTTTTGCATATTTTCGCTTAAAATCATGTTATTTTTCGCATATTTTTGTTTTTTTTTTCGATTTTTGTACAGTATTTAAAAAAATTGAACATATTTTAATTTCTTCTTTCATATATGATAAATTTGACTAGCAGTTATTTAATCAAAGTTAATAAACGTAATTTGTTTAGTACACGTTATATAAGAAATAATTTTAAAGATATTCACCCTAACTAATAAACGAAATTAAGTCGAGTGAATTTTAAAATCCCGCCTAGTTTTACCCTCTCCTGTTTGCCATAATCTGCCGATATGTACCGTCATATAGACGTTACAGTCACGGTTAGACGAACATGCAGGCTTTCGACTCGTAGTCTAACTTCCTAACCAAGAACCCACGACCCTATAAAATCTGGTCAAATTCGTTATTTCCGAAACCACTCTAGATAATTCTAGATAATTCCAGAGAGAACTTAAGTTTTAATGGAAATTGTAGCTTTAATAGTTATAAAGATAAAAATCAGTAAATTTGAGATTTTTTTCAGGAAAAATCTATCAAATATTGTAAAAAATCCAAAAGTTATCTGATTTTAAAAATATTTTTTTTTTATGAAATGCTTACATCAAGATCTAAAGAAAATGTGCTCACTTGAGTGAATATCTTGTTTAGTTTTAAGGATATAGATATGAACATGATATTTTTTTCATTTTTGAGGACTTTACTTTACATATTTATACATAGATTATACATTTTACATTGAAATCAAAATATTTGTGCAGAAATTTTATAAATAATTAACACATAAATCATAAACTGAAACCAATTTTTAAATATGTCTAGTTGTTTAGTATATATAAATACAATTATAAATTGGATTTTTTTATTTTTTTTTGTTTTTTTTTTGGAAAATTGGACTTATACACAAATCCCCGTAATAATGTTTCTTCTATTGTAACTAGGGAAAACAATTTGGATCTGTTTTCGTAATCCCGGGATTTCTTGAAAAGTGTTCAATCCCGGGATCGCGGATTTAGTTCAAAATACAAGTATTTATGAAAAACATTTGTTTTACTTCATACTCAAACCATAATTTTCTTTTTTAGTTATTTTTAAAGCATTTAAGATATAATAGCTGTCCTCCCGTGACAGTTAAACCAGATCTATTTCACTGGAACGCCAACGGTTATATTTTGAGAAAACTTGACAGCATTCGATTGAACTGGATAGAACCAGCTTTTGATCTGGTTCTAATTGTTTCTTGCTGTTTTGTATAGAAAATAGAGCTTTGGCTCCAAATCACAGTCCACGGGAACACAGTTAATAATTAACAGGAACTTGGTTTAAGGATAATAGATATTGTATAAATTGTCGATAAAAATAACTAAACTTATGGTAGTTTTCTATATTTTTAAATTTGCTATTTTAACCATTTTTCCTCGAAAAACAAAATAAATTGTATTATCAGATTTCTTCTCAAAAATTTACGAAAAATAAACAATTAGTACTCAATAAAAATTTATAATAATTTTGTTGCAGTATGTTTATAAAAAAACAGAACATGAATTAGGTAAAGGGACCGAATTTTTGTTGTGTTGTGAGTTTGACTAAACAGAAAAAAAATGTACTTCATATTGATGAATTCCGATCTTCAAACTATGATTCATTGTATTGAAGAACCAATCATAATATTAATAACTAACGATATTATTGTTATGAATGCTATCGTAAATATGAAGAACACTTGGTAACTGTCGAAAAAGTGTTCTTCAATATGATGAACTGTATGTGAGGAATACGTTTCATCATATTAATAATAATATAATAGTTTGGCGCTACAGTCCTATAAGAACTTAGGCCGAGTTCTCTCACCATTTTGAGCTGTGCGTGTTATATTTGAACGGCGGGTGAGAGCTTTTCATAGGCAAGGTTTTACTCTCGTAGGTTTGCCATTTACTACCGAGAGGTAGTGCGGCATAGAAAAATGTTTCCATGAAAACATGTTATGTTAGCCCCAGTCCAGGCTTGAACCGAGGACCATTTGGCTCGCAGTCCAACGCACTAACCACTGAGCTACCGCGGCTATGGGTCATCATATTAATGAACCAAAATATAAAATACAACATATATGTTCATCATATTGAAGAACGCTGTTTATTAAACGACTATCAAAATATCAAAATAGTTTTATTTCGTTCATTTTTTGCCGTACTTCTCAGCTCTCAAGTAGTTCTTGTGTGTTATTTCTTATAAGTATATTGCTCAACATGCATAAATTAGTAAAATGTTTTATAATATATTTATTATAATTACTACTTTTTATTAATAAAAAATATATATATAAAAAATATATTTTTGAAAAAAATGTTTTTTTCGAAAACATTTTTAAATAAACTTTTTACAACACTTTATTTTCGAATAACCTATATATTGGCGAATGTAAGTATGTATGTATGTATGTATGTATGTATGTATGTATGTATGTATGTATGTATGTATGTATGTATGTTCCGAATAGCAGAGTTGGGCATTATCAATTACATTTTGTAATTAATTACACGAGCAATTACAATTATATGTAATTGTAATTGAACTTTTGTCAATTGCAATTACTTGTAATTGTAATTGAATTTTTTTCAATTACAATTGCTTGTAATTGTAATTGAATTTTTTTCAATTATAATTACATTTTGAAAAATGTAATTTGAAATATGTAATAGACATTAAAAGTAATTGAGAAATAAACAGTAATAATTACATTTTTTTTAATTTAATTACATGAAAAGTAATCCATTAACAAGATATTATCAATTAGATTCACATCCAGGTGCGTCATTGGTACTTTTTTGGACGAAACTGTTCCAATGGGCGTAGAATTACATCCAGGTGCGTCATTGGAACTTTTTTGGACAAAACTGGTCCAATGGGCATAGATTCACATCCAGATGCGTCATTGGAACTTTTTTGGATGCATATGTTCCAATGGGCATAGATTCACATCCAGGTGCGTCATTGGAACTTTTTTTGGACGAAACTGTTCCAATGACGCACCTGGATATGAATCTATGCCCAATGGAATCTATGCTCTATGGAATGTGGGCGGTATTGGACCACTGGGCGTGGCACCCCCCATAGAAGGTACATTTTCCAGATGGTGCATTTCAACAGTTATTATAGTGATCTTAAGATATTCCACACCTGGGTATACCAACCGTCCCAAATTCTTTAAACTCACCATACCACAATTCACCACACTAAAACTCACCACAGTTAAATTCACCACTCTAAAATTCACTACACTAAAACTCATTACACTAAAACTCACCACATTAAAACTTCTACTGGGGAAAACTCTACGGGGGAGAATTCTACGGGAAGGAATTCTACCCGAATAATTCTATGGGAAAGCGTTCTACGGGGAAGAAGTTTACGGGGAAGATATGAATAATAACTATGTTCTTTATATTAATAAAATCACTCCATATCCTTGCATTCACCAAATCTTGGCACGACTCTTGCACGGGTCCAGCTAGTTATTTTATAAACATTTTTTTTTTTTGAAAAAATATCATGAACAAATTCATCAATATGACAATTCAAATTCATTGTATTCAATATTTTGTTCATATATATAATGAATGCATTCATTAATATGTCATTTAATGAACGGTGGTATCAATATGATGAATCTGGTAGTTGGTGAAAAAATTCATAATATTTATGAATAAATTCATCATATTAAAGAATTTTTTTTTCTGTGTATGTTCAAACATCCGAAAAGTATTTATATTATGATATCCTAAATACAAACAAAATATTTCAAAAATGGTCTAACAATTTTCGAATTTATATCGAAATATGATGTAAAAACTTATTAGAATTTTAGCATTTCTTTATATATTAAAATTTTTCTTGACAGTAAAATAACAATTGTGTTTAAAGTTTTTTATTTAAAAAAAAATATAATAAATCGAATCAAATAGAACGTATAAATAATGCAATGTCAAAATTTGTCGAAGTAATTATTTGTATCTAGTATCTAATTTTTTAATCTCATTGATTTATCTCGTATATAAGACTTTGGTTTTAGCTTTTCAAAATTGGGATAAATTAAATTTATTGATTTTATACTAAATGTTATATCATGTTTTGAAAATAGAATTGTATTAAGCTCTGGAATGAATTTTATATCGTGTCGTTTGCAGTACTATTACAAAAAAGTAATTTTTTGCTAATCCCGAAAATCCCGGGATTAGTTCTTTTTAATCCCGGGATTTTCGGGACTAGAAACAGATCGGGATCCCGGGATTTTATTCCCTAATTGTAACAGAATCTCATGTTATATTTTTTGATATTTGATACATTACTGAGAATCTTTTAAGAGTTGAAAATATTCCGAAATATATTTTAATGGTCTGACAACACTCATCAAAGTTAGAGAATTTTGATGTTTAATTTGACTTTAAACCCTTGCAGAAAAGTTTTAAAATTCCAAAGAGTTGATAAATATTCCGAAATATATTTCAATGGTGTGGCAACACTAATCAAAGTTAAAGAACTTTGATTTTTTATTTGACTTTGACCCCTTGCAGAAAAGTTACAGGACAGCATTTTTCCAAACATTTTAATTTTTAAAAGGGACTTGGATTAAAACCTTTATATCTCATTTTATGATATATATATATATTTATTTCTAAATATGTTTTAATAAAACATAAGTGTGTAAAATTATTAAGTATTTGTTAAAAGTTTCTATCAAATCAAATTTGTTCCTCATTGCTTTCATTTAATATTTTGTTTGTTAAAATCTACCAGAAATAGGTATAAGTGACATACCTATTTCTGGGAGATTTTAACTATTGGGTATGGAGAAAAATGGACAAACCTTAAAATTGATAGTTCAAATCAACGGAAAAAACGCAAAGGTTTCAAAAATATTTTTTTTACTTTTTACATCGTGGGGCGTATATGTACTAGTGATTTGAAAAAAATATTTAACTTTATTTAATAAAGTGATATTTTTATTTTAAAGCATTATTAAAAAGTTTGTATAAATCATTAGTTTTATTAAAATATGTTAAATATGTCAAAATATTGCTTTTCGTTGGTATGTGTCACAGATTAAAGCTTTTTTGTTGGTTAAACCAATTAAATCATTCATATAACACAATATGTTCACTGAAATATATCAATCAATGATTTCAAAATTGCGTGTCCCATTTTACACCAGAAACTGTTTCCTGCTTTACCTTAATATCGCAATTTAAACACAACTTAGTACCATTTAAATAATGTAAAATTATTTGCCAAACCCATTTGTATTTCAGAAGATATAGAATATGCGATTTTTAAAATATATTGACTTAATTAAAACCGATAAAAAATTTCACTAGCAAACACCAACACCATAAAAACAATTTCAAAACATTCATCAAGTGCTTCTTAATATGACTTCTATTAAGAAGCACTTGATGAATGTTTTTATTTTTGCACAAATTGCAAATTCCCACATTACCCCATTTCCCACTATACCCCAGGTGCCCTTACTTTGATTTTTCAAAGCGCATAACTTTGTTGTTGCACTGAAAAAAATAAATCGTTATGGCAACAATTTTGTACCTCATAACAACAACTTTTATTGGTCATTTCGTACCCAACAACTCCACATATTTGTTTTAAGAAAGCTACCGCTGTTGATATATTAAATGTATTTTACTGTTGGTTTAACAGTGGAAACTCTTGGTTTTTTTTCTTATGCGTGAAATTTGTAATATAAAAAAAATATAATTTTTCTATTTGTGTGTAATTTTATTATAATTTTTATTTTTATTTAACTTTAATTTTTAATTATTATTTTTACTCACTGACTCTCAGTTTACTTCTCTGTTCATTTTAACAAGATCTATCAATATTACTATCACTTATTATAAGTGTTTATAAATCATCTGAACAAGAGTCTATGAATTATATAACAAGAATTCTTTTAAATGTTACGGTTTTTTACAGTTTTGAACTGCTGGTTAAAAGATTTACTTTTGCGTTAACAGTGGCTTAAATTCCATATGTTTTCTTTATAAACGATGTTCACGCTAAAGTAAATCGTATCCCCAACAATGCAAAACTGTTGAAACAGTAACATTCAAACAACTGCTCGTCAAATAATTCATAGACTCTTTTTCAGATGATAGATGTTTTATATGCAGTAATTCAAATGAATTCAACAGTGATGTCATTGTTATTTACAAAGTGACACTTTTGTTTCAAAATTAAAAAAATATTTGAGGTATTGAAGATTATTATTGTCGTTGCAAATATTTTCATATAACAGTATTGCCACAGCTAAAAGTATTTGTTTTAACAACCTATATTTTTTCAGTTTGAAAATCAAAAAATACTGTTTTTTATAGTACACTAAGAAAATAGAATGTTTATTAGAGTGTTGCTGCAACTAAAATACTACTCGTTTTAACAATTCCAATATGCAGAAAAAACAAATAAATTTGCAGCAAAAGTTTAAATTATTTGTAAATATCACATATTTTGTATTATTTGTGAGATGTTTCTTAAAAACATCACGAAAAATGTCATATTTGTGGTTGATTCACTGCAACTACTAAAGAAATAGGTAGCATTGCTGCAAATATTCACATATTCCAGAGATATCAATGCTTTTATAGCAAAACTATTAATATTGTCTAAATATCACAAAAAGTGTCAAATATTTGACTTGAATAATTTCCAATGATCTCTAAGGCTCTAATACTTTTCAAGCATCTTTCGTTTTCTTAGTGTAGATTTTTACAAAATTTCACCTAAATGAGAAGACATCGTGCCATAATTGATATTTCTGACGTAAAAACTTCGCACTCACAAAGCAGTGTTCGGGACCAGCTAGAGTAATTACAAAAATTTTTATATAAATTAATGTTGATAAAAAAATGTTACTCATACGTCCAGTGTTCACACTTTTCGACAATTCTAATGCAGTAGATTTGAAAAATTTGGGGAGTAGAAATGAGTAAGAGAAGCAGAATTGAAAATATTGCAAATTAGAGTAGATTTATTGTAAAAGGAGTAGACAATTAAATAAAGCAGCAAATTTGATGAAAAGGGAGTAGAAATATGCATTGTTTTATTAATTATATATAAATTAATAGATATGTCAATATTTAACATTTTTATTAATTCCTGATTTTATGGATTTTCTATAATGCTGATGTTTAAAGTTTGGTTCGTTATAGAGTTGGGGTGTATCTGGCACACCCAAAGAAATACATGTTGTTTTAAAAATTTGCATTAATAAAGTTGAAACAAACTTATATTTAATTATAACATCTAAATTATTATATTGACATTTTATTTGGGGCGCTAAGAAAATTTTCTCATCAAGTTAAAATAAAAGTAACGAATTTTCGCAAAGGATGTAAATTTCAGTAAAAGAGAGTAAACAATAATGAGGAAGGACTAGAAAATTCGACTACCGGAGTAGATTTTAAATATACAAATAAAATGGAGTAGATCTACTTCGATCGGAGTAGACTAAGAACACTGCACACGGCCACTAGTACTTAAGAAAGAATTTCTCTTAAAAAATGTATCTAGTAAATTTAAATTTATGAAAAGTGCTGATGGTGCATTTAAGCAAATTTAGGGTAAGTAAATAAACATAAATGTGCGTTTGAGGAAGCTCTTAAAACTGCTGACCAAATAATATTAACCGACACCAATTAAACTAAATGACCTCTGGCCCGGTGTCTATATAACGTGTGGTTGTATTTTAGTATTTAGCATAATAGTTTTGGTTTTATGCATTTGACCTTATTTTGAATTATTTATACAATTTCTTTAAAGTGCCAACTAGCAGTTTGTATTAGGAAAAACGCAGGTTTTGCAAAAATAATAAAAAAGAACAACATGTTAAAATGTGCTGCTGCTGGTGCTGTAGAAAATAAAGAGCAATACGAGTATTTTCTACTTAACGAGTGGGTTCGCTGCGGTTGACTGGTTGCTCCGGTTGTGTTGCGAACAAAAGCTCGAAAGTGCCACAAGTTGTCAGCGACGCATTATTACGTCCAATAAAAATAATAAGCTGCGAAATTATGTTGCAACTGTGGCATATTTTCGCACACAGACAGACGCACAGACTGACGGACAGACAGACGCACACAACGAGCCACCGGAAGTTCCATTTACTGGTAACGTTGTCGTGGCTTTGCAGCGATTTATTTATTTCAGCGTAAAAGCGACTCGGTTGTGGCACGTTATGCGCTTATTTATAATAAGGCGGAAAGAACGACGATGCGCAATATGTTGGCAAGAACATTGGCAGCTGCATTGTTGCCGCAGCCACTGATGACTCAATAACATCAATCGTAATCCTTGGGAAGGTCCTATCCTGCTGTCCTGTCCTGCTGCCGTGTCCCGCTGTCGTTTTCAATTTGTGCGCAAAACTAAAACCTGCGAATTGTGTGACAATGCGGTGAGTGCAACGATGACTTCGAGTTCCTTCGGTGAAACTTTATTAAAAAAAAAAAATAGCGAACTTTACTCGTCCAACTTGCTGTTTTTATGTTTTGCGAAAAGTTCTAGCTGCGTCTTTGTCCTGCAGTTGGCTGCCGTAACGAATACGAGTTCACTAAAACTTAATTTGAAGCCAAGAAAAACTCTTCTTTGTTTTGCTGTCTCTTTCGACGCTTTAGTGTCGACCCTCTCTGCCGCTTCGCCACAGTGGCGAAGAGGCCACATTCTGCGCCATTGTTGTCTGTCATTGTGAGCGAATGTGCGCGGATACGGAAGCGGCATAAGTTTCCGGAAGTTTGCTTTTATAAGCATGTGTGTGAAATATAAGAAGGCGCTGCTAAAGTTTAAGTTTATGTCGGTGTTGTCGCTGTTTTCTTTTTCTGATATCTGTTTGTGCTACTGGTTTTGTTGTTTCTTTGTTTTTTTTCATTTAAAAGCATTAAAAGTTTAGGCACGCAAGCTGATGATGGAATTAGTTGGATTTGGACCTGAGCAGTAAACAAAATAGAGTTGTACTTAGCTCTGGCAACTGTCGACTGTAGGGCTGCACGTTTTTTATGTCTTTAAACGGCAGCATTTTCAAGTGTTTATATGTTGTTCGTGCAATTTTGAATTGTGTAAACATGAATTTTTATTTTTGGTACATATAGTGTATGAGGGAGAGCATTCGCTACCATATTCTTCAATTGTATTAACAAATAAATAAATTTTTATTGAAATATATTTAGTTCGAAGCTTATATTAATTAATTTTAATATTTTATTACTTGCGAGCGAATATTGTTTTTTTGTTGATTTTTAATCTTTTTTTTTATATTTTTTCAAAAATGCCAAATTGGCAATAATGCCTCATACTCCGGTGTAGAATCGCCATTCAAAATTAAAAAATATTAATATAAAGAAACATATATATTAGAAAAATAAACCACATATCGTCACTGTGATGCCAAAGGGGCGAATGTGCATTTTTAAAAATGTTGGGAAATCAAATTTTGAAGTGCTTTAAAAATTAGAAAAATTTATATTTTTTTTTTTTTTTTTTGTTATTTTAGTTTATTTATCAATTATTATAACGTATATAAAATATCTTTAGATTTGGACAACCTACTGAATTATAAATACGGATTTTGTGAGGCTATATCCAGATCAAAACGTAAATATTTTTGATTTTTATGCTATAACTTTTGATTGGCGCATGATAAAATAGTAATGTAGAGGCATTAATTGTTTGTTTTTAAAGCACCTATCTATTGGAATAATTGATTAAAAATATTTTGTCAAACATTAATTTGCCATTTGTTATTTGCAGGAAAAATATTTGGAAAAATAATTAAAATAATGATGCAGTTCGATAGATGCTTTAAAAACAAACAATAAATACCTTTACACCACTATTTTATCTTGCACCAATAATTAAAGCAAAAAAACTAAGAAATTGGAAAAATGGAAAATCTTGTTATGCCATAAGGGCTAATCTTTTCGTTTTTTCGCCATAACTCTTTAATGGTGCAAGATAAAATAGTGGTGTAAAGGTATTAATTTTTAGTTTTTAAAGTACCTATCGAACTGCATAACTATTTAAAAATATTTTGCAAAACATTTTTTCCTGCAAGTAACAAATGGCAAATTAATGTTTGGCAAAATATTTTTAATTAATGATGCAGATCGATAGGTGCTTTGATAACAAACAATACAAGCCTTTACATCACTATGTTATCTTGTACCATTAAAGAGTTATAGCAAAAAATGAAAAGATTCGCCCTTTCAAATTCGCCCTTTTGGTTTTGTCTTTTTGGTTAGAAATATCCAACAAATGACATGCGATTTTGGCACAGCATACTTGAGGACAAACTACATTCAAAAATATAAAAAACACAAATGTCAAAAATTGCACATTCGCCCCTTTGGCATAAAAGTGACGATATATATAATAAAAATATTTATATTGTTGTTGTAGAAATAAGTAATAATCTGTACACATTTTCAAAATTTCATTGATAAAGGGTATAAATGAAATTATTTTTACATTTTCTTAAAAACTTAACACGGTATATGAAAAAATTATATCACAAATGAAGAATAATAGAACAATACTTTTAATAATAGTTAAAGATTTATATTTCGGAATGAGATAGGACGAATTTCCGTCTTTTAGTCTTAGAGCCCACCATCAGCCGTTGGCCAAACAAATCTTTTGCCATTTTCGGCATCAGTGCCTTAAATGTATTTAAAAAAAAGACTACAACTTTAACAACACCAAAATGATGGTAGTGCAGAATTATTTTTTACTGAGCTGTTATAAAATAACAAAAAAAATATTGAAATATAAATAAACAAAATTTTCATACAAAATGTTCAACATTCTACAACATTTTTATACACAACTTCTTAAATAAAAGATAAAAAGTCAACATTGTACATATATTAATTCAACAATTTTAAAAAGGTTGCTTTTTGAGATATGTTGTTTTGAAATATATTATGTTTAAAACTGACCACTATTAAATAAACGTTGTATACGGCAATTTTATTATCTTTAAAATGAGTCCTTTGTATTTTATTTCGGTTGACTATAGCATAAGTTACGTTTAATTGATTAGCACCACTTTTGTGATTATTATACAGTTTTGTCTAATTTTAAACCACCAAATCTCTGAAACCACACCATCTGAGAAACTGAAATTTGGACAATTTATTAATTTAATGTTGTTTCACCACACTTCCAAATTTAATTAAATTCTAGATGGTGCTGCCATAATTTGAATTTTTTCGGTTGATTTGAAATGGAATGACTCATAAGACAAAAATTTTAAATCGGGATCTAGCTCAGGACAGTTTTAAGGGTTAAATCAATTTGAACCAATTATATCATATTGTTCTATACGGGTTTCAACAGTCCCTCGGTTTTATTTGGAACTTTAAATGATCTCATCTTTACTTTTTGAAAATCTGAAATATATTATTTTTTTTTTGGCCACATTTCTTATTGATTGTTGGGCTTAGATCTTACACTTTACTTTCACCGCAAATTTACGATTCATAAATATTGATTTTCGATCTCATTTACGTTTACTATTTAAGAAGATGGTCTCTCGAAACCGAATTGCATGCAATGTAGAACGGTTAGCTAATCAAAATGTCCACAATTTCTTTTCCCACTTTTTCAAATTTTTTATTGACGACATGATCAATCACTTAAGGCCAAATCGCAACGTTGCGTTGGGTCGGTCGTCCGTTCATCGACTTTGTCTATACTTTGCTCAGGCGTTACGATCTTTTTCTCCCAACGCATCAGAACACTTTTTAAAATCGCAATTAAGCATTGCGTTACGGTTGCGTTTTGACGCATTTTTCTTATTCGCGGTACAAATAAACAATTTTTGCGAACTAAAAATTAATTTTTTGTTCAAATGAAATAATTGTTATTGTTTTTCAAATAATTTGTTTACTGAAACTAAATTCTATGAAATACGATTATTAGACAAATGTCAAAAGGACGACCTAGTAGAGAGTAGCTCTACTTTTGCGTTGGTGATGCGTTTACCATATTTATGAGAATTTACGATAAAACGCATGAGGTCTACTTTCGGTTTGAATCATTGGTTTCTATTGATTCTACTTTTTCTGTCAACGCAAGCACGACCTAACGCAACATTGCGATTTGGTCTTTATAACTCAAAATTTTTTCAATTATTTTGTTTATCATAAATCATAGAATTTTTGAATTTACTGGATTTTTTCGAATTATTTTCTTTGACCATAATATGCGCATTTGAATTTGTAAAAAAAATTTTGTTTACACACTTTAGATTTACAAAAACCTTTTTATATCCGATGGTTCTGAACATTGGCCTAAAATAATGTTAATCTTTCGAATGGTAATCCAATCAATTTGGTGATTTCTACTTATAGTGGACCCTGGTGTAAAATGGGGCATGGTGTAATGTGGGAAATTATAATTTTTTCACATATTTTTTCACTTAGAAAAATAAAAACAACTTTTTTATCCATGGTTATAATCAATGTATACCTCTTAATTACATTTCGAGAATAAGTAAAAAATGTTCTTAAAAGTTTTTTACAGTGCTGTTGTTTGCTATCAAAAAGTGTGATTTTTTGTCGTTTTTAATTAGGAAGGTATGTTTAAAATGATCGTATGTTGTATATTTTTTGAAATACAAACCGGTTTTTGCAATTATTTTAACATTGCTTTAATGGTGCTATGTTATGATCAAATTGCAATATTGTGATATAGTGGGAAACACTTTCTGGGGTAAAGTGGGAATCCTAATTTAAGCAATGTTTGTTGCAATTTTAATAAACATATTGTGTTATATATGTGTTATGTGTAATATATGTGTTATATAATATTTAATATAAATTATAGTTTGGCGCTACAGTTCTGGTGAACTTAGGCCTAGCTCTCTCACCATTTTGAGCTGTGCGTGTTATATTTGTACTCAAAGTCGTGGGACAGTTTAATGACGAATCCGAACGGTGGGTGAGAGCTTTTCATAGGCAATGGATTTACTCTCGTAGGTTTGCCATTTACTGCCGATAGGTAACGCGGTATAGAAAATGTTTCTATGAAAATATGCTGTTAGCCCCAGTCGAGGCTTGAACCTTGGACCTTTCGACTCGCAGTCCAACGTTCTAAACTTGAGTTACCGACGCTACATTGGTTTAGTCAAGAAAAAAGAGAGAACAATGAAAAAAGCAACATTTTGACATCACCTGATATAAGATCTGAATTGCAGAAGAAAGCCGAGTAGTGAACTTTTATCAATAGCAATATATATCAGGGGACTATGGGGGAGATTATCACAAGGCAACGTGTCTGAGTGCTTCAACATGGCGAAGCCAGCGCAATCCTTGTCGGTGTCGTCTCAAGTCAACTCACTGGTCACCAGAATTGACAAATTGTCAAATGGTGACACCTCCACTTCGGTGGAAGTCCTCCTCGTGGAAGTCCCTGGAAACGGCGCTCTACACCACCCGGTGTAGAAGTCGGCTAATGTGAGTGGCGAGCATCTCCCTCAGAGTGAGGGTTCGTGCGTTGGGTTTGGGTCCCACCACGGAAAAAACCTATGCGCCCAATGAAAACAAAAAAGAAGCCTCGGATAACGACCGATTACAACGATGACGACCCACGCAAACGTTTTAAGGACCATGATTTACGGATATGCACCTGGAATGTCCGGACCCTTTATAGGGAAGGTGCCTCTATCCAGCTGGCAGATGTCCTCGAAAAATATAAGGCTGACATCAATGCTATCCAGGAGATGCGATGGACGGGACAGGGCTGTTCGAAACAAGCGTCCTGTGATATCTACTACAGCTGCCATGCGGAGAGACACGAATTTGGATGTGGATTTGTGGTCGGCAAGAGACTCCGCCACCTTGTCTCTAGGTTCACGCCCGTGGACGAAAGGCTGGCAACAATCCGCATCAAGGCTAAATATTTCCATATCAGCCTAATTTGTGCACACGCTCCGACGAACGAGAAAGATGACGAGACAAAAGAGCGCTTCTACGAGCGCCTAGACAACGCATACGAGCGCTGCCCCCGCCACGATATCAAAATCGTGCTAGGCGATTTTAACGCCAAGGTGGGCAGAGAAGCCATCTATTGGAAAATTTAGCCTACATGCCAACACTTCCGATAACGGAACGAGGCTAATCGACTTCGCCGCAGCACGAAACATGGTAGTTAGTAGCACTAGATTCAAACATTTCGATATCCACAAGGCCACATGGTTGTCCCCGATCAAAAAACTCGAAATCAAATTGATCACGTTGTGATTGACGGAAGGCACGCTTCAAGCGTGATGGACGTACGCACTATCCGAGGTGCCAATATGGACTCGGATCATTACCTTGTAGCAGCCAAGGTCCGCGCACGCTTAAGCGCTGCGAAGAACGTACGGAACCAAACGCAGAGAAAGCTAGACGTCGGAAAGCTGCAATCACAACAGACAACGCAAGCCTTTTCCACTCGACTCTCACACCTGCTTAGACAGGGCACTCCTCCTCTCGATGATATAAGCGCGCAGTGGAATCATATCTCCGCTCTATGCGTACGGCTGCCGAAGAGGTGCTTGGATTCCAACGCCCCCTGAGGAATCAGTGGTATGACCAAGAGTGTCGCACGGCCACTGCAGAGAAAGACGCTGCGTACAAATCCACCCTGCAGTCAGTAGCTACGCGAGCTGCGAAGGAGCGATACAAAGAGAAGAGGAGGGAAGAGAGACGTCTTTTCAGGCGTAAAAAAAGCGAGGCAGAAAGACGTGAGTGTGAGGAGATTGAGATGCATGGGGACAGGAATGAGGCTCGAAAATTCTTCGAGAAAATAAGACGCCTAGCCGGAGGTTCGAAATCCGGAGCCTCTTCCTGTAAAGATGAGAACGGAAATCTAGTGACAGATATCCAGAGCACACTGAAAATATGGAGGGATCACTTCTCTAAACTGCTGACCGGTGATGATGACCTCAATTCCACCGATAGAGAAGCAAACCCGGCAACCCCAGTACTTGATGACGACGTTGAGATTCCGCCACCCGACCATGACGAGGTCAGAACAGCCATTGCTCGGCTGAAAAACAACAAAGCCGCAGGTGCTGATGGCCTGCCTGCTGAATTGTTTAAGACCGGAGGCGAAGAGCTAATAGAGAGCATGCACGAGCTCGTAAGCAGAATATGGTCGGATGAAAGCATGCCAAGTGACTGGAACCTCAGTGTACTCTGCCCAATCCTTAAGAAAGGGGATCCCACTATCTGCGCCAACTACCGTGGGATCAGCCTACTCAATATCGCATACAAGGTTCTATCGAGCGTATTATGTGAAAGACTGAAGCCCATCATCAACAGACTGATTGGACCTTATCAGTGCGGCTTCAGACCTGGAAAGTCCACCATAGACCAGATTTTCACATTGCGCCTAATCCAGGAAAAGACCCTAGAAAAACAGATCGACACCTACCACCTATTAGTCGACTATAAAGCCGCCTTCGACACTCCGATAAGGGAACGATTATACGCCGCAATGTCTGAGTTCGGTATACCTGCGAAACTTATAAGGCTTTGCAGGATGACCCTGAGCAACTCACGTTGCTCAGTGAGAATAGGAAAAGACCTCTCCGAGCCATTTCATACCGAACGAGGTTTCAGACAGGGTGACTCCCTATCGTGCGACTTTTTTAACTTATTGATGGAGAAAATAGTTCGAGCTGCCGAACTCCGTCAAAGCGGCACTATCCTCAACAAAAGTGTCATGCTGCTCGCATATGCCGACGATATTGATATCATTGGCAGGAGCACACGAGCAGTCAGCGCAGCATTCTCCAGATTGGAGAAAGAGTCGCGTCGAATGGGTCTAGCGGTGAACGAGGACAAGACGAAGTTCCTTGTGTCAAAAAGCAAAAAAGAGTCCGTGCGTCTTGGACAAAAAGCTGATTTTGACACCCACAAGTTCGACATTGTGAAGGACTTCGTCTATCTGGGATCCAGCGTAAACAGCAACAACGACGTCAGCCTGGAGATCAAACGGAGAATAACTCTTGCCAACAGGTGCTACTTTGGGCTCAGTAGGCAATTGAGAAGCCCTCTCTCGCCGGACAAAAATAACGCTCTACAAGTCACTCATCATGCCCGTCCTACTTTATGGTGCAGAAACATGGACGCTGGCCACCACCGATGAGAGAGTACTGGGAGCGTTCGAGAGAAAGATTTTCCGTAAAATCTTTGGCCCTATCTGCTTTGCTAACGAGTATCGAATCAGGATGAACCACGAGCTGTATGAGATATTCGACGACATTGACATAGTCAAGCGCATCAAGATCCAGCGGCTTCGCTGGCTAGGTCATGTCGAACGAATGGATGAAAACACTCCAGCCAAGAAGGTGCTTGAATCGAAACTCGTAGGTGGACAGCGTAGAAGAGGGCGTCCAAATCTGCGTTGGAAAGACCAAGTTGAGGACAACCTGGCAACGCTTGGTATTTCTAACTGGCGTCAGCGCGCGCAAAGCAGATCCGACTGGCGCGGCTTCATCTCAGCGGCCAAAACCGACCCACGGTTGTAAGGGCCATTTAAGTAAGTAAGTAATATATATCAGTAATACATCAGTAAAGATTCATCAATTTCTTCAAAAAAAAAAAATATAATTTGTTATTCTGTTATGAAATTCCGAAGAATCTGTAAACAGACTGTATACTTGAAATGTGCGAATTTGTCCATTGTCACTCAGAGTATTCCAACGAGGAGTAAACATAACTACACAGAAAAAAATATATGTGTAAATATAGCAACAAATTTGATCAATACAATTAATTTTTATCGCCGATACGACCTTTAATTGAATTGATTAAATATCTAATCATATTAATTAATAAATAAACAGAAAATAAACAAAAATTTACATCAATACATTTACATTTTTTATGGTTGCTATATTTACGTCGATTATTTTTTTCTGTGTACAGAGATGTTTATGAATTTAAACTTTTTTTTATTATTTTTATTATTTTTATATTTTATATTTTATATTTTATTTTATATTTTATATTTTATTATTATTCTTTTTTTATTACTATAGTGTAATGTTTTTTTTTATACTTAATATATTTGAATTTGTTATGAAAAAAAAAACAAAACATGTAATAGGAAGACTAAAATAGAATTTTTGTAAAGCATTTTTACGATGTTGTTGTTTCCTGATAATATTCTAGAAATATTCTATTGGTTGAGAAAATCGTTCTGAAGAAATTTCAGCGAAATCTTCAAATGGAAAATGGTACAATAGGAAATGGACAATTTCAAAATTGAACTGACGTCTCCCAAACGCGATAAATAAAAAAAAAGAATATAGCATCGGTTAGGAAATTTAATGACAGGATAATAAAGAAATGTATGGAGAAAAATCGGCAATTGAACTTTTATCTTGGCACGGAATTTTTGTTCTTGGTATTTTTTCGGATTTTTAAAACGACAATAGAGACAGAGTAATCTGTTGAAGTTATTTTTGGATTCGAAAACCCATGGGTTGCAGTTTCCCTTTGGATCACTTTAAAGTTTAAACGGTAACCAAGTCTAACATACACCATCTAACAAAAACACCTTACTTCAAAATTTCCAATGTGACCTAACTTTCCTATTTCTAGTCTATAGTTTACGGATAACTAATATATGATTTCAAACTGATTTAAAGTATTTATTTAAGAAACTTTTTTATTCACTTTAAAAATAATAAAATTAACAAATATTGTATATTTAAGTAAAACAATATAGTTTGGGACACGCATGACTACAAAGGATTGTCAACCACATCAGCAGACCATACAATATGTTGGCCTTAAATAACAAAAGCTAAACTTTTGCGTCAAGTGTCTTTGTTATTGAAATTCACACAGGACATGTGGAATATATAGTGTCTATGTTGTGGTTCTTGAAAAGATAGTACTTTTGAAATTCGAAAACACAGAAAAGACTCATGAAAACTTTATCAAAACATATGGAAGGCGTGACAAATGATAAATGCAAAAAGCCGACAATAAAAATAAAGGATGCTGTTTGGGAGGTTTGTTTTTTAAATCGTCAACTCTGTTTCCAGCGATAATCAATTTAATATTTGTTTGCCTTGAATATTCTAAGGCCGGAACTACGCTTGCACATTTTATTTCTATTGTGCACATTCTTTTCGCCAATGCAAATGGAGTAGATTTGAAAAATATTGCAAAATGGAGTTGATGTAATATAAAAAAATTAATGAAACGAGTAAATTTGATGAAAAGGGAGTAGAAATATGCACTATTTTATTAGATTTTACATAAATAAACAGATATGTCAATATTTAACATTTTTATTAATTTCTGATTTTATGGATTTTCAATAATGCTGATGTTTACAGGCCCTAGTAGAGGGTCGAAATGGGCTCATTTTATAGGTATTTGTGGCCAAATTATTCACTGCAAATTTCATATAATTCGATAGGTCGGATCTGTAGAAATCAGGTTTTGAATTTCGAATTCCTTTAAATGGTTATAAATCCTAACAAGAGCGTCCTAGAGGGTCGAAAGTAGACTTATTTTATAGGTATTTATGGCCAAATTATTCACTGCAAATTTCATATAATTCGATGTGTCGATTCTGGAGAAATCAGGTTTTGAATTTCGAATACCTTTAAATGGCTATAAAACCTAAACGGAGCGTCCTAGAGGGGCGAAAGTAGGCTCATTTTATAGGCTTATTTTAGGTTTTGAATTTCGAATTTCTTTAAATGGCTAAAAATCCTAAACGGAGCATCCTAGAGGGTCGAAAGTACGCTCATTTTACAGGCATTTAAGGCAAAATTTTCACTGCAAAGTTCCTATATTTCGATGGGTCGGTTCTGGAGAAATCAGGTTCTGAATTTCGAATTCCTTTAAATGGCTATAAATACTAAACGGAACGTCCTAGAGGGTAAAAGTAGGCTCATTTTATAGGTATTTATGGCCAAATTATTCACTGTAAATTTCATATAATTCGATGGGTTGGTTCTGGAGAATCAGGTTTTGAATTTCGAATTCCTTTAAATGGATATAAATACTAAACGGAGCGTCCTAGAGGGTCGAAACTAGACTCATTTTATAGGTATTTATGGCCAAATTATTCACTGCAATTTTTATTTAATTTGATGGGTCAGTTCTGGAGAAATCAGGTTTTGAATTTCTTAGAGGGTCGAAAGTAGACTCATTTTATAGGTATTTATGGCCAAATTATTCTCTGCGAATTTCATATAAATCGATGGGTCGGTTCTGGAGAAATCAGGTTTTGAATTTCGAATTCCTTTAAATGGCTATAAATCCTAAACGGATCGTCCTAGAGGGTCGAAAGTAGGCTCATTTTATAGGTATTTATGGCCAAATTATTCAATTCACATTTCATATATTTCGATGGGTCGGTTCTGGAGAAACAGGATTTGAATTTCGAATTCCTTTAAATGGCTATAAATCCTAAACGGAGCGTCCTAGAGGGTCGAAAATTGACTCATTTTATAGACTTATTTTAGGTTTTGAATTTCGAATTCCTTTAAATGGCTATAAATCCTAAACGGAGCGTCCTAGAGGATCGAAGGTAGACTCATTTTATAGGTATTTATGGCCAAATTATTCACTGCAAATTTCATATAATTCGATGGGTCGGTTCTGGAGAAATCAGTTTTTGAATTTCGAATTCCTTTAAATGGCTGTAAATCTTAAACGGAGCGTCCTCGAGGATCGAAAGTAGACTCATTTTATAGGTATTTGAATTTCGAATTCCTTTAAATGGCTATAAATCCTAAACGGAGCGTCCTTCAAATGGCTATAAATCCTAAACGGAGCGTCCTAGAGGGTCGAAATTCGTCTCATTTTATAGACTTATTTTAGGTTTTTAATTTCGAATTCCTTTAAATGGCTATAAATCCTAAACAGAGCGTCCTAGAGGGCGAAAGTAGGCTCATTTTGTTGGTATTTATGGCCAAATTATTCACTGCAAATTTCATATAATTCGATGCGTTGGTTCTGGAGAAATCAGGTTTTGAATTTCGAATTCCTTTAAATGGCTATAACTCCTAAACGGTGTGCCCAGGAGGGTCGAAAGTAGACTCATTTTATAGGTATTTATGGCCAAATTATTCACTGCAAATTTCATATATTTTGATGGGTCGGTTCTGGAGAAATCAGGTTTTGAATTTCGAATTCCTTTAAATGGCTATAAATCTTAAACGGAGCTTCATAGAGGGTCGAAAGTAGACTCATTTTATAGGTATTTATGGCCAAATTATTCACTACAATTTTTATTTAATTCGATGGGTCGGTTCTGGAGAAATCAGGTTTTGAATTTCGAATTCCTTTAAATGGCTATAAATTGTAAACGGAGCATCCTAGAGGGTCGAAAGTAGGCTCATTTTATAGGTATTTATGGCCAAATTTTCATTGCAAAGTTCTTATATTTCGATGGGTCGGTTCTGGAGAAATCAGGTTTTGAATTTCGAATTCCTTTAAATGGCTATAAGTCCTAAGCGGAGCATCCTAGATTGTCGAAAGTAGACTCATTTTATAGGTAATTATGGCCAAATTATTCACTGCGAATTTCATATATTTCGATGGGTCGGTTCTGTAGAAATCAGGTTTTGAACTTCGAATTCCTTTAAATGGCTAAAATTTCTAAACGGAGCGTCCTAGAGGGTCGAAAGTAGGCTCATTTTCTAG
The DNA here is from genome assembly GCA_951804985.1 of Dryomyza anilis. NCBI lineage: Eukaryota > Metazoa > Arthropoda > Insecta > Diptera > Dryomyzidae > Dryomyza > Dryomyza anilis. The sequence continues at coordinate 26,928,963 of OX638132.1, read as the reverse complement.
GTATCTATGGCCAAATTATTCACTGCAAATTTCATATGATTCGATGGGTCGATTCTGGAGAAATCAGGTTTTGAATTTCGAATTCCTTTAAATGGCTATAAATCCTAACCGGAGCGTCCTAGAGGGTCGAAAGTAGGCCCATTTTATAGGCTCATTTTAGGTTTTGAATTTTGAATTCCTTAAAATGTCTATAAATCCTAAACGATGTGCCCAGGAGGGTCGAAACTAGACTCATTTTATGGGTATTTATGGCCAAATTATTCACTGCAAAGTTCATATATTTCGATGGGTCGGTTCTGGAGAAATCAGGTTTTGAATTTCGAATTCCTTTAAATGGCTATAAATCCTAAACGGAGCGTTCTAGAGGGTCGAAAGTAGGCTCATTTTATAGGTATTTATGGCCAAACTATTCACTGCAATTTTTATTTAATTCGATGGGTCGGTTCTGGAGAAATCAGGTTTTGAATTTCGAATTCCTTTAAATGGCTATAAATTGTAAACGGAGCATCCTAGAGGGTCAAAAGTAGGCTCATTTTATAGGTATTTATGGCCAAATTATTCACTGCAAAGTTCATATAATTCGATGGGTTGGTTCTGGAGAAATCAGGTTTTGAATTTCGAATTCCTTTAAATGGCTATAAATTGTAAACGGAGCATCCTAGAGGGTCGAAAGTAGAATCATTTTATAGGTATTTATGGCCAAATTATTCAGTACAAATTTCATATATTTCGATGGGTCGATTCTGGAGAAATCAGGTGTTGAATTTCGAATTCCTTTAAACGGCTATAAATCCTAAACGGAGCGTCCTAGAGGGTCGAAAGTTGGCTTATTTTATAGGTATTTATGGCCAAACTATTCACTGCAAAGTTCTTATATTTCGATGGGTCGGTTCTGGAAAAATCAGGCTTTGAATTTCGAATTCCTTTAAATGGCTATAAATCCTAAACGGAGCGTCCTAGAGGGTCGAAAGTAGGCTTATTTTATAGGTATTTATGGCCAAACTATTCACTGCAAAGTTCTTATATTTCGATGGGTCGGTTCTGGAAAAATCAGGCTTTGAATTTCGAATTCCTTTAAATGGCTATAAATCCTAAACGGAGCGTCCTAGAGGGTCGAAAGTGGCCTCATTTTATATTTTCACTGCAAAATTTCACATAATTCGATGGGTTGGTTCTGGAAAAATCAGGCGTTGAATTTCGAATTCCTTTAAATGGCTATAAATCCTAAACGGAGCATCCTAGAGGGTCGAAACTAGACTCATTTTATAGGTATTTATGGCCAAACTATTCACTGCAAAGTTCTTATATTTCGATGGGTCGGTTCTTGATAAATCCGGTTTTGAATTTCGAATTCCTTTAAATGGCTATAAGTCCTAAACGGAGCATCCTAGATTGTCGAAGGTAGACTCATTTTATAGGTTTTTATGGCCAAATTATTCACTGCAAATTTTATTTAATTCGATGGGTCGATTCTGGAGAAATCAGGTTTTGAATTTTGAATTCCTTTAAATGGCTATAAGTCCTAAACGGAGCATCCTAGATTGTCGAAGGTAGACTCATTTTATAGGTTTTTATGGCCAAATTATTCACTGCAAATTTTATTTAATTCGATGGGTCGGTTCTGGAGAAATCAGGGTTTGAATTTCGAATTCCTTTAAATGGCTATAAGTCCTAAACGGAGCATCCTAGATTGTCGAAGGTAGACTCATTTTATAGGTTTTTATGGCCAAATTATTCACTGCAAATTTTATTTAATTCGATGGGTCGGTTCTGGAGAAATCAGGGTTTGAATTTCGAATTCCTTTAAATGGCTATAAATCCTAAACGGAGCATCCTAGAGGGTCGAAAGTAGGCTCAATTTATAGGCTCATTTTAGATTTTGAATTTCAAATTCCTCTAAATGGCTATAAATCCTTAACGGAGCGTCCTAAAGGGTCTATATTTTCACTGCAAATTTCATATAATTCGATGGGTCGGTTCTGGAGAAATCAGGTTTTGAATTTCGAATTCCTTTAAATGGCTATAAGTCCTAAACGGAGCATCCTAGATTGTTGAAAGTAGACTCATTTTATAGGTATTTATGGCCAAATTATTCACTGCAAATTTCATATATTTCGATGGGTCGGTTCTGGAGAAATCAGGTTTTGAATTTCGAATTCCTTTAAATGGATATAAGTCCTAAACGGAGCATCCTAGAGGGTCGAAACTAGACTCATTTTATAGGTATTTATGGCCAAACTATTCACTGCAAAGTTCTTATATTTCGATGGGTCGGTTCTGGATAAATCAGATTTTGAATTTCGAATTCCTTTAAATGGCTATAAATCCTAAACGGAGCGTCCTAGAGGGTCGAAAGTAGGCTCATTTTATAGGTATTTATGGCCAAATTATTCACTGCAGAGTTCTTATATTTCGATGGGTCGGTTCTGGAGAAATCAGGTTTTGAATTTCGAATTCCTTTAAATGGCTATAAATCCTAAACGGAGCGTCCTAGAGGGTCGAAAGTAGGCCCATTTTATAGGTATTTATGGCCAAACTATTCACTGCAAAGTTCTTATATTTCGATGGGTCGGTTCTGGAGAAATCAGGGTTTGAATTTTTAATTCCTTTAAATGGCTATAAATCCTAAACGAAGAGTCCTAGAGGGTCGAAACTAGACTCATTTTATGGGTATTTATGGCCAAATTATTCACTGCAAAGTTCATATATATCGATGGGTCGGTTCTGGAGAAATCAGGTTTTGAATTTCGAATTCCTTTAAATGGCTATAAATCCTAAACGGAGCGTCCTTTATAGGTATTTATGGCCAAACTATTCACTGCAAAGTTCTTATATTTCGATGGGTCGGTTGTGGAGAAATCAGGTTTTGAATTTCGAATTCCTTTAAATGGCTATAAATCCTAAACGGAGCGTCCTAGAGGGTCGAAAGTAGGCCCATTTTATAGGTATTTATGGCCAAACTATTCACTGCAAAGTTCTTATATTTCGATGGGTCGGTTCTGGAGAAATCAGGTTTTGAATTTCGAATTCCTTTAAATGGCTATAAATCCTAAACGGAGCGTCCTAGAGGGTCGAAAGTAGTCCCATTTTATAGGTATTTATGGCCAAACTATTCAATGCAAAGTTCTTATATTTCGATGGGTCGGTTCTGGAGAAATCAGGGTTTGAATTTTTAATTCCTTTAAATGGCTATAAATCCTAAACGAAGAGTCCTAGAGGGTCGAAACTAGACTCATTTTATGGGTATTTATGGCCAAATTATTCACTGCAAAGTTCATATATTTCGATGGGTCGGTTCTGGAGAAATCAGGTTTTGAATTTCGAATTCCTTTAAATGGCTATAAATCCTAAACGGAGCGTTCTAGAGGGTCGAAAGTAGGCTCATTTTATAGGTATTTATGGCCAAACTATTCACTGCAATGTTCTTATATTTCGATGGGTCGGTTCTGGAGAAATCAGGTTTTGAATTTCGAATTCCTTTAAATGGCTATAAATCCTAAACGGAGCGTCCTAGAGGGTCGAAAGTAGGCTCATTTTATAGGTATTTGTGGCCAAATTATTCACTGCAAAGTTCATATAATTCGATGGTTTGGTTCTGGAGAAATCAGGTTTTGAATTTCGAATTCCTTTAAATGGCTATAAATTGTAAACGGAGCATCCTAGAGGGTCGAAAGTAGAATCATTTTATAGGTATTTATGGCCAAATTATTCACTGCACATTTCATATAATTCGATGGGTCGGTTCCGGAGAAATCTGGTTTTGAATTTCGAATTGCTTTAAATGGCTATAAATCCTAAACGGAGCGTCCTAGAGGGTCGAAAGTAGACTCATTTTATAGGTATTTATGGCCAAATTATTCACTGCAAATTTCATGTATGGCCAAACTATTCACTGCAAAGTTCTTATATTTCGATGGGTCGATTCTGAAGAAATCAGGTTTTGAATATCGATTGCCTTTAAATGGCTATAAATCCTAAACGGAGCGTCCTAGAGGGTCAAAAGTAGGCTCATTTTATAGGTATTTATGGCCAAATTATTCACTGTAAATTTCATATAATTCGATGGGTCGGTTCTGGAGAAATCAGGTTTTGAATTTCGAATTCCATTAAATGGCTATACATCCTAAACGGAGCGTCCTATAGGGTCGAAAGTAGGCTCATTTAATAGGTATTTATGGCCAAATTATTCAGTACAAATTTCATATATTTCGATGGGTCGATTCTGGAGAAATCAGGTTTTGAATTTCGAATTCCATTAAATGGCTATAAATCCTAAACGGAGCGTCCTAGAGGGTCAAAAGTAGGCTCATTTTATAGGTATTTATGGCCAAATTATTCACTGCAAAGTTCTTATATTTCGATGGGTCGGTTCTGGAGAAATCAGGTTTTGAATTTCGAATTCCTTTAAATGGCTATAAGTCCTAAACGGAGCATCCTAGATTGTCGAAAGTAGACTCATTTTATAGGTTATTATGGCCAAATTATTCACTGCAAATTTTATTTAATTCGATGGGTCGGTTCTGGAGAAATCAGGTTTTGAATTTCGAATTCCTTTAAATGGCTATAAATCCTAAAAGGAGCGTCCTAGAGGGTCGAAAGTAGGCCCATTTTATAGGCTCATTTTAGGTTTTGAATTACGAATTCCTTTAAATGTCTATAAATCCTAAACGGAGCGTCCCAGAGGCTCAAAAGTAGGCTCATTTTATAGGTATTTATGGCCAAATTATTCACTGCACATTTCATATATTTCGATAAGTCGGTTCTGGAGAAATCAGGGTTTGAATTTTTAATTCCTTTAAATGGCTATATATCCTAAACGAAGCGTCCTAGAGGGTCGAAACTAGACTCATTTTATAGGTATTTATGGCCAAACTATTCACTGCAAAGTTCTTATATTTCGATGGGTCGGTTCTGGATAAATCAGGGTTTGAATTTTTAATTCCTTTAAATGACTATAAATCCTAAACGGAGCGTCCTAGAGGGTCGAATGTAGACTCATTTTATAGGTATTTATGGCCAAATTATTCAGTACAAATTTCATATATTTCGATGGGTCGATTCTGGAGAAATCAGGTTTTGAATTTCGAATTCCTTTAAACGGCTATAAATCCTAAACGGAGCGTCCTAGAGGGTCGAAAGTAGACTCATTTTATAGGTATTTATGGCCAAATTATTCACTGCCAAGTTCTTATATTTCGATGGGTCGGTTCTGGAGAAATCAGGTTTTGAATTTCGAATTCCTTTAAATGGCTATAAGTCCTAAACGGAGCATCCTAGATTGTCGAAAGTAGACTCATTTTATAGGTTATTATGGCCAAATTATTCACTGCAAATTTTATTTAATTCGATGGGTCGGTTCTGGAGAAATCAGGTTTTGAATTTCGAATTCCTTTAAATGGCTATAAATCCTAAACGGAGCGTCCTAGAGGGTCGAAAGTAGGCCCATTTTATAGGCTCATTTTAGGTTTTGAATTTCGAATTCCTTTAAATGTCTATAAATCCTAAACGGAGCGTCCCAGAGGCTCAAAAGTAGGCTCATTTTATAGGTATTTATGGCCAAATTATTCACTGCACATTTCATATATTTCGATAAGTCGGTTCTGGAGAAATCAGGGTTTGAATTTTTAATTCCTTTAAATGGCTATAAATCCTAAACGAAGCGTCCTAGAGGGTCGAAACTAGACTCATTTTATAGGTATTTATGGCCAAACTATTCACTGCAAAGTTCTTATATTTCGATGGGTCGGTTCTTGATAAATCCGGTTTTGAATTTCGAATTCCTTTAAATGGCTATAAATCCTAAACGGAGCGTCCTAGAGGGTCGAATGTAGACTCATTTTATAGGTATTTATGGCCAAATTATTCACTGCAAATTTCATATAATTCGATGGGTCGATTCTGGAGAAATCAGGTTTTGAATTTCGAATTCCTTTAAATGGCTATAAATCCTAAACGGAGCGTCCTAGAGGGTCGAAAGTAGGCTCATTTTATAGGTATTTATGGCCAAATTATTCACTGCAGAGTTCTTATATTTCGATGGGTCGGTTCTGGAGAAATCAGGTTTTGAATTTCGAATTCCTTTAAATCGCTATAAATCCTAAACGGAGCGTCCTAGATTGTCGAAAGTAGACTCATTTTATAGGTTATTATGGCCAAATTATTCACTGCAAATTTTATTTAATTCGATGGGTCGGTTCTGGAGAAATCAGGGTTTGAATTTCGAATCCCTTTAAATGGCTATAAATCCTAAACGGAGCGTCCTAGAGGGTCGAAAGTGGGCTCATTTTTTATTTTCACTGCAAATTTCATATAATTCGATGGGTCGGTTCTGGAGAAATCAGGTTTTGAATTTCGAATTCTTTTAAATGGCTATAAGTCCTAAACGGAGCATCCTAGATTGTCGAAAGTAGACTCATTTTATAGTTTATTATGGCCAAATTATTCACTGCAAATTTTATTTAATTCGATGGGTCGGTTCTGGATAAATCAGGTTTTGAATTTCGAATTCCTTTAAATGGCTATAAATCCTAAACGGAGCGTCCTAGAGGGTCGAAAGTAGACTCATTTTATAGGTATTTATGGCCAAATTATTCACTGCAAAGTTCTTATATTTCGATGGGTCGGTTCTGGAGAAATCAGGTTTTGAATTTCGAATTCCTTTAAATGGCTATAAGTCCTAAACGGAACATCCTAGATTGTCGAAAGTAGACTCATTTTATAGGTTATTATGGCCAAATTATTCACTGCAAATTTTATTTAATTCGATGGGTCGGTTCTGGAGAAATTAGGTTTTGAATTTCGAATTCCTTTAAATGGCTATAAATCCTAAACGGAGCGTCCTAGAGGGTCGAAAGTAGGCTCATTTTATAGGTATTTATGGCCAAATTATTCACTGCAAAGTTCTTATATTTCGATGGGTCGGTTCTGGAGAAATCAGGTTTTGAATTTCGAATTCCTTTAAATGGCTATAAGTCCTAAACGGAACATCCTAGATTGTCGAAAGTAGACTCATTTTATAGGTTATTATGGCCAAATTATTCACTGCAAATTTTATTTAATTCGATGGGTCGGTTCTGGAGAAATTAGGTTTTGAATTTCGAATTCCTTTAAATGGCTATAAATCCTAAACGGAGCGTCCTAGAGGGTCGAAAGTAGGCTCATTTTATAGGTATTTATGGCCAAATTATTCACTGCAAAGTTCTTATATTATGATGGGTCGGTTCTGGAGAAATCAGGTTTTGAATTTCGAATTCCTTTAAATGGCTATAAGGCCTAAACGGAGCATCCTAGATTGTCGAAAGTAGACTCATTTTATAGTTTATTATGGCCAAATTATTCACTGCAAATTTTATTTAATTCGATGGGTCGGTTCTGGAGAAATCAGGTTTTGAATTTCGAATTCCTTTAAATGGCTATAAATCCTAAACGGAGCGTCCTAGAGGGTCGAAAGTAGGCTCATTTTATAGGTATTTATGGTCAAATTATTCACTGCAAAGTTCTTATATTTCGATGGGTCGGTTCTGGAGAAATCAGGTTTTGAATTTCGAATTCCTTTAAATGGCTATAAATCCTAAACGGAGCGTCCTAGAGGGTCGAAAGTAGGCTCATTTTATAGGTATTTATGGCCAAATTATTCACTGCAAATTTCATGTATGGCCAAACTATTCACTGCAAAGTTCTTATATTTCGATGGGTCGATTCTGGAGAAATCAGGTTTTGAATTTCGATTGCCTTTAAATGGCTATACATCCTAAACGGAGCGTCCTAGAGGGTCGAAAGTAGGCTCATTTTATATGTATTTATGGCCAAACTATTCACTGCAAAGTTCTTATATTTCGATGGGTCGGTTCTGGAGAAATCAGGTTTTGAATTTCGAATTCCTTTAAATGGCTATAAATCCTAAACGGAGCGTCCTAGAGGGTCGAAAGTAGACTCATTTTATAGGTATTTATGGCCAAATTATTCACTGCAAATTTCATGTATGGCCAAACTATTCACTGCAAAGTTCTTATATTTCGATGGGTCGATTCTGGAGAAATCAGGTTTTGAATTTCGATTGCCTTTAAATGGCTATACATCCTAAACGGAGCGTCCTAGAGGGTCGAAAGTAGGCTCATTTTATATGTATTTATGGCCAAACTATTCACTGCAAAGTTCTTATATTTCGATGGGTCGGTTCTGGAGAAATCAGGATTTGAATTTCCAATTCCTTTAAATGGCTATAAATCCTAAACGGAGCGTCCTAGAGGGTCGAAAGTAGGCTCATTTTATAGGTATTTATAGCCAAATTATTCACTGCAAAGTTCTTATATTTCGATGGGTCGGTTCTGAAGAAATCAGGTTTTGAATTTCGAATTCCTTTAAATGGCTATAAATCCTAAACGGAGCGTCGTAGAGGGTCGAAAGTAGACTCATTTTATAGGTATTTATGGCCAAACTATTCACTGCAAAGTACTTATATTTCGATGGGTCGGTTCTGGAGAAATCAGGGTTTGAATTTCGAATTCCTTTAAATGGCTATAAATCCTAAACGGAGCGTCCTAGAGGGTCAAAAGTAGGCTCATTTTATAGGTATTTATGGCCAAATTATTCACTGTAAATTTCATATAATTCGATGGGTCGGTTCTGGAGAAATCAGGTTTTGAATTTCGAATTCCTTTAAATGGCTATAAATCCTAAACGGAGCGTCCTAGAGGGTCGAAAGTAGGCTCATTTTATAGGTATTTATAGCCAAATTATTCACTGCAAAGTTCTTATATTTCGATGGGTCGGTTCTGGAGAAATCAGGTTTTGAATTTCGAATTCCTTTAAATGGCTATAAATCCTAAACGGAGCGTCCTAGAGGGTCGAAAGTAGACTCATTTTATAGGTATTAATGGCCAAATTATTCACTGCAAATTTCATATAGTTCGATAGGTCGGTTCTGGAGAAATCAGGTTTTGAATTTCGAATTCCTTTAAACGGCTATAAATCCTAAACGGAGCGTCCTAGAAGGTTGAAAGTAGGCTCATTTAATAGGTATTTATGGCCAAACTATTCACTGCAAATTTCATATAATTCGATGGGTCGGTTCTGGAGAAATCAGGTTTTGAATTTCGAATTCCTTTAAATGGCTATAAATCCTAAACGGAGCGTCGTAGAGGGTCGAAAGTAGACTCATTTTATAGGTATTTATGGCCAAATTATTCACTGCAAAGTTCTTATATTTCGATGGGTCGGTTCTGGAGAAATCAGGTTTTGAATTTCGAATTCCTTTAAATGGCTATAAATCCTAAACGGAGCGTCCTAGAGGGTCGAAAGTAGGCTCATTTTATAGGTATTTATAGCCAAATTATTCACTGCAAAGTTCTTATATTTCGATGGGTCGGTTCTGGAGAAATCAGGTTTTGAATTTCGAATTCCTTTAAATGGCTATAAATCCTAAACGGAGCGTCCTAGAGGGTCGAAAGTAGACTCATTTTATAGGTATTAATGGCCAAATTATTCACTGCAAATTTCATATAGTTCGATAGGTCGGTTCTGGAGAAATCAGGTTTTGAATTTCGAATTCCTTTAAACGGCTATAAATCCTAAACGGAGCGTCCTAGAAGGTTGAAAGTAGGCTCATTTAATAGGTATTTATGGCCAAACTATTCACTGCAAATTTCATATAATTCGATGGGTCGGTTCTGGAGAAATCAGGTTTTGAATTTCGAATTCCTTTAAATGGCTATAAATCCTAAACGGAGCGTCGTAGAGGGTCGAAAGTAGACTCATTTTATAGGTATTTATGGCCAAATTATTCACTGCAAAGTTCTTATATTTCGATGGGTCGGTTCTGGAGAAATCAGGTTTTGAATTTCGAATTCCTTTAAATGGCTATAAATCCTAAACGGAGCGTCCTAGAGGGTCGAAAGTAGGCTCATTTTATAGGTATTTATGGCCAAATTATTCACTGCAAATTTCATATAATTCGATGGGTCGATTCTGGAGAAATCAGGTTTTGAATTTCGAATTCCTTTAAATGGCTATAAATCCTAAACGGAGCGTCCTAGAGGGTCGAAAGTAGGCTCATTTTATAGGAATTTATGGCCAAATTATTCACTGCAAAGTTCTTATATTTCGATGGGTCGGTTCTGGAGAAATCAGGTTTTGAATTTCGAATTCCTTTAAATGGCTATAAATCCTAAACGGAGCGTCCTAGAGGGTCGAAAGTAGACTCATTTTATAGGTATTTATGGCCAAATTATTCACTGCAAATTTCATATAATTCGATGGGTCGATTCTGGAGAAATCAGGTTTTGAATTTCGAATTTCTTTAAATGGCTATAAATCCTAAACGGAGCGTCCTAGAGGGTCGAAAGTAGGCTCATTTTATAGGTATTTATGGCCAAATTATTCACTGCAAAGTTCTTATATTTCGATGGGTCGGTTCTGGAGAAATCAGGTTTTGAATTTCGAATTCCTTTAAATGGCTATAAATCCTAAACGGAGCGTCCTAGAGGGTCGAAAGTAGGCTCATTTTATAGGTATTTATGGCCAAATTATTCACTGCAAAGTTCTTATATTTCGATGGGTCGGTTCTGGAGAAATCAGGTTTTGAAATTCGAATTCCTTTAAATGGCTATAAATCCTAAACGGAGCGTCCTAGAGGGTCGAAAGTAGGCCCATTTTATAGGCTCATTTTAGGTTTTGAATTTCGAATTCCTTTAAATGTCTATAAATCCTAAACGGAGCGTCCCAGAGGCTCAAAAGTAAACTCATTTTATAGGTATTTATGGCCAAATTATTCATTGCACATTTCATATATTTCGATAAGTCGGTTCTGGAGAAATCAGGGTTTGAATTTTTAATTCCTTTAAATGGCTATAAATCCTAAACGAAGAGTCATAGAGGGTCAAAACTAGACTCATTTTATGGGTATTTATGGCCAAATTATTCACTGCAAAGTTCTTATATTTCGATGGGTCGGTTCTGGATAAATCAGGTTTTGAATTTCGAATTCGTTTAAATGGCTATAAATCCTAAACGGAGCGTCCTAGAGGGTCGAAAGTAGGCTCATTTTATAGGTATTTATGGCCAAACTATTCACTGCAAAGTTCTTATATTTCGATGGGTCGGTTCTGGAAAAATCAGGTTTTGAACTTCGAATTCCTTTAAATGGCTATAAATCCTAAACGGAGCGTCCTAGAGGGTCGAAAGTAGGCTCATTTTATAGGTATTTATGGCCAAACTATTCACTGCAAAGTTCTTATATTTCGATGGGTCGATTCTGGAGAAATCAGGTTTTGAATTTTGATTGCCTTTAAATGGCTATACATCCTAAACGGAGCGTCCTAGAGGGTCGAAAGTAGGCTCATTTTATAGGTATTTATGGCCAAACTATTTACTGCAAAGTTCTTATATTTCGATGAATCGGTTCTGGAGAAATCAGGTTTTGAATTTCGAATTCCTTTAAATGGCTATAAATCCTAAACGGAGCGTCCTAGAGGGTCGAAAGTAGGCTCATTTTATAGGTATTTATGGCCAAACTAAAGTTCTGCAAAGTTCTTATATTTCGATGGGTCGATTCTGGAGAAATCAGGTTTTGAATTTCGATTGCCTTTAAATGGCTATACATCCTAAACGGAGCGTCCTAGGTCGAAAGTAGGCTCATTTTATAGGTATTTATGGCCAAACTATTCACTGCAAAGTTCTTAAACTATTCACTGCAAAGTTCTTATATTTCGATGGGTCGGTTCTGGAGAAATCAGGATTTGAATTTCGAATTCCTTTAAATGGCTATAAATCCTAAACGGAGCGTCCTAGAGGGTCGAAAGTAGGCTCATTTTATAGGTATTTATAGCCAAATTATTCACTGTAAATTTCATATAATTCGATGGGTCGGTTCTGGAGAAATCAGGTTTTGAATTTCGAATTCCTTTAAATGGCTATAAATCCTAAACGGAGCGTCCTAGAGGGTCGAAAGTAGGCTCATTTTATAGGTAAACTATTCACTGCAACTATTCACTGCAAAGTTCTTATGTTTCGATGAGGCGGTTCTGGAGAAATCAGGTTTTGAATTTCGAATTCCTTTAAGTGTCTATAAATCCTAAACGGAGCGTCCCAGAGGGTAGTAGGCTCATTATATAGGTATTTATGGCCAAATTATTCACTGCAAATTTCATATAATTCGATGGGTCGATTCTGGAGAAATCAGGTTTTGAATTTCGAATTCCTTTAAATGGCTATAAATCCTAAACGAAGCGTCCTAGAGGGTCGAAAGTAGGCTCATTTTATAGGTATTTATGGCCAAACTATTCACTGCAAAGTTCTTATATTTCGATGGGTCGGTTCTGGAGAAATCAGGATTTGAATTTCGAATTCCTTTAAATGGCAATAAATCCTAAACGAAGCGTCCTAGAGGGTCGAAAGTAGGCTCATTTTATAGGTATTTATGGCCAAATTATTCACTGCAAAGTTCTTATATTTCGATGGGTCGGTTCTGGAGAAATCAGGTTTTGAATTTCGAATTCCTTTAAATGTCTATAAATCCTAAACGGAGCGTCCCAGAGGCTCAAAAGTAAACTCATTTTATAGGTATTTATGGCCAAATTATTCATTGCACATTTCATATATTTCGATAAGTCGGTTCTGGAGAAATCAGGGTTTGAATTTTTAATTCCTTTAAATGGCTATAAATCCTAAACGAAGAGTCATAGAGGGTCAAAACTAGACTCATTTTATGGGTATTTATGGCCAAATTATTCACTGCAAAGTTCTTATATTTCGATGGGTCGGTTCTGGATAAATCAGGTTTTGAATTTCGAATTCCTTTAAATGGCTATAAATCCTAAACGGAGCGTCCTAGAGGGTCGAAAGTAGGCTCATTTTATAGGTATTTATGGCCAAACTATTCACTGCAAAGTTCTTATATTTCGATGGGTCGGTTCTGGAGAAATCAGGTTTTGAACTTCGAATTCCTTTAAATGGCTATAAATCCTAAACGGAGCGTCCTAGAGGGTCGAAAGTAGGCTCATTTTATAGGTATTTATAGCCAAATTATTCACTGCAAAGTTCTTATATTTCGATGGGTCGGTTCTGGAGAAATCAGGTTTTGAATTTCGAATTCCTTTAAATGGCTATAAATCCTAAACGGAGCGTCCTAGAGGGTCGAAAGTAGACTCATTTTATAGGTATTTATGGCCAAACTATTCACTGCAAAGTTCTTATATTTCGATGGGTCGATTCTGGAGAAATCAGGTTTTGAATTTCGATTGCCTTTAAATGGCTATACATCCTAAACGGAGCGTCCTAGAGGGTCGAAAGTAGGCTCATTTTATATGTATTTATGGCCAAACTATTCACTGCAAAGTTCTTATATTTCGATGGGTCGGTTCTGGAGAAATCAGGATTTGAATTTCGAATTCCTTTAAATGGCTATAAATCCTAAACGGAGCGTCCTAGAGGGTCGAAAGTAGACTCATTTTATAGGTATTAATGGCCAAATTATTCACTGCACATTTCATATATTTCGATGGGTCGGTTCTGGAGAAATCAGGGTTTGAATTTTTAATTCCTTTAAATGGCTATAAATCCTAAACGGAGCGTCGTAGAGGGTCGAAAGTAGATTCATTTTATAGGTATTTATGGCCAAACTATTCACTGCAAAGTACTTATATTTCGATGGGTCGGTTCTGGAGAAATCAGGGTTTGAATTTCGAATTCCTTTAAATGGCTATAAATCCTAAACGGAGCGTCCTAGAGGGTCAAAAGTAGGCTCATTTTATAGGTATTTATGGCCAAATTATTCACTGTAAATTTCATATAATTCGATGGGTCGGTTCTGGAGAAATCAGGTTTTGAATTTCGAATTCCTTCAAATGGCTATAAATCCTAAACGGAGCGTCCTAGAGGGTCGAAAGTAGGCTCATTTTATAGGTATTTATAGCCAAATTATTCACTGCAAAGTTCTTATATTTCGATGGGTCGGTTCTGGATAAATCAGGTTTTGAATTTCGAATTCCTTTAAATGGCTATAAATCCTAAACGGAGCGTCGTAGAGGGTCGAAAGTAGACTCATTTTATAGATATTTATGGCCAAATTATTCACTGCAAAGTTCTTATATTTCGATGGGTCGATTCTGGAGAAATCAGGTTTTGAATTTCGATTGCCTTTAAATGGCTATAAATCCTAAACGGAGCGTCCTAGAGGGTCGAAAGTAGGCTCATTTTATAGGTATTTTTGGCCAAACTATTCACTGTAAATTTCATATTATTCGATGGGTCGGTTCTGGAGAAATCAGGTTTTGAATTTCGAATTCCTTTAAATGGCTATAAATCCTAAACGGAGCGTCCTAGAGGGTCGAAAGTAAACTCATTTTATAGGTATTAATGGCCAAATTATTCACTGTAAATTTCATATAATTCGATGGGTCGGTTCTGGAGAAATCAGGTTTTGAATTTCGAATTCCTTTAAATGGCTATAAATCCTAAACGGAGCGTCCTAGAGGGTCGAAAGTAGGCTCATTTTATAGGTATTTATGGCCAAATTATTCACTGCAAATTTCATATAATTCGATGGGTCGATTCTGGAGAAATCAGGTTTTGAATTTCGAATTCCTTTAAATGGCTATAAATCCTAAACGGAGCGTCCTAGAGGGTCGAAAGTAGGCTCATTTTATAGGTATTTATGGCCAAATTATTCACTGCAAAGTTCTTATATTTCGATGGGTCGGTTCTGGAGAAATCAGGTTTTGAATTTCGAATTCCTTTAAATGGCTATAAATCCTAAACGGAGCGTCCTAGAGGGTCGAAAGTAAACTCATTTTATAGGTATTAATGGCCAAATTATTCACTGTAAATTTCATATAATTCGATGGGTCGGTTCTGGAGAAATCAGGTTTTGAATTTCGAATTCCTTTAAATGGCTATAAATCCTAAACGGAGCGTCCTAGAGGGTCGAAAGTAGGCTCATTTTATAGGTATTTATGGCCAAATTATTCACTGCAAATTTCATATAATTCGATGGGTCGATTCTGGAGAAATCAGGTTTTGAATTTCGAATTCCTTTAAATGGCTATAAATCCTAAACGGAGCGTCCTAGAGGGTCGAAAGTAGGCTCATTTTATAGGTATTTATGGCCAAATTATTCACTGCAAAGTTCTTATATTTCGATGGGTCGGTTCTGGAGAAATCAGGTTTTGAATTTCGAATTCCTTTAAATGGCTATAAATCCTAAACGGAGCGTCCTAGAGGGTCAAAAGTAGGCTCATTTTATAGGTATTTATGGCCAAATTATTCACTGCAAAGTTCTTATATTTCGATGGGTCGGTTCTGGAGAAATCAGGTTTTGAATTTCGAATTCCTTTAAATGGCTATAAATCCTAAACGGAGCGTCCTAGAGGGTCGAAAGTAAACTCATTTTATAGGTATTAATGGCCAAATTATTCACTGTAAATTTCATATAATTCGATGGGTCGGTTCTGGAGAAATCAGGTTTTGAATTTCGAATTCCTTTAAATGGCTATAAATCCTAAACGGAGCGTCCTAGAGGGTCGAAAGTAGGCTCATTTTATAGGTATTTATGGCCAAATTATTCACTGCAAATTTCATATAATTCGATGGGTCGATTCTGGAGAAATCAGGTTTTGAATTTCGAATTCCTTTAAATGGCTATAAATCCTAAACGGAGCGTCCTAGAGGGTCGAAAGTAGGCTCATTTTATAGGTATTTATGGCCAAATTATTCACTGCAAAGTTCTTATATTTCGATGGGTCGGTTCTGGAGAAATCAGGTTTTGAATTTCGAATTCCTTTAAATGGCTATAAATCCTAAACGGAGCGTCCTAGAGGGTCAAAAGTAGGCTCATTTTATAGGTATTTATGGCCAAATTATTCACTGTAAATTTCATATAATTCGATGTGTCGGTTCTGGAGAAATCAGGTTTTGAATTTCGAATTCCTTTAAATGGCTATAAATCCTAAACGGAGCGTCCTAGAGGGTCGAAAGTAGGCTCATTTTATAGGTATTTATGGCCAAATTATTCACTGCAAATTTCATATAATTCGATGGGTCGATTCTGGAGAAATCAGGTTTTGAATTTCGAATTCCTTTAAATGGCTATAAATCCTAAACGGAGCGTCCTAGAGGGTCGAAAGTAGGCTCATTTTATAGGTATTTATGGCCAAATTATTCACTGCAAAGTTCTTATATTTCGATGGTCGATTCTGGAGAAATCAGGTTTTGAATTTCGAATTCCTTTAAATGGCTATAAATCCTAAACGGAGCGTCCTAGAGGGTCGAAAGTAGCTCATTTTATAGGTATTTATGGCCAAATTATTCACTGCAAAGTTCTTATATTTCGATGGGTCGGTTCTGGAGAAATCAGGTTTTGAATTTCGAATTCCTTTAAATGGCTATAAATCCTAACGGAGCGTCCTAGAGGGTCAAAAGTAGGCTCATTTTATAGGTATTTATGGCCAAATTATTCACTGTAAATTTCATATAATTCGATGTGTCGGTTCTGAGAAATCAGGTTTTGAATTTCGAATTCCTTTAAATGGCTATAAATCCTAAACGGAGCGTCCTAGAGGGTCGAAAGTAGACTCATTTTATAGGTATTTATGGCCAAATTATTCACTGCAAATTTCATATAATTCGATGGGTCGATTCTGGAGAAATCAGGTTTTGAATTTCGAATTCCTTTAAATGGCTATAAATCCTAAACGGAGAGTCCTAGAGGGTCGAAAGTAGGCTCATTTCATAGGTATTTATGGCCAAATTATTCACTGCAAAGTTCTTATATTTCGATGGGTCGGTTCTGGAGAAATCAGGTTTTGAATTTCGAATTCCTTAAATCCTAAACGGAGCGTCCTAGAGGGTCGAAAGTAGACTCATTTATAGGTATTTATGGCCAAATTATTCACTGCAAATTTCATATAATTCGATGGGTCGGTTCTGGAGAAATCAGGTTTTGAATTTCGAATTCCTTTAAATGGCTATAAATCCTAAACGGAGCGTCCTAGAGGGTCGAAAGTAGGCTCATTTTATAGGTATTTATGGCCAAATTATTCACTGCAAATTTCATATAATTCGATGGGTCGATTCTGGAGAAATCAGGTTTTGAATTTCGAATTCCTTTAAATGGCTATAAATCCTAAACGGAGCGTCCTAGAGGGTCGAAAGTAGGCTCATTTTATAGGTATTTATGGCCAAATTATTCACTGCAAAGTTCTTATATTTCGATGGGTCGTTCTGGAGAAATCAGGTTTTGAATTTCGAATTCCTTTAAATGGCTATAAATCCTAAACGGAGCGTCCTAGAGGGTCAAAAGTAGGCTCATTTTATAGGTATTTATGGCCAAATTATTCACTGTAAATTTCATATAATTCGATGTGTCGGTTCTGGAGAAATCAGGTTTTGAATTTCGAATTCCTTTAAATGGCTATAATCCTAAACGGAGCGTCCTAGAGGGTCGAAAGTAGACTCATTTTATAGGTATTTATGGCCAAATTATTCACTGCAAATTTCATATAATTCGATGGGTCGATTCTGGAGAAATCAGGTTTTGAATTTCGAATTCCTTTAAATGGCTATAAATCCTAACGGAGAGTCCTAGAGGGTCGAAAGTAGGCTCATTTCATAGGTATTTATGGCCAAATTATTCACTGCAAAGTTCTTATATTTCGATGGGTCGGTTCTGGAGAAATCAGGTTTTGAATTTCGAATTCCTTTAAATGGCTATAAATCCTAAACGGAGCGTCCTAGAGGGTCGAAAGTAGACTCATTTTATAGGTATTTATGGCCAAATTATTCACTGCAAATTTCATATAATTCGATGGTCGGTTCTGGAGAAATCAGGTTTTGAATTTCGAATTCCTTTAAATGGCTATAAATCCTAAACGGAGCGTCCTAGAGGGTCGAAAGTAGGCTCATTTTATAGGTATTTATAGCCAAATTATTCACTGCAAAGTTCTTATATTTCGATGGGTCGGTTCTGGAGAAATCAGGTTTTGAATGTCGAATTCCTTTTAAATGGCTATAAATCCTAAACGGATCATCCTGGGGGTCGAAAGTAGACTCATTTTATCGGTTTTTATGGCCAAATTATTCACTGCAAAGTTCTTATATTTCGATGGGTCGGTTCTGGAGAAATCAGGTTTTGAATTTTGGATTCGTTTAAATGGCTATAAATCCTAAACGGAGCGTCCTAGAGGGTCGAAAGTAGGCTCATTTTATAGGTATTTATGGCCAAACTATTCACTGCAAAGTTCTTATATTTCGATGGGTCGGTTCTGGAAAAATCAGGTTTTGAACTTCGAATTCCTTTAAATGGCTATAAATCCTAAACGGAGCGTCCTAGAGGGTCGAAAGTAGGCTCATTTTATAGGTATTTATGGCCAAACTATTCACTGCAAGTTCTTAAACTATTCACTGCAAAGTTCTTATATTTCGATGGGTCGGTTCTGGAGAAATCAGGATTTGAATTTCGAATTCCTTTAAATGGCTATAAATCCTAAACGGAGCGTCCTAGAGGGTCGAAAGTAGGCTCATTTTATAGGTATTTATAGCCAAATTATTCACTGTAAATTTCATATAATTCGATGGGTCGGTTCTGGAGAAATCAGGTTTTGAATTTCGAATTCCTTTAAATGGCTATAAATCCTAAACGGAGCGTCCTAGAGGGTCGAAAGTAGGCTCATTTTATAGGTATTTATGGCCAAACTATTCACTGCAAAGTTCTTATGTTTCGATGGGGCGGTTCTGGAGAAATCAGGTTTTGAATTTCGAATTCCTTTAAGTGTCTATAAATCCTAAACGGAGCGTCCCAGAGGGTAGTAGGCTCATTATATAGGTATTTATGGCCAAATTATTCACTGCAAATTTCATATAATTCGATGGGTCGATTCTGGAGAAATCAGGTTTTGAATTTCGAATTCCTTTAAATGGCTATAAATCCTAACGAAGCGTCCTAGAGGGTCGAAAGTAGGCTCATTTTATAGGTATTTATGGCCAAACTATTCACTGCAAAGTTCTTATATTTCGATGGGTCGGTTCTGGAGAAATCAGGTTTTTAATTTCGAATTCCTTTAAATGGCTATAAATCCTAAACGGAGCGTCCTAGAGGGTCGAAAGTAGACTCATTTTATAGGTATTTATAGCCAAATTATTCACTGCAAAGTTCTTATATTTCGATGGGTCGGTTCTGGAGAAATCAGGTTTTGAATTTCGAATTCCTTTAAATGTCTATCAATCCTAAACGGAGCGTCCCAGAGGCTCAAAAGTAAACTCATTTTATAGGTATTTATGGCCAAATTATTCAT
Source organism: Dryomyza anilis (assembly GCA_951804985.1). Taxonomy (NCBI): domain Eukaryota; kingdom Metazoa; phylum Arthropoda; class Insecta; order Diptera; family Dryomyzidae; genus Dryomyza; species Dryomyza anilis. The sequence continues at coordinate 26,909,680 of OX638132.1, read as the reverse complement.
TGCACATTTCATATATTTCGATAAGTCGGTTCTGGAGAAATCAGGGTTTGAATTTTTAATTCCTTTAAATGGCTATAAATCCTAAACGAAGAGTCATAGAGGGTCAAAACTAGACTCATTTTATGGGTATTTATGGCCAAATTATTCACTGCAAAGTTCTTATATTTCGATGGGTCGGTTCTGGATAAATCAGGTTTTGAATTTCGAATTCCTTTAAATGGCTATAAATCCTAAACGGAGCGTCCTAGAGGGTCGAAAGTAGGCTCATTTTATAGGTATTTATGGCCAAATTATTCACTGCAAAGTTCTTATATTTCGATGGGTCGGTTCTGGAGAAATCAGGTTTTGAATTTCGAATTCCTTTAAATGGCTATAAATCCTAAACGGAGCGTCCTAGAGGGTCAAAAGTAGGCTCATTTTATAGGTATTTATGGCCAAATTATTCACTGTAAATTTCATATAATTCGATGTGTCGATTCTGGAGAAATCAGGTTTTGAATTTCGAATTCCTTTAAATGGCTATAAATCCTAAACGGAGCGTCCTAGAGGGTCGAAAGTAGACTCATTTTATAGGTATTTATGGCCAAATTATTCACTGCAAATTTCATATAATTCGATGGGTCGATTCTGGAGAAATCAGGTTTTGAATTTCGAATTCCTTTAAATGGCTATAAATCCTAAACGGAGAGTCCTAGAGGGTCGAAAGTAGGCTCATTTCATAGGTATTTATGGCCAAATTATTCACTGCAAAGTTCTTATATTTCGATGGGTCGGTTCTGGAGAAATCAGGTTTTGAATTTCGAATTCCTTTAAATGGCTATAAATCCTAAACGGAGCGTCCTAGAGGGTCGAAAGTAGGCTCATTTTATAGGTATTTATGGCCAAATTATTCACTGCAAAGTTCTTATATTTCGATGGGTCGGTTCTGGAGAAATCAGGTTTTTAATTTCGAATTCCTTTAAATGGCTATAAATCCTAAACGGAGCGTCCTAGAGGGTCGAAAGTAGACTCATTTTATAGGTATTTATAGCCAAATTATTCACTGCAAAGTTCTTATATTTCGATGGGTCGGTTCTGGAGAAATCAGGTTTTGAATTTCGAATTCCTTTAAATGTCTATCAATCCTAAACGGAGCGTCCAGAGGCTCAAAAGTAAACTCATTTATAGGTATTTATGGCCAAATTATTCATTGCACATTTCATATATTTCGATAAGTCGGTTCTGGAGAAATCAGGGTTTGAATTTTTAATTCCTTTAAATGGCTATAAATCCTAAACGAAGAGTCATAGAGGGTCAAAACTAGACTCATTTTATGGGTATTTATGGCCAAATTATTCACTGCAAAGTTCTTATATTTCGATGGGTCGGTTCTGGATAAATCAGGTTTTGAATTTCGAATTCCTTTAAATGGCTATAAATCCTAAACGGAGCGTCCTAGAGGGTCGAAAGTAGGCTCATTTTATAGGTATTTATGGCCAAATTATTCACTGCAAAGTTCTTATATTTCGATGGGTCGGTTCTGGAGAAATCAGGTTTTGAATTTCGAATTCCTTTAAATGGCTATAAATCCTAAACGGAGCGTCCTAGAGGGTCAAAAGTAGGCTCATTTTATAGGTATTTATGGCCAAATTATTCACTGTAAATTTCATATAATTCGATGTGTCGGTTCTGGAGAAATCAGGTTTTGAATTTCGAATTCCTTTAAATGGCTATAAATCCTAAACGGAGCGTCCTAGAGGGTCGAAAGTAGACTCATTTTATAGGTATTTATGGCCAAATTATTCACTGCAAATTTCATATAATTCGATGGGTCGATTCTGGAGAAATCAGGTTTTGAATTTCGAATTCCTTTAAATGGCTATAAATCCTAAACGGAGAGTCCTAGAGGGTCGAAAGTAGGCTCATTTCATAGGTATTTATGGCCAAATTATTCACTGCAAAGTTCTTATATTTCGATGGGTCGGTTCTGGAGAAATCAGGTTTTGAATTTCGAATTCCTTTAAATGGCTATAAATCCTAAACGGAGCGTCCTAGAGGGTCGAAAGTAGGCTCATTTTATAGGTATTTATGGCCAAATTATTCACTGCAAAGTTCTTATATTTCGATGGGTCGGTTCTGGAGAAATCAGGTTTTGAATTTCGAATTCCTTTAAATGGCTATAAATCCTAAACGGAGCGTCCTAGAGGGTCGAAAGTAGACTCATTTTATAGGTATTTATGGCCAAATTATTCACTGCAAATTTCATATAATTCGATGGGTCGGTTCTGGAGAAATCAGGTTTTGAATTTCGAATTCCTTTAAATGGCTATAAATCCTAAACGGAGCGTCCTAGAGGGTCGAAAGTAGGCTCATTTTATAGGTATTTATAGCCAAATTATTCACTGCAAAGTTCTTATATTTCGATGGGTCGGTTCTGGAGAAATCAGGTTTTTAATTTCGAATTCCTTTAAATGGCTATAAATCCTAAAAGGAGCGTCCTAGAGGGTCGAAAGTAGGCTCATTTTATAGGTATTTATGGCCAAATTATTCACTGCAAATTTCATATAATTCGATGGGTCGGTTCTGGAGAAATCAGGTTTTGAATTTCGAATTCCTTTAAATGGCTATAAATCCTAAACGGAGCGTCCTAGAGGGTCGAAAGTAGGCTCATTTTATAGGTATTTATAGCCAAATTATTCACTGCAAAGTTCTTATATTTCGATGGGTCGGTTCTGGAGAAATCAGGTTTTGAATTTCGAATTCCTTTAAATGGCTATAAATCCTAAACGGAGCGTCCTAGGGGGTCGAAAGTAGACTCATTTTATCGGTTTTTATGGCCAAATTATTCACTGCAAAGTTCTTATATTTCGATGGGTCGGTTCTGGAGAAATCAGGTTTTGAATTTTGGATTCGTTTAAATGGCTATAAATCCTAAACGGAGCGTCCTAGAGGGTCGAAAGTAGGCTCATTTTATAGGTATTTATGGCCAAACTATTCACTGCAAAGTTCTTATATTTCGATGGGTCGGTTCTGGAAAAATCAGGTTTTGAACTTCGAATTCCTTTAAATGGCTATAAATCCTAAACGGAGCGTCCTAGAGGGTCGAAAGTAGGCTCATTTTATAGGTATTTATGGCCAAACTATTCACTGCAAAGTTCTTAAACTATTCACTGCAAAGTTCTTATATTTCGATGGGTCGGTTCTGGAGAAATCAGGATTTGAATTTCGAATTCCTTTAAATGGCTATAAATCCTAAACGGAGCGTCCTAGAGGGTCGAAAGTAGGCTCATTTTGTGGGTATTTATAGCCAAATTATTCGCTGAAATTTCATATAATTCGATGGGTCGGTTCTGGAGAAATCAGGTTTTGAATTTCGAATTCCTTTAAATGGCTATAAATCCTAAACGGAGCGTCCTAGAGGGTCGAAAGTAGGCTCATTTTATAGGTATTTATGGCCAAACTATTCACTGCAAACTTCTTATGTTTCGATGGGCGGTTCTGGAGAAATCAGGTTTTGAATTTCGAATTCCTTTAAGTGTCTATAAATCCTAAACGGAGCGTCCCAGAGGGTAGTAGGCTCATTATATAGGTATTTATGGCCAAATTATTCACTGCAAATTTCATATAATTCGATGGGTCGATTCTGGAGAAATCAGGTTTTGAATTTCGAATTCCTTTAAATGGCTATAAATCCTAAACGAAGCGTCCTAGAGGGTCGAAAGTAGGCTCATTTTATAGGTATTTATGGCCAAACTATTCACTGCAAAGTTCTTATATTTCGATGGGTCGGTTCTGGAGAAATCAGGTTTTTAATTTCGAATTCCTTTAAATGGCTATAAATCCTAAACGGAGCGTCTTAGAGGGTCGAAAGTAGACTCATTTTATAGGTATTTATAGCCAAATTATTCACTGCAAAGTTCTTATATTTCGATGGGTCGGTTCTGGAGAAATCAGGTTTTGAATTTCGAATTCCTTTAAATGTCTATAAATCCTAAACGGAGCGTCCCAGAGGCTCAAAAGTAAACTCATTTTATAGGTATTTATGGCCAAATTATTCATTGCAAATTTCATGTATGGCCAAACTATTCACTGCAAAGTTCTTATATTTCGATGGGTCGATTCTGGAGAAATCAGGTTTTGAATTTCGATTGCCTTTAAATGGCTATACATCCTAAACGGAGCGTCCTAGAGGGTCGAAAGTAGGCTCATTTTATATGTATTTATGGCCAAATTATTCACTGCAAAGTTCTTATATTTCGATGGGTCGGTTCTGGAGAAATCAGGTTTTGAATTTCGAATTCCTTTAAATGGCTATAAATCCTAAACGGAGCGTCCTAGAGGGTCGAAAGTAGACTCATTTTATAGGTATTAATGGCCAAATTATTCACTGCAAATTTCATATAGTTCGATAGGTCGGTTCTGGAGAAATCAGATTTTGAATTTCGAATTCCTTTAAACGGCTATAAATCCTAAACGGAGCGTCCTAGAGGGTTGAAAGTAGGCTCATTTAATAGGTATTTATGGCCAAACTATTCACTGCAAACTTCTTATGTTTCGATGGGGCGGTTCTGGAGAAATCAGGTTTTGAATTTCGAATTCCTTTAAGTGTCTATAAATCCTAAACGGAGCGTCCCAGAGGGTAGTAGGCTCATTATATAGGTATTTATGGCCAAATTATTCACTGCAAATTTCATATAATTCGATGGGTCGATTCTGGAGAAATCAGGTTTTGAATTTCGAATTCCTTTAAATGGCTATAAATCCTAAACGAAGCGTCCTAGAGGGTCGAAAGTAGGCTCATTTTATAGGTATTTATGGCCAAACTATTCACTGCAAAGTTCTTATATTTCGATGGGTCGGTTCTGGAGAAATCAGGTTTTTAATTTCGAATTCCTTTAAATGGCTATAAATCCTAAACGGAGCGTCTTAGAGGGTCGAAAGTAGACTCATTTTATAGGTATTTATAGCCAAATTATTCACTGCAAAGTTCTTATATTTCGATGGGTCGGTTCTGGAGAAATCAGGTTTTGAATTTCGAATTCCTTTAAATGTCTATAAATCCTAAACGGAGCGTCCCAGAGGCTCAAAAGTAAACTCATTGTATAGGTATTTATGGCCAAATTATTCATTGCAAATTTCATGTATGGCCAAACTATTCACTGCAAAGTTCTTATATTTCGATGGGTCGATTCTGGAGAAATCAGGTTTTGAATTTCGATTGCCTTTAAATGGCTATACATCCTAAACGGAGCGTCCTAGAGGGTCGAAAGTAGGCTCATTTTATATGTATTTATGGCCAAATTATTCACTGCAAAGTTCTTATATTTCGATGGGTCGGTTCTGGAGAAATCAGGTTTTGAATTTCGAATTCCTTTAAATGGCTATAAATCCTAAACGGAGCGTCCTAGAGGGTCGAAAGTAGACTCATTTTATAGGTATTAATGGCCAAATTATTCACTGCAAATTTCATATAGTTCGATAGGTCGGTTCTGGAGAAATCAGATTTTGAATTTCGAATTCCTTTAAACGGCTATAAATCCTAAACGGAGCGTCCTAGAGGGTTGAAAGTAGGCTCATTTAATAGGTATTTATGGCCAAACTATTCACTGCAAATTTCATATAATTCGATGGGTCGGTTCTGGAGAAATCAGGTTTTGAATTTCGAATTCCTTTAAATGGCTATAAATCCTAAACGGAGCGTCGTAGAGGGTCGAAAGTAGACTCATTTTATAGATATTTATGGCCAAATTATTCACTGCAAAGTTCTTATATTTCGATGGGTCGATTCTGGAGAAATCAGGTTTTGAATTTCGATTGCCTTTAAATGGCTATAAATCCTAAACGGAGCGTCCTAGAGGGTCGAAAGTAGGCTCATTTTATAGGTATTTATGGCCAAACTATTCACTGTAAATTTCATATTATTCGATGGGTCGGTTCTGGAGAAATCAGGTTTTGAATTTCGAATTCCTTTAAATGGCTATAAATCCTAAACGGAGCGTCCTAGAGGGTCGAAAGTAGGCTCATTTTATAGGTATTTATGGCCAAATTATTCACTGCAAATTTCATATAATTCGATGGGTCGATTCTGGAGAAATCAGGTTTTGAATTTCGAATTCCTTTAAATGGCTATAAATCCTAAACGGAGCGTCCTAGAGGGTCGAAAGTAGGCTCATTTTATAGGTATTTATGGCCAAATTATTCACTGCAAAGTTCTTATATTCGATGGGTCGGTTCTGGAGAAATCAGGTTTTGAATTTCGAATTCCTTTAAATGGCTATAAATCCTAAACGGAGCGTCCTAGAGGGTCGAAAGTAAACTCATTTTATAGGTATTAATGGCCAAATTATTCACTGTAAATTTCATATAGAGGGTCAAAGTAGGCTCATTTTATAGGTATTTATGGCCAAATTATTCACTGTAAATTTCATATAATTCGATGTGTCGGTTCTGGAGAAATCAGGTTTTGAATTTCGAATTCCTTTAAATGGCTATAAATCCTAAACGGAGCGTCCTAGAGGGTCGAAAGTAGACTCATTTTATAGGTATTTATGGCCAAATTATTCACTGCAAATTTCATATAATTCGATGGGTCGATTCTGGAGAAATCAGGTTTTGAATTTCGAATTCCTTTAAATGGCTATAAATCCTAAACGGAGAGTCCTAGAGGGTCGAAAGTAGGCTCATTTCATAGGTATTTATGGCCAAATTATTCACTGCAAAGTTCTTATATTTCGATGGGTCGGTTCTGGAGAAATCAGGTTTGAATTTCGAATTCCTTTAAATGGCTATAAATCCTAAACGGAGCGTCCTAGAGGGTCGAAAGTAGGCTCATTTTATAGGTATTTAAGGCCAAATTATTCACTGCAAAGTTCTTATATTTCGATGGGTCGGTTCTGGAGAAATCAGGTTTTGAATTTCGAATTCCTTTAAATGGCTATAAATCCTAAACGGAGCGTCCTAGAGGGTCGAAAGTAGACTCATTTTATAGGTATTTATGGCCAAATTATTCACTGCAAATTTCATATAATTCGATGGGTCGGTTCTGGAGAAATCAGGTTTTGAATTTCGAATTCCTTTAAATGGCTATAAATCCTAAACGGAGCGTCCTAGAGGGTCGAAAGTAGGCTCATTTTATAGGTATTTATAGCCAAATTATTCGCTGCAAAGTTCTTATATTTCGATGGGTCGGTTCTGGAGAAATCAGGTTTTTAATTTCGAATTCCTTTAAATGGCTATAAATCCTAAACGGAGCGTCCTAGAGGGTCGAAAGTAGGCTCATTTTATAGGTATTTATGGCCAAATTATTCACTGCAAATTTCTTATATTTCGATGGGTCGGTTCTGGAGAAATCAGGTTTTTAATTTCGAATTCCTTTAAATGGCTATAAATCCTAAACGGAGCGTCCTAGAGGGTCGAAAGTAGGCTCATTTTATAGGTATTTATGGCCAAATTATTCACTGCAAAGTTCTTATATTTCGATGGGTCGGTTCTGGAGAAATCAGGTTTTGAAATTCGAATTCCTTTAAATGGCTATAAATCCTAAACGGAGCGTCCTAGAGGGTCGAAAGTAGGCTCATTTTATAGGTATTTATGGCCAAATTATTCACTGCAAATTTCATATAATTCGATGGGTCGGTTCTGGAGAAATCAGGTTTTGAATTTCGAATTCCTTTAAATGGCTATAAATCCTAAACGGAGCGTCCTAGAGGGTCGAAAGTAGGCTCATTTTATAGGTATTTATAGCCAAATTATTCACTGCAAAGTTCTTATATTTCGATGGGTCGGTTCTGGAGAAATCAGGTTTTGAATTTCGAATTCCTTTAAATGGCTATAAATCCTAAACGGAGCGTCCTAGGGGGTCGAAAGTAGACTCATTTTATCGGTTTTTATGGCCAAATTATTCACTGCAAAGTTCTTATATTTCGATGGGTCGGTTCTGGAGAAATCAGGTTTTGAATTTTGGATTCGTTTAAATGGCTATAAATCCTAAACGGAGCGTCCTAGAGGGTCGAAAGTAGGCTCATTTTATAGGTATTTATAGCCAAATTATTCACTGCAAAGTTCTTATATTTCGATGGGTCGGTTCTGGAGAAATCAGGTTTTGAATTTCGAATTCCTTTAAATGGCTATAAATCCTAAACGGAGCGTCCTAGGGGGTCGAAAGTAGACTCATTTTATCGGTTTTTATTCACTGCAAAGTTCTTATATTTCGATGGGTCGGTTCTGGAGAAATCAGGTTTTGAATTTTGGATTCGTTTAAATGGCTATAAATCCTAAACGGAGCGTCCTAGAGGGTCAAAAGTAGGCTCATTTTATAGGTATTTATAGCCAAATTATTCACTGCAAAGTTCTTATATTTCGATGGGTCGGTTCTGGAGAAATCAGGTTTTGAATTTCGAATTCCTTTAAATGGCTATAAATCCTAAACGGAGCGTCCTAGGGGGTCGAAAGTAGACTCATTTTATCGGTTTTTATGGCCAAATTATTCACTGCAAAGTTCTTATATTTCGATGGGTCGGTTCTGGAGAAATCAGGTTTTGAATTTTGGATTCGTTTAAATGGCTATAAATCCTAAACGGAGCGTCCTAGAGGGTCGAAAGTAGGCTCATTTTATAGGTATTTATGGCCAAACTATTCACTGCAAAGTTCTTATATTTCGATGGGTCGGTTTTGGAAAAATCAGGTTTTGAACTTCGAATTCCTTTAAATGGCTATAAATCCTAAACGGAGCGTCCTAGAGGGTCGAAAGTAGGCTCATTTTATAGGTATTTATGGCCAAACTATTCACTGCAAAGTTCTTAAACTATTCACTGCAAAGTTCTTATATTTCGATGGGTCGGTTCTGGAGAAATGCGGATTTGAATTTCGAATTCCTTTAAATGGCTATAAATCCTAAACGGAGCGTCCTAGAGGGTCGAAAGTAGGCTCATTTTATAGGTATTTATGGCCAAACTATTCACTGCAAAGTTCTTATGTTTCGATGGGGCGGTTCTGGAGAAATCAGGTTTTGAATTTCGAATTCCTTTAAGTGTCTATAAATCCTAAACGGAGCGTCCCAGAGGGTAGTAGGCTCATTATATAGGTATTTATGGCCAAATTATTCACTGCAAATTTCATATAATTCGATGGGTCGATTCTGGAGAAATCAGGTTTTGAATTTCGAATTCCTTTAAATGGCTATAAATCCTAAACGAAGCGTCCTAGAGGGTCGAAAGTAGGCTCATTTTATAGGTATTTATGGCCAAACTATTCACTGCAAAGTTCTTATATTTCGATGGGTCGGTTCTGGAGAAATCAGGTTTTTAATTTCGAATTCCTTTAAATGGCTATAAATCCTAAACGGAGCGTCTTAGAGGGTCGAAAGTAGACTCATTTTATAGGTATTTATAGCCAAACTATTCACTGCAAAGTTCTTATATTTCGATGGGTCGATTCTGGAGAAATCAGGTTTTGAATTTCGATTGCCTTTAAATGGCTATACATCCTAAACGGAGCGTCCTAGAGGGTCGAAAGTAGGCTCATTTTATATGTATTTATGGCCAAATTATTCACTGCAAAGTTCTTATATTTCGATGGGTCGGTTCTGGAGAAATCAGGTTTTGAATTTCGAATTCCTTTAAATGGCTATAAATCCTAAACGGAGCGTCCTAGAGGGTCGAAAGTAGACTCATTTTATAGGTATTAATGGCCAAATTATTCACTGCAAATTTCATATAGTTCGATAGGTCGGTTCTGGAGAAATCAGATTTTGAATTTCGAATTCCTTTAAACGGCTATAAATCCTAAACGGAGCGTCCTAGAGGGTTGAAAGTAGGCTCATTTAATAGGTATTTATGGCCAAACTATTCACTGCAAATTTCATATAATTCGATGGGTCGGTTCTGGAGAAATCAGGTTTTGAATTTCGAATTCCTTTAAATGGCTATAAATCCTAAACGGAGCGTCGTAGAGGGTCGAAAGTAGACTCATTTTATAGATATTTATGGCCAAATTATTCACTGCAAAGTTCTTATATTTCGATGGGTCGATTCTGGAGAAATCAGGTTTTGAATTTCGATTGCCTTTAAATGGCTATAAATCCTAAACGGAGCGTCCTAGAGGGTCGAAAGTAGGCTCATTTTATAGGTATTTATGGCCAAACTATTCACTGTAAATTTCATATTATTCGATGGGTCGGTTCTGGAGAAATCAGGTTTTGAATTTCGAATTCCTTTAAATGGCTATAAATCCTAAACGGAGCGTCCTAGAGGGTCGAAAGTAAACTCATTTTATAGGTATTAATGGCCAAATTATTCACTGTAAATTTCATATAATTCGATGGGTCGATTCTGGAGAAATCAGGTTTTGAATTTCGAATTCCTTTAAATGGCTATAAATCCTAAACGGAGCGTCCTAGAGGGTCGAAAGTAGGCTCATTTTATAGGTATTTATGGCCAAACTATTCACTGTAAATTTCATATTATTCGATGGGTCGGTTCTGGAGAAATCAGGTTTTGAATTTCGAATTCCTTTAAATGGCTATAAATCCTAAACGGAGCGTCCTAGAGGGTCGAAAGTAGGCTCATTTTATAGGTATTTATGGCCAAATTATTCACTGCAAATTTCATATAATTCGATGGGTCGATTCTGGAGAAATCAGGTTTTGAATTTCGAATTCCTTTAAATGGCTATAAATCCTAAACGGAGCGTCCTAGAGGGTCGAAAGTAGGCTCATTTTATAGGTATTTATGGCCAAATTATTCACTGCAAAGTTCTTATATTTCGATGGGTCGGTTCTGGAGAAATCAGGTTTTTAATTTCGAATTCCTTTAAATGGCTATAAATCCTAAACGGAGCGTCCTAGAGGGTCGAAGGTAGGCTTATTTTATAGGTATTTATGGCCAAATTATTCACTGCAAATTTCATATAATTCGATGGGTCGGTTCTGGAGAAATCAGGTTTTGAATTTCGAATTCCTTTAAATGGCTATAAATCCTAAACGGAGCGTCCTAGAGGGTCGAAAGTAGACTCATTTTATAGGTATTTATGGCCAAATTATTCACTGCAAATTTCATATAATTCGATGGGTCGATTCTGGAGAAATCAGGTTTTGAATTTCGAATTCCTTTAAATGGCTATAAATCCTAAACGGAGAGTCCTAGAGGGTCGAAAGTAGGCTCATTTCATAGGTATTTATGGCCAAATTATTCACTGCAAAGTTCTTATATTTCGATGGGTCGGTTCTGGAGAAATCAGGTTTTGAATTTCGAATTCCTTTAAATGGCTATAAATCCTAAACGGAGCGTCCTAGAGGGTCGAAAGTAGGCTCATTTTATAGGTATTTATGGCCAAATTATTCACTGCAAAGTTCTTATATTTCGATGGGTCGGTTCTGGAGAAATCAGGTTTTGAATTTCGAATTCCTTTAAATGGCTATAAATCCTAAACGGAGCGTCCTAGAGGGTCGAAAGTAGACTCATTTTATAGGTATTTATGGCCAAATTATTCACTGCAAATTTCATATAATTCGATGGGTCGATTCTGGAGAAATCAGGTTTTGAATTTCGAATTCCTTTAAATGGCTATAAATCCTAAACGGAGCGTCCTAGAGGGTCGAAAGTAGACTCATTTTATAGGTATTTATGGCCAAATTATTCACTGCAAATTTCATATAATTCGATGGGTCGATTCTGGAGAAATCAGGTTTTGAATTTCGAATTCCTTTAAATGGCTATAAATCCTAAACGGAGCGTCCTAGAGGGTCGAAAGTAGGCTCATTTTATAGGTATTTATAGCCAAATTATTCGCTGCAAAGTTCTTATATTTCGATGGGTCGGTTCTGGAGAAATCAGGTTTTTAATTTCGAATTCCTTTAAATGGCTATAAATCCTAAACGGAGCGTCCTAGAGGGTCGAAAGTAGGCTCATTTTATAGGTATTTATGGCCAAATTATTCACTGCAAATTTCATATAATTCGATGGGTCGGTTCTGGAGAAATCAGGTTTTGAATTTCGAATTCCTTTAAATGGCTATAAATCCTAAACGGAGCGTCCTAGAGGGTCGAAAGTAGGCTCATTTTATAGGTATTTATAGCCAAATTATTCACTGCAAAGTTCTTATATTTCGATGGGTCGGTTCTGGAGAAATCAGGTTTTGAATTTCGAATTCCTTTAAATGGTTATAAATCCTAAACGGAGCGTCCTAGGGGGTCGAAAGTAGACTCATTTTATCGGTTTTTATGGCCAAATTATTCACTGCAAAGTTCTTATATTTCGATGGGTCGGTTCTGGAGAAATCAGGTTTTGAATTTTGGATTCGTTTAAATGGCTATAAATCCTAAACGGAGCGTCCTAGAGGGTCGAAAGTAGGCTCATTTTATAGGTATTTATAGCCAAATTATTCACTGCAAAGTTCTTATATTTCGATGGGTCGGTTCTGGAGAAATCAGGTTTTGAATTTCGAATTCCTTTAAATGGCTATAAATCCTAAACGGAGCGTCCTAGGGGGTCGAAAGTAGACTCATTTTATCGGTTTTTATGGCCAAATTATTCACTGCAAAGTTCTTATATTTCGATGGGTCGGTTCTGGAGAAATCAGGTTTTGAATTTTGGATTCGTTTAAATGGCTATAAATCCTAAACGGAGCGTCCTAGAGGGTCGAAAGTAGGCTCATTTTATAGGTATTTATGGCCAAACTATTCACTGCAAAGTTCTTATATTTCGATGGGTCGGTTCTGGAAAAATCAGGTTTTGAACTTCGAATTCCTTTAAATGGCTATAAATCCTAAACGGAGCGTCCTAGAGGGTCGAAAGTAGGCTCATTTTATAGGTATTTATGGCCAAACTATTCACTGCAAAGTTCTTAAACTATTCACTGCAAAGTTCTTATATTTCGATGGGTCGGTTCTGGAGAAATGAGGATTTGAATTTCGAATTCCTTTAAATGGCTATAAATCCTAAACGGAGCGTCCTAGAGGGTCGAAAGTAGGCTCATTTTGTGGGTATTTATAGCCAAATTATTCGCTGTAAATTTCATATAATTCGATGGGTCGGTTCTGGAGAAATCAGGTTTTGAATTTCGAATTCCTTTAAATGGCTATAAATCCTAAACGGAGCGTCCTAGAGGGTCGAAAGTAGGCTCATTTTATAGGTATTTATGGCCAAACTATTCACTGCAAAGTTCTTATGTTTCGATGGGGCGGTTCTGGAGAAATCAGGTTTTTAATTTCGAATTCCTTTAAATGGCTATAAATCCTAAACGGAGCGTCCTAGAGGGTCGAAAGTAGACTCATTTTATAGGTATTTATAGCCAAATTATTCACTGCAAAGTTCTTATATTTCGATGGGTCGGTTCTGGAGAAATCAGGTTTTGAATTTCGAATTCCTTTAAATGTCTATAAATCCTAAACGGAGCGTCCCAGAGGCTCAAAAGTAAACTCATTTTATAGGTATTTATGGCCAAATTATTCATTGCAAATTTCATGTATGGCCAAACTATTCACTGCAAAGTTCTTATATTTCGATGGGTCGATTCTGGAGAAATCAGGTTTTGAATTTCGATTGCCTTTAAATGGCTATACATCCTAAACGGAGCGACCTAGAGGGTCGAAAGTAGGCTCATTTTATATGTATTTATGGCCAAACTATTCACTGCAAAGTTCTTATATTTCGATGGGTCGGTTCTGGAGAAATCAGGATTTGAATTTCGAATTCCTTTAAATGGCTATAAATCCCAAACGGAGCGTCCTAGAGGGTCGAAAGTAGACTCATTTTATAGGTATTAATGGCCAAATTATTCACTGCACATTTCATATATTTCGATGGGTCGGTTCTGGAGAAATCAGGGTTTGAATTTTTAATTCCTTTAAATGGCTATAAATCCTAAACGGAGCGTCGTAGAGGGTCGAAAGTAGACTCATTTTATAGGTATTTATGGCCAAACTATTCACTGCAAAGTACTTATATTTCGATGGGTCGGTTCTGGAGAAATCAGGGTTTGAATTTCGAATTCCTTTAAATGGCTATAAATCCTAAACGGAGCGTCCTAGAGGGTCAAAAGTAGGCTCATTTTATAGGTATTTATGGCCAAATTATTCACTGCAAATTTCATATAATTCGATGGGTCGGTTCTGGAGAAATCAGGTTTTGAATTTCGAATTCCTTTAAATGGCTATAAATCCTAAACGGAGCGTCCTAGAGGGTCGAAAGTAGGCTCATTTTATAGGTATTTATAGCCAAATTATTCACTGCAAAGTTCTTATATTTCGATGGGTCGGTTCTGGAGAAATCAGGTTTTGAATTTCGAATTCCTTTAAATGGCTATAAATCCTAAACGGAGCGTCCTAGAGGGTCGAAAGTAGACTCATTTTATAGGTATTAATGGCCAAATTATTCACTGCAAATTTCATATAGTTCGATAGGTCGGTTCTGGAGAAATCAGATTTTGAATTTCGAATTCCTTTAAACGGCTATAAATCCTAAACGGAGCGTCCTAGAGGGTTGAAAGTAGGCTCATTTAATAGGTATTTATGGCCAAACAATTCACTGCAAATTTCATATAATTCGATGGGTCGGTTCTGGAGAAATCAGGTTTTGAATTACGAATTCCTTTAAATGGCTATAAATCCTAAACGGAGCGTCGTAGAGGGTCGAAAGTAGACTCATTTTATAGATATTTATGGCCAAATTATTCACTGCAAAGTTCTTATATTTCGATGGGTCGATTCTGGAGAAATCAGGTTTTGAATTTCGATTGCCTTTAAATGGCTATAAATCCTAAACGGAGCGTCCTAGAGGGTCGAAAGTAGGCTCATTTTATAGGTATTTATGGCCAAATTATTCACTGCAAAGTTCTTATATTTCGATGGGTCGGTTCTGGAGAAATCAGGTTTTGAATTTCGAATTCCTTTAAATGGCTATAAATCCTAAACGGAGCGTCCTAGAGGGTCGAAAGTAGACTCATTTTATAGGTATTTATGGCCAAATTATTCACTGCAAATTTCATATAATTCGATGGGTCGGTTCTGGAGAAATCAGGTTTTGAATTTCGAATTCCTTTAAATGGCTATAAATCCTAAACGGAGCGTCCTAGAGGGTCGAAAGTAGGCTCATTTTATAGGTATTTATAGCCAAATTATTCACTGCAAAGTTCTTATATTTCGATGGGTCGGTTCTGGAGAAATCAGGTTTTGAATGTCGAATTCCTTTAAATGGCTATAAATCCTAAACGGAGCGTCCTGGGGGTCGAAAGTAGACTCATTTTATCGGTTTTTATGGCCAAATTATTCACTGCAAAGTTCTTATATTTCGATGGGTCGGTTCTGGAGAAATCAGGTTTTGAATTTCGAATTCCTTTAAATGGCTATAAATCCTAAACGGAGCGTCCTAGAGGGTCGAAAGTAGGCTCATTTTATAGGTATTTATAGCCAAATTATTCACTGCAAAGTTCTTATATTTCGATGGGTCGGTTCTGGAGAAATCAGGTTTTTAATTTCGAATTCCTTTAAATGGCTATAAATCCTAAACGGAGCGTCCTAGAGGGTCGAAAGTAGACTCATTTTATAGGTATTTATGGCCAAATTATTCACTGCAAATTTCATATAATTCGATGGGTCGGTTCTGGAGAAATCAGGTTTTGAATTTCGAATTCCTTTAAATGGCTATAAATCCTAAACGGAGCGTCCTAGAGGGTCGAAAGTAGGCTCATTTTATAGGTATTTATAGCCAAATTATTCACTGCAAAGTTCTTATATTTCGATGGGTCGGTTCTGGAGAAATCAGGTTTTGAATGTCGAATTCCTTTAAATGGCTATAAATCCTAAACGGAGCGTCCTGGGGGTCGAAAGTAGACTCATTTTATCGGTTTTTATGGCCAAATTATTCACTGCAAAGTTCTTATATTTCGATGGGTCGGTTCTGGAGAAATCAGGTTTTGAATTTTGGATTCGTTTAAATGGCTATAAATCCTAAACGGAGCGTCCTAGAGGGTCGAAAGTAGGCTCATTTTATAGGTATTTATGGCCAAACTATTCACTGCAAAGTTCTTAAACTATTCACTGCAAAGTTCTTATATTTCGATGGGTCGGTTCTGGAGAAATCAGGATTTGAATTTCGAATTCTTTAAATGGCTATAAATCCTAAACGGAGCGTCCTAGAGGGTCGAAAGTAGGCTCATTTTATAGGTATTTATAGCCAAATTATTCACTGTAAATTTCATATAATTCGATGGGTCGGTTCTGGAGAAATCAGGTTTTGAATTTCGAATTCCTTTAAATGGCTATAAATCCTAAACGGAGCGTCCCAGAGGGTAGTAGGCTCATTATATAGGTATTTATGGCCAAATTATTCACTGCAAATTTCATATAATTCGATGGGTCGATTCTGGAGAAATCAGGTTTTGAATTTCGAATTCCTTTAAATGGCTATAAATCCTAAACGAAGCGTCCTAGAGGGTCGAAAGTAGGCTCATTTTATAGGTATTTATGGCCAAACTATTCACTTCAAATTTCATATAATTCGATGGGTCGATTCTGGAGAAATCAGGTTTTGAATTTCGAATTCCTTTAAATGGCTATAAATCCTAAACGGAGCGTCCTAGAGGGTCAAAAGTAGGCTCATTTTATAGGTATTTATGGCCAAATTATTCACTGTAAATTTCATATAATTCGATGTGTCGGTTCTGGAGAAATCAGGTTTTGAATTTCGAATTCCTTTAAATGGCTATAAATCCTAAACGGAGCGTCCTAGAGGGTCGAAAGTAGACTCATTTTATAGGTATTTATGGCCAAATTATTCACTGCAAATTTCATATAATTCGATGGGTCGATTCTGGAGAAATCAGGTTTTGAATTTCGAATTCCTTTAAATGGCTATAAATCCTAAACGGAGAGTCCTAGAGGGTCGAAAGTAGGCTCATTTCATAGGTATTTATGGCCAAATTATTCACTGCAAAGTTCTTATATTTCGATGGGTCGGTTCTGGAGAAATCAGGTTTTGAATTTCGAATTCCTTTAAATGGCTATAAATCCTAAACGGAGCGTCCTAGAGGGTCGAAAGTAGGCTCATTTTATAGGTATTTATGGCCAAATTATTCACTGCAAAGTTCTTATATTTCGATGGGTCGGTTCTGGAGAAATCAGGTTTTGAATTTCGAATTCCTTTAAATGGCTATAAATCCTAAACGGAGCGTCCTAGAGGGTCGAAAGTAGACTCATTTTATAGGTATTTATGGCCAAATTATTCACTGCAAATTTCATATAATTCGATGGGTCGGTTCTGGAGAAATCAGGTTTTGAATTTCGAATTCCTTTAAATGGCTATAAATCCTAAACGGAGCGTCCTAGAGGGTCGAAAGTAGGCTCATTTTATAGGTATTTATAGCCAAATTATTCACTGCAAAGTTCTTATATTTCGATGGGTCGGTTCTGGAGAAATCAGGTTTTTAATTTCGAATTCCTTTAAATGGCTATAAATCCTAAACGGAGCGTCCTAGAGGGTCGAAGGTAGGCTCATTTTATAGGTATTTATGGCCAAATTATTCACTGCAAATTTCATATAATTCGATGGGTCGGTTCTGGAGAAATCAGGTTTTGAATTTCGAATTCCTTTAAATGGCTATAAATCCTAAACGGAGCGTCCTAGAGGGTCGAAAGTAGGCTCATTTTATAGGTATTTATAGCCAAATTATTCACTGCAAAGTTCTTATATTTCGATGGGTCGGTTCTGGAGAAATCAGGTTTTGAATTTCGAATTCCTTTAAATGGCTATAAATCCTAAACGGAGCGTCCTAGGGGGTCGAAAGTAGACTCATTTTATCGGTTTTTATGGCCAAATTATTCACTGCAAAGTTCTTATATTTCGATGGGTCGGTTCTGGAGAAATCAGGTTTTGAATTTTGGATTCGTTTAAATGGCTATAAATCCTAAACGGAGCGTCCTAGAGGGTCGAAAGTAGGCTCATTTTATAGGTATTTATGGCCAAACTATTCACTGCAAAGTTCTTAAACTATTCACTGCAAAGTTTTTATATTTCGATGGGTCGGTTCTGGAGAAATCAGGATTTGAATTTCGAATTCCTTTAAATGGCTATAAATCCTAAACGGAGCGTCCTAGAGGGTCGAAAGTAGGCTCATTTTGTGGGTATTTATAGCCAAATTATTCGCTGTAAATTTCATATAATTCGATGGGTCGGTTCTGGAGAAATCAGGTTTTGAATTTCGAATTCCTTTAAATGGCTATAAATCCTAAACGGAGCGTCCTAGAGGGTCGAAAGTAGGCTCATTTTATAGGTATTTATGGCCAAACTATTCACTGCAAAGTTCTTATGTTTCGATGGGTCGGTTCTGGAGAAATCAGGTTTTGAATTTCGAATTCCTTTAAGTGTCTATAAATCCTAAACGGAGCGTCCCAGAGGGTAGTAGGCTCATTATATAGGTATTTATGGCCAAATTATTCACTGCAAATTTCATATA
Source organism: Dryomyza anilis (assembly GCA_951804985.1). Taxonomy (NCBI): domain Eukaryota; kingdom Metazoa; phylum Arthropoda; class Insecta; order Diptera; family Dryomyzidae; genus Dryomyza; species Dryomyza anilis. The sequence goes on along the minus strand of OX638132.1, from coordinate 26,891,254 downwards.
ATTCGATGGGTCGATTCTGGAGAAATCAGGTTTTGAATTTCGAATTCCTTTAAATGGCTATAAATCCTAAACGAAGCGTCCTAGAGGGTCGAAAGTAGGCTCATTTTATAGGTATTTATGGCCAAACTATTCACTGCAAAGTTCTTATATTTCGATGGGTCGGTTCTGGAGAAATCAGGTTTTTAATTTCGAATTCCTTTAAATGGCTATAAATCCTAAACGGAGCGTCCTAGAGGGTCGAAAGTAGACTCATTTTATAGGTATTTATAGCCAAATTATTCACTGCAAAGTTCTTATATTTCGATGGGTCGGTTCTGGAGAAATCAGGTTTTGAATTTCGAATTCCTTTAAATGTCTATAAATCCTAAACGGAGCGTCCCAGAGGCTCAAATGGGTCGATGGGTCTGGATGGTTCTGGAGAAATCAGGTTTTGAATGTCGAATTCCTTTAAATGGCTATAAATCCTAAACGAAGAGTCATAGAGGGTCAAAACTAGACTCATTTTATGGGTATTTATGGCCAAATTATTCACTGCAAAGTTCTTATATTTCGATGGGTCGGTTCTGGATAAATCAGGTTTTGAATTTCGAATTCCTTTAAATGGCTATAAATCCTAAACGGAGCGTCCCAGAGGCTCAAATGGGTCGATGGGTCTGGATGGTTCTGGAGAAATCAGGTTTTGAATGTCGAATTCCTTTAAATGGCTATAAATCCTAAACGGAGCGTCCTGGGGTTCGAAAGTAGACTCATTTTATCGGTTTTTATGGCCAAATTATTCACTGCAAAGTTCTTATATTTCGATGGGTCGGTTCTGGAGAAATCAGGTTTTGAATTTTGGATTCGTTTAAATGGCTATAAATCCTAAACGGAGCGTCCTAGAGGGTCGAAAGTAGGCTCATTTTATAGGTATTTATGGCCAAACTATTCACTGCAAAGTTCTTAAACTATTCACTGCAAAGTTCTTATATTTCGATGGGTCGGTTCTGGAAAAATCAGGTTTTGAACTTCGAATTCCTTTAAATGGCTATAAATCCTAAACGGAGCGTCCTAGAGGGTCGAAAGTAGGCTCATTTTATAGGTATTTATGGCCAAACTATTCACTGCAAAGTTCTTAAACTATTCACTGCAAAGTTCTTATATTTCGATGGGTCGGTTCTGGAGAAATCATGATTTGAATTTCGAATTCCTTTAAATGGCTATAAATCCTAAACGGAGCGTCCCAGAGGGTAGTAGGCTCATTATATAGGTATTTATGGCCAAATTATTCACTGCAAATTTCATATAATTCGATGGGTCGATTCTGGGTAATCAGGTTTTGAATTTCGAATTCCTTTAAATGGCTATAAATCCTAAACGAAGCGTCCTAGATGGTCGAAAGTAGGCTCATTTTATAGGTATTTATGGCCAAACTATTCACTGCAAAGTTCTTATATTTCGATGGGTCGGTTCTGGAGAAATCAGGTTTTGAATTTTGGATTCGTTTAAATGGCTATAAATCCTAAACGGAGCGTCCTAGAGGGTCGAAAGTAGGCTCATTTTATAGGTATTTATGGCCAAACTATTCACTGCAAAGTTCTTATGTTTCGATGGGGCGGTTCTGGAGAAATCAGGTTTTGAATTTCGAATTCCTTTAAGTGTCTATAAATCCTAAACGGAGCGTCCCAGAGGGTAGTAGGCTCATTATATAGGTATTTATGGCCAAATTATTCACTGCAAATTTCATATAATTCGATGGGTCGATTCTGGAGAAATCAGGTTTTGAATTTCGAATTCCTTTAAATGGCTATAAATCCTAAACGAAGCGTCCTAGAGGGTCGAAAGTAGGCTCATTTTATAGGTATTTATGGCCAAACTATTCACTGCAAAGTTCTTATATTTCGATGGGTCGGTTCTGGAGAAATCAGGTTTTTAATTTCGAATTCCTTTAAATGGCTATAAATCCTAAACGGAGCGTCCTAGAGGGTCGAAAGTAGACTCATTTTATAGGTATTTATAGCCAAATTATTCACTGCAAAGTTCTTATATTTCGATGGGTCGGTTCTGGAGAAATCAGGTTTTGAATTTCGAATTCCTTTAAATGTCTATAAATCCTAAACGGAGCGTCCCAGAGGCTCAAAAGTAAACTCATTTTATAGGTATTTATGGCCAAATTATTCATTGCACATTTCATATATTTCGATAAGTCGGTTCTGGAGAAATCAGGGTTTGAATTTTTAATTCCTTTAAATGGCTATAAATCCTAAACGAAGAGTCATAGAGGGTCAAAACTAGACTCATTTTATGGGTATTTATGGCCAAATTATTCACTGCAAAGTTCTTATATTTCGATGGGTCGGTTCTGGATAAATCAGGTTTTGAATTTCGAATTCCTTTAAATGGCTATAAATCCTAAACGGAGCGTCCTAGAGGGTCGAAAGTAGGCTCATTTTATAGGTATTTATGGCCAAATTATTCACTGCAAAGTTCTTATATTTCGATGGGTCGGTTCTGGAGAAATCAGGTTTTGAATTTCGAATTCCTTTAAATGGCTATAAATCCTAAACGGAGCGTCCTAGAGGGTCAAAAGTAGGCTCATTTTATAGGTATTTATGGCCAAATTATTCACTGTAAATTTCATATAATTCGATGTGTCGGTTCTGGAGAAATCAGGTTTTGAATTTCGAATTCCTTTAAATGGCTATAAATCCTAAACGGAGCGTCCTAGAGGGTCGAAAGTAGACTCATTTTATAGGTATTTATGGCCAAATTATTCACTGCAAATTTCATATAATTCGATGGGTCGATTCTGTAGAAATCAGGTTTTGAATTTCGAATTCCTTTAATGGCTATAAAATCCTAAACGGAGAGTCCTAGAGGGTCGAAAGTAGGCTCATTTCATAGTATTTATGGCCAAATTATTCACTGCAAAGTTCTTATATTTCGATGGGTCGGTTCTGGAGAAATCAGGTTTGAATTTCGAATTCCTTTAAATGGCTATAAATCCTAAACGGAGCGTCCTAGAGGGTCGAAAGTAGGCTCATTTTATAGGTATTTATGGCCAAATATTCACTGCAAAGTTCTTATATTTCGATGGGTCGGTTCTGGAGAAATCAGGTTTTGAATTTCGAATTCCTTTAAATGGCTATAAATCCTAAACGGAGCGTCCTAGAGGTCGAAAGTAGACTCATTTTATAGGTATTTATAGCCAAATTATTCACTGCAAAGTTCTTATATTTCGATGGGTCGGTTCTGGAGAAATCAGGTTTTTAATTTCGAATTCCTTTTAAATGGCTATAAATCCTAAACGAGCGTCCTAGAGGGTCGAAAGTAGACTCATTTTAGGTATTTATGGCCAAATTATTCACTGCAAATTTCATATAATTCGATGGGTCGATTCTGGAGAAATCAGGTTTTGAATTTCGAATTCCTTTAAATGGCTATAAATCCTAAACGGAGAGTCCTAGAGGGTCGAAAGTAGGCTCATTTCATAGGTATTTATGGCCAAATTATTCACTGCAAAGTTCTTATATTTCGATGGGTCGGTTCTGGAGAAATCAGGTTTTGAATTTCGAATTCCTTTAAATGGCTTATAAATCCTAAACGGAGCGTCCTAGAGGGTCGAAAGTAGGCTCATTTTATAGGTATTTATGGCCAAATTATTCACTGCAAAGTTCTTATATTTCGATGGGTCGGTTCTGGAGAAATCAGGTTTTGAATTTCGAATTCCTTTAAATGGCTATAAATCCTAAACGGAGCGTCCTAGAGTGTCGAAAGTAGGCTCATTTTTATAGGTATTTATAGCCAAATTATTCACTGCAAAGTTCTTATATTTCGATGGGTCGGTTCTGGAGAAATCAGGTTTTTAATTTCGAATTCCTTAAATGGCTATAAATCCTAAACGGAGCGTCCTAGAGGGTCGAAAGTAGGCTCATTTTATAGGTATTTATGGCCAAATTATTCACTGCAAATTTCATATAATTCGATGGGTCGGTTCTGGAGAAATCAGGTTTTGAATTTCGAATTCCTTTAAATGGCTATAAATCCTAAACGGAGCGTCCTAGAGGGTCGAAAGTAGGCTCATTTTATAGGTATTTATAGCCAAATTATTCACTGCAAAGTTCTTATATTTCGATGGGTCGGTTCTGGAGAAATCAGGTTTTGAATTTCGAATTCCTTTAAATGGCTATAAATCCTAAACGGAGCGGTCCTAGGGGGTCGAAAGTAGACTCATTTTATCGGTTTTTATGGCCAAATTATTCACTACAAAGTTCTTATATTTCCGATGGGTCGGTTCTGGAGAAATCAGGTTTGAATTTTGGATTCGTTTAAATGGCTATAAATCCTAAACGGAGCGTCCTAGAGGGTCGAAAGTAGGCTCATTTTATAGGTATTTATGGCCAAACTATTCACTGCAAAGTTCTTATATTTCGATGGGTCGGTTCTGGAAAAATCAGGTTTTGAACTTCGAATTCCTTTAAATGGCTATAAATCCTAAACGGAGCGTCCTAGAGGGTCGAAAGTAGGCTCATTTTATAGGTATTTATGGCCAAACTATTCACTGCAAAGTTCTTAAACTATTCACTGTAAAGTTCTTATATTTCGATGGGTCGGTTCTGGAGAAATCAGGATTTGAATTTCGAATTCCTTTAAATGGCTATAAATCCTAAACGGAGCGTCCTAGAGGGTCGAAAGTAGGCTCATTTTGTGGGTATTTATAGCCAAATTATTCGCTGTAAATTTCATATAATTTCGATGGGTCGGTTCTGGAGAAATCAGGTTTTGAATTTCGAATTCCTTTAAATGGCTATAAATCCTAAACGGATTTATGGCCAAACTATTCACTGCAAAGTTCTTATGTTTCGATGGGGCGGTTCTGGAGAAATCAGGTTTTGAATTTCGAATTCCTTTAAGTGTCTATAAATCCTAAACGGAGCGTCCCAGAGGGTAGTAGGCTCATTATATAGGTATTTATGGCCAAATTATTCACTGCAAATTCATATAATTCGATGGGTCGATTCTGGAGAAATCAGGTTTTGAATTTCGAATTCCTTTAAATGGCTATAAATCCTAAACGAAGCGTCCTAGAGGGTCGAAAGTAGGCTCATTTTATAGGTATTTATGGCCAAACTATTCACTGCAAAGTTCTTATATTTCGATGGGTCGGTTCTGGAGAAATCAGGTTTTTAATTTCGAATTCCTTTAAATGGCTATAAATCCTAAACGGAGCGTCCTAGAGGGTCGAAAGTAGACTCATTTTATAGGTATTTATGGCCAAATTATTCATTGCACATTTCATATATTTCGATAAGTCGGTTCTGGAGAAATCAGGGTTTGAATTTTTAATTCCTTTAAATGGCTATAAATCCTAAACGAAGAGTCATAGAGGGTCAAAACTAGACTCATTTTATGGGTATTTATGGCCAAATTATTCACTGCAAAGTTCTTATATTTCGATGGTCGGTTCTGGATAAATCAGGTTTTGAATTTCGAATTCCTTTAAATGGCTATAAATCCTAAACGGAGCGTCCTAGAGGGTCGAAAGTAGACTCATTTTATAGGTATTTATGGCCAAATTATTCATTGCACATTTCATATATTTCGATAAGTCGGTTCTGGAGAATCAGTTTAAATGGCTATAAATCCCTAAACGAAGAGTCATAGAGGGTCAAAACTAGACTCATTTTATGGGTATTTATGGCCAAATTATTCACTGCAAATTTCATGTATGGCCAAACTATTCACTGCAAAGTTCTTATATTTCGATGGGTCGATTCTGGAGAAATCAGGTTTTGAATTTCGATTGCCTTTAAATGGCTATACATCCTAAACGGAGCGTCCTAGAGGGTCGAAAGTAGGCTCATTTTATATGTATTTATGGCCAAACTATTCACTGCAAAGTTCTTATATTTCGATGGGTCGGTTCTGGAGAAATCAGGATTTGAATTTCGAATTCCTTTAAATTGGCTATAAATCCTAAACGGAGCGTCCCTAGAGGGTCGGAAATCAGGTTTTGAATTTCGAATTCCTTTAAATGGCTATAAATCCTAAACGGAGCGTCCTAGAGGGTCGAAAGTAGCTCATTTTATAGGTATTTATGGCAAATTATTCACTGCAAAGTTCTTATATTTCGATGGGTCCGTTCTGGAGAAATCAGGTTTTGAATTTCGAATTCCTTTAAATGGCTATAAATCCTAAACGGAGCGTCCTAGAGGGTCGAAAGTAGGCTCATTTTATAGGTATTTATGGCCAAACTATTCACTGCAAAGTTCTTAAACTATTCACTGCAAAGTTCTTATATTTCGATGGTCGGTTCTGGAGAAATCAGGATTTGAATTTCGAATTCCTTTAAATGGCTATAAATCCTAAACGGAGCGTCCTAGAGGGTCGGAAATCAGGTTTTGAATTTCGAATTCCTTTAAATGGCTATAAATCCTAAACGGAGCGTCTAGAGGGTCGAAAGTAGGCTCATTTTATAGGTATTTATGGCCAAATTATTCACTGCAAATTTCATATAATTCGATGGGTCGGTTCTGGAGAAATCAGGTTTTGAATTTCGAATTCCTTTAAATGGCTATAAATCCTAAACGGAGCGTCCTAGAGGGTCGAAAGTAGGCTCATTTTATAGGTATTTATAGCCAAATTATTCACTGCAAAGTTCTTATATTTCGATGGGTCGGTTCTGGAGAAATCAGGTTTTGAATTTCGAATTCCTTTAAATGGCTATAAATCCTAAACGGAGCGTCCTAGGGGGTCGAAAGTAGACTCATTTTATCGGTTTTTATGGCCAAATTATTCACTACAAAGTTCTTATATTTCGATGGGTCGGTTCTGGAGAAATCAGGTTTTGAATTTGGATTCGTTTAAATGGCTATAAATCCTAAACGGAGCGTCCTAGAGGGTCGAAAGTAGGCTCATTTTATAGGTATTTATGGCCAAACTATTCACTGCAAAGTTCTTATATTTCGATGGGTCGGTTCTGGAAAAATCAGGTTTTGAACTTCGAATTCCTTTAAATGGCTATAAATCCTAAACGGAGCGTCCTAGAGGGTCGAAAGTAGGCTCATTTTATAGGTATTTATGGCCAAACTATTCACTGCAAAGTTCTTAAACTATTCACTGTAAAGTTCTTATATTTCGATGGGTCGGTTCTGGAGAAATCAGGATTTGAATTTCGAATTCCTTTAAATGGCTATAAATCCTAAACGGAGCGTCCTAGAGGGTCGAAAGTAGGCTCATTTTGTGGGTATTTATAGCCAAATTATTCACTGCAAAGTTCTTATATTTCGATGGGTCGGTTCTGGAAAAATCAGGTTTTGAACTTCGAATTCCTTTAAATGGCTATAAATCCTAAACGGAGCGTCCTAGAGGGTCGAAAGTAGGCTCATTTTATAGGTATTTATGGCCAAACTATTCACTGCAAAGTTCTTAAACTATTCACTGTAAAGTTCTTATATTTCGATGGGTCGGTTCTGGAGAAATCAGGATTTGAATTTCGAATTCCTTTAAATGGCTATAAATCCTAAACGGAGCGTCCTAGAGGGTCGAAAGTAGGCTCATTTTGTGGGTATTTATAGCCAAATTATTCGCTGTAAATTTCATATAATTCGATGGGTCGGTTCTGGAGAAATCAGGTTTTGAATTTCGAATTCCTTTAAATGGCTATAAATCCTAAACGGATTTATGGCCAAACTATTCACTGCAAAGTTCTTATGTTTCGATGGGGCGGTTCTGGAGAAATCAGGTTTTGAATTTCGAATTCCTTTAAGTGTCTATAAATCCTAAACGGAGCGTCCCAGAGGGTAGTAGGCTCATTATATAGGTATTTATGGCCAAATTATTCACTGCAAATTTCATATAATTCGATGGGTCGATTCTGGAGAAATCAGGTTTTGAATTTCGAATTCCTTTAAATGGCTATAAATCCTAAACGAAGCGTCCTAGAGGGTCGAAAGTAGGCTCATTTTATAGGTATTTATGGCCAAACTATTCACTGCAAAGTTCTTATATTTCGATGGGTCGGTTCTGGAGAAATCAGGTTTTTAATTTCGAATTCCTTTAAATGGCTATAAATCCTAAACGGAGCGTCCTAGAGGGTCGAAAGTAGACTCATTTTATAGGTATTTATGGCCAAATTATTCATTGCACATTTCATATATTTCGATAAGTCGGTTCTGGAGAAATCAGGGTTTGAATTTTTAATTCCTTTAAATGGCTATAAATCCTAAACGAAGAGTCATAGAGGGTCAAAACTAGACTCATTTTATGGGTATTTATGGCCAAATTATTCACTGCAAAGTTCTTATATTTCGATGGGTCGGTTCTGGATAAATCAGGTTTTGAATTTCGAATTCCTTTAAATGGCTATAAATCCTAAACGGAGCGTCCTAGAGGGTCGAAAGTAGACTCATTTTATAGGTATTTATGGCCAAATTATTCATTGCACATTTCATATATTTCGATAAGTCGGTTCTGGAGAAATCAGTTTAAATGGCTATAAATCCTAAACGAAGAGTCATAGAGGGTCAAAACTAGACTCATTTTATGGGTATTTATGGCCAAATTATTCACTGCAAATTTCATGTATGGCCAAACTATTCACTGCAAAGTTCTTATATTTCGATGGGTCGATTCTGGAGAAATCAGGTTTTGAATTTCGATTGCCTTTAAATGGCTATACATCCTAAACGGAGCGTCCTAGAGGGTCGAAAGTAGGCTCATTTTATATGTATTTATGGCCAAACTATTCACTGCAAAGTTCTTATATTTCGATGGGTCGGTTCTGGAGAAATCAGGATTTGAATTTCGAATTCCTTTAAATGGCTATAAATCCTAAACGGAGCGTCCTAGAGGGTCGAAAGTAGGCTCATTTTATAGGTATTTATAGCCAAATTATTCACTGCACATTTCATATATTTCGATGGGTCGGTTCTGGAGAAATCAGGGTTTGAATTTTTAATTCCTTTAAATGGCTATAAATCCTAAACGGAGCGTCGTAGAGGGTCGAAAGTAGACTCATTTTATAGGTATTTATGGCCAAACTATTCACTGCAAAGTTCTTATATTTCGATGGGTCGGTTCTGGAGAAATCAGGATTTGAATTTCGAATTCCTTTAAATGGCTATAAATCCTAAACGGAGCGTCCTAGAGGGTCGGAAATCAGGTTTTGAATTTCGAATTCCTTTAAATGGCTATAAATCCTAAACGGAGCGTCCTAGAGGGTCGAAAGTAGGCTCATTTTATAGGTATTTATGGCCAAATTATTCACTGCAAAGTTCTTATATTTCGATGGGTCCGTTCTGGAGAAATCAGGTTTTGAATTTCGAATTCCTTTAAATGGCTATAAATCCTAAACGGAGCGTCCTAGAGGGTCGAAAGTAGGCTCATTTTATAGGTATTTATGGCCAAACTATTCACTGCAAAGTTCTTAAACTATTCACTGCAAAGTTCTTATATTTCGATGGGTCGGTTCTGGAGAAATCAGGATTTGAATTTCGAATTCCTTTAAATGGCTATAAATCCTAAACGGAGCGTCCTAGAGGGTCGGAAATCAGGTTTTGAATTTCGAATTCCTTTAAATGGCTATAAATCCTAAACGGAGCGTCCTAGAGGGTCGAAAGTAGGCTCATTTTATAGGTATTTATGGCCAAATTATTCACTGCAAAGTTCTTATATTTCGATGGGTCGGTTCTGGAGAAATCAGGTTTTGAATTTCGAATTCGTTTAAATGGCTATAAATCCTAAACGGAGCGTCCTAGAGGGTCGAAAGTAGGCTCATTTTATAGGTATTTATAGCCAAATTATTCACTGCAAAGTTCTTATATTTCGATGGGTCGGTTCTGGAGAAATCAGGTTTTGAATTTCGAATTCCTTTAAATGGCTATAAATCCTAAACGGAGCGTCGTAGAGGGTCGAAAGTAGACTCATTTTATAGGTATTTATGGCCAAATTATTCACTGCAAATTTCATGTATTCACTGCAAAGTTCTTATATTTCGATGGGTCGGTTCTGGAGAAATCAGGTTTTTAATTTCGAATTCCTTTAAATGGCTATAAATCCTAAACGGAGCGTCCTAGAGGGTCGAAAGTAGACTCATTTTATAGGTATTTATGGCCAAATTATTCACTGCAAATTTCATATAATTCGATGGGTCGGTTCTGGAGAAATCAGGTTTTGAATTTCGAATTCCTTTAAATGGCTATAAATCCTAAACGGAGCGTCCTAGAGGGTCGAAAGTAGGCTCATTTTATAGGTATTTATAGCCAAATTATTCACTGCAAAGTTCTTATATTTCGATGGGTCGGTTCTGGAGAAATCAGGTTTTGAATTTCGAATTCCTTTAAATGGCTATAAATCCTAAACGGAGCGTCCTAGGGGGTCGAAAGTAGACTCATTTTATCGGTTTTTATGGCCAAATTATTCACTGCAAAGTTCTTATATTTCGATGGGTCGGTTCTGGAGAAATCAGGTTTTGAATTTTGGATTCGTTTAAATGGCTATAAATACTAAACGGAGCGTCCTAGAGGGTCGAAAGTAGGCTCATTTTATAGGTATTTATGGCCAAACTATTCACTGCAAAGTTCTTATATTTCGATGGGTCGGTTCTGGAAAAATCAGGTTTTGAACTTCGAATTCTTTTAAATGGCTATAAATCCTAAACGGAGCGTCCTAGAGGGTCGAAAGTAGGCTCATTTTATAGGTATTTATGGCCAAACTATTCACTGCAAAGTTCTTAAACTATTCACTGCAAAGTTCTTATATTTCGATGGGTCGGTTCTGGAGAAATCAGGATTTGAATTTCGAATTCCTTTAAATGGCTATAAATCCTAAACGGAGCGTCCTAGAGGGTCGAAAGTAGGCTCATTTTATAGGTATTTATAGCCAAATTATTCGCTGTAAATTTCATATAATTCGATGGGTCGGTCGGGGAGAAATCAGGTTTTGAATTTCGAATTCCTTTAAATGGCTATAAATCCTAAACGGAGCGTCCTAGAGGGTCGAAAGTAGGCTCATTTTATAGGTATTTATGGCCAAACTATTCACTGCAAAGTTCTTATGTTTCGATGGGGCGGTTCTGGAGAAATCAGGTTTTGAATTTCGAATTCCTTTAAGTGTCTATAAATCCTAAACGGAGCGTCCCAGAGGGTAGTAGGCTCATTATATAGGTATTTATGGCCAAATTATTCACTGCAAATTTCATATAATTCGATGGGTCGATTCTGGAGAAATCAGGTTTTGAATTTCGAATTCCTTTAAATGGCTATAAATCCTAAACGAAGCGTCCTAGAGGGTCGAAAGTAGGCTCATTTTATAGGTATTTATGGCCAAACTATTCACTGCAAAGTTCTTATATTTCGATGGGTCGGTTCTGGAGAAATCAGGTTTTGAATTTCGAATTCCTTTAAATGGCTATAAATCCTAAACGGAGCGTCCTAGAGGGTCGAAAGTAGGCTCATTTTATAGGTATTTATGGCCAAACTATTCACTGCAAAGTTCTTATATTTCGATGGGTCGGTTCTGGAGAAATCAGGTTTTGAATTTCGAATTCCTTTAAATGGCTATACATCCTAAACGGAGCGTCCTAGAGGGTCGAAAGTAGGCTCATTTTATATGTATTTATGGCCAAACTATTCACTGCAAAGTTCTTATATTTCGATGGGTCGGTTCTGGAGAAATCAGGTTTTGAATTTCGAATTCCTTTAAATGGCTATAAATCCTAAACGGAGCGTCCTAGAGGGTCGAAAGTAGGCTCATTTTATAGGTATTTATGGCCAAACTATTCACTGCAAAGTTCTTATGTTTCGATGGGGCGGTTCTGGAGAAATCAGGTTTTGAATATCGAATTCCTTTAAGTGTCTATAAATCTTAAACGGAGCGTCCCAGGTAGTAGGCTCATTATATAGGTATTTATGGCCAAATTATTCACTGCACATTTCATATATTTCGATGGGTCGGTTCTGGAGAAATCAGGGTTTGAATTTTTAATTCCTTTAAATGGCTATAAATCCTAAACGAAGAGTCATAGAGGGTCAAAACTAGACTCATTTTATGGGTATTTATGGCCAAATTATTCACTGAAAAGTTCTTATATTTCGATGGGTCGGTTCTGGATAAATCAGGTTTTGAATTTCGAATTCCTTTAAATGGCTATAAATCCTAAACGGAGCGTCCTAGAGGGTCGAAAGTAGGCTCATTTTATAGGTATTTATGGCCAAACTATTCACTGCAAAGTTCTTATATTTCGATGGGTCGGTTCTGGAGAAATCAGGTTTTGAATTTCGAATTCCTTTAAATGGCTATAAATCCTAAACGGAGCGTCCTAGAGGGTCGAAAGTAGACTCATTTTATAGGTATTTATGGCCAAATTATTCACTGCAAAGTTCTTATATTTCGATGGGTCGGTTCTGGAGAAATCAGGTTTTGAATTTCGAATTCCTTTAAATGGCTATAAATCCTAAACGGAGCGTCCTAGAGGGTCGAAAGTAGACTCATTTTATAGGTATTAATGGCCAAATTATTCACTGCAAATTTCATATAGTTCGATAGGTCGGTTCTGGAGAAATCAGGTTTTGAATTTCGAATTCCTTTAAACGGCTATAAATCCTAAACGGAGCGTCCTAGAGGGTTGAAAGTAGGCTCATTTAATAGGTATTTATGGCCAAACTATTCACTGCAAATTTCATATAATTCGATGGGTCGGTTCTGGAGAAATCAGGTTTTGAATTTCGAATTCCTTTAAATGGCTATAAATCCTAAACGGAGCGTCGTAGAGGGTCGAAAGTAGACTCATTTTATAGGTATTTATGGCCAAATTATTCACTGCAAAGTTCTTATATTTCGATGGGTCGGTTCTGGAAAAATCAGGTTTTGAACTTCGAATTCTTTTAAATGGCTATAAATCCTAAACGGAGCGTCCTAGAGGGTCGAAAGTAGGCTCATTTTATAGGTATTTATGGCCAAACTATTCACTGCAAAGTTCTTATATTTCGATGGGTCGGTTCTGGAAAAATCATAGTTTGGCCATAAATACCTATAAAATGAGCCTACTTTCGACCCTCTAGGACGCTCCGTTTAGGATTTATAGCCATTTAAAAGAATTCGAAGTTCAAAACCTGATCCAGGTTTTATAGGTATTAATGGCCAAATTATTCACTGCAAATTTCATATAGTTCGATAGGTCGGTTCTGGAGAAATCAGGTTTTGAATTTCGAATTCCTTTAAACGGCTATAAATCCTAAACGGAGCGTCCTAGAGGGTTGAAAGTAGGTTCATTTAATAGGTATTTATGGCCAAACTATTCACTGCAAATTTCATATAATTCGATGGGTCGGTTCTGGAGAAATCAGGTTTTGAATTTCGAATTCCTTTAAATGGCTATAAATCCTAAACGGAGCGTCGTAGAGGGTCGAAAGTAGACTCATTTTATAGGTATTTATGGCCAAATTATTCACTGCAAATTTCATGTATGGCCAAACTATTCACTGCAAAGTTCTTATATTTCGATGGGTCGGTTCTGGAGAAATCAGGTTTTTAATTTCGAATTCCTTTAAATGGCTATAAATCCTAAACGGAGCGTCCTAGAGGGTCGAAAGTAGACTCATTTTATAGGTATTTATGGCCAAATTATTCACTGCAAATTTCATATAATTCGATGGGTCGGTTCTGGAGAAATCAGGTTTTGAATTTCGAATTCCTTTAAATGGCTATAAATCCTAAACGGAGCGTCGTAGAGGGTCGAAAGTAGACTCATTTTATAGGTATTTATGGCCAAATTATTCACTGCAAAGTTCTTATATTTCGATGGGTCGGTTCTGGAGAAATCAGGTTTTGAATTTCGAATTCCTTTAAATGGCTATAAATCCTAAACGGAGCGTCCTAGAGGGTCGAAAGTAGGCTCATTTTATAGGTATTTATGGCCAAATTATTCACTGCAAATTTCATATAATTCGATGGGTCGATTCTGGAGAAATCAGGTTTTGAATTTCGAATTCCTTTAAATGGCTATAAATCCTAATCGGAGCGTCCTAGAGGGTCGAAAGTAGGCTCATTTTATAGGAATTTATGGCCAAAATATTCACTGCAAAGTTCTTATATTTCGATGGGTCGGTTCTGGAGAAATCAGGTTTTGAATTTCGAATTCCTTTAAATGGCTATAAATCCTAAACGGAGCGTCCTAGAGGGTCGAAAGTAGACTCATTTTATAGGTATTTATGGCCAAATTATTCACTGCAAATTTCATATAATTCGATGGGTCGATTCTGGAGAAATCAGGTTTTGAATTTCGAATTCCTTTAAATGGCTATAAATCCTAATCGGAGCGTCCTAGAGGGTCGAAAGTAGGCTCATTTTATAGGAATTTATGGCCAAAATATTCACTGCAAAGTTCTTATATTTCGATGGGTCGGTTCTGGAGAAATCAGGTTTTGAATTTCGAATTCCTTTAAATGGCTATAAATCCTAAACGGAGCGTCCTAGAGGGTCGAAAGTAGGCTCATTTTATAGGTATTTATGGCCAAATTATTCACTGCAAAGTTCTTATATTTCGATGGGTCGGTTCTGGAGAAATCAGGTTTTGAAATTCGAATTCCTTTAAATGGCTATAAATCCTAAACGGAGCGTCCTAGAGGGTCGAAAGTAGGCCCATTTTATAGGCTCATTTTAGGTTTTGAATTTCGAATTCCTTTAAATGTCTATAAATCCTAAACGGAGCGTCCCAGAGGCTCAAAAGTAAACTCATTTTATAGGTATTTATGGCCTAATTATTCATTGCACATTTCATATATTTCGATAAGTCGGTTCTGGAGAAATCAGGGTTTGAATTTTTAATTCCTTTAAATGGCTATAAATCCTAAACGAAGAGTCATAGAGGGTCAAAACTAGACGCATTTTATGGGTATTTATGGCCAAATTATTCACTGCAAAGTTCTTATATTTCGATGGGTCGGTTCTGGATAAATCAGGTTTTGAATTTCGAATTCGTTTAAATGGCTATAAATCCTAAACGGAGCGTCCTAGAGGGTCGAAAGTAGGCTCATTTTATAGGTATTTATGGCCAAACTATTCACTGCAAAGTTCTTATATTTCGATGGGTCGGTTCTGGAAAAATCCGGTTTTGAACTTCGAATTCCTTTAAATGGCTATAAATCCTAAACGGAGCGTCCTAGAGGGTCGAAAGTAGGCTCATTTTATAGGTATTTATAGCCAAATTATTCACTGCAAAGTTCTTATATTTCGATGGGTCGGTTCTGGAGAAATCAGGTTTTGAATTTCGAATTCCTTTAAATGGCTATAAATCCTAAACGGAGCGTCCTAGAGGGTCGAAAGTAGGCTCATTTTATAGGTATTTATGGCCAAACTATTCACTGCAAAGTTCTTATATTTCGATGGGTCGATTCTGGAGAAATCAGGTTTTGAATTTCGATTGCCTTTAAATGGCTATACATCCTAAACGGAGCGTCCTAGAGGGTCGAAAGTAGGCTCATTTTATAGGTATTTATGGCCAAACTATTCACTGCAAAGTTCTTAAACTATTCACTGCAAAGTTCTTATATTTCGATGGGTCGGTTCTGGAGAAATCAGGTTTTTAATTTCGAATTCCTTTAAATGGCTATAAATCCTAAACGGAGCGTCCTAGAGGGTCGAAAGTAGACTCATTTTATAGGTATTTATAGCCAAATTATTCACTGCAAAGTTCTTATATTTCGATGGGTCGGTTCTGGAGAAATCAGATTTTGAATTTCGAATTCCTTTAAATGGCTATAAATCCTAAACGGAGCGTCCTAGAGGGTCGAAAGTAGACTCATTTTATAGGTATTTATGGCCAAATTATTCACTGCAAATTTCATGTATGGCCAAACTATTCACTGCAAAGTTCTTATATTTCGATGGGTCGATTCTGGAGAAATCAGGTTTTGAATTTCGATTGCCTTTAAATGGCTATACATCCTAAACGGAGCGTCCTAGAGGGTCGAAAGTAGGCTCATTTTATATGTATTTATGGCCAAACTATTCACTGCAAAGTTCTTATATTTCGATGGGTCGGTTCTGGAGAAATCAGGATTTGAATTTCGAATTCCTT
This sequence comes from Dryomyza anilis, assembly GCA_951804985.1. Classification (NCBI taxonomy): domain Eukaryota; kingdom Metazoa; phylum Arthropoda; class Insecta; order Diptera; family Dryomyzidae; genus Dryomyza; species Dryomyza anilis. Next base: position 26,875,200 of record OX638132.1, on the reverse strand, counting down.
TAAATGGCTATAAATCCTAAACGGAGCGTCCTAGAGGGTCGAAAGTAGGCTCATTTTATAGGTATTTATGGCCAAATTATTCACTGTAAATTTCATATAATTCGATGGGTCGGTTCTGGAGAAATCAGGTTTTGAATTTCGAATTCCTTTAAATGGCTATAAATCCTAAACGGAGCGTCCTAGAGGGTCGAAAGTAGGCTCATTTTATAGGTATTTATAGCCAAATTATTCACTGCAAAGTTCTTATATTTCGATGGGTCGGTTCTGGAGAAATCAGGTTTTGAATTTCGAATTCCTTTAAATGGCTATAAATCCTAAACGGAGCGTCCTAGAGGGTCGAAAGTAGGCTCATTTTATAGGTATTTATGGCCAAATTATTCACTGTAAATTTCATATAATTCGATGGGTCGGTTCTGGAGAAATCAGGTTTTGAATTTCGAATTCCTTTAAATGGCTATAAATCCTAAACGGAGCGTCCTAGAGGGTCGAAAGTAGGCTCATTTTATAGGTATTTATAGCCAAATTATTCACTGCAAAGTTCTTATATTTCGATGGGTCGGTTCTGGAGAAATCAGGTTTTGAATTTCGAATTCCTTTAAATGGCTATAAATCCTAAACAGAGCGTCCTAGAGGGTCAAAAGTAGGCTCATTTTATAGGTATTTATGGCCAAATTATTCACTGTAAATTTCATATAATTCGATGGGTCGGTTCTGGAGAAATCAGGTTTTGAATTTCGAATTCGTTTAAATGGCTATAAATCCTAAACGGAGCGTCCTAGAGGGTCGAAAGTAGGCTCATTTTATAGGTATTTATAGCCAAACTATTCACTGCAAAGTTCTTATATTTCGATGGGTCGGTTCTGGAGAAATCAGATTTTGAATTTCGAATTCCTTTAAATGGCTATAAATCCTAAACGGAGCGTCCTAGAGGGTCAAAAGTAGGCTCATTTTATAGGTATTTATGGCCAAATTATTCACTGTAAATTTCATATAATTCGATGGGTCGGTTCTGGAGAAATCAGGTTTTGAATTTCGAATTCCTTTAAATGGCTATAAATCCTAAACGGAGCGTCCTAGAGGGTCGAAAGTAGGCTCATTTTATAGGTATTTATAGCCAAATTATTCACTGCAAAGTTCTTATATTTCGATGGGTCGGTTCTGGAGAAATCAGGTTTTGAAATTCGAATTCCTTTAAATGGCTATAAATCCTAAACGGAGCGTCCTAGAGGGTCGAAAGTAGACTCATTTTATAGGTATTAATGGCCAAATTATTCACTGCAAATTTCATATAGTTCGATAGGTCGGTTCTGGAGAAATTAGGTTTTGAATTTCGAATTCGTTTAAATGGCTATAAATCCTAAACGGAGCGTCCTAGAGGGTTGAAAGTAGGCTCATTTAATAGGTATTTATGGCCAAACTATTCACTGCAAATTTCATATAATTCGATGGGTCGGTTCTGGAGAAATCAGGTTTTGAATTTCGAATTCCTTTAAATGGCTATAAATCCTAAACAGAGCGTCCTAGAGGGTCGAAAGTAGACTCATTTTATAGGTATTAATGGCCAAATTATTCACTGTAAATTTCATATAATTCGATGGGTCGGTTCTGGAGAAATCAGGTTTTGAATTTCGAATTCCTTTAAATGGCTATAAATCCTAAACGGAGCGTCCTAGAGGGTCGAAAGTAGACTCATTTTATAGGTATTTATGGCCAAATTATTCACTGCAAATTTCATATAATTCGATGGGTCGGTTCTGGAGAAATCAGGTTTTGAATTTCGAATTCCTTTAAATGGCTATAAATCCTAAACGGAGCGTCGTAGAGGGTCGAAAGTAGACTCATTTTATAGGTATTTATGGCCAAATTATTCACTGCAAATTTCATGTATGGCCAAACTATTCACTGCAAAGTTCTTATATTTCGATGGGTCGATTCTGGAGAAATCAGGTTTTGAATTTCGATTGCCTTTAAATGGCTATAAATCCTAAACGGAGCGTCCTAGAGGGTCGAAAGTAGGCTCATTTTATAGGTATTTATGCCAAACTATTCACTGCAAATATCATATAATTCGATGGGTCGGTTCTGGAGAAATCAGGTTTTGAATTTCGAATTCCTTTAAATGGCTATAAATCCTAAACGGAGCGTCCTAGAGGGTCGAAAGTAGGCTCATTTCATAGGTATTTATGGCCAAATTATTCACTGCAAAGTTCTTATATTTCGATGGGTCGGTTCTGGAGAAATCAGGTTTTGAATTTCGAATTCCTTTAAATGGCTATAAATCCTAAACGGAGCGTCCTAGAGGGTCAAAAGTAGGCTCATTTTATAGGTATTTATGGCCAAATTATTCACTGTAAATTTCATATAATTCGATGGGTCGGTTCTGGAGAAATCAGGTTTTGAATTTCGAATTCCTTTAAATGGCTATAAATCCTAAACGGAGCGTCCTAGAGGGTCGAAAGTAGGCTCATTTTATAGGTATTTATAGCCAAATTATTCACTGCAAAGTTCTTATATTTCGATGGGTCGGTTCTGGAGAAATCAGGTTTTGAATTTCGAATTCCTTTAAATGGCTATAAATCCTAAACGGAGCGGCCTAGAGGGTTGAAAGTAGGCTCATTTAATAGGTATTTATGGCCAAACTATTCACTGCAAATTTCATATAATTCGATGGGTCGGTTCTGGAGAAATCAGGTTTTGAATTTCGAATTCCTTTAAATGGCTATAAATCCTAAACAGAGCGTCCTAGAGGGTCGAAAGTAGACTCATTTTATAGGTATTAATGGCCAAATTATTCACTGTAAATTTCATATAATTCGATGGGTCGGTTCTGGAGAAATCAGGTTTTGAATTTCGAATTCCTTTAAATGGCTATAAATCCTAAACGGAGCGTCCTAGAGGGTCGAAAGTAGACTCATTTTATAGGTATTAATGGCCAAATTATTCACTGCAAATTTCATATAGTTCGATAGGTCGGTTCTGGAGAAATTAGGTTTTGAATTTCGAATTCGTTTAAATGGCTATAAATCCTAAACGGAGCGTCCTAGAGGGTTGAAAGTAGGCTCATTTAATAGGTATTTATGGCCAAACTATTCACTGCAAATTTCATATAATTCGATGGGTCGGTTCTGGAGAAATCAGGTTTTGAATTTCGAATTCCTTTAAATGGCTATAAATCCTAAACAGAGCGTCCTAGAGGGTCGAAAGTAGACACATTTTATAGGTATTAATGGCCAAATTATTCACTGCAAATTTCATATAATTCGATGGGTCGGTTCTGGAGAAATCAGGTTTTGAATTTCGAATTCCTTTAAATGGCTATAAATCCTAAACGGAGCGTCCTAGAGGGTCGAAAGTAGGCTCATTTTATAGGTATTTATGCCAAACTATTCACTGCAAATTTCATATAATTCGATGGGTCGGTTCTGGAGAAATCAGGTTTTGAATTTCGAATTCCTTTAAATGGCTATAAATCCTAAACGGAGCGTCCTAGAGGGTCGAAAGTAGGCTCATTTTATAGGTATTTATGGCCAAATTATTCACTGCAAAGTTCTTATATTTCGATGGGTCGGTTCTGGAGAAATCAGGTTTTGAATTTCGAATTCCTTTAAATGGCTATAAATCCTAAACGGAGCGTCCTAGAGGGTCGAAAGTAGGCTCATTTCATAGGTATTTATGGCCAAATTATTCACTGCAAAGTTCTTATATTTCGATGGGTCGGTTCTGGAGAAATCAGGTTTTGAATTTCGAATTCCTTTAAATGGCTATAAATCCTAAACAGAGCGTCCTAGAGGGTCGAAAGTAGACTCATTTTATAGGTATTAATGGCCAAATTATTCACTGTAAATTTCATATAATTCGATGGGTCGGTTCTGGAGAAATCAGGTTTTGAATTTCGAATTCCTTTAAATGGCTATAAATCCTAAACGGAGCGTCCTAGAGGGTCGAAAGTAGACTCATTTTATAGGTATTAATGGCCAAATTATTCACTGTAAATTTCATATAATTCGATGGGTCGGTTCTGGAGAAATCAGGTTTTGAATTTCGAATTCCTTTAAATGGCTATAAATCCTAAACGGAGCGTCCTAGAGGGTCAAAAGTAGGCTCATTTTATAGGTATTTATGGCCAAATTATTCACTGTAAATTTCATATAATTCGATGGGTCGGTTCTGGAGAAATCAGGTTTTGAATTTCGAATTCCTTTAAATGGCTATAAATCCTAAACGGAGCGTCATAGAGGGTCGAAAGTAGGCTCATTTTATAGGTATTTATAGCCAAATTATTCACTGCAAAGTTCTTATATTTCGATGGGTCGGTTCTGGAGAAATCAGGTTTTGAATTTCGAATTCCTTTAAATGGCTATAAATCCTAAACGGAGCGTCCTAGAGGGTCGAAAGTAGACTCATTTTATAGGTATTAATGGCCAAATTATTCACTGCAAATTTCATATAATTCGATGGGTCGGTTCTGGAGAAATAAGGTTTTGAATTTCGAATTCCTTTAAATGGCTATAAATCCTAAACGGAGCGTCCTAGAGGGTCGAAAGTAGACTCATTTTATAGGTATTTATGGCCAAATTATTCACTGCAAATTTCATATAATTCGATGGGTCGGTTCTGGAGAAATCAGGTTTTGAATTTCGAATTCCTTTAAATGGCTATAAATCCTAAACGGAGCGTCGTAGAGGGTCGAAAGTAGACTCATTTTATAGGTATTTATGGCCAAATTATTCACTGCAAATTTCATGTATGGCCAAACTATTCACTGTAAAGTTCTTATATTTCGATGGGTCGGTTCTGGAGAAATCAGGTTTTGAATTTCGAATTCCTTTAAATGGCTATAAATCCTAAACGGAGCGTCCTAGAGGGTCAAAAGTAGGCTCATTTTATAGGTATTTATGGCCAAATTATTCACTGCAAATTTCATATAATTCGATGGGTCGGTTCTGGAGAAATCAGGTTTTGAATTTCGAATTCCTTTAAATGGCTATAAATCCTAAACGGAGCGTCCTAGAGGGTCGAAAGTAGGCTCATTTTATAGGTATTTATAGCCAAATTATTCACTGCAAAGTTCTTATATTTCGATGGGTCGGTTCTGGAGAAATCAGGTTTTGAATTTCGAATTCCTTTAAATGGGTCGGTTCTGGAGAAATCAGGTTTTGAATTTCGAATTCCTTTAAATGGCTATAAATCCTAAACGGAGCGTCCTAGAGGGTCGAAAGTAGGCTCATTTTATAGGTATTTATAGCCAAATTATTCACTGCAAAGTTCTTATATTTCGATGGGTCGGTTCTGGAGAAATCAGGTTTTGAATTTCGAATTCCTTTAAATGGCTATAAATCCTAAACGGAGCGTCCTAGAGGGTCGAAAGTAGGCTCATTTTATAGGTATTTATAGCCAAATTATTCACTGCAAAGTTCTTATATTTCGATGGGTCGGTTCTGGAGAAATCAGGTTTTGAATTTCGAATTCCTTTAAATGGCTATAAATCCTAAACGGAGCGTCCTAGAGGGTCGAAAATAGGCTCATTTTATAGGTATTTATGGCCAAATTATTCACTGCAAATTTCATGTATGGCCAAACTATTCACTGCAAAGTTCTTATATTTCGATGGGTCGGTTCTGGAGAAATCAGGTTTTTAATTTCGAATTCCTTTAAATGGCTATAAATCCTAAACGGAGCGTCCTAGAGGGTCGAAAGTAGACTCATTTTATAGGTATTTATGGCCAAATTATTCACTGCAAATTTCATATAATTCGATGGGTCGGTTCTGGAGAAATCAGGTTTTGAATTTCGAATTCCTTTAAATGGCTATAAATCCTAAACGGAGCGTCCTAGAGGGTCGAAAGTAGGCTCATTTTATAGGTATTTATAGCCAAATTATTCACTGCAAAGTTCTTATATTTCGATGGGTCGGTTCTGGAGAAATCAGGTTTTGAATTTCGAATTCCTTTAAATGGCTATAAATCCTAAACGGAGCGTCCTAGGGGGTCGAAAGTAGACTCATTTTATCGGTTTTTATGGCCAAATTATTCACTGCAAAGTTCTTATATATCGATGGGTCGGTTCTGGAGAAATCAGGTTTTGAATTTTGGATTCCTTTATATGGCTATAAATCCTAAACGGAGCGTCCTAGAGGGTGGAATGTAGGCTCATTTTAGAGGTATTTATGGCCAAATTATTCACTGCAATTCGAGTTCCTTTAAATGGCTATAAATCCTTCACGGAGCGTCCTAAAGGGTCATATATTTCGATGGGTCGGTTCTGGAGAAATCAGGTTTTAAATTTCGAATACCTTTAAATGGCTATAAATCCTAAACGGAGCATCCTAGAGGGTCAAAAGTAGGCTCATTTTATAGGTATTTATGGCCAAATTATTCACTGCACATTTATATATTTCGATGGGTCGGTTCTGGAAAAATCAGGTTTTGAATTTTTAATTCCTTTAAATGGCTATAAATCCTAAACGAAGCGTCCTAGAGGGTCGAATGTAGGCTCATTTTAGAGGTATTTATGGCCAAATTATTCACTTCAATTCGAATTCCTTTAAATGGCCATAAATCCTTCACGGAGCGTCCTAAAGGGTCATATATTTCGATGGGTCGGTTCTGGAGAAATCAGGTTTTGAATTTCGATTTCCTTTAAATGGCTATAAATCCTAAACGGAGCGTCCTAGGGGGTCGAAAGTAGACTCATTTTATCGGTTTTTATGGCCAAATTATTCACTGCACGTTTCATATATTTCGATGGGTCGGTTCTGGAGAAATCAGGGTTTGAATTTCGAATTCCTTTAAATGGCTATAAATCCTAAACGGAGCGTCCTAGAGGGTCGAAAGTACGCTCATTTTATATGTATTTATGGCCAAATTTTCACTGCAAAGTTCTTATATTTCGATGGGTCGGTTCTGGAGAAATCAGGTTTTGAATTTTGGATTCCTTTTATATGGCTATAAATCCTAAACGGAGCGTCCTAGAGGGTCGAAAGTAGACTCATTTTATAGGTATTTATGGCCAAATTATTTACTGGAGAAATCAGGTTTTGAATTTCGAATTCCTTTAAATGGCTATAAATCCTAAACGGAGCGTCCTAGAGGACGCTCGATGGGTCGGTTCTGGAGAAATCAGGTTTTGAACTTCGAATTCCTTTAAATGGCTAAAAATTCTAAACGGAGCGTCCTAAAGGGTCATATATTTCGATGGGTCGGTTCTGGAGAAATCAGGTTTTGAATTTCGTTTTAAATTTCGAATTCCTTTGAATGGCTATAAATTCTAAACGGAGCGTCCCAGAGGCTCATTTTATTTTGCTCATTTTAGGATTTGAATTTCGAATTCCTTTAAGTGTCTATAAATCCTAAACGGAGCGTTTTAGAGGGTCGAAAGTAGACTTATTTAATAGGTATTTATGGCCAAATTATTCACTGAACATTTCATATAATTCGATGGGTCGGTTCTGGAGAAATCAGGTTTTGAATTTCGAATTCCTTTAAATGGCTATAAATCCTAAACGGAGCGTCCTAGAGGGCCGAAAGTAGGCTCATTTTAGGTTTTGAATTTCGAATTCCTTTAAATGTCTATAAATCCTAAAGGGAGCGTCCCAGAGGGTCAAAAGTAGGTTCATTTTATAGGTATTTATGACCAAATTATTCACTGCACATTTCATATATTTCGATGGGTCGGTTCTGGAGAAATCAGGGTTTGAATTTTTAATTCCTTTAAATGGCTATAAATCCTAACCGGAGCGTCCTAGAGGGTCGAAAGTAGGCTCATTTTATTTTGCTCATTTTAGGTTTTGAATTTCGAATTCCTTTAAGTGTCTTTAAATCCTAAACGGAGCGTCCTAGAGGGTCGAAAGTAGACTCATTTAATAGGTATTTATGGCCAAATTATTCACTGCAAATTTCTTACATTTCGATGGGACGGTTCTGGAGAAATCAGGTTTTGAATTTCGAATTCCTTTAAATGGCTATAAATCCTAAACGGAGCATCCTAGATGGTCGAAAGTAGACTCATTTTATAGGTATTTATGGCCAAATTATTCACTGCAAATTTCATATAATTCGATGGGTCGGATTTCGAATTCCTTTAAATGGCTATAAATCCTAAACGGAGCGTCATAGATGCTACTAAACTACTAAACAAAAATGCGTAACATCAACACTGTTGACGCTTCAAAATACGAAATATGAGTTTCACAGAATTTGTCCTATGTGTGTCGCTGAAAAATAAGAGCTTCCAGTCCCACGATCCCATAATTCCGAAAATGTTTGCCACAAATTTGTCCAGTTCATTGGAATTGTTCACATATTTTTGTGAAAATGCAGATTTTAATAAAATATACTCTCATAATTGCCCAATAGCAATGATATATTTTCATTAAAATGTCAATAACAACAAAAATTCCGGAAAGTGCGGGATTTTACGACTTTAATATTGTAACCCTTATTTTTCAGAATTCAGACTGAAATGAATGCATTCTTTGATGAATGCATTCATTTTGAAGGCCATTTGATTGGGAATTGAAGCTTTTGAATTCGCATTCTTTTGACAAAAATGAATGCATTCATTTTGAATTTCCATTTTTCAATTTTTTAGATGAATGCATTCCCAAAAGAATGCATTCTTTAACAACTCTGTTACAGGGTGGCTCGTTCTAAAGTTGGTATGTATCCATAATATGTAGGATACCGTTCGTATACCGAATTCAGTTTTTATATTGACTTGATTGATTTTATTACACAATATATTAGAAATTTGTTTCTACGTATTGCAGAATACCTAGTTTTATGCATTTTATTATATTTTCATAACTCTTCACCTCATATTTGGGTTTTACAAACGGATGACAAAAATGAATCTATTTCACTTTTAGTATAAGGTAAAAAAATGTATTTCAAAATTGTAAAACTTCAATTTTTCACCCAAACCAATTCATATTAATTGATCTGCACATTGAATTAAAGAAAACTTATAATTGGTTCTGTGGATTTGTTATGTTAAAAAAATCGTCTGGTTTATAATTGAAAAAAAGTATCCAGATAGCAGTATTGCGGACAGGAGGCAATAAACTTGAATACGGATCAACGCACGAAAAAAATTTAAGAACTGACGAAAAAAAAATACCAAGAATATAGTACGACGAATACTACCATTGTTTGTGTCGACAGTGTTGCCATTGCCTGAATAAATATTCTCAACACTTGCATCCTGACAAACAAAAAAGGCATTTGAAAAAAAAATCAACAAAGAAAACCAAATCAAAATCAAACTGAAAACAATTCAAAAATCTGTTAAAACTTTGCGCTTTCAAAACAAGCTTAATGGTCGTTCATTCTGTTGGCCATATTCGTCCGTTCGCACGTTGTTCCAAACGAGAGATACGCGTTTTCGAGGCATTGAGGCGTTGAGGCGATCGAAAAGTTCGCTGAATTTGGCAACAACTTAATGGAAATCCATGAATGGATGCGCGAATGTAACCAATTGTCTCGTACTGGTAGCTATGAGTTGCAACCAACGAACCTGCTATGAAAATATAAACTAAACTCGTGAAATTCTGAAATTTGAAAATGTCATCAGTTCGTTATTGTATCCAGAAGATACACATGAAAAAAGTACGCGTTTTTTCGATGCCAACTTAATCTATATTTTTTCTTTGTTTACAGTTTTTAGGCACTTTAAACGAAATTCGCCGAAACTGCCAAACCGTGAAATGTTTTGTGAGTAAATAAATGTGGAATTCTACTGATTGCATTTTGTTTAATATATTGACACATATTAGAAACCAATTTTTGAAATACAAAAATGCATGTGTGACTGAGACTGAGACGGCGCGCAAAAAATGTATTACGAATAATATTTGCAATTACAATCGGGTTTTGTTAAATATATTTTTAACCATAATAATTTCCTCTAAACTCCTAACTTTTTTTTTTTACTTTTCATAAGTGTTTCTACAGCAATTTTAGTTAATCTATGTTTATACAGTCGTTTATACCTTCGTAGCGTCGATAGCTCGACTGGCTAGTGCGTTGGACTACGAGCCGAATGGGCCCCGGTTCGAGTCCCAGCGACTGTCAACATCTTTTTCATAGAAAACATTTTTCTATGCAACGCTACCTCTCAGCAGTCAATGGCATACCTACCAGAGTAAACATTGCCTATGAATAGCTCTGACCCGCTGTTCGGATTCGGCATTCAACTTTAGGTCCCACCACTTTGAGTACAAATATAACAGGCACAGCTCAAATGTTGATAAAACGGCTTAAATTCATTTTTTTTGGTCAAATATATATTGACTTCATGCTTAAATATATGAAAATAATGTTTTCCCTTGAACCGAATTTTTTTACCGAAGAAAAGTCGAAATTCGGTACACCTACCCATTTCTACATATAGGTATCAAATGAAAGGAAATTCTTCAGCGATTGCAAGGTTGTAGTAATTTTCAGGATTCATAAACTCTGGTGACCTATGCACTACCTTAAATGGTAACCGCACACATTATCACAAACATATGTGTAGTATATTTATAGTCGGCATCATCACACCAACTATCACAATTTCACTACTTCAACGTTTCCCATGTGACCTAAATTTCATTACTGGTTTTGGTTTAAATTAAGTTAAAAGACAGAATCAAATATTTCAGTGAACTTCGTTTAAACTTTCAATATTTTTAATATGAAATTTTCTCACAACACCCCAACTAGACAAATTATGTCTGAAGGATATCTTTAAGTTATCTTTTAAATGCTATCGATGTCCGAAATTTGTCCGAAATGTTACGGCAAAGATGTCTTTTTGTAATACAAATGATTTACCGAAGAATGCCTTTTTGATTTGTCTGTATGAAATCCTTATGGTATAGAAAAATGTGTCTTAAATTATTCTTCTTAGCAACCGCAAGGCGACCGGAGCGTGAATAAGAAGCCTATTCGTCGGTGTCAAAGTGATTGTGTGATTAACAATTGTTTCCCGATGCAGAATTGAGTTGGCGAGGTGTCCAGCTCTGCTCCACTCCAGGTTGCAGATTAATAAAAACGGTAGAGATATAATAATGATATTTTTAAATTAAATCGAAATAAAAACTTACATGCCAGCTCTTTACCAAAAAAAAAATGTAATTGTCAATGCTGTATACAAATCGCTGTAGAATCGCCATTTTTTTTATAGAAATCTGATAATTTTGAGTAGTTATAACAATTAAGAACATTAATGCAAACAATTTAAGGTAGACATTGTATTTTAGTTCTATTTGTTAAGGTAGATATGGGTAGTAAAACTTATATTTTAATTTTTAAGTTTTTTTTTTTAAAGTGTATTTTCAATGGAATAGAACTTGTTTGGATCATCTCTCAACTATTTCCAACTAATATTTCGATTTTAAGATATGTCCACAAATAGTATATATATGAAAAAAAAAAAATTATATTTAAATTTTTTTTTTTTTTACTTATCTCGATTAAACCTTATATGCTACTTGTGTTTGGAGAACCCACGAAAAATTGGTCAGCCATTTTTCCGTATGACATTTTAATACTTTAAAATCTTATTTAAGACGATTTGTCAAATATTTTTAAAATAAACGTCAATAAAGGGTTAAATTGGTTGTAATGGGTTTACGTAATCTATAAATAGTATATACCATTTGATTACAAGTCTTGGATAGTAAAAATGTAAATAATATATTGAGTTACACTCGTTTTTTTCATATGATTCCATATAATGTTTAACCTACTTTAACTAACTATAAAAAAGTTTTTACGCTCCAATTTTCAAAATGATGATACACGTGTATTTTTATTTTTGACTGCCTTTCAGAATCCATTGTCATAACTTTTCTTTAAAAATCTTAACTTCCGGCTGTAGGGTATCTACCACTGGTAGCGATAAACAAAAATTATATACTCAAGTCTATTCTGAAGGTAATATCAAAATTTCAAGTATCTAGTCCAAAAAATTTAAAAACTTGCGCTTAAACCAGGCGATGCGATCATTTTTGCTATGTTTTTCCCAATGTGCGTCTTAAAATTTTCTGTTTATTAAATTTTTGATAGAATCCGAAAACGATAACATTTGAGTTAACATAATATGGTTGCATTTCAGAGTACGGTATACTGGCATCGTTTCGCTGACTAAAAAACGATGCAAATGGGACTTGTTAGTTATTCGGATAGGGTTTGAGAATGCAAATAAGTTCACATTAGAAAGACAGCCTTTTAGGTAGCATTTCGTACAATGTTCTACTTGCGACTTTTCGATATTTTCTGTTGTCCAGAACAACAACTTTAACTTAAAATAGCTCTAAATCCTAAACGGAGCACTTTTTATGCCACTCTAAATCTGCGTATTTGGCATAAAAATCAAAAGAGTAGACGTATTAGGATTCCAGAAATCACATCTTTAATTTAAAGTGGCTGTAACTCCTAAACGGAGCGTCATAGAGGGGTCAAACTTTGCACTTTTTATGCCATACTAAATCTGCGTATGTAGTATATAAATCAAAAGAGTCGACTAGGTAATTGGACAAAATTGATATAATACCATTGAAATAACCTCCCAACCTATGATATATACTTTTTATTTCAACAATGCAAAAACTTCCAAATGAAAACTTTAATATTTTTACCATTTTCATAAATACAAGCAATAAATTTTGTAGCCGAATAAAAGACGACAACAGACGGAGGCAAAAAATGCAAAGCATATTCAATCAAATCGCACGTGACAGGAATATTTAACGTTCGAATTGACGACCACGTCTTTCCCATTTGGTGACACCGACAAAACATGAAAAAAAGTATCCAGCCAACATGGAAACACTTAACGTGTGCGTATTAATGCAGTGGCGCTGGGTGGGGATGGCCTGGGTTACTGAACGATGTTGCCTTTTATTGTTATTTTGAAAAAATCATTTAATTCAATTGATGACGACTGAAACGTAACGCAACAAGCTCATTTAACGTAACAAACGTAAGGCCAATGTAATTTTATTCATGTTCGCGCAAGTGGCGTAAATTGGTTGCCATTTGTATGGCCCACCCTGCGATTTCCAAGGCGTAGCGGTTTTCAGATGATGTGGCAACGCTATTGTCGACTGGTTTCTATGTAGTCGTGCGAAAACGGCGACAATGAGCGGCGCGTTTCGCGACTCATTTCATTTAAAAATCCCAATTTTAAGTGTGACGACAGATGTCACCAGCCAGCGAAGAGTGTTAATCAAATTGCGCGCAAATCAAAGTGCTAAAAAACAATAATAATGCGGCAGCAAGGGCTCAACGAAAAATTCATGGTTTTAAACAGTGATTTGAACCCAAAGTGGGGAATAGAAACATTTCCAAAAATAAGTAGCTGTCTGAAATTCGTGATAAAAAACTAAATTATATAAAATTTAATAAAATAAACAATTTTTAAGTAGCCCAGTCACCCATTTCGCCCGCTCTGATCCAGCACATCAGCGACTGCATCAAACCTCAGCACCTCGATTGCTTTGCGAATTCGTGTGAAAATGCAAAATTTGCTTTTAAATGTATTTGAATAAATGGCGGGCGCGGAAACGTTTGACAGCCCGCCTGAATGCTAAGCAGCCGCTCACACAGACACACGCACAGGTGTCTAAATGTATCGTAAATTGCTTTGAAATGTGCTGCAGGTGGCACTTTTTTGTTTGTTCAGCAATTATTTAGCGCATTCATGCGACGGTACATTTATAATCTATCCATCTTTCAGCCGTTTCTCTCGCCGTTTCTGTCTCTATCACTGTCTATGTTTTGTATGCTGCGTATCGTAATTTTAGGCGCGCTTTTGAGTGATGAGTTTTTGGGAAAAAAATTCAAATTACTTTATATAATTTCTTTTCTGTACCATATACACAGAAGAGGCCTGGTATTAAAAAAACGATATTTTCTAGTTAAATCTGCTCAAAATATTAAATCAACCTACAAAATTTAGCTTTTAACTATTTTGTTTAAAAATCATTCAGAATCATCTATCGATCCTTATGTCACTTCAGATACAAGCAGTATAGTTTTTTTTATACGCTACACCTATGAGGTACAGGGCATATTAAGTTTGTGCTTATATTTTAATGCCTCTTAGAAGGCAAGTTCGGTATATAATAGTATATATCGTCACTGTCTTGCCAAAGGGGCGAATGTGCATTTTTAAAAATATTGGGAAATCAAATATCAAACTTTGAAGTGCTTTAAAAATTAGTAAAAATTATTTTCTTTTTCATTTTTTTTTATTATTTTGGTTTATTTATCAATCATTGGTTATTTGCAGGAAAAAGAGTAATAGCAAAAAACGAAAAAAATTGAAAAATTGTAAATCTTGTCATGCCAAAAAGGCGAATCTTTTCGTTTTTTTGCTATAACTCTTTATTGGTGTAATATAAAAAAGTGATGTAAAGGCATTAATTATTTGTTTTCAAAGCACCTATTGATTGGCGTCCTTACTTTAAAATAATTTTCCAAACATTTTTCTTGCAAGTAATAAAAATTCAAAAAACTATTTTAAAATAATGATGCCAATCGATAGGTGCTTTCAAAACAAACAATTAATGCCTTTACATCACTATTTATCTTATACAAATAAAAAGCTACGGCAAAAAAAAGAAAAGATTCGCCTTTTTGGCATGACAAGATTTTCAATTTTTCGTGGCTAGAAGTATCAAAATCTCACACCATTTTGGCACAGTATACTTGAGGAAAAACCAATCAAAAATTTAAAATATCGCAAATATCAAAAATTACACATTCGCCTCTTTGGCATGATAGTGACGACATATTTTTAACCAGAATCACCACCCAAGTCAGTTTAGCCATATCCGTTCGTCTGTTCGTCTGAATACACAAAACCATTTCTCAAGGTTTTGCGTATTCAGACGGGTAGATGCATGTTTTACAGCATGTTAAAGCCAAAAAAGGATCTGATTTCGGAAATACGCAAAATTGGTCATTGGATAAGCCCACCTCCCATACAAGTCACTTTTATACAACCTTTTAGGAATTTATAACTGGAAAAGTATTTAAGATATAGTTATAAAAATTAAAACTTATTGTAAGAATTCCCCTAAAAACATGTTGCTAAAAATGGGTGTGATCGGATCACATTTTTTGACTTAATTTTTCGATTTTTCATGGACATATGACTACATAAACTGTTTACTTCGAGTTTAAATCAAAAGTATATGGGTCATTTCACGTCAGAAATATCAATCTTGGCACGATCTCTTCCGATTTTTATGAACAAAGTTATGCGAATCGAAACAGCAAAGTACTATATTAGATAGTTATTTATATCTCTGTAACTACCCTGCAGTGAAATCTAAACTAGTAGTATAAATATGTAGTATTTATATTAGTAACCATGTTTCTAGATCGGTAACTAGTTAAAATGGATGCAGAGAAAAACCAGTTCAAAACTTGTTTTGTAGAGGAACTTATCAAAATTGTCAAAACAAA
Source organism: Dryomyza anilis (assembly GCA_951804985.1). NCBI lineage: Eukaryota > Metazoa > Arthropoda > Insecta > Diptera > Dryomyzidae > Dryomyza > Dryomyza anilis. The sequence goes on along the minus strand of OX638132.1, from coordinate 26,859,742 downwards.
ATAAATTTTGAAATACAAATTATATTTCATTTATTAATTTTGTATGAAACATCTTTCTTTTTAATTTTGTGGTTCCATTAGTTGATTTGTTTTATTTGCTTCCGCCTTGGACTCATACAATTTAACACATATCCTAATTGAAAGGTCGTTACAACCGTGCATTGATAAAAATCCGCGACAGTCGCACTTCTTACGCTGTCCACCATCAAGTCTCATTTCAAGACATTTCTTGACTGGATCAATTTTTATCCATTCGTCCCACATAATCTAGACAGCAAAGCCGATAGATCTCGATTCGCTTGACTAAGTCAATTGTCGTCGAATAGCTTACACCTATAGTGTTCCAATTGTAACCAGTTCAAAGAAGGATTAAAGGATTTAGTTTATAGACTGACTGTAAAAAAATAGTATATAGACTGGTTAAAAGAAACTAGTTAAAAAACTACTTAAATGTAATGCAAGAGGGGACAATTGACACATCGTAGGACATGAGCATTGAAAAAATGACGGTTCATTGTATGAAAATTGGGTCGAATTCGGGCTATTTGAGTGTCTACGGAGAACTAGACCAATACTCAAATAGCCTATCTGAATTCGGTCTATTTGAGTGTCTACGGAGAACTAGACCAATACTAGTATTCAACTAGTCCTTTACACTGCAGGGTAATTAATATATTTCAGTGAAACTAATGGTTTATATAAGCTTTATGATCACGCATTCAAATATAAATAACAATTTGAAGAAATAAAATACATTTAACTAAGCAAAGTTAAACATATTTTTCAAATCACTGTTATGTATACGCCCCACTATGTATTTTAAAAATCAAAAACAATTTCGTTTTAAACGCTGAAGTTCTTCCCCGTCGTTTAAAAAAATAATTTCGATTGAGACTCCCATAGTTTCTGAACTATCAAGTTTTAAAGATCAATTGCCGATTTTTATACACTACACATATGAGGTACAGGGTATATTAAGTTTGTGCCGATATTGTAACGCCCCTTAGGAGGCGTTGCCGGTATGGAAAAGTATATATATTCTTGATCAGCATCACTAGTCGAGTCCGTTTAGCTATGTCCGTCTGTCTGTCTGTCTGTCTTACTGCCCGTATACGAGGAAACTTGTGAAATACTTGTCAGAATGCGATGAAATTTTGTCAGAATATCGGTCAACGGACACGCCCACCTCCCATACAATTCATTTTTATATAACTCTTTAGGACTAATACCTCGAAAACTATTCAAGATATACTTATAAAATTTAAAATGCATTGTTAGAATTCATCTAAAAATATGTGGTCCCAAAATGGGCGTGATCCGCCCACATTTTTTTTTGCATTATTTCCCGGTTTTTTATAGTGGAAATTTTAGCCGTTAATTATTAAAATCAAATCTATAAAGTCTTACAAAATTTTAAATATAGGCGTGGTCCACCCACTTTTATTTTTCTAAATTTGTTTTATTAGTTTTTAATACTTTTATATAATTTCTTAAATTATGGAGATATAAGACGTAAATTTCTGAGGGTGGGGCGGTTCAGCATAATTAATAACTTTAAAATTAAGGTATACAATTAAATATCCCACATTAATATCTCCACCAAAGGTGTAGGGTATTCCATAGTCGGACCCGACCGACAATAAAAGTTCGTCCAATGTGACCGAACTTACCCATGTCACCTAACTTTCCCAACTCGTTCTCCATATGAAATTGGTTCTCTGCTACAAAATATGAAATTAAAGCAATGAAGCAAAAGCAATTTTGTATGGAGAAAAATCGGCAATTGATCTTTAAAACTAGATAGTTCAGAAACTATGGGAGACTCCATAAAAATAATTTTTTTAACGTTTGGGAAAACTCCAGGTTTTTCAAACAAAAAATTTCATCAAAATCGGAAGAGATTGTGGCAAGATTGATATTTCTGACCCATAGATATTTTTGATTTTCAAATTATATTTAAATTCGATAATAAGTAATGCTAAATAATTAATATTTAAATAGTTTAATGTATTTTATTAAATTTTACTCATACGTCACAGTGTACTATTGGAGTGTCACTGATTTTTTAACACCCATGTCTCACCCCCTAGGAGTGTTTATTAAAGGTGCATTTGTACTAGGAGTCGAAATTTAGAATATTTCAAAACAAATATTTTTTTTTGGTTTATATGTGCCTATTGCTGTATAAAACAATCAATAACTTGGAAAATTATCGAAATATGGAAAATCCTATTACATATACTTTTTTTCGCAAACAGTTCTACATGATTGCATACTCGAAGTATTGTTTTGAAATATTCTAAATTTCGACTCCTAGTACAAATGCACCTCCTAGTACAATTTACAATGTACTTGGGACACGTGTTCCCGTTGTTCAACTTCAAATACTTTGTGCATATCTTATTGTTTATCCCTAATTAACAATCCTAGGGGTGAGAAAACTAAAAATCGAAAAAAGTGTCAGATAAGTAACACCGTAGTGTACTATGTATGATGATATAAGCCTCTTGATTATTTAAAATTTTTAAATTTTAAATATGAATGATACTATAAAATATTGAATACTATTAAACTATAGCTGTAACATTAAATCAATTGGCATCCAACTATAGTACATTTTTTCTGTGTGAATTTGATAAATGTTGTGCTGTGAAAAAAATGCAAACATTCAGATATAAATTAATTCTGCGAAATCATAAATTGTCTTTAGGAATTCGCAATGATAAGAAATGCTCATTTGATGCACTGATAACAAGTGATAGACAGCATGTAATTTATTTGTTCACATGACAAAATAGTGACAGCTCACTTTTGTCTGTGCTCAGTCAAAGACTCAAATCAATGTCACGCTGTCACTGCACATCACTGCTGTGCTGCCTCTCTTACACCGCGCTCAATTCCATCAGCCATCTAGCCATCAACATTAAATTCATATTTGGTTTGTTATTTAATTTTATAAAGTAACTTGGTTCGGTGTGACCAACACTTGTGTACAATAAACGCCAGCAAAACCATAAATTTATTTATTTATTAATTTGCCGTAGGCCATTTAAAGGACGAAAGGTCTGTGTTGTCGGCTCTTGTGAACTTCGACTGAATTCATAATGGCTGCTTTAAAGTGATGTTAAATATTTAATTTGCAGCCGAATGAATTATAAGGCAACTGCATAATTGTGTGCGTGAAGTTTTTAAGTGGTGCACAAGGACAGAAGGACCTTGAATGTATGGCATTTAATAAATTTGGTTGAGGCTTTGCTCGAAATTGCCTGAAATCTTTTTCATTTTATGTGCGCTTTATTATAAAGAAAATCAACGGTTTATGGCTGCAATTGCCAGGTTGCGCCGGATGCCGGATGTCGCGGGAATGCGGTTAAAAAACGCCAGAAGCTGCCGTTTTCAATATGGCAGCGGCTCAAGACAAGGTGCTCCTAGCAGACAGCCACACGTACGCCAAACCTGTGTCACTCTCACATACTCGCAGTTGAAATGATGTGGCGTGCGGCAAGCCACAACGCATAAGGATGCCGTTCGGTGTACCGCAGCACGCACATGAACACGAACACTTGCACGAGCAGCCGAACACCCGCCAGCCATCACCCACATTTGCCACGCTCGTTCATTGTCTGTGTGCGAAATTGATTTTGACATGCAAAGTTGTACAAACTACATACAGAACACATGTGCGGTACAGAACGAACGCCCTTTGTGAGGACACTTTGCGTGCGTAACAGACGGCTGCCATTGCTGCGCATTACATACGATATGCTTTTTAAAATGCTCGCATATTTGCCAAGAGATTTTGTAATTTTAATAAATTCGAAAATACGAATATTACTCTGCGATGCTGCACATATGACGCACGCTGATGTGGCGACAGTGACGACGAAGGCGACAGTGACGACGACGTTGATATCCTTGAAGCGGCGGCAGCAGCATTGAAGTGTTTCTGCTGATTTTGTCAGATTTTTTTATTGGTTGTTTTGCAAATTTTTTTTTCTAAAGAAATGGGGCAAAACGAAAGAGGAGGCAATAGCCGTAAGAACTCTCGTCCAACATCAAAAGCAATTAAATTAAATTGCGAAACGTTGTGCTTGGACTGCATAATTTGTTCGATGACCTCTTTTTGGTACAGAGTGTCGATGGTTCAGTCATCCAGACCAACAAGTGCAATAGTGGAGCAAAGCGTCGGAATTGATGTTTCAAAATATCGGTTATATTTGCGGTAATCATTTAAATATTTGACTAAAAGCGTCCAATATAACAATAGTGAATTTATCAATTATGTGGGAACAATATTCAGCGGGCATAATAAATAGTATTAAAATATAAGAGACTATTTATTTATCCCATAATAGTAGTGTGGTATTTCATAATCGGGACTGACCAATATCAAGTCTTACCCATATGATTTAGCTGTCCTTACTCGGTTTATTATTCTTTATTAATTTAGTGAATCTTCTCTATTATAGAGACTAACAAGAACTATACATTAAAAATTGATAATTCTACTTTAGTAAGTAAGGATCCTATCCCAAGTAACAACGGCTCAACAATTGCCACAAATTCTTGTGACAAATGTGTAGCTTTTAAGTTAACTCTAACACCAGTGTTGCAAACTAGTAATTTTTAGTTGCAAAGCGGTGGCTAAGAACATGTATGGAACATACGCAATAATATGTCACAATGCTGTGATATATAAGTCATACATTTCGATAATGGAATATATACGATAATGGGCGGAGCTAACTTTGTTGTTATGACGTGGCAATTAAAAAATGTATTATGTTCCATATATGTTGCATGTATAAAATGAAGAACCTAATAGGAACATGTTTATTAAATATATAGCTAATTAACTTTAAAATGATATAAATGTATATTATTATACACATTATTAATGGATCAAAATTTGTAGCAACTAAGCTTCGTCCCGGGGCTTTTTGACTGGCAATTAGGTGGCAAATAAGTATTTTTCGCATGATTTAGAACAAACACTTTAATGGCAATTGTGTGGCTACCACTTAAGTTGCCACAGAGTGGTTACTTGGGATATAGTTAAAGGATTAAAAGTTTAGTTTAATTTAGCTTCAGCTTTATCGAATCATGATGCAAAAAGAGACAGCAAAAGCACAGACGGATGAGGACTACTTTCTCTACTCTGAACGACCAAGATGATTCTAGGTCTAAGCTCAAGACTACACGATACTGTTCGCTGTGCTGACTAAATTAAAAAAAATACAGTGTTAATTTCAACTTAATTTTTATTCATTTGTTTATTAGTGTATTTATTGTGTTGAACCAATAAAATGTATTTTGGAAAAACTTACTTTGGCATTGATGACAGCAGGCGCCTGGTGTTTTCTTTCTATTTTCCTGTTAAGAAATGAAAATTTTATCTGCTCAATGTTTTAACCCTCCCTTTTTTATGAAGTTTAAATAAATGAATTATTAATATTTTTTTTTTTGATATTTGAAATTTAAATCAAAATAATTTTTGAATGAGAGTTAAATAAAAGAAAAAAAATTTTTGAATGGTAAATTAAGATTAAGTAAAGTGGAAAAATTGAGTTCAATTGTATTTAAATTCTATGAAAAGAAATGTATGGTGCTGATAAAGGAACACATTAACGTTTTTGATGTTGAGGTAAAAAAAAAAAATAAATGAAAATCTAGTGGATGCGAAGATATCGAAATGCCGATGATATGTCGACGTTGATGCAGCGATGGCGTTGCGTCCTTTGCAGAATATGTGCTGCATCGACGTTGATGCAGCGATAATAATGCGTCGATTACGAAGTTACTTTGAAAGCGATGCTGCGTCGACGATGTTACGCTGCGACATTGGAGATGATTGAAAGTGATAAGTCTTTTGCGATTGGTCGTCAGCAGATTAAGCGATATGTCGATGATAAAGCGTCGGTGATAAATCGATGACGGCTAGGCAAATGTTTGACGGTAATGCACCGACGTACATGCGTCGATGAAATGCAATGTCGGTGATGCGTTTACTTCGATGCGCCGTCTGCAGAATGTTAGATTTGTTGATGATAATGAACGTCGACGATGCATGATGAATGATGCAGTTGATTTGGAAAAAGTGAAATATGGTAACCTTGAATTTTTCACAATGTTATGCACATTTTAAAAATTTATAAAAATTTGAATTTACCTTTAATCACTTTTTTCAAATTTTTAATTACTTAATGTAATTTATAGAAAAAAATTTAATTATTTTTTTTTCCAGAATTTAAAAACTCTTCAACGCAACTTAGGCTAAATTTAAGCTTAAAAAAGCTATTTTTTATTTTTTCTATGTATTACACCGTCCGACAAAAAGTGAAAATTTTCGTTACACATGAACTAAATGATATATGTCTGGAACTAAGGACCAAAATGAGTTAAATTGCATTTACAGTTTTTAATTTCGTGATCCCCATTTCTTTTAAAAGGACTTCAAACTTTCAAAGGATAATAATTGTCGAAAAATGTATTTAAATGCCCTATGTTGACGTAATTGGTGTCCAATGATAGGCAATTTTATGAGAATTTTTTATCTTTCGTGGTGTGAATATTGTACTTTTAAAACTTTATCCTTTTAAATTCCCTATGAATATTTCTGAAAAAATATAGTTAATTTCATCCCTATAGCTTTATTAGTTAAGGAATAAAAAAAAATAAGAATTTTTCTCCAGCAACAATTTAATACATCGCCCATCCGAAAAAATTAGTTCGTTACACATCCAAAAATCAAAAAGATTCGAATAAAAGGACTATTCGAATTTGTTTGTGATCTTTTACGAGATTTCCATAGGCAAAACAATACAGATCCTTTGAAAGTTTGAACTCCTTTAAAAAGAAAACGGGAACACGAAATAAATAGAGTAACTAAGAAAATGAAACAAAATAACTCAAATACAAAAAAAAACACAAGCAAAAACATTAAACAAAAACATTAGCAAAGTACAAACATAAAAGCTAAAACACAAAAACAACAACAAAATCAAAAAGATAATAACAAAAGCAAAAACACAGGAACAAAATCAAATCCACAAAAAGAAAACCGAAACATACAAAAAAAAAAATACGAAAACAAAATCAAAAACACAAAAAAAAAAACGAAAGTAAAAACAGAAACGCAAACACACAAGTACAAAAGCAAAAGCACAAAAACATGAAGAAAAAAAAAACAAATGCAAAATCATAAAACCAGAAAAACTAAAAAAGCACCAGATCAAAATCAAAAACAAAAATGTAAAAACATAAACGCAAACACACAAGAACAAAAGCAAAAAAAAACATAAGCAAAAAAAAAAAACACAAACAAGAACATAACAAACACACAAAAACAAAAGTGAAAACACAAAAATAAAAGAATTAAAAAAAATGTATAAAATAAAAAAAAAACAGAAAATCAAGAAAACTCAAAAACAAAAACACAAAAATGACAAAAAAACATAAAAAACAAATGTAAAAAATAAAATAAAAACAAAAGATAAAAGAAAAACAGTAAATCTCTAAAAAAAACAAAAAAAAAAAACAAAAGCAAAAACAGAAACAAACAAATAAAAAAAAATCAATACCAAAAGAATAGAAAAAACACAAAAAAACGGTAAAAACACAAAAGGCTAAAACATAAATAAAAATAAAAGCAAAATCGAAACAAACAAAAACAAAATGAACAGCCATCTTAAAAAATGGGTTAAAATCAAAAAAAAAATAAAAACCCCGTTGGGCAGCCTGGGTACGAAATACTACTACAGGGTGTCCAGATATGACCGATAGGATAAAAAATTTAAATACGCTAACTTTATTTTGAAGCTACATTCATGCCAGTGGCCGCATCGGTTTCCTTGGAGGAGATCAAGCGGTCGGATCAATTTTAGATAAATCGGTCCAATATGAACGACGTTATTCCGGCAATAGCGTATCGAATGTTGCCATCGAACTCGGTCAGGTTGGCTTGCTAGCGTAGACTAAGGTCTTGAAATAGGACCAGAGAAAATAAGCGAGCTGTGTCACTATTGATAAACGCTCGTCGTGAGATGACACAGACGTCCAATTTGTTGCGTTGTTTGTAGTGCATGTAGCGCCACAACTAGGATATATCGACGTTGTCAAGCTCTGGCTACAGGAACTCGGGTCTATACCGAGGACGATCAGTGACTTCTTCCTCATTTCAAAAGAAATATGGTCTGATGAAGCCGCTGTGCCAAAACCTCACCAAACGATGCTCGATGAAATGTCAAATCTTACAAAATATTTTGACAGTTTAATGTCTTTGGTACTTTGACAGCTGCTGAAAAATAGCAATTGGAAAAATAATCATTGCTCACAATATTAATCTATAAAATTAATATTAATAAAATAATAAAAAAAAAATTCAGATTACTTTTAAAATTTTGTATTTAAATTTCACAAATTGTTTATTGAGTTCTCAGATTTGTGCCACTTTGTAATGAGTTTGCTGATCCCACTCTGATGTTCCAAATTAAGTACACATTCTGCCAAAGATATGCGACAAAGAGCCAGAAATTCAAATTAGAATGAAGACGACGGCAACGATGATGATGTAGAGGAATAATTAATTTGAGTCTGCGAAACAACAGACACCATTAAGATAAGGCGCTTCTATATAAAAGAAAACAAAATTTATATTTTATTATGTAAATTTAAAATTTGCAAAAAGAAGCACGACGACATTTTAAATGTGATACTAGACATTTTCGCATTTAACTTTCATGTATTAACGAAATTCTTTTGAAAGGAAAATTAAAAAAAAAAAATACTGTGTGGCAGTAGGACGAACGACCACAGAAGTTGTAACATCATTGAATTTGGTTACAAAATCAATGCGTCCGCCCACGTAGTTACATACAGCCCCCGCAGTTACGCCTGCACCGCCCATTAATCCTTTGCACATACTTTCGCGCTGTCCTCGTCCTTCGTGATGTGCTGTGCTGTGGCGCATAGCCTCGAATCACTTCGACATGTTCCGGTTTATTTATGGAAGGTGCTCAATTCGAATGTGCAGATATTTACGCTAATGTGTCGATTGTGTATTTTTCTGGCACCCTACTCAACTTCATACCACATATATATTTTTTTATTTTCGTTTATTTCTTTTTTTTTTTGCCTGTGCTCTCGATTGTTGCTATTTGATGTCTTCGAAAGATTGTTGATTGTGGCCGTGAAATCCACTCCAAGCCAATGACACGCAGACATCTTTAAAATGGCAGACTTCCGGAGAATTTAATGCGACACATCTTCGATATTTATTGAGTTTACTGCTGTTGTTGTTGATGAGGTTTTTGGCTGTTGCTATGGATTTGTCGCGCGTGAACTTGGATTATTTGATGTCGTAAAGATATCGGCACCGACGAAGCACACAAAACTTGATAAATTTCTAGGTTTATAGGTGAACTTCATCTAAAAGATGTCAATCCGCAGATTTGTATTGAACCTTTTAAATGTGTATTATGCTAAACATAGAATAACATATATTTTCCGAATTCTAATGGGGGAGGTGAAAGGTTTTTGTATAGGCCATGTTTGCACTCAGAAAGGTAACGCGGTATAGAAAAACATTATCTATTTTATTAGAAGTTTAAGGTTATAGAATTCGCCACTGGAACCTTTCAACTCAAAGTACAGAGTATTTTTCAATGAGACACGGACGCTACCACAATTACGAATTACGCATTACGATGATATTATCGGTGATTAATAGTTTTGAACATTATGACCATACCCCACACTTAGAGGCACAGGGTATATTACCGTTTACCTTCTACCCCAGTCCGTTTAGCCATGTCTGTCTGTCTTGTCGAATATATAGGAACCAATAACAAGAAAGGAATTCAAGATATTGTTATAAATTAAGTGGAACACGTTTTGACTTTTCTGCAAAAAAGTACATTTGAATAATTTTTTAAATTTTTTAAAGATTCTCTTCTATAGACTGGTTCATGATCGTACTATTTGCATTAACAAAGACGTTTTAATTGATTTTTGAACGATTTTTCAAAGCAGCTCCATTATAAGACTTGTTAAAAAATTATGGGGTACAGTGGGAAACTTCAAAATAGCTATTTTAATTTTTCTTTCATGTATGTTTTTTTTTTGACAACAAAGTAATATATATTATGGATAAAAAAACATTTTTTGGGGTAAAGGGGGAAACTTTAAATTTCTATTTTAGTATTTTTTTATGTTTTGTTTTGTTTTCACAAATATATTAACTATGATAAAAATATAAAAGGTAATAAAAAATGGTAATGCAAAAAAAAATATGGGAAAAAAGTTTAAATTTATAAACATCACGGTAGTTATGTTTGGAAAAATACGAAAAAAAATTACTCACACAGGTGTAGTTGGTGGTCGTAAGGTTTGCACATTTCAAGTATATACGCCGTGCAGATATTGCAGTTCGCTGATTGTTGAAATTTAATTTCTTCGGCATTTTATTCTGGAAAATTGTACAAACTTATTTTTCTGCTGATGAAGTTGATAATTCTTTATGTTTCTGGTAAAGATTCGCTTTTCGGCTTTCTGTTGCAATTCAGAACTTATCTCATATCATCTATAATCATAACGTTGCTTTTCATTGGTTTTTGGCAATTATTATAGTTTATTTTTGATTAAACCAATTAAATTAATCATCTTACACTATATTTTCATCAAAATTAAACAAACATTGCTGCATTACGTTTTCCACTTTACCCAAGAAACTGTATCCCTTTTTACCCCTATATCGCAATTTGAACATAACTAGCGCAATTTAAACAGTGGGATATTCCATTTTAAATCAAAGAGAAAAATAAGAAAATTAAACACTATCCTTTTTTAAATTGATAAAATTTTATATGAGTGCTCTCTCATATTCAACTAAGAAATTAGCAAAATTTTAAACTTTTACCTTCTATGGTTCTCGAAATATGGTGGCTTAAAAAGTGAAAGAAATAGGTAAAAACTCACGAAGAAGGAGTAACTTAATAGTATTTATCTGGAAAAATATTTTACGCACAAGGTCAATTGAGGTATCATTTGAAAGGTATAAAGATGGTGTTTAATAAAATTTTAAAAAAATATATTTTGATGCTGGTTTTCTTCTTAAAATTTTTAGTTAAAATCCGTTCGTTGATTTAAAATGAAATATCGCCAATATTGTTATTTGAAAATTCCGTTTGTATTTCCAATGCTATCATTTTAAACATACCGTATTAATTAAAAACGATACTTTTTACAACACTTACACTTTTTACAACACTTACACTGTAAAAAATGTCAACAAGTACAAAAACATGAGTACATTAAGTACAAAAACATGACCAAAATGGATTTATATATTCAATATTTAAATACATATTATAAGATTTATTAGGTAAAATTTCTATATATTTGAATATAAATCCATAGTTTTGATAAAAATTGACTCACATGTATCAATTCCGACAAATTTCCATTGAAATTTTGACATTTCAAACACATTTGAAGTAGAATCGATAAAATAAACAATCTTACTGCAGGAAACTATATCTGGAAATCACTACAAGTGACAATAGATTGTGATTTGTGGCAAATTTGGTTGATTGTAAAGCAAAAACAAGGTCACAGTGACCTGCTTTATTGGAAGGTACATTCTCATTATAAAAAATAGTTTTGAAGGATTAATGGCGTTCATATGTTTTTTTTTTGTAATTATCTCAAACACATAATGGTTCAGTATAAGACATTTGTTTTTATACGAAAAATATGATTCAATCCGATCTACATTGTATCTTTTTTGAGAAACACCGTATCTTCTAGTGTTGCATTTTAACAAAAATTGCTATTTATACCCTTCACCTATGAGGTACAGGGTATATTAACTTTGTGCATATATTGAAACGCCCCTTGGGAGGCGTGTCCGGTATGGAAAAGTATATATATTCTTGATCAGCATCACTACCCGAGTCCGTTTAGCCATGTCCGTCTGTCTGTCCGTCTTGCTGTCTTGCTGTCCGAATACAGAATAACTTGAGAAATACTGATCAGAATGCGATGAAATTTCGTCTCAATATATTTTAGCCAAAAGTAGGAACTGGGTTTGAAAATAAGCAAAATCGGTCAACGGACACGCCCACAAGTCATTTTTATATAACTCTTTCGGAACTAATAACTCGAAAAGTATTTAAGGTATAGTTATAAAATTTAAAACGTATTATTAGAATTCACCTAAAAATATGTGGTCCAAAAATGGGCGTGATACCTTTTTTTTTCATTATTTCCCGGGTTTTCATAGTGGAAATTTGATCCGTAAATTATTAAAATCAAATCTATGAAATATTAGCCTTTCAAAATTTTAAATATAGGCGAGGTCAGCCCAATTATATTTTTCAATTTTTTTTTTTTAGTTTTTTATACTTTTATATAAATTTTTTAATTTATGAGGATATAAGACGTACATTTCTTATATGTGAATAATATTCTGAGGGTGGGCAGGTTCAGCATAATTAAAAACTTTTAAATTAAGGTATGCAATTAAATATCCCACATTAATATCCCCACCAAAGATGTAGGGTATTCCATAGTCGGGCCCGACCGACTATAAAAATCCGCCCCATGTGACCGAACTTACCCATGTGACCTAACTTTCCCAACTCGTTTTACATGCATTTTGAATGCAACCCTAGGCGATACAATAAAACCAACAGAAGATAAAATTAGCGTATTCACAGTTTCATGGTATTGGTACGACATCGTACGAATACGATAGTTGATTCTTATAAATTTAGTATTTTTTGAAATTATCATAAATATTCATCGATTTCAAAGAAAAACAAATAAATTAACATTTAATGTGCACTATTTGTCTTCAATTTCACAATTTTTCTTCATTTCACAAAATACGACACCAAAAATCATACCTCAGGGCTACTCTCAAATACAACACTTGTGGTATTTCACATTTATAAGGGATGCAATAACAAATTGACGTATCTGTGTTATTGTATCGTATATATACTACATGGTACGAATACCATACTAAAATACGATGTACTGTGAATACGCTAAATGTAAATCGGGCGTTAGAAAAACAATTTTAATTGAAAAAAAAAAAATTCTTCTCAGTATAATTTATTTTTTTCAAATCAAAATTTCTTGAAATCAAAATTTATATTCATATTTTAAGTTTTTGATACATATTTTTCTTGCTTTTCATCCATATAATTTTTAGCCCTGGTTATCACACATAATATTTTTTTTTAATTTTATTTTTATGCCAATTTGTAGAAAATTAGATATATTTTTATGATAATTAATTTAAGACAAAATTTCTTATATGGGAATAACATTCTGAGGCTGTTCAGGATAATCGCACATTAATATTCCAATCAAGGTTTAGGCCTGGTCATAGATAGGCCCAACCGACTTTAAGAACCACCCATGTAACTTTACTTAACTTTTACCACACGTTTTTTATACCCTACACCTATGAGGTACAGGGTATATTAACTTTGTGCATATATTGTAACGCCCCTTAGGAGGCGTTTCCGGTATGGAAAAGTATATATATTCTTGATCAGCATCACTACCCGAGTCCGTTTAGCCATGTCCGTCTGTCTGTCTGTCTGTCTGTCCGTCTTGCTGTCTTGCTGTCTTGCTGTCTTGCTGTCTTGCTGTCCGAATACAGAATAACTTGAGAAATACTGATCAGAATGCGATGAAATTGCGTCTCAATATATTTTAGCAAAAGTAGGAACTGAGTTTGAAAATGAGCCAAATCGGTCAACGGACACGCCCACCTCCCATACAAGTCACTTTTATATAACTCTTTCGGAACTAATAACTCGAAAAGTATTCAACGTATAGTTATAAAATTTAAAACGTATTGTTAGAATTCACCTTAAAATATGTGGTCCAAAAATGGGCGTGATCCGCCCACTTTTTTTTTTCATTATTTCCCGGGTTTTCATAGTGGAAATTTGATCCGTAAATTATTAAAATCAATCTATGAAATATTAGCCTTTCAAAATTTTAAATGGGCGTGGTCCGCCCAATTACATTTTTCAAATTTTTTTTTTTAGTTTTATACTTTTTTATAATTTTTTTAATTTATGGGGATATAAGACGTAAATTTCTGATTTTTGAATAATATTCTGAGGGTGGGGAGGTTCAGCATAATTAAAAACTTTAAAATTAAGGTATGCAAATACATATCCCACATTAATATCCCCACCAAAGGTGTAGGGTATTCCATAGTCGGGCCCGACCGACTATAAAAATCCGCCCCATGTGACCGAACTTATCCATGTGACCTAACTTTCCCAACTCGTTTGATTGAATTTTATCCACATATTTCTGTGTTGCTTAATAAGTAGACATAAGTTTCTAAAACAGGAGTCAGTTTAAGACCCGAATTCCTTAAACACTTTAAATACTCATTTTTTTTGATGATTACAATATCCAAAGTTATATAAAAAGGTCACAATAACTAATACAAACAATGGAGAATGAAAAAAAAACAACATATGGAAGTAAATTGTACCCAACAATGCATAGTGACCTTCTTAAATAAATAAATAAAAAAATCTGAACCAAAGAAAGAAAAATTGTGATATAAAAACTATAAAACAAATATACTTCAGAAATGGTCGAACGTGAGTAGGCCAACCGAAAGTCAATTGCGACGGCCATTGTATAGTTTTACTTTTCCGACAACAATAGGAAACACCTGTTCGATATTTTTTAATTTAGAACATTGTTCGGAAGAACCGTACACAATGCGGAAAAAATGGAAAGCGGAAGTAAAACTTTGATTTACAAATAAGAACAAAAAATTATATCAATAAATTTCCGAGCATAAAGTAGGAAAATAAACGAAAGAAGAACACAGCAAAAAAACAAACAAAGTTTTATACAATATTTTAAAGCAAACAATTTTCTTTATGTTCGGCAGCTCTTCAAAAATGAAGAGATGAAAGCAATGCCAGTTCATGGCGTTAGCTATTCAGAAGAGTTGAGCTACAGAATGTCAAGTGTTCAGACAAACTCATTTATATTGTACAGGTGTTTGCTGACATCAACAATAAAATCGCTGAATAGTATATCTCACTGGACCGCAATATGCCCTAAAGCTAATTCGGGAGGGGTCTATGTGTCATTCAAACTGAAATCAAAAACTGAATCAAAAATAAAATATGTATTTTAAATTTTCTTGTTAGTATAACGTATTTTGACAATTTTTAGAGGCTCTTTTTTATAATGCACGATAAATATATAAGAAATATGTAAATTAGAAATTTATAAATGCAATAAAAATTCTAAATAGAGGTCGTTGTAGAGATTAAACTCTACTACTAATCTTAAACATTTGAAATTTTTGATTTTCGAAAATATTTGTATTTTTAAAAATTCAATATTGATAACATTTGATATTTATTTTTTGTTTTTTTCCATTTTTTTTACAATTTGTTTAGTTTATAAAATATTTTTTATAAAATTTATTCATTAGAGGTAAAAATGGTTTTGACACATTTTCTGTAATCTTAGTCTGATATTCCAATAGACTTGAATATTCTAATCAAGGCCTTATTTTTATCAAAGATTGAAACCTAAGCGAACAACGGTTTCGATTTTTCTTTCTCGTTTCGGTTTCAGTTTGAAGTTTTTATAAGGAAACGGTTTATGTGTACCGATTCCAAGTAACGGTTTCGGTTTTAATTTAGATTTTGATTTAGTTTTTTTGTATTAAAGTTACTTTGTTCATATTGTTAAATTACTTGAATAAAAACAAATACATATTACTAACACAAGAACCATAACATAAAAATTACAATATGAATTTATATATTGTAAGGCTACATATATTCCCTACCCGCTAAACATCGCATGACAACAAACAGACGTATGACACACTACAGGTGTGTATTCGAGTACAGCTTTCCAGCTGGCAACAAAAACTTTTTGCACCACAACCCTTACGAATTTTTCTATCTCGATTCGATTTCAGTTTTAAGTTTTTATAACGTAACGGTTCCAAGTAACGATTTCGGTTTTCATTTAGATTTTGATTTCGATTTTTGTTTTAAAGTTACTTTTTGTTCATATTGTTAAATGAAGCGAACAAAAGCAAATATATTTTACTAATACAAGAATCACTAACATACAAATTTCGTATTATTGTTATATATTTAAAGGTACATATATCAGCTACCGCATGACAACAAACAGACGCATGACACACTAAATGTGTGTATTCGAGTACAGCCTTCCAGCTGGCAACAAAAATCTCTTGCACAACAGCGCTTACGAATTTTGTGTGTTGTACAAAAAATTTCCCGCGAAAAAATCAAATTTTTTGTTGTTACAATTTTAAAAGAAGCAGAAGATAAAAAAACTAACGTAGCAACAGAAACATTACATCTTTTTCGATTTTTCTTTGGAGTTGTGTGTATTTTTGTAGTTGTATACGATTTACCGCTAAACAAGTGATGCAAGAAAACAATAAAAAATCACAAGCATAGTCGGACGACGAACAACACTAGCGTAGTGTCTGTTTTTTGCTTGGAGTTGACTGTGTTTAATTTCGCATTACCGCTACACAAATAAACGTATAATAAAAAATTACAGATAAATTTCTGAGAAATACTATGTCTCAAAAAACATATATTTTTGTACAACAATATGTTTTTATTTTGGGAATCCCAGATTTTATTAAAAGACATTAAAATACGTCTTGTACTTTAGAGCTTAAAAATAGAAAAATTCGTTTCTGTCTGTTTTATACTTTTTAAAAACCCTTTTTAAAATCGGAATAAAACAAAAACCGTTTATAACGGTTCTGAATATAGGCTTATTTCTGATTTTAGTATAATGGTTTCGGTTTTCAAAATGATCAAGTTTTAAACGGATATCGGTTTCGGTAGTAAGCCTTGAGACATTTGAATTTTTAATTGTCTTATTTCTTTTGTATTTCATTATGAATACTTTAGCCAATATTTTGAAATAATCCCAATGAAATTCGAATATATTTTTAGGGTGTATCTATTATTTGTTGCATAAAATCTATGGTTTTCACAATTATTTAACACAATATATAATATGTAAAACTAGATCTTTAATTATATGCAGCCTCTTACTATGTTTTGCAAATTAGTATTGAGACTAAAGTCAAATTCACAAATTCAATAAATAGATAGATTTTTGTGTTCCATATGAACATTTACTAGGTGATTTTTCATGTATGGTATACTGAGGCAAATTACATTCTACTGGTTTAAGATAATATTGGATTGTATATAAATAATTTAAGGAATACAAAATTATATTGATTAAAAGGAGCAATGTAAAAGAGCGATTTCCAAGTATGAGAAATAATAGACTTATAAATTTAGTTTGACATACTATAAAAACTTTTAAAACCATATATCATGTGAAAACCATATATCATACTATCAAGCCAAATGGGCGAATGTGCAATTTTTTTACAAATGGTTTTTTTACATTTTTGAATGTACTTTTTCTTCAAGTATACTGTGCCAAAATGGATGGTGATTTTTGTTGGAAAAGACAAATCCAAAAGGCCGAACTCGAAAAATTGAAAATCTTTTAATTTTTTTTCCATAACTTTTTATTGGTATGAGATAAAATAGGGATGTGGGTTCTTTAAAAGCAAACGAATAATGCTCGTTTGCTTTTAAAGAACCTATCGATTGGCATCATTATTTTAAAATAATTGTTTAAATTTTTATTACTTGCAAGAAAAATATTTGGCAAATTATTTTTCAATAATGATGCCAATCGATAGGTGCTCTGAAAAGAAACAATTAAAGCCTTTACATCACTATTTTACTTGCGCCAATAAAGAGTTATAGCAAAAATACGAAATGATTCGCCCTTTTGGCATTAAAAAATTTTTCATTTTTTTGCTATAACTCTTTATTGGTACAAGAAAAACTAGTAGTGTAAATGCATTAATTGTTTGTTTTTAAAGCACCTATCATAATTTAAAAATATGTAGCTAAATATTTTTCTTGAGGACAACAAATGACAAATTATTTTTAAATAATGATGTCAATCGATATGTCCTTTAAAACAAACAATTATTGCCTTTACATCATTATTTGATCTTGCGCAAATAAATAGTTATAACAAAAATATTTGCGATTTGGTCAGGATATGGCCACACAAAATCCGTTTTTATAATTCTATAAGTTGTCCAAACTCAAAGTCATAAAATTTAAATTTAAGTACACTCAGAAAAAAATAATACTAGTCAATAGAATAAATTATTATTTTAATCGGAAAATACCATTAAATACTAGAAAATACCATGACATTGCCATTGAGTTTATATGAAAAGATTTATTTTTTATATACTATTAAATCAATAATTGCCCTATTGACCAATTTTAATGGGATTTGAGGGAATTTTTTTCTGTGTGTAAAAGTCTAATATATATAGAAAAACAGGAGAATTTACATTTTGATTTGTTTGAACTCAATTCAAAAATCTGTGCCAGAGGTCTGGATTAAAAACTCATAGTATATAAATAAAAAAAACCTTCATTTGTTGTATAGTTTAAATTATAGCGTATAGCAAAGTCGACTTGTAACTACTGTAATATGCGATATTTATTGATCTCAAATATTAGCATTGGAAAAAAGTTTACCCTGGCTGCTTTTCATCATACGGACCCTTTCAATAATTGAAGCATTCATCTTTTCATCTACCTACATCAATCTATGCATAAGTTTGCCAATTCAAGTTCATTTAGCGGTTTGGCAAAAGTTTTATTTTTCAAGTGTCAAAGTATTTGCTGCGTTTTCAACAGTCATATTACCTCCACAATAATAATAATAAATATAATAACAACAACAACAACAACTACAAAAAACAGCAGTTGGAATTTTCATAAAACTTTTTAATTTGTTTTCAATGCGCATAAAGTTTCATAACTTTTTAGAGTTTCGTGTGCGCACAGGTAACCACATTTTCAATGGGTATTCGGTTTGTATTGTTGAAATTTGTTTTGGTTATGGGATACTGTGATTAATCTTACAAAGTTTTTTTTTTTTGTATTTACAGCAAGTTCCAAATACATGATTTGTTGGTTGGGCATACATTTTGAATAAAGTGAAGAGTTCAGTAAGTGTACAGAGCAATTTTACTATTCTCGCTGAAGAGGTAAAAGTCACCAAGAAGTCACCAATTACAATGAAATGTCGATTTGTTTTTTTACAGCATACGTTTTGTGATTTACAAATACTGATACTGAATACTGTTTCTCGAATTCATGTTTTCATTATGAAAACAAGAGAAACTAATATATTTCGTTGCTATTTTGGATTTATATGAAATAAAGGTAACATTTATTTACAAGTTAATTCCTCCACGGAGTTTCATACGAATCGGTTCGATTTAGAGATAATTCTCGTAACGAGAAAACTTCGTTATTTCGTTACTATATCGACGCCTCTTACGAACCCCACACGTTTCAATTTGCTTACGAAAAACAGCACGTTTTACGTAACAACGGAACGAAATACAAGTTCAGTTATCCCACGAAAACAATCTCATTTTTTTATACCCAAGAAAAGAAGCATATACGTTTTATAGCCACGAAACGAAATATAACTCTAGAAACACTTTTATATTTAGCTACGAAAAAAGTTCATCTATCAAATAATATAAAAAATAAAAGCATATATATTTCTTCAAGAAAGTTATCCCAGTAGACTGTTTGTGCACAAAAGCAAACTGTGGCCATTGGGATTTCGCCAGAACCCACTTGCGTCATTGGACATTTTTTTGAAAAAATTTTTGAAAAAAATGACGCATTGGGTTCTGGCCAAATCCCAAAGGAACAAATTTTTACAAAAAAAAAAAATGTCGCAGTTAGGTTCTGGAAAATTCGAAAGGAACAAAATTTTCCAAGAAAATTTCCAATGATGCAAGTGGGTCCTGGTCAAATCCTAAAGGAAAAGTAAATTCCAAAAAAATGTCCAATGACACAAGTGGGTTCTGGCCAAATTCCAAAATTTTCCAAAAAAATGTCCAGTGACGCAAGGATGTTTTAGCCAAATCGCACATACAGGTGTATCTATGCCCATTAGAACAGTTTCATAAAAAAGAGTTTCAATGATTCACCTGAATGTGAATCTATTATTCATTGGAACAGTTTCATAAAATAATGTCCACTGACACTCCTGGAAACTACGTCGTTAATGAAAAATCATAATATTTATACTTTTGGTCATTAAATAATATCACCTCCATCATGAACATTTTGTGATTTCTTAACCACAAATATGTATATTGGGATATCTGTCTCAAAAATACATATATGCTTTTATTCGTGGTGAAATTAACAATGCGCTTTTGTTCGTAGATAAAATATAAATGTGCTTCTATTCGTAGGAAAGAGAACGTTATGATTCTGTTCGTGTAGAAAACGAGAATGAGATTCTTTTCGTGACTAAAATAATTTAGTGCTTCTTTTCGTACATAAAATAAACGTATGCTTGTTTTAATGGAACATGTTTTGAATGTTTTCATAAGAGGCGTCGATATATGCGTACATCTTAGAATGGAGTGTAGTATCCCAAGAATTTCGGGATTAGAAAAAATCCCAGGATCCCAGGATTGGGCCGAATTATTGCAATTTGCAGTATAGGTAAGAAAAATGTAAAGATTATTTATTAAAGCGGATCAAATTAGAGTTTACCACAAAAAATGAGTGGACACTTTAAATTTATAAGTTGTTTTAAATCGGAGTAGTCTCAAAAAATTAGAGATTGCATCTATTAATGTCATTATATAATTTCATAAATTTTACAACAAATGTTATGCTCGAGGATCGTCTTTGAAGTTTAAAAAGTACAAAAAAATCGACATTTGCTCTAGATAAGTACGCCTCAAATCGAAAGGGATGGTTATTTTTATATGCCATAATTATATCCTACACCTATAAGGTACAGCGTATATTAACTTTGTGCATATATTGTAACGCCCCTTAGGAGGCGTGTCCGGTATGGAAAAGTATATATATTCTTGATCAGCATTACTACCCGAGTCCGTTTAGCCATGTCCGTCTGTCTGTCCGTCTTGCTGTCTTGCTGTCCGAATACAGAATAACTTGAGAAATACTGATCAGAATGCGATGAAATTTCGTCTCAATATATTTTAGCCAAAAGTAGGAACTGAGTTTGAAAATGAGCCAAATCGGTCAACGGAAACGCCCCCCTCCCATACAAGTCACTTTTATATAACTCTTTCGGAACTAATAACTCGAAAAGTATTCAAGGTATAGTTATAAAATTTAAAACGTATTATTATTATAATTCACCTAAAAATATGTGGTCCAAAAATGGGCGTGATACGCTCACTTTTTTTTTTCATTATTTCCCGGGTTTTCATAGTGGAAATTTGATCCGTATATTATTTAAATCAAATCTATGAAATATTAGCCTTTCAAAATTTTATATATAGGCGTGGTCCGCCCAATTATATTTTCAATTTTTTTTAGTTGTTTATACTTTTATATAAATTTTTTAATTTATGGGGATATAAGACGTAAATTTCTGATTTATGAATAATATTCTGAGGGTGGGGAGGTTCAGCATAATTAAAAACTTTAAAATTAAAGTATGCAATTAAATATCCCACATTAATATCCTTACCAAAGGTGTAGGGTATTCCATAATCGGGCCCGACCGACTATAACAATCCGCCCCATGTGACCGAACTTTCCCAACTCGTTTTTATACATTCTTGGTGTGCTAAATCTGTTAACTGTTAATTTTTGTTTTTTTATAGTTTTTGAAAAAAAAATCTAAAGACTGATGCTTTGCTAATTATAAAATTTTTTACTGGTTACATCGTATTGTTTTAAATTTTGGCGTTATTATAACTAATATTGCCTTTTTGACAAAAAAATCCACTTGCGGATCAATTTTATCGAAATTGACGAACCGCAACCGTTTGTTATTAATGTCGTTTGTTATGCCCGTTTCCCAGTTGTATCTGTCAGCTGTCAGAATACATGGAAATTAACGATACTGATGAAGGTTGATGGTGGGAAGTAAGAATATTTTCGATATGTACATAAAACTGTTTCGGCTGATTGCATGTGTGGATCCGGTTGTGTAGTAGCTCGAACCATACATTATTTGATGCCATAATCAAGTATAAATTATTATCTAATAAATATTAAATAGAAGCAATAATATAGCTTCGGTAAGTGAATTTTATGCTACGGTATATGCGATGACTATTTGCACACAACAAAATTGAAATATACGGAAATGCTTCAATTTTCTATAATATTTCAATCGATATTATATGTAAATCTGCACAAGTGCATTTGAAACCAACATTTCAAAACATTTACTGTCGTCAACTCTATGCTTGAAAATCTCACCACAACAAAATTCCAAGTACTGTCAAAACAAAACACAAACAAAACAAAACTGCAGTGAAGAGGTCCATGATGATGTCCTAGAATTTGTCATAAACAATTTTAGTAACACAAAAAATATCAATCTATGTTCGCGCATTGTAACCGATGGTAAAAAACAACTTTAAGAAATATAAATTTATGTTTAGGGTAAAAAAATATATTTTGAATCAAAATGAGCTACATAAATTAGATTTTCATTTTTTTAACGTCCTCCTAAAATTTCATTAATTTTGAAGATCCAAAAATCGTTATTTTTTTTTTTAGATAAAACACGAATATTGTTTGGGAGGATAATAATAAGTTCAAACAATTTATGAGCCTATTCCAATTCTAATCCTAATCCTAAGCATTTTTATTTAAATGGAAAAAAAAAAAAAAATAGGAATTCGTTTTTTTTTTATAATTATCTACAATGCGAGAGGATAGGACATTTTCTTTTCACTCAAATTTTTGTGGTATTTTTTTTTAGTATTATGTAAGCATTATGTAAGCCTTATGTAAGCATTATGTAAGCGTTATGTAAGTATTATGTAACATTTGATTTAAAAAAAATTGGTTCCGATCAGCACAAAAAAAAATGAACATAAATATAGCCACAGCCATTAATAACAATAGTTAATGCTATTAATATAATTAATTGAATATACGAATTATTTAATCAAATTCCTTTTAACACATATGGACTTCACAAACTACGATGTTTTAAATCACTACAGTTTTACAGATTCTACTATTCGAATACACACACCAAAGTAAGCGAATACCCACACCACATACGCGTCGCGGTAACAGCTGCCAGCAAATGCGATTGCTAATATGAAGATGTATACGCTAATGCAATTAATTATTTAGTCGGCGCAGTTTTAGTAAAACAATTAATAGTATTGATACCTTTTTGGGTATATTTATTAATTGGTTCTCTGTGTATATACATACTAAATATGTATAAAGCTTGTAAACAAACTAAAATAAAAAAAACGAGTTGGGAAAGTTAGGTCACATGGGTAAGTTCGGTCATATGGGGCGGATTTTTATAGTCGGTCGGGCCCGACTATGGAATACCCTACACCTTTGGTGGGGATAATAATGTGGGATATTTAATTGCATATCTTAATTTTAAAGTTTTTAATTAAGCTGAACCTGCCCACCCTCAGAATATTATTCATACATCAGAAATTTACGTCTTATATCCCCATAAATTAAAAAATTTATATAAAAGTATAAAAAAAAAAAAAATTGAAAAATATAATTGGGCGGACCACGCCTATATTTAAAATTTTGAATGGCAAATATTTCATAGATTTGATTTTAATAATTTACGGATCAAATTTCCACTATGAAAACCCGGGAAATAATGAAAAAAAAAAGTGGGCGGATCACGCTCATTTTTGGACCACATATTTTTAGGTTAATTATAACAATACTGATTAAATTCTTTACCTATATCTAGAATACTTTTCGAGTTATAGTTCCGAAAGAGTTATATAAAAGTGACTTGTATGGGAGGTGGGCGTTTCCGTTGACCGATTTGGCTCATTTTCAAACTCAGTTCCTACTTTTGGCTAAAATATATTGAGACGAAATTTCATCGCATTCTGATCAGTATTTCTCAAGTTATTCTATATTCGGACAGCAAGACGGACAGACAGACGGACATGGCTATCCGGACTCGGGTAGTAATGCTGATCAAGAATACCGGACACGCCTCCTAAGGGGCGTTACAATATATGCACAAAGTTAATATACCCTGTATCTCATAGGTGTAGGGTATAATAAAATTATGCTAACGCCTGCAAATTAACAATTTAGTAGTTTTAATTTTATGTATCTGCACGTTAATTTGTTTGGCAATCCCAGGATTTCATTTTGAGATTTTCGGTACTAATATTCTCCTGCGATTCCGGGTTTCCAAAATTTCGTGATCCCGAGATTGGAAGTTCTAATCGTAACCAAGATCGAATCATTTCTTCGGCATTTTAAAACAGTCTCGAATCAATACCGAATCGAATGGCAGACTGGGACGATGATGTTTTTATCAAAGTTAGATCAGAAAAGGTTTAATGCAAACTGGGCATTACTAAAACTTTAAAATGACATGATATGTGTATTAATTATTTAATTATAAAAATATTGTTTGCAACAAATATAATATAATTGCAATCACATTAAACAATGTAGCTGAAAAATTTAATATTACATCTATTGCGACAATATTAAATATAATTGATATAAAATATAATGACAACAATTCATGCCAACATATTTAAAATACTCAATGAAGTAATTTAAGTAAACGACTATAAATTTTAGAATTTCCCAAAACTTTGTTATGCAGCAATTTCACAAATACCAGAGTTACATAAACTGAATGCAATAAAAAAATAATAATAAATTGCGAATTTTTCGTAAACATAATCAAATCAAATTAAACTACTTAAACGTAATTAGCCAACTAATTGTTTTTGCACATCAGCATTCAACAAACATTCAACAAAATGAAAAATTGAAACAAGAAAACAACGTCAGAGTCTCAGAATAACAATAATAAAATCATATTTCATTTCGTGAACGGCCCAACTAACTTTTTAATGAACGGGTTGGTTAATTTGTTGTCCTGGCAATGGGCCCGACGCATACCAGAGTTGCTCAGGCATTTCTGTGTAATTTATAATAATTAGCTTTAAATGTTTCAGTGCTAACTCTACCTCGAGTGTATAGGTACTACATGCTAACGAAGGAGTTTCTCATGGCATCTACAAATTCTTCAAGTGATTTGGAGTCATTTAAGCGGTAAGTAAATTAGCTCCAAATACTGCAGTAATACTAAACAACATAAAACGTTAAAAAGTTTTAAGGAGGCAACTACAAAGACCTCGTTTTCAAACATTCAGCGGCTTCTTGCTGAAAGAGTTGCTAGCATTCATTACTTAGTCACATGGTAGTCATTCAAAAATAACGCAAGCAATTTTTAATGATATTTTACAAAAATTTCAAATATTTGAGCGAGCAGTGTTGCAGAGCAGTGTACAGAAGTAGAAACGAATAGAATTCGGACGCCCACTCCAAATAAAAGTGGATTTCGTAAAATTTTCATTCAAAATAAAAATTCCATACGGCGAAATATGAAAATACACCCAGAAAAAAGAACAGATTAATGATATTTTAATACTAAAATAATTATATTTACTGTTGAAATTGGACTATAGGATACATACCATTAGTACAATAATATTCAAAACATTAATAAAATAATTTGTACCATTGATTTTATAATGCGCTATATTAATTACATTAACACAATATAAGTAATAATTGATGCCTAGGTATTAATGGTACAATCGAATTCAATTTTTTTTTCAATATTTTCCAAATCATAAATTAAAACAAATATAATATTAGTTGCGAGATTTGAACATGGGATCTTTCGCCTCGCATTTCAACGCACTAACCTCTGAGCTAACGACGTTACTTAATGTATAATATACATATTTTATTAAATTATCAAAATTATCACATATAGAAAATCATAATTTTTGCACAGCTCGTTAGAAAAGATTATACCACATTTCATACTTGCTTCAGTTTCCCATAATTTAGCATGTCTGTATTTATTCTTAATATTACTAAATAAGAAAAGTAAAATATAATAATTTTAAATAAAATCAGAGATCAGAAACAACTATATATTAACCTTTATTTCCTTTTTATTTTTCACTGAGTGATATTATTTTTTAAGAAATATCTTTATATTTCGGTTTAGAGATAATTTTTATTTTAATTAAGGTCTTTGGTTGAGGGATACTTTTTATTTGAAAATAAAGGTTTTCATATAGGTTATGTTAGGTAGTGAGGATGTTGGCAATGCAAATATATAAAGATATTTGACACTTGTCAACCCACTGAGACCATTATTGGTCCATTGTGTTTCCTTTGTTTTACCTATTGTATATATATACAATGTTAATTTTATATATTCCATTTTAATTACATTTTTGTTTTTCTTAAGAATATGGGTTTCGAAGGGTGTACGTGTCGTCCCTCCTTTTTGGGCCGTCCTGATGCCCTAACGAACTTCATTATCTGCATTGGATGCGCTTCGTGGTTCTTTTCTAGTTCCTGAAAGAAAAAAGAGCCTAGAAATGTTTTTCTTATTCGAGCCATTACTGGGCATTGGCAGATAAAATGGTAGCTGTCTTCATTTGCTTCACTATCCCCACACCACCTGCAAATGTCGTCTACCTGAGAACCCATCCTTCTCAAGTGGGTTCCCAGGGTGTTGTGTCTTGTTATTATCCCTATTAGTAGTCTTAATTCTCTTTTGTGTAATTCTAGAATACTAGTACTGTGACCTTTATCAAGATGGTTCCATGTTTTTTTGTCGTTTACCCTGTATTTGATCTAACCCAGTTCGTATTCCTAATATTCTCTAGTGTTTTTGTGATCTGTAGATTGTATTCCGCCATAGGTGATCTACACTACTGTCAATGAAGTCGTTTGCTTTATCTGCTCCTTTCTTGGCTAGCTCGTCTGCTTTTTCATTACCCGGAATCTCTTCATATAACTCTCAGCCAAAGAGTTATATGAAAATAATTATTTTATAGGTATTTGATAAATGATTGTTAGTAGCTAGACAATTTAATTTGTCCCATTTATTTTGTTGTTGCTTGGAAAAATATCCTAATTTGTTAATGGAAAATAGATATTTCGATAATTGCGTTTTTTTGTCATTTTTTTAACAAATTTTCAAACAATGTTGTTTCTGTGAAATATTTTTTTGTTTGGAAAATGGTGATTTCGAACTATTCGTTGTTCTTGTCGATCAAACTTTTTATCGAAAATTTTGTAAATTGTTGTTTTTGTCGAATATTTTTTTTTTGGAAAATGGTGATTTCGAACATTGCGTGGTTATTGTCGTCCAAATTTTGTTTTTTCGAAAATTTTCGAACATTGTTGTTCTTGTCAATTTTTTTTTGGAAAATATTGAATTCGAACATTGCGTTGTTGTTGTCGCTCAAAAAAAAAATTTCGAAAATTCTCTAACGTTGTTGTTTTTGTCGAATATTTTTTTGGAAAATGGTGATTTTGAACATTGCGTTGTTATTGCGTACCAATTTTTTTTTTCGAAAATTTTCGAACATTGTTCTTTTTGTCGAATATTTTTGGAAAAATGGTGATTTCGAATATTGCCTTGTTATTGTCGCTCAAAATTCCTTTTTACGAAAATTTTCGAACATTGTTGTTTTTGTCGAATATTTTTTTTCGGAAAATGACGATTTTGTCTTGGAAAATGCTGATTTTGTTGGATTTTTTTTGTAAAATGGTGATTACGTTGTTCTTGTTGTTAAAACATTTTTTTTCGAACATTGTTGTTTTTGTCGAATATTTTGTTTTCTTGGAAAACATTGTATTGTTATTGTCGTCCAAATTTTTTTCGAACATTGTCGAATATTGCTGTTTTTGTTGGATTTTTTTTTGTAAAATGGTGATTACGTTGTTCTTGTTGTTCAAACATTTTTTTTCGAACATTGTTGTTTTTATCGAATATTTTTTTTTGGAAAATGGTGATTTCGAGCATTGATTGTTCTTGTCGTTAAATTATTTTTCTTCGAAAATTTTCGAAAAATTGTTGTTTTTGTCGAATATTTTTTTTTGGAAAATTACGATTTCGACTATTGCTTATCTTTATCGTCCAACATTATTTAAACATAATAGTAAAAATCGAAAATTTTCCAAAATTGTTGTTTTTGTCGAATATATTGGTTTTTATCGAATAAAATTATTAATGGAAAATGTTTATTCGAACATTGCGTTTTTTTATGGCCAAACATTTTTTAACGAGTGTTGTTTTTGTTGACGAAACATTTTAATTTTTGCTTTATGGTTTTATCTACATATATAACAAAATGTTTACCAACATTTTCAAAACATCAGTCTGTGGTCCAGAAATATTGGAACTCATCTGAAGAGAAAATTGTGCATTGCGCTTATCAGCTACTCAAAAATTATTAATGAGAGATATATTTTGTTAACCTTTATACCTCTTGCCGCAACCGAAATTTTCAAAAATAAGTGTTTCTCTCAGAACGAAAATTTTTAAAAATAAAGGTTTCGCACAAACTGAAACCGAAAATTTTCAAAAGTAAAGGTTTCGCTCAGATTCAAACCATGTTTATTTTCCTTTAATTTTTGTTTTTTCACTTATTTATTCAATAAATGTTATTTTGTGACAGTTATTCAGGAACCTCCAAAAATATTAACCTTTATCTCTTACCTCTGCATAAAATATACTTGGACGCATGTGGCATAAAAACCATGTGACGCCCAGAACGAACATGTTTCTATCCCTGTTTACGTTTTTATATGCCACATAGTGAGACGTTTATCCTACAATAAGAACATTAAAATAATAGTATTTATACCATTATACGTAATAATATAGATATTATTTAATTAATGATACTGAATGTTCAAATGTTATCAAATTTATTAGAATATTTTTGAATGTGGGGAGTGGGACATTTTTTTCTGAGTGCAGGTTTTTATCTCCACTCGCAATTGTAACTATACACTGAGAAATTATGGGTTCTAAAAGATAATTTGCGAACAATTTTTGTTTCATTTTAGCTAAGAATTTAAGTAAATAGTAACACTAAGATTTTTTTAATGATATTAAAAAAATCTTAGTGTTACAATTCAGGATATATCTTGTGCCTTTAATATCCAAGTGTTTTTATTGTAACTTTGTTTTAAACGAGATACACTTCCCGTACAGAAATAAATTGCGTTTTTAGTCTGTTTGAGTAAACGGTATAGAACAGGAACCATTACTTGAAAGTGGAACTGATACTGTAGCTAAAAATAATTTGCGAACCAGAACCGATATTGGAACCTTTGTTTTTAATGGAACCGCAGAGAAACCGGAACTGGAAACTTAAACTATAACTGAAATAAAAATAATGTGCGAACCCGTACCGAAACTGGAACCTATTTTAAATGGAACCGCAGAGAATGGAATTTCAATTCCGAGCAATTTTTTTTTAAGTGTTGCACCATCGTATACTTTTGTGTCGCACTAGTCATGTGGCTGTTCGTCGTTCTGTCTATATGTCAATCAGTCCTGTGTGTGTTTGAGCCAAGTGAAAGCTATTTCTGTAAACGTTTCACTTGCTATTCGTCTAGGCCAGCACGTTGTCGACTGGGATGCCCTGCCCGGCTGAGACGACCTGTGAGGGGGAGACTCTGCGCCGCTTGGCTGCTACGGCTCCTGGCTCAGCATGTTTTGTGCGCCGTGTTGACAAATGGGCACAGTTAAGTGAGTGCTGGCAGCAACAAAAATCAGAAGAAGAAGAAGAAGTAAAGAGGAAGAAATCAAGCGCCTGAGTTGCCGCTGCAAATTGTTGCACATCATGAAAGGTTGTTCGGCGAACGAATGACTTGGCAGGCATTTGTCAATGAAATTTATGTCGGTGTTGCTGACTTCGCAGCGGCTTTTAGTAATAAATGTTAACGTGTTCTGTTCCATCTATTTTTTTTTGCATTGCATGCAATTACGATTATGCTCTATTGTATTATTTCACATTTTATGATAATCGTTTATTTCTATTGGTTCTTTTAATCAGTTGTATATTATGTACTAAATATTTCGATTTATCTTGCACTTTATCTTTATTTGGTTGATTTATATATAGGCTGTAGTGTTAAGAGTAACCAATGCACAGTGTCATAAAAACGTTTTAAAGTTGCTAACATTCTTTGGATGTAGAGACAAAAAAAATGGCTGAAACATGATCTCGGCAACTATGCTATGTTCTCTACAACCACAGATGGTTGTCGCAATCAAAGTATACACACAAAAAAGCCTTGTGTGGCAAATATTATTAGTTATTGCAAGTATTAGTATTTTTCAAAGATCAAGTATTTCTTTGCATTATTGTTTTCACCAAACAAGATATGTTTTTTGTGTGTAGAATTTAGAATTTTATTCGATTGTATTCTAACTATATGTAATAGGATTAAATTGGTAATAAGTAAAATATTTCACGATCGTACAATTATTATTATATTATTGATCTTTTGAGTACATCATTTTAAAGTAAAATGAAAAAAAAAGCATTTTTTTCAGAAAAAAATACATTAAAATCAATAGTTTTTTGCTATTAAAATTAGTCAATTGGATAAACTTTTATTTTAATAGGTAAATACCATTAAATACTACGAAATACTATTAAATACTAATAGGATTATTTAGTGTATAATCACCTATAACTTCGGTACACGCTGCAAAAAAAAGCGCTCTCCCAAACATAATTTTGCAGGCATTACATATATCTTTGGAGCTTTATGCAAACAATAGTATTATTTCATTTTCAAACATTATTATAATAACAGTCAAACAAATTTTTGTTTTCGTTCAAACATATTTATGTTCAGCATGAATAATTTTCGGCGTTCTTGCAAACATATATATGTTTGAATGTGAAAAACATTTTATTTACATATAAACATATTTATGTTTACATAGAATTTTAATGTAAAGATAGTAAATTTAGTGCTAATATCTTCTTTATACAATATTCGTTTTTTCCTTATTTTTAAATTAATTTTTTTTTATTTATATATTCTCTATTTATAAACTTAATTTTTTATTTTAAACACTTATTTTATTAATACTTAATAATTTGATTTCCATCTATTGTTCCTATTTTGAGTTCAGTGATTTACGGATAAATTGGATATTTCACAAGCAGCCACTATCTGGTATTAACAGTGATTGGCGGGCGGTACTTAAACAAATTCTTTCACCAAAAAGAATTTTGGAACTATATGATAAGTATTAATGTGAGTGTTACTGAGTGCATACATATATTAATATCTGATGAAAAATATATATTTCTACAGAAACATAAATAAAGTAAATTCATGTAAATCCGCGATTAAAGTAATTTATGTTTAAATATCGTATAATAATATTTCAATCTGAACAAAATAATAATACAGTTCAATAATAATACAATAATGTAATTAGATATTACTCCCAATATTTATATGGTGATTTCGAATTACGTTATAATTACATTCGAGCATATTCAAACAAATCTTTTCTATCCGTGTACAAATTCGCCAATTGTGAATTGATTTAGACGTTTTTTTCCCACGTAATTAAAGAAATTTTGGAAATCCCACTCCAAATACTAATGCTATAATAAGTGCACGAATTTCTGACAGTAAATGATCTCTAGCGCTACATTTTACCTATGTCCGAGATTAAAGAGTTAATTTCGATGATAGAGTTAATTTCGAAAACTACACTCAGAAATGAACTATAAAATCCATAGCAATTCCAATTGTTTAAACTATTTTTTTCTATTAAAAGTAGTCAGTGCGATGTTTCCTATTAATATCATATTGTAGGATTTTTTTTATAATAGTGGCGTCACACGATTGTTTTTAATAGTTTTTACTATTAAAATTAATGTGACGTCCTAAATTGTTTACATTAAAATAATAGTTTATCACATTAAGATAAACTGACTTTTACTATCATATCAATATGATAAAATTATTAATTTTATAATTTAGACTATTGTTTTAAAAATACTGAAATATAAATTCAATAGTTTGAATCATTTAAAAGTAATAATAAATCACATTATTCTCAAAAGAAAACTATAACACTATTTAAATTATAGTTTTTTTATATTCATTAAATATGAGCCGCGGTAGCTCAGTGGTTAGTGCGTTGGACTGCGAGCCGAATGGTCCCCGGTTCAAGCCTGAACTGGGGCCAACAACATCTTTTCATAGAAACATTTTTCTATACCGCGCTACCTCTCGTCAGTAAATGGCAAACCTACGAGAGTAAAACCATTGCCTATGAAAAAGCTCTCACCCGCCGTTCGGATTCGGCAATAAACTGTAGGTCCCACCACTTTGAGTACAAATATAACACGCACAGCTCAAAATGGTGAGAGAGCTCGGCCGAAGTTCTACACATGACTGTAGCGCCAAACTATTATTATTATTATTAAATATGATTGATCCTATTAATTCTAAATGAAACGAGTTGGGAAAGTTAGGTCACATGGGTAAGTTCGGTCACATGGGGCGGATTTTTATAGTCGGGCCCGACTATGGAATACCCTACACCTTTGTTGGGGGTATTAATGTGGGATATTTAATTGCATACCTTAATTTTAAAGATTTTAACTATGCAGAATATTATTCACATATCAGAAATTTACGACTTATATCCCCATAAATTAAAAAAATTATATAAAAGTATAAAAAACTAATAAAAAAAAATAGGAACATGTAATTGGGCGGACAACGTCTACATTTAAAATTTTGAAAGGCTAATATTTCATAGATTTGATTTTAGTAATTTACGGATCAAATTTTCACTATGAAAACCCGGGAAATAATGAAAAAAAAAATGTGGGCGGATCACTCCCATTTTTGTATCACATATTTTTAGGTGAATTGTAACAATTTTATACCTATATCTTGAATACTTTTCGAGTTAATAGTTCCTAAAGAGTTATATAAAAGTGACTTGTATGGGAGGTGGGCGTGTCCGTTGACCGATTTGGCTCAGTTTCAAACTCAGTTCCTATTTTTAGCTAAAATATAATAATACGAAATTTTATCGCATTCTGATCAGTATTTCTCAAGTTATTCTGTATTCGGACAGCAAGACGGACAGACAGACGGACATGGCTAAACGGACTCGGGTAGTGATGCTGATCAAGAATATATATACTTTTCCATACCGGACACGCCTCCTAAGGGGCGTTAAAATATATTCACAAAGTTAATATACCCTGTACCTCATAGGTGTAGGGTATAATTAGTATTATTGAATTGTAAACGAGTCAATAATATGCTTATGTAAATTTTGTTAAATAAATACTTTATTCAAACCACAGTATTATTTAGTTGTTTTATACATACTATATAAAATTAATAAAACGTTCACGGCATCCATTTCATTTTTGTGCTGCCTTCATGCGCTAATTTAAAGAATCCGAACAACATGGATACAACGATGACAACATGGATACAATGAATAAATTTAAAAATATTTATTAGTAATTATGTTGAGCGATTATAATCGTGACTCTTATTTATATTATTGATGCTATAAGAAATAAATAGAAAATCAATAGTTTGATTCATATAACATATTGATAATATAATATATCCTATTAAAATCAAATGACAAAACTATAACGACGATAATTTTCATCCTATGGAGTTAAAATTTAATATTTTCATCATATAGAAATGATAGGAAATATATATAAAAGCAATATAAAATAATGATGCTACAGTTTATCATATTAAAACAAAATGACAAAACTATAACTCCAAAACTGTTTATCCGATGAAAATCATGTTTATATTCATCCTATAAAAAAATAGACAATACATTCAAAAACAATTGGTTGCTATATAAACATATTGGTTCTATAGTTTATACTATTAAAATACAATGACAAAATATAACGACAATAATTTTCAATCTATGAAGCTCAAATTAAATATTTTTCTTCATATAAAAGCAAAAGGTAAGACATGAATTTAATATTTAAAATACACGATATGTTATTTAATAAATAATAATGAAATCAAATCAAGAAAATTATGCAACATTAATGCTTAGATGATGTTTCAAGTGTCTGCGGCGCAAAAGGCTTCTCAAATGCCCTTACTCCTGTACTGTCTTGATTTGTGACAGTCTTCGATGTGTGTCCTCTTTGTATTTTCTTTAAAGTTTGAATATATTTTTGCATATAGTTTCCATACACACTTTTTATTTTTTTAACTCTTGGTCCGTCTGTCAGTCTGTCTGTCTGCTTGTTTCAGCATCACGTCTAAACCGCTGAACCGATTTAACTGAAATTTTGCACCAGGATACTATGGAGTCCGGAGCGGGATTCGATAAAAGAGCGTGGTACTTCCTATACAACCTTATAAACTTACAAAACGACATAACTCGGCACATACACAAGCTAAGAAGTTGAAACAAAAAACTCAAATACAAAAAAAAAATACGAAAACAAAAACTCAAAAACAAAAGCAAAAATCAAACTCAAAAACAAAAGTAAAAGCACAAAACTTAAGCAATAACTCAAAAACAACAGAAAAATAAAAAAAAAGGATAGAAAACAAAATCAACCACAATAAAATTCACCACACTAAAACTCACCACATAAAATTCATCACACTAAAACTCACCACACTAAAATTCACCACACTAACATTCACCACACTCAAATTCACCACCCTAAAACTCAACACAATAAAACTCACCACACTCAAATTCACTACACTAAAATTCACCACACTAAAACTCACCACATTAAAATTCACCACACCAAAATTCACCACACTAAAATTCACCACACTCAAATTCAACACACTAAAACACACCACAATAAAATTCACTACACTTAAACTCACCACTCACCAATGTTTTACTCTCGTATGTTTGCCATTTACTGCCGAGAGGTAGCGCGGTATAGAAATATGTTTCTATGAAAAGATGTTGTTAGCCCCAGTCCAGGCTTGAACCGGGGACCTTTCGGCTCGCAATCCAACGCACTAAGCACTGAGCTACCGCGGCTAAAATTTACCACACTAAATTCACCGCACTAAAACTCACCACACCAAAATTCACCACTCCTAAACTCACCACACTACTGGGAAAAACTCTACGGGGAAGAATTCTACGGGGTACCACAGTCTGAGAAAAGTTGTTTTAGCGTAGAATTAGTTTGGTTTTGGTTACTACATTTATAAAACCAATAAAAAAATCCACAGCGAAGCACGGGTCCTTGATATAAATTATAAAAACGTTCTTTATATTAAGAAAATTGCTCCATTTCCTTGCATTCATAAAATCTTTGCACGAGTCGTGTACCGGTCCAGCTAGTTAACATAATATTTTTAATAGGTTGATAAAGTATTTATTAATACTGATAAAATACAAAGCCTGAATACCTTTTTAATTTCGTTTTCCTCTCGACCATACTTTTTTTAGAGCAACTTTTCATAATCAATAGTATTGCACTATAAAATAAACTGTTAAAACAATAGTAAAATTTCTATTTTATCAATTACATGTCCTATTGAATTAATGTTGACCACCATATTAGCTAAACAATAATACAAAATACTATAAAAACAATTAAATTAATAAGAAAAACTATTGTTTCATGTCCCATAGAATCAATAGTCGTACTATTGGTTTTTTGTTTTCTGAGTGTATTCTCTGGGTGAGTAAATTGCCAAATGGATATTTTTTGTATTTATTATACGAAGACTTGTTTTCAGGGACCAAAAGAACCAGTTTTGAAACCGTACAAACTTACAAAAAAAACTTAAACGACTAAAAATAAATTTAAATACAAACAATTGGTCAAACCCAATGTCATCATATGGGTGCCCATGACGCGTATGACGCCATAAAACAAAACAGTTAAAATTTTGTAATTTAAATGCAAATTGACAGTCAAATGGCAAACAGTGCAATTAACGACCGCAAGGTTCGTGACAACTGTAGCAGGACATAATGTGGTCGAATGTGGCCGGTTGATTAGGTGGCGTCAATGGTGTTGGCTGCTACGTATAATGACATGGAATGTGCATTAAATTAAAAACTAAACTCAAGAGAAAGATCTAAAGTTGGACATTATAATGATGGCGGATGACACGCAACATCGTTATCGACGGCACAACTGTCGAAAGAACGAAGCAGTAGCACGCAGGACAACATTTAACGTGTATGGCCCAACCAATCAAGCAACACTTGTACTCAATAATCATACTTGATCTCGAACAATACAGACGGTATATGGCAACGACTGAGTGTCGAATAATGGTTAATCATGCTAATTAATGCAGCAGGTTTAAGTGCAGAGTACTGACGAGGACGAAGGTCGAAAGTGCCACAAGTACCTCAGTGAAGTGTTTCAGTGTTTTCCTTATAATTGTGCTGCAGCAGCGGAAGGAAAAGGTGCGGTAGTCAACAGCATCCAGTGCAACAGCTGAGAGCACACTTTACGGCCCACAATGGATTCCACCAAAGAAATGAGTAAGAGAAATTGGAGTGTGTGCTGTTCTGTTTTTCCAATGGAATTATCAGAAAGAGTACATTTTATATTACGCCTCTTGTGGAACGTAGACTGTAAACTGAAGCGTATATATTTGTGCTGGAACAAAAAGGTTCAGTTTCTAGGAAAATTACTACAAGAGCATTGCTCGAGTTGCTTACATGCGCATTGACCCATTTGGGAAATGTTTCTATGCCACTGTGGCAGTTGAGCGCAGCTTCCAGCATCCACCGACACTGCATTCCAAGGTTCCAGATCCACAACAACAAACAAATCGATAAACTATGCGCGGCTGAGTGTATTCTAGCCACATGTGGAACGTGTTTGGGCTCTGAATTGGAACGCAATTGCCTTCAAATGGGAAAAAGTGGGACAAAGTGTAGCGGCGGCATGTGGCTGCTGAAGTGTAGTTGACCCTTATGTTTGGCTACTTCACAAATTTTTGTACGAAGAATTCAATTTTATTTAATACATAATTAATCGGCTACCTCAGGGTTTACTTTGCATTGCAAATTTCAGTAGCTTATTGAGAACAATAAATATTTTGCAGTCACATTCAAGTCAAAAATGTTATCTGACGTGTATAAGAAGAAGCCCACACAAATGTAGGTCATAAATCCGGAAGCCAAGTAGATTGATTTCTTTGGTTGCCATGCCATGACTTACTTAATACGTATTACTCAACATTCAGAATGGTTGGTGTTCGTCAAAGTGTGGCATCCCTGCAGGCACTTGGTAGCACTCATAACTGCCACTTATGGTCTGTGAATGTGAAGGTCAACAGTCTTCAATTCATTGGCAACATTGTGACGCACTATTGTGTCATTGATATTGTTTTGCAATCATTATTACGAATGTTATTCATACTATGTACGGTGTCCTATGTCTTACCATTCATTTAAGAAGTAATTTTCTCCAGGCGACATTTTGCCAAGTGCATCATTTACAATGTTATTGAGTCTTAAAGTTAATTAGTCAGTAACTTATGATCTGCTGTGGATTCCCCGCCTCATCGCTTGCATTATTTCCACCGCATTAGCTGTGTGTTGGACGTGAGCGCACAACTAAATTGCACAACTGTCACAGGGGTGGCGGAGTCTAGGGTGTATGGAATCCAATAACAGCGCCACTAATGTGCTTTGAGCGTCCTGTGCTGCACAAGTTATTGCATCAAAAACAACTTTCAAATAATTTAAATGAAAAAACATAGAAAATAAATAAGAATTCATCATCATTAAAAAAAAAAATGAAAAATTTAGCTGTCGGAGATCCACTCTGAAAATGTAGTGTTAGAAAATATGTGGATATATCTGTCTCTATCTCTATTAGGGAAAACCGGGGCTAAGTCAACACTTTTTTCCAAATGCTTTGAACACTTAGCAATGACATTGGATTAAAATAGAAAAAAATCACTAAGTCCCATATAAACAGTAACAGTGCTCCAGTTTATTATACCCTACACTAGGAGTGAAAGGGTATATTCAGTTTGGTACGCCGTTTGTAACACCCAGAAGGAAGCATCTCCGGTATGGAAAAGTATATATATTCTTGATCAGCATGACCTCCTGAGTCGATTTAGCGATGTCCGTCTGTCCGTCTGTCTGTCTGTCCGTCTGTCTGTCCGTCTGTCTGTCTGTCTGTTGAAATCCCTACTACTTTTAAAATTGAAGAGCTAGATAAATGAAACTTATAACTTAGATTACTAATATACCTACGCTGTATGTGCGAAAAAATTGGCGAGATCGGTCCATTGTGACCTATGATCCGACCACTTATGTTCAAATACCTCATATAAAATGTACATATAAAGATCAATTTTTATGTATACGTGCTTAGGTAAACTTTTTTGGTCAAATATATATTGATATCATGCTCAAATACATGATAATAATGTTTTCCGGCGAAAAGACTTGTGGTTCACAAAAAAAAAATCGAAATTCGGTACACCTACCCATTTGTAAATATGGGTATCAAATGAATGGAAATTCTTCAGCGACTGAATGTTTGTAGTTATTTTCAGGATTCGTATACCCTGGTGACCTATATATCACTTTGAATGGTAACCACACATATGTGTAGGGTATTTATAGTCGGCTTAGACCGACTATAATTTTGATAATCCTAACTATCATAATTACACCTACTTTAAAATTTCCCATGTGATCTAACCTTCCCAACTGGTTCAAAAAATGGTTTCTGATTTCAGTTTAAATTAGAGATGAAAGAACTGCATAATATCTATCATTTAATTCAAAAATCGTTGAAAACTGACCATTTTTGTGGACTCATCACGGTTTTATTCAGAATTCGACGTTTGCCGTTCAGTGAAAAATCACTAAGACCTTTATAAATTTGACTTATTTTTTACGCCGCTATTATGGTAATGTTATAGTATTTTTAGATAAGGAATGTCCATTTAGATCTTCTTCTATAAATTTAGTCCGAAATAGATTGGATCGGCTTCTTTTTAAGTGCTAATTGTGGACTTCAGTACTTTTCATTGATCTGAAATTTTAAATATTTGGAGTTAGTGATTTTTTCATTTTTAATATCTTCGGTTTAGTAAGATGTAGAACTGCGATGACTTTTCCAACGTAAAGTTGAGTTGTTTTTATTATAGTGGCATACTTATCTCGATATTTTTGAAAAATGGACTTAAAGACTTTTCAGTGAACGACGACGATATATTAACTAAAAATATAAGAAGAAAAAACAGAACTATAAAAAGTTTTGTAAATAAAAACAATTTTATAATTTGATGAGAAAAATCTCTAAGGTCACAAAATAAAAAATGTTCAATATTATAAAAAAGAGACTCCTTTCAATTATCTGCAAATTGAATATAATCTTATTCATCTATGATTGAAATTGTAGAAGATACAATTAAATATTAGTTTGTATCATTTTTTTAAATCAAAATTGAAAACGCCCTGTATATAAGTGGGTGTTTCAGCTACACTCTAGAACAATATTATATTTTTGTAGTACGTAAATGACACCTAAAACGCACAATTCTCGGCTTAAATATTGAATTACAGTTCAATTTGTTTGTGTGTTAATTATGTGTATTGGATATTTAAGAGAAGTTATTGACTCATTTGAAAATTTTGACAATTTCATTGTAATATGTAGTGAATTCGATTCATGATTTCAAAATTTCATTTAAATCCAATCAAATATTTTACTCTCTTAGGTTAACATTGACTGCCGGAAAGATGTTTTATATGGAAAGATGCTCTAGCGGAGATTTGAGCCTGTGCTACGGGATCATTTCGCTCGTAGCCGAATGCATTGACCACTGAGCTACAAGCACAATTTATCCGGAATTATGATAGCGAGTTTAATAAAATTCTGGTCAGCGTTAAATTTCTCAATTTTAAACGGTCTCACATAATGTAGGCAGTATTGGACAACTAGGCATGACACCTTCCATACAACTTACATTTTTAAAACGTAATAATTTTGTTTGGGATAGGGATTTCAATAAATTATATCTCAATTTTTAACGGATATGGAAATGTCAGTAACTTCGATATGCTGTGTTACTAGAAAGGTAAAAACACGTGTAATAATGCTACGGGGAAAATTGCCTGGGTATGAATTGTCTGGGTATGCATTGACTGGGTATGAATTGTTCGGGAAACATGTTATTGGTAAAAATTTCTGGGTAAAATATTGGGAATGAATTGTTCGAGAAAGAATTGTCTCTGAGAAGAATTATCTTTGGGAAAAATTCTCTCGGAAAAGAAAAGCCACGGGAACAATTATTCGGGAAGGAACTTACAAACTTCAAACAATTACACAAAGGAAAACTTTCAAAAGGTGCTCACAGAAAAAAAAAATCTTCAATATGATGAATTTATTCATAAATATTATAAATTTGTTCACCAATTCTTCATATTGATACGACCGTTAATTAAATGACATATTAATGAATGTATTCATTATATATATGAACAAAATATTCAATACAATGAATTTGAATTGTCAGATTGATAAATTTGTTCATAATATTTAAAAAAAAAAAAAACAAATTATAAAATAATTCGAAAAAAAAGAGTTGTAAAATTTTATTTAAAAAATAACAGTAAAAAAAATTAAAAAAAAAATATCCGAAAAAAAAATGTCAACAAAAAAAATTTTTTTTCCAAACAAATTTTTTTTGAAAAAAAAATTGTCGAAAAAAACAAAATAGTTCGAAAAAAAAAAATTTTCGAAAAAAAAGGTTTCTAAAAAAAAAAAAAATTTTCAAACAACAAAATATATTTTTTATAAACATAACTTTTTATTAATAAAAAGTTGTAATTATAATAAATATATTATAAAACATTTTACTAATTTATGCATGTCGAGCAAGCACTATATAAGAAATAACACACAAGAACTACTTGAGAACTGAGAAGTATGGCAAAAAATGAACGAAAAAAAAATATTTTGATAGAAATTTGGTTTAATGAACAGCGTTCTTCAGTATGATGAAAATATAATTTGTATTTCATATTTTGGTTCATAAATATGCTGAAACGTATTCTTCACATACAGTTCATCATATTGAAGAACACTTTTTCGACATTTACCAAGCGTTCTTCATATTTAAGATAGCATTCATAACATTGATGGCTTTAGTCATTAATATTATGAATGGTTCTTTATTATAATGAATCATGGTTTGAAGAACGGAATTCATCAATATGATGTACATTTTTTTTCTGTGCTGATTGACCCCTTTTTTACACTTGGATCCACATCTGGTAGTAAGGTATTTTTTCGCGGAAGTGTATATGTGGTTATGGGGATCAATATTGCAAATATTTCTTCTACATTTTTTAAATATTTGTGTTTTTAAATACATTTGTATTTATTTATTACATATTGCAAAAACTGTAACATGTATTTGTTTTGTGCATTTTTGAATTATTTGTGGGCACACACAACGTACGTACTGCGAAAGTGTGCACGTAATAACAAAACCCAAGCGAACTAAATCATGCAAATGAAACGTCTTGAAGACAGAATATCAAGAATGAATATATAATGTTTTCCATATAAAAATAAACACTTAATGTTGTAAAAACAAATCCATTTGCTTTTGCATATAGTCGCCTTGAATTTATTATGTCGTATACACACAGAAAATCCTCTTTTGGCATGAGGTTAGAAGAATGAAAAAGTTAGTTGTACCAACTAACTTCATTCGCTTAAATCGAATGGTTTACAAATTTTCTGGCGGAATTGCCATTTTAGTCTATACACTTGAAATATTAGTCTGTACACACTCCTAATGGTTCTAAATCTGTAGTAAATTGTTCTAAAACAGTTCGAAATTGGTTGCAGTACAAACTACAACTATTTTTATTTTGACAATAACAACCGACTAAGCGTTTGAGAGAACCGACTAAGTTGGTTGAGCAAAGAGTTGGTTGGGGCAACGAATCTCTTTTCTGTGTGTACCTTTAAGAAATCCTTATAATATTCGACATTAATATTTCTCTGGCCATACATTGACATCATCACAAATGTGTGGGGTATTCGATAGTTGGGTTCAATAGGCCATGTGTCTAACTTACCTATTTTTTAGGTATTTGGTTGGAACTAGGGAAATATGAAAAAACCCGAAGGCGTAATGCTGATAATAAAATACTGACTATAAAGTGATATTTTGCACAACTGTTACCTGTAGTTTCAAAGGTTTTAAACTGCAGCCACGCCACAACAGAACAACAGTTTAGTAACCGCCACAAGGGCGGGAGAAATCAGCGCAAGGAAAACTTTTTATTGCATTAATTCGTCGAATATTTTATTATTTGATATGCTTTAAAAAAACCGTTAAGCAACGAAACTTGCAATGCATCCGCATTAACAGCAGTTGGAGTCGTAGCAGTAGCAACAGCAGCAGCTATACGTGCTTCAGTCGCACGCACCGCATTTTGGCCAACAGCAACCGCCGTACTATGGGGCAGAATCCACTTTTTCGTTAAGTAAATATGTATTTTTTATGCTGTTGTTTATCAATAAGGCTATTTGAAAATAGAGGCTGATTTCAAAAATATGTGGCTATTTTTTTCTTCGTTATCAACCATCCAAGTAATCACAAATCGGTCACAGTAACTAAGTAGTAGCCGAAATATCGAAAAAGGCGGAGCCTAATGGTAACCGTACAATTCACCAATTAAAAAAAATAATTTAAATTGATTTTCGGTGTCAATTTTGGATTGACATATTTATTATTTTGAAAATTTTAATGTAGTTTCGGTTTTCGTTTCAGATTTATCTTTTTGTTCTCTCACACGGGACCGAGTTGAGGCTAATACAAAGTGGATTGCTTCCAGTTTCAATTTATTTATTTGTGATTTTATTTGTAATTTATTCGAATGTTGACATTTTTTTTTCGAATTATTTTGTAAACAATTTTTTTTTTTTTTTGAAAAATATTAGTTCAACAATATTCATCATATTGAATATTTTATTCATATATATTATGAATAATTTCCAAAATAGACATCAATATAGACATCAATATGACATTTAAATTCATTGTATTTAAAATTTCGTTCTTCACTAATTATGTACGATAGATGAATGTATTCATCAATATGTCATTTAATGAACATTGTTATCAATATGATTAATCTGGTAGTTGGTACAAAAACTCATAATATTTATGAATAAGTTCATTATATTGATGTATTTTCTTTCTGTTACAATTGCCGTGTTGTGCTTACGTCTTAAGCCCAAGCTAAAAATTAGCTCGGTTGTTGTTTGATGGGTTATTCTCAAGTAAGCACTTATCGAGTAACTCGTGCGATGTGCGATGTCGCACACTTTCCGACTAGAAACTACCCAGTCAAACTGTTCGGTTTCTCGACATTTTCTTATCAGTAAACGACCACTTCTTGATTACTATTGCTGACAGGAAGGTACTATTCAAATTCCTACATTAATATATTATAAAAATGTTTAAAGAGCTCAAATTTTGTTTTTAATAAAAAAAATATTACAGAAAATAATTTTTCTCCGTTATATCGAACACATTTCTCAAAATTTTAGACATACAAAAAGAAAATGTACATCACATTGATGAATTCCGTTCTTCAAACCAAGATCCATTGTTTTGAAGAACCATTCATAATATTTATGACTAACGCCATCAATGTTATGAATGCTTTTATAAATATGAGGAACGCTTGGTAACTGTCGAAAAACTGTTCTTCAATATGATGAATTCTATGTGAAGAATTTCATTTCATCATATTATTGAACAAAAATATTAAACACAACATATATGTACTTCATATTGAAGAATGCTGTTCATCAAACCCAATTTCAATCAAAATATTTATTTTTCGTTAATTGTTTGCCGTAATTCTCAGTTCTCAAGTAGTTCTTGTATGTTATTTTTAATATAATTCTTGCTCGACATGCAAAATTTAGTAAAAAGTTTTCGAATATTTTTATTTATAATTACAACTTTTTGTTAATAAAAAATTGTATTTATAAAAAATATATTAAAAAAAAAATATTTAGAAAAAATATATTAAAAAAAAAATATTTAGAAAAACAAAAAAACTTTTTTCCGAAAAAATATTTTTTTTTCTTGGATATTTTTTTTTAATAATTTTTCTGCATTTTGAGGACATTTTTTCCAATTAATTTCTGAAACAAATATTTTTTTTTTGAAAAATTCGTAAAAAAATAAAATTTCAAATTATTTATAAATATTGTTACGAAAAGTGGTAATTTGCCCCACTGTGCAAGCAATCAACAGTAATAAATGAGACGCAAGACAATTCAGCGCACTAAGCAATGTGTTACGTGTCGAACTGATGCATGCAGTATATAAGGGAGCCGCATCTGAGGTACAGCACTTCAGTAGTGATTGTAAAGTGATCGAGTGCATCTCGTGTGATAAATGTCAAGTTGAATTGTGGACATGCAGCAGTTGTTAGAATTTGTTATTAGTAAAGTTGTTTATTAAAGTGAATTAATAAAGTTAATTGTTATAATTTAAACCAAACATAAGAGTGTTTTTATTTTGTACACAATCCAGAGATACGAACT
Source organism: Dryomyza anilis (assembly GCA_951804985.1). Taxonomy (NCBI): domain Eukaryota; kingdom Metazoa; phylum Arthropoda; class Insecta; order Diptera; family Dryomyzidae; genus Dryomyza; species Dryomyza anilis. The sequence continues at coordinate 26,815,128 of OX638132.1, read as the reverse complement.
TGTAGAACAGTTTTCCGTAGACTGAATTTTCTTAACAATATTATAATTACACACAAATATCGTTTCCTGTAAACACTTTCTGAAACAAACACTAAAGTGTTTGCAAGCTCATTTGTAGGAAATAATCGAAGTGTTTCTCACAAATGATCAGTAGTGTTTCCCACAAATAACAGTAGTGTTTCCCACAAACACGAAAAGTGTTACCCACAAATACGATAAGTGCTTCCCACAAGTATTTGAAGTGTTTCCCACAAACACGAAAAGTGTTTCCCACAAATATTTGGAGTGTTTCCCTCAAATATTTCATAATTTGGTAGTGTTTGTCAAAAATACTTGAAGTGTTTCCGGCAAGTATTTGTAGTGTACGCCAAATTCAGTCAAAGCAAAAGTTTTTTTTTTATTGCGGCAGCCCACTTATTTACGCGACATGTCGTATAATGCAGAATTCCAGGGTAGATTATTCGACAAGTAGTGTAAATGAGCGACTGCCGAAAATAAACCTTTTATTTCGACTGATATTGATGGACACTAAGGAAACACTACAACACATCAACATGCATTATGCCTGGGACAGGTGTCTCATACATTGGACGTGTCTGAAAAAGTCATCTAAACTGTCAGGGTTTTTGTCAGATGATTTGCAAAGAATTGCAGCAGTGTTTCTGCAGTCATCTGTTTTGGATGATGTGAAGACCGATTATGAAGAATTGGTGGCAGCTTATCAGTGAAGAAGCTTATCCGTGCAAGTGTTGCATGACACTGATAAGTTTAATTGTTCAAGTGATGCATCTTTTGTGACTAGCTGTACGATTTTTGGGGCAAACACTTTCAATGCAGCATTTTTTAAGTATTTCTGGCAGCCAATATGTATTTACCAGAAGTAACCGATAGCTTCCCACAAGTATTTTATAAACATTCCTTTTTTAGAGTGTATATTCATAAATAAGACGATTCAAATTCATTGAATTAAATATTTCGTTTTCACTATGATATTCGATAGTATGAATAAGTTCATATATATAATGAATGCATTCATCAATATGTCAATTAATAAACGGTGCTATCAATATGATAAATATGGTAGTTAGTAGAAAAATTCATAATATTTACGAATAAATTCATCATATTGATGATTTTTTTTCTGTGTATATTTAGAAATAATAGTACTAATTGTGAATAAAATTTAAGCCAATTCAAAATAGCTTTTTTTGCTGAAATTCAAGTTAGAAAATTATACAATAATTAAATTATTATAAACCTAACTTGATAAAAATATTACAAACCAGAATCAAATACTTACTACGTTCAATTATTAGCATAATACATACCAAAAATATTCATTCTGGTACTCTATTGACATAGAATACAGCTATCGAAGTTATCTCTATATAGAAAATATGTGTTTTTTTAAAAGCAGCATAAATTTGTAAAATTTTCAAATATCGAAAAGAAATAAACCAAATTTCATGAAAATTGAAAAAAAAAAAAAATTAATAAAAATAATGCAAAATGTTTTTAATTATGAAAAATTTATCCTTGTAAAACCATTTATTTCATTCATTTCTGTCGAGTTCTACTAAAATATTTATGAGACGCAAATGCGCTTTCTGACCCATAGTGCTCCACAGCACTAGCAGTACCCAATGCCTTTGACTGCAGTAGTTGGGGAGCCAAACGTTGCGGCTTTAAAGAAATCGCGCAGTGAAAGCACCAACTTGCACCATAATCTGAAGGGTTCGGCACCACACACTGGCAGCTGCAGCTATAGCAAACATGCAACATTTGCGGTGCTGTTGTTGCAGCAAACGAAGAAATCAAATAAAAAGAAGTAGTTACTGCTTGCCACACACACAACCGCATTGGCAACACCACAAGAACTGCAACAAAAATTGCTACAACAAAATAAAAACACAACTGCAACACAAACAACAACAATAATAATAAAAACACGCGGCCAGCAACGAAAACAATCAAGCTGTAGCAGCGGCAGCAGAAGCAACGCAAGTTGTTTTCATAAAAGTTTTATGCATTTTATATCCACACTACGTGGGCCTCGTCGCACCGAAATGCATCACCAACACCAGTACCAACATCGGCAGCAACACCAACACCTCGACTTTCGCCCCCACCACCTCCTGGCACCACTATGTGCCCTGTATTCCCAGCGACTGTGCTGAACGTGTTCAACTCAACGCGTTCGCGTTAATGGAGCTGCGTTGCACTGGTGCAGCGTGTTGAAATTGAATTATTCCCTTGAGCAGCTGCAACATCAACAGCAGCAGCAACACATCGACTGTTGCAACAGCAGCAACAACAACAACAACATATGCTGCCACCGTTGTAATAATGGTTTCAACACCTTTCTATAGTGTTGATCCAGTTGATATTATTTTTGTTGTAGCTGTTGTTGTCTTTAATGCTGCTGCTGTTGCTGTTGTTGCCATTAACGTTACAGCTGCTCCATTGTTGTGTTTGTGCGCTCATTATTTAATTTTTGTTGTTTGCCTTCACATGGCCGATTTTATGCCCTTTTATTTCTGTTGCATAGTTTTTGGCGTGGATAATTATGAATTAATGATCCTGACTGCCTTCTTTTTGTTGTTATTTGTGGTCGAAATTTGCTGTTGTTGCACCGCAGCAGCAGCAGCAGAAAAAGGTTTTTATAATTTTTATTTTGCACGTCATTCTGTTTTTATTACTGGTTGGCTCTTTAATATACCCTACACCAGTGTGATAGAGTAATTCATTTGATGAGAAGTCCTTAGGCGTCGGTCAAATTTCTCGGGTTTGAATACTGAATCTGTCCACGTCAAAAAAAATGAAAACAGGTTTTTTCTGTGCGGTTGAAATTTATTATATTGTTTTATTTAAAAAATCATAAAACGTACAGAAAGGAAAGTTTTCCTACCCATCCTATTAATCTCCATGTTTGTTTGTTCCGCTTCTCCGTCTAAACATCTGATCCGATTGTTTTGATATTTTTATCACAGATGCGATATGGTCTGGAAGGAATGATATGCTACATATGGGTGGGATGAGAGCGTAGCACCTCCTATACAACCAGCACTTTCATAATGATATAACTTGGAACTTACTACAGCTACGAACATGAAACAAAAAAAAAAAACAAAAACACAAACACAAAAGCACAAATGAAAAGCAAAAACAATAAAAAAAATGCAAAAACAAAAACACCAAATTAAAAGCATAAACACAAAAATTAAAGAAAACAAATCAAAAACAAAAGCAAAAATACTAAAACATAATCTAAACCTATTCAAAAACAAAATTAAAACAAAATAAAAACATAGTAAAAACATAAAACCAAAAGCCAATCTAACGCAAAAACAAAAAAAAAATAAAAGCAAAAACAAATGCATAAAATAAAATAAAACAAAATCATATCGTAAAATTAAAATTAAAAGTATAAATTAAAAACTATAACAGAAACAGAGAAGCAAAAAAAAAAACAAAAGCAAACACCTAAAATTAAAAGTTTTAACACAAATACTAAAGCAAAACGCAAAAACCCAAAAGAAAAAAAACACAACACCAAAAGTCAAACAAAAGCAAAAAAGAAAAAGCGAACGCACTAAATGAGCAAATATACTAAAACAAATTGAAAAAAAAAAACAAAAAAAAAAAACAAAACACAGATACAGATACAAAAATGCAAAAACTCACAACCAAAAACACAAAACTAATAATAAAAGCGAAGACGAAACCACAAAATCAAAAACACCAAAGCAAAAACAAAAAACAATATGAATAATATTGAAAACACAAAAGCACAAAACAAACATATAATAAACGCAAAAAACTAACCAAATCAAAGAATAGTGATTGGTAAATCGATTTCGATTATAGTCGAAAATCGATTTCGGGTTTTCATAATCGATTTTTTCGTAGTCAAAATTTCATGTTTGTAATCGACTAAGAATCGATTTTTAGTCTCGATTAATCGATTTTCGTACAACCCTCAATAACAGGGTTCCCATTTTGGATTATGCATGGTTTTCATTGTCATCACTTGAATGGAAATTGAAGTAGGGAAATTGTAATAGTGTGATGCTGCCGTTTGTAAAAATAATGAAAGTTATAGTCGGTCTAATCCGACTACAATAAATACCCTAGACATATGTGATAATGTCTGCGTTATCATATAAAGTGGTGCATAAGTCACTGCAAACTTGCAATCTCTGAAGAATTTTCTTTCATTTGACATCCATATGTACAAATGGGTATGTGTACCGAATTTCGATTTTTTTTCTTGGGAAAACATTTTCATATATTTTAGCATAAAATCAATATATATTTGACCAAAAAAGTTCACTTAAGACCAAATAAAGTTAAATTCATTTGTGGTTGTGTAAGTTGAGATATTTAAAGAATTTGATTGTTCAGACAACAAGATATAAAAGCAATCTTAATCAAAATTTTCATTGATTTAGCTCTTCTAGTTTTTGTTGTAATTTTAATTGAAAAAATCATATTTATGAACGAATCGCAAAATTTGAGCAAAACTGATATAATAAACGCTTTAATAATTGTTATGAATTGCGTTCATTGAGGTATTCATATTAATTTTTTGTGGCAAAGCAGCGCAGTCTCTACGTATGTGTAATTCATTCGTTGGTATAAGCGTGACTAAAAATAAAAAAAATAGTCCACAAAAATGATTTTTTATTTTTAAATAGTTTAAAATTTCATAAATTCCATGAATTTCTTTTCATAAAAATATTTCATAAATGCGTTCATCAATATTATGATCTTTTTCATTACAGTTTTATGAACGATTCATAAATAGGATGAATTTGATGATTATTTGAGTCGTAATGACAAATTCATAACATTGATGAACAAATTCATAAATAGTATGAATATTTTTTTCAGTTTACGTTTAGTTTATTAATTTAATATGAAATATTGTTAATTTTTCCACTGCATTTGGTTCTATTTTTATTGGAATTAAATTTTTCGTATTAAATATTTTTACCTAAACTGCCCTTAATACCTGAAAGGTACATGGTGTCGAAAACTTAATACCTGAATATGGATCTCATTTAAAAACATTGTTATTGTTGTTGAGGCATCCTTACCAAAGGTCCCCTGAAATGATACTGATCAGGATCCTAATTTTAAATCCACGTAAGGCAACATGATCCAACCTTCATAAAAAAACTGATATAAAGTTTACTTGATGAAAACTGATGTGACACTTATGAAAAAAAAACCATATTGGTATCGTATTAATATAATATGATCGAGATTTTATTAAAAACCTTTTATAATAAAATTGGGTAGCAAAATTATTGCAATAAAATATTCTAATAAAAAATGTTAAACTCAAATGCGAAAGATATAAAAAGTCTCAACCTTTTTAAAAATTTGAAATATCTCGAAACGTTGACTTTCTGTCATTGCAAGAATTTTGAGATACCTTTGTACACATAACTATTTTTTTGTTTGAAAAGTCTCAAAGTTGGTAAAAGCAGTTTATGAAGAATTTAAATATACATCAAATTATACTAGGATAAGATCGGGAAACCTGATCAGGATAGCAACTTCGAATAGCGTCACGTTTTGAATCAGGCACTGATCAAAACTCCTGATCATGGCCGGACTTGAAATCAGGCTGCCTGATCAGACAATGATCGCATTCTGAACTAAATTTCCACTCGGGTTACGAATGATCAACTTTGCATATATTTACTAAATACGGAGTAATTATTTAAGGTATATTATCATTGTATTAATCGTTAGACTCTAAATATATGTTAATGTCAAAAACAAATTGGTCCTAACCATTTAGAAGAATGTTTTTGTCTTGGAAATGTCTAACGCGGAGGTGTTCCTACGGAAAAAATCGAATTGTTATGAATTCCGAGATCGGAAGTAAGTAAAAAATATTACATGGTCGTTTTTAAGTCTTAAGACCGATTATAGCTACGTTTTCTGATTATAATTATATTTATCGCATTTAAAAAAAGAATTTTATTAATAAAATATTGTGCTCAATTTTATATTTTCAATTATAATTCACTTTCAGAAGCAATTTGTGGCAATCCTTTGTTTTTTTTTTAGCGACGAACGTTAATATCAATTCGCCATCATTATCGGTTGCTTCATACAAAATGTATTTATGTTTGTATGTAATGTAATATGTTTATATTATTTATTTATGAATATGACGTGGTTAAGTGTTTTGTACTTTTCTTGAACGCTATTTGTGCTTTGTGACTCCGATAGAGTTGCCAGCCGTTCGAAAACAATCAAATTTAAGATGGCATTAAAAAGCGCTTATTTGTCTAAAAAGTTAGCAATAGTAGCACTAACCGTAGCAGTATCAGCAGCAGCAGTTAATGGCCAGTAAAAAGCTCAATAAAACTTTGCAAACTTGCGGCAAATGTGCACGTTGCCAACTAACATAACATAACTGAAATGGAACGGAACGGAACGTAGCATTATGTTACGTTCATTCGTTCGTTGGCACATAACGTTGCACTTTGAACGTACTATGGTATAGAGTTGGTTTTTTGTAGTTTTATAAATAAAGAAAATGCACAATGAAACATCTAGAACAGGACAACATCATATGTTGCTGTAAGATCAAACCCAATTACAGTTACATCTATAATAAAAAAATTAAAAATATACAAATAAAAAAATCTTCTTCATAATGGTGAATTTCGTTCTTCAAACCATTATTCATTGTTTCGAAGAACTATTCATAATATTGAACACATTAAACATCAATATTATGAATTCATCATCAATTTGAAGAATGGCTGAAAACTTGTTTTTCATTTTGAGAAGATGTGTGCAAAGACCCACATTGCATAAATGAAAAAGTACATAAGACACAAAATATATGTACATCATATTGATGAATGTGGTTCATCAAAACAAATTTCAATCAATATGTTTATTTTTTCGGTCACATTTTAACATATTTAGGTTCAGTTTTTCAGTTTAAAATTTGTTTAGACTTTTCCACATTATTAAACGTCCATAGTTTCTAATCGAAACTGCTTAAATTTTACAGACAGATAGGCAATTACTATTTTATTTTAGTAAACATTTGGGAGATGTTTACTAAAACTACGTTTAATTTGAAAATGTCACTTAAAAGCTGAGCGTTAGAGTCCTCAAGTAGTTGATTACACAGCCACAACAAAAAAATATCCGCGATCTATGTATATTTTTCCGATGGACGTCAAGGTTCTAATTATTACCTCATACTCAGTTTTTTTTTATATTGCCTCAAGTTTTTGAGTTATTACGTAATATAAATATAAAGCAATTCTCTTGTTTTTCTACATATTTTGTAATATAAATTTTTACAGATTTAAGTTTTCGATCATATTTTTCTTGTATTCCATTGAGAATACCTCAGCTAATAAACCGCATGAAATTCGGATAAATCTGACCAAAGTTATGACCAGTCAAACACAAAAAATATGAATTTTAAGGTGTACCTATTATTTGTTGCATAAACTTTATGATTTTCATTCTAATATCAGACTTGATCTAAAATTCTATAGTTTCTCTTACTTTGTTCTTGCAAATCACTCTTTAAGTCCTCACCTAAAATTAAATTTACAAATTCGATTGAAAAATTTACCTTATTTTTGTTTGATATGTACATAAGTAGGAAAATGTTTTATTTTAAAAGTATGAATATTTAGTAGGTGATCTTTATTTGACTCTATTGTAGGATACTGAGGCAAACCCATGGAAAGTAATACATTTATGCAAAGATAAATTCTACTGGTTTAAGGTTTTGTTGAAATTTCTATAAATTATTGATGAACAAAGAAATTATATTGATTAAAAAAGCACCACAAAGTAAAATTTAAATCATAAATTGTAAGCGTGAATTTGTATTTAATCTGATGAACTAAAGAGTGATTTACAAAAGCAAAGTAATAAAAATCAGAAATGTCTTCACTAGGAAAAGAATAATGACAGGATTATCTCTACCAGTACTTAAGGGTGTCACTATTCCTCTGTCTAACGAAGTAAAATATCTGGGCTTAACTCTAGATAGTAAACTACTTTGGACAAAATATGTTGAAAATAAAATTTCGCGAGCATTGAATGCCTTCTGGCAATGCAGAGGAATTTTTGGGAAGACATGGGGACTATCGCCGAGCAAAACCTTATGGATTTACACGGCAATGATAAGACCGATGATATCATATGCATCGGTAGTCTGGTAGAACAAGCTGTCGCGAAAATGCGTGACAACTAGTCTTGCCAAGATTCAGAGAACCGTGTGTCTGGGTGTTACGGGTGCCTTTCCCAATACACCTGGTCCAGCACTGAATGCAATCTTAAACCTACCACCACTTGACATCTTCATCAGAGGCGAAGCCATGAAAGGCTGCTGGAGACTAAAACGAGGTGGTCTCTGGTTTAATGTTCCCTGGAATATCTCTGACATTGTACTTGACACTCCATTAGACACCTGTCTACTGGAGATGCCCTCTGATGCAATGATAACAGAAATATTACCAAGACGATATTTTGAGGTCTGCCAACCTGACATTCAAGACTGGCTAACGCCTGACTGTGAGCTAGGTAGAGGGTCACACTGCATTTTCACAGACGGCTCCAGAACCAATCAGGGATCTGGTGCTGGAGTGTTTGTGGAACCGGATGACCGCAGACTTCACTTCGCCTTAGGCGACAATGCCTCGGTATTTAAAGCCGAAGTCTATGCTATACTTATGGCTATGGACTACATTGCGGATAATAGATGGCAGAACAGGGCTATATCAGTTTGCAGCGATAGTCAGGCTGCTCTTATGGCTTTGAACAACCAGGTCATCACATCCAAAATTGTACGTCAATGCAGATCACGTCTCAATTGTGTTGGTAAATACAATACACTGAAACTGATTTGGGTGCCGGGCCATAAAGGAGTTTCGGGCAATGAAACATCTGACGAACTAGCACGTGCTGGATCTGAGGATAATCCATTTGGACCAGAACCTGTGCTTGGACTACCTGCATCTACGGGGAAATTCGTCATCAGCTCTTGGGTCGCCTCCGCACACAAGAGCAGATGGCTGAATGAGACGAAATGCAGATTCTCCAAGCTCATGACACCGACGATAACCAAAAGATCGGCCTCGTTTCTACTTTCCTTAAGTAGAAAGGAGTGCAGAAAACTGACGGGACTTCTAACGGGACACAACGCATGTGAAAAACACATGAACGCAATCGGCCTGGCCGAAAGCGCCTTATGTTCTGCCTGCTACGAAGAAACTGGCACCACAGAGCACTATCTCTGTGACTGTCCAGCATTTTCTAGAATTAGAAGGCAGATCTTTGGCACAGACGTGATGATAGAGGACCAGCTTCACTCTCTATCACACAATAGCCTTCTTAGATTCAATAATGAATCTAAGAAGTATCATTAAAAACCAGGTAACTGGGTCACAGCACAATGGATATAACCCTGTCTGAGTGCTGTGGCTCTATTTTTTATCCCACATTAAAATAAAAAAAAGAGAAATCATATAATTATGGATTTAGTTTCACATATAATATATAATTTTATTGAATTATGAAAACTTAATATATTATGCAATAAATAATAGGTACACCTTAAAATAAATATTTGTTGTGTTTGACTGGTCATAACTTCGGTCAGATTAAAGCGAATTTCATGAAGTTTATTTCAAGATATTGTCTGAAGTATTCTCAGAGGAATATATAAGAAATTGGATCGATAACTCAAATCTTTAAAATGTTTAAGTCCAAAATATGTAGAAAAACACGAAAATTGACATACATTTGTATTACGTAATAACTCAAAAACTTGTGGCAATCTGAAAAAAACTTAGTATGAGGTGGTGATTAGAATCTTGAAATTTATCGGAAAATCAAACTAAGATCGTGGTTAATTAAAAAATCTCTCCATTTGTTGTTTAGTATTATTTTTAATGTTTTGTAAAATATTTTTTTTTAAATAACAAACTTTTTTTTAAATAACAAATAACAAAAAAAGCTATACTTTTAGATAACATTATAACAATTATTTCGGCAATTTATTTTTCAATTTTTTTATTTAAAAAAAAAAAAAAAAATTTTCGGAATATTTTATTTCGAAACAAATATTTGTTTTTTTTCATCATTGTAAAAATCACGACAATATTATTTTTCATAAATGTCTAAATCACAACAATATTATTTTTATAAATTTTTTGTTTAAGATTTTACAACATTTAGAACTACAGTTTACAATACATTGTGTAGTAAAATCAAGTCATATAAATACACTTGCACCTAAAATGCAGGTAACTGTAGTAGAACTAACATTTTCTAGCAACGACCTGAAACTAACTGAGTCCAAAATGATATTCACTTATCTTTCTTATCTATTGACATTAAAAAGATCCAGATAAACAAATGAAATGTTGATTGCTGTTCCATAGTGCAACGAATGAAAAAGGTAACAAACGTAAATTACATGCAGTATGCGGCACAATTTGATAATCAATTTCACAAGGAGTGTGGAAAACAATGTAGAACCCAAGAACGCCACGGAGGCAGCAATATTTTCCACACACAAATGTATATTGCAATCTGATAACGGCCACACATTCCGCAGCGTGGCACAAGAAAATCGCATAAAAACGCGCGCTGGCCATAAGAATGCGCTGCACCGCACAGCACAGCACTGCGCTTCGGGCCAAGTTAATAGAAAAACATATGCGCGTTGCCACGTTGCGAGTGCGAATCACGTGCATGTTTTTCCAGCACTGTGTTGCTCGGTGCCAGAGAGAGAGAAACAGCGAATAAGTGGATAAATAAAAATCAGTATCAAAATCGCATGCCGCAGCCCCAGAGTGTGGCCAACTACAGAAAAAATAACAAACTGAAAACATAACCAAGTAAATAGCTACAAGAACGATGCAGTTCGTGTGCCAAGTTAACGCTTTGCGCCTTTTACGCCAACCACAATTGGCCTCACAGAGTGCGCGCCGCCAACTTCTTTTAAAAATAAATCGAAAAAAAATAAAGAATTTTAAAATGTGGCAAAAACCAAATTCGTTAAAAAGCAGTAAAAACGTGAATTGCAAGGCATTCGTACTTGGTTAACAATTGCAGCACGCAGTACGAATGAAATTGTTGCCAACATTATATATGTTTTACACAAACATTATCACATTTGTGTTTTATATTACACACAGACATTCAAAATTCAGAAAAATATGGGCATTTTCAGAAAAACTGCAACCACAAACGAAAAAATCAAAATGCTCAAATCTTTGAAATAACGCTGTATTTGGAATCTCAAATATGTAAATCTAAATATCTGAAGCTTTGACATTAAAATAAGGACAAACACTTTGATTTTTGATTGCTCGTACGGAACCAAAAAGATACATTTATTATCATATTAAACTAACAACATTTTTTAAAGAGTTGTATCCTCTGTTTCTATATCTTAACTTCCTCGGCATTTTCAAGAATGTATACATCGAGTTTCTTGTAATTTTTTAACAGCTAATTGAAATCTGCCACGACCGAAACTTTGGGTACCATAATTTAACAAAATATATAACATTTTTTGAAATTTGATTCCTACTTCATTTTTTATTTCGTAATGATGATTGTTAATCCTATAAGATATAAAATTATTTTTAGCAAAAAATAGTAGTGCAAATTTTCATACGGAACTACTCATTCCATATCAAACCAACCAAGTGATTGGACCATCTCAGAATTTGATAAAATTTGCAAGTATAATGAGACAACATAAAACATAGATATTGGCCAAATTTCAACTTACCAGATGGTGTTGTTTCAGAGATTTGGTGATTTAAAATTTGAAAAAACTGTATGAAAATCACAAAGGTGGTTCTAATCAATTGAACATAACTCAAACTGTAGTGACATAAAATGAAACACAAAGGTCTCATTTTAAAGATAATGAAATTTTCCAAAAAGATGTCTTACAATATCCATACTAAGTTGCTTTAATAGTGGTCAGTTTTAAACAAAGTATGTTTCAAAAGGACATATCTCAAAAAGCAACCTTTTTAATTTTTTTTTAAAATTAATATACACAGAAAAAATAATCGACGTAAATACAGCAATCAAAATTAATTGTACACCATTCAAATGACAATTTTGCCATTTTCTTGTATTGAGCAAACACATTCGCTGAAAATGTTATTTGCGTCCAAAAATATACCAATAAACGATTTTGCTTAAGTAGCAAATTATTTAATTGGTGTGGTCGGCGTTTTAAAAGTATTTTTGCATTTTCACAGTAAACTTATAATTCTTTTTTAGTTTATTAAAATGGAATATTATAAATTCTTGTGAAAGTATGTAACAAATATACTTTTCTGATGTGAAGCATAATTAAATATGCATCATCGTACTCAACGACACCAATAGAGTATCATCAAACTCTATAAGCGTTTCTTTAGACATGAACCAAATGTGAACTGATATGCGCACCAACTAAAAATTCTAATTCTAAGCGAATTTCACGAATTCCACTAAATTCAGCAGCGCTGTAAGCGAGTACACGCACACACACCACGCACTGTTATAGCGACCACTCACACAAATAAAAAATTTCACCAACTACCAGTATTCATCATATTGATGATTTCATTCATTGAACTAAAATCGTATTTTTTTCAGTATTTTTCAGTTTTAATATTTTTTATGTAAAGAAATTTCAAACAAAAATTGGTCTCCATTTACGTATTTATAATTCTTATAAGATTTATGATATTTAAATTAATATGGTTGGATGACCAAAAATCATCAATATGATGTTCACATTTTCATTAATATAATGAAATGGAGGCTTCGAATAATTCGCAACTATATATTATGAATCATTTAAGAATTATAAATACATTAATGTGAAAATGGAGATAAATTTGTTTTTGAAATTTGATTTTAAAAAAATATTGAAAATGAAAAACATTTAAAAAATACGATTTTAATTCAATGAATGAATTCATCAATATGATGAATCCTAGTAGTTGGTGAAATTTTTGGTAAATTTTTTTGTGTGCTCACTGCTACAGCTACCACGCACTGCTATAACATTAACGCGGTATGCGAATACACATAACTGTTACCAGCAAAAGCGATTGCTAATATGAAGAATGTGTACGCTAATACAATTAATAATTTAGTCTGCGCAGTTTTAGCAATAGTTTGATTGTGTTAATGTAGCTTTTTGGCTGTATTAACGAATTTTTTTTTCTGTGTATGTTCAAGGTTGACTTTTTATCTATTATTTAAGATTTAAACTAGATCGGTAAAATCACGGGTTCTAAAGTTATGTATAAAAATGTTGTAGAATGTTGAAAATTTTGTATGCATTTTTTTTTTATATTTATTTTATTTTTTTTTATTTTATAACATACATGCTCAGTAAAAATTTATTGTGCTCTACACCCATTATGGTTAGTTAAAGTAGTAATTTTTTTAGATACATTTGGGGCGCTGATTTAGAAAATGGCAAAAGCTTTGGCAAATGTTCTCTAGTTTTTGAGATGCCCATTTTTCCAAACTTTTTGATATGGGTTATATCTCAAAAACGTGATTAAATTGTACCAAACTGATGCCACGGTAGCTCAGTGGTTAGTGCGTTGGACTGCGAGCCGAAAGGTCCCCGGTTCAAGCCTGGACTGTGACTAAAAACATCTTTTCATAGAAACATTTTTCTATACCGCGCTACCTCTCGGCTGTAAATGGCAAACCTACGAGAGTAAAACATTGCCTATGAAAAGCTCTCATCCCGCCGTTCGGATTCGGCAATAAACTGTAGGTCCCACCACGTTGAGTACAAATATAACACGCACAGCTCAAAATGGTGAGAGAGCTCGGCCGAAGTTCTTATAGGACTGTAGTGCCAAACTATTATTATTTTTAAACTGATGCCATTTTCAGAATCAGTAAACTAATCACTATTAGTGCAACATCGTATGGATATTGTAAGACATCTTTTTGGCAATTGTATTATGTTTAATTATTAAACTGAGATCTTTGTGTTTTATTTTCGTTCAGTATAGCTTAAGTTATGTTCAATTGATTAACACAACTTTCGTGAAATTTATATAGTTTTTTCAAATTTTTATAGCACCAAATCTCTGAAACCACACCATCTGGGAAGTTGAAATTTGGCCAATATATTAATTTTATGTTCTTTCATCATACTTCCAAATTTCATTCAATTCTGAAATGGTGCTGGCAAAATTTGAATTTTTTCGATTGATTTGATATGGAATGATTTATATACAAAAATAAAGTAAATTATAAATATAATAAATAATTTTGTATGTAAAAAGTATTTTTCGGAAAAGAGAAGAAAAATTGTTCCGTCTGTAATGTCACGACGGAAATTTTTCTGTGATTTATTGTGGAAAACGTATACTTTTTATAAATAAAGTGTAAATACAAAAATATAGCTATTTTCTAAAATAATTAAAACGAGTTGGGAAAGTTAGGTCACATGGGTAAGTTCGGTCACATGGGGCGGATTTTTATAGTCGGTCGGGCCCGACTATGGAATACCCTACACCTTTGGTGGGGATATTAATGTGGGATATTTAATTGCATTCCTTAATTTTAAAGATTTTAATTAAGCATGCTGAACCTCCCCACCCTCAGAATATTATTCACATATCAGAAATTTACGTCTGATATCCCCATAAATTAAAAAAATTATATAAAAGTATAACAAACTAATAAAAAAAACAGAAACATATAATTGGGCGGACAACGTCTATATTTAAAATTTTGAAAGGCTAATAATTCATAGATTTGATTTTAGAAATTTACGGATCAAATTTCCACTATGAAAACCCGGGAAATAATGAAAAAAAAGAGGGCGGATCACGCCCATTTTTGAACCACATATTTTTAGGTGAATTATAACAATACGTTTTAAATTTTATACCTATATCTTGAATACTTTTCGAGTTGTTAGTTCTTAAAGAGTTATATAAACGTGACTTGTATGGGAGGTGGGCGTGTCCGTTGACGAATTTGACTCATTTTCAAACTCAGTTCCTACTTTTGGCTAAAATATAATAATACGAAATTTTATCGCATTCTGATCAGTATTTCTCAAGTTATTCTGTATTCGGACTGCAAGACAGCAAGACGGACAGACAGACGGACATGGCTAAACGGACTCGGATGCTGATCAAGAATATATATACTTTTCCATACCGGACGCGCCTCCTAAGGGGCGTTACAATATATGCAAAAAGTTTATATACCCTGTACCTGATAGGTATAGGGTATAAAAAAAATGTATGCAAAATTCGTTGACTTTTTGAACTTTACATATGAACCTCGACATACACTGCCGTTATTGTCTTGTCCGGATCGATCACTATTTAATTTATATCATTTGACCTACCATATAGAATTCTCAAATTTTTTGCAGATGTTAAGTCCTATTTAAATACTACTAGTATAACAAGTAAATTTATTAATTTTCTTTGGAGAAATTGAAGTTTAAAACGTATGAATGTCCCAGCCGGAAACCCTGGAAATGCCCATGTATAAATGGAAAATAAAAAGCATAATGTTTATCTATATAAAATTTCAATAGTAATAACCACGGCTCGGATTTTGATGACGTAAAAATACGTTAAAAATGACCCTAAAAACCACAAAAAATTACTTTAAAAATGACCTAAAAATTATTTAGTGGAAAATAAAAAGCATAATGTTTATCTTTATAAAATTTCAATGGTAATAACCAGGGCTCGGATTTTGATGATGTAAAAATACGTTAAAAATTACCCTAAAATCGACAAAAAATGACTTTAAAAATGACCTAAAAATTATTTATACAAAAGCATAATTAACCGAGATTTAGCTAATACAAATTATATACTGTGGTCATTTGTTACATAAATTACACAATCTATTGAAAGGTGATCCTCCAAAATAATTAGTTCTACTATTTGGTAGATAAAAAAGAGTATTTCCTACGTTCGCCAAGAGACTTTAAATTTAGTAGTTTCAGACGATCTTCGTACGGAGGAAGATGTAGGTTATCTACCCAATTAGAACCATTGAGAAACACTTTCAACCCAAAAGTCGAGGGAGAACTTAAATGTTTTAAGAATATGTTTCGGATATCCCCCCCCCGAATATTTTAAGAATAAAATAAAAAAAAATCGTAGGCAGGTTTTTTTTAAATATCGCGGTTTCAATTTTTGTTGTGCGGTTTTTTGAAAATATTTTTTTGAAAATAACTTTTTTTCTATTTTTTTTTGCGCAAACTATTAACTTTAGCCACTAAAATAACCCATAAAAATTTCACAAATTTGTCCACCGTTATGGGTCATAGTTAGTGGTAACAAATGCGAAAACAGAATAAAATAATCGACGTAAAAATAGCAACCGATATTAATTGCATTCATTAATCAATACAGCAATGAAATTCACTAATTTAATGAAAGCTTTTGCTATTCTTCGTTAATTCAGCAATTCATTTTGCTAATATGAATATGTGTACGTCAATAATTAACGAAGAATAGCATATGTTTTCATTAAATTAGTAAATTTCATTGCTGTATTGATTAATAAATGCAATTAATATCGGTTGCTATATTTACGTCGATTACTTTTTTCTGTGTATACATCAACAGACAATTGCATATAATTTTAAGATATTTTTTACATTATTAGATCACACTCAACCAATTGTATTTGTCATAAGTATTATAATTTTTTTAATTAAATGCACCGAAATTATTTTTAATCTCTGTTTAATCTATGCTGTCAACCGACTAAGGTCATGGAATATTTCATTTTGGAACAGAAGAGATCGCTGATAACAAAAGTTTTTATCTTAGCCTAGATTTGTTACACTGATTAGACCTCAAAAATCCTTACTTTATATATTTATTTATAGTAGGCGCCCATTTCATAAATATCGTTAAATCTTAAGAAAGAAACTCTAACTTATAATTAATCTAATTATAAATATATTCTTATTTGAGGTCAGTGACTCTGACCCATATCTATAAGAGGCATTTGTATCACAGCTTTTAATATGGTGACTAAAAATTAGAATTGATTTATCTGTGTTATATATGTTATTATATTCAAATATTTCTAATAGATTTTAGCTATTTTAAATAAAATTTAAATAAAATATGCAACAACTATTTTAAATACTACAATTCTCTCATGTAGCAGAGCATTGAACAGCTCCCCTGTCCGTTTTCATTCAGTTCCCCGAGTGACCAACTATGCGGAAATCCAGTAGTCTTCATTCTAAATTTATAAACAACTTGAAGTTACGCACATGCACTCGTTCACATGCAAAATAATAAAAACATCTACTATGAGAAATAATAAACAATCCAACTACGTACTTCCGGCGAATCCTTTTAAGTTTTTCTATGTCCTCGTCCTGCCGTGGTAGTTGTAACACTTATTCTGCTTTCTCCATCTCCAGGCATTGCCTTCGAATTCTTTGCTTTTAATTGGACCAGAAGTAATACGAGAAGAATGGCTGCAGGGCGGTGTTCGAGTCTCATCTTGTTCATTGCCAGCACATACACCGAGAAAATATTCAATTCACGTTTCTATTTGAAGGCTTTGGTGCAACAAAGTCCGCATTTTTTTTTAATTTATTTTTCAAGGCATACGATTGATTTTTTAATTACGCATCATTTGGTACCAAAATTATCCATATCCGATAAA
Organism: Dryomyza anilis; assembly: GCA_951804985.1. NCBI lineage: Eukaryota > Metazoa > Arthropoda > Insecta > Diptera > Dryomyzidae > Dryomyza > Dryomyza anilis. Next base: position 26,797,407 of record OX638132.1, on the reverse strand, counting down.
TATACATTAATAATTTTGTAGATAAAATTTTAAAGATAAAATACGCAAAAGACTTTAATAAAGTACCTAATTTAATAAAATTACTTTTCCCATTGTTCATTTACCATATACGTTTTCTAAGAAAATTTTGATTATCAATTCAGAACTAGCATGGAAATGGCTGGATATAATAAACAAACCCGACATCAAAAAGAACGTCACCATTCCTTGGGTTGTTGAAGAGGTTGAGAAACTTGCAAGAAAAGGAGCCGCCACAAAGCTCATAGATTACGAACCTATATGTGGAATCGGCGGCAGTGATGTTAAAAAGTTACTACGAGAAGAAGAGACAAGTACAAGAGAAGAGCTATGTTTGGTTTTACCAAAGCTACGACAATCCAAGTAACTTACAACCTTAGAAGATTTAAATAATGTATTAAATTAACGAAGAACAACTTAAGAATCTTGACAGGATTTCTCACAGGTCACTGCAGACTTGGAGAACACCTTACAAGAATGGGTATACAATCCGACATTACATGTGGGTTCTGTTTGGAGGATAACGAAAACTCAGTGCATCTTGTGGAAACTTGTCCAGTCCTAATGCGCACAAGAAAGTAAATTCTCAAATTCGGTCAACCAACTCAAACCGGGATTAGAAAAATAAAACGAAACAAAGGTTTTTTACTGAGATTGGCTTTGTGGACGTCCTATATAATAATAAATAACTGAATATTGCATATACAATATTTAGCAAATCAGTATATTACTAAATTGACTAGGGAGGTACCATAGTTGACAGCTCTATCAATTATGGTTCCAGTCGGAGCACAATAGATCCTATTAGGTAGCAGTACATTAACAGATTACAAATAATAATAACACTACGAGAAGAACAGTCTAATACCTGACAAGAAGAATGAAGAAGAGAAGAAGTATGGTTAGGATAAAAAAAAATCCGTCAATAAATGGAATTTGTCAGCTCGTACGACCTACGAAGATTCAAAGTAAACATTAATATTTCAGAAAAAATCTATCTTCTGGACATCTTACTGGACACTGCTGACATAGTAAACAACTCTCAAGAATGGTTATACAATCGCATGTCTATGGGGAAACGAACCGGTTCTGGACTAGGCACGTGACTGGTTCTTCTCCTCCTTCATACATTAATATTTCACTAATGATTCTACCGTGTATTATAATTACTTCGGAGACATACTCTATTTAAATCAATAATAATAATAGTAATAGTTTGGTGCGAAGTCCTGTATAGAACTTCGGCCGAACTCTCGGGTGACTGTTTTTTTATAGGCAGTGTGTTACTCTCGTAGGTTTGCCATTTACTGACGAGAGGTAGCGTCGCATAGAAAAATCTTTTCTTATGAAAAAAATGTTGGCAGTCGCTGGGGATCGAACCGGGGACCTTTCGGATCGTTGTCGAACGCAGCGTGTAAATAAGTCTCGTGCATATGGCACCACCTAGTGCTTTTTCGATTCAGTAGCGGCATGTTTAGCATGGACACGATCCGTCTCCTCATGGAGACATTTAGACCTATCACAGAACTGTTCTTCAACATCCAGTCCTTAGTCGGTCACGTAATATGTAGTTATAGTCCGCAAGGATATTACATGAGGATTCTGGATAAATTCTACATATCTGCCTGGAATAAATTGCAGAACAAATCTTGGAAACATGTCCAGCTGTAATGCGTACAAGAATGAACATTTTTGAGTTCCCTCAACTCCACATAAGCATGAACACCCACTATATAATAATTATTTGACTGATATATAGAATATATATAGAAACACTACAATCAGAGCATTAGAATGATAACACTAATATCTAATTATTCAGAGTTCGACATGTTGCGACAAGTTTCGACATGTTCCGAGAATCTTCTACTCGTTTCGTGAATGATGCATGCTATTGGCATCTCATTCGCTCTTATGTGTTTTTAATTCGCGATCTTCCTTCTTTTTCTCGCACATTTCCTCAGTGCGCTGAATGATCTTCCGTCTCTTTCTAACACATCGCTTGTGCGCTGAATTGTCTTACGTCTCATTTACTCTTGCACAGTGGAGCAAATTAACTCTTTTCGTAACAATATTTTACAGATTTTTTATGCTCTATACTAAGAGTGAAAGGGTATTTTCACCCAGTTTGTTACACCCAGAAAGAAGCACCTCCGGTATGGAAAATGCATGGCGATGTCCGCCTGTCCGTTGAAATCACGATTATATCAATGAAACTTCTAATTTAGATTACTTATATATCTATGCTGTCTCAACAAAAAAAATGTCTTGATCGGTTTATCGGCAAACCGACCACTTACAAATATCTCATAAAATTTTCATCTACAGATGAATTTTACTTTATAAGAGCTTAAGTGAACTTTTTCGGTCAAATATATATTGACTTTATACTGAGATATATGAACAAAATATTTTCTCAAGAACCGACTTGTAGAACTTGAAAAAGATATTCTGTATACCTACCCATTTGTACATATGGGTATCACATGAAAGGAAATTCTTCAACGATTTCCAGTTTATAGTTTTTTTCGGGATGTGTAAACCCTGTTGACCTATACACTACTTTAAAAGGTCACCGCACACTTTATCACATATATGTATGATATATATAATCAGCGTAGACTGCCTATAACATTCAAAATTCTTACTAACTTCATCACACCAACTATCACAATATCCCTACTTCAAAATATCCCATGTGACATAACCTTCCCTACTGGTTTTTCTTTCTTTTTAATACCACATAATTTTTTTTTGTGTGTATGATACAACATGTTGTTGCTGTTGTTGTTCTTCGTGTGACTCATACTAATTTATTGTAATGATTATTTACTCCAAGCTGCCTCTAACGGCTGCCCAGGACAACAGACAGCTTCACTCAGCACTCCGTGCCATCCCTGCTGTGGTCGAGACCACGATATCAGGATTAGAACGCGTTTCATGACAGAGAAGTATGTGAGTTTTTACAACCGAAAACCGCAGGAACTAAGCAAGTAATAAAGTATGTAATACGTTGCATGATTAATGCATATTTATCCTGTTTCAAGGATATACTCGAGAGTAGAAAATGCGATTTTTATGCAGTTTTTGACTGACAGACTTTAGATAGCAAGCTAAATATATTGCATGAGGTTAAACTAGATGATGTAAATATGGAATTCAACTTTTACAAATTGATTCTTATCAATTCATTTGATATTTTATTGTTGAACTGTACTTGAAATTTACAGTCATCAGCCATTGATGGAGTTATGAAAAATAATGTAAGTAGCTATGATAAAATTGTATTTTTAACTGAAAGATTGCAAAGATTAAAGTTCCGCAGATAAAAGAAAACAAAAAACAAAACTACCAAAATACTGAAAATAATCTTGACTGAATGGTAAACAAATGACACACTGATAACAGAGATACGCGAACAGAGTGACGACAACTAGTACCGATACCAAAACGAAGAGTCTTATAGCACTGAAGATTGTGAGTGTCTTATCTTCTGCACACTGTTTTTTTAATCACAACAGAGTTTTTCTTATCAATTCATCTTGAGATGAGAAACCAAACAGTTTACATCGACGTGAGATGAAGCACAGAACAGTAGACCAAATACGGAATTCGAAGACATAACGAGGCACTTGAGGGGAGTTAAATCGGGCGCGGCTATAAAACCAGCAAAACTAGAACATTTTGCTAAATATGAATTCAGTTACGAACGGCGCGTCAACCAAACCACGGGTATGTCAAGAATTCATTAGAAAAAATACAAAAATGATAAATGAGAGAAATAAGAAAATGACGTCAGTATAAGTGTAAACTTTTATTTTTTTGCATAACACTTTTTCTATATCAATAAAGTATATCGTTGTTCTTGTTTTAGATCATTGAGTTATTAATTCTCACAACTACAGTGAGTCAACCATAAGTTTAAAAGTGAAAACAACTAAAAATCGACTATAAATTAACTTTAACGTATCAATAAAGTTATGTGGATCATCGTAAATCGTATCAAGTACATCGACCTATAAAACATAATGGAAAATCTTGGCTATAAAGAGGGCACCGCTAATCGACGACGTACTATACGTTCGATCAGTGTTCTGAATAATAACGAAGCCGAGCAACAGCCACTGACTGGTATTAAAAACGATGTCGGAAAGAGGTCAGTATTAATCGAAAAAAGATGCCACGAATATTTAGTAAATTTTCCTTTCCAGATTGAAACCGAATCCGTCCAATTTAACAATGCGATTGGGCAAAAATTCCGATGCCATTCTCGAAGCACAATTCGCCACAGCGGATGCAACCGAATACATGGAATGCGGTCCTTCGCCTCCGGCTGAGGGCGTCCCCAACATGCATGAAATGTACGAAAAGTCCACGTCCGAGCTCAACGAGCAGCTGTGCAGCGACACACTACGAATGAGTCTAATTGAGCAGATGAATAATGCTGCGGGACGTGTGCGTTTTATGGAGGATATCGAACAGGGCAACGTGATCGCTGAAAACATTAGCACGCACTTTGAATCGGCCTCCACAATCGAGAAGAATCTCAGTTTTTTGTGGGCGGCATTCCTAAAGCGCTGGGATCTGCTGGAAGGTTTCTATGGGATAGGTTCCGAATTGGGTTACTGCGATCAGAACGGTATAGGTGCTCTGCATCTTGGCGCTTTTAGCGGTTGTTTGTCGACGCTTAGTTTTCTGCTCGAAAAACAGGCCAATGTCGATCTACAACCGGGCAGCTACACGCCACTGCACTGCGCCGCCTTTGGAAATTCAGTGGAGGCGGCCAAGATGCTGGTCAACAAAGGCGCATCACTTACACTCAACACAAAGACGCCGAACTGCGAGGAGAATCTGCTGCAGTGCGCCGTGCGTTCCCATGCCGTAGAATGTCTGCAGTACTTTGTGGATCTAGGCGCCGATGTCAATTCATTGAAACCTAATGGTACCAATGCTATTCATCTCGCTGCCGATCTGGCGAACGCACAATGCCTGGCGGTGCTGCTCAAGGCGCCCGGCGCCGATCCTAACGTCCGCATCTGCATACGTGAAAAGGAAATTGAGTCGACAGCGCTGCACTTGGCCGCAGATGAGGGCGACATGGACTGCGTAAACCTGCTGCTGGCCAAGGGTGCGGATGCCAAGTTGAAGAATCGACGTGGCTTTTCGGCGCTACATCTGGCCGCACGAACTTCTAGTCTGGGTTGTGTGGACTCACTACTGCGTCACGGCAATGCAGATCCAAATGCAGTGGACTTCGATAATCGCACACCGCTCCATGCAGCAATCGGAAAATCCGATCACGCTTACGAGATCATTGAGGTGCTGATCCAGTGGGGCGCAAATGTCAATCACAAGGACAAATATGGCTGCACCGCATTGCATCTGGCTGCCTTGGATGGGTTGCCGCAGTGCGTTGAGGTGCTGATATACTACGATTCCAATGTTTCAACCAAATCGAAGAAGGGTATCACAGCGCTTAATGTAATTACGCGAAAAACGGCCGCATCGATGGCCATGGTTTGGCAGAAACTGGACTCAGCCATTACACTGCGTCCCTCGAAGGATCCGGTCAACAACGAGGTTGAACTGGAGTTGGACTTTCGACAGCTGCTGCAGCATTGCCATCCGCGCGAAATCAATCACTTGAATACGTTCGTCAATGAGGGTCAAAAAGATATTCTAGCGCACCCGTTATGTTCGGCATTCCTGCACGTTAAATGGGCCAAGATACGCAAGTACTACATTGGGCGGCTGATATTCTGCTTTGTGTTTGTGCTCTTTCTGTCGTTGTACGCATTGACGACGCTGGTGCACAACTGCTACAAAGAAAACAAGGACGACAGCACGGTTGAGCGAGAACTGTGCCAATCACAGTCCATGCTTGGTGACATGCTACGCCAGAACCCCTTCGTCATGGAAATGCAATGGTGGGTTCTGGTAGCCATAACCATTGTCGAAATACTTCGCAAGTTAACCGGCATAACCGCCTATGCATCGTTCAGGCACTACATAATGCAGGTGGAGAACATAATGGAGTGGATCGTTATCATTAGTGTTTTTGCCATATCGTACATCTACACGAAGCAAACGTACACCTTTCAGAATCACATCGGCGCCTTTGCCGTACTGCTGGGCTGGACCAATCTGATGTTAATGATCGGTCAACTCCCGGTATTCGATGTGTACGTAGCAATGTATACGAAGGTGCAGGGTGAATTCGCGAAGGTGTTCGTGGCCTACGCGTGCATGCTCATCGGCTTTACGTTTTCCTTTTGCGTTATCTTTCCCTCATCTTCTATGTTTGCTAATCCACTGATGGGCTTCATATCGGTGCTAGTGATGATGATTGGTGAACTGGAGACTGATATGCTGACCAACGATCCAAACGGCGAGGATCCGCCTGTTATCCTAGAAGTTAGTGCTCAAATCACATTTGTTCTCTTTATGCTCACCGTTTCGGTTGTATTGATGAATCTGCTGGTCGGTATTGCGGTGCACGACATTCAGGGCTTAAAGAAAACGGCGGGTCTCTCGAAGTTGGTGCGCCAAACAAAACTTATATCGTATATAGAGTCGGCGCTGTTCAACGGATATCTTCCCGCATGGCTGCGCAAATTTTTGCATCACTCGGCGCTGATTTCACCAAAGGCCTACCGTGTGGTGCTGTGTGTCAAACCGTTGAATCCTTGTGAAAACCGTTTACCACGCGACGTTCTAATGAAAGCCTACGAAATCGCAAAGATGCGTCAGCAGTCAGGAGTCACTGGTTCGCCCAAATTTTCCACGGACACCTACGAATATCTGTCGTACAAGAGCAAATACAGTAATACAAAGAGTGCCGGACAAACGGATGGTATGGCACCTATACAGTACACGGCGTTATCCTCGAAGATTGATGAAAGTGCAGCCCGTGTCGAATACCTACGACAGGGGGTGCGTGAATTGAAGCAGGCACTTATAGTGCAACAACAACAGTCCAGCAAAGTCATAGATCAACTGTTAATTGTGATTTCCAATCAGCAGAACACAAATTCCAGCCCATAGCGAACTCGAAGTAATAAATTTTCATTGTCAAAAAGCAAAATAAAATGTAGTTGTTTTCATTCTTATTTGTAAAATCTAAAAAGTTGTACTAATCTTTATCATAAAAGATAAAACTAATTTTATTTAACATACTTAGAAAAGTATGAATAGGTTGAACGCAATTTAGCAAAAACTCAAACTATATACAGAAATAGGAACATATTGATATTTATATGTCAGTCAGTGCCTATGCATCGACAAGAGTGGTCGACTAAAGCTTAGGAAATTCTAATGGTGTAATCTACACATCCCGCAAAAACCAGTACCTTTTATGAGAAAAAGATACCTAACCATCCTGATGGATGGGATTGAAACAACACCTATGGAAACAACAAGAAAAATAAGTCATAATAAAAGCAACACGATCAATTATGATAAGTAGATTCATTGCAGGCAAAAGCTGGGGATACACAACCAACATAATGCGATAGGTGGGCCGTCCTTTAATTACGTATGGGATAGTGGTAGACTAGATCTTCGGACGATACAGAAATCTTCAGAGAAAGCTCAAAAGCTAGCATGTTTCTGCATAACAGCAGCCATAAGAGCATGTCCTACTGCGTAAATAGAAGTACTCCGTGAATTGACACCACTACACTTATTCCTGCAGGGAGGGGATTGCGAACGATGGTACTGGAAATTTAGAATGTGTGGGGCCTGGGGAAGCTTGTATTTGTGCCCTGTTGTTTCCCACGTTGTCAACTACAATAGACCATGAAACGAAGAAACGAATTTAACTTCGTAAAAAATTTCAAGATTTAGTGTAAGCAACTAAGATATACACAGGAATATGATCACGTGGTATACGGATGGATCATTAACAGATGAAGGAACCTGGGCGGGAGTCAATGGAACTAGAATCAAATATTTGAAGATATAGGAAATTATACAACTACGCTATACATATTTATATAGATGCGATCAGTTCAATTTGGACAGGAACTATTGTAATAAAAATATAGCAATCCTTTCGGACAGGCAGGCGGCCATTTTTTTTTGTTTGGAATATGTACTAAGATCCACAGCACTCAGATTAATAGTGCTGTGGTTAATATCACCACGAGCGCCAATGCCCAAGCCGGGATTCGAACCCGAGACCTTCAGAGTGCAAGTCCAGCTCTCTATCTCTGGACTACCGAGTCAGGGCAGCCATAATGGCACTAGAATGGTATGATATCAACTCAGAATTAGTATGAGAATGTCGACATATGATAAATAAACTACGTATGATTACACCAATACCATACTCAGGGTTCCTGGCTACATAGGAATATTAGGTAAAAAAGAACTTGCTAGGGAAGGAGCGACTACTAAAATCATAAGAACCTTTCTGTGGAATCGGAAACGATGTTCTCAAAAGGTTATTTCGGTTCATATGAACAAAGCGCTTCTATCATATTAATATCGATCTGATTGTATCTCTGCCGACGTGTAAAGGATTCGCATATATTCTGACGTGCATTGACCGTTTTACTCGCTGGCCAGAAGCGATTCCAATTCAAGATATTTGAGCTGTCACTGTTGCAGACGCTTTTTATAAAGGTTGGATTGCTAGATTCGGAGTACCGTAGAATATCTCTATAGTTCAAGGACGCCAGTTTGAATCGCAACTCTTTAAGCACAACTATCACAACTTCTTGGAGCACAACGCATCCGCACGACACCGTATCATCCATGTGCGAACGGGAGGTGATCGAGAGGTGGCATAGTTCTCTGAAGACCTCAATCAAGTGCCACAACACTTCGAACTGGATGGATGTTTTGCTGGATTGACGGCCTTGCTTGAATTGAGAGCATTTTGCCGTTACATGTAAAAGCAACACCTTTTGAGCTGACGTACGGATCCATAATCAGGCTACCTGGTGAAATTCTTCTTGAATGTCAAGATTCCGACTCGAAGATTTTATAAAAGGCCTCAAATCAAAAATGAACGCGTTAAAGCCCGTCGAGCCTGCACACAAAAGCAATCGCACAGAAACTGTTAGAAACCATTTCAGCCGCCTTACGATGGACCTTTTCCGGTAATTAAACGCATAGAAAAACTATTTACGCTAGACATTCACCGAACGCAGAAAACGGTTTCATCGATCGTCTGAGGCCTGCATTCTCTCTAAATCTCGAAATATGCAAGGACCTGAAGATCATAACTATTCCCGTGACATCTCCTGCACACCCTACAACAAAGAGAACCATCAAGATTTCGAGTCGCATTCCCTGTAGAGACATAAAGATTTTATGGTACTTCAAAATCTCTAGGGGGAGTAATGTGGCATACACTTGTTATAAAAAATATATTCAAATTGCATTAACATTATTTTTAAGTCAAATGGAAAATAAATATTTGTTCATTCCAAACTTTATACAAAAAACAATCGGTCGTTTTTATATATTATTCCGATAAATTTATTGGGACAGATGACCGGAGAATTTTCAGAGAACGTATCAAGCTATCGAAGAAAAATTCTAACTGAACTTCTTACAGGACACTTTCGGCTTGGTAAACATCTGACTAGGATAGTACATGCAGATTCGGTATAGAAGACGAAGAAAATCCAGAAGATATTTTAGAAATATGACCAGAACTTTTGCGTACAAGAATGAAAATACTTGGAAATCCACAACCAAGTACGAGCGATATTAGAATGATGAACCCTAACCATATAATCAGATTTTTAATTCAGATAGGCTAGACGGATATCCTACAAAAGAAGCTGTCAGAACAACCAGAATATCTATAAAAGTATAGGAAGGTGTTACAACTGAGAATGTTATCAGTAATGGCATCAAGCGGGGCCCAATAGACCAATTCAGATCGCAGAGCATTGACCCGATGCAATAATAATAAAGATAGTTTTATGGTGTACTCGATATATTAAAAACGTTTTAATTATTGCAAGTTATTATACTTTGTTACGGCATATGGGGACCTAATAAAAGAAATTTGAAAAAAACAGCAGAGTATATATTTTTTGTGAACCCCCGCAGAATTTTACCCCGGCCCAGAATACGTTACAACTGAAAGCTGAATTCAAACTACTGTCATCTAAAATCAATATCGAAATAGAAGTAACTATTTGATCAGGCACTGCAAATTATGTAAATGTTTTCGCATAGGAAAAATTAAATCGTTAACTTCTGGCAACCGGTATCAAGTCAACTAATGTTGTATTTAGTGTATTTTCTGCATTTCATTGCAAACTGCTCTAAGCACGAATAACGCCAACTGTTGTTGTTCCACTTGAAACATCTGTCTGCCAGCACTTGTTGGATGCGCCCAATGTCCTATGTTGCGGTCAACTCGAGGCGACTGAAATATCAACAATGTCTGTAATGGCAACAGCAACATCCTATAGGCAACAATACACGACAGCTGCTGTCCGCCTGTCTTAGCGCGCGGCAACATTTAAACGGTGGTCCCAACAATCGTGTTGGTCATGACATCGATGTTGGTGGCAGCAATTCTCTGATTCCGATAGGAATAAAGTATGCTGCATAAAGGGGCTGCATGGGCAAACAGTTGAATATGAAATAAAGACTTGTTCGACATGTTCATCTTTAAATTTAACATAAAAAAAAACTACAAAATAATCTGTACCTTTTGTTACTTCAGATATTTTCGATTTTTATAATTCTACTCGAGACATAATTCGGAAATATTTCCGGCAAACGCACAGATATATAGAATATTTTGGTAAACCAAATTTTTGGCAAGGTCAAGGCAGTTCAGAAACATTTCCTCGACATATTTCGAACAGACAAAGGCGGAGTTTGTATCAACAGCTGTCTGTTTTCTGCTCATTCCCAAAATATGGCGTGGATCTGCCATTAAAATGCCATCAAATTTTACAACCTGCTATACACATCCCCAGATGTTTCATTTAGCTGTGCGTTTGCCAGAAATATGCCCGAAATATTTGCCGAAAAATATGCCGGAAATTTAAACTCGGGTATTTTGGGAAATGTATAGCAGCCCCAGACATAATTTTTGGCAGTTCAGAAACATTTCCTTGAGATATTTCAAACAGACAAAGGCGGAGTTTATAACAAAAGTTGTCTGTTTTCTGCCCATTCCCAAAATATGGCGTGAATCCGCCATTAAAATGCCATCAAATTTTATAACCTGCTACACCATTCCCAAGATATTCCAGTCAGCTGTACGTTTGCCAGAAATATGCCCGAAATATTGTCGAAAAATGCCGGATATTAGTCTCGGGTATTTCAGGAAATAAATAGCACACAAGGCAAAATTGTTGGCAGGGTCGAGGCAGTTCAGAAACATTTCATCGACATATTTCGAACAGACAAAGGCGGAGTTTGTACCAAAAGCTGTCGGTTTTCTGCAAATATGGCGTGAATCTTTCATAAAAATACCACAAAAATTTACAACCTGCTATATACCCAAATTATTCTATATAACTGTGCGTTTGCCGGAAACGACCCTGCCGAAAATTTTGCCTGGGGAATTTTTTAAGTTTTGGTTATATTGAAGATGCCGTCTCAAATTCTGAAAATTTTTTGAATTGCGATTTCAAATGCCATTTTCTTTTAAACGTTACTTAATAGGACCAATTTGCAAGCGAAATATATAGAAATTTTATATGGAATTTCCATATGAACAATCGTGTTATATCTCTACGGAAAAGTATTATGAATCGGTCCTAGTTCTGTCCCTTTTATATGAAACTAACCGCTAACTTTAACATGGCGTTGTCATAGAAGGGGTGAACTAAAACCACATGCAGAACTTTAGACCTGTCACAGGACTGGTCTTCAATTGGAGAATTTTAAACTCAATCAAATGAATCAAATTCTTCAATTGAAGACCAATTCATTGATAGGTCTAAAGGTCTCCATGCTCAGTGATAGGTCTAAAGGTTAATTCACCCCTTCTATGACAACGCCATTTTAAAGTTACCGGTTGTTTTCATATAAAAAGGACATAATTAGGACTGATTCGTATTAATTTTCCATAGAGATGTAGTAAATGTATTTTTCTAGATGTTAACACTTCAATTGAAGACCAGTCCTGTGATAGGTCAAAAGGTCTGCAAAAGGTGTTAATTCAACCCTTCCAATGACAACGCCATTTTAAAGTTACCGGTTGATTTCATATAAAAGGGACATATTATTTTCTCGCAGGGATGTATTTTTGCTATAAGTCAAATGCTTGAAATATATTTTTTAAAATCAAATAAGTTCCGTTAATTTTTTCTATGATCTACAACTCTTCAAATTCCTTCATTGATTTACCATAGTTTTTGACTAATTCAAGTGTATGGCAATTGTCGCATTCATTGCTATTTCTACCCCCCCCCCCCCATCTCTGATTCTATATATTTATCTCCGTGGCTCTCGCATGCCCATTATGTGCAGCTTATTACGACATTGGGTGCGTTCGTTCTTCGTGTAATTGTCGTTGGTGTTGTTTATTTGGTGCTTTACGACCACATTTCCCTTAACGCAATTGGCAGTAATTCATTACAGAGATACTTATACTCACTCACACAGACACACAGTCACACACACATATGGACACCCATACTATTGCATCTGTTTAAGGATTCCAAACCAGAGTCAGATTCGCATGCGTGTCATGCGTACATTTCTTATTTTCGACGTTCCGACATCATTTTTCATGATTTGCTTAAATCTGTGGCAAATGTTGCCAATTTATTTCGCAATCCTATTTTCATTTTCATGGTCAACCCACAGTCGTAATTCAGTACTGTTGTTGTTGTTGTTGCTGTTGTAATTACAGCGGTTGCCTCACGATTTAGAGCTTTGGCGTTCTTTGTATGTGTGTGTGTGTGAGTCGTATATGTGAGTGTAATTTATGTCTAATTGATTTTAATTATTTGTACTTCTTATCAGAGGTCTCGAATTCAAACCGGGTACTCGAAATTTTCAAAATACTGGTAATAATCGGGTACCTCAAATATTTACAATACCCGGATATGGACTGTTCGAACTACTAGTAAAGTTCGTTCGTTTGATGCTCAGTCTATTCGTTCATTTGATCAAAGACTGTAGGTGCATTCCACAGAAAACGTTACAAGGTGTGATATATAAAAGTTAAACCTCTTGATTTAATGATTTTTAGGATAAGAAATAATTTTAATTCCATGTCCTGTGAACAGAATTTATCAAAATGTGTTTTTTTCTCAATTAAAGTCAAGTATTTTCTTTTGAAATTTATTATAGTACAAAATTGAGACATTATATGAAACACATATTCAAGAAGCAAAGATAAAAAAAGTTAATTCCCAACATTACAAAAAAATTATAAAAAAATCATTATTTTTGAAATTCGAAAAATATTTATGTAAGCTGCGAAGGAAACGGATTGGAAATAATGCAGATAGAGTAGTTATTTAAAAGAATGGTTATATAATATATATTTTTTTTAATAACAAAATATTTAGTTTTCCACATAAATTATATGTTGACGGTGTGCCGTAAATTAACGGTTTACCATTTCCACCACAAAAATTTGCACAAATTTTCTTCAATTTAAAGGCACGCTGGCGAAACACGATAAAACACGGGATATAGAAAGACACAAAGAAGCATGAAGAAATACAAATAAAGCACGGCATCACATGAAATATTTGAAAATTAATATTATGAACAGGGACTAAAACCCTTTAGAATATCAGTTCCGGTTCTGGTTTCAAGATTTTTAAAATAGCGGTTCCGATTCCGGTTTCAACCAAAAAATTGTATGGGTTCCGATTTCGGTTCCACACATTTTTTAATGACGGTTCCGATTCCGGTTCCAAAAATCGTAACGTTTACGGCTACAATTTCGGTTCTTTGCGGTCCCAGAGCAGGACTAAAACTTTTGGAATATCGGTGTCGCTTCTCGTTCTAAGATTTAAAAAAATAGCGGTTCCGATTCCGGTTCCACACATTTTTTTAAATAGGTTACGGTCCCATATTATAAAAAAAATCAAAAATAACTCTGGTACTGTTTAATTCTCTGAATCGGAACCTGTGAAGGACCGCAAATAATCGGAACCGTTTCGATTTTTGGAACCGGAATAGTTATTAAACCGTTATTGAAAATTATGTGAAACCGATATTCCAAAGTGTGTTTTCCCTGGTTAAAATACTACGACATTTTTTTTTTCTGATGCTGGAAGTAAAGGTTTTTAAATTGGAATAGAAAATTTCAAAAAAAAAAACACTTTAATGGGCGCGAAATTTCATTAAATGCTATATTTTGAATTGTCCCCCAAATATTTCTTACGGATATATTTTTTCAAAAATCCAAAAAAGTAGATAGTATATTTAGGTTTTTTTATACCCTACACCTATGAGGTACAGGGTATATTAACTTTGTGCGTGTCCGGTATGGAAAAGTATATATATTCTTGATCAGCATCACTACCCGAGTCCGTTTCGCCATGTCCGTCTGTCTGTCTGTCCGTCTTGCTGTCTTGCTGTCTGAATACAGAATAACTTGAGAAATACTGATCAGAATGCGATGAAATTTCTCAATATATTTTAGCCAAAAATAGGAATAGAGTTTGAAAATGAGCCAAATCGGTCAACGGACACGCCCACCTCCCATACAAGTCACTTTTATATAACTCTTTAGGAACTAATAACTCGAAAAGTATTCAAGATATAAGTATAAAATTTAAAACATATTGTTATAATTCACCTAAAAATATGTGGTCCAAAAATGGGCGTGATCCGCCCACTTTTTTTTTCATCATTTCCCGGGTTTTCATATTGAAAATTTGATCCGTAAATTATTAAAATCAAATCTATGAAATATTAGCCTTTCAAAATTTTAAATATAGACGTTGTCCGCCCATTTATATTTTTCAATTTTTTTTTTTTTTTAGTTGTTTATACTTTTTAATTTATGGGGCTATAAGACGTAAATTTCTGAGATATGAATAATATCCTGAGGGTGGGGAGGTTCAGCTTAATTAAAAACTTTAAAATTAAGGTATGTAATTAAATATCCCACATTATTATCCCCACCAAAGGTGTAGGGTATTCCATAGTCGGGCCCGACCGACTATAAAAATCCGTCCCATGTGACTGAACTTTCCCAACTCGTTTTTCAAATCGATTGGTTCCTGATCGACTTATTGGCATCTGCTTTTCAACTTTATTTGGTCATATCATTCGGAAAATACTGAACGTACACTGAAAAAAAATGTACATCATATTGATGAATTCCGTTCTTTAAACCATGATTCATTGTATTGAAGAACCATTCGTAATATTAATGACTAACGCAATCAATGTTATGAATGCTATCATAAATATGAAGAACGCTTGGTAACTGTCGAAAAAAGGTTCTTCAATATGATGAACTGTATGTGAAGAATACGTTTCATCATATTAATGAACCAAAATATAAAATACAACATCTATGTTCATCATATTGAAGAACGCTGTTCATTAAACCAAATTTCTATCAAAATATTTTTTCGTTAATTTTTTCCGTACTTCTAGTTCTCAAGTAGTTCTTGTGGGTTATTTCTTATATAATGCTTGCTCGACATGCATAAATTAGTAAAATGTTTTATAATATATTTATTATAATTACAACTTTTTATTAATAAAAGTTATATTTATAAAGAAAAAAAAAATGGTTTTAATTTAAAAAAATCTGCCCTTAATCTGGAAAACATTTTTTTTCGAAATATTTTTTTTTTCATAAACATTTTTTTTTCGGAAACATTTTTTTTTCGGTAATTTTTTTTTGTCAATTTTTTTTTGTAAATTTTTTTTTTTCAGAATAATTATTTTGTTTGTTTTTTTTTCGAATAATTAAAAAAAAAAAAAAAAATATTTTCGAATTCTTTTATATACATTTTTTTTTTTTGAAAAAATATTATGAACAAATTCATCAATATGA
Organism: Dryomyza anilis; assembly: GCA_951804985.1. Lineage (NCBI taxonomy): Eukaryota > Metazoa > Arthropoda > Insecta > Diptera > Dryomyzidae > Dryomyza > Dryomyza anilis. Next base: position 26,781,425 of record OX638132.1, on the reverse strand, counting down.
CAATTCAAATTCATTGTATTGAATATTTTGTTCATATATATAATGAATGCATTCATTAATATGTCATTTAATGAACGGTAGTATCAATGTAATGATTCTGATAGTTGGTGAAAAAATTCATAATATTTATGAATAAATTCTCATATTGAAGATTTTTTTTTTCTGTGTAGGATACTCATATTTTATATATTTATAACTATTTCTCTAATTTCTAACTATTTCTCAAGTTTTAAAAATGTCGGAGTTCTGCGGACTACTCGGGTATTGTGAGCTTTGAAGGTAGGTTTTTTCTTCTCTGCAGTAAATAGATGACATCAAGAACAAACATCAAAAAAAAAATATTTTTTTTTTAAGTAATATTTATACATCAAACAAGCGGTATTTAACAATTGCTAACGACATTTAAATAACGAAAACATTTAATTAAATAAAACAAAAGTTCAATAATATTCTCAGCACCGCACAATTCACATAGCGCGACTCATAGTTACACCCAGAAAAAAATTCGCTCAAATCCCATTAAAATTGGTCAATAGGACAATTATTGATTTATACAAAAAATAAAAATGTTCATATAAACTCAATGGCAATGTCATGGTATTTTCTAGTATTTAATGGTATTTTCCGATTAAAATAATAATTTATCCTATTGAATATTTCTAATAGTAAAAAACTATTATTTATATAGTATTTTTTTCTGGGTGTATTACTGCAAATACGTTTGTGTTTGGAGTAAACACTTAAAATAATTATTATGTACCAAACAAATGTATGTACCAAACGTTAATTAAAACATGCCATTTAGGACAAACAAATGTAGTATCTTTCAAAAGTAATGAATGTGTTTAGGAAGAATAACTATTCCTAGTTAATTGAACAATTATGAAGTGTTTCATGAAAACTATTAAAGTGTTTACGACATATAAATACTGATAATTTAAAGTGTTTGCAGGAAACAGTTACAATTTAGAGAAAATTATATAAAATTAAAAATATTTAGTAGAGAAACAATATGTACTCACTACAAACATTTTTGGTTTGTGTGAATTTGGCAGTACAATATGTACTCATTACGATCATTCGATGGTTTGCGGCAAACAATTCGTAAACAATCCTGTTTGTGTGTCTATAATGAAAGAAAAATGAGAAATCATTTTATTTATAAAGTATAAAACAATTCAAAAATATAAAGTATTATCTGATCATTACATTTATAAAAAAAACTCATAATAAAATAATGATATTGGAACAGTTTTCAACTTATTTACATTCATTTCATGCATGTGCACAATGCAGCACAAAGGCTACGTCAAAATTCATAAGCCCTCAGAAGTATATAAAAAATTACCAACTTCTTTGCATAACAATCGCAATAATGAATTCGTGGAACTTTGACAATTAGATTTGGTCCTTCGATTTCTAGTCCTTCGACCGGTTTTTTCTTAAATCGCATCCAAGCAGCATTAATGCTGCTTTCATGCCCTCTAATGAATGCCCTTAATCTGGTCAAATGGATTGGCCACAACTGTCATCGTTAATTGCTTCCGTATTGATTTTGGGCGCAAATTGGCTAAAACCGTCGTTCGTTCGTTTCATTCGAATAGCTTAAAAGTTTTTGTCTTTTAATTAATTAAAATTGAAATTCAAAGTTTAAAACTTTTTGCCGAAATATCGTAATAAATTAACCGATTTTTGAATGGTGTGGGTGGCAGGAAATAATTGTGCCCGAAGGCATGAAATTGTAGCGCGTAATATTCAAAATTGCTACATAGAATCAGAAACGAAATGCTAACTACATTTTTATGACGACGACGACGATGATGATGGTGATGGTGTAAAAAACTTTTCAAAGTTTCCTAGCTTAAATTAAATATATTTTGTAAATTGCATAGGAATTAATCATGCCTAGCCGGACACTTACAGGACAAGTTAAGCAAGACTGCGGTCGTCACAGTCACACTTCAATAATATTAACTATGAAGATTGAAGCCGGAAAAGTCAAACGGAAGGAAGCTCAATGAAATAAGCTGACATAAATTGATATCTTTACATAATTTCCGCTTGGCGCAAATATCTGCCGGGCGCACTTAGCTGTTTGTGGTTCAACGAAGTGGCTGGTAGGGCACATGAAACCGAATATTCAGTTGAGGCATGTCAATCATTTATTCATAAATTTTTTAGTATTAATAAAGTGAATTTTGTTTAATGGAACAAATATTAATATTTAAATGCAATTCAATATTATTAAATAAATTATATGGAAAAGAAACAATAACCTGCTGCAAAATAACATTTTATTTTAAATTATTGGATTGAAGGCAAATTCTATTTATTTTTAACCTTTTCAAACATTTACTTATTTAGATAGAATGAAAGCAAATAATTTTCAAAAACCTAAAAAGCGATTTTCTGCTTCACATAAGTAAATCCAGAAATCTTTTTGGGTTTGACATATTACAAAAAAATAATAAGTAAAAATTGCTAGCACATTACAGTACTTTTGAATATAAGCTTATACGTCCTTATGTAATATAAAATTGATCACTTTTAATGAAAACCGTCGAAGTTAAGAGTTGGTAGATATTTTGCGTTCAAAATTCGATGTAGGGAAATTGTGAAAGCACTACTCAACAAAACGAGAAAAAAATGTCATTGGACATCCCATACATGTCCAAAAAATGTCCATACATCAATTCTATAGAATTCGTGGTTGCAGATTTTGATGCATACTCAGTTTTTAGTTTATTACGTAACGTTTTTCTGAAAATTGCTCTCAAATTTTAGGCCGTTTTCATCCACTTTTTAGAATTCAAAAAATACAGTCCCTTACACAATTAGTTTTTGAAAAAATTTTAAACGCAATTTTTCTTTTAATTGTCAAAACTAATTACAACATTCCTAAAATTTTGATATCCCTAGTAGAAATTTACCCGATGCGTCATCGGGAAATGTTCGGGTTTTCGTTGGGTAAGCCCTATTAGAGAAAATATGATCATTGCCTTTGCATGCCCTTAATATGCTTACCATAGCAGGGTTTACATTATCTAAACAGTCAATGTTCCCGATCATAGCTACATTATTTGTTCTTCATATCGAAATTAGCATCAGGCAATGATCGAGATTAATGAGATAAACCCTATTATGCTCGGGCTCAGACAAGGCAATTGTCGGTTAAATATTAAAATGGGGAATTGCCCGATCAGTACATGGTCATGGCCTGAGGTCAATACATGATCAGGACACTGCGTTACAAGGACATTATGGGCCTCGTCATATCCCGATCATCTCAAATAATGACCTGATCACTACATGACCATGGCCCTACCAAAATTTCTACTAGGGATTCTGGTAGGTTTTTTATGATATTTAAATTTAAACTAGAAAAATAATGATTTTTTACAATTTTTGGACGATTTTTTTATCATTTTCGATGTACCCTACGGGGAAAGAAACCGGTCCTAGACCGGTCCTATTTCTTTCTCTTTTATTTGAAACCAACTAGTAATTTTAACATGGCGTTGTCCTAGGGAGCGGTCAATTAACACCTCATGCAGACCTTTAGACCTATTACAGAACTGGTCTTCAAGATCCTGTCTTTAATCGGTACCACCGGCCACGTGATTGGTAGTTTTAGAGCAATTGACACCTTTTTACCGCAGGGTAATGATAAATGCGAAACTGATTTATGTTTATGTTGTACACAGTTTAGACTATCGATGCAAACTACTAACTTTTTTGTTGGCTATTATTTTTAAAGTATGCCCTATCAACACACTTTCCTCAAAACCGGTTTAATTTTGAAATGCTTGTATATATTACATACAATTTACTGATAAAAGCCGTTTTTACCCTCATTTTTTTCAAAAACGCTACGTAAAAGGAAAAATCTGAGTATGCAATAAGAACAAACATACTTTAGATATGAAGTAAAGATATCTTCAGATTACGGGTGAAGATATTAAATGACATATTTAATTCTATACCTAAATTTTAAAGTTCTAATTATGCTTACCAGTGACTTTTATGGGAGGTGGGCGATTTGATTTAGTTCCGTACTGAGAACCATTTTTCGTGAAAAACTTATTGAAATAAAATTTCATCGGATTCTGACCAGTGTTTCTCATACCTCGCCGGACAGATAGACAGACGGATATGGCTAAATGGATTCTGGTAGTGTTATATATTTTTTTAAGTTTTCAAAATTTACAACTTATTCTGAAATCTATCTTTAACAATATTTTCAAAATTATTTTGGAAACGTAAAAAAAACTTAAATAAAATAAATGTCTGGAAAATATTTTTGTAAAATTATTTAAATATTTAATTAAAAGTAAATATGCTTTTTTGTATCTCAGCAACTATAAGAAAGATCTTACTTACTTACTTAAATGGCCCTTACAACCGTGGGTCGGTTTTGGCCGCTGAGATGAAGCCGCGCCAGTCGGATCTGCTTTGCGCGCGCTGAAGACAGTTAGAAATACCAAGCGTTGCCAGGTTGTCCTCAACTTGGTCTTTCCAACGCAGATTTGGACGCCCTCTTCTACGCTGTCCACCTTCGAGTTTCGATTCAAGCACCTTCTTGGCTGGAGTGTTTTCATCCATTCGTTCGACATGACCTAGCCAGCGAAGCAGCGAAGCCGCGAAGATCAGTAGTATCAAAATTTGACACAAAATTAATTCCGGACGGGTCACTTAAAATTATCACTACGATTTTTTTCTAAACATACTTTTTGCGTACAATATATTTTTATACCCTACACTAAGAGTAAAGGGTATATTCAGTTAGGTACGCCGTTTGTAACACCCAGAAGGAAGCATCTCCGGTATGGAAAAGTATATATAATCTTGATCAGCATGACCTCGTACTCGTCCGTCTGTCCGTCTGTCTGTCTGTTGAAATCCCTACTACTTCATTAATTGAAGAGTTAGATAAATGAAACTCATAACTTAGATTACTTATATACCTAGGCTGTATGTGCGAGATCGGTTCATTGTGACCTGTGATCTGACCATTTATATTCAAATATCTCATATAAAATTTACATCTACAGTTCAGTTTTACTGTATACGTACTTAGGTAAACTTTGTTGGTCAAATATATATTGACATCATGCTAAAATACATGAAAATAATATTTTCCCGCGAAACGACTTGTGGTTCCCAAAAAAAAAAATCTGAATTCGGTACACCTACACATTTGTAAATATAGGTATGAAATGAATGGTAATTCTTCACCGATTGAAAGTTTGTAGTTGTTTTCAGGATTCGTATACCCTGGTGACCTATATACCACTTTGAATGGTAACCACACATATGTGTAGGGTATTTATACTCGGCTTAGACCAACTATAATTTTGGTAATCCTAACTATCATAATAACACCTACTATAAAATGTCCCTACTTTAAAATTTCCCATGTCTAACCTTCCCAACTGGTTTTTAATTACCTAAGAACATAGCGTAGACAATTTACTTTATTTTTGCCTATGTACCTTTTGTTTCTAAAGTTTAATAAATTATTGAGTATTTCCGAATTTGATGTATGATTCAAATACCCGGAATTTTACAAATTTTAATTTTTTTTACTATTTTTGAGAATTTTTTTTTTTGAAATTTTTTATACTGGTACTCAAAGTTCCGGATGACACAAATTTCAATTAGCTGTAAAAATGTTTCTAGAATTGCTAGAAAAATCGATGTTTAAATATGCCGAGGTATTTTAGAATTTAGAACGGAAGGGATAGAATTTGTTAGTTTCATATGACAATGTTTTTTTTTTTTTTTGATTCCGTACGGGTTATTAGAACACTACTATACAAAAATCAAAATGTATTCGTGATTTTAATATCAATGATTATTTTTAAGCTTTCGAAATATGAGTAATTTTGGCAGCACCCAATACCCTCAAATAATGCTCGCAGTGCTTTAATAAATTTAAAATCACTTTAATATAGAAGAACTATTTTGTCCTTATTATTTGTATGTGATGTTATTTATGTTAATATTGATTGTTCATACACAGAAAAAAATAATCGATGTAAATACAGCAACCATAAATAATTGTGTGCCATTAGTTGGTCTAGCAACGAGTTCTAATGTATTTAGCAAACACATTCGCTAAAAATGTGATTTGCTTCCAAAAATATACCAATTAAGGACTTTGCATAAATAGCAAACTATTTAATCGGTATGATCGACGTTTTAAAAGTATTATTATTATATTCACAGTCTTTATAATTCTCATTCAGTTAATTAAAAAATAATGTTATAAATTCTGGTGAAAGTACATAACATATACTTTTCTGATGATGAAATGTGAATAATTAAATATGAAACCTTTGGTATCATCACAATTTTTAGAGAATGGTTGGCATATACCAAATGCGAATAATATGCGCGCAACCAAACGCGCAAACAAAAATTACATCGTTTGTTTGTTTACCTGCAAGCTCGTGTGATCAGCAACGCGGATTTTTAGTGCATTCAATAGTGCATTCAATAGTCATATGAACTAAATATTTAATTGTATTGATGTAACATTTTGTTTTGTTCTGTTAACACTACACAACAGCCATTCTGCGCAGCAGTCAAGGTTATTTTTGTATTATTTAAAATGACGCCGTTATTCAAAAAATATGGTTTAATAATGTTTCTTTGGATAGGTTTACAAAATATGGATATCGATAGGTTTACAAATAATTGAATATCGAATAAACATTTCTTAGAACATTTTTAAATTGGTTCATTAGTTTAAGATAACTCGAAGGAACAACTTGAAAAAACATTTTTTTTTTCAACAAAAATTTAAGAAAAAATTTATTTAAAAAAATGGAAAAAAATCGAGAAAGTAAGATGATGCACAAATTTTAATTTTTCAAAATTAGTTCACACTCCGTCGAAGAAATTGAGCTATAAATGACAAACATATATGGGTAACATTTGAGGATGAAAAAAGTTATGTGAAAGCAATATAATTGAGTGCTATACAAATAGGCATAAAAATAAAAAATAAAAAATGTGAGCGCATCACAATTATTTTTTGAGCACCTATTGATAGATGATTGCTTGTAATTAATTTTAAATTTTATAACTTTATCTTTAATACTTAACAAGATCCTAAAAAGTAAACCCATATTTCGTAGTAGATGTAGTAGATTACGTTGACTAAATTGACTCATTTTCGAACTTCGAATTACTATTCTACTAAAATATATTGAAAATAAATTTCACATCATTCGGAATAGCAGTTTTAAAGTTATCGTGTTTAGGTGGACAGACAGACGGTCATATCTAAATCGACTCGGAAAGTGATGTTGACCAAGAAAATATATACTTTTTCATAACAGTCACGCCTACTAAGGGCGCTAAAATATCCTCACATATATTTTATAACTTGTAATCCATGGGTATAGGGTATAAACATATTATGCGATTTTTTTAGTTAATACCCAATTGTAATGCTTTCACATCATTTTTTTTCTGTTCTCAAAAATTATCCATAGATTTCTTTTATTTTTACATTATTTTCTTTAAAAATGTACAGGCTAATTTTGCAATATTACAAACTTTGCATCATCTTGCGTTTTAAATTTTTCGCCATTTTTTCAAAGCATTTTTGAATAAAATTTTGGTCCACAAAATTTTCATTTTTCGAGTTCTTCTATAGAGTTTTCTTCAACCAGTAAACCAAGTCCAAACTATTGTAAGAAATGTTTATTGAATATTTAATTATCTTTCATTCGATATAACAATTGAGTTTATGGGTTTTATTAAACGCGAGATATTTATAAATATATGTACCTTTTTGAAAGCTCAGTATAAAAGTTATTGCCTGAGATCTCGTAATCCTATCCGTAGAATTTTTTTTAATTCATATATTCAAATTCTGCGAGTCATTTCCAATAATTCAAAAATAATGGAATTTACTGCGCAAACTTTTTTTCTCATTTTGGTGTGTAGTGTAATTTATTAATTAAGATTATTAAATATTTAATCAATACTATTAATTCTATAGTCGTTTCAACAAATATTTTAATTTTATTGATGTATCTTTTTGTTTTTTTCTGTTAATTTATTAATTAATATGATTAATAATTAAATAAATTCAATTAATGGTCGTATCGGCGATGAATCAATTAAAATTTAATTGTATTGATCAAATTTTTTATATACTTACATTTTTATACTTATACTTACATATTTATATATTTACATTTTTTTTTCTTTTCTGTGTACTTATTAGCGTCGGCAGCTCGTCTGGTTATTGCGTTGGACTACGAGCGTAAAGTCGCTGGTTCGTTCGACTACGAGGCGAAAGGTCCGCGGTTCGATCCCCGGCGACTATCAACATCTTTTTTATAGTAAACATTTTTCTATGCGACGCTACCTCTCGGCAGTAAATGGAAAACCTACGAGAGTAAAACATTGCCTATGTAAAGCTCTCTCCCGTCGTTCGGATTCGGCAATAAACTGTAGGTCCCACCAATTTCAGTACAAATATAACACGCACAACTCTAATGGTGACAGAGCTCGGCCGAAGTTCTATACAGGACTATAGTGCCAAACTATTATTATTATATATGAGAGTGTGTAACTTACACTGCTCCATAAAGGCGTTTACATCATTTTAATATGTTTCATGTTGATATTCGGTTGTTGTCTGAATTATTTTTTAAGATTTATCAATTTCAATTGACGTATTCTTAATAACAATAGACGAATTCTGAATTTCGTTCGACTGTTCTAATATTTCATTTAAAGGTTTCAGAATTTTGTTTGGTAATTCTGAAACCAAATTGACAATTTATGGTTTACATTTGATTAAAATTAATGATTTCTGCTTTAAATTTCGCTATTCTCAATTACGATAGACGTTTTCAGAATTTCAATTAATAATTCTGAATTACATTTCATATTTTCCAAAATACAATTTGAAAAAAGGTCTACAACAACTTAGTTTCTAACTCATTCTGCATCCACATAATAAATTGTATCATTCTATGGAATTTTACTAATTTTGCAACCTACTTATTCTACATCCGTTTCCCCTTTCCACCGCTTTGTTCTTTTTTAATGAAGCGTTAATGCAAAATGGCTCTCGGTCCAGCCAAGCCCGACGTTTAATAAATATTTAATATTCCGTGGCGAGAGTTCACTTCTCTTCGGTTCACTTCACGCAACTTACTCACTCACGTACAACAAAGCAACAAAATAAATATTTAATTTAATCTGTCGACATTTTGTACCATTAATTAGCTCATGTTGTTGTTGCTTGTAGGCGCACGGACTAAAACATCTACAACCAAAGCGTTTGAGACCAGCTGAGACCGAACGATGTCTGCCGTATATGACAAACTAGAAAATGAGTAAAATAGCAAAAACAAAAAAAAACAAGAGGAAATAAATATGAAACATAATGACACAGAGACCGACGCGTCCGTCTGCAGCACAAACAGGACAGACAGACAGGCAGGCGTACAGGCAGGCGGACGGACGGAAGTGAACAACAAATACATAATTACAGCACAGCAACAACGCACTACAACAATACAAAATGGCTGCTAAACTAATAACAAAAACAACAACAACAACAAGTTGTGTTTAATGTTGAAGACAGAACAACAACAACAACACAATGGTTACAATAATAATTGCAACATAACGCAGCAACAAAACTATAGCAACAAACACAACAACAACATATACAAGAACAGCAATGATAGCTATGAGGGGTATTTTATACAGAAATGAATTGTTTTGTGCATAATAATTATGATTTGGTAAAACTAGCCGCAGTTAGTCGGTGACAATAAATATCATCTGTATATAGAGGATATCGGGGATAATTCGACACGATTTAGGAAAGCTTTATGTACTTTATTTAAAAATATAATTCAGAAAAGATCAACTGAAATTTAAAAGACATCATTTGAAAGTTCACTAATTTCATTTGAAATTAAGAAAACATTTGAAATTCGGAAATTTCATTTAAACATCAAAAGTTATCAACTGAAATTCAGAAATTTCTATTTGAAATCGAAATAATTTTCATTTGATATTGAGATATTTCCATTTTAAAAATAGAAATTTTCATTTAATATTCAAAAATTTGCATTTCAAATTTAGAACATTTTATTTGGTTTTTAGAAATTTTAATTTGAATTTGAATTTAAGAATTTTCTTTTTAGAAATTTTAATTTGAATTTAAGCTTATAAATTCCATTTCGAATTCAAAAAATTTCAGTTGAAATTCAGAAAATATTTTAAGTGTGATAATCCGCAGATGATGACCGCAGACTTCACTTCGCCTTAGGCGACAATGCCTCGGTATTTCAAGCCGAAGTCTATGCTATACTTATGGCTATGAACTACATTGCGGATAATAGATGGCAGAACAGGGCTATATCAGTTTGCAGCGATAGTCAGGCTGCTCTTATGGCTTTGAACAACCAAGTCATCACATCCAAAATTGTACGTCAATGCAGATCACGTCTCTATTGTGTTGGTAAATACAATACACTGAAACTGATTTGGGTGCCGGGCCATAAAGGTGTTTCGGGCAATGAAACATCTGACGAACTAGCACGTGCTGGATCTGAGGATAATCCATTTGGACCAGAACCAGTGCTTGGACTACCTGCATCTACGGGAAAATTCGTCATCAGCTCTTGGGTCGCCTCTGCACACAAGAGCAGATGGCTGAATGAGACGAAATGCAGATTCTCCAAGCTCATGACACCGACGATAACCAAAAAATCGGCCTCGTTTCTACTTTCATTAAGTAGAAAGGAGTGCAGAAAACTGACGGGACTTCTAACGGGACACAACGCATGTGAAAAACACATGAACGCAATCGGCCTGGCCGAAAACGCCTCATGTTCTGCCTGTTACGAAGAAACTGGCACCACAGAGCACTATCTCTGTGACTGTCCAGCATTTTCCAGAATTAGAAGGCAGATCTTTGGCACAGACGTGATGAGAGAGGATCAGCTTCACTCTTTATCACACAATGCCTTCTTAGATTCAATAATGAATCTAAGAAGTATCATTTAAAACCAGGGAACTGGGTCACAGCACAATGGATATAACCCTGTCTGAGTGCTGTGGCTCTATTTTTATCACACATTATAATAAAAAAATAAAGTGTGATAAATATCAAAGACCGCTGAAAATTAATTTTAACATTTTAAATATATATCTACTAGTAAAAACCATCCAGCTAGCTGAAAATTTATACTCTAAATATAAAGGAAAAACATAGTTTATATAAAGATATTTTATATTTAAATATTACAAACATTTTTGAATTTACAAATTTTAAATTTACAATATTGAGTTTTTGGTCTGATGTCCTTCGTGTTGAAGATAGCATATTTTCATTAATGTAGTTCGTCGTGTAGGGGAGACCGGGGCTAAGTCCACACTTTATTTGCAATGCTAATTTTGACCATCATATCAATGACATAGGACAAAAATAATAATACAGTTGGGTAGATTGATTCATTAGCTAAAAATTTTCCATAAGCTGTAAAGATCTACAATATTTAGATTCCACGAAACAAATGCAAATGCGACACAACTTAAACCAGCTTCTGAAAATAGGCTGTGGTAAAGTCAACACTACCCACTTTTCCCGCGAATGCACATTTTTGCTGATATCTTCAATTTGATTGAATTATATATTCCAAAATGAAACTATACGTGCTGTTTTATTCCATTCCCGCGAAATTGTTTGACCATTATTCATATTATTCACATTTTATGTATTTTTTGCAATAACTTCTTAAATCATGGTCAAATGATTGACAAGTCTCCTTATATTGTAAGAATGGACTATTTTGTAAAACCCATAGAAGAAAAACTTTCATAAAATGTATTTTCGTGGAATCTACTTTGACCAAATGCTTATGTGTCGATTATTGGCAAAAAATGCGAATTGAATGAACAAATAAAATAAAAATCAACACGACATGATAAATGAAAAAAACTGAAGTTCAATCACAAAATGGATTTCTCTTCTTTGGTAACAGTGGCACCTAATGTTACGTGTATAGTATCAATTTGAAGTTAACATCCCATTCGCAGACGTTGACTTTGCCCCGATGTCGACTTAGACCCGGTCTCCCCTAATCAATATTTCGGAAATCCCAAAAAACCCTCAAAATTTAAATATTTGTACACATTACATTGCAATTTTATATTTTTTTATATTTGAATCACAGTTCTGTTTTTCATACAAGTTTAAAATGATTTTTTTTTGTATAAAATTAATTTAAATAATTTATGTATATTTAAAATCTGTGAAAACACTTTTTATAAATTTTAAAATTCACTTACTAATGTTACTAAGTGTTGGGTTTTTTTCTTTAAATTTTGTATTAATTCAGTTTCAATTATTCTAATCGTTATATTTATATTTATCGTTGTATGTTTTTTTTTATTTTACTTAATAATTTTTTAATGTATTTTCTGAATTTTCAACGTACTCAACTACATTTCATACAAGATATGGGTTTACTTTTTATGATTTCATATCTCGTAAAGTATTAAAGATAAAGTTATAAAATTTAATATTAGTTACAAACAATTATCTATCAATACGTGCTCAAATTGACATGATGGGCCCACATTTTTTCTTTTTTATTTTTATGCCTAGTTACACGGAGGGGAATAAAACTCTAAAACTCGAGAAGAATTCGGTTAGAAAGAAAAATGGTAGAATTTGACAAATATTAATAAAATACTACTAAAATTCAAGAATTTGTCATCTGGATATCAAGAAAGCAAATTACTTAGTTGTCAAAAAAGTAAACAAACTCGATTTTCAGAAGTTAATTTATTGATTATTAAAAACCAAAAAGAATACGCAAAATTGTTGCTGTATTCATCGCAAAATGAACACGTGTTCATGATATTGCTCTGTCTGTATTCTTTGTTTTCCGAGATCGCCATCTGTTTGTTAGTCTGCCTGTCTGTCTGTTAAAAGTAACTGAGTCAAATTTTTCTAGATATTCAGACATTATGTTCTTAGGTATCAAAAAAGTAACTAAGTACAATTTGTCTTGATTGCAAATTTTTGTCTTCTTAGGTATCAAAACACGGCATGACATACAATGTTTGCATGTGTGTGTTTTCACGAATAGAACAACAAAGCACAGCCAGACAAGCAAGCGTCTGTGTATGTATGAATGTCAAAGATATAAAAATAGAAAAAACGAATTTTCCTACGGATGTTGGTATGGTTTCAGTTCGTAAACATAAATTTGGGTTCAATTGTGCATAAATACCAAGTTGACTTCATTTCATTGTTATCTAAATACACTATACAATGCTTATGGGTAACGTGCGGGGGTTTTATACATAACCAACAGAAGAGGCAATAGATAAGGTAAGTGAACGGTTTCAGAATAATATACAGAGATTAAATTAAATAATAATAAAAATAAAATAAACAATTCAATTACATTAAGTATTCAAAGAAGTAATTTACTATACAAAAATCCATATAGGTAATAAAGTTCTAAATAAACAATAAATTAACTCGACTATATTTTTTATTTACTTTTAGTTACTTTCAACATATCGACAGACAGACACACGAACAAACAGATGGGACAGACAGACGGAAAAAGTAAAACAAAACATAATAGCGACAAAGCAAGATCGAAAAAAAAACAACTATACGAACACGTGTTCAATAAATTTTGGGACGAAAACAACAACAACATTTTTGATACCCAAGAAATTAATAACTGAATCCAAGAATAATTCTACTTAGTTACTTTTTTGACAACTAAGAAAATCAATTTCTTGTAATTAAGAATTTTTCGGTTTAGCTGTATATCACTCCGTATACTTCTTGATTCCTTCTGGATTTTAAAACTTTTTTCCCTCCGAGTATATAGCAATCATTTCTAATGCTTTCACATAATTTATTTTATCCGAAAATGTTAAACATACATTTTTGTCATTGAATGCTGAGTTTATTCGAAAGAGTGTAGACTAATTTTGAAATATTACTAACTGTGTATAATATTACTTTCTCGAATTTTTCTAATTTTTTAAATTCAAATTTTTGTCGAAAAATACTTTTTTCAAGTTCTTCTATCGATTTCTCTTAAAGTAGTAAATGAATTTAAAAAGTTTTGAAAAATGATTATTGCATTTTTAATTACCTTTCACTTCATATAACTATTGGTCATGTGAGGTATTTGGAACGTGAGATATTTACAAATATATGTACCCCCTTTTTGAAATCTCGGTTCAAAAGTTATTGGCCGATATTTTGTAAACCTATCCAATGAAAAATTTTTAAACCATATCTTCAAAATCAGGGAGTCATTTCAGAAAGGAGTCAGAATGGCTGTTGTGTAGTGTTAACAGATACTTTTTTTTATTAGTTGTTTAAAAAACATTAGGCATATGTTTAATATGGGAAATTTTGGAGTTAGTAAGAATTACAAAAGTTATAGTCGGACTAAACCGACTTTAAATACCCTACATATCCACTATTTCACGTCAATCCGGGCACTTTTAAGATTTACTATTTTAGATTTCGTTGAAACTTTGCAGTATTGTTCTATATCGAAAATATTTTACACGTGTTTCATGTTTAAAAAAAAAAAAAATTGGTAATTCTACCCCTTCACGTTTTACAATAGTTTAACGAAACGCAAAATGTTGAATTTCGACAAAATGTGTGAATTTATTAACGGCTAAAACTGCCAAAAAAAAAACACTATTTTAAGAAAAAAAATAATACATGTCATTTTTTTTTGGCATAGAACAAAAACATCGGAGTTCATAAAGTAATATTTTATTGAAAAGAGTCCGGTTTGACGTGGAATGGCCGATATATGTAATAATGGATGTGGTCACATTTTAAAGTGTAGTGTCGGTAGCTCAAGGTTAGTGCGTTGGACAAGTCTGGACTGGAGCTAATAACATCTTTTAATAGAAACATTTTTCTATACCGCGCTACCTCTCGGCAGTAAATGGCAAACTTACGAGAATAAAACATTGCCTATGAAAAGCTCTCACCCGCCGTTCGGATTCGGCATTAAACTGCAGGTCCCACCACTTTGAGTAAAAATAAAACACGAGTAGCCATATGTACGATGGATTTCGTTTCGGGCACCACAAGTCGTTTCGTGGGAAAACCCAAATGAATATAACCTTTGACTCTTTGTGTAGGGTATAACAACTGCAACTTTTACTGCATATTGTGGAAATTATCAGCGCCATTTTGAGATAATCATATATTGTGCTAATATATTAAATGTAATAAATATTTAAATATTTGATGTTAGATCCTAAATGCAATATAAATAATTCAAAATTGTTAAAATCAAAATAAATATTTCCGATTTTATATCCAAGTATTTTAAATACGTATTAGATTATTGTCATTCCTTAGTATATTAATTGACAATTAAAAGGTAAACTGCGTTTAAGACTATTTTTCAACAGTACTATATTTTTTTATATTCTAAATAGTGAATAAAAATGATTTAAAATGACAATTACGATTTTCTAAAAAAACATTACGTTTTAGGCAACAAACTGAGTATTTTGAATAGCTTGCTGTTGCAAAGTTTGACAGCTTTTATTGTGAATTCGCTGCAAGCTCGCATTGATGCGCCACAGCTATAGTTGTGCTTAGCAACGGCGATTTTTAATACAGTTATTTCAATTGTCGTTTCAGCAAATAATTTAATTGTATTTATGTAAATTTTTGTTTTTTTCTGTTAATTTATTAATTAATATGATTAAATAGCCGCGGTAGCTCAGTGGTTAGTGCGTTGGACTGCGAGCCGAAAGGTCCCCGGTTAAAGCCTGGACTGGGGTTAACAACATCTTTTCATAGAAACATTTTTCTATGCCGTGCTACCTCTCGGCAGTAAATGGCAAACTTACGAGAGTAAAACATTGCCTATGAAAAGCTCTCACCCGCCGTTCGGATTCTGCAATAAACTGTAGGTCCCACCATTTGGAGTACAAATATAACACGCACAGCTCAAAATGGTGAGAGAGCTCGGCTTAAGTTCTTATAGGACTGTAGTGCCAAACTATTATTATTATTATGATTAAATATTTAATCAATACAATTATTCCATAGTCGTTTCAGAAAATAATTTAATTGTATTGATGTAAATTTTTGTTTTTTTTGCTGTTTATTTATTAATTAATATGATTAAATATTTAATCAATACAATCAAATGTTGTATCGGCGATGAAATAATTAAAAATTAATTGCATTGATTAAATTGTTTGCTATATTAACACATGCATCTCAATCACGTCTTGTCATTTTAAATACTATAAATGAATTTTCTTCATACAAGTACTCAATAGTATGCTAAACAGTAGCCTTTCACAGCATGTTCACAACATATATAAATGAAATCTATGCCATTCAAGGGGATGTGCAACATATTGTTTTAATTATACCTTAACAGGTGTACAAAACAAACCCTAGGGGTTCCTTACGCCCGAAATACGTTTAAGCACTAAGTTATTATAATTAAACAGTTATTTTTTATAGGTATTTTACTACTGAATTCGTTTGAATTTATACACTGAGAGAGAAATATATATGTAGTGTAGTAACTAAAATATTTTGGAAATTATAAAAAAATATATGCTGTTCTCAATCGAAATGAGGCTTAATTTTGTCTATTTGTAGGATTTTCTTAAATTTTATTTTCAGTGTTTTTTATTATTTTTTACTTTTGATTCTTATTTTTTTGTTAGTGTTTTCGCTCATTTTGTTATTGTTTTTTTTATCGTTGTTAATTTTAATTTTTGCTTTTGATTTGTGCATTTTAATTTTGTTTTTATGTGACAGAAAATAGTGAAAAGTTTGTGAGAAAATTTTATGTCTAAAAGTTTGAAAGTTTAAATGTAGTAGACCGATGTTGAAAGGTTAAACTACATTTAAGTTTAACCTTTCAACATCGGTCGTTTAAATTAAGTTTATACGAAAGTTGAAATTCACTGATTTTAAGCCAAGTTTAAACGACAAACAAAATTCAACTACACTCAGAAAAAACATACCATAAAATTAATAGTTTTTACTATCAAAATTAGTCAATAGGATATTTGTCCGATAAACTATTAATTCAATCGGTGAATCCTATTAAATACTACAAAATACTATACAATTTATTTGAGTTTGTATGAAAATATTTATTATTTGATACTATTTAATCAATAACTGTCCTATTGACAAATTTTAATGGGATTTTATGAGTTTTTTTTTCTGAGTGTAGCACTGAAAATCTGAAAAACTGGTTGTATATATATTAAACGTCTGCACAAATGGTTTTGAAGTTTCCTCTGCAAACATGCACTACTGCACTCTACCAGTTTTGAATTCATTTCGCAAATGGCAGTCGACATTATTACGGTGAAGTCTCTCTGAGCGAATTCACTTCACTGCAGTATTTGTTTCATTGGTGTCAAGTACTGTCAAAACATCAAGCCATTCAAAACATTGAATGTTTTGAAAAACGACACCAAACGACAACACTGTCGCTGAACTTGTAACGAATACAGTGGGTGCAGCGACGAGTATCGAGTGAGAAGACGAACATTGAAAACAAAAACAAATCTGCTGCTCTGCGTTCGACGGCAGTAATGTTGTTGTTGGTATTTATGTGTTATGTGTTAAAAATACTACAAACATTATTTAAAAAAAAATGTTCGACGGCAATAATGTTGTTGTTGGTATTTATGTGTAAATAAAAAATACTACAAATATTATTAAAAAAAAAATGTTAAAAAAAAAAAAACAACGCTTTGGTCGATAAGAAATATATTCAACAAACATTTTTTTTATTAAATAATGATAAAAATTAAATAATAAAAAAGATTTTGTTCGCTAAATAAAAAACTTAATATAAAATATAATATGTACTCAGTGTCATAAGCAGTTCATTTCTGTATTTGAATTTTTATTGCACATTATCATATACCTCTTCAGTGCAGTTTTGTTTGTGTTTTGTTTTGACAGTACTTGGTGCTTTGTTGTTGTGAGCAAGACGTTCATTTGTTTTTCAAGCATAGAGTTGACGACAGTTAATGTTTTGAAATGAAGTGCATGTCTTGAAGTGGGTTTCAAATGCAGTTGTGCAGATGTCTAATATGTATATATAATAAATATATAGGTTAATACGATTAAATATTTTTAATGAACTATTAAATCAATAATTGTCGTATTGTTTGGATTTTAAGTGATTTTTTATTAGTGTACGACAGATTGGTTTTGCAATAAAATCTGCAAGGCGACATAAGTAGTAAATTTTCTATAATTAAAAAAATCATAAGTAATGACATTGGTTTCTATAAACCTTCCAGACATTCTCACCAATTGTTACGATATTCAAACTATTTAATAAAACATTTCGACCAGCACTTAATCCAAGCCAGCTAGAGATACGCAAAGTTATCAAATTCAACTGTGCTACGTGTTCAGGTAATTAAAGACACAGACGTTGATGATTATGGTAATGCTGATAATCACCATAATGCCAATGGTTATGGTGATGGTGATGTCGATTAAACTGACAGCAGCCGACGTTACTGAAGACGCTCGAATCAAGCAGTAGCTTCAGCCGCACACCTGTTGCCGAACAAAACCTATAATGATAGGGAGCTGCTGCCGCACGTCCTCTGCAGGACATTGCTGAGATTTCATGTTGCTGCGTAGCCGGACTTTGGCGCAGCTTCACATAATGCCACAGATACTAATTAACTGAACAAACATATCTACACACCTACATTTAAATATTTAATTTCAGCGCACACACCTGTTAAAGACTTCGACAAATTACAGGGGGCCCTCGTTATGGTTCTGTTTGTGTGTGTGTGTTTAGAAGGGGTACTTACCATAATAATCGGAGATGTTGTCAGGACAAGACTTACATGTAGTTAATCTATTTTCGACAGCGATGTGCATGTAATTAATTGCAAATGTTTAAAGTCTAATTAGTTATGCGAAATGTGATAATGTTGACCTGGCAGCAACATAAGTTTTTCTCATACGGTCGGTCCATTTTACTGGTTGAGGGCACACTTAACATGCTCTTGTTTCTTAGTCATTAAATATATTTTGTCAATTCAGTTACCACAAAGTCAAGGCGTTACCGCAGTCTTTATGTATATCATGTTAGGCAGGCTTAATTGGAAGGGAAACATTTAATTTGTTCTCGATGACACACAGACACCTTTAAAAAATAGTTGTCGCATATGTTTTCGAAATGTCATGGGAGTTCTACTACGCCCATGATATTCCAAAACATTACGTATGGGTTTTATTACATTTTGAAGTCCAAACATAAAAAAATACTTGACATCCACGCCCATGTAATATGTGAGCTTAAGTGGTCATTCCATGCTGTAAGTTCACAAAAAATATCATGGGACATAGGACTCAAGAGGTCAGAAACCATATTTGATGTGTTTTACAATTATTAATATTGGTGCATGTGTCAGCTACTGGCTCTGGGTTTTTATCTCGCTGTTCAAGGGGAAACAATGAGAAAAAGAATGACTTTGGTAAAAATTAAACTTTAAAAGTTATTTGTTAAGATTGTAGTTGCATTTCATAACAATTCGGTCATATTTTTCAAATAACTGTTACTTTATAATCAGAAAAATCGGAAATTGAACTTTAAAACTTGATAGTTCAAAAACTATGGGAGACTCCACCAACATTAATTTTTTAATGACGGGGAAAACTCCAGGGTTTAAAAAAAAAATCTTTTTGATTTTTCAAATAGTGGGGCGTATACGTAAAAGTGATTTGAAAACGAGTTGGGAAAGTTAGGTCACATGGGGCGGATTTTTATAGTCGGTCGGGCCCGACTATGGAATACCCTACACTTTTGGTGGAGATATTAATGTGGGATATTTAATTGCATACCTTAATTTTAAAGATTATAATTATGCTGAACCTCCCCACCCTCAGAATATTATTCACGTATCAGAAATTTACGTCTTATATCCCCATAAATTAAAAAATGTATATAAAAGTATAACAAACTAATAAAAACAAAATAGAAACAAATAATTGGGCGGACAACGTCTATATTTAAAATTTTGAAAGGCTAATATTTCATAGATTTGATTTCAATAATTTACGGATCAAATATTCACTATGAAAACCCGGGAAATAATGAAAAAAAAAGTGGGCGGATCACGCCCATTTTCGGACCACATATCTTTAGGTGAATGATAACAATACGTTTTAAATTTTATACTTATAACTTGAATAATTTTCGAGTTATTAGTTCCTAAAGAGTTATATAAAAGTGACTTGTATGGGAGGTGGGCGTGTCCGTTGACCGATTTGGCTCATTTTCAAACTCAGTTCCTACTTTTGGTTAAAATATAATAATACGAAATTTTATCGCATTCTGATCAGTATTTCTCAAGTTATTCTGTATTCAGACAGCAAGACGGACAGACAGACGGACATGGCTAAACGGACTCGGGAGCTTTAACTATGTAAAATGTGTTTTATTTTTTTAAATTGTTATTTTCTTTTGAATGCGTGATATAAACCATTAGTTTCATTGAAATATGTTAATTAGTTACAGCGATATAAATAATTATCTCATATAGTACTTTGATGTTTTAATTCTCAAAACATTGTTGGAGTTGAGAAATCAAAATAAAACTAAGAACACAGATCCCCAGAAAAAAATATGCAAGGAAACTGGTATTATAGTAGTAGTTTTGAGGAAAACTCACAGGAATATGGTAGGAAATACACACTGCATAGCAGGCATTTTTAATTTTTGAAAATATGCAGGCTCCCTATAGCAGCATTTACGCAGCAAACTGGTATGTTCAAGCCAACCCCTAGCAGGCAAAAGCATTTTTCTGTAAGTTTTGGTTTTGAAGTTTTGAAAGGTATCTTTAAAGCCAGAATATAGAAAGGAAAGGTAGCCTGCGAGTAGCAGGCAAACACATTGTAAAGGAATTTCTGTTTTGAAATTTTTAAAGCTTGATCAACAAGTTGTCACCCCAAAATTTTTTCACAATATTTCTGTTTTGAAGTTTTAAACGATTGATCAACATGTTGTCGACAGAAAATTTTGTTTACAAATATCGAATTTTCAGTATTGAAAATTGTTGTCATTTGTAGACATCGGTGTTTATTTCCGTCGTTTTTCTACGCGCATTACTGTTATAAAAATAATACAATTTGGCGTATTGCTGAAGATTATTGCTGATATCAACATTATAATCAAAAGTGCCCAGCAAATGGTTCTAACCGTCATGTTCGCCCGAAACAAAAACTTTTTGTTGTACAAAAACAAACACATGTTTTTTTTAATTCACACGTGTTTTGTTATTGCTTTCTGCAATTCCTTTTTTTTTTGGTAATAACAAATACAATAACAAACAATGCGGAGTTCCTTCAGAAAACATATGCGAATCCAGCAATAGAGAATCGAAGCAATTGAGTTTTTCTCGAAAATATATCAAACAAAATTCATCGGTGCTTCCAGCATATTTGCTTCCAGCATAGCAAAAATGCCGCGGTAGTTCAGTGGTTAGTGCGTTGGACTGCGAGCCGAAAGGTCCCCGGTTCAAGCCTGCACTGGGGCTAACAACATTTTTTCATAAAAACATTTTTCTATGCCGCGCTACCTCTCGGCAGTAAATGGCAAACCTAAGAGAGTAAAACATTGCCTATGAAAAGCTCTCACCCGCCGTTCGGATTCGGCAATAAACTTTAGGTTCCACCACTTGGAGTACAAATACAACACGCACAGCTCAAAATGGTGAGAGAGCTCGGCCTAAGTTCTTATAGGACTGTAGTGCCAAACTATTATTATTATTATATTGCCTACTTTACCCTGCTTGTGCCTACCATTTTGATAATACCTGTTTGGCTACCATTCCGTACCTATGCATGCTATTTCCCTAATAATTTTGTTTCCATGCTATAGCAGGGAACTAGCAGCTTTTGTCCACATTCCCATCGTTGCCTCATATAAAGTGTGTCATATAAAATGTGATTTCAATGCGTATAGGTTGCTTGTGTTTCTAACCATTTTCCTGCTTAAAATTTTGTCTGGGGTTATTTTTATTTTTCGGTCACAAAATTTCATCAAAATCTAAAGATATTCCTCTATATAAATGAATATAGATAATTTAAGGTGTAAGGTGAATATTATACACCTTACATCAAGAGGTTAGCTTCTATTAAGTTACGCTGGTGTTGTTCGCTCCTTAATAGATTTGACCGGTATGAAATATATATATTCTTGATCAGCATCATCCGTTTTGTCATGTTCGTCTGTCTGTCTGTCTTAATGTTTGACCGAAAACATGGTATCTTTAAAAATACTGCTCAGAATGCGACGAAATTATGTTTCAATATGATTCAGCCAAAAAATGGTTTTGAGTATGGAAAGCACTTCAAGATTGATGACTTTAAAAAGGACCCTTTTTAAATACTGAAAAAAATCGTATATTTTGGTTGATTTAATATAATCGGTCAACGAACACGTCCATCTTCCACAAAAGTCCCTGTTGTAAAACTTTACTGGAACCATTATCTCTAAAGTATACAAAATATAGTTACATATACAATTTTAAACATATTGGAGCCATTCCAAACCAAACCGACCAGTGGTAAAAACTCACCTACTTCATGTAATTTCGGCAACTGATAAAGGGTATCAAGGTATACATTGACCAATATTTTATTTTACCACTACTTCCAGAGTAACGGTGATTTAAATTTTCAAAAAATGGGCCGAAAATCACTTTTGTATGGTTGTTTATATTTAAATATCTCTTTACGCTAGAAACTCCGATAAGGGGTCATTTTAAAGCCAATAGAAAAAGCTTTTAAAAAATTAAGTTGTATCTTCTATATCTGAACATGTGGCCGTTGGTCCTTACACTTGCACTTCAAAATTGATGTCATTAAAAATGAATCGAATAGTTGATTTCATGGTTGAAGTATATACAGGTTAGACCATCTAGAAATTTAGTTGACATGTAAAGTGAGAGAATGTCAAGAAGAAAATTTTAAAAATTCAAGAATTATTGTTATTTTAAACTTTATTTTCAGGTTATGGTTTTTTGCATTAAAATTTGGAGATTTTATAAAAATTTCACTGCACATATTCACTCATATCACTTTTGCCATTCACTGTGGTTTCTTTTGGATCCTCAGAATTCTTGAAAGTTTGAAAAATTTTATAATTTATTTAATTTAAACCTTTGAATATTTTAAATTATTCATAATCAAATGTAGAATCTTTCAAACAGTTTTCAAAAAATGTAAATGGCGACTAAATTTTGAAAGATGACTTAACCTGTATATACTTCAACCATGGTTGATTAAATATAAATGTTCATTCTAAATTTCAAGATTTTATTTTGATTGCATCGAATTAAAAAAATAACTAAATTTGAACATTTTTTTTATATATTTTATATTGATAAATATATATATATATATATATATATATATATATATTTATATATATATATATATATATATATATATATATATATATATATATATATATATAAATATATATATATATATATATATATATATATATATATATATATATATATATATTTATATATATATATATATATATATATATATATATATATATATATATATATATATATATATATATATATAAGTATATCCCCAGTAGTAAATTTGTTCAGGCCTTGCTAGTAGAAGCCCTGCTATAACAACTTCTTTGCATGCTCAATACACATTCTGTCTTCACTGAAATAACCCAATAAACAGAGATACGGACTGAAACGTAAAAACGGTTGTAAGAACGGGTATGCCCGTTATTGCGGTGACATTACGGCACAATATTACGTGTTAAATACGAGTCTAGCCGTAAATACGGTATTAGATACGGATATCAATTTGTACGTACAAACGGCACCGTTCCGGCCACGTAATTACGGTACAAAAACGCCTGTTATCGTAAATTCGATTGAAAATACAAAAAAACATTTTTACGTGCGAAGTACGGCAACGTTACGTGCACGTAATTATGGCTCAGAAATGGCAGCTACGTGTAAAAAACGGTATCTTTACGGCTTTACTTAATTTAAAGAAATATATTTATGACTATAATGCCTGCGTTTATTATACTTCATGATTGAAAAATATTTTTCATTCGAAATAATAAAAATATAAATAATAATTGATTTATGAAATTTTCTAGTTGCAACATGTTAATGAATGGCAAAATATGGAATCTAAAGAATGCTGAAAACAAACATAATGTATTTTTCTACAATTCTACACATATGACATATTTACGTTCCTTTTACGTGCCTTTTATACAGCCCGTTTACGTGCCGTATTTACGTTCCTTTTACGGCCCGTGTACGGTCTTTTATATGGCCCGTTTACATGCCGTATTTACGTAAACGGGCCGTATTTATGTGCCTTTTACGTTCCTTCATTGCTTTAAAGTACCGTAAAGAAGTTCCGTTTACGGCCCGTAAATACGTTCACGCATTCGCGTTTTATTGCCGTACCTACGGGCCATTTACGGAATGGGCCGTATTTTAAATTTCTATGTAAAACGTGTTGCTTTACGTTCCGTAAACGGTGTTTATGCCAGAAAATACGGAACGAATACGGTACGTTTACGTGCCTTTTGGTTTATTGGGAAGTGTACTTCCCACACCTTCTGGAGAATCAGCGCCTATAGATTTGGTGACTATCCTATTAATATAATAAACCTGTTTGTTCGTTTGTACGTTTGTACGTTTGTACGTTTGTTCCGCTTCTCCGTCTAAACGGCTGATCCGATTTTCTTGAAATTTTGACCACAGATGCGGTATGGTCTGGAAGGAATGATAGGCTATATATGGGCGGGATTGGACAAAGAGGCGTGGCACCTCCCATACAACCTAAACTTTCAATACGATATAACTCGGCACTTTCACCAGCTACGAACATGAAACAAAAAACTCAAATACACAAAAAAAATTAAAAACAAAAAACCAAAAGCACAAAACAAAACAAAAGCAAAAATACAAAAACAAAAGCAATCACGTTTGTTCCGCTTCTCCGTCTAAACGGCTGATCCGATTGTCTTGAAATTTTTACCACAGATGCGGTATGGTCTGGAAGGAATGATAGGCTATATATGGGCGGGATTGGGCAAAGAGGCGTGGCACTTCCCATACAACCTAAACTTACAATACGATATAACTCGGCACTTTCACCAGCTACGAACATGAAACAAAAAACTCAAATACAAAAAAAAAAAATTAAAAACAAAAAAGCAAAAGCACAAAACAAAACAAAAGCAAAAATACAAAAACAAAAGCAATCACGTTTGTTCCGCTTCTCCGTCTAAACGGCTGATCCGATTGTCTTGAAATTTTTACCACAGATGCGGTATGGTCTGGAAGGAATGATAGGCTATATATGGGCGGGATTGGACAAAGAGGCGTGGCACCTCCCATGCAACCTAAACACGATATAACTCGGCACTTTCACCAGCTACGAACATGATACATAAAACTCAAATACAAAAAAAAAATGTAAAAACAAAAAAGCAAAAGCACAACACAAAACAAAAGCAAAAATACAAAAACAAAACCAATCACATAAAACCACAATCCAAACTAAATGAAAAACAAAAAAAGGAAAGAAAAAGAAAAACAAACTCACCACACTAAAACTAACCAAACTAAAACTCACCACACTAAAATTCACCCTTAAATTAACCACACTAAAACCCACCACACTATAATTCACCACACTAAAACTCACCACACTAAAATTCACCACACTAAAACTCACCACACTAAAACTCACCACACAAAAACTCACCACACTAAAACTCACCACACTAAAACTCACCACACAAAAACTCACCACACTAAAACTCACCACACTAAAACTCACCACACTTAAACTCACCACACTAAAACTCACCACACTAAAACTCACCACACTTAAACTCACCACACAAAAATTCAACACACTAAAACTCACCACACCAAAATTCACCACACTAAAACTCACCACACTAAAACTCACCACACTAAAACTCACCACACTAAAACTCACCACACAAAAACTTACCACACTAAAACTCACCACACTAAAACTCACCACATTTAAACTCACCACACAAAAATTTAACACACTAAAATTCACCACACTAAAACCCACCACACTAAAATTTCACCACACTAAAACTCACCACACTAAAATTCACCACACTAAAACTCACCACACTAAAATTTCACCACATATAAACTCACCACACTAAAACTCACTACACTCAAATTTCGCCACACTAAAACTCACCGCACTAAAATTCACAACACTAAAACTCACCACACTAAAACTAACCACACAAAAATTCACCACACTAAAACTTACCACACTAAAACTCACCACACTAAAACTCACCACACTAAAACTAACCACACAAAAATTCAACACACTAAAATTCACCACACTTAAACTCACCACTCTAAAATTTCACCTCACTAAAACTCACCACACTAAAACTCACTACACTAAAATTTCACCACATTAAAATTCACCACTTTTAAACTCACCACATTAAAACTCACAACACTCAAATTTCGATACACTAAAACTCACCACACTATAACTCACCGCACTAAAATTCACCTCACTAAAACCCACCACACTATAATTAACTACACTAAAACTCACCACACTTAAAAACACCACACCAAAACTAACCACAATTAAACTCACCACTCCGAAATTCACCACATCTAAACTCACCACACCGAAACTCACTACATTAAAACCCACCACACTAAAACTTCTACTGGGAAAAACTCTACGGGGAAGAATTCTACGGGAAAGAATTTTACCGGGAACAATTCTACCGGGATGAATTCTACGTTGAGAATTCTACGGGAAAGCGTTCTATGTGGATTTTCCGGGAAGATTTCTACTGGGAATAATTCTGCGGAGAAGCGCAATCTGAGAAAAAATTGTCTTTGAGAAAAGTTGTTTTGGCGGAGAATTATTTGGTTACCACATTTATAAAACCAATAAAAAAATTTCAACAGCTAAGTACGGGCCCCTCATATAAATAATAAAATGTTTTTTATAATAATAAAATTGCTCCATATCTTTGAATTCAGAAAATCTTGGCACGAGTCGTGCACGGGTCCAGCTAGTTTCTAATATTTTTCTAATACAAAATCAAAGCGCTGCTGGCTCACCTTCTAATGGAATGCTAACAGTGATGAGTTGAACTATTTTGTGAGACCTTCTGAGAGCCGTTCTTTGAGAAACGAATAGGGAAGTCCTGTAAATATGTTCATTTCATATAAAAAAGAAGAAAGGAATCATTTAGTCGGGAAGGGATTCTACCTGCTTGAGAATCAGTGCTAGTATTGCTTCTTAAGCATGAAATTTACTACTGGGTCGTCGTTGTAGAACGAAAAGTCACCAAATACAGTTTTATGAAAAACTTAAATTTTGAGTTTGTTGATTAATATTATAAAAAGTAATTGATGCATTTTTAAAGTTGAAATATCAATTGATAGATTTACATTTTCTTATCATGTTACAATCGAGATCTTCGATTAAAAATTGACAGATATATAATGATTTTTGTAAATGAATATTTCGAATTTAAAAATGTATTTGGTAACTTTTCGTTCTACAATAACGATATATAAAATTTTATCAACAGTAAAATTTGCAATAATTTTTTTGAATATATTTGTAATATTGATTTCGAAAGGACCTCTTTGAAAGCAAATTTGTTTCAATAGTAAAGAATATGAAAAAAACGGAGTATTTAGTCAAAATCAGCACCCGTGAATTATATAGAATGAATTATATAAGTGATGTAAGAGATGTCCACAAGTTTTTATCATATGTTTAATTTTTCATGCAAAAACTGATTTTACTTTGTATCGCCTGGAATGCAGTCACTTTGATTGTAATTCTCTATTCGAAATGATTTATATTAATTTATTTAACGCATTTATATCTGTTTGATGGAGCAGAATTTTGGGAAGAATTCTTTTTTGATTTATTATTACATTACATTAAGCTGCCTATAAACGAAAATATAACTCGATGTATTTATTTTGCTTTCCCCAATTTAACACGCTGTTGATAGCATGTTACAAAAGGCTTTGGCAAAAAATAAAACCAAACATCCGCACAAATTCCTAGCAAATAACTACAAAAAATAAAAAATAAAATAAAAACCATCTGAAATAAAAGCGCTGATGACGATGATACTAACAAAAGCTGAACGAAATAGAAAATCAAAAAAAAATCGAAAAAAAATCCCACACACATTCGTATCATTAAAGTGCTAACTGTCAAAAAAGTAAACAATTTAATTGTCCACCAACAACGGACGATGTCCGGAACGTACAGCGCACCCGGTTCCACAAACAACCAATGACAAATGCCAGCAGACAGCCAGCCGTCCAGCCGGCCACCCATCCAACAACATGGGCACTAACGAGCGGAAGACCGCCGCTGGCAGCCCGCTTGATTCGTCCTGAGTGCTACGGTAAAAGGGTCGAACAAAGTGAGTGGACTGAATGGACGGACCCTTGTTCGCGTCACTAATTTTATTGAAAATGAAACATTACTCCAGCTGTGCTTAAATGAAATTATTGTTTTAATCCTTTTGTTGTTTTTGTTGTTGTTGTAATTGTATCTTTCTTTTTGGTGCTGTCCACCTCCTCCATCTCAGCGGGTCTGTCATGTTTATGGTGGCGCCCACTTTTATTGACATTCCACACGCGGCCTGCTGGCCCCACAGGCGGCTTGGTTAGCAGCTCTCATTGACTTTGTTACGTTTTTATAAGCTTCCGCAACGGCTGTTCGGTGGAACGGTACCCGGCGGAAGCATCGATGATGTTGACAAACGTATCCAGGGGTTAGCGGCAGGTGCTGCTCACATGGCCGTAAATTAAATTTCGCCAAATCCAAAACGACTGCGACTGTGTGAAACATTTATACTTTAATTTTTTTTGTTTTTCGCAAAATTTCTGTTAACATGATCAATGGACGTTCGGAATGTCGGCCCAAAATGGGCCAACACAATACGACGCAGTTTCAAATATCAAAACCAAAGCAAAAGCAAAAAAAAAACAAAAAAGTTATTTTACGATTACTTTATTATTTTTCGTTGCCATGGCAGAAATGGACATAGCAAGTGAAATAAAAAGGTTGGAATTTTTCACACAAAAATACTTCGTTTTATATTTTTTGGTCTCTCAAATGTTTATGACGGAATTGGCAGTTGGAATAAGTTTCATGGGTTTTTCTTCAGTTATGTGTGCCAATATTGATGATGGCATTGTTAGTCTATGTGTGTGAATGTGTGTGGCTGTGTAACTGTGTTGGTGTCGGAATTTACGGCAGCACTTTGTACAGAGTGTGCACCATGGGACATAGACGGTAACAATTACGTCACTGTTTTGAGAAAATATAGTTCTACTACATCTTGTTAGTTTTTAAATACATTTGCATTTATTTGAGTTAATGTTGCCACAACATGTAGTAAAAATTAGTTTAATAAAAAGTGCAGAAACTGTATGGTGTTTTTTTTTTATTTATTTAAAGTTCAGTGGACACACGATAAACGTACTACGAAAGTAAGTTCATCGTGTAGGTACATAAGAGGGGTCTTGTTAAACAAAAATTCGAAAAATTTATGTTCCCACCCGTTCAAATGGGGCTCTAGGGTCATGATAGGCACCTGATCATTGAAAATTTCCCTTGTCATAACAATTACATGACGAAAATTATCAGGCCCTGTATACCCTAATAGGGTAAATTTCTGAGTTCTGACGATAAACGTTGCACGTTGTATGATAATCGGCACAGCACTAAAAACGACATGATTGCTTTCGGAAATACTCGGGCAAATACTTCCACTCAAACAAATGTTTCTAGCAAAAACTTCAAACAATTATTATTTGAGGCAATTGACAAGTGTTTGTTCCAAACACTAATTAAAATTTATCATTTAAGACAAATAGATGCAGTAGTTAGTAGAAGTAATCAATGTGTTTAGGAAGAATACTTAATTGAACATTTACAAAATGTTTAATGTAAACAATTAGAGTGTTTATGACAAATAAATTACTATATGTTACAAACATTAATAATTTGAAGTGTTTGCAGGAAACAGTCATTATTTATAGCAAATTATATATAGTATAGTGGAAACAATAAGTTTTCACTACAAACATTTAATTTACGGCAAATAATTCATAAACAATGCTTTTTTTCTGTGTAGAAAAGTTTTTTGAAACATAACGAAAAAATAAAAAAAAGTATATAGGCTTGAGGTCAATGAACGATTCAACTCTGACATTGTTTGGTAACAATGAAGACATTCACTCCAAAGCAAAAGATTGTTAAATCAATGATGGGTGATTTTTCTACCAGTATCAATAAGCGCCATTCGCTTTTTGATTATCGCATTCGGACAATTATAATTCAAATTACTGTATATCTGGACACACAGATAGATTGACAGATAGACAGACAGACGGACTACAATACGTCATGGAAAAATCAACTCGGGGAGTGATGCTGATATAGATTATATATACTTTTCCATACCTATCACGCCTTCTAAGGGGCGTTATAATATTCGAACAAACTTAATATACCCTTTTTTTAAAATTATAATAATAATAATATTTTGGCGCTACAGTCCTGTTTAGAACTTCGGCCGAGCTCTCTCACCATTTTGAGCTGTGCGTGTTCTATTTGTAATCAAAGTGGTGGGACCTACAGTTTATTGCCGAATCCGAACGGCGGGAGAGAGCTTTTCATAGGCAATGTTTTACTCTCGTAGGTTTGCCATTTACTGCCGAGAGGTAGCGCGGTATAGAAAAATGTTTCTATGAAAAGATGTTGTTATCCCCAGTCCAGGCTCGAACCGGGGACCTTTCAGCTCGCAGTCCAACGCACTAACCACTGAGCTACCGCGGCTACTTTTTTTAATTATACCCTACACTAAGAGTGAAAGGGTATATTCAGTTTGGTACGCCGTTTGTAACAACCAGAAGGAAGCATCTCCGGTATGGAAAAGTATATAGAAGGTCATGATCAGCATGGCCTTCTAGTCGATGTCCGTCTGTCTGTCTGTTGAAATCCCTACTACTTAAACAATTGAAGAGTTAGATAAATGAAACTCATAATTTAGATTACTTATATACCTACGCTGTATTTTCGAGATCGGTCCATTGTGACCTGTGATCTGACCATTTATATTCAAATAACTCATATAAAATTTATATCTGCATTTCAATTTTACTGTATACGTCTTAGGTAAACTTTTTTGGTCAAATATATATTGACTTCATGTTATTTTATGTTCATATTTACTTTTGCGTAAGACACTCAGATAAATTTCAAATTTTTTTGTTTAAATTGTTCAACAATCTTTAAGCCAACTGACATTGGTATTCTCCAATACACTTTCAAAATAATACTACAAAACACATACATATTATATTATTTATGGATGGTGAACGTAGATTTGGAAATTATTAAAATTTAAAATCAACTTAATCACTGTCATATTAAATGAGTGATTGGCAGAATAGTAAAATAAACGAGTTGGGAAAGTTAGGTCACATGAGTAATTCGGTCGGGCCCGACTATGGAAAACCCTACACCTTTGGTGGGGATATTATTGTGGGATATTTAATGGCATACCTTAATTTTAAAGATTTTAATTATGCTGAACCTCCCCACCCTCAGAATATTATTCACATATCAGAAATTTACGTCTTATATCACCATAAATTAAAAAAAATTATATAAAGTATAAAAAACTAAAAAAAAAATTTGAAAAATGTAATTGGGCGGAAAATGTTAAAAGGCTAATATTTCATAGATTTGATTTTAATAATTTACGGATCAAATTTCCACTATGAAAACCCGGGAAATAATGAAAAAAAAAGTGGGCGGATCACGCCCATTTTTGGACCACATATTTTTAGGTGAATTATAACAATTAGTTTCAAATTTTATAGCTATATCTTGAATACTTTTCGAGTTATTAGTTCCTAAAGAGTTATATAAAAGTGACTTGTATGGGAGGTGGGCGTGTCCGTTCACCGATTTGGCTCATTTTCAAACTCAGTTCCTACTTTTGGCTGAAATATAATAATACGAAATTTCATCGCATTCTGATCAGTATTTCTCAAGTTTTTCTGTATTCGGGCAGCAAGACGGACAGACAGACAAACATGGCTAAACGGACTCGGGTAGTAATGCTGATCAAGAATATATATACTTTTCCATACCGGACACGCTTCCTAAGGGGTGTTACAATATATGCACAAAGTTAATATACCCTGTACCTCATAGGTGTAGGGTATAAAAACAAACAACTTAAAGTTTAAACTCAACGGATAAACAATATGCATTACATCAAATGTTTGCCACAAAAGATGGTTATCGGTGCAGCTCATAAAATTTATAATGCGACTAAGGACTCGACACATATAATTTTAATATGCAAACAAACATAAAACCTAAAACACAATCGTCGGCTTAAAGGTTATCCAAACAGATCTGAAGAGTTTGCGGTGTGGTTACCACAAATACAAAAAAAATACATTAAAATATTCAAATAATGCATTAAATACTTAAACAGACAAGACTGTCAAATACATGTTGTACATAAAAGTGAAGTGTTTACGAGGGCATTACTTGGTTGGTGACCTTTGACTGAATCAGATGACATCAACAACATTCCCACCAAGCCATCCAGATTAGTTGACCTCACGTTCGTTACCTCCTTAGTACTGTGACCATATTATGTACCGTAATACTTTGATAAAAGAGTTCGTTTATGGCTATTTAACAGCCTGCACATAAACACTTTCAAAAATACCTACTAAATTCCAGTGATAAAATATGCTTTTGTATAGCTAACAAATATTTGTGCCACTGTAGGCAGATTGTGGGGCAGCGGTGCACCGACGGACCTTGCCCGGTAGATGGTTTGAGAGGTTTTACAATAAACAAGCATTTTAACAGCTTTAAAATGGCTGTTTCCGCAGTTCTTTGTTCTCATTCTGATGTGTATTTTGTGTTATATGATTTTTAACTTATCATGTTAAAAATGCCAACGCATCCCGATACAATATGCGGAGAGAAATGTATGCGGAAGTTCCGGCAAAAGCATCCTGTGCGGTGCGCCCGGCCGGCCATCATCAATGCCGTGCCCCGCCGAGTGGTGGCACTAACACAGTGCATAGATGAGGCATACATTTTGGAGGAATTTTGATTTATTGAAATATAGTATAAAAAATTTGTTGCATGTCATAGTTGTCAGTTTAGCTATTGGCTAATTTGGCGAACAAAAAAAAACAACGAACTTTTAATTCGACTACAGTTTGCGGCATTATTTTCCAATTAGATTGGTACCGCCAGCAATGTAGCCACTTTTGCCCTTGCCAGCTCATCACATTGTGCAGATTTTTTACCAACACAGCGGTCTGCACACAAATACAAATACAGACCGACAGACACAGTCCTTCCGGTTTATATCGTACATCGGGTTCATTCGCGAAAATGTGTATTTCGTGGTAATTCAATTAAAATGTTTGCTTTGTTGCTAGTTTTTGTTGCACAGACATGTCAGAGATATTGCTTTTTGCTGTCCTTGTTTGTTTTAGCTGGGATCTACACGTAGAGAAAATGCATAACTGCAAGTATTGTTCTCATTCTAATCAGTCTGCCATGATGTTTTCTCGAATATCTTCGATATTATAGTTCGAAATCGTTGCTTTTTCGATTCTGTTTTTTTAAATTTCTCGTATTTCCATTTCATTGAAAACATACGAAAATTAAATATTTATTACATCGAAATCGAAATATTATTTAAAGCAATTTCGAACTTTCATTATTTTTTTGTTCGATATCGTTTCGATTTCAACAATTTTCTCATACCGAGAACACGTCGATATAGGGATGTCCATTTGAAAAAAAAAACATCGATGGTTTGGTCGATGCAATACATCAACTCTTTGTATCGATGTTTTCGATACATCGAATGAAAAAGAATTAGGGAAAATTTTTCCATTTTGATGGAAATTTCATAAGTTTGTTTCAAAATGATTGGTTTTGAAACTTTTTTTTTTATTACACTCAAAATAATTTCTAGGACATTTTACGAAATATTTTTTCGTAATTTATAATTTCATAAAATACACGAATAATTCGTAGAATACACGGAACATTTGCAATAATTAGGGAAAGTTTTTCCTTTTCGATGAAAATTTCATAAGTTTGTTTCAAAATGATTGGTTTTGAAACTTTTTTTTTTATTACACTCAAAATAATTTCTAGGACATTTTACGAAATATTTTTTCGTAATTTATAATTTCATAAAATACACGAATAATTCGTAGAATACACGGAACATTTGCAATAATTAGGGAAAGTTTTTCCTTTTCGATGAAAATTTCATAAGTTTGTTTCAAAATGATTGGTTTTGAAACTTTTTTTTTATTACACTCAAAATAATTTCTAGGACATTTTACGAAATATTTTTTCGTAATTATAAATTTGATAAAATACACGAATAATTCGTAGAGTACACGAAACATTTGTAATTTCTATTTTTTCCAAATTATATTTTGCGAACGATTCGTATGTATTACGAATCAATATTCGTAAAATTAAAACAACAACAAAATTACGAATATTTCGTTGAAATTACGAAACTATCGTTCTAATATTTTATTATAATTTTTTTACGAATAAATAACATATTTTACGAATGAGTTTTACATTTTACGAATAAAAACTATCGTAATTTTGGAGGCTATATGTAGAATTTTACGAAACATTCGTGTTTTTTTACGAAATATTAGTTAAAATAGTTCTGTTTGTGCTAAAAGTGCAAAAGTATCAAATTAAATAATTATTCATAATATTATTATGAATGAATCGTCATTTTCATCGAGAGTTTTTATTTTCAGCAAAATGTTTTATTTAATTGTTATCGCGTGTGCAAATAGATAGTTATAAATACAAAAAGCTTAATTAGTTCTGTTTGTGTTAAAATTTTAAAAGTATCATTTTTCTTATTTTTCATATTTTTATGAATTTGAATTTTTAACAAGATATTCGTGTATTTTACGAAAGATTCGTAAAATGATTCAAAATGTACGAATACTTTCGTAAAATGTACGAATATATTCGTAAAAAGCAACACACATACATATTCAATAAATTACGAATATTTCGTATTATGTACGAATGGCTTTCGTAGACAACATCGAATAGTTTTGTAAAATAAACATTTAATATTCGTAATTTTATCATAAATTTACGAAAGTTCTTTCGTGTATTTTCCTAAAGATCCCAATGCTTCTTATGTAAACTTTGTAAAAACAAATTTTGGTTAAAATTTTTAGCTTCAATTTATTTTACTATTTGGACCGCTTTTGGTCCGATTTTGAAAAAAATATTTTAGATGGCACGGAACTTCCAATCATTGTACTGGATTTGCCATGTATACCAACAGTTCTTCGCAAACGCTACCTTCGGTTTTGTTACGTTTCAAATTTGTTTGGACCAACTTTTACGTCTGTGACTACGTCATGTAATTTGTCTTTCATTTCGTTCTTGATTTTTAGCACTTCCCTTGCACTAGCAATCGACATGTAAAGTCAGTGCAACGTTGTAACATGGCAACACTGATTTTCATAATTTAAAACGCAACTATATATCAAAAAATATATCGATGTATCGGGACTTATATTGCACCGGAAAACATCGATGTATCGAAGCAACATATCGAGTGTTTTTAAAACATCGATGTATTTTTGACATCACTACTCCGACAGTACGCATCGATATCTACCCCTCATGTACAGTGTGCCCAATTATTTTCTAAACCACTCAACCGATTTTAAAAATTATATAGAGAATTCTTCAGAGAACTTATGTTTTAAAATTTGACTTTGTTACTGGATATAAAAACCAGTAAATTTGAGTTTTTGTTTTCATAAATAATCTTTCAAAAATTGTAAAAATCCAAAATGAAATTTTTACATTAAGATCTAAATGAAATGTGCTCACTTGAGAAAATATTTTGTTTAGTTTTAGAGATATAGACATGAACATGAATTTTTAGACATGAACATGAATTATTTTTGAAGACTTTATTTTTCATATTTATACATAGATTATACATTTTACATTGAAAGCAAAATAATTGTATGAGAATTTTATAAACAATTAACATATACAATTTTTAAATATATCCAGTGGTTTAGAATATATAAAATTATAAAATGGATTTTTTTTGTTTCCTGATATTATTTTTTTTTGAAAATTTGATTTATACGCAAATCTTTGACGGTTCTTCTTTTGCAGTTTTATACATTTTGTAAAATAGTACTTTTGTTTTTATTTTTGTGTATTGAATGTGTTTTGATTATTTTTTAAAGTTTTATCTTTTCACTGTAGGATTTTGTTTAATTTTTTTTGTTTTTTTTTATGTTTTTGCATTCATATTTGTTTCTGTGTTTTGCTTTTGTGTTGTGCTTTTGTGTTTTGCTTTTATGTTTTACATTTGTGTTTGTTTAGTTGTTGCTTTTGTAAGTTGATTTATAATTTGATTGTTTCTGTATTTTCTAATGGTTTTGTTTTTTCTGTTTCTGTTTCTTTGCTTTTGAATTTTTGGGTTTTTATTTTTTTGGTTACATCTTTTTATTTTTCGTTTTTATTTATTTTTTTCTTTGTGTTTTTTTTTAACCCATGTTTCTGCTTTTGTTTTAGATTTTTCTATTGATTTTGTGTTTTTGCTATTGTGTTTGTTTTATGTTTTTCTTTTATATATTTGCTTTTACATTTATATTTGTTTTGGTGTTTTGCCTTTGTGTTTGTTTAGTTGTTGCTTTTGTAAGTTGATTTATAATTTGATTGTTATTTCTGTATTTTTTTAATGTTTTTTTTGTTTTCTGTTTCTTTTGCTTTTGAATATTTGTGTTTTTATTTTTTGGTTATATTTTATTAATTTGCGTTTTTATTTTGTTTTATTTTTGTCTTTGTTTTTTTTTTTAACCCGTGTTTCTGCTTTTGTTTTAGATTTATCGTTTCATTTTATGTTTTTGCGAAAATAATGTGTTTTTATTAAGTTGCCTTATGTTGTTTCTTTTACATTTTTACTTTTGTATTTATATTTGTTTATTTGTTTTTGTTCTGTGTTTTTCCTTTATGTTTTGCTGTTGTTTTTGTGTTTGTTTAGTTGTGTCTTTTGTAAGTTGTTTTATAATTTGATTGTTATTTCTGTATTTTCTAATGTTTTTTTTGTTTCTTTTGCTTTTGAATTTTTGTTTTTTTTTTTTTTTTGGTTACATCTTTTTATTTTGCGTTTTTATTTTATTTTTATTCGTATTTTTTTGAAACGTATTTCTGATTATACCCAACACTAAGTGTGGTACGCCGTTTGTAACACCCAGAAGGAAATGTATATATATTCTTGATCAGCATGATCTCCAGAGTCGATTTAGCGATGTCCGTCCGTCTGTCTGTCCGTATGTCCGTCCGTATGTCTGTCTGTCTGTCTGTATGTCTGTCTGTCTGTCTGTCTGTCTGTCTGTCTGTCTGTCTGTCTGTCTGTCTGTCTGTATGTCTGTCTGTTGAAATCTTGATTACAGAAAAACTAAATGACCTAAATAAATGAAACTCCTAACTTAGATCACTTATATATCTACGCTGTCTGTCAGTGAAAATGGGCATGATCAGTCTATTGTGACCTGTGAACCGCCCACTTAAGTTCAAATACCAAATATAAAACATACATCTACTGGTGAATTTTATTGTATACGTGCATATGTAAACTTTTTTGGTCAAATATATATTGACTTCATGCTCAAATGCATGAAAATAATGTTTTCCCGCAAAACGACTTGTGGTTAAAAAAAATCGAAATTCGGTACACTAACCCATTTGTAAATATGGGTATCAAATGAATGGAAATTCTTCAGCGATTGAAATTTTGTATTTATTTTCAGGATTCGTATACCTTGGTGACCTATATACCACTTTGAATGGTAACCACACATATGTGAAGGGTATTTATAGTCGGCTTAGACCGACTATAGTTATGACTATCATAAAAACGCATACCATAAAATGTCCCTACTTTAAAATTTCCCATGTGATCTAACCTTCCCAACTGGCTTTATTTTTGTTTTATATTTATCTTTTGTCTTTGTGTTTGTTATTTTAAGCCGTGTTTTTTGATTTTGTTTTAGATTTTTCTTTTGATTTTGATTTTGTGTTTTTGCTATTGTGTTTATTGTATGTTGGCTTATGTTTTTGCATTTGTTTTTTTTTTCTAAATATTGAATTTGAAATTTATTTGGTTTTACTAGTTTTGTTTTTTAGTTTAATTTCGTGGTTAGCTTTTATTTTTGTGTCTTATTTATTTTTGTGTTTTAACTTTTTAGATTTTTAGAATTTTGCTAATTTTGGTTTGTACTTGTTTATTTTTAAATGTTTTTGAGTTTGTTTTGGAGTTGGTTTTTTTTAATTTATGTTTGTGTTTAAGCTTTTTTTTGTTATTTTTTTTTTAATTCTTTTTGTTTTTTCTCTTTTATGTTTAACCTTTTGATTTTTCATATTCATTTTCATTTTTGTTTTTTTATTTCATTGTTTTTAGTTTGCTTTTTTGATATTAGTTTTTGCTATTATTTTTGTGTTTTACTTTTGTGGTTTCGTTTACTATTACGGTATATATACTTTTTTTCGGTAGTTTGCATTTTTCTTTAGCTGTTGAGTTTTTGTTTTTCTATTGATTTTTTTTATGATATTGTATGTTGATTTTATTTGTATGTATGCTTTTTTTTAATTTTTGTTTTTGCATTTTATTTATTTTTTGCTTTGAATTTGTATATGTGCTTCTATTTGTAATTCACCATTAGTATTTCATTTGTGTTTGATTTTTATTTTGTCTTTGTTTTTTTTTTTGTGTTTGTGTTGTTGTTGCCAAATGTGAGAATTCTTTTAAAATATAACGATATTTTGTATTTGTGTGTGTATATATTAAAAATTTAAAAATATAGCAATAATTGAAAAGCTAATGTAGCAAACTCGCGGATTAGTCGTGGATTAGTCGTGGTTTTTGTTACTCGATTTAATGTGATAATCCGGCGAGTACTAATTTAATGCACTACACTAAATATGTTTTGTATGCTCAGCAAAGGCTTAAAAATGAGCCGATTAGTTTATTCGACAGACAAAAATTCACATTCATATTTGGTTACTTTATTTGGTATTTATTTGCAAAATTCATTCATTTTGCATGCATAACATAGGAGCTTTCAATTTTGGGGACACAGGTATTTTAGTATTGATTTTCAACTGTAACACATATCGGCCATTGCACGTCAAAAAAGGCGCTTTTCGACAAAAAATTATTTTATGAGCTCTGATCTTTTTGAAATTTTACAGACATTGTTAAGAGGTGAAATGATAACTAAAGGGTTTTTCAACAGGGACGCTACAAGAGTAGAGCGACAGGGACAGCAAACGACGCCATATTTCTTGCTGCTCTTTTTAAATTTTTCTTCAGTAAGGTTTGCCATTTTATGATGGAAAGATATACGAGCCAACAACGAGTCGAAATTATTAAAATTTACTACCGAAATTCGGAGACAGTGTCCTCAACGTTAAGAGCGCTACTAGCAGATCAACAATTGAGCGTCTAGTGGAAAAATTTGAATACACAGGTACAGTATAAAATGTTCCCGTGCCAGTGAGACATGAAGTGCCCGTAGTGTCGAGAATATTGCTGCCGCTGAGACTTCAGTTGAAGAAAGACCAAACAATTTGAAAATGATTCGGACTTTTATCGAATAATCATCTTCAGCGATGAGGCTTATTTCGGGCTGAATGGCTTCGTAAATAAACAAAATATGCGTTATTGGTCAGACAGCAATCCACACGTACTACATGTATTGTTGAAAATATCTCGACCAATACAGTAAATCTACATTGCTTCTTCCACTAGTATCTTCATTTATTATTTTTTTAATATATTATTTTTAATAAATAGTTTTATTTCTACTACGCCGTTGCATAGTCAAATAACTATATATTCACCAAAAGTAAAATTTAAAATTCTAAATTTTAGAATTCTAATTTAAATATTTAAACATTTGTGCTATTGTTCTGCTAGTTGTAAAATGTGGCCGATGATTACATTTGAATGAAAATCCGAACCTTTTAAATTATTGTTCGCCAATTGACCTATATTATGCAAAAACGGCCATTGAAAATCTAATTGAATCGAATTTAAAATAATGCAAATGTATATTTAATTCCAAACTTCAAATAGATAACTTTTTACAATTGTGCTCCATATAAATTATATTATCGATTTGAATATTTTCCATTTGCATGCATAAGTAGCTGCTGTTCGAAAAATCTAAAATTACATTTTCATTATTTACCCACGAACGGCCCTCCAGCTCTCCAGGATATGGTGCATGCATCCTTTAATTATTACTATTATTATTATCCTTTTAATTGATAGTTTTTTGATGTAGAATTTTAAGCAGTTTATATTATGGAATACGCGTAGGTAAATAATTGAAATACAAGACCATGTTTGACGTTTAAATGGGCTGCTTTCAAATGCGCTGTCATATTAAATAAAGTAATAATAATCCCGCCATTGCAGTCAATTATAGTCAGTGCAAAAACAACAACAACATGGATGAAATAATGTTGTATATAAAAATATGGCATAATGATAATAATGCTGGAGGCGATGATAAAAATAGATATGAAAAATCATCAAATTAAATAAAGCTACAATAATCAGGGCAAATGAACTGAATATACACTGAAAATATTAAATATTAAATTCATTGTTTTAAAAGATGAACTACGTGGAGTTATGAGAAGTTGTGAAAATCAATGCTTCAGAATTTAAAAACATTGGGCGGCCAGGACACCGGTCACATTGTTTTTAAAAGCAAGTTATGTATACTAAAATGTAAAATATTGCGCCGGTCGCTTAGAGGTTAGTGCGTTGAATTGCAAGCCAAAAGGTTCCATGTTCAAACCTTGGCTGGAACTAACAAAATCTTTTTATAGAAAACATTTTTATGTATGGCGTTTAGAGTTCACACTTCCCCGCAGTGTACAAGTTGTAACTCATAATTAAAAAGGTACTAGAAATGAGCAAAATGTGCTACATTTTTTGTGTTTTGTTCAAAAATTTCTGAAATGTAGAAAAATATAAATTTGGGATCTAATTGGAATATTTTGCACTTCCAAAAAATGTATCTGAACCCATTTAGTTATGTATTCGATGCCTCGAAGTTTTATCGAATAACTTCGATAAAAAAATTCGATCTCGTTGCATTCTCGATTCTAATTTTTATAAATTTTCGTACATTCAAATTCTTTGACAAGATACGATAATTAAATATTTATTACATCGATATCGCAATATTTTTCGCAGCAATCTCGAACTCTGGTCATTGTTTCTTCGATATCGTTCCGATTTTGAAAACTTCTCGAATAGAAAAAAACTCTGACAGAACGTTTCGATATCTACTTACTTACCATGTAGGTCCAATTTGACGCTCGATATTGTTACGAGAACGGGTACGATATCGTGTGATCCATCCATCCGATCGCATTGACCTCGTAACGATATGACATATCTATTTTTTCCTTAATTATTTTGAATTGTAACATTGGATCACTGTAACTGAGACGATAGTTGTCAGAATTAAACTTGTAAAATCTACCAGTACATCTTTGAATACCCTTACATAACTAAATTTAATCGAAATCTAAATGATTCAAATCTCAAAAATTACATTATTGAATTTGTTATATAGGTGTCGGTGGTTTGTATCAATTATAAATTAGCTGTTTTTGAAAAT
The DNA here is from genome assembly GCA_951804985.1 of Dryomyza anilis. Classification (NCBI taxonomy): domain Eukaryota; kingdom Metazoa; phylum Arthropoda; class Insecta; order Diptera; family Dryomyzidae; genus Dryomyza; species Dryomyza anilis. The sequence goes on along the minus strand of OX638132.1, from coordinate 26,739,476 downwards.
TTTGAAAAATACAAAAGTTTTAAAAAGGTAATTACATTTATTTTTAACAACTGTATTTTTAAAAGTTTTTTTCCGATTTAAAAAAAAATATATGAAAAATGTATACAAATTTGTGTCGTGACCTATAATTTTGGGGGATCCGTACGATATGTCGAAAAATAAAATGTCGAAACCTAAAAATGTCAAAATTTTAAAAGCCTTAAAATGCCTAAACCATTTTTTGCCGAAACAAAAAATGTCGAAAAATATTTTAAAGCTAGAAATGTCGAAAAAAAATAATTGAAAATAAATATGCACACATTTTTTTATAGGCGCAAAAAATGTCGCAATATCAAAATGTTGAAATACAAATTTCAAATCACATTTGAGCCACACCAAATCGCGATATCAATGGAATTTTGGGTTTTGCGATATGCATTATTTCCAGAGATACTGTTATTGTTTAAAGTTAGAAAGATCACACTTTGTATGGTGATTAATATGCATCATATATTAATACTAGTAACTCCGTTAAGGTGGCTAATGATCATTATCCCAGCACTTTTGTTGATTTATTATAAATGTTCGTGCCAAATTTCAAGATGGTATTTTAATGGCATAATATTTAAAAATTACGCCTTCAAATTAAATTAATATTTTTTTTATAGTTTGAAATTAATATTTGCAGCTTATGGTATGTTCTCACCCCACCTGAGTCCCATCGTAGCGGAAATAAGAATCTTCGTAAGAATACAAATTTTTAGCTACTCTAGGATCCATGCGGAATGGAATATATTCGGACATATTCACCCTGATCCTAAAGAAGCTGAAAATTTGAATTCGTAGCGTAGATTTGGATTTGGATTTTCGCTACGACCAGACGCAGAATTTTGGTGTCTGTGTTACAAAGATGTTATTTTTTTAAATCTTTATCTTTGTATTTTATTATATTTATTTAAATTTGTTGGTTACTAAAATATTTTTCTTACACAAGAATCGCTATTTTTGTTACTATGCATTTATTTCCACATTCTTCTGGTTAAAAATGATTTCGGCATTTTAAATTTCAACATTTTATTCTTCAACATTTCAGTTTTCAACATTTCAGTTTTCAACATTTTTGTTTTCGACATTTTTATTTTCTACATTTTTGTCTTCGGTATTTTTAGTTTCGATATTTTAAATTTCGACTTATCGTACCAGACCCATAATTTTGATTGTTATTAACCGATTTCAATAATTTATAAAAAAATTGCTAGCTAAATGTACAGGTTCTTCAAAATGTTGTGCAGTCTGAAAATATCTTAAGTAGATGCTGAGTTTTAATTACATAAGTAACTCAATGACGAAAACGTGAATTTGCACTAAGGAGTGAGCATTAGAACAAAACTCGAAGTGATATAGAAGTTCTGTAAATGAGGATATTCATTGTTTTTTGATGCCGATTATAAATATAGGTCAGAGTTCTTGTTAATTTTTAGTGTTAGAACAAATTTTCTTTGTAATGTGTGTATCGTGTATCGTATATCGCAATTTGTTGTATTCGGTACAACTATTCCAAAGAAGACTTAGAAGCTCTTGCCCAAATGAGCAAAATATATACTATGATTCAACAGGAGTAAAGTTGTCTTGAACCTTTAAAAAAAAAACGATATGCTCAGAATGTTAAGATCAGCTGAGACCACAATGTCCAAAGCGTCCATATCCATCACCGAAGAGTTTAGCATGGATAGTTTAGTGATCAGCCCTTTCAATACTTTATATCCGTTGATACAACGTACTTCTGTAACTGACATCTGGGTTGAAATGTATGAATTAGAATGAGAAAAGTCTCAATAACAAAGTATGCTTTCAAAATAACGCAACGGAAAGCAAAAGTTCGGAAACTTTAACCTTTTCTGTTCCGAAAAGTCTAACTTTGACGCAATTTTTATTTGAAATATTTACTTTTGTGTAGGTGTTTTTAATGTTAGAAAAAAAAAAATTAAAAAAAAAAAATTTCAACATAATCCTATTAATATAATAAATCTCTTTGTTGGTTTCTTGGTTTGTCCTTTTGTTTGTTTGTTCCGTTTCTCCGTCTAAACGGCTGATCCGATTTTCTTGAAATTTTTACCACAGATGCGGTATGGTCTGGAAGGAATGATAGGCTATATATGGGCCGGATTGGACAAGAGGCGTGGCATCCCCCATACAACCTACACTTTCAATACGATATAACTCGGCACTTTCACCAGCTACGAACATGAAACAAAAAACTCAAATACAAACAAAAAATTTAAAAGCAAAAAAGCAAAAGCAAAAATACAAAAACAAAACCATTTACATAAAACTACAATCCAAACTAAAGGAAAAACAAAAAAAAGGAAAGAAAAAGAAAAACAAACTGACCACACTAAAACCCACCACACTATAACCTACCACATTATAATTCACCACATTAAAATTTCACCACACTAAAACTCATCATACTAAAACTCACCACACTAAAATTCCCCACACTAAAATTCACCACACTAAAACCCCCTACACTAAAATTCACCACACCAAAACTCACTACACTAAAACTCAACACACTAAAACTCACCACACCCAAATTCACCACACCTAAACTCACCACATCGAAACTCATATAACTATTTCTTAAAATAAAAAAAATCTCAATATTAAGTTTTTGCGATTTTCTAGTAAATTTTTCAGGGGTCATGTCAATAGTATTTGCGTGGTTTTATAGAAATGTACATAGATTGGGTTTTTTTTTTTTTTGATATACCTACTTTTGTAAAAAGTTTAATTTTTAATACATGAAAACTCTGTATTGACTTTTTGTTTATTAAGTTTAGTTTCTTCCAGGGGTTCGTGTGAGGTCTCGTTTTTATTCGAGTTATAAATGTAGTAACTAAAAAAATCCCTTCCAAAAAAGTTTTTCCGAAAGTCAATTCATCCCTGGTAAATTCTACACCGGACTATTCTTTTATTGATAATTCTTTTCCAGAGAAAATTTTTCCCAGAGACCATTCTCAAAGATTATACACGAATTATTCACCGGAGAATTATTCTTCTAGGCAATTTTTACCTTTCTATATGAACAGCACATCGAAGGTCTGTCACATTTTCATCTCCGTTAAAAATTGAGATATATTTTATCAAAATCCCTAACATCATAACATTATTATTGTGTTTTAAAGATGCAGATTGTATTGGAGATGCCACTCTCGATCGTCCAATCTCGCCACGTGATTGTGAGTGACTGTGAGTAGAACAAAAAAGGCCGTGAGAGAGTGTGCGTGATTAGAAAAATTCGTTCGTGAGCGTGAGTGAGTGAGCGTGAATCAAAACTCAAACTTATTGGAGTAAAATGGGAAGTGGACAGGCTTAGACCAACTATTGCCTGCCAAATTCTTAAAATTACCATTAGCTATATATGCTACCTCTTCAAAATATCAAATGTGACCATTCTTAATGTTTTTTTTCTTTTTTTTGTCAAATGTATCCATCAAGACCTTGAGACTCTATTTTGCTATGATCTGCTTTTTGTGGAAACTAATAACGTGTGAGCTTATGTAACAGACGTGTTTGGCTTGAGGCAACAAAAACAAAAAAACGAAACCTAAAAACACACTCACGCAGATACACTGCCATACATACGTACACTAATCCATATGCAAACATTTGATGTCTTCAGTTGAGCCAACAAAAATGCCAGTCAACATGAAGCAACGCAGCTGAGTGGAAAGCATTACTTTGTAGGGTGCGCGGTGCGTTCAGAGCAGAGAATGGTAGTGATGGCTGTGGTTTCGAGGAGTGGTAAAGAGTTGGTATTGGGTGCTGTCTTGTATGTCAATTCCATATAGAGATGAGGATGAGATCGGAGAACAATTCGCTGACGTTGGCTTTTTACAGTCAATAATCGTTGATTGATAACTGAACTCATACGTCGCACACACGTACACATATACACACATACACACACAGACACACACAGACACACACAGACACAATAGACATGTTTTATGCAAATTTTGTTTACTTTAAATCTTTGCTGGGTCGTTGTATTTGAAGGCATGGGGTTATATAGTTAAGTAAAAAAATAATGAGTTACCTAGTTGTTAATATCGTTATTTAAATTCGTCTCATTTCTCTGGACATTTTTTCGTACAATTTTCCTATTTCCCAGGTTATTAACAAATTCATTTGTAAATTTTGAATTATTTTCAATTTTTACATTGTTTATCGATAAAATTTGTTAAGTGATAATATTAAAAATATTTGGTAATCATTAGTATTGTTACGAAAATTCAGTCTACGGAAAACTGTTCTACGAGTTCGTATCGCTGGATTGTGTACAAAATAAAAACGCACTTATATTTGGTTTTAACTAGGATTAATTAACTTTATCTATTTAAATAACAACTTAAAGAATAATCACTTATATCAACTGCTTAATATATACAATTAAACTTAACAATGTTCACTCACGAGACGCACTAGTTCACTAACAAATTACATCTGAAGTGCAGTGCCTCAGATGCGTGGCCTTATATACTGCAGGCATCAGTTCGACACGTTTCGACAAGCTTCGAGAACCTTCTACTCGTTTCGTGAATGACGCATGCTATTGGCATCTCATTTGCACTCATGTGTTTTAATGCGCTGATCTTCCATCTCTTTCTCGCACACTGCCTCAGTGCGCTGAATGATCTTCCGTCTCTTTCTAACACATTGCTCAGTGCGCTGAATTGTCTTGCGTCTCAATTATCATTGTTGAATGCTTGCACTATGGGGCAAATTACATCTTTTCGTAACAGTATTATTATTTCAGGACTATCAAATTTACAAAAATGTATATAGGTATCGTAAATCTGTATAATTGACGGATTTGGTGCACAAAAAGGTAAAATCCACATCGAAATTGAGTTTTTAATGATAGATTTTTATATTTCGTGTCGTTTGGTACTAAAATCACTAAAATCCGAAGTACAAACACTGAGATATCACGATTTTAAAGGTAAGTTATGCAATGTATCCAAATTTGATCAGTTTTTACAGAATTATACTACCAATGTTGCATTTCATAGAATTATTATTGCTAATCAAGAAAAATAAAGTCGAACCGTGTCACTGTTGAAAAAGGAATAAGTGATGCATATTAGATCGCAGTGTAGGGCATTATTCAAATAACTTTGTATTCAAACAAAATTTTATTCATTAGTTTTTCAATCATTATTCAAAAAAAAACATCATTTATTCGTTATTAAAAATTTTTGAATAAAAAACTAAAAAAATTACGAATAAACAAATCGACTTTTTTATTCAGAATAAACAAATAAAACAACTTATTCATTGTTTGGAAACAAGAATAAAAATAATTTATTCGTTAGTTTTTATTTAAATAAAAATTGGCTTTCACTGTTAGACGGGGTCTAAAAAGTGTGGCTTCTTTATTTAATGTTCGATCATCAAGTTCAATATATCCCTGGAAAGATCTCGGAGGCTAATATATTTGTCCCATAGTTTATCTGACCTCCGAGGTTAACATAAACAAGTGATGTTTATTTTTTCAGACTTCTACCCCTTATAAGCAATTTTTTCAAATAATTAAGGTTTTAGAAAGTATATAAAAATTTACCGTTAAAAGTTTGATTCATAAACAAAAAATGTACAGCTACTCGTTTTTAAGTTCAAACATTATTGAAAATTACTATATTAAAAAATATATTTGAATGAAAAATGTAAAAAACCAAAAAAAAACGAGATCCATGTCAAGAAGTGATGTTCGTTTTTTTTTGAGACTTCTACCGGGCTAAATTCCATTTTTTTATCAAAAAATTATAAATCTTTAACGTTGAAAGTATTTAGTTTGGTTAATAAACACAGAAGTTACATTTTTTAGAGGATAAAAAAAAATGTTGGTTTTGACATTTTCTCGAAGTAAGCTTTAAGTTTAGGACAGAACTTCAAATAAAAATAAAATTATATATATTATTTTTCAATAACGCCTTAACTTAAAAACGGTTTTTTTGTAACGTTTTTGTTTTTAAAGGTAACTAAATACTTTCGAAGGTAAGGTTTAATAATTTTTAGAGATCTTTAATTATATGAGAAAAAAATTGTATTTACGGGGAAGTCTGAAAAAGGTGACGTCACTCATCGAAAGTGTCCTCATATTTGTTTAACCTATGGGACAAATATGTTAAACACTGAGAACATTTTCAATGGTATATATAACTTCATGATCGGGCAACAAATAACAAAACTATAACGAAACCAGTTGGGAAAGTTAGATCACATGGAAAATTTTGAAGTAGGGATATTGTTATAGTCGGTCTAAGCCGACTATATATACCTCCACATATGTTATAATGTGTGCGGTGACCACTTAAAAAGGTGCATAGGTCACCAGCGGTTACAATACCTGAAAATACCTACAAACTGGAAATCGCTGAAGGATTTTCTTTCATTTGATACCCATGTGTACAAATGGGTAGTTGTACCGAATTTCGATTTTTTATTGGGAACCACAAGTCGTTTCGCAACATTATTTCCATGTATTTGAGCATAAATGCAACATATATTTAGCAAAAAATTCACTTAATTTTATGAGGTAATTGAACATAAGTGGTCGGTTCGCAGGTCTTAAAGGTCGCAGGTCTTAAAGGTCTTAAAGGTCATACCAATTTTATATTTAGATATATAAGTAATCTAAAAATAATGAAATTCATCCGCGCATCTGGATGGACGAAAATGGAAACACGTCCATAGGACACCATATAGAGGGAACACAATGGATCAACTCTGGTCTAAGTGGTCGACAACACAACGATTGCCGACACCTCAAAACCTAACCTAATCTATATATAAGTAATCTAAATTAGAAGTTTCTTTGATCTAGCTCTTCTAATTTTTATGTAATCGTGATTTCAACAGACAGACAGACGGACAGCCGGACATCGTTAAATCGACTCTGGAGGTCATGCTGGTCAAGAATATATATATGCTTTTCCATACCGGGGATGTTTCCTTCTGGGTGTTACAAACGGCGTACCAAACTGAATATACCCTTTCACTCTTAGTGTAGGGTATAAAAATGGTTTTGGCGGTTTTTGGGGGGTTACAAAATATTTTTTTTTTGTTTGTGACACTTTTACGAGATAATCTTTCATTTTAGGGGCGGAATTTCACAACATTTTTGTAAGGAGACCGATTTTTTTCGGTTGATTTGATATGGAATTACTCATATCCCTAAAACTTAAAAAAATCATTAAAACAAAAATAACGGACAAATTTTGATTTCTGTATAAGGGTGTCCTATTATTCCGTTCCATACGGAAAAGATAGATTTGTTATCTTATTACACTGAAAAAAAAATATTAAAGGGTTGAACTTTCTGTTTTAAATCTGTATATCCTCGGTATTTTCAAAATGCAAACTTCGATTTCCTAGTAATTCTAGAAAATGTCTTACAGCTCATTGAACTCGGCTCCATGCGGAACTTTTTGTCCCTTCACGAATGTGCCGTCTCACCGACAGTACGAATATTGCCGCAATACTTCTCCAATGTTGCAGCAATATTCCGGAAAAATTGTAGCAATATTCCTGCAGTAGGGGCTGTGATTTATTATGAAAAAACCATAAACTTTAGGAACAATGTGTAAATAATTTAATTTCATCTCTTTTTAAAATTTCAAAGATGTAATTTTTAGGATCCGTACTATATGTCGAAAAAAAATGTCGAAACCTTAAAATGTCGAAATTTTAAAAGCCTTAGAACGACGATACAATATTTAGCCGAATCAAAAAATGTCAAAAAATATTTTAAAGCTAGAAAATGTCAAAAAATCTTTAATATTAAAAATACAAAAACATTTTTTTTATAGGATCAAAAAATGTCGTAATATTGAAATACAAATTTCAAATCGTAAAAGAGCCATTCCACATCATATCTCCTAGGATTTGCAACTCACCTACTTCGATTTCTATGACAACTGATAACAGGCATCGAGATCTGCATTGACCATTTTTTTTTATATTGTTCCGACCACTATTTCCAGGGATACAGTCCGAAGTTAAAAAATGTCAAAGATCACTTTTGTATGGTGGTTCATATCGAAATAACACTTGAAGCTAGAAAATCCGTTAAGGTATCGTTTTAAAACTAATAAAACAATCTTTTGGAAAATGTAAGTCTTCTTAACATGATCATATGGCCAATGGTCATTATCCTTGAACTTCAAATTTCATGTCCTTAAAAAAAAGTACATTTTTAAAAAAATCTAAATTTGTGTTGATTTATGATAAGCTAAATTCCAAGATTGTATTTTGAAGGCATTTCGATATTTTCTATCATTTTTCGGCAAAAAATTATGTCGCTGTATTAAATTTCGACATTTTAAGTTTTCGACATTTTGTTTTTCAACATTTTAGTTTTCAACATTTTTCTTTTTTCGACATTTTTAGGTTTCGACATTTTTAGGTTTCTGCATTTTTATTTTCTACATTTTTGTCTACGTTATTTTTAGTTTCGATATTTTAATTTTCAACTTATCGTACCAGACCCGTAATTTTTACGGGTATTTGTTATCTTTTTCGAATTTCCATATGCATCTCTTTTTCTCTTCTTAGGGAATACAGAAAGTCCTGTACGTATTAGTTTTTAGCTTTCGAATATTTTCGAGTACAGACATTTTTATTTTTTAACAGATGTTTAGTTCAATTCAACTATTACTTGGGATATTAAAGTTTTAAATGTACGAATTTCCCTTTCGCAACCCCCCGGAAATGTCCATATGTGTGGGGTTTTATAATTTTGTTAATTTAATACAATCTTCCAGACATCAGCTATTAAAATTTCCACGATTCAAAATTTTAACTAGTTTTCAAATCAAAATTAAAGTATATTATTAATACATTAAATATGTGTATATTTTAAATAAGAAGGAAATACTCATTTTAAAAACTATTATTTTTAATTTAAGCGTTTTTAATGTGGAATATCATCATTTTACGACTAGTAATTCGAAAAAGTCTGACCGCGATTGGAAACTTATTCAAAAACAAAAAGTCCTAACCGGTGCCGTAATACAAAAGTTTGCAACTGTGAAAGCAAAATATATCTATCCATTATTAATAATAATAGAGTAGAAACCAACAAGCTAAATACAATTTATTCCCGACGACCACTTCGTAACAAAGTTTTACTACCTTCGAGCAATAGCGACCGCCCCGCCCACACGACCAGCCGGCAACAACAACAAGAACAACACTTCGCGCCGCCAAAGTTTGCAAAATTGTCAATTTCCGGACGGTCAGTGAGGGCAGTTTATGTATTTCGATGGTGCGGATCCGCGCCTTTCTACAAAAGCACAGCGTGGCGTAAAAAATTCAATTTATTCAACTTCAAGTCAATTAAATTGGCAAGAAATGCGTTGTAGTCTCGGTGGTAACGTAGCTATTTTGTTACGCGCCTTGTTGCGGACTGTGTCTTCGCCGGGGGGCGCTGCAGGCTACAAACGCAACATGATTTTTAATACTTTATGCATTGGTTTCTGCTACTTTTTGTTCGCATTGTTTGGTTCACTTTTTAAAGGTTGCTGTTTTCTCGCTACAGCGATTTGTTGTAGAAGCGTGGAGGCGAAACGACTTTTTAGCGCAATAAATTCTGAAAAAAATGACAAATTTATGAGTTTTTCCTACAGTCAAACATGGCGGCGTCCATGTCGACCCGCGTTATTATGTTGTAGTCCGTGCGGCGGTTGTTGTTGCTGTTGCCTTACAAAAATTATTATTATTATTATGCGGTTCCGCACAACGAGTAGGCGCGGGTGCCGACACCCTTGATAACAGAGCTGCCCCCGTCATGTAGTCGATGCCCCTCCAGCTGTATGCACAGATTATACGCTCGTGATTTACGACTTGCGAGCGGCTTAAACATGCGAATGCGTCGCATAAGGACGAGCAGCAGTAGCAGTAGCAATAGCAGCAACACCGACAGCGGCCGCAGCAACACTATCGATGCTAAAGTTTCGTGTTGCTGGCACTGTGCAGCAAACATAGCATAGCATCGCATCGCAACACCGCATCTCATTTCATTGTTACCATAGACACACACAGTCACAGCCAAACACATGCACGCAAACAATTCAAAATGGCGGCTGCAGCCTGCAGGTTGTAGGTCAACCAGACTTTTAGTCGGTGTGCGCTTCGCTCAGCACTGGGTGCAAAGCTCCCGGCCACCTCGTGTTCGACTTTCCGAAGTCAAAGTTATTTGCACAAACTTGGCGCTTCGCATGACGCTAATTCGTACGCAGTGCCACGAAGGATCCATGCCGATATGGCAGTGACTTCGCGTCTGATTGTGTTGCCACCCCTGGGAGTTTACAGTACCTTTTGTGTTGTGGGATTGTGCAGGGATTACAACGGTAATTAAAATAAAGATGACACTTTAATATTTCGATTTTGTATGGCATTTTTATCTACAATGAATATATTTGTTAATACACTGCCGCACGAAAGTTCTTTTTTAATTTTCAACATTTTGTTCACTCTATAATATAATAGTTTGGCACTACAGTCCTATAAGAACTTAGGCCGAGCTCTCGCACCATTTTGAGCTAAGCGTGTTATATTTGTACTCAAAGTGGAGGGACCTAAAGTTTATTGCCGAATCCGAACGGCGGGTGAGAGCTTTTCATAGGCAATGTTTTACTCTCGTAGGTTTGCCATTTACTGCCGAGAGGTATCGCGGTATAGAAAAATGTTTCTATGAAAAGATGTTGTTAGTCCAGGCTTGAACCGGGGACCTTTCGGCTCGCAGTCCAACGCACTAACCACTGAGCTACCGCGGCTCACTCTATACATAACAAATATATTCACTAACAATACTATACAGCCATTTTCCTAATGCATCAATAGTTTAAGAGATATGAATGAGAATGTATGATATAGATATGACAAAAATAGCATTCCATAAATAGAGGGAGGGAAAAAACTTCTAAAATCAAGAAGAAATCAATATGCTACACCGAAAAATTCTTAATTCTAAGAAACAGATCTATTTAATTGTCAAAAAAGTAACTACGTGGAATTATTCTTATTATCAGAAAACTATTTCTTAGGTATCAAAAAGTAACTAAGTAAAATTATTCTTAATATTCAGATATTAATTTCTTAGGTATCCTAAACGAGATTATTCTTGATATCTAGACATTAATTTCTTAGGTTTGAAAAATGTTGTTGCTGTTTTCTTTACAAAATTTAGTGAACACCTTTTCGTATTGCTGCTGTTTTTTCTATTTTGCTGTAATATTCGCTACTGTTCATTGTTTTGCATAGTCCGTTGTATGTTTGTTCGTGTGTCTCTCTATCGATATTTTAAAAGTAACTAAAAGCAATTAGTTCGAAGCTGACATAAACAATATTTTACGATATTTATTTTTTATTTAGAGTTTTTCTACCTATATGTATTTTTTTATATTAAATGACTTGTTTGAATACTTAATTTAATTGAATTGTTTTTTTTTATGTTTATTATTATGATTTTTATTTAATTTAATTTATGTTTATGTTCTGAAACAATGTATTTACTTGTACACATTCTTCTCTTCTGCTGCCTCTACTCTTGGTTGATGTATAAACCTTCCGGACGTTATCCATAAGCATTGTATGGAATGAAACCACACTAATATTCGTAGGAAAAATTTTGAGCATTAACTTGAGCATTCAGACATACACGGACGCTCTCTGTCTGGCTGTGCTCTGTTGTTCTGTTCGTGAAATTACAAACAACGTATGTCAGTTTTTTTTTTTGATAGAAAGAAACAAACTTCTGCATATCACAACAAATTTTATTTAGTTTTTTTTTGATACCTAAGAAGATAATGTCTTAATATCTAGAAAAATTTGGGTTAGTTACTTTCAACAGACAAACAGGCACACTAATTACACGTGTTCCTTTTGCAAAAAATACAGCAACAATTTTGCGTGTTGTTTTTGGTATTGAAAATATATGGGGGAGAATCCTGCACAAAATTATAAAAATATATGGGCGAGAATTCTGAACAAAATTAGAATTATTTATATGAACAATTGTTTTTTTTTTTTGGATTTTTATTGGTTTTACGTATGAATCCCTGATATTCAGTTATTCTAATGGCATCAATAGATTTTCTGTAAAAAAAATCCCATTCTCTTTTTTTTTGGGAAAAAAACAATTCAACCGTACAAAAATTGTGAAAATTATAAACTTTGAAATTGAGAAAACGCTTAGTTTAGGAGCTACAGAGTCGTAAAAAATGCAGGAAAATTACCTATGAATCCCTGATATTCAGTTAATCTTATGGAATCAATATATTTTCTGTAAAAAAAGCCATTCTCTTTTTTTTTTGGGAAAAAACCAATACAACTGTACCAAATTTGTGAAAATTATGAAATTTAAAATTGAGAAAACGCTTAGTTTAGGAGCTACAGCGTCGTCAAAAATACAGGAAAATTACCAATGAATCCCTGATATTCAGTTAATCTAATGGCATCATTAGATTTCCTGTAAAAAATTCAATAAATTAACTTTTTAAAAACCATTAGAATAAAGCTTGTTTACTTATTTGATAAGTACGTAATTTGCTCTCTTAATATTCAGATAATATATTCTAGAATTTTAATAGTATTTTATTGATATTAGTCAAATTCTACTATTTTTTATTCGATGAAGAATTATTCTCGAGTTTTAAAATTTTATTTTCTTCTGTGTAAATATAATAAAATCCATATTGAAACATAACTAAATTTTTCCTGCATATTCTCTCAAATCCTTCCACACTTCAAAAATTCCAATTTGAGAAATATTTATGTAATGTAAATAATTTGTTATCAATAAAACCTAGCGGAGTCCTTCATTTGCGCTCATTTATTTCTTATCTTTTCAAAAATCATTATGCAAAAACTAATTTGTCGGGCTCTCGGTCATCCGAAAGCAATATGTATTTTGCACTGGTTCTAAAAACAATCATTTAGGAGCCGGATTTTGAGAAATAACATGGCAAAAACTTCAATTTTTATTTTAATTTGTGCATTTTTTGGAAATTTATTACTGCAAGTAATATTCCTCATTCGCACTAACTAATTTCTGAATGTGGTAAACAAAATAATAATCATCAAGACTTCAGCTCTGGATTTTTAGATATAACATGGGAGTTTATGCCATACTTTAATTTCATACATTTCGATTTTTTTGTAAATTGATTTCAAAGACTGCAAGCTATACTATTCATTCGCACTAACTTAATTCTCTATCAATGTGGTAAATTCCAAAATTCACGAATTCAGAGCTCTTCGACGAACGAAGATTACTCGAACTAACTGCGATATAAATGTTCGATCTCGTTGCTTCATCACTACTAATTTTATCAATATAAATAAATATTTATGGAAAATATACGATATTTAAATATTTATCGCACCGATATAGCAATGTTTTTATACCCTACACTAAGAGTGAAAGTGTATATTCAGTTTAGTATGACGTTTGTAACACCCTGAAAAAAACATCTGCTGTATGGAAAGTATATATTCTTGATCAGCATGACCTCCTGAGTCGATTTAGCGATGTCCGTCTGTCCGTTTGTATGTCTGTCTGTCCGTCTGTCCTTCTGTCTGTCTGTTGAAATCACGATTACAGAAAAAGTTGAAGAGCTAGAGCAATGAAACTTTAGATTTGGATTACTTATATATCTAAAATTGGCATGATCGGTCTATTGTGACCTGAGAACCGAACACTTATGTTCAAATACCTCATATAAAATTTACATCTATAAATCAATTTTACTGTATACGTGCTTATGTAAACTTTTTTGGTCCAAAAAAAAAAAAAAAAAATCGAAATTCGGTACACCTGTAAATATGGGTATCAAATGAAAGGAAGTTCTTCAGCGAGGAAAGTTTGTAGTTATTTTCAGGATTCGTATACCCTGGTGACCTATATACCTTTGAATGGTAACCACACATATGTGTAGGGTATTTATAGTCGGCTTAGACCAACTATAATTTTGATAATCCTAACTATCATAATAACACCTACTTTAAAATTTCCCATGTGATCTAACCTTCCCAACTGGTTCAAATAAATCTCGACATTCAATGCGATATCGATCCAGAATTATTTTTTTTTATTTCTCGTTTCGACTAAACTTTATTATCTCGTTACGTCATCTGCGTATTTGTTCGAATGATTTGTAGTATAATATAGATACGAAATCGTAATCGAGATCGAATGAATTCTTCAACATCTCGAAAAAGTCTCGAAGCGATAATTGGATAAAAGTCTTGGAATTACCTATCCTACACAAGATCGATTTCTGTAATTTATTGTATAATTTGAGAAAGAGAATTTGTAATTTTTGGCAGGAAAATCATTTTAATACTGAAATATTTACAATTTTGTACGATTATTTTAATAAATAAAGATGTATGTTGTTCGATGGTAATCAATTATTCCGCAATATGGCAACACCACGTTTTTCGTGTCGCTTTTTTCTCATTTCCTCTAGAGTTATGTGGAAACTTTACGCAAACTATAGACCCATCGACTTGGCACAGATTTTGCACCATTGTGCGGTGCAACGGTGACTAATATCCTATATATTTTTGAAGTTCGTCCTCATTGTTTTATGTATTCTTGTCTACTTTTGCCTTTTTTTGCAACGTTTTTGCTTGGTTTTATTTTAATTTGATTCGCGTATACTGCGACTGTTATTTGCGAGAATTTATGGGTTGCCGCATAAAATACTGCGGTGTTGTCGGTGAGTTCAGCGCCACTTCCTTGCAACAGTAACATTGCCCAACTGTGGCAGCTAATTTTACACAAATACACGCATATGCTATCACATTCACTCACACACACACACACTCACAGTACGCATATTGAGGGCATGTTGGCAACACTGCTGGCAGTATGGCATTCTCGATGGAATTGAAATTCAAATATTTGCGGCTTTCGGCGACATTAATACGTAATTGTATCGCATTTGTTAGGGTTTCACATTCACAATGTAAATATTTAGCGCTTTGTATATTTAGCAAACTGTGTTTAATGTCGGAATTAATGATTGTCAAATAATTAAAAATGTATATTCATTTATATGCTCCAATATATTAGAGTATTTAGATAATTGTGTAAAAAATCAAAAGTTACTAAATCAAAATTAAAATATCATTAGTGCTAATCACTAAAGTGCAACAATAATACATTGCTGTCAAATTTTGCAAGCAACGTACGACAAATTTCGGCAAACTAATAATTGAATGGCTGCATATTTTGCCAAAAATGTTTTCCATTCATCAACATCATCGTCGTCATCATCCGCAGTAGCAGCAGCAGCAGAAACATTATCAGCAACAACACCTCGAAAAACAAACAAAGCCATCATCTCACATACGTTCTGAAAGCAAAGTAATTTTTCATTTTCAATTTTCAATTATTGCCTGCAATGAAGACACAGGATATTGCAGGCTGACAAATCCTAGGCCCCCATCCAAGAACCTGGCAGTGTTGTTTTTAAAACAGAAGAAGTTATGTGCTTGAGAAGGGACCGAGTGTGCACGCAAAGTATGTGGGTGTCAATAACTTTTTGTGGGGATCAGTATTGCATTTCGCAAATAACAAATTGGCTGTAAAAAAATTCAATTGGTAACAAAATTCAATTTAATTTTTTTATTTTTTTGATTTATACAAGAATTTTATATTTTTTTTCAAATTTAATAAATTATAAAAGATATATATATAATTTATTAGATTATTTTATTTAGTTGGGTTTGCATCGGTTCTACCTATTAATTATAATAAAAATTTGACCATTAAAGAAAAATTCATAATTTGTCATATCTAACGTTATGGTAAATACCTGACATCTGCACAAATTGAACACACTTCAAGACATTCATTTTATGTCAAGACATTTACTATCGCCGACTCTATGCTTGAAAATCAAATGCATGTGTGGCTCACAACAACAAAGCAGAAGTAGTGTCAACACAAAACATAAACTAGACATAGTTGTAGTGAAAAGGTCTATAAAGATGTGAAATACAAACTCAAAAACTGAAATGAACTGCTTATGACACTAAGTACTTAGTGCATTTTACATTTTTATAATATACAAAAAATAGAAAATTTCAAAAGGTATAAGAAAATCATATAATATTATATTTTAAGTTTTTTATTTATCGAACATATTTTTCATTTCAATATTTCATGTTTTGAACAAAAAAAAAAATTATTCACACTACTTAAAACCAATGAAACAAATAGTGCAGTATAGTCGCTGAAGAGACTTCACTATAATACTGTCGACTGTCATTGCAATATGCACTACAAATTGTTGAGTGCAGTAGTGCATATTTTGTAGAGGGAACTTTGAATACTTGTGTACAGATGTCTAGTAAATAGCCTAACACAAATATTCCGTTAACGGTGCCGTAAACGGTACATAATACGTACCGTTTTCTGGATACGAAAATGTTCCAGTGAACGGATAATGAGAAAAAATGAAACTTATTTCAAAAAGCGTACTTTTTTCCCCCTGCAAATTATGCACTACTGCACTCTATAGTATTTAGTGAGTATTGCAATGACAGTCGACAGTATTATAGTGAAGTCTCTCCAGCGACTACACTGCACTGCAGTATTTGCTTCATTGGTTTCAGCTAGTGTCAAGAATTTTTACGTTTGCGAGCCGATATATTTGATATAATACAGACGGTTTGTTAACGCACCGTCATTCTCGACTAATTACGATGTGAATGTGTTGAGTTTAAGAATCGCTGGTCCGTTAACGGACCGTCATGCGGTATATATAAAACGTTGTTCATCGGTTAAGAGTATATTGAATTACAAAATGCTCTTCTATGGTATTTTCATCAAGCTGGAGTTTAGAATATAAATATTAGAATATAAATAATAGTTGTCAATAGTAATTGTACATATACAAATGAATACTTATATTCCGATAAGTTTATTAAATATTTCAATCTAAACTCAAATCTTTTGTATTTTTAATTAGTATTTTTGATACCCTACACTCAAGGCCAGTTTTGGAGTGCTAGTTGAACTTAGTTTGTAGTTAAACTTGGTTTAAAATCAGAATAGATTTTTTAAGTAAACGTCAACTGTCGTTTAAACTTAGTTTAAACTTTAGTTTAATCGACCGATGCTGAAGAGTTAAACATCGTTTAAACTTTCAATGTTTTTAGCTGTATTTTTCTCACAAGACTTTTAACTAAATTCTGTCACTGCGTCGTTTTACAAACTATTCTTATTTTTTTTATTTTTGCACACTATACTTTAAAAATAAATTCTTACGTGCATTTTAGTGGCTCGATCTGTTGCTCAAATTATGTTAATTTTTTTTCTGAAACCATTTTTTAATTTATTTAATTTTGAATGAAATTTATCATATGTCAAGATCGTGAGAATTATTTGTCATTAACCTGTGGTAACAAAGTTAAACGTCGTTTAATTTAGAGAGAAGATTGATTAAACGGAGTTTAAGAGTGAAAGTTTAATTTGGCACTACGGTAAATGCGAGATAAAAATAGTATATGAATAAATTGTTTACTGCACTATGATACATTCAAATATTAAAAATAATTTAAAAAATTATTAGATTTTAATTTCGAGAAATTTCGAGTCGGCTTAGGGCCGATTTTATAGTGGTAGTTTAACTATATTTGTGGGTTAAACGTAGTTTAATCTCAGAATTCGGTTATACAGTGACTTTAAATCGTCGATTAAAATCAGTTTAAATGTCTTACGTTGGCCGTTTAAACTACGTTTATATTCTTAATGTTTTTGACAAATACACTCCACAAGAATGACAGTTGCACTCATTTTGAACTGTCCGTCCACGCTTTCTGTTTCTTGTTCCCGCATTGTCTGTCGGCATGTTTGCGTTCTGTTTGTTTTCTTGTATTGCAGCATTGTATAAATCAATCTTCTAGCCTCACATGTACTGAAGTTGCTCAATCTTTTTTATATTTCATTTATTTTATTAATCTAAAATCTATTTTCAATATCTTGATTTACAAAATGTTTTCATAAAGTTATCAGCTGTTCCAAATGAGAGAAATAATCGATAATTTGTTGATATTTGCCAGTGATGCCATATTAATCCGACTTGACTCAGTTCATTTTAAACTTTTACTGTAAAACAGCTATCAAAGTTAAACGTCGTTTAAGTTTATGAGACGTTTAATTAAACAAAGGTTAAACTAGGTTTAAACTAGAACTGTAAAACCGGACCATAGATCGATTATAACTTTCACAATTCATACAAACTTCATCACACCAACTATCACAATTTCCCTACTTTAAAATTTTCCACCTCGCTTACTGATTTTGTATTCTCTTTCTAATATTTAGGACCTCATGCGAAGGTGATAAACTGACGTAATACTGAATTTTCAAACATTCAATTAGAAACATTTATTTTTTGGTTCTGATAATTTTTAATTCAAATAAAAGAATTTGAAATTCAAAAATTCCATTTGAAATTCAAAAGACACCAATTGAAATTCAGAAATTCAATTTGAAATTCAAAAGACTACAATTTAAATTCAGAAATTCCATTTGAAATTCAAAAGACATTCTTGAAATTCAGAAGTTTTTATTTGAAATTCAGAAATTTCCATTTAAATTTGAAATGAAATTTTCTGAATTTCAAAAGGAAATATCTGATTTTCAAATGGAAATTTCTGAATTTCAAATGGAAATTTCTGAATTTCAAATGGAAATTTCTAAATTTGAAATTTCTAAATTTCAAATGGAAATTTATGAATTTCAAATAAAAATTTACTGAATTTCAAAGGGAATTTTTAAATATCAAATTGAAATTTCTGAATTTCAAGTGATGTCTTTTGAATTTCAAATGGAATTTCTGAATTTCAAGTGATGTCTTTTGAATTTTAAATGGGATTTCTGAATTTAAATTGATATCTTTTGAATTTGAAATGTAATTTCTGATTTTTAGATGGTGTCTTTGGAATTTCTGAATTTCAATTTTTGTCTTTTGAATTTCAAATGGAAATTCTGAATTTCTGATGGTGTCTTTTGAATATCAAATGGAATTTCCAAATATCAATTGATGTCTTTTGAATTTCAATTGATATTTTCTGAATTACATTTGTAAATGGTGCAGTTAATACAACATTAAACTAGTAAATCAAAAACCTAGTCAAGAATTTGTCACTAATTTAAATAAATAAAAATACCACAGTCCGTCTACCTTGGGTTTTTATATTGCTACTTTATCATGTACTCTCCAACAGTAGAGCTCTATTCAATTTATCCGTAATCCTAGTAGAAATTTTGGTAGGGCCATGGTCATGATCAGGTCATTATTTGAGATGATCGGGATATGACGAGGCCCATAATGTCCTTGTAACGCAGTGTCCTGATCATGTATTGACCTCAGGCCATGATCATGTACTGATCGGGCCATTCCCCATTTTAATGTTTACCCGACAATTGCCTTGTCTGAGCCCGAGCATAATAGGGTTTCTATCATTAATCTCGTTCATTGCCTGATGCTAATTTCGTTATGAGGAACAAATAATGTGGCTATGATCGGGAACATTGACTGTTTAGATAATGTAAACCTTGCTATGGTAAGCATGATAAGGGCATGCAAAGGCAAAGGGCTTACCCAACGAAAACCCGATCATTTCCCGTTGGCGCATCGGGCAAATTTCTACTAAGGAAATTATAGAATTGTTCAGTGCGGTACGGTTTTTTTAAAAAGTACATCACTGGTTGAGGTGCTAAAGAGTCACATTTTCGGCAATATTTAGCAGTGTTTTTCATTACAATGTTATCGTTGTTGTTTCTGTTGGTGTTAGTGTCAGCAACCGTGTGTATGTGTTTGTATGAATTATGTTTGTGTGTGTGTGTCAAGAAACGATTATAAAATCATCATTTATCACACTGTGTCAGTGATGGAAAATGCAGTAGACACAGACAAAACAGCAGGCAAAGAAATCAAAGGCGACAACAGTTCGCAAAAGGACCACAACGAGGAGAATATGAAGCACCGAAGACGCGGACTGTTTCTCCGTCTGTCAGACTGACATGTGTGTGTCTACGATTCTGTGCTGCGCGCCTTAACGTCGTAATGCAAATGATGCAGCGAGTAGCAAATGTGTCAACGAAGATGGGACAGACAGACAGGCTGAGCCTACAGCACAAGCAGCAGGATAAGAACCAACTCTGAAGGCCGTACAGTGGCAAATGACGACGTCGTGTGCTCATTGCTGTTGGCAACATTATATGCCCGATGCCCTCAGGCAGCAACGTGTCACTCAGTCACGTCGGTCTGTCTAATGTCTGTCTGTCTGCCTCTCTGTATATTTGTCTTGTTGTGCATTTGTCTGTCTGTTTGCCATTCTGTGTGTGTGTGTCTGTCTGTCCAAAAGCAATTTGTCATCCAGTTGTGATTGACATGCGAGGAGTTGTTGGTATAGGGCGCGCGCAAAAGTGTTGCCTTTTTGGCAACACATCCAGTGAGTAATGGCGGCGGCGAAATCTAATGAATACTACACATCCCAATCTCCGCTCCGTAGTCAGTCGACGTAGCAGCGAGTGCCACCACTGATAGCAACATGAATTTGCTGCCGGCTGACATTCCTGTTGTCGATGGCGTTGTTGCTGTTCTTGCAGCTGCTGCTGGTGTCGCCAATGTCAAAGGCACTCTGTGTGCTAGTGTTGTCAACTGTTTGCAAATTCAATAAACTCGCAATTCGCTGGCAAATCTGATGTAGGAAGCAAAAATTAATAATCAATTATCTTGGAAGAGCATGTGGACGATGATGACGACGTCGACGACGACATTGATGGTGATGAAGTTGTTATAAGTAGCAATAATATTGCTGTTGCTGCCAATCGCCTTAACGTCAAATACAGCTATATTCAAATTGTGGTCACGGGGCTAAGTAGAGCAATGCCTATGACGTTGTCAATAGTTGCTGACTAATGACAGCTGTAATTTCGTAGACACTGCTTAGTCAATTATACAATGGGTCACATTAATACAAATCGACTTTGCTCAAAACTTAATGCAATTGTCAAAATTTTCCACATTTTCTTAAATTTGTACTTGATACACTCAAAATAAAAACTGCCTAAAATACACGAAATCGTTCGTACATTTATCGAAAAAATTCGTGAAATTTATCCACGAAATATTTCGTAAACTTACGAAACTATTCGTAGATTTTATCTACGAAAGCCATAAAAAATACGAAAGGTAATACGAAAGGTAATGGAGTCTCCTATGGTTTCTAAACTATCAAGTTTTAACGTTCAATTGCCGATTTTTTCTCCATACGAAATTGGTTCTCTGTCGCACTATTTCTGGTAGGAAATTATAACAAGCAAAATATGAAATTAAAGCAAAAAGGCAGAAGCAATTTTGTATGGAGAAAAATCGGCAATTGAACTTTAAAACATGATAGTTTAGAAACTATGGGAGACTCCATCGAAATTATTTATTTAATCGACGGGGAATACTCCAGGGTTTCTAAACAAAGTTGGTTTTGATTTATAAAATGGTGGGGCGTATACGTAGCAGTGATTTTAAAAATATATTTAACTCTATCTAAGTAAAATGTATTTTATTTTTGTTTTAATTGTTATTTTTATTTGAATGCGTCATCATAAAGCTTATATAAATGATTAGTTTCATTAATATATGTTAATAAGTTACAGAGATATAAATACTTATTCTAATATAGCACTTTGATGTTTCAATTCTCATAACTATGTGGGAGTTGAGAAATCAAAAAAAAAAAAAACTAAGTACACAGTTATTTTGTATTTTTAGGTCACTATCTATCCACAAAATTTCATCAAAATCAGAAGATATCGTGCCAAGATTGATATTTCTGACGTGGAATGACCCAGCTCCAAGTTGCTTTTGACGCAATGGATTTATGATATTTTAGTAATTTATTCGTAAAATGTAATGCTGATTCGTAAAATATTTTTTAAATATAACGAAAGTTTCGTAATTTAAACGAAATTTTCGTAATTTTGTTGTTGTTTTAATTTTATGTATATTGATTTGTAATGTATACGAATCATTCGTTAAATATAATTTGGGAAAGAAATAGAAACTACAATTGTTTTGTGTATTCTACGAATTATTCGTGTATTACAAAAAATTTTTCGTGAAAAGTCCTAGAAATTATTTTGAGTGTATGTTCGAAAATATAAAATTAAAAATTAATTGGTATTAATAAAAACGTTGAGTAAATGGTTAGTTACTTAGTAAATTCTGAAATAGAGTAAATTAAATAAATGTAAGCTCATTAAAAGCAAATACTTTTTATACCCTACATCTGTGAGGTATATTTAGTTTGTGCATATATTGTATTATTTTTATACCCTACACCTATGAGGTACAGGGTATATTAACTTTGTGCATATATTGCAACGCCCCTTAGGAGGCGTGTCCGGTATGGAAAAGTATATATATTCTTGATCAGCATCACTACCCGAGTCCGTTTAGCCATGTCCGTCTGTTTGTCTGTCTGTCCGCCTTGCTGTCTTGCTGTCCGAATACAGAAAATCTTGAGAAATACTGATCAGAATACGATGAAATTTCATCTCAATATATTTTAGCCAAAAGTAGGAACTAAGTTTGAAAATGAGCCAAATCTGTCAACGGACACGCCCACCTCCCATACAAGTCACTTTTATATAATTCTTTAGGAACTAATAACTCGAAAAGTATTTAAAATATAGTTATAAAATTTAAAACGTATTGTTATAATTCACCTCAAAATACGTGGTCCAAAAATGGGCGTGATCCGCCCACATTTTTTTTTTTCATTATTTCCCGGGTTTTTATAGTGGAAATTTGATCCGTAAATTATTAAAATCAAATCTGTGAAATATTTGCCTTACAAAATTTTAAAAATAGGCGTGGTCCGCCCACTTTTATTTTTAATTTTTTTTTATTAGATATTTTATACTTTTATATCAATTTTTAAAATTATATTAGACGTATATTTCTGATATGTGAATAATATTATGAGGTATACAATTAAATATCTCACATTAAGGTGTAGGGTATTCCATAGTCGGGCCCGATCGACTATAACAATCCGTCCCATATGACCGAACTTACCCATGTGACCTAACTTTCCCAACTCGTTTTTTTTGTATTATTGGAAATGATTCGCAAAATTTAAATATATGAATTAAAAAATTTTCTACGGATAGTTTTACGAGATTTCGGGCAATATCTTTTATATTACTGTGTCACCAGGAGGGAGCTTCTTGCTGTAATCGAAAGTGTGAAAATGTTCCACAAATACCTGTACGGACAACAGTTTCACTTGAGAACCGATCACGCAGCACTACGATGGTTCAGTTCAAAGATCCGGAAGGCCAAATTGCGCGTTGGATAGAGCGATTACAGAGCTACGATTTCTCAATCGAACATCGTAAAGGAGGAAACCATGGAAATGCAGATGCTCTGTCACGACGCCCATGTAAACTAGAATGCAGACATTGTTTAAGAGCGGAAGGAAAAGAAAACATAATTGACATTCGTTTGCTCAATGTTTTGCCCGATGTGATCACCTTTATGAAAGCTCGGTCCAAAAGTTATTGGCCCATATTTTGTAAACCTATCCAAAGAAACATTATTAAACCATATTTTCAGAATAAGGGCATCATTTTACATAATACAAAAATAACCTTAACTGCTGCGCAGAATGGCTGTTGTGTAGTGTTATTTATTCCACTTTAATATCCCCATCAAAATGTAGGGTATTCCATAGTCAGGCCGGTTTTAAACACCACCCGTGTGATTTACCTTGCCTTACTCATTTTTCTCATTGTTTCAATATGCTGCAATTTGTCTTCAACCCCATCTGTGGCTTTATTTTAATTACGTTCGATTTTCCCAGTAACGAACATCAAAGCAATGCCAAATCTCTTTCAGTGGTCGTTGGCAACGTCAAAGATTTGCACATATTATCATCGAAAACATTCTGTTTGATGCAATCTTTTGAAGCGAATTTCCACTGAAATCAAGTTAACCGAATGTCAAGAAATCAAAACGATTACAGTTGTCTGTCAGAGCACTCAAAATAGTACAAGCAATATTTTACGAGATGTGTATTCGTGAATTTTTACATTTTAATCAAGGTTCGTAATTCTCTACTTCATTCCAAATGTTTTATTCTTTCATATTATCACCACAAAAAATTGTAAATATAACTAAAAATGTACATCAATACAATTACATTTTTGCTGAAATTGCGCCGACTAAATAAATTGTTAATTGCATTAGCGTAATCATCTTCATATTAGCAATCGTATTTGCTGGCAACAGCTGTTTTCGCGACGCGCTAGTGGTGTGTGTATTCGCTTAATTTGGTGTGTATATTCACTTAATTTCATGTGCGTATTCGCTTACATTGGTGTTAGCTTGCGGTCGATACGAATCTATATATAGTGAAAGGAAATGATAAACACAAATAAGAGACAAGAATATAAAAGTCAAAGTCATTCGCACGATGTTCGGAAAAACGATCCAACGAACCGAATGGCAAACACACGTCAATCGAACGAATATAAAATAATATCAGTACAATAGTACCAGTAGAACTGTATAATGGCTGTAATGTTGTAGTTGCTGTAAAACTGTGAAAATCTGTAAAACTTTGGTGTCTTTAAAACTGTGTATTTTGTGAATTCGGTTGGTGTATATGCTATGTATATACTATATACCAACCGCAATTGCTGTTTTAACTACGAATAGCAAATGTTTTCATTAAATTACTGACTTTCATTGCTGGACTGATAAATGACATGCAATTAATATCGGTTGCTATATTTACGTCGATTATTTTTTTTCTGTGTATAAGGTAAATGGTACATTAAGTTTGTTCAGATATTGTAACGTCCCTTAGAAGGCGTGTCCGGTATGGAAAAGTATATTTGACCCGACCGACTTTAGTTCGTGCTCTTGTGGCTTAACTTTCCCTTATTTTGCCACAGTCATTTTCGTTATTTCAGTTTTTTTTTTTTAACTAAATCGCTCTAAAAATGTACAACAATATTTAATATTAATTTCTCTCGTCGTTCAAATCAGGTATTGTTATTAAATCAGGTTTTTTGTATTGACTAGTTTCTTTATTTTTTTAACAGAGCTATATAAGTATCTAATATACTGCTACACAGCATTACTATGTTGGCATAATTTAAGATAAACTGTATGCCATTAACACAGCGCTACTGCCAGAGAAGTATTCAAAACACGAAGTGCTTCAGAGCAAGTACTACTCAACCAGAGTTTCACTAGTGAGACATATAGTGATGATCAAAAATGTGTTCTGTGTTGCATCTTGCTCTTGTATTTTTTTGCAAGAGCAATGGCGAGGTCGTCAGTTTCTTGCAAGTGCAAGATCGAGATAAGAAGCGCAAGTGCAAGAACAAGACTATCACTGCAAGAAATATTTTAAAAGAAGAAAGAATTAATTACAAAGTAAGAATGACAGCAAATTCAGAGACTTGTCTGCAAGACAATGTCTGGTAGCAAGAGCAATTATAATATTTCAAGTGCAAGTGCATGAGTAAGTGTATAAGAGCAAGAGTGGCTATTCTCGCCTTGCTCTTGCAAATTATCATCACTAGAGACATACCATGCTCCTCTTTACGCAAATACATATGTACACTACACAGAGAAAAAAAAAATCGTAAATATACCCAAAAAGATACATCAATACAATTAAAGTTTTGCTAAAACTGCGCGGACTAAATTATTAATTATATTAGCGTACACATCCTTCATATTAGCAATCACATTTGCTGGCAATAGCTATGTGTATTCGCTCTCCGCCTTGATGTTATAGCAGTGCGTGGTCACTATAGCAGTTCGTGCTGTGTGTGCGTGTACTCGCTTACAGCGCTGGTGTATTTGGTGAAATTCGTGAAAGTTGTGCAATTCGCTTTGAATTAGAATTTTTAATTGTCGCGCAATCAGTTCACATTTGGTTCATGTCAAAAGTAACACCTATTGAGTTTAATCATTCTCTATTGGTGTCGTTAAAAATGATGATGATGGCAATAGTTGCATATTTATTTATGTTGCATCATCAGAAAAGTTTATTTGTTATATACTTTCATACGAATTTATAATATTCTTTTTTATAAACTAAAAAAGAATTATAAATATACTGTAAAAATGAAAAAAAAAAAATACTTTTAAAACGTCGACCATACCAATTAAATAATTTGCTACTTAAGCAAAATCGGTTATTGGTATATTTTTGGACGCAAATAACCTTTTTGCTCAATACATGGAAATGGCAAGAATGTCATTGCTAGATCAATGAATGGTGTGCAATTAATTTTGATTGCTGTATTTACGTCGATTATTTTTTTTCTGTGTACATCAGTATAGTTATGTAAAGCATAAAAACGTCTGTGCTTGCAAAACATTATTTTAATGGAAAACTCTTGGCGCAGAACCATGTTGACGAAGTACAAATGTTTGGCAAATATTGCGTGCTTAAGTGATGTATGTAGTATAGTATGTAGTGTCGAAGATACGAGAATGCGTGCAACTTAGTTACGATAGTGGCAGTAAATCTGATTACGATAACTGGCAAACATGTGAATCCTTAAAATGCAGCGAGTTGGTGAATAACTTGGTGCGGAAAATGTCTAAAATATGTGGATCTTTATATTCAAACATTTTGTTTTCCACAAGCTAATACTTAGAAGCGTTGGTAGCTCGAATTGTTAGTGCCTTGACCTACGAGTGAAAAGTTGGTGTTACGAAAGGTCCGACTTGTAGTTAAAACGTACTAAATTATCAATTCGGTTTAAGGGAAAAAGTACAAACTTTGAGTGTTAATATCTGAATCAAATTCTTGGACACATTATTGCTTGCATTCTACACAGAAAAAAATAATCGACGTAAATGTAGCAACCAATATTAATTGCAATCATTAATCAATCCAGCAATGAAATTCTTTAATTTAATAAAAACATTTGCTCTTCTTCGTTAAATCAGCAATTCTGTTTGCTAATACAACTATTTGTACGTCAATGCAGCAATTTAATTAGTCGGCGCAGTGGATTGATTAATCAATGCAAGTAATATCGTTTGCTATATTTACGTCGATTATTGTTTTCTGTGTAAATAAATAAAATTGATATTTGGGCAGC
This sequence comes from Dryomyza anilis, assembly GCA_951804985.1. Taxonomy (NCBI): domain Eukaryota; kingdom Metazoa; phylum Arthropoda; class Insecta; order Diptera; family Dryomyzidae; genus Dryomyza; species Dryomyza anilis. The sequence continues at coordinate 26,712,268 of OX638132.1, read as the reverse complement.
TTTTTTACTTTTGAGCCGACAGACACGCAACAGACGTCTTCACGACAAGACACACTGGGAATAAAATGATTATTAGACAAGGCTCTTTAAGTTTTATATCGGTTACAGATTTAATCCCTGTACTTATCCTATTAATATAATAAATCTCTTTGTTGGTTTGTCCTTTTGTTTGTTTGTTTGTTTGTTTGTTCCACTTCGGCACTTTCACCAGCTACGAACATGAAACAAAAAACTCAAATAAAAAAAAAAAAAATTCAAAAGCAAAAGCACAAAACAAAAGCAAAATCAAAAATACAAAAATAAAAGCAATCACGTTTGTTCCGCTTCTCCGTCTAAACGGCTGATCCGATTTTCTTGAAATTTTTAACACAGATGCGGTATGGTCTGGAAGGAATGATAGGTTATATATGGGCGGGATTGGACAAAGAGGCGTGGCACCTCCCATACAACCTAAACTTTCCATACGATATAACTCGGCACTTTCACCAGCTACGAACATGAAACAAAAAACTCAAATACAAAAAAAAATTGAAAGCAAAAACACAAAAGCAAAAGCACAACACAAAAGCAAAAATACAAAAACAAAAGCAATAACATAAAACAAAAATCCAAACTAAAGGAAAAACAAAAAATGTAAGAAAAAGAAAAACAAAAACAAAAAAAAAAAATCAAAAAAAAATTTTATTCGACATTGTTTTTTTTTTTTTTTTTTTTTTGGAAAATGGTGATTTTGACCATTGCATTGTTTTTGTCGCCTAAAATTTTTTTTTAACAATTTTTTTTTCGAAATTTTTCGAACATTGTTGTTTTTCTCGAATATATATATTTTTAAATTTCGAATAGACGTCAAAACTGCTGAACCGAATTGAATAAAATTTTGTCACAATATGTATGTTGGGCGTGGGCAGAGTATATGCTATATCTCGGTAAGATTGGTGGACTGGGTACCTCCCATATAACGCATATCAACAATTGGGATAGCAAATTTAATTACATTTTGGTCAGCGTTATTTTTAACCATTCTAAACGGTTTCAACGAATGTGAAGATACATTTTACATTACGTGTATGTCAACAGTTATTATAGTGATATCAAAATATTTCACACCAGGTTAACAACCACCCAAAATTCTTTAAACTCCCCACACCAAAATTCACCACATTAAAACTCACCATACAAAAACTCACCACACTAAAACTCACCACACTAAAACTCACCACACTAAAATTCACCACACTAAAATTCTTCACACTAAAACTCACCACAATAAAACTCACCGCAATAAAATTCACCACACAAAAACTCACCACACTAAAACTCACGACAGTAAAACTCACCACAATAAAATACACCACACTAAAACTCACCACACTAAAACATCTACTGTGAAAAACTCTACGGGGAAAAATTCTACGGGAAATAATTCTACCGGGAGGAATTCTACGGGAAAGTGTTCTATGGGTAAGAATTTTACGGAGAATATTTCTACTGGGAAGAATTCTACGGCGAAATGTTCTACGGGGAAGAATTCTAAGGGTAAGCGCAGTCTGAGAAAGAATTGTCTTTGAGAAAAGTTGTTAAGGCGGAGAATTTTTAATTAATTACTACATTTATAAAACCAATAAAAAACTTCAACAACTAAGCACGCGCCCCTCATATAAATAATAAAAATGTTTTTTTATATTAATAATATCGCTCCATATCTTTGAATACACAAAATCTTGGCACGGGTCCAGCTATAATATATATATTTTAATTTAGAGCTTATCATAAATCTTGATGATATCAACCTTGACATCTACTTGATCGTTAAATAAATCCATCAGTATAATTTTGTTAAACACTCATTGATTTCGACAAAAATATAATAAATAAGTTCATCAATATCATATTATATCATTTATTCTAATTAACTTAGCAATCAAAAGTTGCTGTATACATACATCATACAACTCAGAGAGCGGGACACATCTCTTCAGGATTGAATTCAATTTAGAATTAATTTTCATCATGTTAATTTTCTACGTCACAAAAACACATACTTAAAATAAATCACCATTAACAATTTGTGGTTATCATCTTGAAATTATAATTCAGAACTCTGTCTATAATTATTAAAAATTCAACATAAAAACGACATAATGAGCTTTGATTGTAATAATCATGAACAAACGATATCAACAAGATTACGATATAATAAGTAAACGCATATTTTTGTCATATAAATGCAACAATCATATAGCCATCGTTATTGATGTTAAGTACATTGAAATCTGCAAAATTATTTCAAAATTTAAAAGCTGATTTCTAAAACAATAAGTTTAATGTTTTGGAATTCATTGAGTAGATCACCTGCCTTCATAAAAGAAGGCATTGTATATTGAAATCATAAACAACACAAATCGTTATAATAATGTCGAGATTTGACTATCGACATCAACTCCAACAAGAATCATCTCCAGCCTTTGTAATATAATTCAACGTAGATTGAAACAATTCATTGCATATTAGATTGAAATCGCCAACATCAGATCATCAGATCATCGAGATCCAAGAGGATGAAGATTCATTTCACCGTCTAATTCTTGCAAAGCAACTTAACTATGATATCACTAATAATAAAATCATCGATTTAATCGCTTTATTTTATCTGAGATTTCATGAATTGATAATTTATATTATCGTGAAAAAGTAATAAATATATAAAAACAAATAAAAGTAATAAAATAAAAAATGAAATAAATTAAAATATTGTTTTCATTTTAATTGTCACTTTATAAGATTGTTTTAAAATAAAAATAAAACTAAAATACCCCGTTGCGCAGCCCTGATACAAAAAAAAAAAATGTGCACGAGTCGTGTACGGGTCCAGCTAGTCTATATAAAACTCTTGGTCTGCCTGTCAGTCTGTCGGTCTGTCTGTTTGTTCCAGCATCACGTCTAAACCGCTGAACCGATTTAACTGAAATTTTGCACCAGGATACTATGGAGTCCGGAGGGTGTCATAGGATATATATGGGCGAGATGGGACAAAGGGGCGTGGCACCTCCCATACAACCTAAACTTTCAAAACGACATTTCTCGGCACATACACAAGCTAAGAAGATGAAACAAAAAACTCAAATACAAAAAAAAAAATACAAATACAAAAAAAATCAAAAGCAAAAATCAAACACAAAAACAAAAGTAGAAGTAAAAGCACAAAACTTAAGCAATAACTCAAAAACAACAGAAAATTAAAAAAAGGATAGAAAACAAAATCAACCACATTAAAATTCACCACACTATAATTCACTACACTAAAACTCATCACACTAAAATTAAATAATAATAATAGTTTGGCGCTACAGTCCTGTATAGAACTTCGGCCGAGCTCTCTCACCATTTTGAGTTGTGCGTGTTATATTTGTACTCAAAGTGGTGGGACCTACAGTTTATTGCCGAATCCGAACGGCGGGTGAGAGCTTTTTCATAGGCAATGGTTTTACTCTCGTAGGTTTGCCATTTACTGACGAGAGGTACCGCGGTATAGAAAAATGTTTCTATGAAAAGATGTTGTTAGCCCCAGTCCAGACTTGAACCGGGGGCCTTTCGGCTCGCAGTCCAACGCACTAACCACTGAGCTACCGCGGCTACACTAAAATTCACCACACTAAAATTCACCACACTAAAACTCACCATACTAAAATTCACCACACTCAAATTCAAAACACTAAAATTCACCACACTTAAATTCACCACACTAAAACTCAACACAATAAAATTCACCACACTCAAATTCACCACACTAAAACTCACCACACTAAAACTCACCACACTAAAACTCACCACACTAAAACTCACCACACTAAAACTCACCATACTAAAACTCACCACACTAAAACTCACCACACTATAATTCACCACACTAAAACTCACCACAATAAAACTCACCACACTAAAATTCACCCACTCAAACTGACCACACTAAAATTCACCACACTTAAATTGAACACACTAAAACACACAACAATAACATTCACTGCACTTAAACTCACTACACTAAAATTCACCACATCAATACTCACCACACTAAAACTCACCACACTAAAATTCACCACACTCAAATTCACCACACTAAAACTCAACACAATACAATTTACCACACTCAAATTCACCACACTAAAACTCACCACACTAAAACTCACCACAATAAAATTCACCACACTCAAATTCATCCACTCAAACTGACCACACTAAAATTCACCACACTTAAATTGAACACACTAAAACACACAACAATAAAATTCACTGCACTTAAACTCACCACACTAAAATTCACCACACTAAAACTCACCACACTCAAATTCAAAACACTAAAGTTCACCACACTTAAACTCACCACACTAAAATTTCACCACACTAAAACCCACCAAACTAAAATTCACCACACTAAAACCCAAAACACTATAATTCAACACACTAAAACGCACCACACCAAAATTTCTCCACACTTAAACTCACCACACTTAAACTCACCAAACTAAAACTCACCACACTAAAAGTAACCACAATAAAACTTCCACTGGGAAAAACTCTACGGTGAAGAATTTTACGAGAAAGAATTCTACTGGGAAGAATTCTACGGGGAAGCACAGCTGAGAAAGAATTGTATATGAGAAAAGTTGTTTTAGCGGAGAATTAGTTTGGTTTTGGTTACTACATTGATAAAACCAATAAAAAATACGTCCACGGGTCCCTGATATAATTGATAAAAATATTATTTATATTAATAAAATTGCTCCATAACCTTGCATTCACCAAATCTTTTGCACGAGTCGTGTACGGGCCCAGCTAGTATTAAATAAATGCAGCAGCAAACAACAGTATTATGATTCTATTCAATGTAATATTGAGGTTTTCAAATTTCGAATTTCTTTTATATATCCAAATAAATCTGTCATTTCTTTTTCACATTGACAATTGACAAATTTTGAGCACAACTGGCAACCAAAAATAAAAGGCATTCTTTGTACATGTTACATTCACAAAATGTGATCGTAATCGTCGTTGTCGTCATTGTTATTGTGTCACTTGACGCAACGGCACCATCAACCCACTAGAGTCATTGTGAAAGCCCCCCTAACATATTCCCACAATGCTGCTGGTGCATTAAACGCCCATCAGATGGTGCACAACGTGCCATGGAAGTCATTGCGATTACAGTTTCAATGCAACATGAGCTGTCAAGGAGGAGGAAGAGGATGATGGTGATGACGATGACGATTATATAAAAAAAAAATGGTTGACTGACTATATAGTAGTATCGTTATACTATGTATTACATATACAGGGTGTTTGGTCCATTCAAGTCAAAAATTCATCGAGTCATTCTATGAATCTGTTAAATCGAAATAAACAAGTAATAATATTGAATATTAATTATAATTAAAATCATTATCATATTACATAACATATTCTCTGATCATATTTCATAACATATTAAATTATATTTTTTTTATTCTAAGCACCCAATCTTTAGTTCCGCCACTGTTTAATTATTTCTGTTTCATTTCTTACCAGGTTTAAATCACGGTAATTGATTCGACAATACTGGGAATGAAGTGGTTTATCATTTTATATTAGAAAAAAAGGAGTGATGCGTAACGAAATTTTGAGAAAATCAATTACAAACTGAAAATTTGTATATTTATTTTTGAAAATTTCAAATTTATGTGCATTTTAAAATATGCGAAAATCATGGGTTTCGAAGATGTGATGTACCATTGGAAAGGTAATTTAATTGTCTAAAGCGATGTGTGTAAAATTGATATTAATTTGTCAACAGATTATACTTTATAACCAACTTTCTGGACTAGGTTATACGAGTAATATGCATTTCTAAAACACCCTCTATCTTATATGACGTTTATGTTTTTTATATTTGAAAAAAAAATAATTTTGTAATTGTTGAGATTTACTAATTTGTAATGTTCAGTTCAGAACAAAAATGCACAAAAATTGGCCATTTTTTTAGCCCAAAAATGAGTCCTTTTTGCTTTATATCTCAGGTCCTGTTGAAGGAATTTTGAAAATTGATACGAACTTACAATTTTAGTTCTGTTATGTATATTTTTGATAAAATAAAAAAAAGTCTGACATTATTCAGTAAAATATGCCCAAAAATGGGCCTTTTTTTTAGCCCAAAAATGAGTCTTTTTTGCTTCATATCTCCGATCCTGTTAAAAGAATTTTGTAAATTGATACGAACATATAATTTGTATTCTGTTATATATATTTTGGATAAAATAAAAAAAGGCTGACATTATATCCAATGCTCACCAACTAATGGCATCCTCAAAAACGTTTTTTTTTTCATTTTTGTCGAATATCCTTGAAACTGTACTGAAGTATGAAAAAAAAAAAACTGAAAACGCCATTCTCCTTAGAATGTCCAAATCCATAAGAAGATGTAACTTTCATTTCTGGTGTCGAATATTTTTGTGAAATGTGCGCACATCGTAATGAAAAATTTTTTGAAATTCAAATACATATCGCCCACTTCACGTTAAACCACGCGTTTTTTTTTAACAAAAAAATACTTTATTGAAATTTTACAAACATGGCATAAAATATTTGACACGAATTTTTTTTTTTATAAAAAGTGTTTTGTTCTCGCAGTTCCTCCCTTTAATAAATTCAAAAAGTTCGTCGTTATTCAACATTTTGCATTTAGTTAAACTATTGTAGCACGTGGACCATAAGTTAAATATTAAACAATGTGAACTCATTTTAAAGATAATAAATTAATCTTTCTAATGTTTTACTTCTTATTGAAATATCTAATACAAACATAATAAGAAATGATGGTCTGAAAGTTTAAAAATAGATTTTGGTAGTCAGCACATAATTTCTTTTTAATTTTTTGTAAAACATCACACAACTACATCAATAATGCAACAACAGTAAAAAATTTAGAGTGGAACCTCAACGCTTACAATTTCAATTTTTCAATACTGAACTTATGGTTCACGTGCTACACTCATTTAACTGAATGCAAAATGTTGAATTTCAACGAAATTTTTTTATTTATAAAGGGGTGGAACTAATAAGGGGTAAAAAAAGGGTTTTCGTTCTTCAGTCGCACGATTCGTTTGTGGAACAATCTTCCTGCGTCTGTTTTTCCCGACATTTTTGATATTGGCAAATTCAAAACAAATATTTACCGACACAACCTCATCTTTGCTCCCTTCCTCTAACCCTTATCCTTTCCTACGATCAACACTGTGCTTTGCATAAATAGGGGGCATCCCCTGAGTGTTGGTTAATCTGTAAAAAAAAAAATACTGCAAAGTTTCAACTAAATCAAAAATAGTAAATCTCAAAAGTGCCCGATTTGACGTGGAATGGCCGATATATGGTTTGCAAAAATTTCTTTATAATAATTTCTTATAATTTCGTATCAAATTTAATATAGCAATTAAATGACGTCGTATTAAAAAAAAATACAAATTGGTTCGTATTGAAAATTGCACTTGTCTGAAAATTTGTGTTTTTTTTTTGTTTTTAATGAAGAGGTATTCCTTTTACCCCAATAAATACTCATTTTTACAAATTGCAATCGAGATATATTTATTCAATATTACCCATTCGGCCATTCGATTCGAAATCGCTTCGAGACTATTTTGAGATGTCGAGGAATTAAGTCATTCGATCTAGGTTACGATTCTCATATCTATATCATACTACAATTCGTTCTAAGATCTACGCAACGAAATAATGAAGTTTTATCGTTACGAGAATTATTCGTCATTCGTATTAAACTCCATGGACAAAACCAATCCATACAATAAAAACTCGCTTTATCCTTTAGAAATCTCCGAATATTTGTGCCAATTCAAAACTTAAAAAAAAAAGAAAATGTTTTAAAAACATCTGTAAAACCCTACTTATGAAAATACATTACACATGTTGTCTAAAACGTACATTACTTTATTCAAAAAGGACTCAGAGTGAAAATTTTGTATGGTCATCAGACACCCTATAAAGGATTTTTCAATAAGAGCGCTACAAAAGTTTTTTTCAAGGGTTTTTCAACAGGAACGCTACAAAAGTAGAGCGACAGGGACAGCAAACGACGCCTTATTTCTTGCCGCTCTTTTGACATTTCTCTTCAGTAAGGTTTGCCATTTCATGATAAAAAGATATACAAGCCAAAAACGAGTCCAAATTATTAAAATTTACTACCGAAATTCGAATTCGTATTTCTTTCCATCAAGAAATGGCAAACCTTACTGAAGAGAAATGTCAAAAGAGCGGCAAAAAATATATAACCTAAACTAACCCTAGTAAACTTTGTTTTTTAAACAGTCTGAATTTTATTTGTTTTTACAAAATACACAAACCACTTATATAGTTTTATTTTGTGTAATTTAATTAATTACTTATAGTAAGGAGAATACAAAGAGTAATAAAAAAATAAGCACATAATTAAAATATTTCCCTATTCCAAAGCTCACATGTATAGTGCCGCCAATATTGTTAAAATACCGACTCACATGCCTTCGGTTCCACATGCCAAGCAAGATAATTCTGTTGGCAAAATACTGCATCGGCATGGCAAACAACTTGAACCGAGCACAACAACTCATTGACTGCACGATGTTGATGAGAGGAGAGTCACAACGACAGGACGACCGATCCAAAGTGCAGGCAAACGAGCGACGTAACCAGCGCCGATGATGCTGTTATGAACGAACATTAAATTAATTCAAGAACTCAACTGAGCAAGATAATGAGTTTAATTTTATGAAAAAACATGTACTTAGATTCGTGCAAGTGACTCCGGAGGCAAGTGAGTGCGTAATGAAGAAACTTAGCAAAGTGACGTAATCCATGTGAGCTACAGGCAAGAAACACATTACTACGCTTTAACCCTATATAATTACTAGTCTTTAGATTAATGTTTAACTGATTTTGGTCAGTGTGATATATTTCCATTTAATTAAAATCAAGCATTTCTTAAATATAATGTGTAGCCTGTATTTCGAAAGATAACACTGCCCGACAAAATTCAAATTTTGACATGGTGTAGAAACAGTTGCAGCAAATATTGGATACATTTGTAACGCTGATTCCGAAAATACCAGTTTTGTCAAATTGGCTTTAGTTTTTGAGATATCGCCCTTTTTTTAATTTCCCAGAATTTTGGTCTTCTTTTATTTTTAAAATTCAATAAAACTTATATTTTCGATATTAGATGCAGAAAACCTTATGACACAAATTAAAAATTTGTTTTTATACTTGAACTAATTTGTTTGCGAGATATATGAAGAAACTGAAATATTTTTCAAAAAAATAAAAAATATTATTAATGAAAACGAGTTGGGAAAGTTAGGTCACATGGGTAAGTTCGGTCATATGGGACGGACTGTTATAGTCGATCGGGCCCGACTATGGAATACCCTACACCTTAATGTGAGATATTTAATTGTATACCTCATAATATTATTCACATATCAGAAATTTACGTCTTATATAATTTAAAAAATTGATATAAAAGAATAAAATATCTAATAAAAAAAAATTAAAAATAAAAGTGGGCGGACCACGCCTATTTTTAAAATTTTGTAAGGCAAATATTTCACAGATTTGATTTTAATAATTTGCGGATCAAATTTCCACTATGAAAACCCGGGAAATAATGAAAAAAAAAAGTTGGCGGATCACGCCCATTTTTGGACCACATATTTTTAGGTGAATTATATCAATATTTTTTAAATTTTATAACTATATTTTGAATACTTTTCGAGTTATTAGTTCCTAAATAGTTACATAAAAGTGACTTGTATGGGAGGTGGGCGTGTCCGTTGACCGATTTGGCTCATTTTCAAACTCAGTTCCTACTTTTGGCTAAAATATATTCCGACGAAATTTCATCGCATTCTGATCAGTATTTCTCAAGTTATTCAGTATTCGGGCAGCAAGACGGACAGACATACAGACAGACATGGCTAAACGGACTCGGGTAGTGATGCTGATCAAGAATATATATACTTTTCCATACCGGTCACGCCTCCTAAGGGGCGTTACAATATATGCACAAAGTTAATATACCCTGTGCCTCATTGGTGTAGGGTATAACGAAAGATGGTTGAAAAGTATTAGAGCCTTAAACATCATTGCTGTTGCAAATTATTCAAGTCAAATATTTGACACTTTTTGTGATATTTAGACAATATTAAAAGTTTTGCTACAAAAGTATTAATATCTGTGGAATATGTGAATATTTGCAGTACACCCAAAAAAAAAAAATTACCTCAAATCCCATTAAAATTGGTCAATAGGACCAATTGATTTAATAGTATACGAAAAATTAATATTTTCATATAAACTGAATGGCAATGTCTTGGTATTTTCTAGTATTTAATGGTATTTTCCGATTAAAATAATAATTTATCCTATTGACTACTTTTAATAGGAAAAAACTATTATTTATATAGTACTTTTTTCTGCGTGTAATACTACCTATTTCTCTAGTATTTAGTTGCAGTGAATCTACCACAAATATGACATTTTTCATGATGATTGTAAGAAACATCTCACAAATAATACAAAATATGTGATGTTTACAAATTATTTAAACTTTTGCTGAAAATTTATTTGTATTTCCTGTATATTGGAATTGTTAAAGCGAGTTGTATTGTAGTTGCATCAACACTCTCATAAATATTCTGTTTTCGTAGTGTGGTAAAATATGTTGAATATGGGCTCTATTATGATTAGCGAAGCGAATGGTTTTGGCGAAGCGAACGTCCAAAAAGCTATTACGGTTACATTCGCCAGACTTCATTCGCCAAAAAACGGGAAAAGTTAAGCGAACGTAAAAAAACATGCAACACTCAACCGATTTTCATTCGCTTCAAGTGTCAAAATCAAGCGAATCAACAGTTCATGTGACGAATCGGCGAACGTATCTTTATCTATTGTTTTTCAGTTTTTCTTTTGATTTTTCATTTTTTTTTCTTTTGTGCTTTTGTTTATTAGGCTTTTTCTGATTTTCAATTTATCTTATCCTTTAGTTTTTATAGAAGGATGTCTATAATTTTGAGTTTTTTGTGACCTAACTAATAAACGTAAAAAAAACAAATTTTTTCACACTTTTTATTTTGATTTTAAACTTAACACTAATAAAAGAAATGTCTGGAACTGCTCCGACTGCTGCTGAGGATGCATCTTGGTTTGTCGCGCGAAGTTATTTGTGCCACAGAGGAGGACAGACCACCATCACTGTAACTTATTGTAGTCTTCCTCCTCGTCGTCGCTCCAGCTTTCTGCACACCGCATTGGCTTCTGTTTAACACGCTCTTCTTTGATTGCTTTGGCCCCATCGTTTTTTTGGAACATTTTTATTATTTTTCTAAACAAGTATATTCACATCAGCTGTTTTGAAACTCTAGGGTTTCTTTAAATTAAAATAAAAGAAGTATTGCTCCAAATAAAAAAACTACTTTTTTTAATAAAAAGTATTTATTTTTATGTTAAAATAATTCCAATATTAACATTTAAAAACATATTTTACTGTACATTTTAACTAATTTGAATTGTTCCGAAGTTTATTTGGATACTTTTTAATCTTTTATAGACAAAAAATAACAAAAAAACCGAAAAAGTATTATTGTTCTGAATCGAGTTAACGTTTTTTAAACCATAAATAATATTAAATGGTTTTTTAATAATAAAAAAATAGATATTAAGATAAAATAGTATCTGTTCTAAAAAAAAGGCAGTACTAAAAGTACGCAACATGATACTATTTTTTTCAACTCTGAAATGGTAATTCTATCCGTCAATGTTGTAAGTGTTGCTCACTTTTAAAACCATAAAAATTAGTACATTCGCCAGTTCATTCGCCAAATTGCGTTCGCTTCGCCAAGTACATTCGCTTCGCTAATCATAATAGGCCCCTATTACAATGGTTGGTATGGAGTAATATATTGTGTCGCATTATTAAGTATAGCATGCAATAGTTAAAAATGTTCAAATTATTATACCAAACACCTATGAGGTACAGGGTATATTAACTTTTTGCATATATTGTAACGCCCCTTAGGAGGCGTGTCCGGTATGGAAAAGCATATATATTCTTGATCAGCATCATTACCCGAGTCCGTTTAGCCATGTCCGTCTGTATGTTCGTCTTGCTGTCTTGCTGTCCGAATACAGAATAACTTGAGGAATACTGATCAGAATGCGATAAAATTTCGTATTATTATATTTTTTCCAAAAGTAGGCACTGAGTTTAAAAATGAGTCAAATCGGTCAACGGACACGCTCACCTCCCATACAAGTCACTTTTATATAACTCTTTAGGAACTAATAACTCGAAAAGTATTCAAGATATAGTAATAAAATTTAAGATGTATTGTTATAATTCACCTATAAATATGTGGTCCAAAAATGGGCGTGTTCCGCCCACTTTTTTTTCATTATTTCCCGTGTTTTCATAGTGAAAATTTGATTCGTAAATTATTAAAATCAATCTATGAAATATTAGCCTTTCAAATTTTTAAGTATAGACGTTGTCCGCTCAATTATATGTTTCTTTTTAGTTTTTTATACTTTTATATAAATTTTTTAATTTATGGGGATATAAGACGTAAATTTCTGATATGTGAATAATATTCTGAGGGTGGGGAGGTTCTGCATAATTAAAATCTTTAAAATTAAGGTACGCAATTAAATATCCCACATTAATATCCCCACCAAAGGTATTCCATAGTCGGGCCCGACCGACTATAAAAGTCCGCCCCATGAATTGTCGATTATTACTCTCATTTGGAACTGCTGATTATTTTATGCAAACATTTTGTAAATCAAAACATTGAAAATAGATTTTAGATTAATAAAATAAATGAAATATACAAAAGATCGAGCAACTTCAGTACATGTGAGGCTAGAAGTTTGATTTATACAATGCTGAAATACAAGAAAACAAACAGAACACAAACATGCCGACAGACAATGCGTGAACAAGAAACGGACAGTTCAAAAGGAGTGAAACTCTCATTCTTGTGGATAGAATCTGTCAAAAACATTATGATTTTAAACGAAGTTTAAACGGCCAACTTAAGACGTTTAAACTGATCTAGTTATACTAGTTAAACTACCCCTGTAAAACCGGCCCTAAAAGTTGTTGCAAGGTAGATACTTTGTTTATCGATAACATCTACATCAATCCCAAACAGCTTAGGTAAGATTAATCATAAATATAAGTATCATTGAATGGACTTTTTGTTTTTATCAAAGATCAAAAATAACTATTAACATTTATTTCCATTTGGTTTTTCACTGAGAAGTATCACTTTTTAAAAAATATAAAGCGTTTGGTTGAGAGATATGTTTTATTTTAAAAATAAATGTTTTTTTTTTTGGAAAATGGTGATTTCGACCATTTTGTTGTTTTTGTCGGCCAATTTTTTTTTCGAAAATTTCCGAACGTTGTTGTTTATCGACCAAAAAAAAGTTTAACAACTTTTTTTTAACACTGTTGTTTTTGTCGAATACATATTTTTGATGGAATTTCGGTATTTTCAAACATTTCGTGGTTTTTTTTAACATTGTTGTTTTGTCGACTACATTTTTCGAACATTGTATTGAGTTTTCGACCAAAACAATTTTTTTTCGAACATTGTTTTTTTTTGTCGAATAAATTTTTTTGATGGAATATGTTTTTTTCCAACATTGCGTTGTTTTTTTTATGATCCATACATTTATTTCTTTTTCGAACATTTTTGTTTTTGTCGACCATTCTTTTTTTTCGATAACATTTTTTTTTTAATTTTGGTTTTTGAGAGATAATTTTTATTTTGAAAATAAATGTTTTTTTTTTTGAAAAATGGTGATTTTGAACATTGTTGTTTTTGTCGACCAAACTTTTTTTCGATAACATTTTTTAAAATTTTGACTTTTAGGGTTTTGTAACATATATACCTAAATTTTTAATCATAAGTTACCATATTTATCAGAAATATTGGAAGTCATCTGAAGTTAAAAATGTGCACAAACGTTTCCCCGGTTCTCAAAAACTACTAATGAGAAAAATATTTTGTTAACTTTCATATATCTCGCTGTTCAACAGCAACCGACATTTTTTAAAAATAAAAGTTTCTCTCAGTTCGAAACCGAATATTTTCAAATATTAAGGTTTCTCTCAGACCAAGACTTTTTTGTTTTCTTTAATTTTTGCTTTATCACTGATTTATTTAATAAATTTTGTTTAGTGAGAGTTATTCGGGAGTCTCCGAAAATGTTAATATTTATATCTGACTTCTGGTTTTCATGTAATCCTAATTTCCACATACGTACTTTGCAAACTCAACTTTTTCATACCTATGATTTTCCTTTGTTTATATTAAATACAGGAAACAAATTAAAAAAAACCCCTACAATTTCATCTCCTAATAATTTTATATTTTACCAGATTTAATTTTGAATATCACATGATTTTACTACAAAAATATGACTAAATAACTGCAGCTTATTAAAGCCACGCAAGCAATTAACTAGAGTCCCTCGTTAATCCTAGGCCACAGTGTTATAAATTGACCACAGCCAGTCAGCAACAGAGATTTTAATGCTTCTGTCCAAAGATGCCTCCATGTCGTGACAGATTTTTCTGACAGCAAAATAAAGTGTTTCCGAAACTCATAAAAATTCCACCGAAAAATCATTAAATTGCGTGCTTTCGTCCCGTCCAGCACATCGTTAATGAACATTTTGTCAGCTCATAAAGTGCAAAAAAGCAAAACAGTCAAATGTTAGTAGACCATAAACGGAAAATTTGACAGCACCGAAAACTCACAGATGAAAAACTGTTTGTGGCGCTAATTCATGCAGCGAGGCATTGACGCGGCTCCATGGTCAACCAATGGAGGACACTGTTGCCACTGGAAACATTAGAAAAATGTTGGCGGCTTTATTGCACCACGGACGACGACAGTGGCCACTCCGATTGTGGTCGGATGCGGAATTATAATGCGTTTGCTGTCTAATATTATGAGAATATTCGTCTATTTAAAATTTTATATTTTTCACTCTTTGTGTTGGATGTTGGCGTGCCATTCACGCCAGCGAGCATTCCATATCGTTTGCATATCCTTAAAATGCTCACGTGCACATATTGTCAGCAGTTAATCCTTGTATTAAGCAGCATTTTATATTAATTAAAGTGTAGCAAAAGAGATAATAAGAGAAACGGATAGATTTAGAAATACTGAATGCTAAATACATAAGGGTAATGACATCATCCTGTCGGAACGTCAATACGAATGGATTAAAATAATCGTATACAATGCTATACCCAGAACGATTACCACAACGATGAAATAATTTGAAACCAAACGACGTACACAGACCAAAATTGTTATTACTTTAATAATTCATTAAGTTGAACATCAATATAACACAGCCGATAGACTTCAAGATTCCAATCATGACCTCATACTCAGTTTTTTCAGATTGCCTCAAGTTTTCGAGTTATTACGTAAAATAAATATATGGAAATTCTCGTGTTTTTACATATTTTGGTCTTTAGCTTTTTGCAGATTTGAGTATTCGATCACGATTTGGATTAATCTGACCGAAGTTATGACTAGTCAAACACAAAAAAGATTGATTTTAAGGTGTAAATATTATTTATGGCATAACATATTAAGTTATCATAATTCATCGTCACTGTCATGCCAAAAAGGCAATTGTTGGGAAATCAAATTTTAAAGTTTGAAGTGCTTTCAAAATTAGCAAAATTTATATTTTTTTCAATTTTTTCAGTTATTTTGGTTTATTTGTCAATTATTATAATGTATGTAAAATATCTTTAGATTTGGACAACCTACTGAATTATAAAAACGGATTTTGTGAGACTATATCCTGATCAAAACGCAAATATTTTTGTTTTTAATGCTATAACTTTTTATTAGCGCAAGATAAAATAGTAATGTAAAAGGAATTATTTGTTTGATTTTAAAGCACCTATCTATTGGCATCATTAATTAAAAATATTTTGTCAAACATTAATTTGCCATTTGTTATTTGCAGGAATAAATGTTTGGCAAAATATTTTTAATTAATGATGGAGATCAATAGGTGCTTTGAAAACAAACAATAAATACGTTTACACCACTATTTTATCTTGCACAAATAAAAAATTGTAGAAAAAAACGAAGAAATTGGAAAAATTGAAAACCTTGTCATGCCAAAAGGGCGAATCTTTTCGTTTTTTATGCTATAACTCTTTAATGGTACAATATAAAAAAAGTGAAGTAAAGGTAATTATTGTTGAGCACCTATCGATCTGCCTTATTAATTACAAATATGTTGCCAACAAAATTTTCCTGCAATAACAAATGGCAAATTAATGTTTGGCAAAATATTTTTAATTAATGATGCAGATCAATAGGTGCTTTGAAAACAAACAAAAATGCCTTATTTTAGTATTTTATCTTATACCAATAAAAAGTTGGGGCGAAAAAACTTAAAGATTCGCCCTTTTGGCATGACAACATTTTTCAATTTTTCAAATTCGTCCTTTTGTTTTTGTTGTTTGTGGCTTGAAATATCCAACAAAATGACACGCGATTTTGGCACAGCATACTTGAGGATAAACTACATTCAAAGATGAAAAAAAACGCAAATGACAAAAATTGCATATTCACCCCTTTGGCATGATAGTGACGATATAATATATAATTTAATGAATAATTAAAACTAAAAATTTAATGCAATAAATAATAATTACACCTTAAAATCGATCTTTTTTGTGTTTGACTGGTCATAACTTCGGTCAGATTAATCCGAATCGTGATCGCGAAACTCATATTTGCTAAATAGCAAAATATGTAAAACACGTGATAATTTCCATATATATGTTTTACTTAATAACTCAAAAACTTAAGGCAATCTGACAAAACTTGACGTCCATCAGAAAATCATACTTAGATCGCGGATATTTTTTTTGTTGTTGTGCTGTGTAATTTATGCATTTGAACATCAATATGGTGAATATATTTCAAAATTTCAATTCAATTATAATTATTATTTTATTTTTCATTTTTAATAAAAATTTAAAAAATTATATGTCTTCATTCAATTTTAATGATTATATTTCATTAATAATGATTATATTGATCTAATAATAAATAAGTAAATTATTTATTTTTATCCAGAGCATAGACCAAAGAAACATTTTAAATAATAATTTTTTCTCTACACACAGAAAAATCCTATTTGGGCATGACTTTCGAATAACGTAATAGTTAATTGCAACCACCAAAACAGTTCCTAACTACAACTCAAAACTCCTAGTTTTAATTATAAGAACCGACTAAGCGGTTGAGAGAAACGAATAAATGGGTTCCTGCCACAAATATATATTATATGCGCATCTATTATCCTTTTAAAATTTTTCCTGTATTCAAAATATTGGTTCTCTTTTTTGAAAACATCATTACTTCATATCTAAAGTATTGTTTCTTATTGCATACTTAGTAGAGTGGTTAAAAAAGAACGGCTTTTTCCCAAGGGACCTCCAAAAAAAGTTTAACAATTTATACACTTTTTTTTATTTTACATACATGCTTGCCTTTTACAATATGTTTATACACTCAGAAAAAAACCATAAAATTAATAGTTTTTATATTGAAATATTAATTCAATCGTTAAATCCCATTAAATACTCAAAATAGTACGGATATTCAATTTAAAATCAACGAATGGATTTCCCCTACCCACTCAGAAATTATTCAAATTTGGTACGCATACTGTACCATAATTAACTAAGACAATTTATAAATTTTGGACCACTAGCTAATATGGTACCCGAAAAATGACGGGTTAAAAAGAGAAAAAATATGTGAAAACTCACAAAGGTTGGTCAACTTTATTGTATATTATATTTTAAATTATACATTTTTTTTGAAAAATGTAAATCATGTGATAGTGAACTTTAACCTTTGGATACAAAAATAAAATTATATGTCATGTTAAAGACCATCTTTATACCTTTTAAATGATGCCTCAATTGACCTAGTACGTAAACCAGTTTTTCAGATAAATGCAATTAAGTTAACCCACCATTGTTACATATTTTTTCACTTTTAAAGCCGCCATCCCTAGTAGAAATTTGCCCGTTGCGCCATCGGGAAATGATCGGGTTTTCGTTGGGTAAGCCCTATTAGAGAAAATATGATCATGCCTTTTCATGCCCTTATCATGCTTACCATAGCAGGGTTTACATTATCTAAACAGTCAATGTTCCCGATCATAGCTACATTATTTGTTCCTCATATCGAAATTAGCATCAGGCAATGATCGAGAATAATGAGATAAACCCTATTATGCTCGGGCTCAGACAAGGCAATTGTCGGGTAAATATTAAAATGGGGAATTGCCCAATCAGTACATGATCATGGCCTGAGGTCAATACATGATCATGACACTGCGTTACAAGGACATTATGGGCCTCGTCATATCCCGATCACCTCAAATAATGACATGATCACTTCATGACCATGGCCCTACCAAAATTTCTACTAGGGATATTTCGGAAATCATAGGAAGTAGTGGTTTAAAATTTGTATATTTCTTAGTTTAATTTGAAAGAACACTTATACACAATTTTATCAAGTTCAAAGAGGATGATGTTTAAATTTATTATTTTTTCGTTGATTTAAAATGTAATATCCCAGTATAAAATTATTTTTCAGTTTGTATGAAAATATTTATTTTTTGTATACTTTTAAATCAATAACTGTCCTAGTTATTGACAAATTTTAATGTTTTTTCTGAGTGTATCAAATACACGTGTTCAAATCCAAACATATAAATGTTTGTAAGAACATTTAAAATTATTTATTATAAACATAAATACGTTTCAACGATAACAATATTATGATTAATATTATTCGATGTATTTGAAACATTCTTTTGTTCATCAAATTATTAAATGAATACCCAGCGTACCAGACGATATCGTTTGAACGAACATTGTTGTCGTTTTCTACTATCGTTAACGATTCGCGAATAATAGCGTTCTCGATAAAAATGGCTCCATCGTTAACGATATTGTATGAATTCTCAATATCAAAACGAATTCGAAAATTGATTTAATCTCAATATCGAAACTAATTCGAAAATTGTATAATTTCGATATCGAAATGAATTCGAAAAGCTTATTCAATTCGATACTATTTTCTTTCATGGAGCTGTGTACGAAGAATTCCATAGCATCCACAACATTAAAATTATTTACCTAGTTTGGGATTATAAATTAGTCTATTGAAAATATTTCATACTTACTTAATTTTAAAAGTTTCTAACAGTTGGGAATTTTCTTTCAATTTTAAATTTTATTAAATTGTTTCATTGAACATCTTTTTTTTTTGACAAATAATTCAGTACTGTTTCTATAGAAATTTAACAATATCGTTACGAATTCGAAACGTTATCGAAATTACATACAATCGAAACTATGTTTATTGGGTATATACATTGATGTTTTTCAATCATTAATAAAGTCAATTTGTCTACTATACAATAGCTCATGATTTAAAGAGCACACTTCTTCAATATGGTAAACACATTTTCTGTATGTAGGTACATGCAGTTCAACCGATATACATCAGTTGTTGCATGCATAAACCTCTAATTCTGGAATGAGTCTGTAAATGTAGCAAGGATGTATGTCCACATAAATAATACAACTCTGTAGAACGAAGGCAGAGATATTGCTCACAGGATGCGGTGATTAAACTGGAGTTACGTTCATCTGCTCATCTTGCAGATTACTTAGACACACACATACTATCTGCTTTTTACCCACGGACTAGTTTTTGGATGACACATATCTTACCTAGATTATGCAATAATTTGTTTCAAATATTTTTCAAACAGTTATCTATCTAAGATTAATGTTTTATTTTGCATAAGATGAATTGAATAAATTAGAATGCTATTCGAAATTGGCTGCAACAGCGGTTGTTCTACAAGCCAAAAAATCAAAATAAACAAAACGCACTTGTTTTGGGTGGAATGTAATTTAAATTTTATATTGAAAAAAATCGTATACATTAAGCTCATTTCCGGTGCCATTTCTGGTACTGCTAGAATGGTTTAAAAAAATGTCGACTAAATTCAGCAATAACGCCTATGGTGGGCAGGGTCGCAACATTCCGGCAGTCAGAGTGGGTATGCGGTGAAAGAATATTCATTCACCTATAACTTAAAGTAATTTTTGGCTTAACTGCTTTTAACTGGCAGAAGATATGAACGTTCAAATTCGAAAATTTGAAAAAATGTACTTTTTTATATTGTCATTATCATGCCATAGGGGTGAATGTACAATTTTTGATATTTGCGGTTTTTTACATTTTTGAATGTAGTTTTTCCTCAAATATACTGTGCTAAAATCGCGTGTCGTTTTGTTGGATATTTCTAGCCACAAAAGTCAAAACCAAAAGGGCTAATTTGAAAAATTGAAAATCTTGTCATGCCAAAAGGGCGAATCTTTTATTTTTCGCCATAACTTTTTTTTAAAACGAGATAAAATAGTGCTGTAAAGGTATTTATTGTTTGTTTTTAAAGCATTTTTTTCCTGCATTTTTTTCCTGCAAATTACAAATGGCAAATTAATGTTTGGCAAAATATTTTTAAATAATAAAGCCAAGAACAAAGTGCTTTAAGAACAAACAATTAATTCCCCTACATCAGTATTTTATTTTACGCCAATAAAAAGTTATAGCATAAAAAACAAAATATTTGCGTTTTGGTCAGGATATATTTATAATTCAGTTAGTTGTCCAAATCCAAAGATATTTTATATACAGTATATATAATAAAAAAGTATGACAATCGTTTGATGATGATAGATAAAATATCCAGTATTTAAAAAAATTTAATCCGAGCGAAATGTTTTTAAAACTCACGGAGTTTTTAGTACTCAAAGTGAAAAAATCAATTCAAAAATTTTCACTTAAAAAAAGGTTCAAGTTTTAAAACTAAATAAACTATTATCAATCATGTTAAATGGTAATTAAAAAATGTTATTACAACAAAATAAATTTTGTTTTATATACTAAAATTTGCTAATTATACAGCGGAATCTCCCTAGTAGAAATTTGCCCGATGCGTCATGGGGAAATGATCGGGTTTTCGTTGGGTAAGCCCTATTAGAGAAAATATGATCATTGCCTTTGTATGCTTATCATGCTTACCATACCAGGGTTTACATTATCTAAATAAGCAATGTTCCCGATCATTGCTACATTATTTGTTCCTCATATCAAAATTAGCATCAGCCAATATTCGAGATTAATGAGAGAAACCCTATTATGCTCGGGCTCAGACAAAGCAATTGTCGGTAAATATTAAAATGGTGAATTGCCCGATCAGTACATGATCATGGCCTGAGGTCAATACATGATCAGGACACTGCGTTACAAGGACATTATGGGCCTCGTCATATCCCGATCATCTCAAATAATGACATGACCATAGCTCTACCAAAATTTCTACTAGGGCTAATCCATCGATTTTTATTTTCAATATTTAGTTTACGTTTCTCTCAGTTTTCCTGGATCAATTAGTTAAAAGGTTTAACATTTTACTAATAGCATTCGTAAGGAACTTTTTTGAATATCACACATACGACGCATTTCTCAATTTTTAATTATTTAGATCTTGTTTTATAATTAATAATTGCCCTAACTTTAACTGACGTGGTGCTCTAGAAAATGTTCAATTTCATCGAACAATCCGAATATTTCATTACAAAAACACACTTTTTTCGTGATAATATTGTAATTTTTGTAGGCAATATTTTGAAAACATATTTATAATACAATTATTAGACATTTTCAAATTAAACTATAGTTAACACTTTGTGTTATAAGTTCAGTTCGAGGTATTTTTTAATAGCAGTAGAATTTAAATTGCCCTACACTTTTTTTGGTACTGTAAGAGATGCATCAAATATTGCATACATTTGTGGCGCTGATTACGAAAATGTTTTCAGTTTTATCAAATTCACTCTAATTTTTGAGATAAAGCCTATTTTTAAATTTTCCGTTATTTTGGTCTTCATTAATTTTTAAAATTCAAACACAAGAAAAGATTCTTTTAAAATCACGTTTTTTTTTTATTTATATATTTCGCGAAAAAATTATGTTCCGCATACAACTAATTTTCAGATGACATTTTTAAAATCAGCCCCACAACTCTATCCAATATTTGCTATAACTATTAGACATCTGCACAAATGATTTTGAAGTTTTCTCTGAAATATGCACTCTACAGTTTTGAATGCATTTTGCAATGGCAGTCTACAGTATAATAGTCAAGTCTCTCCAGTGACTTCGCTTCAGTGCAGTATTTGTTTCATTAGTGTCAAGTAGTGTCAAGACTTTTTTTCAAGACATTCAATGTTTTGAAAAACAAAACCAAATGACACTACTGTCGCTGAACATGCAACGATTACAGTGAGTGCAGTGAGTGAGCGCAACTAGTAACGAGTGAGAAGACGAACATTGAAAATAACAACAAATCTGCCGCTCAGCGTACGACGGGAGTGTATTTGTTTATAAAAAAACATAAACATTATTATAAAAAAATTCTTAAAATAATGTGTACGACAAAAACCACGCATTGGTCGAAAAGCTATATATCCAACAAACAAAAAAAATATTAATCGAAAATGTTAAATAATGAAAAAAAAAAATAAAAAATATTTTTTAATATAAGATGTTTTTAATGTGAACTATATTATCTACTGGCCCATGTTTCATTTTAATTCAGACTAAAAGTTCACATAAAAAACGTTTTATGTAACAAATATTTTTTTTTTTTTTTTATTTTTCTTACTTTTGTGTGTCAGTTAGATTTCATCTAACAGAATTCGAAAGGCCTAATATTGTAAAAATTATAAATAGTCATGTTTCAAAGTGTCTTTAATATAGAACCATGGCGATAGAACCATGATGAATATATAAAAATTTGCATTGTCATCCAGTTGAAGCGAATATTTAAAATCCCAAGTCTGTTGCTCATCACGAAGGTTGATTAAAATCAATTACAAAATTTGTACCGAACACACAGACAAGATAGTAACCTAATAAAAACATTTTAAGAAATGTTGTTTTGTAAATAATATACTTAATATAAAATATTATATTATTTTCTTATCACTATTGACATTTATTTATTTATTTATTTTAATAAAAATTTCTTATGTCGATTTCCATGGAATTCAGTTACTGCCATATTCTAGCAGTTGTTGCACTGATAGAGAAATAACTGCTAGAATAGTTGTTGCTCTGAGTTTTTAGTTTTTGCACTCACTCGTTTTGAAATCAGTTTTTCACTCACACAAAGACATTTTTAAGGAATTAAATTTCAACGATTTATCACGCACTCACTAATGGTTATAATCTCTTCCTTTTTTAAGGATTAAATATTTTATCTGTCACAATAATTATAGATTAATAAAATATAATTTAAAATACTATAAACAGAAACATAATAAAAAAAAATGACAGTATTAAGGGTGTGTGCGAGTTTGACTAAATTGCTGACTAAACTAAATTTTGTCGGTAATGCAGCGTTTACTTTTCGATTTAGCAAATTTTCGAGCAAACTAAATTGATCTAAATTGGAAGACAGCAAACAGACATATGAGAATTGATTTATTAGAGACTTTAACTATTACCGGTTACCGAATGGCTGTCGAATAAAAACTTGTACAATTTAGTTTAGTCAGTAATTTAGTCGAACTCGCACACACCCTAAAAGTCAATTTGAAATTATTCACAAACACTTATTAGAAAATCAAAAATGATTTCCATGGATAGTGCAAGTATTGAGTTTTTGGGGCAACAACTAAAAACTTGCCGTGAAAATCGACATTAGAGTAAGAATAATGAAAAAAAATGTAAAATGCACTGAGTACTTAGTGTCATAAGCAGTTCATGTCAGTATTTCAATTTTTATTGCACATCATTATAGACTTCTTCACCATAACAACGTCTTGTTTGTGTTTTGTTTTGACACTACTTGTGCTTTGTTGTTGTGAGCAGCACATTCATTTGATCAAGCATATACTCGGTAAATGTATTGAAATAAAATGAAAGTTTTGAGATAGGTTTCAAATGCATTTGTGCTTATGTCTACATATAAATCACAGATGTCTACACACAGAAAAATCCTCTTTTGGCATGAGGTTAATTGAACCAACGTTTCAGTGTTGCAACCGAAATACATTTGTTTTAACGTCATTAAAATTAACGTAGCTTATTTTTCTACAACTGAAATGTTAATCCGCGCAACTGCACGTTCGGTTGCCGTAACCTCATTATAGTATTTTTCATTCTGCCAAAATTGACATTCGTGCATTTGTTACGGCGATTGAGTAAGTTGTTCTATCAACAAAATAAATAACAAACGGCAACCTCATGTCTATCAGCAGTTCGGTTGCCAGTTTCTTGCCATACAATTATGGATACATGCAGAAATAAATAAATGTCAAAAATGTTCACATGTCGAAAACAATAGGAAATTCATTAATTTAGTTACATTGGGAAAAAAATATAACAAATATTAATAAAATTCTATATTTATTAAATACAAATTGCTCATTAGCTAGTGAAATATAATAAAAATAAAAAATTGTGACCAATGGAAATAGTTTTATTTGCAGATACATGTATCTTTTCATATTTTTTTCTAAATTGTGTGCGCTACAATTTTATTCAATTATAATACATATACAATACATAAGTTTTATAGACATAAATAACTATGTTATAAAAAAAATTTCAATTGGAGGTTTAGAAAACCTCATGCTTACCGACTAGGTGGTTGCGACAACCTTACGCTCACCAATTTGGTTGTCGTAAACTCATGATCACCGATTTAGAGGTTAACACAACCTCTTGTTCACCGCTTAGGAGGTTGTCACAATCTCATGTTCACCGTTTTGGATATTGGCACAACCTCATTCTCAACGACTAGGAGGTAGACACAACCGAATTAAGAGGTTGTAGCAACTATTTTATAAGTTGTTGCCGCAACCGAATGATTCGGTAGGGCAATTAAGTTGGTTGCCGCAACAAATCAGTTCTCTGTGTGTATATATAAATCATTTTATTAAATACAAAATGATAAAAAATGTATGTAATTCTCTAAAAATAATTAAAATTTACCGAGTTCAGTTCCAATTTACTAAATATTTGTGAATGATTTTAAAGACTTTAAAACGGCTGAATCGAATTGAATAAAATTTTGATACAACATGTATGTTTGATCCGGGATAGCAAATTTAATGAAATTATGGCAAGCGTTATATTTATCATTTCTAAACAGTATCGCTGAATCTGGGCGGGATTGTACAAGTGGGCGAGGCACCCATATAGATACATTTTCCAGATGGTATATATCAACAGTTATTATAGTAATATCAAGATATTTCACACCAGGGTATCAACCAGCCCACATTTTTATACCCTACACTAAGAGTGAAAGGGTATATTCAGTTTGGTACGCCGTTTGTAACACCCATAAGGAAGCATCTCCGGTATGGAAAAGTAGATATATTCTTGATCAGCATGACCTCCTGAGTCGATTTAGCGATGTCCGTCTGTCTGTCCGTCTGTCTGTCCGTCTCTATGTCCGTCTGTCTGTCTGTCCGTCTGTCTGTCTGTCGGTCTGTCCTTCTGTCTGTCTGTTGAAATCCCGATTACAGAAAAAATAAAAGAGCTAGAGCAATGAAACTTTAGATTTAGATTACTTGTATATCTAAGCTGTCTGAACATGAAAATTGGTATGATCGGTCTATTGTGACCTGAGAACCGACCACTTATGTTCAAATACCTCATATCAAATTTATATCTACAGATCAATTTTACTGTATACGTGCTTAGGTAAACTTTTTTTGGTCAAATATATATTGACTCATGCGCAAATACATGAAAAATAATAGTTTCTGGCGAAACGACTTGTGGTTCCAAAAAAAAATCAAAATTCGGTACATCTACCCATTTGTAAATATGGGTATCAAATGAATGGAAATTCTTCAGTGATTGAAAGTTTGTAGTTATTTTCAGGATTCGTATACCCTGGTGACCTATATACCCCTTTAATGGTAACCACACATATGTGTAGGGTATTTATAGTCGGCTTAGACCGACTATAATTTTGATAATCTTAACTATCATAATAACACCTACTATAAAATGTTCCATGTGATCTAACCTTTCCAACTGGTTAAACTCACCACACCGAAATCCACCACAACGAAGTTCACCACAACGAAACTCGCCACACAAAAATTCACCACACAAAAATTCACCACACCAATATTCACCACACAAAAACTCACCACACCAATATTCATTACACAAAAACTCACCACACTAAAACTTCTACTGGGAAAAATTTACTGTTAAGAATTCAACCGGGAAGAATTCTACGTGAAAACGGGAATAATTCTACGGGGAAGCACAGTCAGAGCAACAATTGTCTTTGAGGAAAGTTATTTTGGCGGAGTATTATTATAAAAAAAGTCCACAGCGAAGCACAACTCCCTGATATAACTAATAAAAAATTTATATTATTAAAATCACTCCGTATCCTTGCATTCATAAAATCTTTGCACGATTCGTGCACGGGTCCAGCTAGTAATCTTTTAAACGTATTGGAATATTTGCATTTATTAGATTATTAAAATTAGTCTAGACAATTAAAAGAAAAAGTTTTTTGTAAAACTATTTATCCAGTAATTTTTTTTATTCTAAGTACTGGTTGAGAACGGCTTAAAATTACAATTGCATTTGCTTTAAATACAATTGTAATATCATTTTTGTTTTGTTTTTCCGAAATTTAAATGCACAAAGCTACATGCGATACAATAATTGAGATGGAAAAGGAAACCAATTCAAATATTTAATTTCATTTCACTGACATGTGGGTCCCACGAACGAAACTTTAACCGATCCAACACAAAGAGTTTGAGTTAAGCAGTACCTACTACAACTTAAGTACTCTACAAAACATTTTGACACGATGCTACCTTTATACACTCAGAGTTAATTTTTGGTGTTCGAACTCACGTGACTCTATTCGAAATGGTGAAATTTAAAATTTACTATAGGACCTACTTTGTATATATTGCCTTAAATACCTCTGGTTGTTGGTAAAATTTGCAAAGGCAATGATAAAAAAAGGAGTAAAAAAAACAGAAAGAAGCCGGAAGCGCTTGAGCCTTTTATGAAGTTCCTGATGCCTCATTTGCAAAACAATGCTGCCACAGGGCGCCATTTTTTGTGTGTCGGCGGGTTGGTCTTAATGGCCTGTCACTGTGGGTGTTTCTGCTAAATGAGTGTTGAGTCAGACAGAAAGGAAATCCGTTTCGTTAGACATGAATGTGTTTTACTCACGTTTTGAGGCCGTTTCATCATTGAAAACTAGAAAAATATAAAAGATCAGTTAAAAAAAAAACAAATTAAAAAAATACAGTTTAATAAATACAACGCAACACTTTAGACGCGAAAAAATTATCTTAAAGTGCTGATACTAATAGAATCCATACAACTCTGTGTGAATAAATTTAACAAATTTTTAACTATATTACATTTTCACTCGGTTTTAAGTGACACAACAAAAGAAAAATAAAACTGAATGTTTTGCCAACGCAGCAAAACTTTATGCGCTGCAAAAAAAAAAATACTTTGTTTGTAGACAAGTCGGGGCCCAACAGAACGGACGCACTTGGCAACACTGCCGGATGATGTGGCAACGTCTGTGTGTTGACGAGGTGGCGGACTAAATGCATTTTAAGTTGACTAAAAAAGTAAAGAAACTTTTATAATATTGTTTTCTAGCCGCCGCCGACGTCATTTCCATCCTTGGGTCCAACTTCTGTAACTCCTTTGCTGTGCGCGGTGGCCGTTGCATTAAACGTTGGTGTGTATCAAAGCAGGACTATGCGAGAAGCACTCAATTTTCATGGCTTCCATTGTGCTGTCCGAGTGATGGCAAAGTTTTGTGTTGCACTTTTAAAGCACACAGAAAACACGTTGGTTCTACCCTGACATACATCACACATACTATGTATCGGAAGTGAATGAATCCATGGTTCTCTCATAGATGCTCCAAAAATTTCGAAAATGTTTTTCTTAGACCCAATTAGTTAGAAGTTTTTATACAATCAGTAACATACACTCTAAAGTGTGGTTAATAAATATTAAAAAATACACATTGTTTTAGATTTTTCAAAATATTATGGTATCTATTATTAAAGAACAAAAAATATTATTTACCTTAATTTTAACTATTTTTTATGGATTTGATTGTACTGATGTTCCACTGGTTGTGCATAAACAAAATTGTAATTATTTTAATAGGAATTTGTGTTTGTGCCTATTAATTCTGTGGCAATATGAAATAAATGCAATATAAAATAAATGCATTCAAAGATATTGAACTTTTCCGGAAAGAATTTTTAAATTTTTCAAATGATTCCGAAATTATCTTTAAAAATATTTTAAATATTAGAATTGCAAATTTAATAACAATTTAAATATAAAAAAAAGCCTGCAAAATGTTTTTCTTCACAAATTTTAATAGTACAATATTAATTGAATAAAAATTATTATGCCTTTAGGTTTTTTTGCTTGTATCTCAGCAACTTTATTGATCCTTCATAAAATTAGACACAAATTAAATTCGTATATCAGGATTACGTGGTATTAATAACTCAATTTGAGGTATCTCGTATTATGTTGTCAATTCATATTTTTACATAATTATTATTTTTTTATTGTGAAAAAAATAAAAACACTCTTATGTTTGGTTTAAATTATAACAATTAACTTTATTAATTCACTTTAATAAACAACTTTACTAATAACAAATTCTAACAACTGCTGCATGTCCACAATATAACTTGACAATGATCACACGAGATGCACTCGACCACTTTACAATCACTACTGAAGTGCTGTACCTCTGATGCGGCTCCCTTATATACTGCATGCATCAGTTCGACACGTTTCGACAAGCTTCGACTTGTTTCGAGAACCTTCTACTCGTTTCGTGAATGACGCATGCTATTGGCATCTCATTCGCACTCATGTGTTTTAATGCGCTGATCTCCCATCTCTTTCTCACACACTGCCTCAGTGCACTGAATGATCTTCCGTCTCTTTCTAACACATGCTTAGTGCGCTGAATTGTCTTGCGTCTCATTAATTATTGTTGATTGCTTGCACTATGGGGCAAATTACATCTTTTCATAACAATATATATTACATTTTAAATCAAGGAAAAAATAATAAATTTAAGCATCATCCTCTTTGAAATTGATAAAATTGTGTATGAGAATACTCTCATATTAAACTATGAAATATGCAAAATTTTAAACCTCTACCTTCTATGGTTTCGAAATATGGCGGTTTAAAAAGTTCAAAAATAAATTAAAACTCACAAAGGTGGGTTTACTTAATTGCATTTATCTGAAAAACTGGTTTACGTACAAATTGGAGGTATCATATAAAAGGTTTAAAGATGGTCTTTAATATGGCATATATCTTTATTTTTGTATCCAAAGGTTAATGGTGACTATCACATGATTTACATTTTGGAATGATTTTTCTGAAAAACCCATAATTTTTAAATTTTCAAAAAATATGTGTTAATGCTGATTTTCTTCTTAAAATTTGTGTTAAATTTCATAGGTGTATGAGGTTTCTGAGTTAAAAATTATAAATCTGAAATCAAAAAAAAGTTTTCAATGTTATTTGAATTTTGGTTTTGAAAAAAAAAAATAAGATTTTATAAATAAACTAGCTGGACCCGTTCACAGCTTCGCTCGTGTTCAGTTTTAGTAATTGTAAAACTAGTTCGTTTTTAAAGTGTGAATACATTTACGACCCTTTTTACCTTTTTAGTGCATGCCTACGTCGCTTTTTTCCCGCCCACATTGATCATAGTGCCATGCCCCTTTTTCCAATCTCGATCACATTCCACGTAGCTATTAAAATTTTTAAAAAATATCCTTTGTTTTGATTTGTACAACTCTGCTCTTAGTAAGACAGGAGTTGAGGCATTTTTAAAATTGTTGTTATATGGGAGGTGTCACGCCCCATTGTCCAATTCCATCCAACATGTGATGGAATTAGCTTTAAAACGGGGTATCTAGCATTTCTAGTTCAAGAGATATTTAAATATGAACAACCATGGACCTTTTTTCCAACTTTGAGCCAATGTATCTCTGGAAGTAGTGGTCGGAAAAAATAAAAAAAATGGTTAGTGCATGTCTCGATACCTCTTATCAGTTAAAAAAATTTCATTAAAATCGAAAAGGTAAAATCTCAAATTTGACTTTTATTGGGCGATTTGGTGTGGAATGGCCCATACATAAATATTGTTTTGGTAATCGAAATATTTTACTAATATTTTCAAAATAAATTAGTTTCTATCAAAAAAAAAAATTTACTTAAAATTTTTTTTTCGAAAAAAAAAATTATTCACAAAAAAAAGTGTCCGAAAAAATACAAACAAAATGTTAATTAGAATAAATGTGTCCGAAAAAGAAACATTTTTCAAATTAATTTATATTTTTTTTAATATATTTTATTATAAAAATAACTTTTTATTAATCTATTAATGTAATTATAAATAAATTTTTTACAAACGATTATATAAGAAATAATAAACAAGATATACTTGGCAAAAATATATGAAAAATATATATTTTGATAGAAATTTGGTTTGATGAACAGCATTTTTCAGTATGATGTAAATATATTCTGTACTTTTTTAGACATTCATAAAATTGATAATAAATTCATAGCATTGATTTTTTTGTAGTTATCAATATTATGAATTGTTCTTCAATACAATGAATCATTGTTTAAAGAACGAAATTCATCACTATGAAGAAGTTTTTTTTTCTGTGCAGAAACATAATTTTTATTGCCAAACAAAAATGCAAAATAAGCATATTTGCACCAGCATAATATATTCAAAAGCAAATGCTTTGGAACAACTAGATGATCATTTGCCTGAGTTATGTTCTTAATTTGTTGTTATTCTTTCAAATAAATCATAGAATATAAATATTTTTCTAAAGAAACATGCCTGATTAACTTTATGTTTAAATAATGATGCTGTGTTAGTCGTAGGCATACAATTCAAGTAAACGAATGCAAACAATTCATGCTTCAAACGACGACGGTCAACGATGCCAATCGGCCGTCGACAAATTACGGAATGCAATACGAGTGTTGCAAGCATACTTTTAATTAAATTTAATTTCATTTTCTGTTTGTATTTAAACATAATTATAATCAAGTAATATTGCGGTTTATCTCCTAAATCACGATTAAAGTTTTCAACTGTATAACAAAATTGTTTCGCTATAATGGCGCAGTATAGGTTATTACATTATTCACAAAGAATTACATTAAGAATTTTTCAAAAAAAAAAATATTTGTAATTACCTAAACTTTTGCCGTCACTGATAATTTAAAACGTTAACTGGGGATAAATATTAAGCTAGCTGGAAATTTACAACCTTAAAAGAAGCACGGCAAAGTAAACTAAAAAAATGAAAATAAAACTGGAAAAGTCAAGGAAAACCACAGCAAGAACAAAAATTTTTAATTTTCGGTCAAAATTAAAAAAGTTTGTGAAATTTGCAAACGCTGCAAATTGCGTATATTTTGCATTAATTTATGATATTGAAGCCTTTGCTTTGTAGGAGCCGTAGATAGAGTATAGAAAAAATAATCTATGCACGAGGGACTTAAATGTCAAAATATTTTAATAAGGGTTAAACAAACAAAAAAAAAAATCGGACATTTTGCTAATAAAGACTGCAGAATAGATGAAACTATTAAAAAAATACAAAACACAGAAAAATGTTCAGAAAAAAGAGACACGTAGAACTCGAAAACAATTCGCCCTTTTGGCCATCATGCATAGAGTTCCCGGCAGATGAACTAAACTACAAAGAACTACAGCAACGCATACGTGTTTTTTTAATGTAAAAATAAAACCCTACTTGCAGTCACGTGCCATGCCGAAATAAGGTAGGCAATGGATCAGACGCAGACAGCTAGGGCAGGCAAAAAAAATAAAACCCAAAGTAGTGAACAGCTACGTGAGGTTATTTAGCAAATGGTTTAACAATTTAGATAAAGTTTACACATTTTTGCGGTTTCGTGCAGTAGGGGTTGATTGCCTAGCCAGTCAAGCCAGTTGCCGGAGAAATATGAATATTTTGCATGAACTTGAACTCAAGTGGCGCAGTGCTGAAAGTAGGGGTCAAGCATGCAAGTCAAATGAAGACAATGCAAATGACTACAAAATGGCTAAAAAACATGAAGGAAATATGAATTTAACTGTTATAATTTATGCATTATTTTGTGTTGAAATGTTGCAAGTTTTTTGTACGAAATTCAAAGTCATCGATCAACCAATAAAGACTTAATAAATCTGCACTTCAACGAACTGATTTAGTTCATTTCAAATATGACAGCTTCGGTAACTTTGTAAACTTGTCTGATGTATGCCATCCCATTTTTATATAATATTTTATTACTTAGTCTATGAAAAATTGTCTTATATAAAATTAAAATATCAAACCGAAGTGGATTTATATGTGGGCGCAAAAACAAACAAAATAAAGCACAACAAAGAAGTTAAATGCTTCAAAAGTGCCTATCATACGTGTTTTTCGGGTCGAATTGAGACCAGCTCTGCCTGCCATGCATAAAGCTGCTAACCAAACGTTCTGAAAATTCAGAAGATACAAAATTTGTTGTTTTTGTGTCTACATTTTTTCATGTTTTCATTGTATTATCTACTTCAAAACGTTGTGGAAAAATGAAGAAGTGAAGTATGTGTAACATTTTTATTACGTGAGTGGTAAATGTAAGTGCAAATATTTCATATAATGGAAGAGGCATTATTTTTAATTTACTTGAACTTTGGAGTGTTGAACTATATTTGAATAGGACTATATGTTGAAATTCCAATAAAATGTGTAAACCCATCAGATGGCTATGATAATCTTTGAAGAAGGTCATCTTTAAAATTCTACAGTTCATGACAAACAAAATAAATAGTTTTATGAGCAACTTACGGGTGTTGTTACTTTACGGTACATACAGGGAAAAATCTAGTTATCTGAAAAATTACCTCTTCTGTTCCTCCATTTCTTCAGTTATATAATTTCTATATAATTTTAAGGCGCGGGTGTTATTATGACAGTTAGGATTATCAAAATTATAGTCGGTCTAAGCCGACTACCCTACACAAAGTGGTTACCATTCAAAGTGGTATATAAGTTCACAAGAATTTTCTTTCATTTGATACCCATATTTACAAATGGGTAGATGTACGGAATTTCGATTTTTTTGAACCACAAATCGCTTCGTGGGAAAACATTATTTTCATGTATTTGAGCATACTGTCAATATATATTTGACCAAAAAAGTTTACCTTAGCACGAATACAGTAAAATTGATTTGAAGATGTACATTTTATATGAGGTATTTGAACATAAGTGGTCGGTTCTCAGGACACAATAGATGCCAATTTTCTTGTTCAGACTGCTTAGATATATAAGTAATCTAAATCTAAAGTTTCATTGCTCTAGCTCTTCAACTTTTTCTGTAATCGCGATTTCAACAGACAGACAGACGGACATCGCTATATGGACTCAGGAGGTCATGCTGATCAAGAATATATATACTTTTCCATACCGGAGATGCTTCCTTCTGGGTGTTACAAACGGCGTACCAAACTGAATATGCCCTTTCACTCTTAGTGTAGGGTATAAAAAGTAAATCAGAAATAAAAAAATATATTAAAATACAAAAAAATATATATATTTATTCCCTACACCTATGAGGTACAGGGTATATTAACTTTGTGCATATATTGTAACGCCCCTTAGGAGGCGTGTCCGGTATGGAAAAGTATATATATTCTTGATCAGCATCACTACTTGAGTCCGTTTAGCCATGTCCGCCAGAATAACTTGAGAAATACTGATCAGAATGCGATGAAATTTCGTCTCAATATATTTTAGTCAAAAGTAGAAAATGAGCCAAAGCGGTCAACGGACATGCCCACCTCCCATACAAGTCACTTTTATATAACTCTTTAGGAACTAATAACTCGAAAAGTATTCAAGATATAGTTATAAAATTTAAAACATATTGTTATAATTCACCTAAAAGATGTGGTCCAAAAATGGGCGTGAACCGCCCACTTTTTTTTTCATTATTTCCCGGATTTTCATAGTGGACATTTGATCTGCAAATTATTAAAATAAAATCTATGAAATATTAGCCATTCAAAATTTTAAATATAGGCTTGGTCCGCCCAATTATATATTTTTTTAATTTTTTTATTAGTTGTTTATACTTTTATATCAATTTTTTAATTTATGGGGATATAAGACGTAAATTTTTGATATGTGAATAATATTCTGAGGGTGGGGAGGTTCAGCATAATTAAAAACTTTAAAATTAAGGTATGCAATTAAATATCCCACATTAATATCCCCCCCAAAGGTGTAGGGTATTCCATAGTCGGGCCCGACCGACTATAAAAATTCGCTCCAAGTGACTGAACTTACCGACTCGTTTTTTAAAATTTCTGTCCAGTATTTTCATAATAAAATGTTGAAAATGCAATGAAAAATGCAAAAAATATAAAATTCATTTTTTTCCAAAACATATAGGGGGAAAATTAAAAATACGCGGTTAGAAACAGCACCTTTAAATTATACGACAATAATGAAAGCAGGGACAAATCTTGGCAGAACCGTATGCTTCTTACAATATTTTTTTAATATATTTTTATTTAAAAGTAACAACCAATTAAATTTATGATTATCAATTTTCTTGGTTATCATTAGAATCCTCTCATCATTTGAGCTGGGCACGTTATACCGGTACCTGTGGTACCTATAGTGTTAATACCGCATCCGACCGGCTCGTAGGTATGCCACTGACTGTCTAGTGGTAGCGCGGTAGAGAAAAATATTTTGTATGAATAGATGTTGCTTGCCTCAAACTAAATTTAAACCTGTACCACGGAACCTTTCGACTTGTAGTTCAACGCACTAACCACTCTGCTACCGATGCTACAAGTGACGGGGTTTGGCTGTTAAAAGATCACCGTTTTTATAACGCATTTTGTCTATATTTTTTTAAATTTTTGAATGTATTGGATTCAGATCATCTACATTTTTAGAAAAAATACACAATATTTGAAATAATATTTGAAAGAACAAAACATTTTAATAATAACCATAAATTTTGGTCACTTTTATCAATTTTCATTTTTTTTATTTTCATTTCTAAAAAATGGATGATGAGGAGTTTTACTAATAAAAAAATTGTATAAAATTCATTCTTGTTTAATAGAAATCTGTCATTAACTAAATTTAAATTATACTTGCAGCAGCATCCATCGAACTCTACTGGACCCCAACACTTTGCGACTGCATTAAAACAAGAGTCACGAAAGTACCTCATTCGAATGACCATAACTTCTAGTAATAAAATTATTTTCCAAGCCTTCTCGGACTATTTCAACTAATTTGAATACTTTTTATATTCACAAGCATAATTAGCATTCGCATCAACATCATCATCAACATTATGCGGGGTGACACCTACGTAAAAGCATTGGCAACACTGTCACCAACAGCCACAGTCATATTTTTATCTCTGCCCTTTTGGTTCCAGCTAAATTAATTGTAATTGAAAATTATGCTCCAAGCACCCAGTCGATGCCACACAATGATCAGAGTTGAGCCGCAACCCTTTTTTAGTTTTCACAGCGGCTACGCTGCTTTTTTGTGTCTCATTACAATGTCTACACTATATACAAACTTTGTGCCGCAAAATGATGCTGGTTGTCTGTATTAGGATTTTGGCTTTATAGGTTGACAGTGGGTCGTTACTTTAACAACATCCCATTTACAAGAAGGCCAACAATAGTGTGACAACTTTTGGTCGCCACGCAAATACTTTGAATAATCGTCTGGAAATGTTTTTCCATGTTTTGAAAACCACTCAGAGTTTGGCACTCATTCAATTAGGCGACGGTTCAGGCAAGCTGGATAATGAGGTTTGTTTTTTTTTTAAGGTTTTTTGCATATTTAAAATTATTTTCTGATATTTTTGATGTCATTTTAGCATTTGAATTTATATTTTAAATTTTTCTCGTGGTAAGTTCATAGGAATACAAAACGCAATTAGTTCATATAGAGCAATTTAAATTTTGAATATTAAAATTAATCCTTAAATGGATTCAGAATACTGTCATTTAGTCAGAAAGTAACCTATAAAAATCGGATGTAAATGAAGAAAATTAATTAAAATACAATTTACAACACATATATTTAAATAGATTTGTATTTATTTGACTTGATTTTACTACACAAATGGAGGCCTCTTTTATCAAAGATCTTAGTGTGATTTTTCGCTGTACTTCAAAATTTTAATCATGAACTCATACTCAATTTTTTCTGATTGGCTAAAGTTTTTGAGTTATAACAGAATACAAATATATTGCAATTCTTGTGTTTTTCGACATAATTTGGATTTAACTTTTTACAGATTTCAGTTTTCGATCTAATTTTGATATAATTTTTAAATAACTATTCTAAATAAAAACTTTATAAAATGAATACATAAAATAGATTTTTTTTTAAATAAGATATTGTTTTTTTTATAATAAAATTACATTTTGAGGAATTCGAGAATTTTGAGAGCACTACAAAAAGTGCTCCGAAGGAAAACGGTAAATGCGAGATAAAAATAGTGTATGAAGAAATTATTAACTACACTATGATACATTCAAATATTAAAAAAATATAACTAAAATTATAGGTAAAAATTTCGAGAAAAACTAAGTTTTATAAACAATAAAATTGCAATAACATTTTTTTTTAAGTTTAATGAGAAAAAACACCACATAAAATACCAATTTTAAAATTTTACTAGAAACTATAATCGATTATCTGTGAAATGAGTGTAATATGTCTGCTCTGATCTATAAATTGTAGAAGTTATAATTTAATATATGGTTTTATCAATTGTTCTATAGAAAATTTTGAAACACCCTGTGTATATCATTGGGTGTTCCAAATAGACGCTAACTCTGGAACAATTTAGTCATGAAATGAACCAAGGAATCAGTCCCTAAATCAGTCGATCATTTTTACTCATATTTTGTTTAGCTCTCTTATTATATCGTCTGCATTATGCTGTTCATTATGCGAGACTCATACGTTGTTCTGTTCGAAATATTTTTTTATTCAAAGGATACGTTTATGTTGGACTTAATAACAAATATAGTGTATATACACAGAAAAAAATAATCGACATAAATATAGCAACCAATATTAATAGCATTCATTAATCAATCCAGCAATGAATTTCACAAATTTAAGGAAAACATTTGCTATTCTTCTTTAAATCAGCAATTCCGTTTGCTTATATGAATATTTGTACGTCAATGCAGCAAAGTAATTAGTCGGCGCAGTTTCAGCAATTATATTTGCTAAAACTGCGCCAACTAAATTATTTGCTGAATTGACGTACAAATATATTTATATTTGCGAACGCAATTGCTTATAAAACGAAGACTACCAAATGTTTTCATTAAATTATTGAATTGATTATTGAATACAATTAATATCGGTTGCTATATTTACGTCGATTAATTTTTTCTATATATTTTTTATTATGTCCAACTTAAACGTATCCTTTGCATAAAAATATTTCGAAGAGAACAACGGATGAGTCTCGCATAATGAACAGCAAAATGCAGACGATAAAACAAAAGAGCCAAACGAAATATGTGCCAGAATGAACAAACTGCAATGGTTGCAAGAATATCTCCATAATTAATGCTTGTAATAGGATCACGATTAACTGTACATAGCAGTCAGTCTGGCCATGAAAAACTTTTGAATTTTGTTTTTATCTTTACTATTTACAGCTAAAGTTGGGAATAAAGAGATAGTTAAAAAAATGTCCGACAAAAATCATTTGCATTATGTAAAAGTTTTTTTTTTAGTTTATTTACATATATAGCTAAATGCAGATTTTTTAATTAAAGTAGTCAATTTCTAAATGAAGAAAATGAGTTTTCTCTTGGTTTTTTTACATTTTAATATCCAAATCTTTGTTGTACGAATTCTCTAACGCCCATGTCGGACAGAATTCAGATGAAGTACCATTAAGGCATTCAAAAATTAGTTAAACTAAATCTATTTTATTCAGACATTACTGGTTTTTGTCTCGTCGCTTTATCATATTTCGTTTTATACCTTCATATTTCGAAAATCAATTTTGATTGAAGCTACTAGAGATGAAGAAGGTTTAAATAATGATGACGAAGTTGCCGATTATTTATTGTCCTGCTTCAGACCAGTTCGATAGTTCAGTTTTCGGTATAGATATTAAAATTTTTTATGACGTGACACAAATAGCAGGGGTCAAGTGAGAAAAAATTGGACATGGGTTATGTGAGAAATTGCAATTTTTGTGTTATGTTATTTCACTATTATTTTTATATTTATTAGCATTATTTTTTCATTATCCTCCCTTGCCCCCCATCAAATTCTAATTGGACTGAATACATTTACGAACGTACTTCAGATATTTTTAGACCACAAGGTGTGCAAATCTGTTATACTATTCAGATCCTATTTGCCTTTTGGAAGAGCAAAGGGGCATATAAGCGATCATGACCAGGTATTTTGCTCCACTTTAAGTAAATTCGCGGGGTGAGATTTTAGAATTTCATTTAGCGAATTTTACCATCTCTCACCGCAAAACTCACATCTAATTAACATTGGACAATTCAGTGAATGGTCATTTCTGCAAATAGCATGAATACTTGAAATTTGCGAACTTGACTATGAGCAACTACACCTGTATATTTTTTTTTCGTATATTCCCACTTATTACAATATTATTCAACAAGTCCGAAATTGAGCTGCTTTGAAAAATCGCTCAAAAAGCAATTAAAAGGCATTTTAATGCTATTCTGGTAATGCAGAAAATTAGATCATAACCCTGTTAATAGTTTTTTCTTTTTAAATCAACAGTTTTCTAATTAATTTGATAGTATTCGAAAAATTCAGTATCCAAAATCTAAATATTTCAATATCATTATGTTTAATAGAATAAATACAATTGGTTTAATGGTTTCCTCCTATAATAATGAACATGGTAAAAAACATATAAACAAGAATATGAACATGTTCGTTTTATACGTCATTCTGCGTGTTTGTCCAAAATGGTCGCATGCTTTTTTTGAAATAATCGTCATTATTAAACGCGACATGTATTTAATATAAATACATTATATTCAAACATTTTTTTTTGTTTACAGAAAATAAATATTATATCGAACTACTATTATGGCAGCGTACGCAAAAATAAATGCAGACTAAAGTATAACAATCAATTATTGGAACCTGAGTCCAACAACAAATGTGTTATAATCATTTGCAACGAGATGTTTCATTTCATGTGTCTGTTTTTATACCCTACACCTATGAGGTACAGGGTATATTAACTTTGTGCATATATTGTAACGCCCCTTAGGAGGCGTGTCCGGTATGGAAAAGTATATATATTCTTGATCAGCATCACTACCCGAGTGCGTTTAGCCATGTCCGTCTGTCTGTCTGTCTGTCTGTCTGTCTGACTGTCTGTCCGTCTTGCTGTCTTGCTGTCCGAATACAGAATAACTTGAGAAATACTGATCAGAATGCGATGAAATTTCGTCTCAATATAGTTTAGCCAAAAGTAGGAACTGAGTTTGAAAATGAGCAAAATCGGTCAACGGACACGCCCACCTCCCATACAAGTCACTTTTATATAACTTTTTCGAAACTAATAACTCGAAAAGTATTCAAGGTATAGTTATAAAATTTAAAAGGTATTGTTAGAATTCACCTAAAAATATGTGGTCCAAAAATGGGCGTGATCCGCCCACTTTTTTTTTTCATTATTTCCCGGGTTTTCATAGTGGAAATTTGATCCGTAAATTATTAATATCAAATCTATGAAATATTAGCCTTTCAAAATTTTAAATATAGGCGTGGTCCGCCCAATTATATTTTTCAAATTTTTTATTTTTTTTTTATTTTAAATTTTTTTTTAATTTATGGGGATATAAGACGTAAATTTCTGATATATGTATAATATTCTGAGGGTTAATATCCCCACCAAAGGTGTAGGGTATTCCATAGTCGGGCCCGTACCGACTATAAAAATTCGCCCCATGTGACCGAACTTACCCATGTGACCTAACTTTCCCAACTCGTTTTAAAAGTGAATTTAAATAAAATGAATTATACAATAAAATAACTAAAATCCATTTTCGTTTTAATAAAATACTAGGAAAATGTAATTGGACTATACCATAAAATTAATAATACGTATCATTAAATTTTAATAGGTTTTGCTTATACACGCTGCAAAAAAAGAGCTCTCCCAAACATAATTTTGCAGGCATTTCATATATCTTTGGAGCTTTATGCAAAGAAAAGTTATATTTCATTGCCAAACATTATTATAATAACAGCAAAACAGATTTTTGTTTTCCTTCAAACCTATTTATGTTCAGAATGAATAATTTTCAGTGTTCTTGCAAACATATATATGTTTGAATGTGAAAAACATTTTATTTACATGTAAACATATTTATGTTTAAATCTAATTTTAATGTAAAATCCAATTTAGTGCTAATAACTTCTGTACACAATATTTATTTATTGGCATTTTTAAATTACATATTTTTTTGTTTATATTATATAATTATAAACTTAAACATTTATTTTTTTATTACACAACTTTAATTTATAATTAATAATTTTATTCCTATTTTGAGTTCAGTGAATTACGGATTAATTGGATATTTCACAAATAGCCACTATCTCGTATTAACAGTAATTGGCCTTACTTAAATAAATTCTTCCACCAAAAAGAACTTTTGAACTATATGAAAAGTATTAATGTGAGTGTTACTGAGAGCTAAAAGTAGGCAGCGTTCTTATTTAATTGTGATTTCGTAATGTCAAACATACTTATAATAAAAATAATGCTATTATTTTTAAATTCGTTGTCACCCAGTAACAATCACGAATAACCAAGTACATATAATTCAGAGAATTTTTTATTGACGTTGAGTGTGTTTATTTATGATTAAAAATATATATATTTCTACAGAAACATTAATATAGTAAATTCTTGTAAATTCGCGATTAAAGCAATTTATATTTAAATATCGTATAACAATATTTCAATCTGATCAAAGTAATTATACAATACAATTATAATGTAATTAGATTTTACTCCTAATATTTATATGGTGATTTCGAATTACGTTTACCCAAAGAACGAATCAGTTGTGGCAACCGTCTTTTTATGCCAATCGAGTTCATAAGTTCTGTCAACATTCGACTAACAACAACTAATGAATACAATTGACACAACCAATTTGTTTAGTTGTGGTAGCCAATTTAATTATAAGATATCGGCCATTTTACCTAACCCTTGCGCTCCAACGTGTTGCAAACACGAAGTCAGCATCACAACAGCGTTCCCGAGATCGGAAATGGCTGATGACTTGTTGTGCTGCTGACTTCGTGTTTGCTACACGTTGGAGCGCTAGGGCTGCATATATAAATACAACATATGGATACACAATAGCAACTACTCTGTAGAATAGTATGTCTCTTGTTGAAGAAAGTGTATTTGGGCATGAAAAAACTGAACAGTTAACACGAACAAGTCTTATAACAATTCCAAAATTTGTTTTACACGTGGCACGCGCTGTCCGTAGCACACAAAAAAAAAGAATGAAAAATCTGAAGCGTGTGCGACTGATGTTGTCCTGCTTTGGCATTGCTTTTATACAAGACAACTGATTTTGCAGTTAAATCAAATAAATATTGGTTGCTACAACCTAATATAACTAACTATCTGTTAAGTCAACTAAATATTGGTTATGTCTCATTTTGAATTTAGTTACCGTAGCAATGGAAATAAAAAAAAAAATTGAAAATTGATAAAAAGTTTGTTTCCCCAATCAATGTTGCAGTTGCTTCCATTAATAGTTGGTTACGCTTCATACTATTGTTTACCATAAATGAATTTCAGTTGAGGCTGACTACATTTGTAAGATGTAAATGAATATTCGATGAAACAACTGAACGCCAAGCTAATATTTTTTTGGGTGTTATAATTACATACAAAGGATGGGAATACAAACTGACAGTACATGTAGATTCTGTCTAGAAGACGATGAAGATCCAGAACACATTTTAGAAACGTGTCCAGCGCTAATGCGTACAAGAATGCAAATACTTGGGAATCGACAACCAAGTCCAAACGATATTAGAAAGATGAATCCTAACCATATAATCAGGTTTTTAACTGAGATAGGCTTGACGGACATCTTATAGAACTATTTAAAACCAGAACCCCCTATAAATAGTATAGGGAGATGCCACAGCTGAGAATGGCTTCAGTCATGGTATCAAGCGGGGCACAATAGATCTATTCAGGTCGCAGTGCATCACCCCGAAGCAATAATAATAATAATAATAATTACATACAAACAAATCTTTTCTATCCGTGTTGTAATTAAAATACTACATTATAAAAATTATGGTACACCAAAATTTTATATTAACAGTTTAAATATTACTGAACTAATGGGACGCATTTTAATGGTATAAATTATTGTTTTTCTATTGAAATACTATTAATTTACCATGTTTTTAT
The DNA here is from genome assembly GCA_951804985.1 of Dryomyza anilis. NCBI lineage: Eukaryota > Metazoa > Arthropoda > Insecta > Diptera > Dryomyzidae > Dryomyza > Dryomyza anilis. The sequence goes on along the minus strand of OX638132.1, from coordinate 26,669,408 downwards.
TTGGTTTGAAGGAACAAAAGAAAAATAAATGTACTTTTTTTGGAAGAAAATCAACGCATGTCCCTTTTTAGCCCAGACAGCCCTATCGTTTGGTATGTCTTTTGAACAAAAGTTGACTTATATTTTGCAACTGCAACTCTTTGTTTTTTAAAACAGTTAATAAAGACGTTTCGAACTGAAAAAAAAAATTGTTCCCAAAAAAATAAAAATCCGCGAGAATTCAGCACAACATGAAAATATACAATTATGGGATCTAAATTTTTTAACAATTTCTAATGGCGGAAATTCTGGACAAATTTATCCTTCTTTCAAGGTCATAAATGAGTTACGTTTGATCGGTTTTCACGAACGTGATTTTTCACAGAGAAACCGATTACACGACAAGATTCAGCAACCTTTAAGGGTTAAGATGTGAAAATATGGACAAGTTGGCAACTCTGGAAGTTCCTTTTTTGATCCGTTTTTCAAGGTGATATGTCATATTTTTGACAAATGAGTCACGTTTGTGCGGTTTTCACGATAATTCACGAACGTGATTTTTCACAGAGAAACCGATTACACGACAAGATTCAGCAACCTTTAAGGCTTAAGATGTGTAAATATGGACAAGGTGGCAACTCTGGAAGTTCCTTTTTTGATCCGTTTTTCAAGGTGATATGTCATATTTTTGACAAATGAGTCACATTTGTGCGGTTTTCACGATAATTCACGAACGTGAATTTTCACAGAGAAACCCAACAAAGTGAAAAAAAAAAAATTAAAATTAAATAATTTTTTCATAAAAAATCTTTCAAAAGTGTCAAAAATCCAAAAAATGTTCAATTTTAAAATTATTGTGTTTCGAAAAACTTACTTTACAAACACGCACCACAAAGAAATAAAAAAATATTTAAAACCAACTGTAAATTTTACGAATTTGTTCTTGGAAATGATTGACACATATAACTGTCAACATTATTTCACATAACCATGCATTTGAATATATTGAAGCCACTGCGTTGCTGCAGTAATGGTCCGAAATCAATGTCCAACGGACTACAACTTACGACATTGCAATACCCTGGCCACCATTGACCACAATTTCACCCTATCGAATGGTTCGGCATTGAGACACTTACTGACAACGCTGACATTGAAAGACGTGGACGATGACGGCAAACGAATTTGTTGCTGTTCAGACTTAGCACAACAATTGATAGCTACAGATTTATTTTCGAAAATTTATTTTCAGAGGGAGGTAAGGATGTCTGGAACAATGTGCAGCGAATGTCTGAACACAGATATATTCGGCTTGACTTTGATGTGCAACTTTCTACTTCTTCTGATTCCTCTGCTGGTTTTTGCTGATCCACAAATGCAATCAAAAGATAAATGGAGACAATTGGCATAAAAAAGCACAAATGGCGAATGTAGAGCATGACAAGCAGCCATTTTTAATGGTGACCACAAATAACGAGCACCACATGTGGTTGTTGCTGTGATTTATAATTATGAAACGAATTGAAGTAAATACAAATTCAAATGTGAGCAGGAAATCGAAAAAATACCATCTTCTCTTTCTATTTTCAGAGACATTATTTTGACCAAAGCAGCATTTTTTGTGATCCATAGTTATAAAATGCTCAAATAGTTCATCAAAAACTTGACACAAATCAAATGCAAACAAACAAAAAAATTGATATTTATCGATGATTTTAGCTGGCTGACTAAGCTGCAGCTGCAGCTTCCGCTTCAGCAACATTGCACCGGAAGTGCATGGATTACGTGCTTAAGCCGTGCAAAGTGCTGCAGGTATTAACAATTTTGTGGTTTTTCGTTTCGAATTGTATGCGTTGATATTGACATTTTTTTAAAAGAAATCTTTTGCATTTTGTCGCTGAATTATATATATTATTTTTCAGAAAAGTGCATTGTTTACAAATAATCAACAAATTTAGCATTGAAAATTAACAAAACAGAGTTTTTATATTTTTAAAACGAATGTGTGGTTCATCAATTATCGATTTGTTATCTAAATATCTAAAAAGAAATTTCTATTTCGTTAACGGTTACCTATAAAAATACTCAAAAAGTTACGTTACTATGAAATATGTAAATGTACCAATTTTTCATTTATTTTGAGTAACCAAATTAATTAGCTTTAAAGACATACAGATACAAAATATGATTTTCTGTTTTTTCAGTTAACATTAATAATTATTTATAAAGCTTAAAAATAATGATCCAAATTAAAAAATAGGAAATTTTCGATTTTTGAATAAGGGTTTTCAATGTCCCATCCGTTACCAAAAAGATACATTTATTACCATAGTAAACTGAAACAATTTCGACTTTCCTCAGCATTTCCAAAAATGTATATAACGTTTTCCTAGTAATTTTATACAATTTTTAACAGCTAATTGAAATCTGTTCCGTCCGGAACTTTGAGTACCAAAATTGTAAAACTATAGTACAAAACGTCCGGAATTATTCTGCGATTTATTACGAATAACTGTAAGCTTTAGGAACAAAGTATGTATAAACAAAAATATAGAAAATTGTCTCAGCTATGTTTAGAGATAATTCAAAAAAATTATATTGTATGAAAAACGTATTTTTAGAATAAAAATCATTCCGATAATTTCAATACGGAATTTTTTGTCCCGACCGGAATTTTTCTGTGATTTATTGTGAAAAAACTATAAATTTTAAGAACAAAGTGTAAATATGAAAAGAATGCACATGATTTCAGCTATTTTTTTAAATATTTCAAAAAACTCATTTGTACGTAAAATTCGGTGACTTTTTGGAATATCCATATGAACCGTTGTTTGTTTTTCGACCTAAAATAGAGTTATTGCAAAAATATTGTTTTTGCGGGCTCAAGGTCTTGCCAGATACAAAGTGCTATATACTGGGGAGTGAAACAAACAACAATTGACAAAAACAAAACGTTGTTGGCTGACCGTACAGCTGTTTCGGAAGCTGCCAAGCTTCCTCATCAGCGGTCTTCTGCACAACTTCTGCATAGCAAGGCCTATAAGATCATTTTGTGCAATGAACTAAATGCGAATTTAGTACAAACAAAAAACAGCAAGGCAAAACATGCAAACATTGCACCAACTTTATGCTTGTCAATTGTTGTTGTCGCATTGCAGCAAGCATCATATACCCTAGTGCAAATTTGCCCGATGCGCCATCGGGAAATGATCGGGGTTTCGTCAGGTAACCCCTATTAGAGCAAATATGATCATTGCCTTGTCATGCCCTTATCATGCTCACCATAGCAGGGTTTACATTATCTAAACAGCCAATGGTCCCGATCAATGCTACATTAGTTGTTCGTCATAAAGAAATTTTCATCGGGCAATGATCAGGTTTCAATGAGGTATGATATTTTATTTCATCGGGTATTTGTAGTGCTTTCGTATGCTCATGTTTTAACAAGGCAATGGTAAGATAAATAATGATATGGGGAATTACCCGATCAGTACATGATCATTGCCTGAGGTGAGTACATGATCAGGACACTGCGTTACAAGGACATCGTGGGCCTCGTCATATCCCGATCATCTCAAATAATGACATGATCAGTTCATGAGCATGGCCCTACCAAAATTTCTACTAGGGTAGGCTGTAGTGTCACTACAGAATCAAATACGACCACTGCACGCTTATTAAAAATTAAAATCTCACGATTTTATGATATTTTTATGCGATGTGCCCTGCGAATGTATAAATTGTTGTTATATGAACTATATGAACTTCAATATTTACTTCTGTTTTTGTCCCGTCCGGAACTTTCACCTTTTTATTTATATCTTTTGATCTACGGTATAGAATTCTATAATTCTTTGCAGATACTTAGTCCTATTTAAATACTATATGCACAAAAAAATTAATTTTATTAATTTTCCTCCGGAACCCCATGAAATGCACATATGCGTTGGCGATCTCAGAACAAATCATCGAAATGTGTATTGTCCAACCACGACGATTACTATAACGAAAAAAAAATACTGCATTAAAAATAAATAAAAATGTCTCTAAAATAAATACATATGTATTTGATTTATATCTAAAACAATCTGTATTTGGTTTTACTAATCTTATGTAGTAGACTTTTTTTTGGAAAATATCTACATAATTTTACAGCTTTTCTATACAAAATTTCGATATATTTTTATGAAAAACCCAAATTTTGTCTTTATTTCCTGAAATATGTAGACATTTTTTTTTAATATTTTTAATTTGATATAATCTGTATTTATTTTGTTTTATTGTGATAATTAAAAAAATATGTATTTTTTTTATAATAAAATCCTTATTGATATTTTTGATTATCATGTAAATAATATGCCTTCCCATGGTAAAACCTCAATGTTCCCGAATGTGAAATTTATTTTTTTTTATTGAGTACCAGTACGAAGTGCGACATATGGTGACAATAGGACCTTCAGGGAACGTTATTTTGAAAGTGATTGTATTCATATTTCCCATTCCGAAAAAATACTGTTATAAAAATAAATAAAAATGTTTTTAAAATAAATACATATGTCCTTGATATACGTCCAAAAGCAAATGTATTTGTTTTTACTACATTGATGTAGTTGTTTTTGTATGGGAAATAACTACATAGTTTTACGGCATTTCTATACAAAAATTTAATACATTTGTATTAAAAATCTTAAATTTTGTCTCTGTTTATACGTCCTGAAATAGGTAGAAAAACTACTACATATACTTTTAATTTTTCTATGAAATGTAGTTAATTTATTTTGTTCGGATAATTATTATTAAAAATATATATATTTAAAAACAGAAAATTGAATGAAAATTATGAATGAATATTACAAATTTTTTGATTATCCACAATAAGATACAAGAAATAATACGAAATGGGTTTCGTTTCTACCTACTCACTGTTGCAGTCGTCCGTCGTGTATTCGCATGAACTTCATTTAATTAAAAAGTGCAGAAATCGAAGACACCGTACAGTCTCTGAACTATAAAGAAATCGTATTTCTAATGCAATGAGTTGGTAAACTATTTTAAATAAATACAAATGTATTTAAAAACGATCAAAATGTAGTAGAAATACATTTTTTCAAATTAAAGACATAAAAATAGTATAATTTATTACAGTATTTTTTTCTGGGCAGAATTACAAAATTTATTAAAAGAAAATTTTAAAAACATAATTTGTTTTATTGAACGTTTTTTGAAGGAAAATCAGTTAAAAACTATTGCGTAAAGGACGTCCGGGTGTGACCATATTGGCTTTTTTTTGTAATTTTTTGAGTTAGGGAGAAACGAAAAAAAAAATACTGACGAAAAGACTACTTGTTACTGTTCTAGTCCAAAGTTATGCAGGAAGGAGACAATTCATAGTCATTATACATGTTCTGCGACCGGTATAATTGGTACTGACTAAGGACAGAATCTTGAAGACAAGTTCTGTGATAGGTCTATAAGTCTGCATGAGGAGGATTACGTCCCTGATTATGTCCCGGATTGTGTGCCTGCTAGTGAAGCAAACATGCACTAGGTGGCACCATAGTCACGAGACTTAGTACACGCTGCAACTAATGCGTTTATAATTCGTAGACTGTTTTTCGAAAAATATTCGATTTAAATACAGTAGATGTTAATTGAGCCCTTCTTAGGACAACGCCATGTTAACATTACCGGTTGGTTTCATAAAAAAGAGCCAGAACTAGGGCCGATTAACTATCTCCGAGGAACCAGTCATAGTCTATGACCAGTTTATTTCCCCGTAGCGCTCATGCATTAAAATGTCAATTTGGTTACCAAACGCAAACATTGAGTTTTCGGGGGCTTTATTTCCCATATTCGGATTTCGCTGAAATTCCCCACATGGATTTTTCTATTTGACTTTTTATCGATTTAAAATCCGTCTAATCTGCATAAATTGTATTAATATAAATACATGATTTTTGTTAGATATATACTATAAAATATACTATCATTTTTGTTTCTTTATATATACATATGAGCATTTTTTATTTTCTATAACTATTTTACTGATTTTTACAGATATATTAGATTTGTAGATACATAAAAAATGTACCCAAGGGTCGTCATAAGCCTGTCTACTGCTGGGCAACCTCACCGTAGTACTTTATTTGTTCAATACCCAAATACTGCCTTAAGCAAGGCAAATGCACACATATTGAACAAATGCAATCAGGTGGCAGCATTGGCATAAGAGTTCTATTCAGAGCATTGCAAACTATTTTGTGTGTGTGTGGGTGTGTGTGTGTGTATGAGGGCCTGTAGCTATCCACCGACTACGGAAATTGGAATTTTACATTGAAATTGGTTCAAATATCACGTGATTGTGATCAATATTGAAAATGAAGGCAAATCGCTATGGCGCATTATGCATTCAGCTGCAAGTGTTAAAATTAAATTCCATGTGCGGTATTTTATAAGTTATAATGTATTTAAATAACACTACTGAACAAAACAAGCACATTTCTTTGACATGATATTTTATATATCTATCTATATATATATACATATATATATATATATATATATATATATATATATATATATATATATATATATATATATATATATATATATATATCTATATATATATATATATATATATATATATATATATATATCTATATATCTAAAACTCTTGGTCCGTCTGTCAGTCTGTCTGTCTGTTTGTTCCTGCATCACGACTAAACCGCTGAACCGATTTAACTGAAATTTTGCACCAGGATACTATGGAATCCGGAGGGTGTCATAGGCTATATATGGGCGGGATTGGACAAAAGGGCGTGGTACCTCTCATACAACCTAAACTTTCAAAACGACATAACTCAGCACATACACAATCTAAAACGATGAAACAAAAAACTAAAATTCTCCACACTAAAACTCACCACACTAAAACTCACCACACTAAAACTCACCACACTAAAACTCACCACACTAAAACTCATCACACTAAAACTTACCACACTAAAACTCACCACGCTAAAACTCACCACACTAAAAATTCACCTTACTAAAACTCACCACACCAAAATTCACCACACTAAAACTCACCACACTAAAAATCAACACAATAAAGCTCACCACAATAAAACTCACCACACTAAAAATTCACCACACTATAACTCACCACACTAAAACTCACCATACTAAAAACTCACCACACCGAAACTCACCACACTAAAACTCACCACACTAAAACTCACCTCACTAAAACTCACCACAATAAAACTCACTACACTAAAACTCACTACACTAAAAATTCACCACAATAAAACTCACCACACTAAAAATTCACTAAACTAAAAATTCAACACACTAAAACTCACCACATTAAAACTAACTACACTAAAACTTCTACTGGGAAAAACTCTACGGTGAAGAATTCTACCGGGAAGAAGCACGGGCCCCTGATATAAAATATAATAATATTGTTTTTTTATATTAATAAAATCGCTTTATATCTATGAATTCACAAAATCTTGGCACGAGTCGCGCACGGGTCTAGCTAGTATATATATAAAACTCTAGGTATGTATGTCTGTTTGTTCCAGCATCACGTCTAAACCACCGAACCGATTTGACTGAAATTTTGCATCAGGATACTAGGATGATGAAACAAAAAATCAAATACAAAAAAAAATTACAAAAGCAAAAGCACAAATAAAAGCAAAAACACAAAATCAAAAACTAAACACAAGAACAAAAGCAAAAACAAAAGCAAAACAAACAAAACAAACACAAAATCAAAAGCACAAAACAATAGCAATAAAACAAAATCAAAAACTAAGCACCAAAACAAAAGCACAAGACAAAAGAAAAAACCCAAAAATACAAACGTAAAAACAAAAGCAAAAACACAAAAAGAAGTAAACACACCAAACAAAAGCAAAAGCTCAAAAACATAAACAAAAACACAAAAGCAAAAATACAAAATCAAAAACACAAAATGAAACCACAAATGCAAAATCAAAAACACAAGAACAGCTGCAAAAACACAAAACAATTGCAAAACACATAACAAAAATATCAACAAACAAAGGAACAAATAAAAACACACAAAAACAAAAAAGGAAAATACAAAAACGAAATAAAAAAAAAAGCAAAAACGAAAATACGAAAACTCAAATAATTTAAAACGACAAAATTAAAATCGAAAACAATTGTTTATCTTAATTTTAAACTTCTTAATTATGCTGAACCGCCTCACCCTCACAATATTATTCACATATCTGAAACTTACGTCCCCATAGTTTAATAAAAAAATTATATAAAAGTATAAAAACTAATCAAACATATTTTGAAAAGTAAAAGTGGACGGACCACGGCTTTATTTACAATTTCGTAAGACTTATATTTTATAGATTTGATTTTAATAATTTACGTCTAAAATTTCCACTATGAAAACCTGGGAAATAACATAAAAAAATGTGGGCGGATCACGCCCATTTTTGGACCACATATTTTTAGGTGAATTTTAATCATATGTTTTAAATTTTATAAATATATCTTGAATAGTTTTCGAGATATTAGTGCCTAAAGAGTTAAATAAAAATGACTTGTATGGGAGGTGGGCGTGCCCGTTGACCGATTAGGTTAATTTTCCAACTCATTTCCTACTTTTGAATGAGAAAATTCATCGCATTCTGACAAGTATTTCTCAAGATTCCTCGTATACGTACAGCAAGACAGACGGACAGACAGACGGACATAGCTAAACGGACTCTGGTAGTGATGCTGATACTTTTCCATACCGGCCACGCCTCCTAAGGGGCGTTACAATATATGCACAAACTTAATATACCCTGTACCTCATATGTGTAGGGCAGGTATGTCAAACTCATTTGGTATCACGGGCCGCATTGGCAACTCAAAAGATGAGGCGGGCCGAAATTGTGTACCATACAAAAAAAGAATTTGCTAGTTTTTTACAGTTGGTTCTTCTGTTGTAAAATAAAATATAATGTTAAGATGATAATATTTTCCATTGATATTCGTTAAAGGCGCCGCAGGCTAACATTTTGCTAAAAATGGTGCGATTTTTGTCTGTTTGAAATATATCGAAAAAATGTTCGACTTTCTTTGATTTTGCCAAAAATTTTGTCAGAGGTATATACAATGGAGTATATTTCAAACACCAGAGACAATTTTGTTAAACAGATCTAACAATCATCCAAAATTTTTGCAACTTTTTATGTCCGTAAAATCGTACGATATCTAATTAGTTCTTGTACCAATATCAAAGGCCAAATCGTACTAAAACTACAAAAATAGTTCAAAGCGACATATGGCCGTTTTTTTTTTTTTTAACGATGATAAAAACGATTCTGGATTAATATTGCATTAAATAGTTCAAATATATAGAGATGTATTTCAAAAACGTTGCGATGTGGAAAATGTTTAAATATCCTAACATAAAATTTTACTCTACTAAAATTACGAAATTTTAAAAATTAGCAACGAGATCGAATTTTTGTTATCCAAGTTAGTTCGAGAAAACTTCGAGGCAAAATCACATGGAAGACTTCTTACCAAACATATTGAAAAAGTTATTTTTTTTAAATATCGTACACAATTTTGATATTTATATAATTTTGAAATTTATATAAATTTGAAAAGGGTTCCTTTTTATGCACAACTAATTTAAATTGCAAGGACAATCCATTGATTAGAGATGTACGGATTTAGGAGTTATAGCTAAGTTTATTTTATTATCCTTAAAATGAGGTTTGCAGCATTCTACGGTCAAGAGTTTTTTTTTCTACAACCACAAAAAGTGATTATTGATTAATTTTTTGAAACTTTGAACTACTGTATCTCTGGAGTGGTGAGTCTGGAACTCTGATAGATTTTGTGTGGAATGTCTCTAAACAAAAAGTTTTACTTACTAAAAAAAATTGTTAAAATGAATACAATTTCAATTTTTACAATGCAAGACTCTTGTCTAAAAATTTTTGATTCTTGTTTTATTTTGATTGCGCCTTTATTTGATACTGGAGCTAATTCCGAAAATGGTTTTGTTAAATAGGGTCTAGTTTTTTAGATTTTTAAGTTTTAATTATTTTTCTCTCCTTTTATTTTTAATAGTCGAACCAAAAACAATAATGAATTTATCATTTCGTTGTTAAACGTACAAAACTATGCGCTACTATATATTTTTATAAATACCGGTGAAATATAGCCAAAGGAAATTCAAAACTTTACATTAAATTGAAAATTTTATGAATAAAAAACAATATTACTTGATGAAAACAAGATAAATATTATTGTTATGCCATTTGGTCAACGCCGCGGTAGCTCAGTGGTTAGTGCGTTGGACTGCGAGCCGAAAGGTCCCCGGTTCAAGTCTGGACTGGGGCTAACAACATCTTTTCATAGAATCATTTTTCTATACAGCGCTACCTCTCGGCAGTAAATGGCAAACCTACGAGAGTAAAACCATTGCCTATGAAAAGCTCTCACCCGCCGTTCGGATTCGGCAATAAACTGTAGGTCCCACCACTTTGAGTACAAATATAACATGCACAGCTCAAAATGGTGAGAGAGCTCGGCCGAAGTTCTATATAGGACTGTAGCGCCAAACTATTATTATTATTATTTGTTCAACGCCATGTATAATAAAGGGTTTTCAATAAGAGCGCTACAAAATTTAAAGTTAAATCTTAATTTATTTTCATAATATTCATTTTAAATAAAAGGGTTTTCAACAGAGACGCTACAAAAGTAGAACGACAGGGACTGCAAACGACGCCATATTTCTTGCCGCACCTTTGACATTTCTCTTCAGTAAGGTCTGCCAAAGATATATGAGCCAACAACGAATCAAAATTATTAAAATTTACTGCCGAAATTCGAATTCATATATCTTTTCATCATGAAATGACAAACCTTACTGAAGAGAAATGTCAAAAGAGCGGCAAGAAATATGGCGTCGTTTGCTGTCCCTGTCGCTCTACTTTTGTAGCGCCCCTGTTGAAAACCCCTTTATTTAAAATGAAAATTATGAAAATAAATTAAGAATCGAGTCTTCGAGTCTCAATTTTCCATTATTCAATTTTGGTAGATATAAAAATAATGATTTTTTTAAAATAAATTAATAAGTTTTTAACCAAGAATAAATGGTAATCTTGATTATGTCTCCGTTATTTAATATAATAATCATTTTAACGCCTGAAAATAAAATATTATTAAAATTTTCAATTCTTAAAAATATATTTTTCTTATAACATTTAAAAAGTCTTCGCGGGTCGCACATACATTTTGGTGGCCGCATGCGGCCCGCGGGCCGCGTGTTTGACATGCCTGGTGTAGGGTATAAACACTAACAAAGAAATATGAAACAAAGTAAAAACTAAATATATTTATTTATACTCTTTTGGAATAGATATTATTTATTTGGAATAAATATTACAATCGCACTTTAACTCTCAAATTGAAGATAATGTCGAAAATATACCTATTATGGTTAAATTATTGAGCACTACAGTAGTTTTCACTAAATTCTGCACTGTAAACAAAAAGTTTGTAACATTTGCCACAAGCAGGATGCTGCTTATGGGGTAACAAATGAGGCAGCCACATGACCAACAACAGAACGCACTCGTAATAACTACGAAATTCAATTTGAATCTACAACACGGTTGCGGTTGAAACATGCTATTAATTTGCAGCTGTAATGAGGATGCCACTGACGTAGAGTGTGGCCACCTGACCGGGCCACTGACAGCCAACGGTCATGGGCCACTTGTGACCAATGATCTACTTGTGCCCGAAACAATTAGCATTGCCATTGGTACGGCCGACTCTGATAACAATTCTACCAGTCTATGCAATTCACACAAACTAGTAATAAACTTTTGGAATAGATGTGGCAGCACATTGAAAACCATACAAATTTAATAAAACTATCCATCAGTTGCGCGATGATGGCCACTTCATTGTCAAAAATCGATTGCATTCTAGAGAAAGTAATTGAGTAAATGTTTATTATTGGTATTTCAATAAATTTTGTATTTAATAATATAGCAATTATGATAAATATTTCAAAATATTTCCTGACCTGCTATTTATTTTTTACAAACTTCCAAAGGGTGAGGTCCTTACACTACAAAATCACACATTCAACTAATAATAATAAATTAATTTTGTATTTCTTTATTGCAATGTCGATATAGAGTTTATTTAGCGAAATCCGACTACGAGAAATGAGAATGGGAAATTTCGTGTTTTGGTACACAACTCTAAAATTTTAAAATCGAATTGAAATGACGTCTTCCGAATGCAAATAACTAATAACGTGGATACACCATATTTTAGTAAGTTTAAATAATATTTCTACAGACTATCAACGAGAAAAATCGGGTAAAGTATACATAAACGGTGATTATATTAACAGGCACCCTAAAACTACAATACAGAATCATTTTAAGCTTTTTTAGACTTTCTGTTGCAAGGATATTCGATAGAAAGGAACAAAATCTCTGTTTTTAGGTATGCATTTTATTGGTAATCGTTGTATGAAAAGTCATATTCATATTTTTTGGATCTAAAATAATGCATAATGTTCACACACGAAATATTGATATTGATTTCTTAATTACTTTTCATAGTTTTCCAAATATTAGTAAATATAGAAGCGAATTTTGGTCCAAAATATGTATATTTGTTTTGATTTATTTCTCGAGATCCAGATCATCCAGCATTCCTGTACTTCATAAAGATTCAAGAAAATGAGCTAAACGCCTACCAACCAGTTGGCATAAGATTTGAGAACCATACTTCATTTCTCAAGGGTAACATTTTTGATAGTTTTCGCAAGCGTTAATGCGGTATGTTATAATTTGTAATTAAAAGGTTTAAATTTTGTAAATTCGAGGGTAGTAGAAAGGCGTAGAATGTTGTTGTCAAAGTTCAAATGACATGAACTTTTTTAGAAACGATTATTTTATAATTTTTAATTTTATTTAGATCCATTTTAGACACAGAACACTTAATTGTCATGTTATGGAACCCCTGATACTATTTCATATATTATGAATTAATATCGGAAGAATACTCAGCTGTACAGAGAAATTTAATTAACAATATACTTCATTCGGACATATGCCCCGAGATATTTGAGGCGTATTGCATGCCCTGGTCATTTTGTCCAATAAATATGATACAATTTAATTGAAGTCTTAATTTATTTAAGAAATTTTCGTTCAATAAAAGTTTAAATATGATTGCTATTGTGTTCAAAGGCAAGAACTACACTCAAAATAAAAAGTCTGCTATTAATAGCAAACTCTGACTGCTCAATTTTAGCATACTTTAATTTGCATTTACAGCATACTTTTATCTGCAATAGCGAACTGTTTGCTGGGAAGATTAGTTCTGCTATTGATCAAGATCGTGCTAGTGTCACTGGTGTGCATTTCGCTAGTGTAGCTAACCTGCACTAGATGGCACCATAGTCACGAGACGCTGCAGCTAAATGTGTCTATAATTCGTAGACTCCTATCCGACAACATATTTCTTTAAAAGAGATATTTCTTATACGTAATAATAATGCACGCATGCAAGAGTGCAAACTGTTATTTGCTGTTTCCACAGAATCCGGCGCTTTCCACTTTTCAGCAAACATTTTTGTTATATTGGCAACCTTTTTTGATACTGTTACAGACTTTTTATTTTGAGTGTAGCAACTAATTAAAAATATAAATAATTTACAATAATAAATATATTCCGAAGGTAGCAAAAATTATATTAATGAAATAATGTTTAAAAAAATATTATTTATGCTAATACAATTATATTTGTTAGTATATGCAATTGAATGATTTTAATTTCATTAGTAATAACCAACAACTTTTTTAAAAATATATATTATATTGAGAGTTCCACACACAAAAGTGTTTTATTTTATACTTATTTAATTTTTATTTGATTTAATTTAAGTTGTTCTGAATCAGGACTTTTTTATTACACAGTGCAACAAAAAGTACAATCTTCCGATATGATAAAGAGTTTCTTTTAGGGTAAAATGGGATCGCTGATCTGAAGTCCGTTTTGGTCTATCAGCTCTTGGTTCCTCACAATTTGCTGTCAAATATGAACAATTAGTGTGTTTAAAGACAGTACAGAAATATTTGAATTTTGAAAGATGCAGGTTTGGTTTCTTCAGCAATGTTGTTTATCATAAATCGGCGCATTTTTATTTACTTTGACACTATCGTCCCAACGCTTTTCTATAACCCTCGTTTGTTAGAATGTTAACCTTACTAATTACACATTTTGACATACCGCGTGAACACTTGAAAAAATTATTATACTCTCTTGTTAATAATAATAGTTTGGCTACAGTACTGTAAGAATTAAGGCCGAGCTCTCTCACCAGTTTGAGCTGTGCGTGTTATATTTGTACTCAAAGTGGTGGGACCTACAGTTTATTGCCGAATCCGAACGACGGGTGAGAGCTTTTCATAGGCAATGTTTTACTCTCGTAGGTTTGCCATTTATTGCCGGGAGGTAGCGCGGTATAGAAAAATGTTTCTATAAAAAGATGTTGTTAGCCCCAGTCCAGGCTTGAACCGGGGATCTTTTGGCTCGCAGTTCAACGCACTAACCACTGAGCTACCGCGGCTACTCTCCTATTACGCGATTTTTTTATTCTCAAAAACTATACGTAATAGAAAAAACTCAGTATGCAATAAGAATAAGCATACTTTAATTATTAAGTAATAATTCTTTCAGATTATGGGTTTTAGTATTTTTGGTTTACTTTTAATTCATTTTATATATAAGTATCAAAATTAAGATGTGAGGGCATATTTAAAAAAGTGGTTCAACTAGAAAAAAGTAAGAAATGTTGACAGTTAGTTTGGAATATGCTCTAGATAATCATACATCATTTTTTGTTTATCAGTAAATTCGTAAATGATAAAAAAATGCACTTAAAACAACAAAGTTTATCGAGTTTAGATCTAATTATAATAAAAACGTATTGGACGTTTAGCATTCATTAATATAATAAAATTAGACTATATAATTAGAATAAAAATTGCATTTATGGTTTTTTGTTAAACTATTTTTCCACAGAACTATATATTTTTATTATAAGTAATGGACGAGGACGGTTTAAAAGTATATTGCAATTTTCTCAATAACGTTACATAATCGAAAAAAAAAACTGAATATAGAGTTAAAATCAACAACCGCGAATTATATTGAGTTGATGTATGAGATGTTCATGGCAAAAATCAGGATGGGTGGTGTAATTCGTAAAAAATACAATTTACGAAAATTTTGTAATTTATTCGTAAAATGTAATATAACAAATTTTCGAAGTATTCTGGTCTGAAAATTCAAACGAATAGGTTCAATTCCTTTCAGGCATAAGGGGTTTTCAACAGGGACGCTACAAAAGTAGAGCGACAGGGACAGCAAAAGACGCCATATTTCTGGCCGCTCTTTTGACATTTCTCTTCAGTAAGGTTTGCCATTTCATGATGGAAATATATAGAGAAATATCAAAAACCCTTGTAAAAAACTTTTGAAGCGCTCTTATTGAAAAACCCTTTACATTGACAACAATTCAGTCTTAAATAATTATTAAAATTCAGCCTTGAATACAGTTCTCGGATTTCAGGTCTGAATAATTTCAATTCGAAATTCTTAAGAACTGACATCAGTCATGTCTGAGTAGTCATGTCTGAATAATACATACAATTCAGGCATGAATTCTGATTTCCTGAATATTCAGAAATGTATTCAACCATGAATTCTTCAGTGCTGAGAAATTTTCATCTGGAATATTACAGTATTTACAGATATGAGTACCGAACTGAATGAATCAGGTCTGAATAATGAGAATCGAATTTATTACGGCACGGACAAGCAAAAATGGTATTGATGATCGATGTGCATGACATGACATAAAAGAATAATTGAGAAATTATTACTGACAATGGGTGGTTCAAATGGAGTTCATTTTTTAAGTACTACACGGATAGAAAAGATTTGTTTGAATATGTTTGAATGTAATTAAATAGTAATACGAAATTACCATACATGTATTAGGAATAAAGTGTAATTAAATTATAATCGAAATTGAATTTATTTTTGTTCACGTGTAAACATTATTATATTGTCCAGCAGAATCTGTCAAATTTACCATAAATATTTTACAATACCAACATAAAATTTTAATTGCATTTGAATAAACTATTTCTTGGCAATTCACTTGGTTGAAACTATGTTTCGAAACACAGAAAATGTTAATCAAATCTAAATACAACGCATGTTTGCAACGCTCGTCTTAATTCGATAATTTATCGACTGACGAAGTTGGCAACTTTGCGCAGTATTTTCTACCTACGCCATCTTTTGCCATCGTTAAACATATTTATATTTAAAAACAAAAAAAAAAAATTGGAATTAAATAAATGTATTCTTCCAACATTATTCTTGTATACGAATTTGGCACTCGTAGAACAGAATTTTTATCTATGTCTCTTTTGTCGTCGTTTGAAGAATGTATAGGTTCATTTTAAACATACTCTTGTTTGAAAACAAACAAAAAAATGAATTTAAATGCAAATAAAGGTATTTTTGCAGCTCTCTTCTTGTATACAAAGTTGACACTCGGTGATCGGCATTTTCTGCGTACGTGCCTTTTGTTGTACGTTGAGAAAACGTGTTCGCGTCGGTAATAATTTTGTTATTTGTTAATTAAATAAATATATAAATTGTGTTATAAAAAGTTCTAATAGTAACAGAGTATAATATAGTGCAGTATATAATTTCTGAAACTATAGTGTGAAAAACCACAAATAAAAATCAGTGTTTCGATTTTCAAACAGAATTCGGCATGTATTTTTACAAAAGCCTCCGTGAATTCCGTGCCTACGCTATGTGCTGTACTGAGATCAACTGTAACTGCACCAAATATAAAGCGAGCGTGGATCGTCTGGTTTAGCGTCTTTTGGTGCAATTGTGCATTCATTGATGCTGTCACTTGTACTTTCAGTTTTAAACGAATTATTTGTAAAAAATCAATTATTATAAATTTCCACTGTGCATGTTTAAAGATTTTTAATAAAAATTAAAAAAAAAACAAAATTTTATTTTTATTTTATTTTCAGGATTTTTTTACCAAAAATATTTAAATATGTTTCGATGCAAACATACTACTTTTTTTACTAAAACAACTGATATGTTTCACTGGAAACATACTTATATTCAGGTCGTTCAAACTCATGTTTTAATTTGAACATATTTATGTTTCGGTTCAAATATTTATTTATTTATGTTTACATCAAATTCCAAACATACATGTTAATGCCAGCAAAATTATGTTTGGGGGAGCCCTTTTTTTGCAGCGTGTGAAGAATTAAGTTATGCAAAAAACCGATTTGTACAAGAAACAATCATTTATAAATAGAATAATGGGGTGGGTGAAAACTCTTTTCTCGAAATTTATTTTTGTACTTACCCGGTTCTTCCACTGGAGCATAATGTTTTTACAATTTTCTGCATACAAAATGGAGAAAATTGAGATAAAAATAAGGCATATGTCCCATAGTAAAACATTCTGTTGTTGTGCTCCACTCTCAGGTGGTACTTAATTCAGAGGCGCTCCACGCAGAATAAAAATAATATAAAAGTTTATTTTTGATGCTTCTGCTACTGCTGCTACTTCGAATCTTAAGTTGTGTTGAAAAATTTCCAAAGTATTTAATTTCTTTTTCTCTGATAATGCTTACTGTGGTGCGTATTTTTGCTGCACGTGAGGACATTTTTTGCAGGAGTAACAACTTCGTCACTTAATTTAGCAGATTTGCATAAATAAGCAGCTGAACCTAACGTGCAAAAGTGCGACGAAATCTTGGCATGTGCACCACGTGGTGTAGATTAATTTGCATGAGGAGCCAGCCAGTCGAAAGACCCAAAAAAGTGTCAGCTGCGCCTGGAACTTGTGACAAACTTGTTGGGAGTTTCGCCGCCATTTGATGTTTTGCTTTGCTCGCGCACGTTTGGCATTTTAATAGAAATGAATTGTCTACGAAAGGTATTTCGGAAGAATGTCGTGAACTTTAAATTAAAGTATATTGTTTTATTTTTGAATAATAAAAGAAGCACCAATCCAACAAAAGAAGCCTCAATCCTAAAAGAAGAATCATGCTGCAAAGGTGCCTCATTCTGAACTTTGTTGTTTTGATTAATGAGTGCGCAAATTATTTTTCTTGAAGTAATAAGAATACCTTAAGGCAATTTAATTATTTCGAAAAACACTTTTTTTTTCGATTTTGTTGTCATTTACATACGTTGCCTATCTGTTCGTTATACTCTGGAGCTACCTCCTTATTGTGCTTACCTTATATTAAAAATAGTAGCAATATTTACAACATCCCCTAAACATGTTAAATTGAAAAAACACAAATGATTGATATCGTCTGTCAGTCATCCGAGCTGCCCAGATTTGTCCTTTTTACGGTTTGCGTAGCTACACAGATTTTTTACTTTTTATTGTCAATATAAACTTTGCATGTTTTTCGTATGTTTAACTAACGTTCATCAATTTAACAGCAAGACAGTTTTCGGTTTCATCAACTACATACCTTACTTTCGAGCACATCAAATAAACATGAATAAAAATAAATCGAATTTTGATTGTTTTATGTTGTTATTTACAATAACTAAACCTTTTTGGGTAGGTAATTTGACATCGAAATAAATGCATTTTAAGGGTACATTTTCACAATGAAGGTTGATTTATTAAATTTCTATTAAATATTACATTGACATATTTGTTGGTAACGATCTCATTAGTAATATGAATGTTAAATACACCGGTTTTAAGCTGTAATTAAAAATGATTAAATTACTTGGAATTTCAAAACTGTAAATAAATAAATAACACAGTGCGACACAAAAATTAGTTACGAAGATTTGACAATTTTTTTTAGAGTCCCTGAGTAACCTGAAAAAATTTAACCAAACAAACTTATACCCTATCACGTCAAGTTTATGAGATATATGGCCATAAAGGTAAAGGGTTTTTCAATAAGAGCGCTACAAAAGTTTTTTTCAAGGGGTTTTCAACAGGGACGTTACAAAAGTAGAGCGACAGGGACAGCAAACGACGCCATATTTCTTGCCGCTCTTTTGACATTTCTCTTCAGTAATGTTTGCTATTTCATGATGGAAAGATATACGAGCCAACAACGAGTCCAAATTATTAAAATTTACTACCGAAATTCGAATTCGTTTATCTTTCCATCATGAAATGACAAACTTTACTGAAGAGAAATGTCAAAAGACCGGCAAGAATTATGGCGTCGTTTGCTCTCCCTGTCGCTCTACTTTTGTAGCGTCCCTGTTGAAAAACCCTTTAGTTACACGGAAGGAATTAAATTCTAAAACTCGAGAAGAATTCGGTTAGAAAGAAAAATAGTAGAATTTGACTAATACATATCAATAAAATACTACTAAAATTTAAGAATTTGTCATCTGAATATTAAGAAAGCAAATCACTTAGTTGTCAAAAAAGTAAACAAACTTTATTCTACTGGATTTTCAGAATTGATTATTAAAAATCAACGAGTTGGGAAAGTTAGGTCACATGGGTAAGTTCGGTCACATGGGGCGGATTTTTATAGTCGGTCGGGCCCGACTATGGAATACCCTACACCTTTGGTGGAGATATTAACCCTCAGAATATTATTCATATATCAGAAATTTACTTCTTATATCCCCATAAATTAAAAAATTATATAAAGTATAAAAAAATAAAAAATAAAATTTTGAAAAATGTAATTGGTCGGACCACGCCTATATTTAAAATTTTGAAAGGCAAATATTTCATAGATTTGATTTTAATAATTTACGGATCAAATTTTCACTATGAAAACCCGGGAAATAATGAAAAAAAAAAGTGAGCGGATCACGCCCATTTTTGGGCCACATATTTTTAGGTGAATTCTAACAATACCTTTTAAATTTTATAACTATACATTGAATACTTTCCGAGTTATTAGTCCCGAAAGAGTTATATAAAATTGACTTGTATGGGAGGTGGGCGTGTCCGTTGACTCGATTCCTACTTTTGGCTAAAATATATTGAGACGAAATTTCATCGTATTCTGATCAGTATTTCTCAAGTTATTCTGTATTCGGACAGCAAGACAGCAAGACAGCAAGACGGACAGACAGACAGACGGACATGGCTAAACGGACTCGGGTAGTGATGCTGATCAAGAATATATATACTTTTCCATACCGGACACGCCTCCTAAGGGGCGTTACAATATATGCACAAAGTTAATATACCCTGTACCTCATAGGTGTAGGGTATAAAAAGAACACGCAAAATTGTTGCTGTATTGTATTCTTCACAAAAAGAACACGTTTTCATGTATCTGCTGTTGTTTTCGTTCTTTCTTTGTCTGTAATCATCGCTCGTATGCTTTGTGTTGCGATGTCGCCATATGTGCATGTTTGACTGTTGAAAGTAACTAAGTCAAATTTTCTAGATATACAGACACTATGTTCTTAAGTATCAAAAAAGTAACTAAGCACAATTTTTCTGGATTGCAGATGTTTTTTTTCTTAGGTATCAAAAAATGGAATGATACACAATGTTTGCATGTGTGTGTTTTCACGAATAGAACAACAAAGCACAGCCAGACAAGCAATGTATGAATGTTAAAGAGATAAAAATAGAAAAAATGAATTTTTCTACGAATATTGGTATGGTTTCAGTTCGTAAACATAAATTTGGATAAAATTTCGCATAAATACCAAGTTAATTTCATTCCATTATTATCTAAATACACTAAACAATGCTTATGGGTAAAGTGCGGAAGGTTTATACATTAGACATCTGCACAAATGGTTTTGAAGTTTCCTCTGCAAATATGCACTTACTGCACTCTACAGTTTTGAATTCATTTCGCAAATGACAGTCAACAGTATTATGGTGATCTCTCTCTCTCTGAGCGACTTCACTTCACTGCAGTATTTGTTTCATTGGTGTCAAGTACTATCAAAATATCAAGCCATTCAATGTTTTGAAAAACAAAACCAAACGACAACACTGTCGCTGAACATGCAACGAATACAGTAGGTGCAGCGAGTGAGCGCAACGAGTAACGAGTGAGAAGACGAACATTGAAAACAACAACAAATCTGACGCTCGTTCGACGGCAGTAATGTTGTTATTGATATTTATGTGTTAATAAAAAATACAACAAACATTATTTAAAAAAAAAAAATTGTTATAAAAAATTGTGTACGACAAAAACAACGCTTTGGTCGAAAAGCTATATATCCACAACAAAAAAATTTAATGAAATAATGAAAAAAATGTTTTTCGATAAATAAAAAACTTAATATATAATATTATGTGATTTTCTTATATATATATAGAATGATAAAAAAATTAAAAATGCACTAAGTACTCAGTGTCATTAGCAGTTCATTTCAATATTTGAATGTTTATTGCACATCATCATAGACTTCTTCACTTCAGTTTTGTTTTGCTTATGTTTTGTTTTGACAGTACTTGGTTCTTTGTTGTCGTGAGCAAGACATTCATTTGATTTTCAAGCATAGAGTTGACGACAGTAAATGTTTTGAAACGAAGTGAATGTCTTGAAGTGGGTCTAAAATGGACTTGTGCAGATGTCTATTATACATAACCAACAGTAGAGGCAGCTGAAGAGGAGAAAATGTATAAGGTAAGTAAACGGTTTCAGAATAAAATAAAATTAATACATAGCTTAAATTATATAATAATGAAAATAAAATAATATAAACAATTCAATTAAATTAAATATTCAAACAAGTCATTTAATATAAAAAATTACATATAGGTAATAAAATTCTAAATAAACAATAAATTATCTAAAATATATTTTTTTCTGTTAGCTACGAAATAATTGCTTTTAGCTGCATTCAAAATATCGACAGACAGACACACGAACAAACAGATGGCGCTGACAGACAGACAAAACATAATAAAAACAAAGCAAGATCGAAAAAACAATTTTCGTCATTAAATTTTGGGACGAAAACAGCAACAAATTTTTGATACCTAAGAAATTAATAACTGAATTCAAGACAAATTATACTTAGTTACTTTTTTGATGCCTAAGAAATTAAGAACTGAATTCAAGAATAATTCTACTTAATTATTTTTTTGGACAACTAAGTAAATCTTTTTCTTGAAATTAAGGTTTTTTCGGTTTAGTTGTATATCACTCTGTATACCTCTTGATTCCTTTTGGATTTTAGAACTTTTTTCCCACCGTGTTTACATCACAAAATAATATTAAATTCAGCTTGTTCAATTAGATTTAATATTCAGTTTTAGCCAAGTAGCTCTACAGATTACATTTCATATTGTATTCTGAACGTTATGTGACCTTTTAAATTTTGAACCACTAACCAATAGTTATTTTGTTAACAGCTACATCGGTATATATGAATACATAAATCAAAATAATGCAATTATTTACTACAAAATTAAATCACGCAATATAAACAAAATGTTTCACCAAGAATAATCGCACATGTAAAAAATATGTGTCTCACCATTTCCACTTCAATTAACGTTAATGTTTACCATTTAACATTTATTTATGATTTTATTTTAAACATGCTTAATAATTTAAATAAAAAAAAAATCAATTTAAATTAATTTAAATTAAATACAAACATGTTTGTTTTAAGTACAGATCCAAAACAACAAAAAATAATAATAAAACAAAACTTAATGAAACAATTTAAATCGATTGTCATTAATTCAATACAATAATTTTTAACAAATTGTTATAAAAATAGCAACAATTGGTGCACAATTAAAAAATAACAAAAAAAAAAAAACATACACAATTGATAAAATATCTATAGAATTTATGAATATGTGAAATCACATAAATTACATGATTATATTTTAAATAGCTGGAACTGTGACTGCTTCCTCGTATGTCGATATCTAAAATAGTAACGTACATAACACTTGACAAAAATTTTCGATACCCGAATTGAAAGTTACATATTCGGATTTGGACATTCTAAAGAAAATGGCGTTTTCAGTTTTTCCCCACACGTCCAGTTTCAAGGATATTTGACAAAAACGAAAAATCACGTTTTGGAGGATTCTATATATTGGTAAACGTTGATTATAATGTCAGACTTATTTTTATTTTATTCAAAACATGCATAATAGAACACAAATTATATGTACATATCAATTTTTTTAAATTCCTTTAACAGGACTTGAGATATGAAGCAAAAAGGACTCATTTTTAGGCTAAAAATAGACCAATTTTTGAGCATTTGTTTCTCAATACCCAGTTGTGCACCATTCTTGTGCTTTGCATTATAACTTAGCAAATCTCATTGATTCACTCCTGTTTTATTTAAAAAAAATCGTAAACGTCAAAATTGGGAATACGAATTAAAAAAAGTGAAAAGTTTTAGAAAAGAAAAATAAAAATTATTAAGCATAATAAATTCGTAGAAATATTATTAATTCGTATTTTTTTTACTCTTTTACAATATTATTGTGGTAAGGTAAATTATTGTTGGTCAAATTTATCAACTCATTGAGCTTATTGCTACCAGATATAAATCTTGATTCATAAAAATATTTTACATATACTGAAACCCATAACTGTGTATCAAGAGGTCCAATAAATAGATAAATTTGACATAACTATCTCCCTTACTACAATAATATTATAAAAGAGTAAAAAAGTTCGAGTTAATAATATTTTTACGAATTTATTATACTTAAAATTTTTTAATTTATTTTTTAACAATTTTTAATTTTTTAATTTGTATGGCCAATTTTGCCGTTTACGATTTTTTTTGAATAAAACAGCAATGAAATCTATGAGTTATAATCCAAAGCACAAGAATGGTGCACAACTGGGTATTGCGAAACAAATGCTCAAAAATTGGTCTATTTTTAGCCTAAAAATGAGTCCATTTTGCTTCATATCTCAGGTCCTGTTAAAAGAATTTAAAAAAATGATATGTACATATAATTTGTGTTCTGTTATGCATGTTTTGAATAAAATAAAAATAAGTCTGACATTATAATCAACTCTTATCAACCAATAGAATCCTTCAAAACGTGATTTTTCGTTTTTGTCAAATATCCTTGAAACTGGACGTGTGGGGAAAAACTGAAAACGCCATTGTTCTTAGAATGTCAAAATCCATAAGAATGTATAACTTTCATTTCTGGTGGTAAAATGGGTGCGCACAGTGTAATTAACAATAACAAAATTATAAAAATTAGCAAATACAAACATAAAAGTTAAAATAACACAGAGGGCCTGATTTATAGTACCAATTTAAACCAAGTTTAATCTTAGTTTAATTAAACGTCATTAAATTTAAACAACGTGTGCCTTTAAAAGTAGCTTTAAAATGAACTATCCCAAGTAGGAATTAACGACCGGCACAATCCTGACACAGGCTCGTGCCAATGCTACTCAGGCCTGTGCCAACGCTGTTATCCAAGCTTGTTCCAAGACTGTGTCAAAACTGGAATGATAACTATGTTACAAGCCTGTATCCCAGGCTTGTACCCAGGCTCGTTGACAAATTTTGTGACAGACATAATTCTCAGTCTGCTGCCAACACTGTGTTTTAGGCTTGTGCCAATACTGTGTCAAGGCTGGAATGATAACTATGTTACAAACCTGTAATTCAGGATTGTACCAAGGCTTCTGTCTCAGGCTGGGACCAAGACTTGATCCCCAGACGTGCGACAATCCTTGAAATACGTCGGAAGATTCAGGCTATTGGACATAATTTGTCATGGGCATTGCATTAATTATTCATGTCATTACACTTGAGAGTTGATCTGAAGATAAATAAATATGTAAGAGGTTATTAACCAATTTACCAGTTATACTTACGTTAATTTACAGACTTATTGTTCAGACGACTCCAAAGAGTTGAGTTTATCGAATATATTTTTTGACGTTTTAAAAATCGTAAAAAAAAATATTTTTCATCAGATAAGTGTTATTTAACATGGATACAACACCAAAATGTCACCATAGTAAACTTTAATTTACTAAAGTCAAAGTCGGTACACACGCATTACTAGGCATGGGACGAAAAGTTATCGAGCCGGAATTTTGAATTTCCTTCAGCATATGGCGGTTTGGATAATTTGACAAAGTTTATATGTGACTCAATATTGTGTTAGCCTTGTGTCAATATAGGTTTACCGAGGCCTATGTGGAGTCCGAGAATGAAAATTGCGCCAGGCTTGTCTCCGACATAAACTAACAAGGCCTGTTTGAAATCTGTGAATGACAAATGTACCAGTCCTTTGCCTAGCTTGGTATATCAAGGCCTGTGTGGAGTATGTGAGTGACGATTGTGCCAGGCTTGTGTCGAACCTAAACTAACAAGGCCTGTGTAAAGTCTGCGAGTCACGATTGTCCCAGGCTTGTGTCCAATATAAACTAACGAGGCTTGTTTGAAATCTGGGAATGACGAATGTGCCAGGCTTGTGTCTAGCTTAGAATATCAAGGCCTAAGTCGAGTCTGTGAGTGAAGATTGTGCCAGACTTGTGCCTGGCCCGATATACCAAGTCTTGGTAGTCAAGCCCGTAACAAGCATGGACTTTTGTTGCAGCCTGGAAATTCCCACCTGGGATGTTCAAGTTAGTGGCATCGTTTAACTCACAAATCTAGTTTAACTACTACTTTAAAAACGGTTCGAAAACTCCACTTGTCCCATAGGTTTATTTGTCATCCGAGGTCAGAATTGGCAGTTTATTCATCAAATAACAATAACCGTGATAGTTATACGAAAATCAAAAATAAAGCGATATCCAAAAACAGATATAAACGGTTTTGGTTTTTACCGGTTTTAAAACGGCTTTTAAAAGAGTACAAAAACAGACAGAAACCGCCTATTTCAATTTATATAGAAGCTCCAAAGTACAAGACATGTTAAAATCTGGGGTTCCCAAAATATACACATTTTGTACAAATGTTGTAAAAAAAATCACAGACATTTTTTATTCTTCATTTATTTGTGTTGCCGGAAAATTGAATTCAACAAAAAAAATATGTATTTATTTTTTCAAAACTATACAATCTCGTTGTTTCAAAATTAAAATCTCTTTCTTTATTTTTAAGACGATATCGGTCGAGATTGCCTTTTCCGCAATGCTCAAATATATGAAAATAATGTTTTCTCGGGAACTGACGTGTGGTTCTCGAAAGAAAAAAAATCGAAATTCGGTATACCTGCCCATTTGTACATAATAATAATACTAGTTTGGCGCTACAGTCCTGTTTCTATGAAAAGATGTTGTTAGCACCAGTCCAGGCTTGAACCGGGGACCTTTCGGCTTGCAGTCCAACGCACTAACCACTGAGCTACCGCGGCACATACATATGGGTAATAAATGAAAGGAAATCCTGCTGCGATTTCAAGTTTATAGGTATTTTCAGGATTAGTAAACCCTGGTAATCTATGCACCTTTTTAAGTGGTCACCGCACACATTATCACATATGTGTAGGGTATTTATAGTCGGCTTAGATAGACTATAACTTACATAATTCCCTGCTTCAAAATTTCCCATGTGATCTAACCTTCCCAACTGGTTTCTTATCCAAGACATTGAACAAAATGGACAAACATTTTTTTAATTAAAAAATCGGAATAAAAACCGAAGCAGTAACTTAAATCCGAAACTGAAACGAGGAAGAAAATCGAAATCGATACCGTTATTCGTTTAGGTTTCAATCCTTGATTGAAACCAATACCGACTAATCGACCAAATTTGTTTTATAATAGGATTTTAATTCATATTTTGATCAGATAATTTATATAAATTCCATTATAAACTGTGACATATTCAATTTTCAATGAAGTAATCGCAAAATAGAGACACGAAATAGTTATTTTTACTGCTGCAAAATTAATTTTGATGGCGGTATTCGAAATTGTACAATAGGCCTTATTGCAGGTATCATCGACGATTTTCCATGAATGGTTTTTTCATTGTATGAATTGTAAGAATGGATGATTTTTTAATAATAACATTTAATCAAAACCAACAAATTAAAAAAAAAACTAGTACAAAAGTGTTAGAAATAAAAATATCCTAGCCCTACAAACCCTACAAAGTAGAATTGATAGTCAATTATTTAATGATACATATTGTGTTTATATTAAAACGCATCTTTAAGATTGTCAATAAAACCAATATTAATAACATGGTTTATTTAATTTTTTTTTTCTTTATCGAATTAAACACTTTTTTGTAATAAAGAACATTCTTATGAAAAACAATATACATTCCAGATTATATAAAATACAACCCTAACTAGTAGGTACCACTAAGCCATAAATTTCCAAATACTTTGTATGGGTAAAAACTTTGTTCACATCGTACAGAGGAATGCAATAAATTTCGATTTAATTGCAAGCGATGCATAACATTCTCGGCTCATACTCATTTGGCTTTTATTAATAATTTTGCATAACAAAATTAAAAACATAAAAACAAGTTAACATCACTGGCACTGGCGGCAGAATGTAGGGCAAGGACTGGAGTACTGCTGGGACTGAGTTCTTGATGTCAAGGCGGCTTAGTGTATAAACGCCGCATTGTTTGTGTAATTAAGCATGAAGGCAAGCGGACCAAATATGCATCGTCTAGTGGGGGGCGCGAATGAGCCAAGTTAACACAGGCATCTTAGCATAATTGCAAAAATATGCGTACAACAAAAAAGCGGTAATAAAAACAAAAAAGGAAACCAGACAACCATAAAAGCGACGCTAAGGCAGGTTAAATATGAATTTTTATTTAATACACGGAACCCATGGGATTAAAATAGAACCGCACACTCTTGGCGCCAAACGATGGCATGGCCAACAGAGCACAAAAAAAAAAGACACAAGGTTAAAATTAACAAAAATCTTACAGCATTTAAAATTCAAAAAGCTGTTTTTTTCGCTGAGACGCATCGATGACAGTGAAGAAAGAAATGGGGATGAGATGTACCATAATCTAACAAGGAAGAAATCAACATTAGAATAATCGTGGTAATGATGATTAAGATGACTTTGCTACCCTGGTCCTCGCTCCCTTCCGTACCCCGGCTTTCTGTAATGGGATTTTTTTTTATTTTTTTTGCTATTTATGCTGATTTCGAGACACGCTTTTTCAAGTTTCTTCCAATTAATCTACATTCGTCCGCATGGAAGATTTTTTTTTATTTTGTGCACATTTTTTCCCAAATAAAGTGCCTTTTTTTAATTCGTTGGGAAATTTATTGCTTTCATGTTGATTAGAAAAGTATAGATGAAGGGCAAGTTGTGGATTTAAACTGTGCTAATTGATGCGTGCTATTTAAAAATCATTCAAGTCATTGTCGGCCTGGTAGCCTAGAATCCTGTCTATATAGATGTCGACTAAAATATACAAACTTCAATTTCTTAGTGAAAAAAAAATAGCCACTTTGTCGAATTAGTTAATTTTGATGATTAATTTGTAAAATTTATAGAAATTTAAAGAAATTGTTCGAAAAAAACATAATTTGTAAAATACACGCACAAAAAAACGGCATCATTTAATGATTGCAATTATTGATTATTTTTTTACTACTGTTTTTCTAAGTGACTCTCATAAAAATCATCAACATGTTTGACGCAATCATATATTTCACAAGCGTCTTGTTTGCAGCAATTATTGTATGATTGCTCCAATCATGTGTTTCAACAAATCATTAAATTATTGTTTCAAACATCTCGGACAATGCCACTATGGTGCGGAAGTAAATAAATTGAAGTATAAAAGTTTATTGAACATCCGCAACTTCTAACGAAATTATTCCGACAATCACTCATATTGAATTACATTTTTGGCACAACCTTTAGCTTTGTGATCATAAAATTTTAATCATAATTTCTTTATATAAAACATTTATGGAATAAAACAATCATTTAAAATCAAATCGGAAAGATTAAAACACTTACAAAAGATCTTATCAATCAAACTATGACTGCTTTAAGCATAGTTTGTTTACTACAATATTGCCTCAATTATAATGCCTCATCATATTACTTTTAAGTTTCAAAATCGATTTGGGACATCTATTACTTTATTAAAAGGGGATGTTATTTTATAGTTTATAGTTTATGGTAGCCGCGGTAGCTCAGTGGTTAGTGCGTTGGACTGCGAGTCGAAAGGTCCCCGGTTCAAGCCTGGACTGGGGCTTAACAACATCTTTTCATAGAAACATTTTTCTATACCGCGCTACCTCTCGTCAGTAAATGGCAAACCTACGAGAGTAAAACCATTGCCTATGAAAAGCTCTCACCCGCCGTTCGGATTCGGCAATAAACTGTAGGTCCCACCACTTTGAGTACAAATATAACACGCACATCTCAAAATGGTGAGAGAGCTCGGCCGAAGTTCTGTACAGGACTGTTGCGCCAAACTATTATTTATTATTATTATTTAAATTATGTACAAATCAGTTTAAAACAGTATTCCATGTATGCATGCTGCTAAAAAAGGGCGCATTACATTTATCTTTGGAGCTTTATGCAAAAAAAGGTTTATTGCATTGCAAAACATTATTATAATGACAGCCAAACATATTATTGTTTTCGTTCAAACATATTAATGTTCAGAATGCAAACAAATATTTGTTTTAATGCGAAAAACAATTTATTTACATTTAAACATATTGATGTTTACATTTCATTTTAATATAAAAAAAAGTAAATTTAGTGCTAATAATTTTTATACACAATGGTCAAAGCACCAGACGTTAGGATTTATTTTTTCAAAAACTATACCCGAAGAAATTGACCGTTAACAAATTTGGATTCAGGACACCTAAGAATATATAAAAAAGGAATATATATACATGTCAAAATAATCAGACATGCCGATTTTAGAAGGGTTTAACAAATGAAAATGTCGTTTTTTTTGTACTTCTTTAACTTGAAGGACGATGTGCGAGCATAATATTTTTGATAATATTACTGATGAAATTTTAGGACGACATTAATAGAAACAATTTCAAATTTTTTGAGTCTACTACGATTCAAAAAAAACTTTATGTATATGGCAAAAAAATAAAAATATGATTTTAAAGTTTTTTTTTTAACTTCATCTGCAATGAGCGAACACAGGAGATTATTTTTGTGGCTGAAATTTTTTGTGGTAATCTCTTTGGATAGGTTTTAAAGAACTATCTGTAAAAACTTTGGAAAAAATGTTCGATTAGCCCTAATGTTCATAATTAAGTCGATTTTATATATCTAAATTTCGGAATTCGAGTTATAGAACTAATTAAAAAAGTCAATAGTTATTATGAATTTCGCTTTTCCAACAGTAAGGTTTTTTTCCAGAGATGGTTTTCAAGACAAAATTCTTTAAATGAGGCAATTGTATAGCAGGCTTCGATAGAGTTGCTGTTGTTAACGCAGTTTTTTTCATAACGTACGCGTATGTGCTGATAAACGCCTTATATGGTTCTATAAATCTACGCTGAAAATAATGAATGCAATAACTTTTTTGTAAATTAAGTTTTTAATGTAAAGTATACAAATCTTTTGTGACTTTGCCCATTTACAACATGGTTGTTTGAGGTGATCATATTTGAAGGGCACCATACTATGATTGGAAATATGGTTGTAGGCAATCATATAATATGTCTTATATGATCCACAGTGATAATATTGTGAAACTTAATAAGCCTCAGTGACCATATTATGATTGCACACAACCAAACTATGGTTCTCAGCAACCATATCACTATTTCACACAACCATTATATGTGGCTCGGGAATATTTAATGAATGCATAAATGATCCTACATTCCTGATAAGGCGGATTAAATAGTAAAAATATAAGAGAAACATGTTTAATATTTTATTTTAATTTATTATTTTATTTATATATTTAAAACAAAACCACATTGAATGGCAACAATTGTAACATGATTGAGACATATGAGACTAAAATTGTATGCAACCGTACCATGCTCACTGAAATGTTCAACCATTTAAAAATTGAAAACGCAATTTTATCATTATCTCTGAAATCTTTCTAGAACTTTTTTAGGCTCAATTTATCCCATTTCCATATCCAGGTCCTGCTTTTGGCTAAGAAATGTTGTAACCCAAGTTCATCGTATTCTGAGTAGTATATCTTTAGATTCCGTGTATAAGGACAGCATGACAGACAGACAGACAGACAGACAGACAGACAGACAGACAGACAGACAGACAGACAGACAGACAGACATAGCTAAACAGACCCGGGTAGTGATGCTGATCAAGAATATATATAATTTTTCATATCGGCCACACCTCGTTTATATCGACACAGTGGTTTATTTTCGGAAAAAGTCCCTATTTGCTATATATGGTTTTCAAAATCTGAACAAACTATTTTGAAGCAAAAACTTCAAATATTAAAAAGCCGTACGCTGTTTTAATGTTTAGTTTTTTTTATAAAAATCGCCAAAATTGTATAAAATTAGTGTTGTAAAAATTTACGAAAAAAATGAATAATTTTGTTTGCTTCACCTTCTTTTTACTTAAATATTTTTTTTCATAAATGATAAAATTGACCTTGTACTTTCTTATTATAGAAAAGAAAAATTCAAAATTGTTTATTAATATTTATAAAATGCCAATAAAATGCCAATAGTTAAAATCTAAAAATTCTTAAAGTTTAGTAGAATAAATCTCATCCAGGCTA
Organism: Dryomyza anilis; assembly: GCA_951804985.1. Lineage (NCBI taxonomy): Eukaryota > Metazoa > Arthropoda > Insecta > Diptera > Dryomyzidae > Dryomyza > Dryomyza anilis. The sequence goes on along the minus strand of OX638132.1, from coordinate 26,637,641 downwards.
ATTGCTATCAAAATAAATTGTAGAATGTCTACTTTCTATTTCTGCAAAATGCACTTGCGACGCCGATAATTGTTACCACTTTTATGTCTTAACCCAAAAAAACAACCAAATTTTTTGGGTATTTTATTGACCTCAAAAATAATTGCCTAGTTTCAGGATCATCTTAACAGAGTTGAGTCTCTTAGAAATGCTTATTGTAAAATACGCTCCTAATATTGTACTTTTCTTTACAAAAAGTGAGCATTATTAGTAGAATAAAAAAAAATATTTTCATTATTATTTTATAATATATGTTTAAATGATACTATATTTCGTAGGCTGATTGTGAAAATATATAAATTTTAATGTTTTGATTGAAATTATACTTATTATCATTATGTACATAACATCATAATGTCCGTCAGTCCGCTTGTGCACGTAAAACACGTTAAGCAGAAAACTAAAAGAGCTATATACTTTAAACTTTGGATTTTCAGTGAATATAACTGTAAATATAAAGTATGTTAAAATGGTTTCATTTCATTAACGGGTACGCCCACTATACATCAATGTCATAATTAGACGTATTTTACAGTGTTTATAACATTTTTTAAAATAAATGTAAAATCGCAAAATATACTAAATAATTTTAATTTTTCTTATAATTGTCTAGACTAATTTTAATATACTAATCAATGCTACTCCAATACGTTTTTTAAATAATAGGATATAAACTCGGAACTTTTTTATTTTTGTACCCTACACCTATGAGGTACAGGGTATATTAACTTTGTGTATATATTGTAACGCCCCTTAGGAGGCGTGTCCGGTATGGAAAAGTATATATATTCTTGATCAGCATCACTACCCGAGTGCGTTTAGCCATGTCCGTCTGTCTGTCTGCCCGAAAACGTATTAACTTGAGAAATACTGATCAGAATGCGATAAAATTTCGTCTCAATATATTTTAGCCAAAAGTAGGAACTGAGTTTGAAAATGAGCCAAATCGGTCAACGGACACGCCCACCTCCCATACAAGTCACTTTTATATAACTCTTAAGGAAATAATAACTCAAAAAGTATTCAAGATATAGTTATAAAATTTAAAATATATTGTAATAATTCACCTAAAAATATGTGGTCCAAAAATGGGCGTGTTCCGCCCACTTTTTGTTTTCATTATTTCCCGGGTTTTCAGAGTGAAAATTTGATTCGTAAATTATTAAAATCAAATCTATGAAATATTAGCCTTACAACATTTTAAATATAGGCGTGGTCCGCTCAATTATATTTTTAAAATTTTTTTTTATTAGTTTTTTTATATTTTTATATCAATTTTTTAATTTATGGGGATATAAGACATAAATTTCTGATATGTGAATAATATTCTGAGGGTGGGGAGGTTCAGCATAATTAAAAACTTTAAAATTAAGGTATGCAATTAAATATCCCGCATTAATATCCCCACAAAAGGTGTAGGGTATTCCATAGTCGGGCCCGACAGACCATAAATCCGCCCCATGTGACCGAACTTACCCATGTGACCTAACTTTCCCAACTCGTTTTTTTATAGAATTTTTTATCATTTAAGATTTAAGATAAACAAAATAATGATGTATGATTATCTTAGTTAGCATTGTCCAAACTAACTATCGAAATTACTAACTTTTTTCTTATTCACTTATTAAAATATTCCCTGCACTCAGAAGAAAATAACCCATTAAATACTTAATGGTACGACCATTGATATTATGGTACATGAATTAATAGTTTTTTCTTTTTAAAGCAAAAGTTTTCTAATTAATTTGATAGTATTCGAAAAATTCAATACCATAAATTTAAATATTTCAATATTATTAGTTTTAATAGAATAAATACTATTGTTTATCTTTTTTATGCCACGTTTATTATAGGAGGAAATCCTCCTATAATAAACGAGGCATAAAATATATAAACACGAATATATACTTGTTCGTTTTGTACGTCATTCTACGTGATTGTGTTTGCTCAAAATGATCGCATGCATTTTTTGTAATAATCCACATAATTAAACGCGACATTGGTGAGTATTTAATGTGATTATTTAACCATTTTCTATTTATTACAGAGAATAAATAATAAATCGGACTTCTATTATGGCGGCGAACTCTAAAAGCAGACACAAGAATTGGAAAATGAAACGAACATTGAATAAGCTAAAACCTTTTGCAACGAGAAGTGTCCATTTATGTGTGTGATTTTTTAAAAGTGAATTTGAGTTTAGACATTTAATTGAAATAAATTATACTGTTAATGAGCTAAAATCAACTTTTGTTTTAATAAGTTATTAGGAAAATATAATTCGACTATACTATAAAATTAATAATACGTATCATTAAATATTTATGGTTTAGCTTACTATAATTAAAGGAGCACATTATAAAATTTATGGCACTACAAAATAGTGTATTAACAGTTCCAATATTACTGAATTAATGGGACGCATCTTATTGATCAATTTTAAGGGTATAAATTATTTGTTTTCTATAGAAATACTATTAATCTACCATGTTGTTTTCTGGGTGTGAGAACTTAATTTTGGTACACTTTTAAATAATAAATTTTTAATAAAAATGTCAAATCGTCAAAATTAGTGTAAAAAATCAATATTTTTCAAGTTTGGATTCAAATACCTTAAAAAATATCGAATAATAGTATTTAACGGTATATTGTAATTAGTCTTGATAATTGGAAGAAATATTGCGTTTACAGTTTTTTTTTAACTTCTTGTGTAAGGAACTGTATATTTAAATACCCTACACCTATGAGGTACAGGGAATATTAACTTTGTGCATATATTGTAACGCCCCTTAGGAGGCGTGTCCGGTATGGAAAAGTATATATATTCTTGATCAGCATCACTACCCGAGTCCGTTTAGCCATGTCCGTCTGTCTGTCTGTCTGTCCGTCTTGCTGTCTTGCTGTTCGAAAACAGAATAACTTGAGAAATACTAATCAGAATGCGATGAAATATCGACTCAATATATTTTAGCCAAAAGTAGGAACTGAGTTTGAAAATGAGACAAATCGGTCAACGGACACTCCCACCTCCCATACAAGTCATTTTTATAAAACCCTTTCGGAACTAATAACTCGAAAAGTATTCAAGGTATAGTTATAAAATTTAAAAAGTATTGTTATAATTCACCTATAAATATGTGGTCCAAAAATGGGCGTGATCCGCCCACTATAAAAATCCGCCCCATGTGACCTAACTTTCCCAACTCGTTTTAATTCTAAAAAGTGTCTGAAAAGCATCTGAAAATTCGAGAGCTATTTACTTAAAAACGTTACGCAATAGAATAGAAAACTGAGTATGCAGTCAAAATCAGACATCGTGAATTATATAGAATTGACGTATGAGTTGAGTAGTGTAATCAATTTAAATGTAAAATATACAAATACATTTTTTTATTGCTTTATTCCAACATCATGAATGTTAAAAGATTTATGGATTTGATCATATTCGACTACTGAATTGCACGCAAATATAAAAAAGTAAGTTTACGATTATATCAGCTTCATATAATAATACGGTGATAAACTATTTTTTCGCGTGTTATGTTTTTTTTTTCAGTGTATTTAGTTGCGTGTTTAAACATAGATATATAACATTCGTGTATTTCCATGCAGAAAACGCACGTTGAATGCATAAGCAAGCCATTATTTGCCTGAGTGCGCAAATGTATCTACACAAAATAAATGCGTGGATATATCTTGCGAATACTTGAGAATTTCTCTTGAAATTGTATTTATTTAAAATGTTTGCAAGCAAATCTTAAAATGTGTGTGTATGTGTGTGTGTTGTTTTTAATTTCTAAGCAAATGTTAAATTTGTAATTAAGATGCTTTTCATTGCGTTCATCGTAAAAGTATCTGCCATTTCATTAGCACGTATGCGCCATTCGCACCAAGCGCCTCGTTCCGCCTCTTTGCCGCAACACTTTAGAAATTCCTGATGTGCTTATGCGTGAAATGATCGTCTAATAAACGTCATAAACAGGATTAGCGGAAGACTGCTGCACAGTGCTGCGGTCGTGACTCGTCTTAATTCGTACGCACGCGGTGATTTCGTTTCTTGGCACGTGTGCGATACGCGTCCGTCATCTTGTATTATGTAGCCCGAATTGAAAACATTTACTACCGCGCCGTACGTACTTCATGTGCTTTAAATCGTACATGGGCGAAAGGATTTTCAAAGGCTACGCATCCGACGCAGCCTGCTTCAGCTCGCGTATTTCCGCTCGATTTGTGTGCGAGGCAGCGTTGTCTTTGAAGCGTGCTTTTGGCTTCTTCGAATGCTGCGTTGCCATTTCGATTGCCGAATCACATTATTAACTGCTTTCTGTTTAATGTTTGTCACTTTCGCATCGTGTTTACGATGTAATTAACTGAGGAGGTGGAGAATACCTTCCCAAACAAAATCTGCTACAGTGGAATAAAACGGGTCACCTTTAGCCACAGATCTATGCTGTTGTCTGTATTGACAAATGCACCTTTTTATAATAAATAATTCAGCTTATTTACTTGGCTAAAGTTTCCAGACGAAATATGGCCGCACGCACTTGAGCACATTTCACAACATGGGTCAACAAGTTCGGTGTTTAAGAATTCAGTTGATAAAATGTCTTATTAGAGTATTAAAAATAAAAGGTCTTTATTGAGGGTCAACTAACTTAAATTTAAATGTACTTTGAATTCATTTGAAATAGGCTTAATTTACAGATGCTATAACACTACTCAACAAAACGAGCAAAAAATGTTTGCCATAGAATTTCCATACATCAATTCTATATAATTCTCGATTGCTGATTTTGACTGCATACTCATTTTTTTCCCATTGCGTAACGTTTTCAAGATCATTGCTCTAGACTTTTCTGGCTCTTTTCAGACACTTTTTAGAATTAAAAAAATACAGTCCCTTATACAACAAGTTTTACAAAAAATTGTAAACGCATTTTTTCCTTCAATAGTCAATACCAATTACAATATATCGATAAATACTATTATTCTGATAGGTTTTTAAGATATTTGAATCTAAACTTGAAAAATTTTGATTTTTATGAATATTTTTGGGCGATTTATTTAGCATGAGTCTATTTATAAATAAGAAAGTGATATATGGTTATATAGAGTACAGTTCAAGCTAACGATAAAAATAAATAACTTGTTTGTATAGGAACTCGTTATATTCTGTCAACACAGTTTCCGTCAAAAATTGTTGAAATTTAAAATGCTTGTATTTTTTACATACAAATTACTGAAAAATATCCGTTTTTATTCGAATTTTTATGAAAAACGCTACATAATTAGCCCAATTCTATATAAATATCCCAAAAATATTTGGGAGAAATTATTTGGGTGAAAAAAAGCTTTTTTTGTAGATTCAATACAAACATTTTTTTCTCCCAATAATTTCTCCGAAATATTTATGGGAGTATTTATTTAGAATTGGGCTGAATATAAAAAAAACTGAGTTTACAATAAGAATAAAAATAATAATAATAATAGTTTGGCGCTACAGTTCTATAAGAACTTAGCCGAACTCTCTCAACATTTTGAGCTGTGCGTGGTATATTTGTACTCAAAGTGGTGGGACTTACAGTTAAATACCGAATCCGAACGGCGGGTATGCGCTTTTCATAAGCAAGGTTTTAATCTCGTAGGTTTGCAATTTACTGCCGAGAGGTAGCGCGTTATAGAAAATGTTTTCTATGAAAAGATGTTGTTAGCCCCTGTACAGACTTGAACATGGGACCTTTCGGCACGCATACCAATGCACTAACCTCTGAGCTACCGACGCTAAGAACAAGCCGGCCTCAGCAGTCCTGAGGTAGCGCGCTGGAATAGATTTCACAGTACATTGGATATAGTCTGTCTGAGTGCTGTGGATTTTAGTAGATATCCCAAAAAAAAAAAAAAAAAAATAAGCATACTTCAATATGAAGTAAAGCTTTTTTCAGAAGATGGATATTAGTAGAAATACAGTCTATGGAAAACTGATCTACATGTTTGCATTTCGGGATTGTGTACAAAATAAAAACACTCTTATTTTTGTTTAAATTATAACAATTAACTTTATTAACTAAACAACTTTACTAATAACAAATTCTAACATTGTTCTCACACCTCAGATGCGGCGTCCTTATATACTCCATACATAGGTTCGACACGCTTCGACATGTTGCGAGAACCTTCTACACTTCTCGTGAATGCTACATTCTATTTGCATATCATTCGCACAATGTGTTTTAATGCGCTGATCCTGCATCTCTTTCTTGCACATTGCCTCAGTGCCTTGAATTATCTTTCATCTCTTTCCAACACATTGTTTAGTACGCTGAATTCTCTTGCGTTCATTTACCCCTATTAAACTGTACAGTGGAGCAAATTACATCTTTTCGTATTTAGTATTTTTTATTGAAAATTGATTATATTTATAAAAGAGTACCAAATTAAGTTTTTAGAGAATATTTTAAAAAGTATATCAATTAGAAAAAAGTTAGTAATTTTGATAGTAAGTTGGGCTATGCTCTAAATAACCATATTTCATATTTTGTTTATCATTAAACCCCAAATAAAAAATTTCTAAAAAAATAAATACTGTTCGAGTTTAGATCCAGTTATCTTTAAAACGTATTGGAGTATTAGCATTGCTTAGTATACTGAATTTAGTCTAGGCAATTAAAAGAAAAATTTTGTTTAATTTTTTTTGTTAAACTATTTTTCCATAGAACTATATTTTTTATTCTAAGTATTGGGTGAGAACGGTTTGAAAATACTATTGCAATTTTCTTAAAAACGTTACGTATTAAAAGAAAACTGAGTATGGAGTCAAAATCAACAACTGCGAATTATATAGAATTATTATATGGGAAGTCCATGGAATACATTTTTTCTTCTTTTCTTTAAGTAATTTATTAAAGTATGTTGTTCTTGTCACCATTTATCCCACTGTATATTGCTACTTACCACACACTATGTCACTCACACAAGCAGAACATAAATAGGTTTTAATTAACAACTTAATTTCAACCGTAAGACGCATGTAATTCAGAAGCACACAAATTTACTCAAGTACAATATAGAGTAAAACTTCTACCACTGTTAGAACCATTGACGCAGTAACTCATTTCACTTGGTTTCAATTCACACTGAAATCAAAATGCTTCATCATATCATCAACGTCATTTCATCACAGCAGGCAGCCGAATTCATCCATACAAAACATATCAAATTGTAGTAGTATCTCGCACCATTCACCACTGTGACTTCACTTACACTCTGAGATCGTTTCATGGCTCATATCAAGGATATTAATTAATTTTGCATCTAATTAAGACGAACAATACAATACAATATACCAGAAAAATTGCTGACGAAATGTTAAATATTCCCAAAAACACACACAGGAACTCACAAGTACAAGCACGTCTTCCATTCCATTCACTGGCAAGTATGTGTTATGTGTTCTTTGTTCTTTGTGTGCGTTTGTATTGTAATTGAAAGTAATTCCATTCGAAGGCATTCTTTCTGGCCCTTGCGCTCCCTGTTAATTAAAAGATTTTATGGTTTAATACTTTGTTTTTCTGTCTAGTATTTAGACAGTAGGGTAATATAGATTGTACACTGAAGCATATTAAAAATATACCAAGTTCAAATAAAAATTACACAGAAAAAAATCATGAATTTTGTTCTTCAAACCATGATTCGTTGTATTGAAGAGCGATTCATAATATTGATAACTACTAAACATCAATGTTATGAATTCATTCTTAATATGACCAATGAATAACCGAAAAAGTGTTCTTTGTTATGATGAAGTGACTTTGAAGAATACGTTTCATCATATTAATGAACAAATACATAAAATACAACATATTCGTACATCATATGGAAGAATGCTGTTCATCAAACAAAATTCCAATCAAAATATTTATTTTTCGTTCATTTTTTGACATAATTCTCAGTTCTCAAGTAGCTTTTGTATGTCATTTTTTATAATGCTTACTCAACATGCATAAATTAGTAAAATGTTTTATAATACATTTTTTTTATAACAAGCTGGACCCGTTCATAACTCGTGCAAAGATTTTGTGAATGCAAGGATATGGAGCAATTTTATTAATATAAAAACATGTTTATTATATATATCAGGGACTCGTGCTACGCTGTTGACGTTTTTTTTTATTGGAGTTATAAATGTAGTAACCAAAACAAAAATAATTCTCCGCCAAAACAACTTTTCTCAAAGACAATTCCTTCTCAGACTGTGCTTCCCCGTAGAATTCTTCCCCGTAGAATATTTCCCCGTAGAATTCTTCTCAGTAGAAATCTTCCCCGTAAAATTCTTCCCCCACCCTTTCTTCAAAAAATTTTAATATGAGTATTGTACACTTAGTTTATAAATATTGTTACGAAAATACAGTCACCGAAAACTGTTCTATGAGTTCGTATCGCTGGATTGTGTAAAAATAAAAACACACTAATATTTGGTTATAACTTGTATTGTTTCAACTAGTATTAATTAAGTTTATTTATTTAAATAGCAACTTAAGGAATAATCACTTATATCAACTGCTGATTTTATACAATTTAGCTTAACAATCTTCACTCACGAGACGCACTAGTTCACTATCAACTCACAACTAAAGTGCTGTGCCTCAGATGCGACGCCCTTATATACTGCATGCATCAGTTCGACACGTTTCGACAAGCTGCGAGAAGTTTCGAAAACCTTCTACTCGTTTCGTGAATGTCGCATGCTATTGGCATCTCATTCGCACTCATGTGTTTTAATTGCTGATCTTCCATCTCTTTCTCGCACATGGCTTAGTATGCTGAATGATCTTCCGTCTCTTTCTAACACATTGCTTAGTGCGCTGAATTGTCTTGCGTCTCATTTTTTATTGTTGATGTCTTGCACTATGGGGAAAATTACATTTTTTCGTAACAATATGAAAGCGCCGCTAATTTATTTTACCTGACATTATTTACCTGAGTTTAAAGAATTTTCAATATATTATTATTTTCATTTTGTCAATCCCCTTTTCAGTTTGAAATAAACGGGTTTTTGATTTTAAAGGGGTACCACGTGACCTTGAGGTAACTTTTTTCGTCATATCCCCTTATTTAAAAGGTCGTGAGATATTTTTTTTTGTGAATTTCGACCGGCACTATAAAGTAAAGTTCAGTAAAAAATTTTTTGGACAAATTTTTTTTTAGAGATTTTTTTTAATGCTTTATTCCCCGCTCACTTCAGCCCATAGATATCCCTCGCAAATCCCTCGATTGCTCACGCAGTCCACCGCGGGCAGGCGAGTTGGGCTTCCCTACATAGAAAAAATAATGGACGTAAATATAGCAACCGATATTAATTGCATGTCAATTATCAGTCCAGCATAAAATTCAGTAATTTAATGAAAATATTAGCTATTCGTAGTTAAATCAGCAGTTGCAGTTGGTGTTTATGCTATATGGGTTGGTGTATATGTATAGAATACACACTAGGTAAACCGATACCGGGATTCCGGGATCTCGGGGTACCGGGATGGAGCTGAAATCAGTCCCGAAATAATCCCGGGATTGAAAACTGAAATCCTGGGATTTTCGGGATAAGAAAAATGCTATAAATAGTATTAAAAGTGCTGATATGTATGAGAAAAAAAACTACCAAAGCATTTATTCACTGTGTCAATGAGTAATATTTAACTAAAACACTAACATATTTTTGTATTATTCTTATTGTCATTTATGTTGTTTAATTCATTTGTGATTTTTTAATACAATGGAATTAGCTTTGCCAAATTGACTCTAATTTTTGAGATATAGTCCATTTTTTGATAAACCATTATTTTGGACTTCTTTATTTATTAAAATTCCAACAAAAAAAATAGACTGAAATTACCTTTTCGATATTGGACGTATAAAACCTTGTGCTACAACATAAAAATTGGTTTTTATTTAAATAATTTTTTTTTTTGAGTAAAATATTGGATGAAAAAGACTTTATTACTATTTAAGAAATAAATTACGACTCTTTGTTAAAAAGTTATAAATACTAGATTAAACATTTTTTTATGCATAGAATAAAATTTTTATATTGTAGCACAAGATTTTATGCGTCTAATATCAAAAAATCCTTTTTTTTTGTAGGAATTTTAAAATACATATTTTATAATTTGATTTTTTTCTTATATCTCGAAAACCAAGTTTTTCACGCACAAAGGATTTTTTTATTATAACGCTAGGTTCTTTGCGTATAATATCGAAAAGGCAATTTCAGTATTTTCTTTTGCTGGAATTTTAAAAATAAAAGAAGACCAAAATAATGGAAAATTTAAAAATGGGCTATATAAAAACCAGAGCCAATTTGACAAAAATGATGTCATGTTCGGAGACAGCGCCACCACATATTTTCTGCAACTTTTATTGCACCACGTCAAAATTTGAATGTTGGTGCCAGTGTTATTTTTGATTTAAAATATAGACAATTAGTGATAAAATTTAATAAAGTTCGTTAAATAATATATCAAATATGGTTTGAAAATGTTGCCTTCATAAAAATAGTAATTGAAAAAATATTATTAGAAAAGACCAAGCAATATTTAATTTTCGTAAAAAAAGCTTTAAAAGTTTGAAAAAAAAACGACTAATATGTTAAAAATGCTAATTTACTTAAGATCTGAAGGTTTTACATTTAGTCCTGAAAATATAATTTTACCACAAACATTAAAATATACAGTATTAATACAAATTTTATTTCGAATTAATATTTTAAATAAAAATTAAATTTGTTTGCAAAATTTATAATTTTTTTGTTTAAAAAAAAAGTTGAATACTTTAACATAAAATTGAAGTTTTGATTTTCATTAAAATTCTTTACTATAGGCGTAATTTGAAATATTCACTAATAAATATAATTACGTATTTCACTTAAATTATTTTGAAAGTTGTTTTATTTATTTTTTAGTTTTGAATTTCAAAAAGAATAACTATTTGACAAAAGAGACGTAATTTTAAATAACTTATAACCACCACTGTACCATTCCTCATAATACAGGGTTTTTCAAATGGGACGCTACAAAAGTACAGCTATAGGGACAGCCAACGACGTTACATTTATTACCGCTCTTTTGACATTTCTCTTCAGTAAGGTTTGCCATTTCATGATGAGAAGATATACGAGCCAACAACGAGTCGAAATTATCAAAATTTACTACCGAAATTCGGAGTCAGTGGCCACAACGTTAAGAGCGCTACGTCCAATTTATGGTCGTCATAATCGTCCTAGCAGATGAACGTCTAGTGGAAAAATATGAATCCATAGGCACATTACAAAATGTTCCCGTGCCAGTGAGACAAAGAAGTGCCCGTAGTGTCGAGAATATTGCTACCGCTGAGGCTTCAGTTGAAGAAAGCCCAAATGTGTCTCTCACACGTCGTTCTCAAGCGTTGGGCATCTCTGTGACGTCCTTGTGGCGAATTTTGCGAAAAGATCTTGGCCTACATCCTTACAAAATCAAATTGACGGAAGAACTGAAGCCGCTTGACCACCAGAAGCGTCGTATGTTCGTGAATTGGGCTGAGCAACAACTTGAAAATGATTCGGATTTTCAACGAAAAATCATCTTCAGCGATGAGGCTCATTTCTGGCTGAATGGCTTCGTCAATAAACAAAATATGCGTTATTGGTCAGACAGCTATCCACACGTACTCAATGAGTCATCATTGCATCCCGAAAAAATTACGGTTTGGTGCGGTTTATGGGCCGGCGTCGTCATTGGGCCGTACTTCTTCCGTGATGATCAAGACCGGCACGTTACAGTGAATGGGAATCGCTACCGTTCAATGATAACCGAATATTTTTGGCCCAAATTGTATGGACTTGAAGGACAACAGGACGGCGCCACAAGCCACACAGCGAATGTCACAATCAATTTATTGGAAACCAAGTTTGGAGAACGTGTTATCTCACGAAATGGTCCCGTCGATTGGCCGCCTCCGTCATGCGATTTGACGCCGTTAGACTATTTCATGTGGGGCTACGTCAAGTCTATGGTCTATGCCAACAAGCCAGCGACGATTGATGAACTTCGTACGAATATTGAACGTGAAATTGCAGCAGTATCGGTCGATTTATTCTTGAAAACCGTCGAAAATTGGGTTCAGCGTCTGGACTTCTGCAAGCGTGCTCGTGGTGGCCATGCAAAAGAAATCGATTTCCATTCATAATGGCATCGAACGTACTTTTACAGGAATAAAGAATTTCATTGATATCCAAAGCCGTTTTTGTTTTATTTTGTAGCGCTCTTATTGAAAATCCCTTTATAATAATATATCTAATAAACAATATATATATTTATATACTACTCATACAGCCCCCGGTACCGATTACTATACACCTTCCGTATAGTAATGCATTTATTCATGATTTATACTTTAGTTTATACTGTAGTTTTTTTCGTTTTTATTAGAATTAGAAGGCGTAGAATTAATTTTAGTACATTTGGAATACTGTACGATGTTTACAGTATTTTGTTTATTTGGTTAGTAGGCCATGATTTTTTTTTTGATGAAAACTCGAAAACACTTTTAAAAAAAAAATATATTAAAACAACTCTAAAAATTATTTCTTTGTAAAAGTCTACTTGTTAATTTTGACAAAAAATGTTAGTTAGCCTTGCTTAGGAAAAATTACTATATAAGCTCATTTTGTTTTGTCAAATTAAAATATTTTTGAAGTGGGAGAAAAAGGTTGTGATTTTTAGTGGTACAAATAAAATTAAAAAAGTGGTGTTTTTTTGAAGTTGTGTATATTAAATGTAGCCGCGGTAGGTCAGTGGTTAGTGCGTTGGACTGCGAGCCGAAAGGTCCCCGGTTCAAGCCTGGACTGAGGCTAACAACATCTTTTTATAGAAACATTTTTCTATGCCGCGCTACCTCTCGTCAGTAAATGGCAAACCTACGAGAGTAAAACTATTGCCTATGAAAAGCTCTCACCCGCCGTTCGGATTCGGCAATAAACTGTAGGTCCCACCAATTTGAGTACAAATATAACACGCACAGCTCAAAATGGTGAAAGAGCTCGGCCGAAGTTCTATACAGTACTGTAGCGCCAAACTATTATATTATTATTATTATATTAAAAGTTGTGTTTTTTTTTATGGTACTCGTTTATTGTGCATCGACGACGATATTCAGCAGCCTATCGTTGCATTTGTTGAATGCGCCTGGGATTGAAAGGCATTTTTGTTACTAAATTTACCAGCTGCGTTTACGCAGTTAAGATAAAGAAGATGCTTTATTTTAAAATACGTTCGTCGCTTTTGTTGTTATCAGTATCAAATTAAAACGTTTTCGTTTTGTTTGCAGCTGGTCAAATTTTTTTTGCAAATTTTGGTTGCATTATTTATTTAATTTGGAAATTTTTGCGACAAATAAAAGCCGATTTTGTTAAACAACTGCGTCAACTATTGCGTCTACAACTACGTTAACAACTGCGTCAATTACAACGTCACCAACCACATTGCCAACCATAGATCAACCTCGCTCCTGTTCAAAATGGATTCGCTTCAAAGTATATTTTAAACAATAATTCCAAACAATAAGCTTTTTTAAAAGCTATATTTAAAGAGATAAAAGTTTTTTCAAAACTTTACAAAATAAGCTTTTTTAAAAGCTATATTTTAAAAGAGATCGCGTATTTGGATTTTCATCTTCACATATTATTCATATTTTAATAGCAAAATATTTTTTTTTTCTGTAAATATTTTTTTTTTAAATAATTTAATAAATTCTTATTATTTTTTTAACTTAATTTAATTAATTTCAATTTAAGTAATTTTAGTAAATTCACATTAATTTATCATAATTATCATAAATTTAATTTAATTTCATTTTTTTATCAAATTTCAATTGTTTTATTTTTATTGCATTCGTTTATTGTTTAAAATAATTTGTGAAAAATTCAATCATATTTATCTGTAAATGGGCTGGGTTATTTTTCTCTAGTTTTATTTAGCTTTAGATAAAATTTCACGAGCTACCAAAGAAGTGTGACAGTTCTTCGCAGCGAAATGGGTGAGTCTGTTATTATTATTATTTTGGTTGGTATCTTATATCCAGTTTTAAATTAGAGAATGATATTAGTGGGTTTGTTTTTTTTTCATAATCGATTGGATTAAAATTTGAACAAAGATTTTGATTGAATTTATTTATTTTTTTTTTGCTTTGTGTGTTCCCTGTTCATTTAATTTAAATTTCTTGAATTTAGATGATTTGTCAAGTAATTGTTTCTTGTTATATTTAGTTTTGAAATTTGTGTTAAATGTTTAATAAATATGATTAGCTGATTGTTATATTTACTTTAAAAATGAAGTGAATTATTTATCGTTGGGTGGGGGATATACTGGGGCATAGAATGTGTTAAATGGTGAAGTAGATAGCGTTAGGGGTTACTTAGTTAGTGGGCCTAATAGTAACCATGGTTGGGTAGGGTTTTGACGCGGCCATGCCAGAGAGGTGCTGCCTGCTGGCAATCTTCTTTTCTTTCTTCCAATTTTTATTCTAGTTTTTTGTTGTTGTTTCTGTGTTCTTTTTTTTACTATCAATCGGTGTTATAAATTTTTGTGACGTTACAACATGGACGTAGGAGACAAGATCCCACCCCACCTGAGCAAAGCTGGTGCGCACCAATACACCGAGCGTCTCCCCTAACACCTAGATACGTCGGCGAACGTTACAAACTTAATAAGTTTCAAAAATCAAGTAACATGGTATTTAAATTCAGAAATAAAATAACCGAAATGAATTGAATAAAATATCGCAAATTTAATCAACAATATTTTCGAAACATCAATTATTTTTTAGTCCTAAAAGTTTAATTTAAAATTTAAAAAATTTAATAATCAGAACAAAACAGATTGATAAAAATTGCATCTTACGGTCGAATAAGGGTTAATACTTTTTTTACACAGCTGTGTTCAGCTTAATATAAGTAATTTTATATTTAAAGACGTTTGTATACCCTTCAAAATATTGCTTTACTATGTGAAAATCCCGGGATCCCGGGATTGTTATTTTGTAATCCCGGGATTGCAAAACGTTCCGGGATCGACATCCCTAATACATACCAACCGAATTCACACACTACACAGTTTTAAAGACACTACAGATTCTTCGCAGCCATTATACAGCCATTATACAGCCATTATGTTTTTCCGCACATCGAGCGAATGACCTTTGTTTCGATATTCCGCTCTATTATTTGTGTTTATCATTTTCTTTCACTATATATGACATGACATGACGTGTGAACGTGATTCTAACTTCGAACAACAAGTAGTAAGTAATAATAATAGTTTGGCACTACAGTTCTATAAGAACTTAGGCCGAGCTCTCTCACTATTTTGAGCTGTGCGTGTTTTATTTGTACTCAAAGTGGTGTGACCTACAGTTTATTGCCGAATCCGAACGGCGGGTGAGAGCTTTTCATAGGCAATGTTTTTACTCTCGGAGATTTGCCATTTACTGACGAGAGGTAGCGCGGTATAGAAAAATGTTTCTATGAGTTAGCCCCAGTCCAGGCTTGAACCAAGGACCTTTCGGCTCGCAGTCCAACGCACTAACCACTGAGCTACCGCGGCTAGTAAGTAAAGTAATTAAAATAAAAAGAAATATGTATAAAATAAAAAATGCAAATGTAATAAATATATAATTTTTTTTTTTGATAATAAATAGGGTGTATTAATTTCCTTTAATTTTTTTTTCAATTCATTTATTAATTAAAATGAATTCGTATCGACTCTAAGTGAATACACACACCAAATTAAGTGAATGTACACATGGCATCGAGAAAACATATATGTAATAAATATATAATTTTTTTTTTTGATAATAAATAGGGTGTATTAATTTCCTTTAATTTTTTTTTCAATTCATTTATTAATTAAAATGAATTCGTATCGACTCTAAGTGAATACACACACCAAATTAAGTGAATGTACACACCAAAACAAGCGTACACACCACCTGGGCATCGCGAAAACATATATGTCATTATGATCATTATTGTTATATGGGAGGTACCACGCCCAGTAAGACTACGTGCTGAAAGGTTCCGGGTTCGATGCCAGCAACTGTTCACACTGTTTTATATACGACGTTATCTCTCGGCAGTCAATGGAAAACGTACGAGAGTAAACATTGCCCATGAAAATCTCTCATCCCGCCGTTTGGATTCCGCATTAAACTGTATGTCCCACCACTTTTAGTATAATTATAACACGTACAGCTCAAATATCGAAAAAGTTCTTCACGGGACTGTAGTGCCAAACTATTATTAACTATTAAGCGGAAATCAACGAGGAAGTTTAGAAACATTTTATCGTGAGATTTTAAACAGCCAAATGTGGAGTTTGTATCCAAAGCTGGCTGCTTTTTTTTTTGTACGCCGAAAACTTCCATTTATCTGTGCGCTTGCCGTAAATATTCCCGAGATATTCCTAAAAATGCAAGAAATTATGCCTGGGGTAAGTAGATACTACCGCTTCCATGGCGGTTAAGATAAAGGCACCAGAACTGCTTCCGTTACGCTTGTTGTGCTTTCAAAAACACAACAATATTATCGAAAAAGTGTGTAGCGCTCTTGGTTACACTAAGCTCAAAAGGTAGGAACTGTTATTTTTATTTTACCACCCAAAGCGAAATGACAGCGTGATTTTCCAGTGTTATTTGTATATTGTTTATTATGATTTATTTGTTGAATATGCTTTAAATTTTAAATATTTTTTTTTTTTGTTGGCATAAAAATTATTCAAATCTCTGCATTGAACATAACCCTCACATATATACATTTTTAAATGACACCTTGCATTCCCTGTAACATAAAACATCGTATTTTATGTTATGCGTTGCCGTTGTAACGCCGATTCAAAGAAATATGAAAGCATTAAGGTTATCGCAACAACTAGCAACAAAACCATCGCATGCCACTTTGTAGTCCTATGGCATCTGAGCATACAGCACCCCTAACACGTCAGGTAGACACGCTGATAACTTCAATTTTATTTCCAACACACATTTCCGTTTCCGGCGCGTGCACCGCACCATCAACGAGAACGCGCAAAGGTTTGTGCTTCCGGCACGTTGTTTTTTCAGCAATGGCTGTGATGTGAATTTTTTCGTTTAAGCTGACTTTTTTTTCTGTTCACATGTTTCATAAGAAAGGCAACACAGCAGTTACAATGGTTTGATATTGAGGGTTTGGTATTGACGTACTTTTTGCCGGAAAGTGTTAACAAAAATTCAAATTAAAACGACTTACGAGTGAAGTATTTGATATTATGCAATAATGTTGACGTTGAGTTTTTTTTTTTGCAGATGTTTTAAACTTTTTTGTAGTTTTAAATTAAAACCTCACTTTGTTCAAATTGTATTTGAGTGTCAATTGAATCTAGAGTGTCAATTAATGTGTTGTTCAAAAACAAGTGTGTCGCAATTTAAACGCCATCGAAAACCCTCACAGACTCTTGACACTCACATCTGCTTCAAGAGCTGCGAAGTTATGTTGAGTCAAGAAGGTACAAATTGAGAGCATAGATATTAACGCAAATATGTCAAAACATCAAATTCAATGCATAGCTCCGCTCCATAAGCCGTCACATGGTGGCATTGCCAATTCGAGTGTAACTGATTATGTTTATATTTTTCACACAATTCAAGTCATAAAATTCGTTGCAATATGACATCGGGAAATGGACCTCCTTTTCAAGCACTCTGGGACAGGAGGGAAATTAACTTCTATAACTAAAGTGGAACTTGGTTTTAATGTAAAATAGGAGAATTTCACTAATCTCAATAAAATGCTACTAAAATTGTAGAA
This sequence comes from Dryomyza anilis, assembly GCA_951804985.1. NCBI lineage: Eukaryota > Metazoa > Arthropoda > Insecta > Diptera > Dryomyzidae > Dryomyza > Dryomyza anilis. The sequence continues at coordinate 26,619,739 of OX638132.1, read as the reverse complement.
TTTATCATATGAATAATAAGGGTGTGTGCAAATTTGACTAAACTAAGTTGAATGAGTTTTTAAAGAAAGAAAACCATTTTTTTGAAAGAAAACCATCTATTGCAACTTTTATTGAACGACTCTGGATAAAAATCGATAACCAGAATTATCGACACCATATGCAATTAGATTTGCTATGAGGGCTTCATGCCACATGCGATCAAAAAGCTTGAAAATATCTAGAGCAACAACCTTACTCTCTTCAAAAATTTGAATACAATTATTTCCATAATAAGATAGGACCGACATTAAGTCACCTTGATCTGATATTACGGCGGTCACTTAGTAATCCGTTGTACTGCAGATAATTAACAAGGTGCACATTTATTACGATCTCCATTACCTTTGAGAGCGAACAGCATATGGAAATGGGTTCATAATTGGCAGAATACGTACACAGAAAAAAAATAATCGACGTAAATACAGCAACCAATATTAATTGCATTCATTAATCAATTCAGCAATGAAATTCACTAATTTTCTAAAACATATATGCTATTCTTTGTTTTATAAGCAATTGCGTACGCTAATACGATAAATTGTACGTCAATGCAGCAAATAATTTAGTCAATGCAGCAAATAATTTAGTTGGCGCAGTTTTAACAAATATAATTGCTAAAACTACGCCGACTAATCAATTTGCTGCATTGATGTACAAATATTTATATTTGTAAACGGAATTGCTGATTTAACGAAGAATAGAAAATGTTTTAATTACATTAGCGAACTTCATTGCTGGATTGATTAATTAATGCAATTAACATCGGTTGCTATATTTACGTCGATTATTTTCATTCTTTTTGGGGACAAGAATATATTTTATATTGGTATTGTTAAATGCGATTGCATTCATTTTATTCATGGCATAGTTGTTGGTAATGGATGGTAAATGGTAAAGGTAGTTCGATTAAATGTCGTGTTCCGCATGAGCAGCTGATACAAGCAAGTAACAGTCATACAAAGCAGAACATATGTTCCGTTTTGCCATTCTTGACAAAGACGAAGGATGTGCATCATTTCAATCCGCATATGCGGATACACGCTGAAAAAAAGGTTGTAGAACTTAAAGTCACCAACTAAATTTTCAAAATGCCAATTATTCATTTACAGAAAGCTTTATATATCTGTCAATTTATGATCGATGAGCTAACTATTTGTACTCAATGATAATGAATATATCAATTGGTATTTCAACTTTAAAAATTATATCAATAACTTTTTGTAATAATTACCAACAAAGTTGAAATTTAAGATTTTTCATAAAAATGTATTTGGTGACTTTTATTTCTACAAAGACGATATGTTGGTGTTTTATGAAAACATAATTATAATTGCATTATAAAAAATATAATGAGGGCTTATATTCAATACAGTCTATCTATAAAAACACAGTTTTTCAGGAGAGTGAAAAAACTGATTAAATCGCAATCCATGAAAGTGGCGATCAATTTTTCTTCTACAATAATTAATAAAAATGGTCTGTAATTGATACAATTAAAAAAATCAGCAATTTCGCGCTATTCGTCGTGCTATGGTAGATAGAGATTATTGCTATTCAAATGTGATCAATGTCTATGAAAAAACGAGCAGATAGAGCATATTGCACAATATTGTAGTGGAGATAGATCAGAAAATATTCTTGAAATCAGCGATTGGTTAATTTTTTTATACCCTGGTGTAACCTAAACAAAATTCACCGACTAATTTTTGTTCCACCATTGTCCGTTTACGAGGTATATGATGGTTAAAGAGGTTAATATTCCGAAATCTAACCCGATATTTTTTAAAGATTAAAATAAAAAATCCTAGTTAACTCTGTATCGCTATTTTAAAATCATGAATGTTATCCTAAATATTTAAACTAATATCCTATTTCGGAGGATATGGGTGTATTGACCTCGTAAATATCATACGAATCCTTAACATATCGGAAAACTTTCTTTGAAAATAACACTAAACATCTTGTCTGGAAATACAATAAACGTAATTGTACAAGCTATATTTCCTGAGTACAGACTAAATTCAAATTTCGTCCTTTAAGGCTTCATATTAGAATAGGAAAAATCTTTGAAAAGTTGGTTTTCCGTATACGAAAATTTCTTTTAATAGCTCCTATAGCTTCTATGATATTGTATATCCATTGAGAAAGTGTGACGTCATCCTTCGTTAACCGATTTCATAGTTTTTACATAGATTTTACATTCTTTTTATACAAATTGAGTCGATTCTTTGTGAATTAGGATGGACTAGACCCACGGATGGACAGGACGAAATTGACTTATAAAATTACGCTTAAGAAGAATATATATACTACTCTGTACTTGAAACGCTTATTTATAGTCATTATAAACCTTTAAGTAAAAATTGTGTGTAGATAGACACATTCATAAAAAATCATTCATGTAGATAGACAAATTATTAAAATGAAAATATAACAGTAATAGAAATATTGTTTTGGTTCTAAATTAATGTCATAGATGCAGGGGTGATCAGTGAAGATTTCTGCATCAAAAACTCATTTTCGTCAAAATTGTAGATAGGCAGTATTGAATATAAGCCCTCGATAATAATGACAGTAAAACATATTTCGTTTTCTTTCAAATATATTGTGTTTAATTTAATGAGAAAAATCGCCTAGCACACTACATAATAATAATGCTAATATTAAATTTTTACTAGAAACTACACTCTAAAAACTGAGTTTAAAATTACTACGTAAAAGTGTGTATTTTTTTGTGTAAATTTGCGAATTTTGTGCACATATGCGTATATGAGTGTGTAAAAAAACGATTTAGACAATTATAGTTTAATGTTACAACTATTTACGTGTAATATACATTTTATTTGCATTTTTAAACCTTTGATGTGTGATATTAAGCACAAAATGTTTAATTTTAATATGCCGAATGTTCAAAATTTGACACGCGTAGTAAATTTACATATCATTTGTTTATTCTTACACAAGCTTTGTTGAATTTTAAGCACATCTTGTTGAAACATGCGACTATAAGTCTGAGGTGAAAATGAAGCCAAGCTATGCTTATTTATTCTAATTAAACTCGCTTGCTGTAAAGACATCTATAAACAGGGGACATCACTCAACTATAAACCAGAAGACAATGGTTTTATAAACTTTTTTAAATTAATTTTGTATTCATAAACATTAAAGTGTTCATGTTATTATTTTCACCAAATTTCTTTTTATTTTTAGGTTGTGAACGAAATTGACGAGTATCATTTTAGCTTTGTGTGCATGAAATACTGCGGACATCGATGCATTTACCTTTCTAATCTTCTGATTTTGATTATAAAAATAATTTAAATAATAAAGAAAATCAAAAAAGTTTATTAAAAAATCAGTGCATTGATTTTTCTCAGAGCAAAATTATACTTAAACATTTCGGAAACGCAACTCCGTACATATTAAACATTTTTTGTTTAATTTTACACATATTTAATTGCTTAATTATTACACAATGCTTAGTTTTACACATTTTATGTTTAAGTTTCACACCAGAATAGATTCATTTTCCACATTTTTATGTTCAATTTTACACACACATATTGTTGATTCTTAATGTTTAAATTTAAACATTAGAGATTCAATGTGTGTTTAAAAATGCAACTATAATGCGAGGAAACAAGTTGCCTCGCTTTATGATCGTAAAATTACACAATTTTTCTTTTGTGTGTATGATCGATTATCTTTAAAAGGAATGTACTATTTTTGCGCTGGGTTATACATTGTAGAAGTTATAATTATGTATACGGTTGTATCAATTTTTGTAAAGTAAATTTTGAAAACACCCTGTATATCATTGGGTGTTCGAAATAAACCCTGACTCTAGAACAATTTTTTTCATGAAATGATCCAAGGAATCAGTCCCTAAAATATTTGCACCCCAAAGCGGACCACCCTGTATACATCATTGTTGTAGAAATAAAAGTAACCAAGTACCGATTTATGGAGGTTTTTGTAAATTTTTCGAAATTTAAAATTAAATATTCACTATGTATAGGATATCGTATCTTTGTCCAATCGGCAAGACGTTATAAAGTTGAGATTGGTAAAAATTATATACAAATTATACTGAAATTTTCATTAAGTTTTGCTACTTAGTGATATTTTGTTTAAAATATTTTAATTCAAAATATTTATAGTGATTTATAAGATTTCTTTATTTATTTAAAACTAATTAACTTAGAAAAGTCACGAAATTTCTAAAAGAGAGATAACAAATGTTTAATAAAATCGATTTAAATAAATTTTATTTGTTGAGTTTTACTTCTACAAAGACGATAGATAAATCCGCAATTAATAAAATTAATGTTTAGATATTATATAATAGTATTACAATCTGAACAATATTATTATCCAATTTGATTATAATGTCATTTGATATTATTCCTAATAATTATATGGTAATTTCGGATTACATTATAATTGCATTTCAGTATACTCAAACAAATCTTTTGTTTCCGTGTACAAATCGATCTGAATTTAAAGCGCATATACAGTACTGTGGTTTTCACGTCTCCTAGACATTCTTATTATTGCATTTATTTTGAATCGTAAACAATTTACGAATGAATGAGCATTATTTTAATGAAGACATTTTACAAGTTAAATTATGTATTTTTAGTAGCACAGAAAATTCCGTTATTATCAATGGATTTTCGGAATGAAAAGTTAGTTGTAGCAACTGACATTATTGGGGTTAAACTTAATGTGCACTAATTATTTAATGGAACTGTAATATTCGGTTGGCACTTGGAATTTTATCATAACTATACACACAACTAATTGTTATGAAAATGTTCTAATTACAAAAGGTTCAGTTTTGGCTATGAGTACCGACATCACAGTTGAGAGAACCGAATGAGATAATTGATCAATGAGTTGCTTGGCGCCTCAAATTTGTATTTTGTAGTTATCTAATTATTTGTCCTGCTAATATTTACGCATACCTATATTTCAAGCCAACTTTTATCACATGAACTGTATTTATATGAATTTCGTAATCTTATTGTGCAGGGTTCGATAAATCACATTAATTATTTCATATCATAACTTTTTTCGACGATTTATTCAATATTTTCATTGAGATTGTCTTTTAATTTCATTTAGTCGAATTATTTAATTTTGGTTTTCAAAAACTTGACTTGAAATTGCCGTAAAAGACTAAAAACAAGAGTGAAAAGAAAAATTAGTTAATGCATCAGTGGTATATACATCGAATCAATTGGTCCCTATCTCATTTTGCAATTCCTGCATATTTATTTTATTTTGCCAACTTGTGGGATGAAAATAAGAACATTCCTTAAAAAAAAATACAATTCATCGAATGGCAACATTGCAATAATACACGTCAATTGGCTGAAGAGGGTGGCAACACTGGCACTGATGTCGCTGTTATAGTCAACGAACATGCATCAAAGTTCACTTAGAGCAGGATTTCCTTTGCGAATGCCGAACGAATGCTTTGGGGGCGACGACAACTTGCAACTATTTTAAGTAGTCAGAGATGTTGGTATTGTTATGGCTGATGTAATTGTTGTTGCGCTCCTACAGTTATTGCATTTATTCAACTGCACTCGACGACGACGTCGTTCTTGTTCACTACGGCTGTTGTGTGCGGCAACCTCGTGGCTGAAAGGTCATTCGTGCCAGAGAAAGACAGACCGAGAATGACAAGTGCAGGATCGTAAGTACGAAATTTTCATATGATGAAAGCAGCATTTAAAATAATTTTATTTACTATTTTGAGTGCCTCGTATTTTACAGAATTATACAAAAAAAAAACATTTTAAACTTATCAGATGTATTGAAATTTTATCTTTAATAGAGATATCAATAAAATATCTTCGCTATTTAATATTTATGCAGCAGCCACACTTTAGAATATCTGGAAAATCTGAACGTAGCAAAAAGCATAGCCACATGTTTTGAGAAGATCATATAATTATTGATTTATATATATTAAAAATTTTATTATAGATTTTACTTACTATGTCAACTATTCTTTGCACGATTCCTAACTCTTCACATTGTGCGAATATTGTAATGCCTATCTGTTAAAATGCAAAAGCAAAAACATAAATACAAAAACAAAAGAAAAAACACGTAACTAAAGCTAAAGCTAAAAAAAAACACCAAAATCAAAAACACAATCAGAAGTAAAAGAAAAAAATACAAATATACAAAAACAATGCAAAATCAGAAATCATAAATCAAACACTAAACCAAAAACACAATGACAAAATACAAAAGCAAAAGGAAAAATAAAAGGAAAAACACAAAATCAAATCCAAAAAAATAAAAACAAAAACATAAAAACAAAAGAAAACAAAATCTAAATATAAAATGAAAATAAAAAAACAAAAACAAGATAAAATACAAAAAAAAAACAGAAAACAAAAAAAAAATTAAAAACACAAAAACAAAACCAACCCAAGCAAATGTACAAAAGCACAAAACAAAAATGCAAAAAAAAACAATAACAAAAAAAAAACAAAAATCCAAAATTAAATAAAATAAGCAAAAACTTTTCTGTATTAGCAATAATACATAAAATAAAAGCAAAATTTTAAAATCAAAAACTCAAAAGCAAAATTCAAAAACACAATCAAAAACTTTAGCAAAAATAGAAAAAAACGCAAAAAACAAAATTTAAAATACAAAAGCTAATCACAAAACCACAAAAAATTAAAGCATTAATAAAAAGTCAATTTCAAAAACAAAATCTAAAGCAGAAACAAATAAATAAGCAAAAATGCAAAAAAAAGAAAAAAAAATCAAAACCAAAAGAATACCCAAATAACAAAAAAAAGCTAAAACAAAATCAAAAGTAAAAAGCAAAAAACTAAAAATGAAAAAACAAAAACAATAACAAAAAATTCCAAAAGCAAAAACAAAAATATAATCAATATAATGAAAACAAAAGCAAAAGCACAAAATCAAAAACTTAAAAATAAAAGCAAAACAAAAATCAAAAACTTTAGCAAAAATAGAAAAACGCCAAAAATAAATTTTAAAACACAAAATCAAATCACAAAACTACAGAAAATTAAAGCAAAAATAAAAAGTCAATTACCAAAACAAAAACTAAAGCAGAAACAAACAAATAAAAAAATGTAAAATAAAGGAAAAGATCAAAACCAAAAGAATTACAATAACCAAATAACCAAAAAAAAGCAAAAACAAAAGCTAAATCGAAAGTAAAAAAACAAAAGCACAAAATTAAAAATGCGAAAACAAAAACAATAAATAACACAAAGACCAAAACGTTAAAATAAAAAAATTTTCAATATAACGAAAACAAAATCAAAAACATAATTAAAAACTCAAAAGCAAAACTCAAAAACAAAAGCAAAAACTTAAGCAAAAATATAAGTACACAAAAAATAAAATTTATAACACAAAAGCAATCACAAAACCACATCAAATTAAAGCAAAAAGTAAAAGAAAACTCAAAAACAAAATCAAATGCAGAAACAAACAAATAATAAAAAAATGCAAAAGAATAGCAAAACAAAAGCAAAACAAAAAACGGGAAAACACAAAATGGAAAAAATAAAAGCAAAACGAATCAAACAAAAAGAAAACGAGTTGGGAAAGTTAAGTCACATGGGTAAGTTCGGTCACATGAGGTCGGGCCCGACTATGGAATACCCTACACCTTTGGTGGGGATTTTAATTTGGGATATTTAATTGCATACCTTAATTTTAAAGTTTTTAATTATGCTGAACCTCCCCACCCTCAGAATTTTATACATATATCAGAAATTTACGTCTTATATCCCCATATATTAAAAAATTTATAAAAAAGTATAAAAAACTAAAAAAAAAAAAATAAAATATAATTGGGCGGACCACGCCCATATTTAAGGCTAATATTTCATAGATTTGATTTTAATAATTTACGGATCAAATTTCCACTATGAAAACCCGGGAAATAATGCAAAAAAAAAAGTGGGCGGATCACGCCCATTTTTGGACCACATATTTTTAGATGAATTCTAACAATACGTTTTAAATTTTATAATTATACCTTGAATACTTTTCGAGTTATTAGTTCCGAAAGAGTTATATAAAAGGGACTTGTATGGGAGGTGGGCGTGTCCGTTGACCGATTTGGCTCATTTTCAAACTCAGTTCCTACTTTTGGCTAAAATATATTGAGACAAAATTTTATCGCATTCTGATTAGTATTTCTCAAGTTATTCTGTATTCGGACAGCAAGACAGCAAGACAGCAAGACGGACAGACAGACAGACAGACAGACAGACAGACAGACAGACAGACAGACAGACAGACAGACAGACATACATACAGACAGACGGACGGACATGGCTAAACGGACTCGGCTAGTGATGCTGATCAAGAATATATATACTTTTCCATACCGGACACGCCTCCTAAGGGGCGTTACAATATATGCACAAAGTTAATATACCCTGTACCTCATAGGTGTAGGGTATAATTAACAGCTATCTTAAAAAATGGGTTAAAAAAGAGAATAAAACCTCCGTTGCGCAACACGGGTACAAAATACTAGTTTACAAATATAATACAGAAAAAACCAATTTTAATTGAGAAATCCCCTTGGAAATTCAAAAAGGCATCAATTTTAATACATAAATACTATTTGAAATTCAAAACACATCCTTTGTATTTTAGTAATTCCATTTGATTTTCAGTATAAATCATTCAGAAAATATTTTAATTACAATTGATTTATTTTGAACTATAAATGGAATTTCTTAATTACAATGGATGTCTTCTGAATTACTACGATTTTGACGCACAGTGTAAACGGTTGAAAATGAAGTCATATAGTGTTCGCCAAAAATGTTCCCCATACAAAATTTAAGAGGACTCTTCAAACGATTTAATCACCTCAGAGATACCCGGTTCAAAATATATATAAACTAAACTATATTTCATACAATATTTGTTAAATAATTTGGAAGACAGTGGAGCTTTTTTTAAAACTTATATTCCGCGGAATTAGTCACTATAAAAAATAACTGTTTGTTTTTGCAATTATGTTTTTTTAATGAATAATACATTTCTCTTTTTGAATAAAGAAACCTAAATTAAATACTTGTAATCATTTTAAAAAATATGACTGCTTTAATTAGGGTAATTATTTTCCTTAAGTTTTACATTTTCATAATCAGGACAGTTTAGAAGTTTCAAAACATATGAATACATTTTTTAAATTGCACATAATTTTGTAAACGATGATGCAATTAATTGACTTTATGACTGTATATTTGAAGTATCGATATCTTCCTTTTTCAAAAGAAGTTTTTTTCGCACCTGGACCACTGTGCGGCGTAGCTCTTGTAGATAAATACGCCAAACAATTCTGCTTTATTTATGTTTTTATTAAGGAAAAAGTTCCGAAAGTAATGCTCAGCACTAAATGACATTAAGGCTCTGACCATTTTAATAACAACATTAATTTTCTAATAAACAACACAGTTTGAAGTATTCTGCTCAGGCCGTGTTGAAAATATACATCATGTTCCCTCCATTTTGTGACAGTGTCTTTTGTCCTTTTGTTAACACCAAAGTTTCTTTGATCACTACTGCCCTGGCATTTTTAAAAAGTATATTTCTTCTTTGAAATACCGAGATTTTTCCCAACACCATCACCATTTTGTTGTTAGCAAATTTCATTTGTATTCTTTTTCCAAAATTTCTGCTGTTTGCGGGAGATAAAAAAAAAGGTGAATGCATAAAAATTGCGTAATTTAATTTTTTGTCGAATAATTTATGTTCGTCCTTTGAATTGTGCTGGTCGCTCAACGAGACTACACAACTTCAGGGGGAGGTTGACAAAGTATTTTTGTAATGTGTGTCTCATTAGATATATTTCTGTATTGGAGGCACTCACAAAAGGGACGATAAGTTAATGACGATAAAACATGTTTTAGTTTTTACAGATATAAGTAATAATAATAATAATGTTCGCAACTTTAATGCAAATGTGTACACGATTTTAAAGTATAAATACTGTAATTGAGCAGAAAATATTCCACAAACATTTCATAAAATATGTTCATAATATAAAGGAAGCTGATCTCTTTATAGACAGAAAATTAAAACGTTCATGAAAAGGAAATATCTTGTCAAATACAGAAGAAACCAATAGAAATTTTGAGGGCCATTCAGCTAAAAGAAAACATATTTATATTGTGAAACATAAGCTATAAATGTAATGAAGATAATTCTTTTTGAGTTGCAAATGTTATTTCCATGGATATCAAAAATAAAAGCACGATATGGTTCGAAGAAATCAATTAATTGACTTTTAAAAAAACAAAAATCGTAAAACAATTGACCTTAGATTCTTTGATTTCATTTAATCTGTCTGTACAACCGTCAATTGTTTGGAATTGTTTTGTCTGTCTGTTGATATGTTGAAATCGTTTCTACAGAAAAAGAAAACAACATGACTGTCAAAAATTACATTGGGAATATTCTTTTGGAGTCGGAGTAGTTTTCTTTCCTGACTATCAACTAATATATAACTAATTCAGAGAAAATAACTGACATGAAAAATTTTGGAAATCATTCATGAGCTCATTATGATATTTAAAAGTATTTCAATGTAATTTACTTTATGAAAAAGTATGTAGAATAATATAATTTGGGGAACCTAGGGTAAAGTGGGAAATGGGGTAATGTGTAATGTAAACTGTAATTTTTGGGCATATTTTTGCACTTCGAAAAATAAAAACAATTGCCAAGTACTTCTTAATATGGTATCAACTTTTTCATCCATGGTTATAATAAAAATTTTACCTTTTTATTGCATTTCGAGAACAACTGAAAAATTATGTTTTTGATAGTTTTTTTTTTTAGAGTGCTGTTGTTTACTATAAAAAAGTGTGAATTTTTGTCGTTTTTAATTAGCAAAATATGTTTAAAATGATTGATTATTGCTTATCTTTTAAACATCAAACGGGTTTTGCAAATAAAATAACTTTTCTTAAATGGTTATGATCAAATAGCGATATTGGGGAAAAGTGGGAAACACTTTCTCGTGTAAAGTGGGTAACATAATTTAAGCAATATTTGTGGTAATTTTATTGAAAATATTGTGTTATATCGGCGGTGATGCTGCAAAACCGTCTTTCTGTATTTTCGAATGAATTTTACAGAAGAAACAAAACTATATCATTCTCATTCTCAATTCAACACTTACTTCATACAAAATTATGTATGTTATAACTTATAATGACATTTATCTAATTTATCCGATCAACATATCATTAAAAACCCGATTATAACACAAAATTAGAGGTAATTTTCACATGCAGTTAGTCGGTTTTGCAGTATCACCGACTATATGATTTATTTAAATTGTTTAGCCAACATAAAAAATCAATCTTAGCCATAAACCAATGAAAAGCAACATTTTGACTTCATCTGAGATAAGATCTGAATTGCAGAAGAAGGCCGAGGAGCGAACCTTTAATCTAAAAGAATATAAATGAAAAGATTCTTAAACTTTATCAGATGAAGGTGAATTTTGTACAATTTGCTTCAATAAAGTTTCGAATTGAGACTAACCAGTGGTCAATATTTTGTTTTGATGAAAAAATGCATTGGATCGTGAAATTCCAAAGCATGACTTTGCAGTTACTACTACTCATAAAAAAATTTCCAAAACTTCAATAAAACAAAAATTCCCAAAATAATGGTTACGATGTTCTGCCTGGAAGTTATCGAAATGACTTTTTGATGAAACAAAGAAAACATGAAAAACAAAGATTAAAATTGCATTTTGGTACAAATTTTAAAGTTTCCCTAATTTAACCACATTTTTAAACTCGTCCAAAATTGAGCTGTTTTGAAAAATTTAAAGACATATATACCCTAGTGGAAATTTGCCCGATGCGTCATCGGTAAATGATCGGGGTTTCGTCAGGTAACCCCTATTAGAGCAAATATGATCATTGCCTTGTCATGCCCTTATCATGCTCACAATAGCAGGGTTTACATTATCTAAACAGCCAATGGTCCCGATCAAAGCTACATTAGTTGTTCCTCATAAAGACATTTTCATTGAGGTGAGTACATGATCAGGACATTATGGGCCTCATCATATCACGATCATCTCAAATAATGACATGATCACTTCATGAGCATGGCCCTACCAAAATTTCTACTAGGGATGGGCATTTCTTGGGGTTCCGGACGGGACATTCGTATGCTTAAATCTTTGATATCTCGAAATTAAATTAATGAATTAACTTGTTTTTCTTTTTACATATAGTATTTAAATAGGACTAAGTCTCTGCAAAAAAATTATAGAATTCTATACCGCAGATCAAGAGATATAAATAAAAAGGTGGGCATTTCGGACGGTACAAAAACGGAAAGTAAATATCGAGGTTCATATGGATATTTCAAAAAGTCAGCCAATTTTACGAACAAATTATTTTTTTGAAATATTTTAAAAAATAGTTGAAATCATGTGCTTTCTTTGTATATTTACGCTTTGTTTGTAAAGTTTACAGTTATGTCGTAATAAATCGCAGAATAATTCCGGACGTACCGTATGGAAATTTGCACTACGATTATTACAATATTAATAATCATTATTACAGAATTAAAAAGTGCTATTCCAATTTTCTGATTTTATTTATGTTTTTTTCGGTCGTTGTTCAAAAGAATTACAAAAAATATTTCAAATGTACTTTTTTGGAAGAAAATCAAAACTTGTCCCACTACACCCCAGGCTCCTTTATTTTGTAAGTTCTTTTTTCAATGTAACCATATTAATGTAAGGAAGAAATTACGAGCCACTATTCGCCCTTTGATTATTAATTGTCTAATAGAAGGCTTAGGTCATCCGCCAGACTACAAATCAAATACTTAAGAGTTAATATCTGAAAAAAGATATTTTTCCGTATAAAATTCTTGAATACAGTTATTTCAAATATTCAAAATCGCAAGAATTTTTAAAATTTCAACCAGTGTGCGCAACGGTGTTTATAGACTAGAACCGACATAATGACCATTCCACTCCATTACATGCTAAGTCTAATAAGCACTCGTTTTCAATGTTATTCAATATTTTAATTTCTTATATCAGAATCTAATTTTGGTGCACATCGATCGATCCTATCCTATGTATTAATCAAAAATGTGCTCAGTATAAATAAAACTAATTAAAACCAGTTAGGAAGGTTAGATCACATGGGAAATTTTAAAGTAGGTGTAATTATGATAGTTAGGATTATCAAAATTATAGTCGATCTAAGCCGACTATAAATACCCTACACATATGTGTGGTTACCATTCAAAGTGGTATTTAGGTCACCAGGGTATACGAATCCTGAGAATAAATACAAACTTTCAATCGCTGAAGAATTTCCATTTATTTGATAGCCATATTTACAAATGGGTACGTGTACCGAATTTCAATTTTTTTTTTTGTGAACCACAAGTCTTTTCGCCGTAAAACATTATTATCATGTATTTGAGCATGATATCAATATATATTTGACCAAAAAAGTTTACCTAAGAACGTAAACATAAAAATTGATCTTTATATGTACATTTTATATGAGGTATTTGAACATAAGTGGTCGGATCACAGGTCACAATGGATCGCACATACAGCGTAGGTATATTAGTAATCTAAGTTATAAGTTTCATTTATCTAGCTCTTTAATTTTAAAAGTAGTAGGGATTTCAACAGACAGACAGACAGACAGACAGACAGACAGACAGACAGACAGACAGACGGACTGACAGACGGACATCGGACATAAATCGACTCAGGAGGTCATGCTGATCAAGACACTTTTCCATACCGGAGATGCTTCACTCTGGGTGTTACAAACGGCGAACCAAACTGAATATACCCTTTCACTCTTAGTGTAGGGTATAAAAATTACAATCCATATTGGTCTTAGTAAACTAAATAAGTTCTTACTTGGAAATATTTGTATTTTTTAATATTCTAAGTAGAATATTAAAAAATTGTTTAAAAAAAATTGTTATAAACATGTTGTTGTAACATTGAAAAAATAGTTTTTTAAATGTTAACCACCAAATCACAAACCCGCCACTGATTAATTATTACTGCAGCAAAACTTACCATTTTAAAATCATGTTGATTGATGAGAAAGTACTGCACCCAAAGAACGAATCAATTGGGGCAACCGTCTTTTTTTGCCAACCGATTTATTTAGTTCTGTCAACATTCGACTGATTCAGTTGTTGCAACACCGCGTATCAGTTCACACAACTAATGAATACAATTGACACAACCAATTTGTTTAGTTGTGGTAGCCAATTTAATTATAAGAAATCGGCCATTTTACCTAGCGCTCCAACGTGTTTCAAACACGAAGTCAGCGTCACAACAGCGTTCCCGAGATCGAACATTGCCGACGATTCGTTGTTGTGCTGCTGACTTCGTGTTTGCAACACGTTGGACCGCTAGGGCTGCATATATAAATACAACATATAGAAACACAATAGGAAGTACTCTGTAGAATAGTATGTCTCTAGTTGAAGAAAGTATATTTGAGCATGAAAAAACCGAACAGTAAAAACGAACAAGCCTTAAAACAATTCCAAATTTTGTTTTAGACGTGGCACGCACTGTCCACAGCACAAAACAATAAAAATTAAGTCAACTAAATATTGGTTAAGTCTCATTTTTAATTTAGTTGCCGTGGTAATGGAAACAAAAAAATTGAAAATGGATAATGGATTTGTTTCCCCAATCAATGTTGCAGTTCCTTCAACTAATAGTTGGTTACGCTTCATACTATTGTTTACCACAAATGAATTTCAGTTGAAACTGACTAAATTTGGTAGATGCAAATGAATATTCGTTGAAACAACTGCACGTCAAGCAATTATTTTTTTGTGTGTGGGAATGAACTATTTCATCATTTTAAATTAAAAAAAGGGAAGATTCGTAAAGAAAAATTGAGAAAATCAATGACAAATTCGAAATTTGTATTTTAATTTTTTAAATTTCAACTTTATTTACCTTTTAGAAATGAAGAAATCATGGAGTTCAAAGATGTGATATACCATTCGAACGATGATTAAATTTTTTAAAACATAAGTTAAAAATGTGTATGCATTTATTAACAGATTATACTTTATAACCAATTTTCTTGACAAGGAAATGTCAGCAATATGTATTTCTTAAACACCCTGTATTTCAAACTCTGTGCAAAATTAGACATTTTTTTTAACATTTTCTTATTTTTCTGAGTCATAGAATGACCTCCTAAATTATTGACTTCAATGAACCAAACCCCTGCATTTGTGCTTAGTGTTATAACTTAATCGAAGTTAGAAATTCAAATGTATTCCACAAATAAATAAAATTTACTATCTGTATATATAAAACTCTTGGTCCGTCTGTCTGTCTGTCTGTCTGTCTGTCTGTCTGTCTGTCTGTCTGTTTGTTCCAGCATCACGTCTAAACCGATTTAACTGAAATTTTGCACCAGGATACTATGGAGTCCGGAGGGTGTCATACGCTATATATGGGCGGGATTGGACAAAAAGGCGTGGCACCTCCCATACAACCTAAACTTTCAAAACGACATAACTCGACACATACACAAGCTAAGATGAAACAAAAAACTTAAATACAAAAAAAAATATAAAAGCAAAAACACAAAAATAAAAGCAAAAATCAAATACAAAAACAAAAGTAAAGCACAAAACTTAAGCTATACCTCAAAAACAACAGAAAAATAAAAAAGGATAGAAAACAAAATCAACCAGGATCGTAAAATTCACCACACTAAAATTCACCACACTAAAATTAACCACACTAAAACTCACCACACTAAAATTCACCACACTAAAACTCACCTCACTGAAATTTACCAAACTTATATTCACCACACTAAAATTCACCACACAAAAACTCACCACACTAAATTTCACCACACTAAAACTCACCACACTAAAATTCACCACACCAAAACTCACCACACTAAAATTCACCACACTAAAATTCACCACACTAAAACTCACCACACTATATTTCACCACACTAAAACTCACCACACTAAAATTCACCACATTCAAATTGACCCACTTAAACTGACCACACTAAAATTCACCACACTTAAATTCAACACACTAAAACTCACCACACTAAAATTCACCACTCTGAAACTCACCACACTAAAATTCACCACACTAAAACTCACCACACTAAAACTCATCACACTAAAATTCACCACATTCAAATTGACCCACTTAAACTGACCACACTAAAATTCACTACACTTAAACTCACCACACTAAAATTCACCACACTAAAACTCACCACACTAAAACTTCTACTGGGAAAAACTCTTCGGGGAAGAATTCTACGGGAAAGAATTCTACTGGGAAGAATTCTACGGGGAAGCACAGTCTGAGAAAGAATTGACTATGAGAAAAGTTGTTTTATCGGATAATTAGTATGGTTTTGGTTATTAAATTTATAAAACCAATAAATAAACGTCGACAGCGTAGCACGGGTCCCTGATATAAATAATAAAAATGTTATTTATATTAATAAAATTGCTCAATAACCTTATAATAATAATAGTTTGGCGCTACAGTCCTGTATAGAACTTCGGCCGAGCTCTCTCACCATTTTTGAGCTGTGCGTGTTATATTTGTACTCAAAGTGGTGGGACCTACAGTTTATTGCCGAATCCGAACGGCGTGTGAGAGCTTTTTCAATGGTTTTACTCTCGTAGGTTTGCCATTTACTGACGAGAGGTAGCGCGGTATAGAAAAATGTTTTTATGAAAAGATGTTGTTAGCCCCAGTCCAGGCTTGAACCGGGGACCTTTCGGCTCGCAGTCCAACGCACTAACCACTGAGCTACCGCGGCTACACTACAATAACCTTGCATTCACATAATATTTGCCCGAGTCGTGTACGGGTCCAGCTAGTATAAATATAGAGAATTTTATTAATGAAAATTTTGAAAACCATATGTAGTATAAAAATTGTTTGTTGCTGAGTTTAAAAAAAAACTTCTTGGGTAGGTTCAACATTGTACAAGATTTTTTTTGGAAATGTTACCTGCTTTATTTTCAACTGTCTTTTTATTTCATCTATAAGTTCATTTAGTCACTCTAGATTATGCAAAAAAGGAAAAGAAAAAAACCACCAGTACTTCGAGTGTGACCAGAGTGCTACCACGAGACACGGTTTGGATCCCCAACAGAGTGAATCACAAGTGACAGCACGATAGCCATGTAAACGAGCCCACTGCGAGACCGTGGTGGATGAATTGTGAAAATTTAATTATTTAAAATTGCATTGAAGTGTATTAAAAATAAATAAATGACAAGAAAGAAAAATCAACAAGGATCTCGATGAAACTAACGGTTGAGCGACGGTTGTTGGATGCTGACTATTTGAGCCAGCAGCAGTCTAAATGCCACGTCCAGCACTATGGATGTTGAACTGTGTCAGTCACCGTCAGTCTTTAAATTTATTGCCACGTCTTTTCATTTCGACTTCAATTTTATTTATTTGCATGTAAATCGGATTTGTTCAACCCAAAAAGAAAAAGAAGAAGAAGAACTACACGTAAATCACATATTTTTGTTTTTGGTTGGCAGCAGCATCCTTTATTTTCAACAATAGTGGTTGGATTTTGTTTGAGTTTTTTTTTATATTCCATTTTTGTTTTGACTAACTTTATCGAAGTCAGTGATGCGCTTAACCACTCGACATTTGGTTGATTAATGTAAAACATTCTTTTCCAATATGTTGAAGTACTGATTCTTATATTAAGCTGATTATAATAGAACTTATAAAATGTATATATGAAATTCAAAAGAGATGCTGATGAAATAAATTGAGAAAAATAGAATACCTCTGGTTTAGCAACGATATGCAAATGTACATATTATTTAAAGTCCTGTGCGGTCTCTATGGTCTATGTTTGTATTATTCCGAGTTTATCTGTTGTATATTTTGTAATTCCTATTAATAAACAAAACCCTAACATTTCAAATGCTGTCAGACGATATGAATACGTCGAAGAAGCCACGACTGGAGGGTACCCTTGTTTAGAACATATTATTTTTAATCGTAAGGGACGGTCGAATAATTTGATACTAATTTGTTTTGTGGCCAAGTTAAAATAAATGGACTCATGTTTGCAATAAATTTTACAATTCTTAATTAACTAATATTTTAATTTATATAATTATTTTTTTATACGATGAATAGAGTATAGCGTATAAAAGTTATATTACTGAATAGAATAATCTGTAAATTTACATTATAATTTCCCTTTGAAAATTAAAATATAAATTAAAATATTCTGGTTTTAACTACTTTTGTCGATTTTATCCTGAATTTTAAAAAAATACTTTACAAATAATAGTTTTTTTTACTATTAAAATTAGTCAATGTGATTCATTATAATTTTATTCGGTAAATACTATTAAATACTACAAAATCTATTAACTACATTTGCTGGTTATTACATTTAAGATACTTATTACATTGTTGTGTGATAGACTATTTTATCTACAACCTCACTAATTTTCAGAAATGGACTAAGACACTTTTGATTTTTATATAAACAATTATAAAGTCCCATCTCTCCGACATTAGATTACTTATATATCACTGCTGCTTGGTTTTGAACATGGGACCTGTTATCCGACCACATATCGAAAATCGGTACATCTACCCATTAGTACATATGCACTAAAAAAAGATATGAAATCCATAGGAATTCCTATTGATTTAACGATTTTTGCTTTTAAAATTAGTCAATAGGATTTTTCCTATTAGTTTTATAGTACACGACAATTACATTTATAGTTATGTTAAACTATTTATTTTACTAGTTTAAAAAAACATACAAATTAATGTGATATTGTATGTCCCATTAAAAGTATAGTTTATCACATTAAAATAATATACTTATACTATTATATCAATGTGACAAAGTTATTCATTGTATAATATAGACTATGGTTTAAAAGCATTTAAAATTTATATAAAAACACATTATTTTTAAAGGATATAACTATTAAATTCTTATGGGAAAATACTATTAAAACTATAGTTTTTTCATATTAATTCATGATTTTATGCTAACATTTTTTTGAAAGCTAAATAAATGTAATATACTAAATAAATACTATCCTAAATACTATCCTATAATTCCTATCCTATTAATACTATTAATATAATAAATTTTGTTTTATACCCTACATTAAGAGTGAAAGTGTTTGGTACGGCGTTTGTAACACCCTAAAGAAAGCATGATTTAGCGATGTCCGTCTGTCTGTCCGTCTGTCTTTCGTCTGTCTGTTGAAATCACGATTACGGAAAAAGTAGAAGAGCTAGACCAATGAAACTTTAGATTTAGATTACTTATACATCTAAGCTGTCTGGACAAGAAAATTGGCATGATCGATCTATTGTGACCTGAGAACCGACCACTTATGTTCAAATACCTCATATAAAATTTACATCTACAGATCAATTTTACTGTATACGTGCTTAGGTAAACGTTTTTGGTCAAATATATATTGACATCATGCTGAAATACTTGAAAATAATGTTATCCTGCGAAACGAGTTGTGGTTCCCAAAAAAGAATTCGAAATTCGGTACACCTACCCATTTGTAAATATGGGTATCAAATGAATGGAAATTCTTCAGCGATGAAAAGTTTGTAGTTATTTTCAGGATTCGTATACCCTGGTGACCTATATACCAATTTGAATGGTAACCGACTATATTTTTGATAATCCTAACTATCATAATAACACCTACTTTAAAATTTCCCATGTGATCTAACCTTCCCAACTGGTTGGGTTTGTCTTTTGTCTGGTATGATAAAACAAAAAACTTAAACAAAATACTTTTCCATACCAGAGATGCTTTTTTCAAGGTGTTACAAACGGCGTACCAAACTGAATATACCCTTTCACTCTTTGTGTAGGGTATAAAAAAATGAAAGCAAAATGACGAAACAAAAGCATAAACACAAAAACGCAAATCAAAAGCAAAATCACATAACTAAAATCGAAACAAAAGCAAAAAAAAAACCAAATCTAAAACAAAAACAAAAGCTAAACAAAAGCAAAACAAAAACAAAACGGAAACATAAAAACCAAAGCAAAAACATAAAACTAAAAGCCAAACTAAAGCAAAGAAAAAAAACAAATGCTAAGCAAAAATAAAAATAAAAGCAAAAAAAAACGTCTGAACGGCTGATCCAATTTTCTTGAAATTTTGAACACTAATGCGGTATGGTCTGGAAGGAATGATAGGCTATATATGGGTGGGATTGGGCAAAGAGGAGTAGCATCTCCTATTCATCCTAAATTTTCAAAACTTGCCACTAACACAAGCTACGAACACAAAAAAAAATTCAAAAAAAAAAATATCAAAGCAAAACACAAAAATGCAAATCAAAAGCAAAAACAGGAAACTAAAATAAAAACTAAAGTAAAACAAAAAAAAAAAGCTCAAACAAAAACAAAAGCAAAAATACAAAAATGTAAAACTAAGAGCCAAACTAAAGCAACAAAAAAACAACTGCATAAATAAAAAAAGCAAAAAATAGCAAAATCAAAATTAAAATTAAAAGCAAAAAACAAAAACACAAATAGAAAGAAAGGAAAAGAACAAAATAAAATATAACTACCAAAAATACAAAACCAAACTAAAACTAAAACAAAAACACAAAAGCAAAAGCAAAAACACACAATCAAAAGCTAAACTTAGATAAAAGGCGCAAATAGAAACAAAAAAAAAAACAAAAGCAAAAACTCAAAAACAAATGCAAAACACAAACGCAAAAACGAAAACGTAAACATAAGCAAACAAATAAACAAATGCAAAAAAATGAAAACTAATGAAATGTGCAAAAACACAAAAGCTAAAGAAAAATGCTTAAAAAAACATGAGCATTTAAAACACAAAGTCAATCTCAAAAATTAAGTCTCATTTCGATTACGATTTTTTTTTTGTAATTTTTGTTACGAGTCATGCACGGGTCCAGCTAGTACAATATATTTTTTAGTTAAAGAATTTAATGAAAAAAGTAAAAAATATTTATTAATAACAGTCTTCTCAGATAAAATAGATAATAATTGTGTCTTTTGGACAGAGAATATATTTAATTATTATCTGTATGATGCATTAAACATTGTAATTTTTATTTAACATTCCAAATAAATATAAATACTTTTCGCATATTTCACATCGTTGTATCGTCTGAAGATATTCCGAAATGTAGTGCAGCACCATTTGGTGTTAAATGAATTTTTTATGCAAAATCATAAAAATATGCATATGCTAAACTAACAGAAATAAAATAAAGCGTAAAACAAGATGGGAACATAGATACAGAAAAAACGAGGGAAAACAACTGAAAATTTTGGTACAAACCGTATGCACGGCATACAGTAGCGTGCATAAGTAATGAAACATTCGCATTTATTAGCAATTTTTATGTACTACAACCACGTAAGGCAAACACTTGAATCTGCATAAAACGTATCATAACATAGCGGCGAACATATTTTTAAAATACAAAGTTTTAAGAACAACTATGAAGATAATAAATGCAAATTCAGCAAAAAAAATAAATCTTTCAACAAGAAGATTTTTTTTTTGTTATTTTTTTTTTAGTATAAAAAACATTTATACAAATAATAAAAATGTATCTTTCAAATACAATGTAAAGCTTGATGTTATATGAGATAAATTTGAACTGAAATTATTAAACTTCATGCAATTTTATTGTTTATTAATTTGTGCGGGAAATCGACAAATAAACTATAGAATAGAATGCGGGAAATACGAAAATCCGCATTAACATCAACAACAGCAACCACTGGCAGATACAAACTTCATGGATACACATAAATACAATTCCAAATATTTGAGCATTCGCCCAATATTAATATAGACTATTAATATAGACTATATTCCCATCGATTTGCTGCTATATTCAAATGGAATAAGGCGGATGGAAAACTTTTGCATAACAAACGTGGTCTTTAATGGAAAAGTATCTGCTGCTGCCGATCATCTTATATTGAAGTCAATATTCTGGCAGTGAATTTAATACAACAGGTTGTGCGCAAATAAACAAAAGCAGAAATCTTGAACAACAATATAAGCGTAAAATAGTATTTTTGTTGTATAGTAAATCGTATTATGAAAAGCAAGGTTGCAAACAAATTAACGTACTCACTACTTGTGCGATATTTTCTAGTGAGATGCCAAAGGGGCGAATGTAAATTTTTAAAAATGTTGGGAAATCAAATTTTAAAGTTTGAAGTGCTTTAAAAATTATTATTTTTACAATTTTTCGGTTTATTCATCAATTAGCATAACGTATATAAAATTTCTTATGATTTGGACCACTTACTGAATTCTAAATATGGATTTTGTGTAGCTACATCATGGCCAAATCGCAAAATTTTTGTTTTTTTGCCATAACTTTTCATGGGTAAAAGATCAAATAGTAGTGTAAAGACATTGATTATTTGTTTTTTTATTTTTAAAATATTTGTTATTTGCAAAAAAATGTTTGCCAAATTATTTTTAAATAATAACGCCAATCTATAGGTGCTTCAAAAATTAACAATTAATGCCTTTACACCCAGAAAAAAATTCTCTCAAATCCCATTAATATTGGTCAATAGGACAATTATTGATTTAATAGTATACAAAAAATAAAAACTTTCATATAAACTCAATGGCAATGTCATGGTATTTTCTAGTATTTAATGGTATTTTCCGATTAAAATAATAATTTATTCTATTGAATATTTTTAATAGTAAAAAACTATTATTTATACAGTATTTTTTTCTGGGTGTACATATTTTAACTCGTACCACTTAAAAGTTATTGCAGAAAAAAACGAAAAGATTCGCCCTTTTGACATGTCAAGATTTCGAGTTTTTTAAATTCGCCCTTTTGGTTGTGTCTTTTGTGGCTAGAAATTTCCAACATAACCACACAAGAATTTGGCACAGTATACTTGAGGAAAAACTAAATTCAAAAATGTAAAAACAGCAAATGTCAAAAATTACACATTCGCCCCTTTGTAATGATAGTGACGATATGTTATAAAAAGTATTGAATATACAGTTAATTTTCTAAATAATAAAAAGGTAATGAAATGTACTTATTTCAAAATTTTAATAAAAAAATTAGTAATAAAATTAAATAAAAATAATAATAAATAAATTGAATTTAATTTAACTAAAAAATATTTCATTTAAATAAAAAAGATTACGGTTAAAAATGTTTCGAAAAGTATTTTAATTTATTATTTTTTCCATCTGTGTAGATAAGAAGTATAGGTAGACAATCTCTAAAACCGAGATATTGTATATATACACGCTGCAAAAAAAAAATGGCTCTCCTAAACATAATTTTGCAGGCATTAACATTTATGTTTGGAATTTTATGTAAACATAATATATAATTGCCTGATAAATCATTTGTAAACATGGTTGTATTTAGACATGAACAGTGTTGTAATGAGCTCTGATTTACATTATGATATCACGGAAACATTTTGATGTTGCCCCTTAAAATGGTATATGTTCTAATAGAAACATAATTATTACTACATCCAAACAAAATAAATATTTGAACCGAAACATAAATATGTTTCAAATAAAACATGATTTGCAATGATCTGAATATAAATATGTTTCTAGTGAAACAGATCAGTTGTTTCAGTTCAAAAAGTAGTATGTTTGCGTAAAAACATATCTAAATATTTTTGGAAAGCAATCCTGAAAATAAAATAAAAATAATTTATTGTTTTTTTTTATTAATTTTTACTAAAAATTATTAAACATGTAATTGAATTAAAACTGCAAGTACAAGTCTCAGTGCAGCACATAGCGATGGCAAGGAATTCGCGGAGCCTGTTGTAAAAAACCATGCCAAATTCTGTTTGAAAATAGAAGCACTGATTTTTCAGTTAGTAGAGGAGCTTGGCTCATTCAATAATGATTTTATTTTCATATTTAGTGAAAAAGGAAAACAATTTAAATTTCAAAGATATTGATTATACAAATTAATAAAAGTTAACAAAAGTGTTTTGTTATTTGAAGTATAAAGTTAATTTAACAACATAATAATAATTAAGATAAGTGTTTATGTATCCAATTTAACAATATTGGCATTTTAGAATAGTGCTTCGCTATAAGTTGTGATTTTTTTTGATGAAATATCCATGTCGTCTTTTTACAATATTTTTAGAAAAACAATTAGGAACAATTAAATTATATACTGTACTACTTTTTGTACAAAAATTTGTATATTTTTTAAATTTACAAATGACATCTTATTACCGGTACTATCACGTTTTCTCAACAAATATCAAGAGACACGTATGCAGAAAATGGCGGTCACCGAGTGTAAACTTCGTATACAAGAAGAATATTGCAAGAATACTTTTATTTACATCTAATTTAATTTCTTTGTTTCTATTCAAACATCAGTATGTTTAAAAGAACCAATACATACTTCAAACGATGACAAAAGAGATGTAGATAGAAAATGATTTCAAAAGGAGAAAAGGTCATATCGTCGTTGTAGAACGAAAAGTTACCAAATACATTTTTATGAAAAACTTAATTTCGAGTTTGTTGATAAATATTATAAAAAGTAATTGATGCATTTTAAAGGTTGAAAAATCAACTAATAGATTTACATTTTCTTATGATGTGGTAAATTATTAACAGATGAACAGATTAAAAATTAACAGATATATAAAAATTTTTGTAAATGAATATTTGACATTTGGCAAAATGTATTTGGTGACTTTTCGTTCTACAATGACGATATCATATAAATGCTCTATTTGAATATATATTTTTTTTATTTGTAAATAGTTAAAAAGTTCACTCTTAGTGTAGGGTACAAAAACTATTGATGTTGTGTTATTTGTTTCTTAGTATGTTATGTCTATGTATATGGTTTTTAATAACAGATTTTCAAATACCAAAATTCGATATATTATTAAAAAAATAAAGGTAATTTACGTGACCTAACTATATTAAGAAGTGCTGAAGTTATAGACATTAACCAGTTTATATTAAAATTTAAATTTAACAGATTAAGTCAATACTAATAAATTCTATAATTAGATATTTTTAAAATATTATGTAAAGCTGATCAAATATTTGTTGTTTGAATTTCTATAGAATTCATTTACATGCGAAACTGTATGGGACCATTTTTAATGAATGACGTACTTTTTATATGCCCTACTTTGTATTTGTGTCCACTGCTATTGAAGCAAAATAATTTTGTTCACTTTGATGTGTGGGCACATACAGAAAAAAGTATAAATGGGTGGACAAGCCAAACGTACAGCTAATAATACTTTTGTTTTGAAACAAACACAAATTTTTAGCAAACATCATGTTATATATACAGTAAATAATATATTAGCTTCATCGTCGTCATATTTTAAAATCATTGGTGGTTTGAATATGCTTAATTAATATTAATATTCAGTCGACTGTGAGATATGATTTTTATTTTTTATAGAGGAGGTGTGTGTACTGTTCATTTGTTTATTATGTATTACTTGTAAAAACCATCCAGTTAACTGAAAATTTGTTACTAAATATAAAGAAAAAAAGCACAGTTTATATTTTATATATTAATATCAGTTTTTATATATTAATATGAATTGTTTGATACCAGTATTATAAATGTATTTAGAAAAAAAGTTTTTTGTATACAGCGACACATACTATTGAATTTATTTTAAATTTATATTAATTAGTCATTTAAGATAATTTAAAATGAAGCATAAAAAGAAATATGTTAATATTGGTTTAGCAATTCCATTTCATAGAGATAAAATTTTATATAGTGATGTTTTTGAGATTATGAAAATTTAAGTAGATGCATAAAATCTAGGATTTTTATTAAATTTTAATGCGCCTTACTTCTTGGGTTAAAACATTGACCAAACTTACGAATATTGAATACTTTGACATTTTTCGTGCAGTACTGTGGATGTGCCTCAATGAAATATGTACTGACAAAAGTGTCGCGATTTCACCATATAAGGATATATGAAAGACATTTTTGATTGCAATCAAATATTTGAATCATAACCATTCTACGTAGATGCTTAAAACCCTTCAAAAACATTACTTACCACAAAAAATTGCAATAACGAAATACCAAAATTTTGCACAATTTTCAAAAAGTCCATAAAATTTGTTCATTTTAATATTTTTATATGCGCCACTGATTTTGTGATGGCAATTAATACAAAAATCAGTTCACGCAATATACTAGACTATTTCAAATAAGAATGGATATGTGCCACGCGAAAAACTATTGTTTTTTTTTCTTGGAACAAAAATGGATAAGAAGCTAAAAGTATTGCAATGCATTTTTTTCAAATTTTCAACTTTAAATTACAATAACAAATAGACGAAAAGACTATGGTGTTTTTCGTTCTTCTAAATTAAGGATTGGTTGATTCAAATTTATTAATAATTATCTTTAAATCGCAAAATTACGGAAGTTATTGACAAATTAAAGTCAGTTTCAATGATTTTAAAAAATAAAAATGTATGCCCATTTATGTTTAAGGCTACTTGTGGAAAAACTTTATTTTCTTAGAGTACATTACAAACATTTATTGAAACTGTTTGCAATTACAATTGTGTTAAGTCAAGTTGGTTGAAGCGAATAAAACCGAGGAAGAATAATAGATGAAATTATTTTTTTTTTTAATTGTTCAAGGTACACGCAATTAATTCCCTTACACTTCTCTTGTATTTTTTTATTTATATTTATATATTTGGAGTAGCCGCGGTAACTCAGTGGTTAGTGCATTGGACTGCGAGCCGAAAGGTCCCCGGTTCAAGCCTGGACTGGGGCTAACAACATCTTTTCATAGAAACATTTTTCTATACCGCGCTACCTCCCGGCAGTAAATGGCAAACCTACGAGAGTAAAACATTGCCTATGAAAAGCTCTCACCCGTCGTTCGGATTCGGCAATAAACTGTAGGTCCCACCACTTTGAGTACAAATATAACACGCACAGCTCAAAATGGTGAGAGAGCTCGGCCTAAGTTCTTATAGGACTGTAGTGCCAAACTATTATATTATTATGTATTTGGATTAACTTTTAAAACATCCTGATGTTTATATGTAAAAATCCAGTGGATCATCTATAAATACTAACTCATGCACGCTGCAAAAAAAAAAAATGGCTCTCCCAAACATAATTTTGCAGGCATTAACATGTATGTTTGGAATTTTATGTAAACATAATATATAATTGACTGATAAATCATTTGTAAACAGGGTTGTATTGAGACTTGAACAGTGTTGTAATGAGCTCTGACTTACATTATAATAACCCGGAAACATTTAAATGTTGCCCCTTAAAATGGGGTATGTTCTAATGGAAACATAATAATTACTACATCCAAATAAAATAAATATTTGAACCGAAACATAAATATGTTCAAGATAAAACATGATTTTGAACGACCTGAATATAAATATGTTTCCAGTGAAACATATCAGTTATCAAAAGGTAGTATGTTTGCATAAAAATATATCTAAATATTTTTGGAAAGCAATCCTGAAAATAAAATAAAAATAAAATTTTGGATTTTTATTAATTTTTATTAAAAATCTTTAAACATGCACAATGGGAATTTATAATAATTGAATTCATATACAAATTTTTAAATGCATAAATAAATAATTCGTTTAAAACTACAAGTACAAGTGACAGCATCAATGAATGCACAATTGCACCAGCAGACGCTAAACCAGACGATCCAGGCACACTTTATATTGGTACAGTTGTAGTTGGTCTCAGTACAGCACATAGCGTAGGCAAGAAATTCACGGAGGCTTTTGTAAAAAAAACATGCCGAATTCTATTTGAAAATCGAAACACTGATTTTTATTTGTGGTTTTTTCGCATTAGTTTCAGAAATTATATACTGCACTATATTATACTCTTTTACGATTTGTACTTTTTCTAACACAATTTATATATTTATTTAATTTACAAATAACAAAATTATTACCGACGCGAACACGTTTTCTCAACGACAAACTAAAGACACGTACGCAGAAAATGCCGAGCACCGACTGTCAACTTTGTATACAAGAAGAGAGCTGCAAGAATACCTTTATTGACATTTAAATTCATTTTTGTTTGTTTTCAAACATCACTATGTTTAAAATGACCCTATACATACTTCTGCTGAACGAGTGCCAACTTCGTATACAAGAAGAATGTTGGAAGAATACATTTATTTAAATCCAATTCCTTTTTTGTTTGTTTTTAAACATCAATATGTTCAAACAATGGCAAAAGATGGCGTAGGTAGAAAATGCTGCACAACGTTGCCAACTTCGTCAGTCGATAAATTATCGAATTAAGACGAGCGTTGCGAACATGTTTTCAAACATCAGTATGTTTAAAATGACCCTATACATACTTCAAACGATGAAAATTCTGCTGAACGAGTGCCAACTTCGTATACAAGAAGAATGTTGCAAGAATACACTTATTTAAATCCAATTTCTTTTTTGTTTGTTTTTAAACATCAATATGTTCAAAAGTTGGCAAAAGATGGCGTAGGTAGAAAATGCTGCACAACGTCGCCAACACACGAGCGTTGCGAACATACGTTGTATTTAGATTTGATTAGCATTTTCTGTGTTTCGAAACATAGTTTTAACCAAGCAAATTGCCAAGAAATAGTTTATTCAAATGGAATTAAAATTTTATGTTTGTATTGTAACATATTTATGGTAAATTTGATATATTCTGCTGGACAATATAATAATGTTTACACGCGAACAAAAATAAATTCAATTTCGAGTATAATTTAATTACACTTCATTCCTAATACATGTAATACGTGAAAATTTATGATGAATTTCTAATAATTCTTCTTAAATGAAATGATAAAATGGAATTTGAACCAGAATGACGTTCATAATTTTTAGTAGATTTCGTAGTTATAATTTTAAATACATCTTATTCATATTAATGATTTTCGTTCTTAAGATCATGTTTCATTGTATTGAAAATGAATTCATAACAACGATTGCTTCAAAACATAAATATTTTGAATTTGATAATTTAAGAATGATTGAAAAAATGTTCGTCAATTTAAGGAGATGCATGGGAAGACTTCGTTTCATCAAATTCATGCACAAATACATAAGACACAAAATATATATACATCATATTGAAGAATGTAGCTGATCAAACCAAATTTAAATGAACATATTACTAATAAAAAGTTATATAAGTATATACATATATAAAAAAAATATTTTTTTTCGAAAAAATATATATTTATTACAAATTGTTTTTTTTTCGAAATTTATATTTCAATTATTTTTTTTCGAAAATATGATGAATCTGGTAGTTGCTGAAAAAAATCATAATATTTATGAATAAAATCAGTTATGTTTATATATCATATTCATAGAACTATAATATGTTTGTATAATGCAAGACAAGCCATTTTCGTTTTCTTGTATAATCTTCTTTGGTTTTTCTTTTATATTCCAACAATGTCCTTGAGTAAAAAGCATCATAAATAAAGTGAATATACAAAGTGATATTAATAAAAAATATAAAAACACAAAACATACCCACGAAAAACCATTCACACATAAAAGTAAACAACAATTATATTGAATAAACACTAAGATTAAAAAAATAAGACCACAAAAACTATATCAGAATAGAAAATGTAACATAATTTTTTTTAGCATATGTTTTCGAAGCCCTCCACAAACACCTCCTAATATTTTTGTCTACTTAACTTAATCTACGCCCACTTAATTAGCAATATATAGTATGGAAAAAAATACAAACACATCATACAAATGATTTATATGAGGCAGCTGTGTGCCAAATATGTGTAATGTTTTTGTTTATTCTCTGAAAAAAATATATATATCATCATTAAAAATTTGAAACCGAACAAAAAAAAAAATAAAAATATTAAAATATTTATGATCGTCGATGTTTTTGGAAAAATTGCTTTGGAAAAAAAAATTACATTTGACTTAAAGCATTTTTTTTTTAATAATCACATAAATTACAAGAAATGTTGTTTAGAGCGGCCACCCACCCATTGGCATTGAATGGAACTCGCCACAGTTAATTTGGATGGCAACCTTGGCGGTGAAATTTTGGTTTTTGTTTTCATCTGCTTCGTTCATTGAGTTTTTTATGGTTTTATTTTAGAACGATTATTTACGTCGACTAGTCTAAAATTGTGTAATATGTATGAAGGCGCTTTATTCGCAATTTTAATTTCTTTACATTTTCCTTTACTTTTTGTGTGATTGATAGCAGATGCTACAAATTTGTTTTTAAAACAAGAATCTAAATTCGAACAGAGATGGCTGTGAGTAATTTTCTTATTTAAAACTTATTTGTAATCTGCAACTGAAAATTTGATGACATCAATTTTCGTACATTTTTTTTAAATTTTTGTTGTTCTTAACATATCTAGATATTATTTCATTTATTTATGTCTAGGGAAAAATCCTTATTAACTACATACAGTGATAGAATAGATTTATTTAAATTGAATGACAAAGTAATTTGAACTGCTTATTGTTATCTGTCCCGTCCGGATCTTTCAGTACCTACCAAAAGTATGGAAGAACAGTATAAAAAATTAAAAAACACAAAGAAATTTGAATTTTGAAATATTGATTATTAATATAGTCTGATATTATTTTTAGAAAAAAATCGTAGTGAAAAATTCCAACGGAACGCTTTGTTCCATTTTCAATTTGTCTGTGATTTATTATGAAATAACTAAACACTTTAGGAACAAAGTATATATAAATAAAAATAATGTATATTATCTAAGCTAATTTCCATAATAATTCAAAACAATAATTTGTACGCAAAAGCCGAAAGGTCCCAGGTTCCATTCTGGACTGGGGCTAACAACATCTTTTCATAGAAACATTTTTCTATACTGCTCTACCTCTCGGCAGTAATTGGCAAATCTACGAGAGTAGAACATTATATATAAAAAGCTCTCACCCACTGTTCGGATTCGGCATTAAACTGTAGGTTCCACCATTTTGAGTAAAAATATAACACGCACAGCTCAAAATCGTGAGGGAGCTCGGCGTTAGTTCTTATAGGACTTTAGTGCGAAACTATTATTAATATTATCTACCGTATTGAATTAAATGAATCTGATTTTTCAGATGTTTAGTTCTATTTAAATACAACCTGCAATAAAAGTCTAAGTAAATTAATAAATATTCCTTCGAAAGTTTTAAGCATAGCAATGTCCATCCGGAACCCCAGGAAATGACCCATATGGGCATATCCTGGTGTTCCTGACAGGACATTCGTACGCTTAAAATTTTAATTTATCGATGGAAAATTAATGAATTTACTGGATTTGTGCAAGTATTATTTTTATATGGCTAAACATTTGCAAAAATAAGAAAATTCTGTAAGGTAGATCAAAATATATAAATTAAATAGTCGTCGTTCCGGATGGGACAAAAACGGAAATGCATGTCAAGGTTAATATGGAAATTCCAAAAATTTTGCGAATATTGCGTACTAGCTGGACCCGTGCACGACTCGTGCCAAGATTTTCTGAATTCAAAGATATGGAGCGATTTTATTAACATAAAAAAAACATTTTATTATTTATGAGGGGCCCGTGCTTAGCTGTTGAAATTTTTTTATTGGTTTTATAAATGTGGTAACCAAATAATTCTCCGCCAAAACAACTTTTCTCAAAGACAATTCTTTCTCAGACTGCGCTTTTACGCAGAATTATTCCCAGTAGAAATCTTCCCCGTAAAATCCACATGGAACGCTTTCCCGTAGAATTCTCCACGTAGAATTCATCCCGGTAGAATTCTTCCCGGTAGAATTCTTCCCCGTAGAATTCTTCCCCGTAGAGTTTTTCCCAGTAGAAGATTTAGTGTGGTGGGTTTTAATGTAGTAAGTTTCGGTGTGGTAAGTTTCGGTGTGGTGAGTTTAGATGTGGTGAATTTTGGAGTGGTGAGTTTAATTGTGGTTAGTTTTGGTGTGGTGAGTTTTAGTGTGGTGAGTTTTAGTGTGGTGAGTTTTAGTGTGGTGAGTTTAAGTGTGGTGATTTTTACTGTGGTGAGTTTTAGTGTGGTGAATTATAGTGTGGTGGGTTTTAGTGTGGTGAATTTAATTGTGCCGTGTTTTAGTGTGGCGTGTTTTAGTGTAGCGAGTTTTAGTGTGGTGAATTTTAGGGTGAATTTTATTGTGGTGAGTTTTAGTGTGATGAATTTTAATGTGATGAATTTTATTGTGGTGAGTTTTAGTGTAGTGAATTTTAGTGTGGTGAGTTTTAGTGTGGTTAATTAAAGTGTGGTGGGTTTTAGTGTGGTGAATTTTAGTGCGGTGAGTTTTAGTGTGGCGAAATTTGAGTGTAGTGAGTTTTAGTGTGGTGAGTTTTAGTGTGGTGAGTTTTAGTGTGGTGAATTTTAGTGCGGTGAGTTTTAGTGTGGCGACATTTGAGTGTAGTAAGTTTAAGTGTGGTGAGTTTTAGTGTGGTGAGTTTTAGTGTGGTGAGTTTTAGTGTGGTGAGTTTTAGTGTGGTGAATTTTAGTGCGGTGAGTTTTAGTGTGGCGACATTTGAGTGTAGTAAGTTTAAGTGTGGTGAGTTTTAGTGTGGTGAGTTTTAAAGTGGTGACATTTTAGAGTGGTGAGTTTTAGTGTTTTGAATTTTAGTGTAGTGAGTTTTAGTGTGATGAAATTTTAGTGTGGTGGGTTTTAGTGTAGTGAATTTTAGTGTGTTGAATTTTTGTGTGGTGAGTTTAAGTGTGGTGAGTTTTAGTGTGGTGAGTTTTAGTGTGGTGTGTTTTAGTGTGGTGAGTTTTAGTGTGGTGAGTTTTAGTGTGGTGAGTTTTGGTGTGGTGAGTGTAAGTGTGGAGAGTTTTAGTGTGGTGAGTTTTAGTGTGGTGAATTATAGTGTGGTGGGTTTTGGTGTGGTGAATTTAAGGGTGAATTTTAGTGTGGTGTGTTTTAGTTTGGTTAGTTATAATGTGGTGAGTTTGTTTTTCTTTTTCTTTCCTTTTTTAGTTTTTCATTTAGTTTGGATAGTGGTTTTATGTGATTGGTTTTGTTTTTGTATTTTTGCTTTTGTTTTCTTTTGTGTTGTGCTTTTGCTTTTTTGTTTTTACATTTTTTTTTTGGATTTGAGTTTTTTGTTTCATGTTCGTAGCTGGTGGTAGTGCCGAGTTATATCGTATTGAAAGTTAAGGTTGTATGGGAGGTGCCACGCCTCTTTGTCCAATCCCGCCCATATATAGCCTATCATTCCTTCTAGACCATACCGCATCTGTGGTAAAAATTTCAAGAAAATCGGATCTGCCGTTTAGACGGAGAAGCGGAACAAACGTACAAACGTACAAACGAACAAACAGATTTATTATATTAATAGGATAGGATGAATTATTTTTTTGAATTATTTAAAAAAATAGCTGAATTCATGTGCTTGCCTTGTAAATTTACAATTTGCTTTTCAAGTTTACTGTTTTTCATAATAAATCAAGTTCCAGACGGGGCAAAAAGTTCTGTATGGAAATTATCACTATGACTATTTTCTAAACGTACGATACTCTGTAACCATTGGGTACAAGAATATATTAAGTTTGGATATTGTAACGCCCCTTAAAAAGCGTGGTAGTTGCAAATCAGCCAAATCGGTCGTCGGACACGTCCACTTCCCGTACAAGGCACTTTTATGACACTGGGAGAAAATTCACCCATCATTGATTTAAAAACCTTTTACCCTTTAGAATGGGGTATGTCCATGGCAAATATACTGTTGGGTAGTGTTATTTGTAAGAGAAATAAAATTATATTACACTCGGGTTGAAATTGTAAAATTGCCGGTTGGTTTCATTTAAAATGGCATAACTAGAGTCGATTATACAGCACAACAACAAAAATTTATCCGCCATTGAAGCATGGTTTTCCGATTGACGTCAAGATTCTAATTATTACGTCATACTCAGTTTTTTCGAATTGCCTCATTTTTTTTAATTATTACGTAAAATTAATATGTGGCAATTATTGTTTTTTCCTATATATTTTTTCTTTAACTTTTTACAGATTTGAGTTTTCGATCACATTTTTTTTTTTATTCCATTGAAAATACTTCAGCTTCTATATTCAAATAATCCTCATAAAATTCGTTGAATTGATCTGTACAACGCAAATATATCAAATTTAAGGTGTACCTATTATTTATTGCATAGCATTACCATAATTAAATAAACGTATTCATACATCTTATATCAGACTTTATCTATAATTCTATGTTTCCTATTACTTTGTTTTGACAAATCACTTTTAAGTCCTGAACTTAAAGTGAAATTCACAAATTCGATTAAAAAATTCGATTAAAAATTAAATTTATGAACATAAACAGGAAAATATTTTGTTTAATTTATAAATGATACAAATTTATTAGGTGATCTTCATTTGACTCTATTGTAGGATATTGAGGCAAACCTATGGAAAGTAGTACATTTATGGAAAGCTGAATTCTACTGGTTAAAGGTTTTGTTGAAATGTCTATGAATAATTGAATGGCAAAAATTATATTGATTAAAAGCTGCATCATAAGAGACTGCATAAGAGCTGAATTAAAAATCGAATACGAGAATTTGTATGTAATCTGAAGCCTTAAACAGTGATTTGTAAAAACAAGGTTAGAGGAATCATATAATTATGGATCTAGTTTCACATATAATATATGAAATTATTGAATTATGATAAGTGTCTACACGTATAGAAAAAAAACGTTTATCGGCCGTTTGCGATAAAAGAATTTCTTTTACAAATCCTCTCAACAGTGCCTGTAAAAGTTGACATGTTTGTTGCAAAAAAAAAGAGTTTATGGTAAATGTTGTCTTTATTGTTCTGAAAGGACTTTTCGTTTAACACAAAATTGCTCAGAATACTTTTGCGACAAATGTAAAGAACATTTGAACATTGAAATGTATTTGCGAGAATCGAAAAACTTTTATAAGAACACAAATTATTATTGTCTTTTGATCATTTGCTTAGCATGCCTGCCTTCTATGCACGAGGACGCGGATTCGAATCCTGCCTGTTACAATACATTTTTTTTTATTTATTTCTTTTTATATTTATTATTATTATTAATAATATATATTATTATCATATAATTCATCATTATGATATTTAAACATTATAATATGTATGTTGCAATTTAATAATTCATTAACCAATAACATACGTTGGATTATTGTACATCAAAATGAATCGCACACTGGTAATGGACAGTGGTCGAATGGAAGTGTACTGGCTTTGCAATCTGAAGGAAGAGAGTTCAACTCACCGCCCGGTAAAAGTAAAAATCATGTTTTTTTCAATTAATAAAAATAAATAAATTTTAAATAAATTAATATATATATAAAATAAAAATAAATAAACTTTAAAAAAATATTAAAAATTAAATAAAAAAAATTAATGAAAAAAAAAAAATAATGATTAAAATAAAACCAAAAATCATTTTTAAAAAAGCAAACGAAAAACCTGTTTGGTCCAAACGAAAAAACCGGTTTGGTCAAAAGAACTCCACAAACGAAGTTCTTTTGTCTAATTTTTCGTTTGTGAGGAACGTTTTTTTTCTATGCGTGTATGTTATGCAATAAATAAGATATACGGGCCACTAAGAGTGAAAGGGTATATTCAGTTTGGTACGGTATATATATTCTTGATCAACATGACCTCCTGAGTCGATTTAGCGACGTCTGTCCTTCTGTCTGTTTGTTGAAATCACGATTACAGAAAAAGTTGAAGAGCTAGACCAATGAAACTTTAGATTTAGATTACTTATATATCTAAGCTGTCTGAACAAGAATTATCGCAAGATCGGTCTATTGTGACCTGAGAACCGACCACTTATGTTCAAATACCTCATATTTTCGCACATACAGCGTAGGTATATTAGTAATCTAAGTTATAAGTTTCATTTATCTAGCTCTTCAATTTTAAAAGTAGTAGGAATTTCAACAGACAGACAGACGGACAGACAGACGGACAGACAGACAGACAGACAGACAGACAGACAGACAGACAGACAGACAGACGGACAGACATACGGACAGACGGACATCGCTAAATCGACTCAGGAGGTCATGCTGATCAAGAATATATATACTTTTCCATACCGGAGATACTTCCTTCTGGGTGTTACAAACGGCGTACCAAACTGAATATACCCTTTCACTCTTAGTGTAGGGTATAAAAATCGAAATTCGGTACACCTTCTTTAAACACCTTCTTTAAAATTTCCCATGTGATTCCACACCAAATCGACCAAAAAAAAAAATCAAATTTGAGATTTTACCTTTTGGATTTCAATAAAATTTGGGCAACTAATAAAGAGTATCCAGATATGTACTAATAAAATTTTTCGCCCACTACTTCCAGAAATACAGTGGCTCAAAATTACAAAAAATGGGCCAAAAATCCCTTTTGTATGGTTGTTTATATTTAAATATCTCTTAAACTGGAAATGCTAAAAACTCCATTGATGCAGGCTTTCAGAAAAATTAAGTTGTAACTTCTAAACGTGAACATGTGGTCCGTGGTCATTATCCCTGCATTTGAAAAGTGATGTCCTTAAAAAGAACCCTTTTTAAAATTAAAAAAAAATCATAAGTTTTCGTCAATTTATTATAAATGTTCATGCAAAATTTCAAGATGATATATTTACGGCATCATATTTTAATAAATAATTTTCTAAATTTTTATTTATTTTTTATATAGAAAAAAAAAATTTTTTTTTCTACAGTAAAAGTTGTAATAATTCCTGAATAAATATGTAACTCTGAAATGAATTTAGTTTTATCATATTCAATCTAGTTTTTGCGATATTAATTTTGGCATATTGTTTTTACGATTTTCGAAAAATGGTATATATCTCAATAACTAGAGACAATTTGATGATTTTCGAAATCAGAGTTACAAAATCATTAAAAATTATTGCAAATTTTACTTTTGAAAAAAATATATATTTTTTCAATATAAAAAATATGTAAAAATTTAAAAAATTAATTTTTCAAATATGATGCCATCAAAATACCATCTTGAAATTTGGAATGAACCTTTATATTAAATCAGCCAAAATAAGTGATTTTTTTCAGAATTTTAAAAAGGGTCCTTTTTCAGGACATCCATTTTGAAGTGCATGAGTTATTACCACGGGCCACATGTTCAAGTTTAAAAGTTACAACTTAATTGGTATAAAAACTTATTCTATTAGCTTTAAAACGAGCCATCAACGGAGTTTCTGGTATTTCAACTTTAAGAGATATTGAAATATGAACTACCATATAAAAGTGATTTTTGGGCCATTTTTTGTAAATTTGAACAACTGTATCTCTGGAAGTAGTGGGCGAAAAAATAAACAAAAATTGATCAATGCATATTTCGATAACCTTTATCAGTTGTGCAAATTTCATTGAAATCGAAGAAGATGCGTTCCAACCGCTAATCGATTTGTTGTGGAATGGCCCATACACCACAAAATTAATACTTTTTTTGTGTTTGACTGGTCATAACTAAGGATTGAAACCTAAACGAATAACGGTTTCGATTTCGGTTTCGGTTTCGGTTACGGTTTCGGTTTCAGTTACGGTTTCGGTTTTAAGTTTTTATAACGAAACGGTTTCGGTATACCGGTTCCAAGTTACGGTTTCAATTTTGATTTCGGTTTTTGTATAAAAATTCTTTTTTTCCATATTTTTCAAATAACTAAACATTGTTTATATGGTGCTCAGTTATGTTGAAATTGTGATATTGGGGTAAAGTGGGAAACGTAATTTAAACAATGTTTGTTTTTATTTCAGTAAAAATATTGTGTTATATGAATTTTTTAATTGATATCGCAGGTAAAAACTGTCAATTCAAAACTTCGTGATCAAACCAATGAAAAGCAACATTTTGACTTCACCTGAGATACGAACTGATTTGAAAAAGAGATCAGAGAACCGAACCTTTAACAAGAGCAACAAGAATACATCGGTAAATATTCTTAAAATTCATAAGGAGAAGAATTTTGTACAATTTCCATCCATAAAAGCCGAAGAAATTAAATTTCAACAATTCAGTGAACTGCCTTATAAAGGGTTTTTCAATAAGAGCGCTTTTTAAATAAAACAAAAACGGTTTTGGATATCAATAAAAATTTTTATTTCTGTAAAAGTACGTTCGATGCCATTATGTATGGAGCTCTATTTCTTTTGCATGGCCACCACGTGCACGCTTGCAGAAGTCCAGACGCTGAACCCAATTTTCTACGGTTTTCAAGAATAAATCGGCCGATACTGCTGCAATTTCACGTTCGATATTCGTACGAAGTTCATCAATCGTTGGCATAGACCATAGACTTGACGTAGCCCCACAGGAAATAGTCTAACGGCGTCAAATCGCACGACCGAGGCGGCCAATCGACTGGACCATTTCGTGAGATAACACGTTCTCCAAACTTGGTTTCCAATAAATTGATTGTGGCATTCGCTGTGTGGCTTGTGGCGCCGTCCTGTCCAATTGGGGCCAAAAATATTCAGTTATTATTGAACGGTAGCGATTCCCATTCACAGTAACCTGCCGGTCTTGATCATCACGGAAGAAGTACGGCCCAATGACGCCGCCGGCGCATAAACCGCACCAAACCGTAATTTTTTCGGGATGCAATGATGACTCATGGAGTTCGTGTGGATTGCTGTCTGACCAATAACGCATATTTGGTTTATTGACGAAGCCATTCAGCCAGAAATGAGCCTCATCGCTGAAGATATTTTTTGATGAAAATCCGAATCATTTTCAAGTTGTTGCTCAGCCCAATTCACGAACATACGACGCTTCTGGTGGTCAATCGTCTTCAGTTCCTGCGTCAATTTGATTTTGTAAGGATGAAGGCCAAGATCTATTCGCAAAATTCGCCACAAGGACGTTACAGAGATGCCCAACGCTTGAGAACGACGTGTGAGAGACACATTTGGGCTTTCTTCAACTGAAGCCTCAGCGGTAGCAATATTCTCGACACTACGGGCACTTCTTTGTCTCACTGGCACAGGAACATATTGTACTGTGCCTGTGGATTCAAATTTTTCCACTAGACGCTCAATTGTTGATCTACTAGGACGATTATGACGACCATAAATTGGACGTAGCGCTCTTAACGTAGAGGCCACTGACTCCGAATTTCGGTAGTAAATTTTAATAATTTTGACTCGTTGTTGGCTCGTATATCTTTTCATCATGAAATGGCACCTTACCTTACAGAAGAGAAATTTCAAAAGAGCGGCAAGAAATATGGCGTCGTTTGCTGTCCCTATCGCTCTACTTTTGTTGCGTCCCATTTGAAAAACCCTTGTTCGAACTTGTCGAACTTGCACTTAATTTTTTTTTTTTAAGTAGTTACAGGGATTTTAATAATTTGCAACTTTTTTTTCAAATTTTTTCTTGCATTACTATTGTTTTTTATTACCTTATTATAATTTTTTTAATCCTTAATATATATGTACGTTCGAAATTGAGCTGTTTTGAAAAATCACTCAAAAATCCATTAAAAGACCTATAAATGGTATTCTATTGAATAGATCCTTGAAAAGAATGTATACAATATTCAAATTAACAAGCTCCCCTATATGTTTTACTAATAAAATAAATAAAAAACCAACATCATTAAAATTTTAATCATTTTTTAACAAAAAAATGTTCTGGGAGTTGCTGGTGTTTTGTTGTTAATTTGATTTACCGCTACACAAATTAATGAAACAAAAAACAAATTTTAGACCAAAGACCGTTGTTTTGGAAATATTGTGAATTTTGAATTTTTGTACAACAGGAAATGTTTATTTTGAGAACTCCAAATTTCAGTAAATGACATTTAAACATGCCTTGTACTTAAGATCTTCTATATAAAATCAAATAAGTTTTTCGGTTTCGTTTTATGCTTTTTTAAAAACCGTTTTATACCGGTATAAAACCGAAACCGTTTATTTCGGTTTTGGATATCGGTTTATTTCTGATTTACGTATAACGGTTTCGGGTACGGTTTTGGGTTTAAAAATAAAACGGTTTTAAACGGATATCGGTTTCGGTTACGGTTTCAATCCTTGGTCATAACTTTGGTCAGATCGTTCCAAATTTCATGTGGTTTATTTCAAAATATTAGCTGAAGTATTCTAAATCAGAAATATAAAAATTATAATCGTAAACTCAAATCTGTGAAACGTTAAAGACGAAAACAAGTAGAAAAACACGAGAATTTTCATATATATTTAATACTTGAGGCAATCTGAAAAATCTGAAAACGTGATTAGAATCTTGAATTTCATCGGAAAGTCACACAAAGATCGTGGATAATTTAAAAAAAATGCCTCATTTGTCTAGTGTTATTAATATTTTCTGGTAGGATCTAAATAATAAATATTACCTCAAGTAACATCATTGGAATCTGCCTATGAATACACGTACAGAAGATACATGTACAGAAGAATTATAATTGTATGATTAACTTATTTATTGTTGCAAAAGAACTATATATAGTTCATCTCTTTTGAATCGATTTTAAATATGTTAATGAATAATGAGCATTAAATGCATGCACGACAAAAAAAGCATTCATGCCAAATTACTAACAAAATTCTGCCGTTCAAAAATATCGAATGACGTCAAATTCGAATGTTGTTTTTTATATCTGCATATATACAAAATATAATATATAATATATTATAT
Organism: Dryomyza anilis; assembly: GCA_951804985.1. NCBI lineage: Eukaryota > Metazoa > Arthropoda > Insecta > Diptera > Dryomyzidae > Dryomyza > Dryomyza anilis. Next base: position 26,578,848 of record OX638132.1, on the reverse strand, counting down.
TCTACAACGCCTCACACATTGTTTTTCGAGTTTCATTCAGAACCGGACACGAGCCATTATAATGGCACCCACGCGTATAAAAAACCCACAAACAAATTGCGAACAACAAACTAAATACGTCAAAACACTAACAGCAGAAAAATCAAGAATTAAAGATGTGCCCAATAAAAACTAATATATGTAATAGTGAAATTCATGAGGCTGGCAAAAGAAATATTTTAGAAAAAAAAAAAAAAATGAATTCACGCATATTATGCGGCACGCACCCCAATCATAAGAAAAGTGGTGACAAGTGTCAGGCGATCGTGTTGTGTTGGCGGCAAACACACAGCCAGAGCTGCCAACCGATGATGCCAACTGCTGCGATGAACGACGCACCATAAGAAAACCCCGTGCGGTAGAGTATCAGGCCTAGTTCATAGAAATGTATATACATTTTCCTCACAAGTTTTTCCGATATTTTTTCATGATAACGTCATTAACGCCACACGATCACAGACGCGCACTATATGTAAAGATCACATACTGTGTGCGCATATATCGTGTATATGTTTGGCTGAATCGTATCTATATATTTCTATTGTTGTTGTTGTTGTTTCTGTTGTTGTTGTGAGTGCCGTTTTTCGGCTATACGCTGCGGTTGTAGCGTAGGAAAAATGGAAGATCATTTTGCCAGCTTGTGTCAGTCGGGAAATTCGTTTCAATCGCGTTGGACAAATCAATTTTCTTTGCATTTCCATTTTAATTAACTACAAAACAAACAAACAAAAAATGGCAGTAAGTGAAATGAAATAAATTTAATTTATATAGTATGTGTTATTGAAATTGATGCGGTGTTGCTAAAATATTATAGTGAAAATAAATATTTATATTTTTTTGTTTAAACATAACAAAATTTGGGAATTTTATAAATAGATTTTTATTTGAAATGATATATATATTAAAATAATTATTTTGAGCTTAATATTAATTTAATTCCTTGATTTAAATTATTTTCCAAATAATGCAAAATTACAACGCTACCAATTGTAACACAAAATGGTATAAATTTGATCCTATAATAAAATATCAAGTGCAATTTAAGTGTTTTTTAAGTAGAGATTCTACGAGACATAAGGCTTTTCAGTTAATGATTTGTACTTACCTCAAACACCATTTTAGTATTTTTATATTCGATAAACTATGGATAATTTTTCGATTAAAACTTATATTATAAACGAATTGTGTATTATTCAGAATTTTAAATAGAAAAATATTTTTATGAATAAGTAAATCAAATTTCTTTTAAGAAAATTTTTAATGCCGATTCGTTACGCACAACTGCTAAAATAGCGATAACGTTCTAGAACGGTTAGAAATTATTGAGGGTTCTCAATTTGTTTCATTGTTGATCATCGAAAACGATAAAATGAAAGTCCCATGAGAAATCAGACGATATCGAAAATTTTCTTATAGTGACATTAAGTATCCAATTTGATATTGATGCGATCTGTTGGAGTTTTCTCGATATGAGATATTTTTGGATATCGCGATATCGAAAAAATAAATAATCAAATATCGACAATAAATAAGTAATAATAGTTTGGCACTACAGTCCTTAGGCCGAGCTCTCTCAACATTTTGAGCTGTGCGTGTTATATTTGTACTCAAAGTGGTGGGACCTACAGTTTATTGCCGAATCCGAACGGCAGGTGAGAGCTTTTCATAGGCAAGGTTTTGCTCTCGTAGGTTTGCCATTTACTGCCGAGAGGTAGCGCTGTATAGAAAAATGATTCTATGAAAAGATGTTGTTAGCCCCAGTCCAGGCTTGAACCGCGGACTTTTCGGCTCGCAGTCCAACGCACTAACCACTAACCGCACTAACCGACAATGCCTAGAATAATAATGAGATTACCATGCGATAAATGTTGAAATATTGTATCTGCTCAAATAATTTGAATGCATGTAAAATTTTAAAAATTATAATCTTAAAAATTAAAATCGAGATCGACATTTTTTTATCGAAGTTATTTGAGAAAGACTAAATGCATCGGAGGTTATGGGAGGTAAATAGGAAAGAGTTACTATATTGAATGATAGGAATCGGAGGTCAGGTTCTTAACAATACATAATGGGAAAAAGTTACTATTTTGAAGGTTATTGAAACCCAGTTCGTTTCAAAATCTTAACGAAATCAATGCAAGATACGTTTCAGACATTTTTTTTCGTAACGATATCAGAAGCCACATTGACCTACCTATTTGTTTCGATATTGATTGAAAACCAAATGATAAGTCGGAGAATTTGTAAGATGTCGAATTAGATCTTGTACCAATATCAAAAGTCGAAATGTACTAAAATGCAAGAATAGATCGAAGCGAGAATAAAATCCATTCTAAATTTATATCGCATCGAATAACGCATAGGCTTTGTAATTGATTCAAAAAAATTGCGATATCGATTTGATAAATTATTAAATCTAGTCATTTAATTTTATTTTAAGAAAAATTTTAAAAATTAGAAGGGATAAAGCAACGAAATCGATCTATTTAATCGGAATTAGTTCGAAAGAACTTTGATCATCGAATAGCTCCGAGATTTGGAAGATTGGGAACATAACCAGTCAGCCATGTCTCGGAGTTCTTCGATGATCGTAGTTTTCTCGATCTAACTGCGATAAAAAAAGTTCGATCTCGTTGATTTATGACTACTAAATTTTTAAAATTTTCATGCAATAAAATTTAAGAAAAAGATACGTTAATTAAATATTTACTTATCGCATCGTTATCGCAATGTTTTTCAAATCAATCTCGATATTCGCTACGATATCGATTCAATTTCATTGAAAATAAATGATATTTAAACATTTATCACATCGATATCGTAATATATTTTGCAGCAATGTCGAACTTTGATCATTTTTTTCTGCGATTTCGAAAATTCTACGTATCGAGAAAACTCCGACAGAAGGCATCGAAATCTACGTACTACATAGATCCAATTTGGCGCTCTATATCGCTGCTAGAAAGTGCCCGATATCGTGTGAATTCCCATCTACTCGCATTGATCTCGTAACGATATCGAAAGAATAGCGTACTCCCAGTCTGCAATTTGTTTCGATATTGATGGGAGAACGATACGATATGTCGGAGAATTCGTAAAATATGAAATCCGATTTCGGTCTACTAAGGCACGTCAAAACGTACCGAATTGCACGTATATATCGATACTACATACAATAATAAAACGATTCTAGACCGATATCGCATGGAATAGTGCTATGATATTGAGATTGATTCGAAAAATATTGCGACGTCGATGTGGAAATTGTTAAAATATCGTAGAATGTAATACATTTTTATAGAACCATTTCACGAACCATTTATAAAAATTAATAGCGATAAAGCTATGATATCGAACTTTTTTATCGAGTTTAGTTCGAGAAAACATCGATCAACGAAAAACTACGAGACGTGGTTTACTGGTCTGGAATCTGTCGGTGTTTTCTCGGTACAAGACATTTCACGAAATCAAATTAAAATCGAAGTATTTTTTATCGAGTTTAGTTCGAGAAAACTTCGATCAACGAAAAACTACGAGACGTGCCTTACTGGGTTGGGTTCTGTCGGTGTTTTCTCGGTACAAGACATTTTACGAAATCAATATCGAAGAATATAATATTTGAATTTCGTGATTTCTTCTAAAAAAAAATACTGAGATATTTATGTGATAAATGTTTAGATGTCGTATCTTGTTGGAAAATTTAATGTAAACGTGCAAGTCCCCAGATGCAGTCACCAGATCACACGTTTTTTTTTATCAAAGTTCAAGAAAGGAAAGTTTCATCGATGAGTAACAGACTGGGAACATATCAAATTCATCAACCACTTTATAAATGTTAAAAATATTTTTGATTAGCATTATTTCTACAATATCCATTTTATTTTCTAAAGATTTTTTTATTTTAGAATTGGGTTAATAATTCTAAAATGTAACTGAACAAAACCTCATTTTGAATTAAGGAAAATATTTATATTTCGAACTATGCAAATAATTCATATGTTTAGTGAACCCTTTCGACCAATGTCGACTTTGCTTTTACTAACAATGGAATTTAAATTTTATTTTGATAGTACACACAAATAATACATAGCTACAAAGAATTCCACCAATAAATTTGAATAAATTATAATTTTAATAGGTTACCAAAGATTTTTTAATGCCATTTTCCAATTTGTAAAATTCCATTAAAATACGAAAATAAAACTGATAATAACTTTTTAAATATAACAAATATATTTATGTTTTTCTGTGAATTATGAGATTTCAAACAATTTGCACCAAATTTCATATTCAACATAATTCTATAGAATGAATACGTGTAATATATGCATCTGGTGCATGTTATGTGCGGGGTCTCAACACCCACCTGTAATTTCGCGCCATGCCTTCGATGTCCTTTCACTCGTGTGGAACACATTTGAACTTGACGACATTTGGCTGCTACACTAACGCAAACAAATTGCATTCTATATATACGAAAACTGTGGGTTTGCCAAATTATTTTCAACGTCGAATATACAAGGCAAATTTCGATGTATCGCTTAAGTATTTTAAATGACGTCATGTTCTAATGTATGCGAAATATCTAAAAATATACACAATATATCAACTTAAATTAAAATAAAAACATAAGAAAAAATGAAAGTATAGAAAGCTATTTTAATTAATCACTTTGTCAATTTTAAGAGGTGACTAAACAGTGTTTTTTTTTTTTGCTGTACTAGTTGCAGTTGTCATGTGGGTCAGTAGATCAATTGTCGTTACTAATCGGATAATATATTTAAAACAGTTTCAAAACATTTAATATAAAATATATTAAATAAAACACAAATCGTCGTTGTAGAACGAAAAGTCACCAAATACATTTTGCCAAATGTCTAATATTCATTTACAAAAATTTTTACATATCTGTTAATTTTTAATCGATGATCTCAATTTGTTTACCACATCATAAGAAAATGTAAATCTTTCAATTGATATTTCAACTTTAAAAATGCATCAATTACTTTTTATAATATTAATCAACAAACTCGAAATTTAAGTTTTTCATAAAAATGTATTTGGTGACTTTTCGTTCTACAACGACGATATCTCATATTTGAACTATGTTAACACACACGCAGAAAAACAATTAGTTTACTTCAAACATTTCATTGAAATCATAAATTTGTTTCAACATAGATAACTGTCATACTATTTTGTGGTTTCTTATTGATTTCCATGTTCTTCATATTACTTTTGGTTTTATAATTAGATTTTCAAAACAATTTTAAAAGTAATATAAAAATATAAAAATATATATAACAAACGCTTTGTATTGAATTTACATATAAAGCTTTTTTCTTCAAAACATTTTCAACCAAATATTAATGGGAGTATTTATTTAGAATTGGGATGAATATGATTGCCGTATATTGTGTTGTCTAAAATAACAAATTTTTCAATAAATAATGGTTCATTGGAATATAATTTCAAAAGTTTAATAAAGAATATACCTTTTAATTTTGGAGTTCTGATTCGAAAATGTTTTTTCTGAAAACGCATTCTTAAAGAGAAAAAAAGAAAATACTCGCAAAAATAATAGGTAGATTCTTGATTTAAAATAAAAAAAAAATATTTTTTTTTTATTTTTAGAATACTTTTTATTTAGAATATTTTAACATGTTATCTTTAAGCTGGAACATTTTTTGTTTTATTGATAGACAATAGGGACATCTTTTTTATAAAATAGCAGACCCATTATGGGAAATGCAACGAAAACGCAGTTCAATCGGAACTTTAACATTAAATAGAATTACAATTCTTTAACAAATTACAATTCTTTTAGTTTAGACAATAAAAACTGACAAAGCGGTTGAGAGAACCGAACTAGTTGGTTGGAAAAGTGTTGGTTGTCGCATCAAATATCTTTTCTGTGTGTACCAATGTTTAAAACGTTTTTATTAGCTCGCTTTATTTTATGTCTTTTCGGTACACACATAATAGAGATTTGTTGCGCCAACCAACTCTTTGCCCAACTAACTTATTCGCTTGTCTCAACCACTTAGTCAGTTGTTATTGTCACAACTATTTTAGTTTGCACTACAACCAATTTCTGACTGTTTTAGGTCAATTTCGTACAGATTTAGAACCATTGGGAGTATGTATAGGCGAATATTGTAAGCGGCAACCAAATATAGCAGTTCAGTCAACAAATTTGTTGAAATTTCGATGTAACGGTATTATGTTAGTTGGCACAACTAACTTTTTTGTTCTTCCAACCTCATGTCAAAAGGTATATTTCTGTGTGTTACAATTTACATTATCAATTTCAATAAAAAATATGTCACAATATCTGTCACCAGTCATATAGATTTCTGTCTGTCAAAAATTCTCAGAGTGTATATAAAATATTATTATATACGACAACAATATAATAAAAAAAAACAATGGCAATAAATTTAAATATTGTTATTGTCAACTTGGCGTACTATACGAAAATATGATATAAATGCAAAATTTTTCAACGCTTTTTTTATCAAAATAATTTGACGAAAATGTAACGAGATAAACGACAATAACAACTACAACAATAAAAGATAAATTAAATTTAAACATCTGACTGTCATAAATTTTTGAACATGGACATGCGGAGAGACAGACGAATGGTGCTATGTAGAGTGATGAACAGAATATGAAATAAAAACCAAACAAGCCCTACGTGGTATGTTTTTACAATGAATGACATATTATATATTTATCAAATGTATTTATTATAAAATACATTTACCGTAATAATTCCAGGAAAGTTTAACTTTGAACCCAAAGAAAAAAAAAATATATTACATAGTTTTGAAAACGGATTTTGTTCAATTATTAATTGAATTTTAATTATTTTGTTTTTAATTTCATATATTTAATATTACTTAATTAGTACTTTGTATTTATAGTTAATCCACACCCATTTTGACATTGAACAACGTCCTTAATTTCCGTTCCAATGTAGATTTCATTAATAAATAAAATTAAAGCAAACAAATTTGTTTATTTAATTAAAAACTTGAGATGTTGCCAAAAAGCCGAAATCATCAAGATCACCAAAGATGCGTTAAAACCACAGCAATTTAGTTTTTTCCTAATTTAAAGCATAAAAATTTGTTTGACATTAAAATATAAAAATATTTAAAATTAAAACTTGCTGTGTTTAGTTTAGTAAATTTTAAATACTGCAGCATTGCCAAAATGTTAGCAAAATAAAAATAAAATACAATAAAACGTATCACAATGAAAAATGTGCAGACAGATGCAGTGATATCCATGTGGAAAAAAATACTAAAATTCATTCCGAAATATTTGTGGCGCATGGCAAAAGCTTGAACATAGAAACAAAAACAATAATGTGTTTGTTCTCTATCATTTATTTTTTTTTTTTAACAATAAAAATAAAATTCTAATTTGGCGTGCGTCAGTAATTTAGTTTCACTTTCTGTATACGAAATGCTTAGACAAAACAAATATTTTCAGGCTATAAGCAAAACAAGTAGCCTTCGAAATAGATAAAGTTTGGTTTATTTTGCAAAATGCATCCTTTTTAGGTATTTTATGCAGGTATTTTATGCATACATAAAATACAATATTTCATCGTATTGTTATGAATTAAAGACACACTCAAGCAACAATTAAAATTTTGTATTTGCAATTTTTTTAAAATCAGTCATAAATGGATTTAAGGAGAATAAAACTATTTTTGTGATAAATAGAAAACTTACAAAACATTAAATTCAAATGTTGCATATTTCTAGGTGCAAAACTTTCAAACTGTAAGATTCAAACTGTAACATTCAAACAAAGCGATGTTTTCAGAGAAATTTAATAGGTTTAATTATAAGTGATAGAAATATTGATAGATCATGACTGTTTGTAGAACAGATTATTGATTGATTCGTTTGGCGTTTGATTTGCAAAATCTTTCATTTAATTCGCAAAAAGAAGACACTTTCAAATAATTAAAGTTTTGTAATTACAAATCATTGATTAAATAAATTAAAATCTTTTTATTTTATTCTACGAAATTTGACATAAATTAATTTAAACAAATTAAGTTCACTTAGAATGTTGCAAATATGTGATTGCAACACTTTTAAACTGTAAGATTCAAACTGTAAGATTTAAACTGTAAGATTAAAACTGTAGGATTCAACTCGTTACATTCAAACAAAGCTACCTTTTCAGATAAATTAAATAGGTTTAATAAAAAGTCATAGAAATATTGACAAGTTCATGGCAGTCTGTAGAACAGAGTATTGATTGGTCCGTTTACCGTTTGATATGCAAAATGTTTAATTTGATTAGCAAATGGTTTCGTTTGTTTCGAAAAGTATTCATTTATACATAAGCGCTTTCAAAATGTTAAATATGTGAAGTGGTCTCGAGTGGTATTGCTCTGCAAAGCGTTTTGATGACATCGTATTTTTGTATTGCCTCTGTTGCTATTTTAGACACTACAAATTAATTAATTGGATAATGATTTCCCTTTTATTTTTGTATTTTTATTGTTAAATGATATATAACCAGCTATTCGAGCATTTTCTGATATTACATTTGCGTTTTAAATACATCTGTTGACATAATTAATACACGCCAGAGCAGCACATGTACACAGAAAAAATGCATCAATATGATGAATTTATTCATTAATATTATGAACTTTTCTATCAACGAACAGATTCATCATATTGATACCGCCATTCATTAAATGACATATTGATGAATGCATTCATTATTTATATGAACTTATTCATCATAGTGTCGAACATCATAGTGTAGAACGACCTTTTAAATACAATGAAATTGAATCCTCATATTGATGAATATAATTATAATATCCATGAATAATTTAATTTTTTTTGTAAATTGTTCACAATATTTACGAACATAATATTCAATATGATGAATATTGTTCAACTAATATTCCTTTTTTCAAAATATATTAATTGATGGACATTTTTTTACGAATTTTGCAAACAAAAAATTATTTTTAGAAAATAAAATTCGAAAAAATGTCCTTAATGAAAATTGTTCGAAACAAATTTAAAAAAAAAATATCCAAAAAATGTTGTTTTTTATGAAAAATGGTTCTATGAACAACATTCATCAATATGATGTACATATATGTTGTAATTTATGTATTTGTTTATTAATATGATGAAACATATTCATCACATATACTTCATTATATTGAAGAAGACTTTTTCGGTCATTCATGAAATTGATAATGAATTCATAACATTGATGTTTGGTAGTTATCAATATTATCAATCGATCTCCAATACAATGATTATTGGTTTGAAGAAAGAAATTCATCAAAATGATGATGATTTATTTCTGTGTAGTAAATGCCGAATTGAAAGATGAATGGGTGGGTGCGGTGTTCCCTTATACTGCGCGCACTTTTATGTTGGCTAGAAGCCCAACTTTATTTTTATAAATATTGGTTTATAGATTATTTAAATGCTGCTGCCATTGTAGCAGATTTAAATTTTAACATTGCGTGGGATGTTTTTATTTATTTATTTATTTATTTATTTATTTATTTATTTATTTGTTTATTTATTTTTATTTATTTTTTGTGAGTCTTTAAATTGAAACCATAATTTTATTAATTTACATATTGAACATCAAATCATACATCAAATACTTGATACGTATTTCTCTTTGTCTCCTACAGCCCAGAAATAAGGAACAAGAAGCTGAGGTCCTCAACTGGATCTTTGCCGTTTTGGAGGAAAAAGTGCCCGCCGGCCAGTACGAGGATATCCTTAAGGACGGCAGCGTACTCTGTCGCCTGATCAACAAAATGGCGCCCGGCTCTGTCAAGAAAATCCAGGAGCGTGGCACCAACTTCCAGTTGATGGAAAATGTGCAACGCTTCCAGGCAGCCATCAAGAAGTACGGTGTACCCGAGGAGGAAATCTTCCAGACAGCCGATCTTTTCGAACGTCGCAATATTCCCCAGGTCACTTTGTGCATCTACTCCTTGGGTCGCATTGTACGTTACACCTTAAAAGCTATCATAAGCCTTGACACTCACATGCATTTATTTTTCTTTTGCAGACCCAAAAACATCCCGAATACACTGGACCCAGTTTGGGACCCAAGATGGCCGAAAAGAACGAACGTGAATTCACCGAGGCACAACTGCGCGCCAACCAGGGCGAACTCAATCTGCAGATGGGCTCCAACAAGGGCGCCTCACAGTCCGGCCATGGCGGCTTCGGCAACACCCGTCATATGTAAACGGTGGCCAAAGATACTCATCTCACTCACACACACACTCTACTCGTAGTTTTTTACACTCTTTGTTTTCTTTTATTATAAATATTAAATAGTGTTTATTAAGTTTAAATATTTTATCAAAAACTAATTTATAAGCAGTAAAAATAATTAAATTCTTAAAATAAATAATTAAAAATCAACATCATTAGCGTTTTTGTGCAATCGCCAACTACGCAGCTCTTCGTAATAATTCAAAGAAATAAAATAAATATCATGTCCTTAGCCAGCGTGTCCGCACAGCCACCGATAAGAGCCGGAATGTCAAGGACATTTGTGTCTACTTTCTTGCTCCGTCCCCCCACTTTTTACTTATTTTGCCTTGATGACTTGCTGTTTATTTATAGTCCTGTGGTTTATCTACGAAAGACACCAAAAGAACATTGGCCTGAGCTGCCACAGGTAATCCCCGCATTATAATTCCTTTATTTGTTTGCACCAACAAAGGGACATCCATCCAAACCTATACGGGGACTGTGTTTAATATTATTTACCCAAGAACAAAAACAATTTATTACGGATTTTACTTTGAGACGAAATTGACACTCATGAATTATGGATATTGATAGGGTGCGGAGATGTGCCACCATTTAATCGTTAGATAATCGCATATACAAAGAATCAAATCCGTAACCTGTCAGAGTTAATCCTATTTTTATTTTTTCTACACCTGCTGCAATTAATTGATGTCTATTTTTACACACAACAAACCTCTAAAAATAGTTAAGTGAGACAAACTTTTACAAAAATGGAGAAAATGTGAAAGTAAGAATTATTATAAAATATTTGTTCATTCATTTAGAGGACAGAGTTCGTTAAAAATATATTTACGATAGAAAATAAAAACTCTCCACGCTGGGAAAATGCGCATATAAGTTTTTTAATTTCACGTCTACACTAATAAAAATAGTTATCTGGAAATAAGAGATTCTTAAGGAGAATTCCTTGGGAATTCGAAGGGTATATTCGACTGTTTTAATACTGCTACTCTACACCGATTCTCCTCATTTAAAAACTATGTTTGTTCAGTATTTCATAAAATATTTATGATGCGTAGAATATACTTATATAACGTATGTTCCTTGATTTCAATGAAATTAGGTCAGTAGCTTTATATATTGTTAAGAATACTTAAATTAATGAATTCCAACCATGGCTCTGTCGATTTGTTACATGTGGCCAAATTATGAAAAACATACCAATTATATGCGCACGTTTTGTGTCATTCTAATTATCACTATTGTTACACACAGAAAACTGATTTGTTGCGGCAACCAACTAAATTACCCTACCGAATTATTCGGTTGCGGAAACTTTCTGGTTAAGAGGTTGTACCAACCTCCTAGCCTGCAAGAATGAGATTGTGCTTACCTCCTAGTCAGCAAGCATGAGGATGTGCCAACCTCCTTTTCAGCACACATGAGATTGTTTAAACCTCCAAGTCAGCAAGCATGCCGAAACCACCAATTGAAATTTTATTTTAAGACATTTTTTTTATATATATAACTTATTTATGTAAAGTTTTCTATATGTATTTTTGTTGCGTAAATATGTCACGAACACAATTTCAAAAAATATATCTATTAACTCTTGTTCCCTGAAAAATAAAAACAGTATGAAGACACATGCAGCCGCGGTAGCTCAGTGGTTAGTGCGTTGGACTGCGAGCCGAAACGTCCCCGGTTCAAGTCTGGACTGGGGCTAACAACATCTTTTTATAGAAACATTTTTCTATACCACGCAACCTCTCGGAAGTAAATGGCAAACCTTCGGATTCGGCAATAAACTGTAGGTCCCACCACTTTGAAAAACTATTTATAATGCCGCATATGATCAAATATTTTTATATTTTTGTTATATTTCACTAGCTAAACAGAAATTTGTATCGAATTCAATCATTATATTATTAATATTCATATATTTATTTCGCATTTTTGCTTCATTAATGAATTTCCTATTGTTTGCCACTTCGAACCTCGCATTCCATAACATGCTAAGTCTAAAAAGTGAGTTTTTCAGGAAAAGCCTTCAAAGTTTTTTTTCATTACTATCACCGATACTATCTGTCAGATAGAAAGTTGGTTTTTGCACAGGTTATCACAGAATTTTAGTGGAATTTTTATTGTATATACTGTTTTATTGAAAATCTATTCCATCATAGTGTAAAATGACTTAGCATAGTTATGCCTGTACAAACATATTTTTTGTATGTAAGGGTATTTAATTAGAAATGTATTCTCATTTTCGTTCCTGGGATTTATGTTTTTCATACTACAAAAAATGTACATTCTCCATACCCACTTCTTTAAGAGTATTTGCCTTATTTTTGCGCCAATCTGAAGGTCGACGTAGTTTTTTTTTCGAGTGGTGTATTTAAAAAGGATTTAAATAGGATTCATAATTTACCAATTTTGGTGTAACTCCCCCAAAAGGGGTTCAAAAACCCCACTTTTCGAAAAATTTTTTTTTGCAGAAATAGATAGCTGACGTTATGAAATGCATTTTGACATTCACAAAATATTTTTTTCCAAAATGGGGGTTTTGACCCCCTTTGGGGGGACCTGGACCACTCCAAAGGGTACCATTAGCCTTCTAATGATGTCCGCTATCGATTTCCGAGATAAAAATTTTTGGGTCATAAATGGGTTTTTGTCCCCCTTTTGGGGGTCATGGACCACTCCAAAGGGTACCCACTTCTCCATACCCTTCTTTAAGAGTATTTGCCTTATTTTTGCGCCAATCTGAAGGTCGACGTAGTTTTTTTTTCGAGTGGTGTATTTAAAAAGGATTTAAATAGGATTCATAATTTACCAATTTTGGTGTAACTCCCCCCAAAGGGGTTCAAAAACCCCACTTTTCGAAAAATTTTTTTTTTGCAGAAATAGATAGCTGACGTTATGAAATGCATTTTGACATTCACAAAATATTTTTTTCCAAAATGGGGGTTTTGACCCTCTTTGGGGGGACCTGGACCACTCCAAAGGGTACCATTAGCCTTCTAATGATGTCCGCTATCGATTTCCGAGATAAAAATTTTTGGGTCATAAATGGGTTTTTGACCCCCTTTTGGGGGTCATGGACCACTCCAAAGGGTACCATTAGCCTTCTAATGATGTCCGCTATCGATTTCCGAAATAAAAATTTTTGGGTCATAAATGGGTTTTTGACCCCCTTTTGGGGGTCAGGGACCACTGAGAGTGGTACCATTCGATTTCCCTTGATGTCTACTACCGATTTCTGCAATAAAATTTTTTTCGGTCTTTTTATCACTTTCCGCCCACTTTTGCCCACCCACCCACTTTTGTCCACCTACATTTTTCCAACCACTTCCGACCAACTCCCACATAAAGCAAACGAACGGACAGACAAATTAACAAGCGATCAAATGAACAATCGTCAATCGAACAAACGAACGAACGAGCTACTCGAAGCTCGAACAACGATTAAGCAATCGAGCTACTCGAACAACGAACGAGCAATCGAGCTACTCGAACAAACGAGCTACTCGAATAGCTCGAACAAACGAACGAACAAATTACCCGGGAAGCTCGAACATTTAATACCCGGGTTTTTCGAGTATTTGAACAACCCGGGTATTACCCGGAACATTTAATACCCGGGTTTTTCGAGTATTTGAACAACCCGGGTATTACCCGGGTAGCATACACTTAGTTCCAGAAGCTATTTTATCCAAATAAAATTATGAAATTTTGATGGTACTTCGTATACAGTATTTTCCAAACCAAGAAGTTCTATGTTTACTTACGCGCCCAAACCTTATAGTGTAATTCGTGGAAAAACATGATATGTAGGCTTGGAGACACATAAAATTGCGTCTTGAACATGCTAAGTAGACTTATGCCCGTAACTTCAACGAATAGATATCTACTGGTGCTTAGTTATCTACCGTGTAAGCAAAATTTCGTAACTTCAACGCATAGTTAAGGAGTAAAAACACCGAATAGGTTAGAGATATCTGTTAGTTACGAACACCAATAGATATCTACTCGTTGAAGTTCTAATACACTTCGAAACAAAAGGTCCATTCAAAAAAAATGCTATGTCTACTTAGCATTTTACGAATTTAAAAAATTTCCGAGTAAAAAGATGCTAATGTTCGAATCACACGATTGACTAAATAACATCAATTTCAGTTTTCATCAATTCAAAAATTGATAAATGTTGTTGATGCTCGAGTCGTCAACAAAAATTGACTAAATTTGGTTGATGCTTTTTCAAATTTTGTATTGAAACTGACACAAAAATAGAAATTTTAAATTGATACAAAATTGCGTCAACATGAAATTTTCCCTGTTGATTGTTAATGCTTTGCGTCAATCGTGTGATTCTAGCTTAAGTATACTTAGTCCTAAATGGATTGGAAGTTTTTAAAATAGTTTGATGTGTGCTAAGTATATTTATGATTATAACTTTAGATAGGATGGATCGATCGGTACTAAAATTTGACATAAAATAAATTCAAATATGGAGAATCCAAAAATGGAATAACATTAAAAACATGCTAAGTCGAGTTAGCATATTATGGAATGCGAGGGTCGACTTGTGAACATTTTTGACGTCTATTTATTTCTGCATGTATCCATAATTTTTGGCAAGAAACTGGCAATCGAACTGCTAATAGACATGAGGTTGCCGTTTGTCATTTATTTTGTTGATACAACAACATACTCAATCTCCGTAACAAATGCACATACGTCAAATTTTTGGCAGAATGAAAAAAGCAAACAAGCATTGGTGTTGCACGGACTAACATTTCGGTTAGAGTAAAAAATGGTACGTTCATTTTAATAATATGAGGTTACAACAAATGTATTTCGGTTGCAACAGTGAAACGTTGGTTCAATTAACCTCATGCCAAAATAGGATTTTTCTATGTATACGACTTGCAAGATATCGCTACAATTTTAATAAAATCGCTAGCTTATACCCAAATACAAAAAAAACTATATGTCGCATAAGTGTGCCATACCCGATATTTAGACAGAGATGAAGGTATGATACCACTTTTGGAACCAAAACGAAAATTTAGGCTTATTTTGAACGTGTGAGCCGCGGCTTGTATCTAATTTATCTTTTTGTATCTAAATTTTAATAGAGGAGGTAAATATAAAGATTTTAAGATATGACTTGTGAATGTGCCCCTAACCATAACACCAACAAAAAACCTGATTGTCCCGAAAAAAACACATTTTTCTAAAGTACATCTACAATTCCATCTGAATTTAGCTGAACATAAGTGTGATCGGAAAAACATACAATGCCGATTCAGTATTATTGATCAATTATTTTTTATTGAGAAAACAAAATTACAACATATGGTAAAGTGATGTTTTCTGACATATTATCGACTGTGTCAAGTGCGACTTTCAAGATTTTATATATAATTTTTATATAATTTTATATATTTTTGTGAACTTATAATACAAGAACAAAGATTATAATATATGTCGCGTGAATGTGCCCCTAATATTAAAAATACAGGAGCACTTTTAATGTGAATTTTAGGCTCAATTGTACAAAAAATCACCATTTCCTCAAAATAACTTTTAAGATATCATTTCAATTTGGTCGGATTAAACTGTATTTGATATATTATGTTAAATTTGATCATCAAAAAATAATTCCTCATCATAATTTATTATGTAACAGAATCTATTTCACGGTATGTGCGCTGTAAATCCGAACAATTTTGCACAATTTTGCACCTATTATCAACGTGTGAGGAGCGCTTTATGAGGAACTGTTGGTTTAATTTTCTTTATTGTAACGTATTATAAAAGCAGTGACATTAAGATATGTCACTTGAATTTCTCCCTAGTATCAAAAAAACAGGAGCACTTTAAAATTCAAAATTCGCCTTAAATGTTAAAAAAAATCACAATTTCTTCAAAATAATGTTTTGGTTAAATACCTAATTATATGATATTAAACTGAAATATATTGAAATATTAGCTGCGTTCCCGTGGTACTTGAACCAGATCTGTTTCACGGGAACGCCATCGGTTCTATTTTAATAAATTTGGCAGCACTGTTTTCTTCTGCCCTTTCTTTTTCAACACAAATTCTTCTTCTGATTAAGTGCTATTCACAATAGCATAACATCACCACAAACAAATTTACTCTTGATACGTACAGTACCAGATCAGTAATTGATCCAAAAACGAACCTGGTTCTAATTGTTTGTTTTGATTTTGTATAAGAAAATGATCTACGGATCGGGATCAAAAACCACGGGAACGCAGCTATTATGTCATAAAAAAGTAATTTCACTTCAATTAATCAATAAATCGTCGTTGTAGAACTAAAAGCCACCAACTACATTATTATGAAAATCTGAAATTTCAAATTTTGTTAGTAATTATTACGAAAAGTAATTGATACATTTTTTAAATTAAAATACCAATTGATAGATTTACATTTTAATATCATTTGGAATAAATATTGAGTTCATCGACCAGAAATTGAAAGATATATAAAGAATTTTGTAAATGAATTATTGGCATTTTCAAAATGTAGTTGGTGACTTTTAGTTCTACAACGACGAAATATTTTATAAATAAACAATTTTTTAAAATTTAGAACAAATATAGCGTTATAGTCCTCTATCTTTGACGGCTTTCATTAAAAATGAAGCACGCGAACGGATTTATATTACATAAGAGCCTATAAGCTTATATCCACCAATCTTTTTGTGAAAATTTTGTCAACCCCAAAATTTAAAGGTTATCTGGATTTGGTTATATACCACGATTTAAAAGGTAAATTACGCAATATTTCCGATGTAAAAACTAATGGAATCAAAATTATATCATCAGAGTTGCATTTTAAAAATTTATCTTTTCAAATCTATAAAAATAAAGTTGAAAAAGTTTTACCATTGAAAAAGTTATATTTGCCTATGATAAATATGTGATTTTACCACTTTCTCAAACACGAAAATATTGTTGGTATGGGAATGCGTCGACAGATAATAATGTATCTGGTGGTTAAAACCACGAATTTTAATATAAATTTAATTTTCATATAATAAAATGCTATTTTTGCATGAAACAATATTTTGTAACAATTTTTGGGACAAAAAAAGGTCAAGTACAGCATCTTAAAATGCGTTTTTATGGCAAGTTACATGAAAAAATTGAGTTTTTTTCTTCGAATACCTAACAATACATACGTATATAAGATATGATATTTTTTATACAAAAAATCTAAAAAATGGCAGAATTAATCAGTTTTTATAGATTTTCCAGCAAGGTGAAAAATGGACATAACCTTTTATTGCACCAAACCCTTCAGTTATTAAATTATTATAAAGTTTTTGAACTCGAATATCGGAGAAAACACCAATTTTGATTTGGCTATAGTTTTTTTTAACTGAAATCTAAAGAGGTGTTTTAATAAGAGAAGCACTTTTTTATAACATTTTGTATCAATTGCAAAATTTTTAACGTTAATTTTCAGGAATAATGCCGCATATGTATATTTTATATTTCTATGTACATAAACAATTACCATTGAAACGACGCAGTTATATTCAGCAATTTTTGATACCAATGTTTCTTGACGTGACTTTTGACGTGACTTATAAAATTTACATTCCACAGACAAAAAAAAAGTTAATTTTATAATAATACAAAAATAATTATATTCAAAATCACATATCTATCGAAATGGATTTACTATATATATGTAAAAGACCACAATAAAGATATGAATGTCCTTCGTACGTGGTATAAATTTGGTTTCAATTTAATTAAAAATAGCTCGTTTATACAACTTTTTCACAACGTTTTCACTTTTTTCGTTGCTTTTATATTTTAAATATTTCTGAAAAACACTTTAATTTAGCTACTTTTTCAATATCTTATTTAGCTTCAATTTTATTCTTTTTCAGTTTTTCTGTTTGTGAATGAAATTTAGCCAATTAACCACCTATTCGAAGTTACTACGCCTTTAGCACTTACTCCAGCTACATTTCCGCCAACGTTATACGGTGTTTGCATTGATGCATTTCAGCGCCTGGAAGACTCAGTGCAAAAAGAGAGAGCCGTTGACGCCGTACCGAGTTTGTTATCTGTCTGGTTGTTGACGTAATTGCTGATGTGGCTGCAGTTTGTTATAACATTTTAATTAATTTTCGATTTACATGAACTTGATATGGTGGCTGTGCTATATTTTAAGGGGTTTAATGAAACCTTTGTAAAATAATTAAGCAAAACACAAATACACAGAAAAACGTTTTTTTTTGTTCATACTATTTATGAATCTGATCATCAATGTTATGAATTTGTCATTTCGACTCAAGCAATCACCAAATAAATCCCATTTATGAATCATAGAACATTCATAGAACATCAATAAAAAATTTCATAATAATAATGAACTCATTCATAATATTTATGAAATAGCTTTAAATCTCATAATTGACTTAGTTTGGTAAATATAGTGTGGGAATGACTCGGTTAAAACATTTTATTATTTAAAGGAGAATGATTTAATCGATAATAACTTTGTGGTTTCTTGTTTAATTTTGATAAAGGTTTTGAAAAGGCAATTAAATTTACTTTTTATGACTGTAAAAATGTGTAGATTATCTTGCAAGATGATTTTTTAACGATTTTTCAAAATTGAAAAATCTAATCAAATTTGAATTGTTTTGTTTTGTATAATGACCTATAACACAGGTAGGGCATTTAGCTGATCAATAATATATAAACTTGTTCATACCGAAACGCCCCCTAATGGGCGTTCAATGTAAAATTATTTTAAAAAATGACGCCAATCGACAGGGTGTTAGTGGACGTGGAGAATTTAATATTAAAGTTTTGAATGGTATGTATATATTAAAAGTTTGAACATATAGATGTTTAAAAACAAACAAAAAAAGAAATTGGATTTAAATAAGTGAATTCTTGCAACATTCTTCTTGTATACGAAGTTGACACTCGTTGAGCAGAATTTTCTACCTACATCTCTTTTTTCATCGTTTGAAGTATGTATAGGGTCAGTTTAAACTTACTGATGTTTGAAAACAAACAAAAATGAATTCAAATGTAAATAAAGGTATTCTTGCAGCTCTCTTCTTGTATATAAAGTTGACAGTCGGTGATCGGCATTTTCAGCGTACGTGTCTTTTGTTGATCGTTGAGAAAACGTGTTCGCGTCGGTAATAGTTTTGTTATTTGTAAATTAAATAAATATATAAATTGTGTTACAAAAAGTACAAATAGTAAAAGAGTATATTATAGTGCAGTATATAATTTCTGAAACTAATGTGAAAAAACAACAAAAAAAATCAGTGTTTCGATTTTAAAACAGAATTCGGCATGTTTTTTACAAAACCCTCCGTGAATTCCTTGCCTACGCTATGTGCTGTACTGAGACCAACTATAACTGTACCAAATATAAAGCGAGCCTGGATCGTCTGGTTTAGCGTCTGCTGGTGCAATTGTGCATTTATTGATGCTGTCACTTGTACTTGCAGTTTTAAACGAAATATTTATTTATGGAATTAAAAATTTGTATGTGCATTAAAGATTTTTAATAAAAATTAATAAAAAAACAACATTTTATTTTTATTTTACTTTCAAGATTTCTTTCCAAAAATATTTAAATATGTTTCTATGCAAACATACTACTTTTTGAACTGAAACAACTGATATGTTTCACTGGAAACATATTTATATTCAGGTCGTTCAAAATCATGTTTTATTTTGAACATATTTATGTTTCGGTTCAAATATTTATTTTATTTGGATGTAGTAATTATTATGTTTCCATTAGAACATACTCCATTTTAAGGGGCAACATTAAAATGTTTCCGTGATTTTATAATGTAAATCAGAGCTCATTACAACACTGTTCAAGTCTCAAGACAACCCTGTTTACAAAAGATTTATCAGGCAATTATATATTATGTTTACATAAAATTCCAAACATACATGTTAATGCCTGCAAAATTATGTTTGGGAGAGCCCTATTTTTTGCAGCGTGATCTAGTATTAATTAACTTTATTTACTTAAATAACAACTTAATAACAATTATTTATAGCAACTGCTGTATTACTACAATTTATCTTTACAACGTTCGCTCACGAGATGCATCAGTTCACTTTCAAATCACAAGTGCTTGTCTCAGATGCAGCACCATTATATACTGCATGCACCAGTTCGACACGGTTCGACATGCTTCGTGAAACTTCTTCACGAAGCATGTCGAGACGCTATTTGCGTCTCATTCACACTCATGAGTTTTAATGTGCTGATATTCCATCTCTTTCTCACACATTGTCTTAGTGCGCTAAAAGATCTTCCGTATCTTTCTAACACATTGCTTAGTGCGCTGAATTGTCTTGCGTCTCAATTATTATTGTTAATTGCTTGCACTATTGGGCAAATTATATCTTTTCGTAACAATATCATATACAACAAACTGAAATCACTGAAGTAAATTTTTCAATTAAAAAAAAAAATGGTTCCGGCATTTATAGTTTAACAAGGGTATTTATTTGGAATGATTTAGAGTTTGAAAAACAGAAAGATATCGTTGACTTTCATTGGCCCTTGGAAGTTATGCTCTACGAAATTCAAAATTCAGATTTTTGAATATTGGCTGCGGCAGCAATCTCTCAGTCCACTGTGCTACGTACCTAATAGGTGAAAAACGAGTCGAAAAGTTTAAAAATTTTTTTTTTCATTAAATTTGGACTTTTCCATCACCCTGAAAAGTAGGTCACAATGCCAATTTAGATAAAGAAAATATATAATTTCGGAAATTGATATCAACATCTCAAAAACTATCAAAATCTAAAAAAAAAGTTCGAGATTTTACAAATATTCAAATTTTCTAAAAAAAAATGTCGGGATACTTTTTTTGGGATATTAAAGAATTAGTTGATATTTAAGTTTTAAACTATTTCAGATAAACAAACATTTTTATTGTTAAAATATCCAACAATTTGAAATTGAAGATTTTTATTTATGTGAAAAAATTATAATTTTATAATTTTTTCACATAAATTAAACACATCAAGTTGGCTTTTAAAAATATATATCAAAAATCATAATTATTACTACCTTTTATAAATATTGCTCAAAAATAACATTAGCGTCGTTTAGAAAAACGGTGGTGTGGGGTTTCGAACCCGTGACCTTTCGTCATGTAGTACAGCGCACTAACCAACTCAACCAACTACGCTAATGAATACAAACGATATATGTATTCTATATAATGCCAGTGTTGGTTAGTGCTGCAGAGATAATGGTACGAATGCAATGAACATAATGTTTTAATGCACTTAAAGTCGGTGCCATTACAGGTAAAGTACTCATTTCAGGTCACTCACGTTCCCAACTAAATTGATTCTCTATTTAATTATTAGAAGCACTCATTTTGAGTCTACCGTCATTGGACAACGGGTACGAATGGCTTGAACAGGGCAAAATAAAAATATTGAATAGTTATTTAAATTGTAAATTTTATAGCATAGTGAATGGCAGCAGTGGAAATCACAAGCTGACCAGGATGCACCACGTCCCTTATACAATCGACAGTTATAAAGCTGTACGGTGTGTCAGCGCCAGTCGCTCTGCCGCTGTAGTCCTTCGTGTAATCCTATTTGTAATTGAATTGATCCTATTACGAAGATGGAAGCGCTTTATGATTAGACAGCATTGCAATGGATGGGAATCGTTGCATAAATGGAAACTAGTCGCTTGGTACTTAGATACGTAATATGGTGAATGCATGGAACGAAAGACGAAAGGAGTGAAAGAAGGGCAAAAAGCGAAGAATAGTAGTAGAAAATAAATAGAAATTAAATCGCAGAGTGGAATAAAATGAATGCAAAATCATTGAAGTGAAATTAGCGGAGCGATAGGAATTAAAAATGATGGCAAAACTCAGTGAGAAAAAACGGAATAAATTGAATTTTGCGCTCGAGTGACAGCGCAAAAGTATTCGTGCTGGTGGCTCAATTCAAGCAGCAGCAGTAGTACTTTTTCTAATTTTCAATTTGTATAATAGAAAAAAATTAAAAAGTTCAAACATGTACTACCACAAAACGATGAAGAAAAACAATCAAATAATACGACATGAGTGACATCGCCAATGAAGTGCATCAGACACTGCAACCGTTTTGTCTGCACTGTTTCATTCCTAAATGTCAGAAGCACTTTAGGCAATGAAATATTCATACGCAATGCCATCTTGGAAAATGCTCGAAAATGTGATGAAAATTCATGGCCTCATCTCTCGTTGATGTGTTTAAGTGGACTCCGTAGTTGTAGCAGTACCGAGGAAGACAAATGCGCTAATTTTTCACATTTCTCATTGTCTAACTGCAAGTGCAACGAAGTATCGCAGTGTAAATCATAACTGAGGTCATTGTGTTTGCTGATTTGTAATGAATGTTCGTATGTATCCGAATCGAACACAATTTGGACATAATATGTATGTTGTACCTGGGGAGAGCATAGAGTTAACGTTGGGCGTGGAACTTCCGACTTTGCGACGGATCTTCTATTACACAAAAAAAAAATCATATTGATGAATTTCGTTCATCAAACCATGATTAATTGTATTGATGAACGAATCAAAATAGTGATAACTCCAAAACATCAATGTTAAGAATTCATTATCAATATGATAAATAACCGAAAAGTATTCTTAAATATGATGAACTGTATGTGAAGAATCCCCAGACAAAATTTTTGGCAGGGTCGAGGCAGTTCAAAAAAATTTTCTCAACATATTTCAAACAGACAAAGGCGGGTTTGTATCAAAAGCTGTGAATTTTCTGCCCATTCCCAAAATATGGCATGAATTTTACATCCTGCTTGATAAAAACGTAGGATGGGTCACTCAAGGTACGTAAGATGGGCCACCCATTTTCTCATTATTAGAAGCACTCACAAAGATTTGCCTAGCATATAATTGCTCAAACGCAAATTAATAGTGATTTTTTTTAATATAGAGTGTGAGATCAAAACTTTTTTAGTTAATTTTGAATGATTTTTAATTTATGGTTTTCGGTTTACATTTACGTATAAAATATCAATATGAATAACCATCACTAGTTCATGATTTTGCATGTTCTATTAAATGAAAAATTATACATATTGGTTGAAAAACGATAATAAAATTAAAATAATTCATTTTTGGTCTTTTTTAAAAGGTTTTTATCGATTTTTAGTGGTGGCCTAATCTACGGACCAATTTTTGTTTGCATTTTTTTTGTTCTTCAGAAAATAGGCTGTTTTTTTTTTGTGTAACCATAAAAGTTTCTTCTATAAAAGACGGCCCATTAAATGCACTTTAAATTGGTATATATTATTCCACTAACTTTTTTGTACATAAAATGTTATAGACAAAATACAAAACTATGTCCAACCTACTGACCTTTCCCCTATTTATAATTATAATTTTTTATTAATACTAAATTATTACTAAAAAAATATATATTTTTTTAACAAATATATTTTATTTTTTTTTTATTTAAATGACCCTTACAATCGTGGGTCGGTTTTGGCCGCTAAGATAAAGCTTTGCGCGCGCTGACGCCAATTAGAAATACCAAACGTTGTCAGGTTGTCCTCAACTTGGTCTTTCCAACGCAGATTTGGACGACCTCTTCTACGCTGTCCACTTTCAAACCTCGATTCAAGCACCTTCTTAGCTGGAGTGTTTTCATCCATTCGTTCAACATGGCCTAGCCAGCGAAGCCGCTGGATATTGATGCGCTTGACTATGTCAATGTCGTCGAATAACTGGTAAAGCTCATTGTTCATCTTGATTCGATACTCGTTAGCAAAGCAGATAGGGCCAAAGATTTGAAAGAGAATCTTTCTCTCGAACGCTCCCAGTACTCTCTCATCGGTGGAGGCCAACGTCCATGTTTCTGCACCATAAAGTAGGACGGGCATGATGAGTAACTTGTAGAGCGTTATTTTTGTCCGGTGAGAGAGGGCTCTACTTTTCAATTGCCTACTGAGCCCAAAGTAGCACCTGTTGGCAAGAGTTATTCTCCGTATAATCTCCAGGCTGACGTCGTTGTTGCTGTTGATGCTGGATCCCAAATAGACGAAGTCCTCCAAGACCAAGACGCACGGACTCCTTTCTGCTTGTTGACACAAGGAACTGCGTCTTGTCCTCGTTCACCACTAGACCCATTCGACGCGACTCTTTCTCCAATCTGGAGAATGCTGCGCTGACTGCTCGTGTGTGATATCAATATCGTCGGCATATGCGAGCAGCATGACACTTTTGTTGAGGATAGTGCCGCTTTGACGGAGTTCGGCAGCTCGGCAGCTCGTTAAAAAAGTCGCACGATAGGGAGTCACCCTGTCTGAAACCTCGTTCGGTATGAAATGGCTCGGAGAGGTCTTTTCCTATTCTCACTAAGCAACGTGTGTTGCTCAGGGTCATCCTGCAAAGCCTTATAAGTTTCGCAGGTATACCGAACTCAGACAATGCGGCGTATAATCGTTCCCTTATCGGAGTGTCGAAGGCGGCTTTATAGTCGACTAATAGGTGGTAGGTGTCGATCGGTTTTTCTGGGGTTTTTTCCTTGTGCGCAATGTGAAAATCTGGTCTATGGTGGATTTTCCAGGTCTGAAGCCGAACTGATAAGGTCCAATCCAACAATTCAGCAGACAGGCCATCAGCAACTGCGGGTTTGTTGTTTTTCAGCCGAGCGATGGCTGTTATGACCTCGTCATGGTCCGGTGTCGGAATCTCAACGTCGTCATCAAGTACTGGGGTTGCCGGGTTTACTTCTCTATCGGTGGAATTGCGGTCATCATCACCGGTCAGCAGTTTAGAGAAGTGATCCCTCCATATCTTCAGTGTGATCTGGATATCTGTGACTAGATTCCCGTTTTCATCTTTACAAGAAGAGGCTCCGGATTTTGACAAATATATTGTTTTAAAAAAATTGATTTGAGATTTTTTTTTTAATTTTTGACATTTTTTTTTTATTTTGAATTTTTTTTTTTAATATTATTAAAAAAAAAAATGTTTTTTTTAAGACGTTTTTTTAGCATTTTTTCCTAAAACAATTTTTTTTTTCAAATTAATTATTTTTAATAAATTAATTAATTTATTAAAAATAAAAAAAATACAACAATATTCATCATATTAAATATTATATTCGTCATATTGAATATTATATTCATAAATAATATGAACAATTTATAAACCCAGTTGGGAAGGTTAGATTACATGGGAAATTTTAAAGTATGGACATTTAATAGTAGGTGTTATTATGTTAGTTAAAATTATCAAAATTAAAGTCGGTCTAAGCCGACAATAAATATCCTACACATATGTGTGGTTACCATACAAAGTGGTATATGTGTCACCAGGGAATGCGAATCCTGAAAACTTTCAATCGCTGAAGAATTTCCATTTATTTGATACCCATATTTACAAATGAGTAGGTGTACCGAATTTCGATTTTTTTTTTTTGTTGAAACCACAAGTCGTATGCGGAAAAACATTATGTTCATGTATTTGACCAAAAAAGGTTACGTAAGCACATATACAGTAAAATTGATCTGTAGATGAAGTATTTGAATATAATAATAATAATATAAAACAATTTATTTAATGGTTTTCTATTCACTAGGATGTCTATTTTATGATTGCACAAAAAAAAATCAAATAGACGAAATTTTTGTTTCGCGCTTTCGATCCACTGTTAGACGGGCAGACAGACTGACTGATGGACATCGCTAAAGACGAACATCGCTAAATCGACTCAGGAGGTCATGCTGGTCATGAATATATATATATATATATTGTTACGAAAAGAGGTAATTTGCCCCATAGTGCAATCAATCAACAATAATTAATGAGACGCAAGACAATTCAGCGCACTAAGCATGTGTTAGAAAGAGACGGAAGATCATTCAGCGCACTGAGGCAGTGTGCGAGAAAGAGATGGAAGATCAGCGCATTAAAACACATGAGTGCGAATGAGATGCCAATAGCATGCGTCATTCACGAAACGAGTAGAAGGTTCTCGAAACACGTCGAAGCTTCTCGAAACGTGTCGAACTGATGCATGCATTATATAAGGTAGCCGCATCTGAGGTACAGCACTTCAGTAGTGATTGTAAAGTGGTCGAGTGCAGCTCGTGTGATAAATGTCAAGTTAAATTGTGGACATGCAGCAGTTGTTAGAATTTGTTATTAGTAAAGTTGTTTATTAAAGTGAATTAATAAAGTTAATTGTTATAATTTAAACCAAACATAAGAGTGTTTTTATTTTGTACACAATCCAGAAATACGAACTTGTAGAACAGTTTTCCGTCGACTGAATTTTCGTAACAATATATACTTTTCCATACCGGAGATGCTTCCTTCTGAGTGTTACAAACGGCGTACCAAACTGAATATACCCTTTCTCTCTTAGTGTAGGGTATAATTATTCATACATATTATGATTATATTCATCATTATAACGATTCATATTCACTGTATTGAATATTTCGTTCTTCACTGTGATGTTCGATGGTATGAATAAGTTGCATTCTCCATATATCATTTAATGAGTGGTGTTATCAATGTAATGAATCTGGTGGTTGATAGAAAAATTCATAATATTTATGAATAATTTCATCATATTGATGATTTTTTTATGTACATTAGAAATGCAGCAAGTAGTATTTTATGAAATTTTTTTCAGCGTTATATTTTTCCATTTTAGATTGTCTCTCCGAATGCAAATGGGCAAACTGGGCGTTGCACCTCCCATTCAACCGAATCACAATATATCCGCGATTATTAGAACGAATTTAATGATTTTTTGTTGCGTGTTATGGTTTTTCATTTGAATCGATCTCACAAAATGTGGCCGGGATTGGACTACTTTGTTAAACTCATCACACCGAAAATCACCATTCCGAAATTCACCATTCCGAAACTCACCACATCGAAACTTAACACATTTGAATTCACAACATCAAAATTCACCACATAAAAACTCACCACACCTTAACTCAAAATATCGAAACTTAACACTACAAAACTGACCATACCGAAACCCACCATACCTAAATTCACCACAATAAAACTGCAGTGCAAAAAATTAAAATGTGCTGTTAAAAAAAAGGTAAACATTTTCTAGAGTAATAATTACATAGCACAACAAAAATAAATTATCCGCTTGCTTAGTATGAAATTTCTATGGACTTCATGCCTTCTTACTCAATTCTTTAATATTGCATCAAGTTTTTTACTTATTGCGTAAAACCTATATATAGCAATTCTCGTGTTTTTCAACATGCACAAAATATTAAATATGTTCAAAGAGTGTCTGTGAAATTTATCACTGCTTCTGTATTTTTTATACAATTTTGATTTTTAGTAGTTTGTTGAAATAGTAATTAAAATTCCCTTGAAATTATCCATTTTATTTACGATATTAATAATTTGATTTAAAATTTCTTTTCAGACATTAAACGTGACACACATATAAGCCACTCTATCAACGTTCTTTCCAAACGCATCATTTTATTCACCATCTACATCATGAATATGAGCAACAACTACCTACATTATTAGCAACAACAGCACCAACAGAAAACCTCATTTATTTGGCTTACCACTCTTAATGTTCAGCATTACGCAACACTTCTTTCTATACAACCCAAAGTAACTCCAAAGATGCACCCGACTTCAAATCTGGGGCAACGTGCACAGATATCTATCTTAGTTTGCTATTTTATTTTTCTATATTTTATTTTATTTTATTTCATTTATGCATTAAATAAAATTCGCATTTCCCAACATCCAAAGCAGCAGGCAAAGTAGTCATTTTAGTTTTTTTTTTTTTCAGACACTATACCCGACACTTTTTACTTTCAGGGCAATCTTACTCACTTCACAAGATTGTCCACCCACAATCACGAACATTTTTCAGATTTTCTAAATAAATATTCTATGTTGATTTTTGAGGCCTGAAGTGGCATCTAGTCGCGAAACATTGCATTGATTCACTCAGAAAACAGTTGTCTAATACAACGAACATTTACTCTAAATAGAATCAAGTTCAAAATTATTTTATTTAATGAAAAATGTTCCTTAATAGAAAAATAAATCTTTGTTATGAGAAAAATACTCCATAAAAAATCGAAATCATTTGTATGAAAGCATTTTACATTTTATTGATTGATTTCATTATGTTTCTCCATTTAAATCAAACATGTTTTAATTATATTCTGTACTTTGCAATCGTATTTCGTTGACCGATTAGAATAATTTTTTCTATGAAGCAAATGAAAAGTAAATATGAAACCAACAATAGTCTTAAATACGACATGTATTCAAATACTTACAAGTTGCTATTCATCATATTGATGAATTAATTCATTGAATTAAAATTGTGTTTTTTAAATGTTTTTCATTTTCAATATTTTTTTTAACATCAAATTTTAAACTAAAATTTTTCTCCTTTTACACATTATGTATTTATAATTCTGATAAGTTTTATATATTTAATTACTAATTATGCCAAGACTCCATATCATCATATTAATGAATAAGTGTACATCATATTAATGAATAAGTGTACATCATATTGATGAATTTGGTTCATCAAACCATATTTAATTAAATATCATAAATCTTATTATAAATACATAAATGTGTAAATGGAGATAAATTTAAGTTTGAAATTTGATGTTATAGAAAATAAAAAACATTTGATTTTAGTTCAATGAAAATTCGATTTCAATTCAATAACAATGTTTTTTTTTTCACTGCATGGCAATAAATATGAATAGCCTTAGAAAGTTTTTACGTGGATTTAACTGAATTTTCTTATATTTAACGGAGTTAAAATTGATTTTGTATAAAAATGCCAAAGACTTGTAACCAGAAGCAATTGATATGTGAGCAATTTCACTCATTTTCGCTTACAAATCGGTCAAAGTAACTACATTGTAGTCCAAAAATCTAAAAGGCCTATTCTTATTGTAATCATATATTTTATGTTTGTCACTAAGATATTTCTCGATTCACTTATTTAAGAGACAGACTCTGACATAAAATATAAGCGAAAAAAAGACGAATTCAAATTGATTTTCGGCGTCTATTTTGGTCTGACATATTAATTGTTTTGAAATTTCCAATGAAGTCTTTATTTAACATTTTTTTAAGGACATTTTTTTCTAATTATTTTCTAAAAACATTTTTTTTGTTTAAATTGGAAAAAAAAATGTCTATCAATTAATATATTATGAAAAAAAAATATTAGTTCCACAATATTCATCATATTCAACAATATTATGAACAATTTACAAAAACATTTTAAATTATTCATAGACATTGTGATTATATTCATTAATATGACAAATCAAATTCATTGTATTGAATATTCACTATGATGATGTTCGATAGTATGATGAATTAGTTCATATGTATAATGAATGCATTCATCAATATGTCATTTAAAGAATGGTGGTATCAATAT
The DNA here is from genome assembly GCA_951804985.1 of Dryomyza anilis. Taxonomy (NCBI): domain Eukaryota; kingdom Metazoa; phylum Arthropoda; class Insecta; order Diptera; family Dryomyzidae; genus Dryomyza; species Dryomyza anilis. Next base: position 26,549,002 of record OX638132.1, on the reverse strand, counting down.
GATAGTTGCTGAAAAATTCATAATATTAATGAATAAATTATCATGTTGATGATTTTTTTTTCTGTGTATATATCATAATTCCTACTAACTACATCACACTATCGCAATTCTATCTTCGAATTTATAAATGTCATTTATAAATTCCATTTATACACAGAAAAACAAATCATCAATATGATGAATTTATTCATAATTATTACACCGTGCGACAGTACTTTGCATACTGGAAAAAATCCCTATGTACGTGAAACTAGAGACCAATCCAAGGATATGTGCGTTCATCGTTTTTCTGGATCAATTCGTTTGCGGTTTTAAATTGCATTTAAAATGCAAAATGCATTTAAAATGAATTAATTTCAAAAAATATATATTTTTTGCGTCACTTTCAAAAACAATTGAATGCATCTTGTCGCAGAAACATTGATCGTGAATTCGAAAACAGCTTTGCGATATCAATTACTATACAGGTTTTACATGCATTTGAAGTGCAATTGCAAATTACTTTTAATATTTAGAAAAATTTATATTTTTTTGCGTCACTTTTAAAAACCAAGGATGGGATCTTGTAGCAGAAATCTCACAGATGATGAATTCGAAAACCGCTTTGCGATATCAGTTACTTTACGGGTTTTACATGAATTTAAAGTGCATATCACTTTTTAATATTTAGAAAATTTTTTTTGCGTTTTTTTTTTAAACTATGGATGGGATCTTGTAGCAGAAACCTCACAGATAATGAATTGGGTTTTACTTGTATTTAAAAATCATAAAATCGTCGTTGTAGAACGAAAAGTCACTAAATACATTTTTATGAAAAACTTAAATTTCGAGTTTATTGATTAATATTATAAAAAGTAATTGATGCAATTTTAAAGTTGAAATATCAATAGACAAATTAAGATCATCGATTAAAAATTGACAGATATATAACGATTTTTGTAAATGAATATTTGGCATTTTGAAAATGTATTTAGTGACTTTAGTTCTACAACAACGAAATACTCGTTGTGAATAACATTAGATTTTAAAACCATCAATATAAATTCAATATAACATCAATTGAAATTATTGTATACGTAATTTCGCAAATCGTAATCGCGAATCGTTTTTCGAATTCATCATCTATGAGGTTTCTGCTACAAGATCCCATCCATGGTTTTTAAAAGTGACGCAAAAAATATAAAATTTTCTTAATATTAAAAAGTGATATGCAGTTGCACTTTAAATGCAAGTAAAATCCGGATGCGAATTGATGTCGCGAAGCAGTTTTCGAATCCACGATCAATGGGGTTTCTCCTACAAGATGCATTCAATTGTTTTTCAAAGTGACGAAAAAAATATATTTTTTGAAATTATTTCAAAATATGGTATACACTTGCATTTTAAATGCAATTTAAAACCGCAAACGAATTGATCCAGAAAAACGGTATCCTTGGATTGGTCCCTAGTTTTACGTACATATCGATTTTTTTAAGTGTGTAAATTTTTTTTGATTTTTGTAGCACGGTGTTATATATTGATACCACCGTTCATTAAATAAAGAATGCATTCATACTATAGAAGATAAAAATATTTAATACAATGAATTTGAATCGTCATATTGATAAGTATAGTTTTGGCTTTTAGTTTTTGGAAAAATAAACTTCGTCCCTAAAAAAAAATATTGATGGAAAAAATGTAAGAAAAAAAAACGAAAATTTAGAAAAACGATTTTTTTTTTCAAAAAACGATTCGTTAAAAAAAAAATATTTTTGAGAAGCATGGCAAAAAATTAAATGGTTTCATGAACAGCATTTTTCAATATTATGTACATATATGTTGTATTTTATGTATTTATTCATTAATATGATGAAACGTTTTCTTTACATACAGTTCATCATATTGAAGAAAACTTTTTCGACAGTTACCAGTGTGCATCATATTTATGAACTTGAGATTGATGTCGTTAGTCATTAATATTATGAATGGTTCTTCAATACAATGAGTCATGGTTTGAAGAATGTACATTTATTTCTGTGTAAATGTACCCTACAACTATATTATTTCAGTTCAGTTCAGACTATAAATGAACAATGAACTTTCTATGAACTTTCAATTTAAAATGTAAAGAGTTTCTGAATTAATGAATCACATTAAATAGAATTTAGCAGTTTTTTCTTGAAATATATATATATATATATTTATATTTTATTTCTGCAATTTCTATCGTGGCTTATTTTCTGATTTCGCTGCGTAGCATTGCCACTTTACAAAGGAAATGGGATAAATTGCACATTTATTCGATTCAATGCAGCAAGTGACTTATTTATGTGTTTTTTAGTCGCATCCATTTTACTGCTATTTTTTCAACTAGGTTAAGTTGACAGCATATTTATTTAATTTCATGTCAGTGCGATTGCTCAGCGCGCCCGCGCTGAACGTTGCCACCCTTGACATTTTTGTCATTTGCAGCTACTGCTTGCCTGCCGGATGCTCTGGCTTTAATCTTTTCAAAACGCAACCAACTCATTGCAATCGTGCAAAGATTAGAATTGGATTGAGTTAAGAGTTTAAAGTTGCAATTGACTTGCGTCGGCGTTGCCACTTGCCACACAGCATGACTTGGAAGGGAGGACTGTATGTCTGTCTGTCTCTATATGTCATTAACGGCGTTTTCGCATAGTGCTTTTTTTACAACTGCTCCAAATTGAAATTTGTGTTGAGTACCCACTTGCGAGCTCATCTAGTAATGAAAATAATGTCTGCTACTTTGACTGCTAAATACTTCCAACTCATTTTATAGCACAACATTTAAAAAAATATATATATTTTGTATTTATTTTTATTTTATTTTTCTAGAGTCTTTAGCACCCTGTGGAATACAGGGCTTATTTTGTATTATTGTAGTACATAATTTTTTACATATTTTCTTTTATTCTTTTTTATTTTATTTTATTTTTTTTGCTTAATTAAGCAGTTTTGTTTTCAAGGATACAATTCCTAAATGAATATTTTGTACTTTTGGACGTACGTTTGAGACCTTGAAAGCTGTGGGAATAAGTGAGTTTAGTTTATAACTTAAAGAGGTTGAAAATAATTTATTCTGGGTCATTTGTAAAATATTTAATATGAGTAATATGCATGCGATTTGTATGATTAATGTGCTTCCTATAGAGCAAGAAGTAAAAGTCACTAACTATATTTTAAAAATATCGAAATTAGATTTTCAAAAAAAAAATTTATATTTGGCAGTTTGCCTTATCGATGAGGCCAGTATTGGTACCATTATTATTAATAAATTAACATATTAATCAATTAATATGAATTCCAACTTTTAAAAATAACCATTAAAATTAAAAAAGGATTTGTTGAAAAAAAATATAACAAGAAAGATATGTTTTAAAAATAAATTCATAGCCGCTTAATTATAGACAATTTAAACCCATATTTCAAATTAGATTTGATTTTATAACAAATTTCGTATAGAAAAAAAAATCTATTAATAAATTTGATATTTTCTCTCTGAACATAGATTTTGTATAAGTGGAAATCCAGAAAACCTTTAACTTTTGGGGTTGACAAAATTTCAGAAAAAGATCGTATCGCTTTTGAATACTTTATAGATATACGAATTCGAATTTCGGTAGTAAATTTTAATAATTTCGACTCGTTGTTGGCTCGTATATCTTTCCATCATGAAATGGCAAACCTTACTGAAGAGAAATGTCAAAAGAGCGGCAAGAAATATGGCGTCGTTTGCTGTCCCTGTTGCTATACTTTTCTAGCGTCCCTGTTGAAAAACCCTTGAAAAAAACTTGTCTAGCGCTCTTATTGAAAAACTCTTTTTAAATCCACAATCTTCATAATATCTTTATAAATAAAAGGAAAATTGGAAACTTTGAGCTTGCAAAACTTGATGGCTGCACCTCACCCTATCTAGTGAAGCGATATATCTCGGAACTATACTAGAAAGTAAGCTTCGATGGAAACGCAACACAGAAGAAAGAGTGAAAAAAGCAATATGCGCTTTCTATTCATGCACGAAAACTGTCGGTAAATGATGGGGCATAAGACCAAGTATAATCCACTGGATGTATACAGCGATCGTCAGACCCATATTAACGGACGGTTCTACAGTATGGTGGGAAGCGATAAAGAAGACTACATTTCTTAGGGAAATGAGAAAAGTACAAAGACTGGCATGCACCAGTATTACAGGCGTAATGAATTCTACCCCACAAATAGGGATGGAGATCATGCTTAATCTTCTGCCAGTAGACGACTTCATCAGGAGTACAGCAGCAAAGAACGCGATTCGACTTAGAGAATCCGGATTCTGGAAGCAACTCTCATATGGACACACGTCTATCCTCGAAGTTTTCAGCATGATCGAACTCCCAAGTCCAGACTATATAACAACACAGATGGAAATTAATACAAACAACTCTATCGTAATACCTAGTAGAGAACAATGGAGCGCTAACTCGCCAACAAGCAATAGTCAGCTTCAGGTCTTTACTGAAGGGACTATGATGGATCCGGCATTTTCTGCGACGCACTGCAAATTCACGAGTCACATAGACTTCTCGACGACTGCAGTGTCTTTCAAGCAGAAATATTCGCAATAGACCAGCCAAACAATCAAGTAGAATCAATCGTACATCTACTATGCGACTGTCCAAATCTCCAAACGCGCCGACTCCAGTACATGGAGAACAGGTTTTTTGAAGAAGTGGAAGAAATAGTAGAAGTTCCAATTGAAAATCTGCTAGGGTTCGTAAGAAGATCACTTTGGTTTCGAAGAAACACAATATGTCAACACAATATAGTTACCACACAGATAAAAAAGGAGGCCAAATTTGAATTCATTTTCAGGATTCATAAACCCTGGGGTCATATTAATAAAAATCTACCTATAAATAAAATTTCTATATTGAAAATTATTTTCTAATGTTCGAAATTATAAATTTTGAAATTGGTAGGTATTAATGAAATATTGGACTGACCTGGCTTGCTTTAAAGTAAATACTTTTTATAAATATGGCATCATATATGAGCAAATCCAAAAAACCTTTCATTTTTGGGGTTTATAAAATTTCACAATATTATTATCTTAGCGCTTTTTAATATAAGCATATAGGCCCCTATGTAATATAAAATTGTTCGCGTGCTTCACTTTTAATAAAATTCGTCAATGATAGTGGTCGGTAACGCTATATTGGTTCAAAAGTCTAAAGTAGGGATGCCCGACTCGCCTGACCGCGGCTGACTGCATGGGCAAGGGTTATCTACGGGCAGAAGTGAGCGGGGATTGCAACGCAGAAATGAGTGGGGCTTTTAGTGTTGCATTTTTAGAAATTCCGGGAAATTTAAATGTCTATTTAAGAGTTTAATTATTTTAGATTGGTTTTAACGGACCCATTTATATTGCTTATTATTTTGAATTACTAAAATATACAAATTTTATAATTTTAAATAATTATACATTTTTTTTCATAACATTTATGTAATTTTCGTTTGCAAAAAAAAAAATATTATTTGTTATTATTCTGTAAAAGGTTTTGTGATATAAAATGTGTGTGTAAAGTGATTAAAATCTCAAACTTAACTAAATTCTAAAATAATTATTTCACATTTCTGCCCTATTTATTTAAGAAATGATGCAACACTGAAAGAATAGAGTGCAATAGAGTACGGTGTAACAAAGAAAAACAATCTCTGACATAAATATTATTCGTTGTTTTGTATAGAAATTTACATAGAATTATCCAAAAATACTGTATTTTATGAAAAACATGTTATTTTTGTTAAAACCAATTTTATATGTTTTTATTCTGTTTATAAAACTGGACAAGTTAACAAAAAATGTTATTGCAAAAGAGCCAAGTGAGTTATTAATATTTGTTTTTAATTAATAAGATTTTTTATAATATACATTAATCGTTTACATACAAAGTATACAATATTAAATGAAAATATAAATATTTAAATCATTAACTAAATGCTATGTTCTACTGTGCGCAGTCGACTTCAACTCTACGCATTGAACCCCAATAGAAACTAGAAATTGTCGACCAATTCTTAAATTTACTTTATTTAGTTATTTTTAATTAAAACACTCTTAAAGAATGAGTGTATAATAAAAAAACAACATAAATATTATTTTTGGAACAGTACTTGATATATTTTTAAAAGATTTGTTACAATTGTGAAAAGTTCTAAAAATTTCCTATTATTCTATCTAAAATAAATTTAAATGCCTCAAAATAAGTTTCAGATAAAAAAACGTTTAGTCAAAATTCTATTTTACATTAAATATTTTGTATTAAATGTGATACATTTAACAATTTATACTGTGGTGATGGAGAACAAAGCAGCGCGGACCAGCTCGCATGAAGTCGCACGTTCGACTGATAGCTTTCGCAGGTCACACGCACTTATATTCGCTGCACTCGCTCTAACTCTAAAAATCCTCTCACCATTTCAGCTTCACCGATCTTCCCCTCGTCAAGCACCTTGCGTGCTGACGTCGTGCCCGTACGGGCTGAGTTGGGCATCCCTAGTCTAAAGAATTGTAATATACAGCAGGGACTTGTGCATCGCTGTGAAATTTTTTATTGGTATTGTATATGTAGTAACCAAAACAAAAATAATTCTCCGCAAAAACAACTTTCCCCCGGACTGTTCTTCTCCGTAGAATTCTTCCCCAAAACAAGCTTTCCAGTAGAATTCTTCTCGGTATAACTTTTAGTGTGGTGAGTTATAGTTTGGTGAGTATTTGTGTGGTGAATTTTAGTGTGAGTTTTATTGTGGTGAGTTTTAGTTTGGTGAGTTTTAGAATAGTGAGTTTCGGTGTGGTGAATTTTTGATGTATTTTCGATGTTTTTCCTACTTTGGCCAAATGTAGCATGTAGCAAACCGACAGAGCAACTTAACAACTCCAAAATAATTGCAATTTATGAATTCAAGTATTCTTAACAATATTCAATTAAAAAGTAAAACATAAAAATAAACAAATTATTTTTATTCATTTCTACATATATGTCAATATCACGAAGTTTATAGTGCGACTATAACATTCAATTGTTTCACTAAAACTATTGAAATTTCCCATGCGACCTAATATTACTTACTTTTTTTTATGTTCCGTGGAAACTATGTCACTATTGAGCTATATTATGAAAAAACAAATACTCTCAAATAAGTAAATTTTTAAATGGATTTGTCAATGGCATAAAATGCAAATTACACTACATCCTTTCCACATTGGAATGCCGCACAGGTAGGCGTAATACGTAGTTTTGTGAAAAAATGTTGCATTAAAAGTCGCATCGCACCAATGGCTTTTTCCGACAGTGACTTTTTACTATTATCGCAGCGATTGCATCGATTTTTAATGGCAATTCGGGCAAGGAGTCAATGTGGAAAAATGTCGATTTTTCATTGAGCCACTCGAAGAGGGTTTCGGTGAGTTTCACGCTGTGCCTTGGCGGTTATTGCAAGCAATAAATCCACAATTAGCGCACGTAGCGAGGGGTCGAAACGTCGGCTCTGATACGGCAGCACTGGTTGCGAAGCAGTGGATTGCAGTGGATGTCATGCTGCTCAAGGCATGACATCCACTGCAATGAATATCGCCCACTGGATACAACTAATGAATATTTAAGCATTATTTGCTGTTGCTGGCGCGCGCCCGTGGTATAAAATTCACACGCAGTTCCACTTTCCAACACTGGACTCTTTGGCGGTCTGACTGTGATACGTTTATTTTTGGCTTGAATTTCTCTTGAATTTTTTTTTTAATTGCCTTCTGCCTGACTTTATTGAAATTCATTTCGAAGGGTCTCTCGGTGCTGATTGAACTCATTCTCGTACTTATGCGGGTGCGTTATTAGTTTTGTACTTGAGCACAATTAATCGAGACTTTTAAATGGAATCGATTTAAATTAAGGTGCCTCTTCGGCCTTTAATTGCATCTGATAGATTGATTCTGCGAAAGATGTAACATGAACTAGGTGCAATATCAATTTTAAAAATGAAACTTAAAACAAATAGCTTAAATATTATATAATCTAATAGTATCAAATGGTATCAAAACCATCCGCCACGTCAATGTTAACTCTTCTTTTGCTTTATATATATATTGTGCTATAACCTTACACTTTAATGTGCCCTTTAGCACCTTTTGCAACACTCAAGCAGAGCACGTAGCAGCCGCCATTAATGCGCCCATTTTTAGCGCTATTCTACTGCTTATTTTACTCTAACATTCGAAGCACATCGCAGGGTGATAATGATTTTTATAGATTTTGAATAGCAATGCGAAAGAATAGCGGGTGCGTGGGTCCTCAACTAAAAAAAAAGGAGTAACGACCGCGAAGTAATTGACACCGCACTACTCTCAAAGGACACCTATTATTTGAAAGTTCGTTAGTTCATTGTACTATCGAAAACACGTACTTAAACAAGTCATTACGATGGATCAAGTTCGTTATTTCTAAATAAAATAGTACTTTTTACGCTAAGCTCCATAAATGTGTAGACTTCATCAAAAAAACTGGGCACTCTTGCAAATTCAAAAAAGGTTAAGTGATGTGGGATGAAATCCGATCCCTGAATTGATTTCCATTTTAAAGGAATGTGTTATTATTTTTATTTGCCGTGGTAATTACTGGTTCTTTGAAAATTACGCTGCATTTTTTTCTTAAAAACGTGTACAAATAGTCAGACATACACTGAGCTAAAAAAAATATAAAATTTAGTGATTCTCGTATTAATTGAAGTGAAAACGAAATCAATTTACAACTAAAGCCAAGTGTATTTAATTTAAAAGAATTTACTTTTAAAATACTTTTAAATTCAAATAATATTTTATTGAAATAAATTTCGCTAAACTAATTTTAAATGAAATATTTTAAAATATGAAAATGGGAAACTAGGGGTAATGTGTGAAATTGTAATTATTGGACATGTTTTTGCACTTAGAATTATAAAAAATATTGTCAAGTGATTCTTTATATGCACTAAGAAAACAACATATTTATCTTGTTTATGTCTTGCTGCAACTTACTTACTAACTTAAATGGCCCTTACAACCGTGGGTCGGTTTTGGCCGCTGAGATGAAGCCGCGCCAGTCGGATCTGCTTTGCGCGCGCTGACGCCAGTTAGAAATACCAAGCGTTGCCAGGTTGTCCTCAACTTGGTCTTTCCAACGCAGATTTGGACGCCCTCTTCTACGCTGTCCACCTTCGAGTTTCGATTCAAGCACCTTCTTGGCTGGAGTGTTTTCATCCATTCGTTCGACATGACCTAGACAGCGAAGCCGCTGGATCTTGATGCGCTTGACTATGTTAATGTCGTCGAATAACTCATACAGCTCGTGGTTCATCCTGATTCGATACTCGTTAGCAAAGCAGATAGGGCCAAAGATTTTACGGAGAATCTTTCTCTCGAACGCTTCCAGTACTCTCTCATCGGTGGAGGCCAGCGTCCATGTTTCTGTACCATAAAGTAGGACGTTCATGATGAGTGCCTTGTAGAGCGTTATTTTTGTCCGGCGAGAGAGGGCTCTGCTTCTCAATTGCCTACTGAGCCCAAAGTAGCACCTGTTGGCAAGAGTTATTCTCCGTTTGATCTCCAGGCTGACGTCGTTGTTGCTGTTGATGCTGGATCCCAAATAGACGAAGTCCTTCACAATGTCGAACTTGTGGGTGTCAAAATCAGCTTTTTGTCCAAGACGCACGGACTCTTTTTTGCTTGTTGACACAAGGAACTTCGTCTTGTCCTCGTTCACCGCTACACCCATTCGACGCGACTCTTTCTCCAATCTGGAGAATGCTGCGCTGACTGCTCGTGTGCTCCTGCCAATGATATCAATATCGTCGGCATATGCGAGCAGCATGACACTTTTGTTGAGGATAGTGCCGCTTTGACGGAGTTCGGCAGCTCGAACTATTTTCTCCATCAATAAGTTAAAAAAGTCGCACGATAGGGAGTCACCCTGTCTGAAACCTCGTTCGGTATGAAATGGCTCGGAGAGGTCTTTTCCTATTCTCACTGAGCAACGTGTGTTGCTCAGGGTCATCCTGCAAAGTTTTATAAGTTTCGCAGGTATACCGAACTCAGACATTGCGGCGTATAATCGTTCCCTTATCGGAGTGTCGAAGGCGGCTTTATAGTCGACTAATAGGTGGTAGGTGTCGATCTGTTTTTCTAGGGTCTTTTCCTGGATTAGGCGCAATGTGAAAATCTGGTCTATGGTGGACTTTCCAGGTCTGAAGCCGCACTGATAAGGTCCAATCAGTCAGTTGACGATGGGCTTCAGTACGCTCGATGGGCACATAATACGCTCGATAGAACCTTGTATGCGATATTGAGTAGGCTGATCCCACGGTAGTTGGCGCAGATAGTGGGATCCACTTTCTTAAGGATTGGGCAGAGTACACTGAGGTTCCAGTCACTTGGCATGCTTTCATCCGACCATATTCTGCTTACGAGCTCGTGCATGCTCTCTATTAGCTCTTCGCCTCCGGTCTTAAACAACTCAGCAGGCAGGCCATCAGCACCTGCGGCTTTGTTGTTTTTCAGCCGAGCGATGGCTGTTCTGACCTCGTCATGGTCGGGTGGCGGAATCTCAACGTCGTCATCAAGTACTGGGGTTGCCGGGTTTGCTTCTCTATCGGTGGAATTGAGGTCATCATCACCGGTCAGCAGTTTAGAGAAGTGATCCCTCCATATTTTCAGTGTGCTCTGGATATATGTCACTAGATTTCCGTTCTCATCTTTACAGGAAGAGGCTCCGGATTTCGAACCTCCGGCTAGGCGTCTTATTTTCTCGAAGAATTTTCAAGCCTCATTCCTGTCCCCATGCATCTCAATCTCCTCACACTCACGTCTTTCTACCTCGCTTTTTTTACGCCTGAAAAGACGTCTCTCTTCCCTCCTCTTCTCTTTGTATCGCTCCTTCACAGCTCGCGTAGCTATTGACTGCAGGATGGATTTGTACGCAGCGTCTTTCTCTGCAGTGGCCGCGCGACACTCTTGGTCATACCACTGATTCCTCAGGGGGCGTTGGAATCCAAGCACCTCTTCGGACGCCGTACGCATAGAGCAGGAGATATGATTCCACTGCGCGCTTATATCATCGAGAGGAGGAGTGCTTTGTCTAAGCAGGTGTGAGAGTCGAGTGGAAAAGGCTTGCGTTGTCTGTTGTGATTGCAGCTTTCCGACGTCTAGCTTTCTCTGCGTTTGGTTCCGTACGTTCTTCGCAGCGCTTAAGCGTGTGCGGACCTTGGCTGCTACAAGGTAATGATCCGAGTCCATATTGGCACCTCGGATAGTGCGTACGTCCATCACGCTTGAAGCGTGCCTTCCGTCAATCACAACGTGATCAATTTGATTTCGAGTTTTTTGATCGGGCGACAACCATGTGGACTTGTGGATATCGAAATGTTCGAAGCTAGTGCTAATAACTACCATGTTTCGTGCTGCGGCGAAGTCGATTAGCCTCGTTCCGTTATCGGAAGTGTTGGCATGGAGGCTAAATTTTCCGATTGTGGGACAATAGATGGCTTCTCTGCCCACCTTGGCGTTAAAATCGCCTAGCACGATTTTGATATCGTGGCGGGGGCAGCGCTCGTATGCGTTGTCTAGGCGCTCGTAGAAGCGCTCTTTTGTCTCGTCATCTTTCTCGTTCGTCGGAGCGTGTGCACAAATGAGGCTGATATGGAAATATTTAGCCTTGATGCGGATTGTTGCCAGCCTTTCGTCCACGGGCGTGAACCTAGAAACAAGGTGGCGGAGTCTCTTGCCGACCACAAATCCACATCCAAATTCGTGTCTCTCCGCATGGCAGCTGTAGTAGTAGTAGTGCTCGCCACTCACTTTAGCCGACTTCTACACCGGGTGGTGTAGAGCGCCGTTTCCAGGGACTTCCACGAGGAGGACTTCCACCGAAGTGGAGGTGTCACCATTTGACAATTTGTCAATTCTGGTGACCAGTGAGTTGACTTGAGACGACACCGACAAGGATTGCGCTGGCTTCGCCATGTTGAAGCACTCAGACACGTTGCCTTGTAATAATCGCCCCCATAGTCCCCAATGTATGCATGTTGCTTAAATTTCAGCTGCTCATAAGGTATTTTTTCCTTAACCATGGTGTCGCATATGCGTTCCATTGTTTTCAGTAGGAAGGACATTAGACTTATGGGTCTATATGCCTTGGGGGTTTAGTAGGTTTCTTAGGTAGGTTTCTTAGGTTACCCGGCTTAGGTATGAAAACTACTCTTGATTCTTGCCATGTGAGGGGGGTATAGCTCTGATTAAGGCATGCCTCATAAAGCCTGGATAGACGGACGTGCAGGAGATCCACTGCCCGTTGTATAAAACGGGCATTATATTTTCTTACATTACAATTAATTTTTAAAATATCTTATTCTAATGTTTTATATCCTTATTATATTTGACTTTTTTTATGAAAAAATCAAAAATAAACAAAACATGAAAAAGACAGATTAAAGTAGCATTTTGATCAACATTTTTAAGTTTGCTACTTTACCCCAACATTTTTCAACATGTCCGAAATTGAGCTGTATTGAAAAAAAAATGAATTTACATAAATTGTAAGAATGATCCATAGATTCGCGTTAATGTGTTCAAAATACTGTCAGACGATGTGATAAGAATGATTTTCCTAACAATCACCTTTAATAAGTGGTGCAAACTGATGTACAATAAAAAAACAATTTTTCAATTGAATATGCCTTAATTGACGCTCCATGTGTGATATGTGGGAGTAGAGCATTTCCATAATTAATTTTGAAAATTTGCTGCATTTTTAATTCACTGAATGGCCGAACATCATGCCACATACTCGCACAATATGTATGTGTTTCATGTCTGTTGCATTATGCAGTGTTGAATATAAGCTAGTGCTGCAGCAAGTGCTGCAACAAAGTGTGGCATCGCCATTGGGATTTTGACATATTATGTGCGACACAAACATGATGTAGTCCACGACACACACAAGCAACGGAAGTGTGCACCGCATAATAAAGCTCTGCCTGTGTGTGAATGTGTGTGTCATGTCTGCATCTGTGTGTGAGTGGCTGTGCTTAGATTTAAATGGACTCCATAGAAACAAGTTCATAGACACTCCACAGCAGCAACAGACTGGACAACAAATCCATTGTCAACGTATGAACGGGGAAATGATACAATACATCATTTGCTACAATACACTCAATGCGAAATTAGCAAAGTCATTAATGCTGGCTAAAACCAGAAAATATATAAACCAGAAAATGTATGAAGCACTTTTCCGACCACTGATTGCAACCCAAACAAATGACGGTTTCAACTTCGGTTCAACGTTTTTGGGGTTTACATAAAAAAAGAATAATTTTAAGGGCATAAAAAAACTACAAACCAATTACATACAATTTTTATTAAATTGAATTTATATGACTTATATTAATTAATAATATAATAAAAGTTTGGCGCTACAGTCCTGTATAGGACTTCGGCCGAGCTCTCTCACCATTGGAGCTGTGCGTGTTATATTTGTACTCAAAGTGGTGGGACCTACAGTTTATTGCCGAATCCGAACGGCGGGTGAGAGCTTTTCATAGGCAATGTTTTACTCTCGTAGGTTTGCCATTTACTGCCGAGAGGTAGCGCGGTATAGAAAAATGTTTCTATGGAAAGATGTTGTTTGCCCCAGTCCAGGCTTGAACCGGGGACCTTTCGGCTCACAGTCCAACGCACTAACCACTGAGCTACCGCGGCTACTTAGCAAGATAATATTTAACTTGTATGTTTGACAAAATTTATATCGCTTTTGAATATAAGCTTATACGACCTTTTGTAGGGGAACCTGGGGTAAAGAGGGACACGTTTTGAATTTCCTCTAAAAAAGTACATTTGATTAAATTTTTAAAATTCTTTTGAAGAGTCTATTCCATAGACTGGTTCATGATCTAATTTTTTGCATTGACAGAATACGCTTTTTATACCTTTTAGAGCGATTTTTCAAAACATCTCTATTTCGGACTTGTTTTAAAATGTTGGGGTAAAGTGGGACATTTCAATATTTTTACCAAAATACTATTTTAGTCTTTCTTTTTCCAAATTTGTCTTTTTCGCAATAAAGCCAAATATATAAAGGATAAAAAATTATAATAATTATTACCTTATTATAATTTTATAATAAAGAATAAAATAAAGAGAGTATAGCCGCGGTAGCTCAGTGGTTAGTGCGTTGGACTGCGAGCCGAAAGGTCCCCGGTTCAAGCCTGGACTGGGGCTAACAACATCTTTTCATAGAAACATTTTTCTATACCGCTCTACCTCTCGGCAGTAAATGGCAAACCTACGAGAGTAAAACATTGCCTATAAAAAGCTCTCACCCCGTCGTTCGGATTCGGCAATAAACTGTAGGTCCCACCACTTTGAGTACAAATAAAACACGCACAGCTCAAAATGGTGAGAGAGCTCGGCCGAAGTTCTATACAGGACTGTAGCTCCAAACTATTATTATTATTAATAAAATAAAGAATGGTAATGTAAGAAAAAATAAGAATAAAAAATTTAAAATTCAATAATATCTTTCAACCTAAAAATCATGGGAGACCTAACATTTGTGAAGAATATGTCTCGGACATCCACCCGAGTATTTTAAGAACAAAATGAAAAAATCGTAGGCAGGTTTTTCAAACATATCGCGGTTTAAAGTTTTTTTTGCAGTTTTTTTTCTACCCAAAAATAAAAATCATGTAATTTTTCATACGTTATGGGTCATAATTAGTGGTAACAAGTGCGAAAAATATGTTTTTTCAAAGTTTGAGCATTAAATCCATAAATATCATAAAATGTTCAATACACGGATTAATGTGAATAAAGGTTTGAACCAAACAAACAAAAAAAAATAATCCGCTATGTTTAATAGTTGTGAAGATATTACAAAATAAAGCCAAATTTTCTCGAAAATTTGGTCAAAAAACATTCAAAGTTAGTAAACCGTAAATATTTGAGGTTCAACTCATCAATTTGCAAAATTGAGCATTCTTCAAGTTCGTATCTCTGGATTGTGTACAAAATAAAAACAGTCTTATGTTTGATCTAAATTATAACATTTAACTTTTTTAATTCACATTAACTAACAACTTTCAGTAAATTCATAACGATGACAACTGACGATAAATGTCATAGCGAACTATGTACGGAAAACCTCATAACAATAATTGTCGTTAATTGTAGTTAACGATATCGAATTTTGTCGATACGAAGTCAACATTTTGCTTTTCATAGGTTTGTAGTGGTTAAGTATTTTTTTTTCTAAAACAATGCAATAATTCTTATACCGCAATACTTTCACTACTATAACAATAATTATAGATTAAATTACGTTTCCCACTTTACACCATAAAGTGTTTCCTACTTTACCCCATAAAGTGTTTCCCACTTTACCCCAATATCGCAATTTTAACATAACTTAATATAATTTAAGCAATATTCAATTATTTGCAGAACCCGTTTGTATTCCAAAAGATATAGAATATCATATCAAACATGCTGTTTAATTAAAAACAACTAAAATTCGCACTTTTTGATAACAAACAACAGCACACTAAAAAAATTTCAAAAACACTTGTTCTTGCAATGCAATAAAAAGATATTAATTTGATATAAACGTGGATGAAAAAGTCGATGACAATATTAAGAAGCATTTGACAATTGTTTTAATCTTTCAAAGTGCAAGAACTTGTCCTAAAATTTCAATTTCCCATATTACCCCCATGTCCCACTATTCAACAGTTTCCCTATATTTCAATTTACTGACATGCCAAAGGAGTAAATGTTTCTATTTCACTTTACTGAATACCAAAAGTGCGAATCTTTTTTTCAAATGTTGGGAAATCAAATTTCAAAGTTTGAAATGGTTTAAAAATTAGTATTTTTTTTTTTGTTTGTCAATTTTTTTCTTTATTTTTGGTTATTCATCAATTAGCATCACGCCCCTTAGGAGGCGTGTCCGGTATGGAAAAGTATATATATTCTTGATCAGCATCACTACCCGAGTCCGTTTAGCCATGTCCGTCTGTCTGTCTGTCTGTCCGTCTTGCTGTCTTGCTGTCTTGCTGTCCGAATACAGAAAATCTTGAAAAATACTGATCAGAATACGATGAAATTTCGTCTCAATATATTTTAGCCAAAAGTAGGAAATAAGTTTGAAAATAAGCCAAATCGGTCAACGGACACGCCCACCTCCCATACAAGTCACTTTTATATAACTCTTTAGGAACTAATAACTCGAAAAGTATTCAAAATATAGTTATAAAATTTAAAACATATTGTTATAATTCACCTAAAAATATGTGGTCCAAAAATGGGCGTGATCCGCCCACTTTTTTTTTCATTATTTCCCGGGTTTTCATAGTGGAAGTTTGATCCGTAAATTATTAAAATCAAATCTGTGAAATATTTGCCTTACAAAATATTAAATATAGGCGTAGTCCGCCCACTTTTATTTTTAAAATTTTTTTATAAGATATTTTATACTTTTATATCAATTTTTTAAATTATATGAGACGTAAATTTCTGATATGTGAATAATATTATGAGGTATACAATTAAATATCTCGCATTAAGGTGTATGGTATTCCAAATGACATCATTATTTAAAAATAATTTGCCAAAAAATGGTTTTGCAAGTAATAAAAATTAAAAAAAAAAATTTTAAAAAAGCATGTTAATCGATAGGTGCTTATAATATAAATAACTAAAGCCTTTAGAGCACTATTTGATCTAGTACCCATGAGGAGTTATGGCAAAAAAACAAAAAGATTCGCCCTTTTGCATGACAAGATTTTCAATTTTTCGAATTCGACCTTTTGGTTTTGTCTTATGTTGCTAGAAATATCGAAGAAAGCCATATAAATTCAATAATGCATAAATGGTTTTGGGTAAAATTATGTTTTGAACATTTAAGACTAAATTTGAATTTTAAAATACTCCTGAATTTTGAATACTAGTAATACATTCAAGTAGAGAAGGGCGCGAGCCGTGCTTTTTCCATGTCACGCCCGAAAATCTAAGTTCGTGCGTGTAAATCTCCGTGCGTGCTAGTTTTTGTCATGACCGTGAGTATCCGTGCCTCTAAATCAGGCAAGCGCTCATTGAAGATTTTTTTTTTAGTTTCTACTCCAATTTAAGAAACTCTCTACTCCAATTTAAAAAACTCTTTCTTTGCGGTCGCCATAGGTTCCGATTCAGAGAATGAAAAAGTAACAACGTTAATTTTTGAATTATTTATAATAAGGAACCTTACAAAAAAACCGATACCGGAACCGATTTAAAAAAATGTGTTGAACAGGAATCGGAACCCATATAATTTTTTTTCTGGTTGGAACCAGAATCAGAACAGAAACCTCTAAATCTTGGAACGAAAACCGGCACCGATATTCCGATATTGATACACCGATATCATTCTCACTCTGGGAAGGCAAAGAACCAGAATTCTAACCGGAACCATCATTAAAAAAATGTGTGAACCGGAATCGGAACACATATAATTTTTTGTTTGAAACCGGAATCGGAACCGCTATTTTAAAAATCTTGGAACCAGAACCGGAACCGATAAACTAAAGGGTTTCAGTCCCTGTTTATAAAATATCCAAGAAAAGAGAATAGGGTTATTTTAATTCACAATAAACCTGACAATATAAACACTTTAAATACCAAGTTTATATTATTTTCTAAGCTTCTGCATTTGATATCCAAAACTTAGAAAATTGTATAAACTTTTTACTTTGCGTGTATGCTATTCTATATGCTGTCACCTGCCGGTTCCGGTATGCATTGACGTGTCCAGTACTTGATTATATGCTACACACTTTTATACACAAAGAGGCTGACGGTGGCACACGAAGGCAGGCTTTTATTTATGCACATATGTTAAAATTTATCATGCTCTGGGGTGGAGACACGTCTTTAGCATAAATTACTCAAAAAAATAGCAACTAGCAACAACTAGTTTGAGCAGTTTTCAACAGCTGGCCGAGATGAACAAAAACTGCGCAATAGTTTTTACTTAAAAAAAATATAAATAAAACAGGGAAGCAGTAGCTACCAACACACGTACTCTAAATGACCATGTTTCGAAGCCAGCAAAAAGCAGGCGGAAGATCAAATGGCTGCAGGCGTTACTGGTTATTTATTAACCTTTTTGAATAGAGGAGAGTTCATTGTTTGGGAGGTATTTAGAAAAAAAAGAAATTAACGAGACGGTGTTTGATTGAAGGAAAATGCAAGAAATAATGGTTTCAAAAATTTGAGAATAAAAGTATTAGGAGGTTATAGGGTGGTATGGTTTTCAGAAAATCGATTTTTTTTTAATACATATATTCATGAATATATAGAGAAAACTCAAACAAAATGACAAATATTATCGAATTTACACTTTTAAAAAGTCACAGACAGTTTAAACGTAGATGGAATAGAGTTCCAAATGTTTGTCTCAAAAGTTTTTAAAGTCGAAAGCATGATTTCTCGAAAACGTCTAAATCGATCACCTTCAAATTTATATACATTAATCAAAGGCATAATCGAAGTATTTTTGTCTCGCCAATTAATATTTCCAGACCGTAAGAAGCCTCACCCTAAGACGCCTTTTTAAGAGGAGTTCCCAGAGATACGCAGTAATTTTCGAAGCAATCTCTAACTTTATTTTTTTCGATATCCTTCCGATTGCAAAAAATTAATAGTACCGAAAAACTTCGACAGAACTCATCGATAACTACATACTATGTAGGTCGAAATTGACGTATGTTACCGCTACGAGAAATTATCAGATACCGTGTGAATTTTCCTCTTCTCGTAGTTATCTCGTATCGATATCAAAACGAATGACATACTTTAAGAAACTCAGAATACAAAAAACCAATAGTACGACTATTGATTCTAAAGGACACTAAACAATAGTTTTTCCTATTAATACAATATTTTTTACAATTGTACAATTGTTTTGCTAATAAGGTTGTCCACATTAATTCAATAGGACATGTTATTGATGAAATAGTAATTTTTCTATTGTTTTAATAGTTTATTTTATAGTGCAATCCCATTGTTTATTAATAGTTTGCGTCACATTACATAGTTGCAGAAAATATCTCAAAACTTACTTTTTCACATAACATCCTTATTGCACCTTATCATTCATTTTCCTGATTCACTTTGATGTATACATGTTATTATAGCGCAGGAACGTTTAGAAAGAACTTTGATTTCGATAGTCTACCAATTCCTTTTTAATTTCAAGAACTAAGTTTATTTATAATATAGTGTGTCAAAAATTATATAAAAAAAAAATATACTTTTTAAATTATTTATTTCATAAGATGTACAAAAAACAATTATAATAATATTATTTTGGCCCTTCAGTCCTAAAAGAACTTAGACCGAGCTTTGTCACCATTGGAGCTGTGCGTATTATATTTGTATTCAAAGTGGTGGGACCTACAGTTTAATTGCGAATCTGAAGGGCGGGTAAGAGCTTTTCATAGGCAATGTTTTACTCTCGTGGGTTTCCCATTTACTGCCGAGAGGTAGCGTGGTATAAAAAAATGTGTTCGGTCGCAGTCCAACCCACTAACCTGGAGCTACCGACGAATAAACAAATATCATTTAAAATTAATAGGATCAATCCTATTTAATGAATATAAAAAAACTATAATTTGATTATTATGATCACATAGTAATGTAATAGTTATTTTATTTAAAAATAATGTTTTTATACCCTACACTAAGAGTGAAAGGGTATATTCAGTTTGGTAAGCCGTTTGTAACACCCAGCATGACCTCCTGAGTCGATTTAGCGATGTCCGTCTGTCCGTCTGTCTGTCCGTCTGTCCGTCTGTCCGTCTGTCCGTCTTTCTGTCTGTATGTCCGTCTGTCTGTTGAAATCCCTACTACTTTTAAAATTGAAGAGCTAGATAAATGAAACTTATAACTTAGATTACTAATATACCTACGCTGTATGTGCGCTGTAATTGGCGAGATCGGTCTATTGTGACCAATGATCCGACCACTTATGTTCAAATACCTCATATAAAATGTACATATAAAGATCAATTTTTATGTATACGTGCTTAGGTAAACTTTTTTGGTCAAATATATATTGACATCATGCTCAAATACATGATAATTAAGTTTTACGGCGAAAAGACTTGTGGTTCACAAAAAAAAAATCGAAATTCGGTACACCTACCCATTTGTAAATATGGGTATTAAATGAATGGAAATTCTTCAGCGATTGAATGTTTGTAGATATTTTCAGGATTCGTATTCCCTGGTGACCTATATATCACTTTGAATGGTAACCACACATATGTGTAGGGTATTTATAGTCGGCTTAGACCGACTATAATTTTGATAATCCTAACTATCATAATTTTTTTTTTTTTTTTTTTTTTTTTTTGGAATATCTACTAAGATCCACAGCACTCAGACAGACTATATCCATTGTACTGTGAAATCTATTCCCTACAATTTTGTGGCTAATATCACCACGAGCGCCCATGCCCAAGCCGGGATTCGAACCCGAGACCTTCAGAATGCAAGTCCAGCGCGCTACCCCTGGACTGCTGAGGCCGACTATCATAATTACACCTACTTTAAAATTTCCCATGTGAGCTAACCTTCCCAACTGGTTTATTATTATTTTTAAATGATTTTAACTATTGAATATATATATTGCAATATTTTTAAAACCATAATTTAAATTATTCAATTTATAATCACATTGATATAATAGTACAAGTCAGTTTATCTTAAACTATTGTTTTAATGTGATATTTCGGTTTAAATAGGACATCACATCAATTTTTAATAGTAAAAACTATTAAAATAAATAATGTGACGACACTATAATATTAATAATTCCCATACTATAATATTAATAGGAAAAATCGCATTGACAATTTTATAGTAAAAAAATCGTTGAATCAATAGAAATTCCTATTGATTTTAATTTTTTTTTCTGAGTGTATATATAAATATAAATAAATGCTTATAAAGGATGATGTGGAGCCTCATAAAATTTAGACTTGGTAACAATAATCAAGAACACATATTCACACGAACATCAATTAGAAACTTTTGAAGCATTCTACAATTATACAGCAGCTATAAATCAAAAACCATTGCTGAAAATATTTACTAAAAATATTAACTTTAGTCCGGCACAGAGTAAAATTGAAGCAGCAAAGTTTTGCTATTGCACACATGCAACACCTGATGGAACCGCAAGTATAACATGGAAAATACTACGAAAAACACCATAATCTCCAAAAACATATATCAAGCACATCCAAAACACACAGCCCCCATATGTACCCAGTAACCATGTTACATGTTTCCACAGACAAACAGTGCGAAATGCCGAAAGGCGGAGGACTGACACACGGAAAACCGGCAACGGGTACAGGCACCGAAAGACGTTGTTGCTGCTCAGTAATCCCTGCAAAAGCGGAATTTATTCAAGAGATTATATGCAACACCGGCAACAATATCTCGCTTAGCCAAAACGTTTGGACAGCGTTCGTTTGAAAAATATGGAACATTTATAAAAAAAAAAATATTCCACAGTATAACAGAGAAAAACTACAGCACTAAATGTAAATAAAAATAACTAAACGCGAAAACAGATAACGTTGTTGTGCTGCACGGCACATACTTGAAAATTTTTAGCGGATGGCACAATTAATTTGGCTCAGGATCGCAGTGACTAGAGCTAGGTAGTTGGATGGTTGGATGCTGGCATGCGTGCGAATGTGTAACAAGTCAATTTGTGAAGCAAATTCATTTATGCGAACAAACCACGAACGTTTTAACTAAGATGTAAGTAAAGAATTATAATGGTTGAAACACGGTGATAAGCGACCCACTGCAGGAACACCAACACAGAAAAAAATATATGTATAAATATAGCAAAAAAAACTAATCAATACAATTAATTTTTTAATTGCTTCATCACCGATGCGATATTTAATTGTATTGATTAATTATTTAATTATATTAATTAATTGAACAAACATTTACATACCAAATGAAAAAAATGTTTCTTTTTTATTTGTCATTTTTATTTATTTATTATTATATAATATATATTATTTGCTACTTATGTATATATTATACATATATTACATATATTATTTAAGTTTTTATATTTTTTATTTATTTTATATTTTTACATTTTTTTCATTATTTGCTATTCAAAGTTTGAACCACGTTCACATTACCAATAGAGCTATATATAATTCGCTTTTATTATAATGAAAAAGAAATTTAGTTCAAGTTTAGTGCATTGTACTGTGAGCCGAAAGGTCCCAGGTTAAAGACTGGGGTTACAACATCTTTTCATAGAAAAATTGTTCTGTACTGCGCTACTTCTCTGCAGTAAATTGCAAACCTGCGAGAGTAAAACATTGCCTATTAAAAGCTCTAACCCGCCGTTTGAATTGGACATTAAACTATAGGTCCCGTCAATTTGAGTACAAATATAACACGCACAGTTCAAAGTGGCCTAAGTTCATATAGGACTGTAGCACCAAACTATTATTATTAATGAAATCGAAATATTAAACACAAAAAAGAGAGAACAACATTAAAGAACAATAATAAAGTCATGCACGATGTATGGAAAAGCAAACCGAATAAGCAAACACGCGTTGCAATAATCCAATATAAAATAAGATCAATGCAACAGTACCTGTAAAACTGTGTAGTGAATTTAAAACTGTTTAGTTTCTTTAAACTGTGTATTGGCTGTAAAACTGTCGGTTGGTATATATGCTATATATGTATATATTTTATCATATACATCAACCGATAAAGGATTTTATTTATACTATTAAATAATTTGTATATGCAATTAATTATTTTAATATAATTAATTATTTTGTATGAAATAATCTCAGTTGATCTATTTACGTTCAATATTTTTTTCTGTGCAGGATTTTATTCGAGACGTGTTCGTTCAGTAAGTTGAAAAGATAATTATTTGGATATTAATGTTATTTATCTAGAGATCGTTGTTCGTATACACAGTAAATTAATGTGTTGCTACAACCAACATATTTGGTACTCATGAATGCTAAGTATATGTCCTATAACCATAGATGCACTTCACCTTTATTCATCATAAACGATACCTCCATCTTTCGATACATCCGAGTAATTACTAAATTCAAAGCTGTTTTAATCAATTCGCGAAGCCTTTAATAATGCTATTTAAGGTATTTTCTTCAGAACATCACGGGATGCCTCAAATGAAGTATTTCCAATCTAAATTCAACGATTGGACAAATTACCGAATATTATAATCTCTACCATATATACGTATTATATGTTGGTATGTTTTACATAATATATTTACACATGCAAGTAAATGTTGGTGTTGTCTGGTAAATTGAGCTCGAAATATTCCAAAGATTATATCTCACTACTCTGCGGTTTATTACGGTACATTACATTTGCCATTGGCTCATTTGTTTCTGGGTTTTGTTTGTTTACAATTAACATTTCTATGTGAAAGTCAGATTATGCTGTCAGCGCTAAATTCAAAGTATTAAAGCACGTAGAATTATTTAGGCGATTATGATTTTAAGACCTCCAATTAAAGAAAATTTGTGAGAAAACTTCGGGTAAAATCATCTGTTATTCAGTAATTTGTATATAAAATATTTATTTTAAATTTTAACAGTTTTTAACAGAAACTGTGTTGATGAAGCATATTTTAAAAATGCGAATAGATACAAAAAAGTTATTAATTTGCATCGTGATTTTGAACTATTCTCTGTATAACCGTTTCACAGTGTTAAAAACATATTTCAAAAATAGTCAAAAAAATCAATATTTTTCGAGTTTAGATTCAAATATCTTAAAAATTATTTGTAATAATAGTAATTATCAATATACTGTAATTAGTTTTGACAATTAAAAGAAAAATTGAGCTTTTAGTTTTTCATTTTTTATTGATTCCTTTATTTATAGCATGTTCAACGAAAGAAACTGATTTCATAATCACCTAAAACGACATTTTTTACCATTTATAAGTTAAGATGGTAATTTAGACAAATATGGTACACAAATAAAACTCTTTATTGCATTTAAATAAAACTTATATTTTTCTTTACTAACTTAAAAATATATATAGTCACTATCATTCCAAAGCGGCGAATGGGTAATTTTTTTACATTTGCGTTTTTTTACATTTTTTGATGTAGTTTTTCCTCAAGTATACTGTGCCAAAGTCGTGTGTTGTTTTGTTGCATATTTCTAGCCACAAAAGACAAAACCAAAGGGGCTAATTCGAAAATTATAAAATATTGTCTTGCCAAATGGACGAATCTTTTCGTTTTTTTGCAATAACTTTTTATTGGTATAAGATATAATAGTAGTGTAAAATAATTAATTGTTTGTGTTTAAAGCACCTATCGATTGGCATTATTTGCAAGAAACATGATTGACAAAAATAATGATCTTTAAAAATAAACAATTAATTTCTCTACACCACCATTTTATCTTGCACCAATTAAGAGTTATAGCAAAAAAACGAAAAAATGATAAATTTTGTCATGCCAAAAAGGCGAATATTTTCGTTTTTTTGCCATATCTTTTTATTTGTATAAGATAAAATAGTGATGTAAAGGCATTAATTGTTTGTTTTGAAAGCACCTATCGATTGGCATCATTATTTTAAAATAGATTTTTGGATTTTTATTACTTGCAAGAAAAATGTTTGGCAAATTATTTTAAAGTAAGGATGCCAATCAATAGGTGCTTTGAAAACAAATAATTAATGCCTTTACATCACTTTTTTATATTACACCAATAAAGAGTTATCGCAAAAAAACGAAAAGATTCGCCCTTTTGGCATGACAAAATTTATAATTTTTTCGTTTTTTTGCTATAACTCTTAATTGGTGCAAGATAAAATGGTGGTGCAGAGAAATTAATTGTTTATTTTTAAAGATCATTATTTTTGCAAACATATTTCTTGCAATTAACAAATGGAATCTTGCAATAGCAGAGTAGAGAGTACATATGAAGCTTCAACATATATATATATATGTATATGGATACTCCTGGATATTATTTGTTGTAATACATCAAAATAAGGACTGCGTCGAATAAAATTGTCCGTTACATATCGTCCCATAATGTGCTATTGCAAGATTCAAATTAAAAAAATTTGATCATAGTAGCTCTGAATTAAATGGCAGAAAATAATTTGTGTCAGTTATAGTCAATACAAAATTTATTTAACGCGAAAATGGCAAACGAAGTGGAAGTGCGAGAAAATATAATTAAAATTTTTCAAGTTGGTCTTTTAAAAAAATTGCCAAGGAGGTAGGGGCTAACCCTAAGACCATTTCTCGCGTTATCAACCGCTTTAAGGAAGACCTGAGTATTGATCGGAAGAAAGGTTCTGGTAAAAAAAAGGCCCACATGATCGTGAAAAGTCGAAGAAGGTTGTGAATATTTTAAAGAAAGATCCAAGCATATCCGGAAGGAAATTGGCGAGAAAGGCGGATTGCTCAGAATCTTTCGTGCGCAGGACTAAGAAAGAAGCTAGGCTGAAGACGTACAAGATCCCAAAAGTTCCGGATAGAAATACCGTCAAGAATTAAACCGCAAAACAACGAGCTAAAAAGCTGAACCAAGATTTTTTAAAAAATTCGATTGCTGCATAATGGACGACGAAACTTATGTTTTAGTGGACTTTTCTCACCTACCTGGGCAGGAATTTTATACAGCCGATTCTCGAGGAAATGTCGCTGAAAATTTCAAATCAAATCAAAAATGACAAAATTCCCAAAGAAATTCCTTGTTTGGCAGGCAATTTGCAGTTGTGGAAAAAGGAGCAGCTCATTCGTGACATCGGGTACAATTAATAGCGAAATATATGTGAAGGAATGCTTGCAAAAGAGATTGCTTCCATTTTTACGCCAACATGAAGTGTCCACATTTTTTTGGCCTGACCTCGCTTCATGTCACTACATCAAAACGGCCTTAGAGTGGATCCAACAAAATGCAGTGATTTTGGTGCCTAGAGAAGCCAATCAACCAAACTGTCCAGAACTCAGGCCGATTGAGAGATACTGGGCTTTAGTAAAAAGGGAGATGAAGACTACAAAAAAAGTGGCCAAAGACCTTTAAGACTTTAAAAGAAAGTGGTCTTCAGCAGCTGTGAGGGTGTCGGACACTACCATTACAACATTAATGGAAGGGGTTCCGGTAAAATTAAAACTTTTTATTAAAAAATATTAATTTCTGGTTTTTTATATATTTTTTTAAATCTAAAAATAATTTGCAAAATAAAATATTTTATTCTATAAAAATTCGATTACTAGATTTCTAGATTTTTTCATTTTTGCAGCGGACAATTTTATTCGATGCAGTTCTTAAGATGAAAAAAATTAAAAAAATTTAATTTATTTATACTTAAAGTTTTTTCTTTTAAGTAGTGAATATTATTTTTTCTATTAAATTTTTAATATACAGTTTTAAAATATGTACCGTCCAATCTTTGATTCATCATTGGAAAGCTAAATTGAAATCTTCCAAATATTTAAATAATTCATAAATCCCCTAGTAGAAATTTTGGTAGGGCCATGGTCATGAAGTGATCATGTCATTATTTGAGGTGATCGGGATATGACGAGGCCCATAATGTCCATGTAACGCAGTGTCCTGATCATGTATTGACCTCAGGCCATGATCATGTACTGATCGGGCAATTCCCCATTTTAATATTTACCCGACAATTGCCTTGTCTGAGCCCGAGCATAATAGGGTTTCTCTCATTAATCTCGATCATTGCCTGATACTAATTTCGTTATGAGGAACAAATAATGTAGCTATGATCGGGAACATTGACTGTTTAGATAATGTAAACCCTGCTATGGTAAGCATGATAAGGGCATGCAAAGGCAATGATCATATTTTCTCTAATAGGGCTTCCCAACGAAAACCCGATCATTTCACGATGGCGCATCGGGCAAATTTCTACTAGGGTCCTAGAGTTATTTTCAAATATTAAAAATATTTTTGTATTTGAATAGCTATGTTGTCGAACGTTTCTTTCCAACCATGAGAATATATCCACATAAAAATTGTATTTTCGTGACTTTTGAAATATTATTTATTAAATGTGATTCATGGAAATGAAACAATCAATTTTGTCCACCTAGCATACTCTAGACGAATCACTGCGCTTCGGTTTGATAATCAGTCGCCAGGAATATTCTTGTGCAAGCTGTCTGAAGTAACAATGATTTCGAGCCGGCCAATATAGTTGCGTGCGGCGCACAGTGTGAGATTGTCACTATTAAGCTATATTTTTAAAACTAAAGAAGGTAGACTAATAATTTGTTCACCACAGTGAAGTAATCCACTGAGGAGTATTTGGGTATACTTTGGGAAATATCGATCGACTTGCCTTGTAACTGGAAATATTCATATATCAAAATTTGGTATTTTTTGTAAGAATTCAAAAATGTTGGTGTTTTGAAATAATGAAAAAAAAATTGTTTTTCCAATTTGTTTTTCTAATATGGCGCATTCGCTCCTTTAGCATGACAGTGACGATATGTACGCGATTATATTTTACACCCTTATATTAAACACCCTTAGACCCCCTAATTTCCTTTGTGTGTTTTTTTAATTCAATAATTTGATTTTTTTAATTATTTCCACATTTAAAACTCATCTTTTTGGCATATTTTATTTTTGAATTAAAATATTGCAAACAATTATGTTTTCTATAAACATCAATGCAACAACTTATTCTTCTAATTACTTATAAATTTTCCATGTATTATGTGTCTTTTTTCTCAGGGCTTTTGTTTTTTTTTTTACATTTCTACTTCAAAATTTGTTCACCAGTTTACATCAAACGTCTTGGCAGACTTATTAACTTGTTTCTGGTTGCTGCCTCATGTTTTTAGCCACTTGTTTGTTTTGAAAAAGTTGTCAACAGTAGGCTTTTAAGTTGTCGCCTTTGCTGTGTGTTGTTCTTGCGGCATTGCCTGCTTTTTGTAGGACAAAACTTTTTATGTTTGCCGCTTGCATGTTGAACGAGAATTTTAATTAAAAACTTACTATTTGCATAGTTTAGTTTTTGCCTACTTCATTGAAGATTCTACATACTTAGTAGGAGGTATACTACATTATATGACATGCGTACATATTAAGTTTAGACTGATTTCGCATATTTCCTGCTGCTTAACATTACAGCATCCCCAGACATCTGCCACCTGGTTTGTAATCCCTTCGGTACCACATGATATCTGCTTCCGGTGCTGCTGTAACGCATAAATTCGCGATTAATATCATTAGACATATTTTAATTAATACCCAGATGACGGTTCATATGAAAGCGATTTCCATGAACAACTAAACTCGAAACAACAATATTGCTCTAGAATAATATATATCCGTCATATAATACGGATATATCGTCATATAATACGGATATATGTCCAGTAAGCAGCCATCACTATTGGCACCGTTAACTGCATTAATGAGCTTAATTGCAATTTACAATGCATTATATACGATTTTGCAAATAATCCATGTACTTCCATTAATTAAACGGTCTTCAAATCACTTTAATTCACGCGAGTTTAACAAGGATAAACGTTGAGATGTAGAAATTATGTTGGATTAAACAATAACTGTTTCTTAGTGGCTCACAAATATTTTGTGTTATTTCAACATGTGATTAAATCAATGTTATGAATGCTATCATAAATTTGATGAACGCTTGGTAACTGTCGAAAAAGTGATCTTCAATATGATGAATTGTATGTGAAGAAAACGTTTTATCATATTAATGAACAAATACATAAAATACAACATATATGTACATCATTTTGAAAAATGCTGTTCATCAAACCAAATTTTAATCAAAATATTTATTTTTTCGTTCATATTTTTCCATACTTCTCAGTTCTGAAGTAGTTCTTGTATGTAATTTATTATATAATGCTTGCTCGAAATGCGTTAATTTATTATTTGTTCTGTAATATATATATATTTATAAGTACAAATTTTTATTAATAAAAAGTTATAATTATAAAAAATATATTTTCAAATTTGTCTATACCCTGCACGAAAGGCTCGAATACACGATCGAGAAAGTAGGTAAAGATAGAGAAAAAATCTACCGTAGAGCTCCCTACCTCTAGCTATTTTCTCTATGTAAAAAATGTAGCTTCATTTTTTCAACTTTGTAAGTTTGCATATTTATCCTAACCAAAACGAGTTGAATTTTTTAACTTTTGAAGTTGATTTGATTGAAGTTTAATAATTATAGGTGCATGTTGAACATAATAAACCTTTGAGTTACATTTATAAACTATAATGTTGAAAATTGTATGCGAGTCCAAAACTAAACCGTATGGTTGGGATATTCAACCAAGTAGATTATTTTGCATTAGTAAAAAATATCAACTATGAAGTTGAAAAGTCATTCTCAAGGTTATTCAATTTTTAGTAAAAAAAAATGTATACTATTTATTTTATAAATACATATATATCATTTTATTTTAATTACTTATATTGTTTTTAATTTAATATTTGTATACATAATTAAGCATTTTATTTTTATCGTCTCTTTCGATTGATATTTATTTTATATTTTACCATTTATATTAATTTGCATTAATCACCACACCTTACCTAGTTTGTCCGCTACCTCGAGAATTCACTAAACGTACCTGCACAACCAATAACTTATTCGAAGAACAGACATGATCTATCATCATTACTATCATTCACTATTAGTGCTATATAAACAAACTTCCGTCGAAATCGACATTTCGAATTATATAGCGAGCATATAAGTGAATTTTACTGATATGGTGACAACGAATTTAGTTGAGTATCGCAGGTTCGAATCGTGGCCTGGGTGATAATTTATTTTTATTTTTTTTTTTATTATTTTCTAACTATTGATTTTTTTATAATTCTTAATCAATAATTTAAAAATGAAAAATTTAAAATAATAAATAGTAAAAATAAAATATTACCCTGAACGAGATTCGAACCTGCTATACTCAACAAAATTCGTTCTCACCATATCAGTAACATTCACTCGTATGCTCGCTACATAATTTGATACGTCCTTTTCGACGGAAGTTTGTTTATATAGCACTAATAGTGAATGATAAATTACAACTTAAATGTACATAATTTAAACCAAAAGGTTGAACATTTAAATCTAAATCGATTTTCAACTTAAAAGTTTAAATTTATGGTCCAGTAAAGTATAAAATATATATATATGTATATATATATATATATATTAAAATTAAGAAATTCATCTTGAAAGTTGAAATTTTGCAATGCATAAATTTTTCAACCTTCAGGTAAATAAAAATCAACCAGGATGGTTCAAAATTTAAAGTTTTCAAAATGGAAAGTAAATAATTTAAACCAAAAGGTTGAACATTGAAATGTAAATGGATTTTCAACTTGAAAGTTTAAATTTATGGACCAGTAAAGTATAGAAAATATATATTAAAGTTATGAAATTCAACTTTAAAGTTGAAAGTTGAAATACATACATTTTTCAACTATACAACGTAAATAAAAGTCAACCAAAATGTTTAAAAATCGTTTTTAAACCAAAAAAAATGATAAAAGTTGAAAAAATGAACCTGAATTTTTGACCGTGTAAGAGTTAAATAGTTTGGTACGCCGACCCAGAAGGAATCATCCCCGGTAAGGAAAAGTATATATATTCTTGATCAGCCTGACCTTCTGAGTCGAAGTTCAAAATGTTGAACTTTTCTGCATCGCGGAATCGCTTTCTATAAAAGTTATTGTAAAAATTGCCTCGGAAATAATGTGTCTGCCAAATATTGACAATTACAAAATTACGTTTTGAATTTAAACAAATTTGAATTCAAAACATTTTCTTCCGATATCGCACGTGATATGCAGCACATATATTTAAAGAATTTCTCACTAAATCTGGACTTCAAGGGCCAAGTCGACATGCTGTTCGCGTTAAAATAAAAACCAGTTGAGAAGGTTAGATCACAAATTTTAAATTTGGTGTTATTATGATAGTTAGGATTATCAAAATTATAGTCGGTCTCAGCCGACTATAAATACCCTACTCATATGTGTGGTTACCGTTCAAAGTGGTATATTGGTCACCAGGGTATACGAATCCTGAAAATAATTACAAAATTTCAGTCGCTGAAGAATTTCCATTCATTTGATACCATATTTACAAATGGGTAGGTGTACCGAATTTAGATTTTTTTTTTGGAACCACAAGTCGTATCGGCGGAAAATATTATTTTCATGTATTTGAGCAAGACTTCAATATATATTTGACCAAAAAAGTTTACCTAAACACGTACACAGTAAAATTGATCTGTAGATGTAAATTTTATTAAACACATTTTATATGACACTGGTCACCATGGACCGATATTCGCACATACAGCGTAGGTATATAAGTAATCTTAATTATAAGTTAAAGCAGTTTTTTTCGTGACTTTTAATGCATAGATGGAAGACCGATCATCTGGGATTGATGTTAAATACCTTCTTCCATTGTGCTATTTTATTCATAAAGTCAGAACATTGACCATGCATCCTTGGAGTTTTCAGATTCCATTTACCCATGGAATTCATCCTATCCCCGAATTAAGTTTTAATGTAATCCAGCGGCAACGGCAAATAAAGTGCGTATGCTGCACATTTAAATGTTGTTATTCTGCAGGGATTTAATTTGTTGAAATTGAAAATCTTGTCATGCCAAAAGGGCAAATCTTTTCATTTTTTCGCCATAACTTTTTATTGGTATAAGATAAAATATTGGTGTAAAGGCATTTATTATTTGCTTTCAAAGCACCTATCGAACTGCATCACTATTTAAAAATATTTTGCCAAACATTTTTCCTGCAAATAACATATGGCACATTAATGTTTGAAAAAATATTTTTAATTAATGATGCAGATCGATAGGTGCTTTAAAAATAAACAAAAAATGCCTCTACAACACTATTTTATCTTGTACCATTAAAGAGATATAGCAAAAAATTAAAAGATTCGCCCTTTTGGCCTGACAAGATTTTCAATTTTTCCAATTTCTTCGTTTTATTGCTATAATTTTTGATTGGTGCAAGATATAATGGTGGTGTTGAAGCATTAATTGTTTGTTTTTAAAACTGCATCATTATTTAAAAATATTTTGCCAAACATTAATTTGCAAGAAAAAATATTTGGCAAAATAAAGAAAATATAAATTTTTCTAATTTTTAAAGCACTTCAAACTTTAAAATTTGATTTCCCAACATTTTTAAAAATGCACATTCGCCCCTTTGGCATGACAGTGACGATATGTGTAAGGTATATATAGTCGGCTTAGACCTACTATAACTCTCAAAATACTTACTAACTCAATCACACCCCTATCCCAACTTCAAAATTTCCCAACTGTTTTTTTTTTATATTTTTTTTTTAAATTGATTTTTCGAAAAATATTTTTTTTTCCGGATAAAATTTTATTTTTGAAAAATATTTTCTTTTCATAAAAAGAATAATCGGATTTTTTTTTTATTAAATTTTGTACAATTTTTTTTTATTTTGTCTTCAGTGATGTCATTTACTCATGGAATAATTGCTTTCGGAAATACTCGGGCCAATACTTCCTCTCAAACAAGTGTTTCGAGCGAATAATTATCATTTCATAATTTTTATTTAAAGCAACTGACAAGTGTTAGTTCCAAACGCTAACTAAAATGTAATATTTAGGGCAAATAAATGCAGTATTTACCAGAAGTAAAGCATGTATTTAGGAGGAACACTTAATTGCACACTTATGAAGTGTTTACAAAAAATAAATAACTATATCGTCGGTGATACTGCAAAACATAGCTTAACTCCATTTGAAAATTACGCCTAAATTTGTGTTATAATCGGGTTTTTAATGATATGTTGATCGGATAAATTAGCTAAATGCCATTATAAGTCATGACATACTTAATTATGTATGAAGTAAATGCAGAATTGAGACTGAAAATAGTTTTGTTTCTTCTGTAAAATTAATTTTGTAAGAGGTATTCGAAAATGTAGATAGGCGATTTTGCAGTATCACCAACGATATGTTACAGATACTGTTAATATAAGTGTTTTCAAGAAATACTTATTATTTATGGAAAAATATATAAAATTAAAAGTATTTACTTGAAAAATTCGTAAAAACATTTTCCATCACTTAATTTACGTTGTAATATATGACAATTGAAATTCATTGTATTGAATATTTCGTTCTTCACTATGATGTTCGATACTATGAATAAATTCATATATATATATAATGAACGCATTCATCAATATGCCATTTAATGAACGGTGGTATCAATATGATAAATCAGAGAAAAATTCATAATATTTATGAATAAATTCATAATATTTATGAATAAATTCATAATATTTATGAATAAATTCATCATATTGATGAATTTTTTTCTGTGTACACTGTCTGATATTCGAAATGGGAATGGTCGATCGATTAGGACCCAACTGCAATAAAGGTTGTCTTATGTTCAAATATCACTACACTCAAAATAAATTATAGGACATTTTTCGAAATATATGTCTGTAATTTTTTATTTGCGTAAAATACTCAAATAATTCGTAGAATACACGAAAAATTTGTAATTTCAAATTTTTTTCTTAACTATTTTTTACGTATGATTCGTATATATTATGAATCAATTTTTGTAAATTTAAAATAGCAACAAATTTAGAAACAATTTTGTTTAAATTACTAAAATTTCGTTAAATTATTTTTATTAAATTTTGTTTACGAAAAATAGCATATTTTAAGAATGACCTTTACATAATACAGATAAATTAATAAACTTTCGTAAATTGTGATATGTAGAATTTTACGAAATATTCGTATTTTTTACAAATAATTTATGAATTCATCATCATTTACGTCGCGTGCTTTTTAAACACAGCATTCGAGTATTTTACGAAAGATTTGTAAAATTTCTACAAAACGTACAAACATATTCAATAAATTACGAATAAAAATAACTATCTTTCGTATTATGTACGAAAGACTTCATAGTTTTATAAAATACACTAATAATATTCGCAATTTCATCATAAATTTGAGAAATTTCTTTCGTGTATTTTACGAAATATTTCGTAGATAAATTTCACGAATTTTTTCGTGAAATACACAAACGATTGCGTGTATTTTAAGCAGATTTTATGTTGAGTGTAAATTTTACTTTATACCGGCCGAAGTAACATTTTCTTTATAAAAACCGCTTGAATTTATGATCAAACATCTGCAAAATTCCCCATGAGACTTAACCTTTCTAACTGTTAGTAATTCATTTCAACAAATTACTTTAATAAAATTTTGCTACATCATAAACACCCACACAGTTGCAACAATGTAAATAATCAGCAACATTTGGCAGCTCTATTCAAGTAAAAATCAAGCAATCCCATTCACAGTCCATGGAAAATATTTGCATGACTGACTACGAAAAATTGCGCATAACTTATAAACCAAACAAGTTGTAGACAACTTTTGTTCTTTTCAATGTTATCGTCGATGTTGCGCTCTCCTTGTAGTGGTTGCAATTGTTGTTAACCCGGTGTAGGTACCAATAATTTGTTCCTGTACTCACAAACAGCAGCAGCAACAATGGCAATAATGCATTTGTGCAACAGCAGGTTCCAACAGTAGGTGAGTGTGTAACCCACACCCGGACGACGGCACCCGGGCGGTCGTGGGCAGCACGGACTGCATAGCATGCTCATTGTTGAAATGCGCATTCAACAGCGTTACCTGGCAAACCAAACAAATTAATCAAATGGTCTTAAGGTGCGTTATCCTGTATCGTGTTGCATCCTGCAGTCGGCCAACAGCAGGATGCCAGCTGCATCCTACGGTTGCCCCATTCGACGACGCGACGACACGCAATGCTCAAGAAGACCTCGCAGCGGTTTTGGTCGAGTGTACCTTCCTTTGGGTGTCCTGCATTTCTCTCTCTCTCTGTGTGTGTGTGTGCACTTCCTTAGTCCTTGCTGCTCATCTTGGCGCTTGCTTCCTGCCAGTCGAATGATGGATGATAATGTATGCACTGTGCACACAAAAGCTTTGAGAGAACTTGATGCTTCACTGGAGCAACGCATCGCAGTCCTTCAAGGCAGGACTCATAGGACGTAGCATGCAGACACTGAACAATAGCATCGTCCTGTCAGAAGGAGTGCATTATAAAAGGTAGCAATCGTCTCTGAGAAGCTACAACTTGGCATTCAATAGCAGCATGATTTGCAGAATATATTTGTTTGTGTTTTTTTTTTAACTTTGTAAATATCCTCAGTCTCCAGTTGGAATGCTCGATCGGGGTTAGGGCACAACTGTAAATGATTTGCAATGGCTACAATTTTCGACCATTGCAGCAATGTCCAGGAACAAATCGTTACAAATGCAGGTATTTATTGCTTTTACCTCTGAGAACAAGGCACAAAATACAAATACTGCAATAAATGTTATCGAATATTTAAGAATGCGATTGTGTTTTATTTTAAAAATATTGTGGCAAAGAAATTCAGTAGTGTAACTATCAAATATGTATTAGATTTTTAATAAATGTGCTCAATTTACTGCGTTTACAATTCTAATGGAAATTTACTGGCTTTAGCCAGCACCAAAAACAAAAAAAAAACAGATATTCAAAATATGACTTTGAAATTTTGACTACATGATTTTTTAGTGTATTCGAAACATAATTGGCCGAAATAAAATCACTACTATATGCGAAAAACAGAACTTGGAACCTGGATTAAACCACGCACCACAGTCCTATAATTAAAAACGCACATTCATACATAATGTATCTTGTATAAAGAAAAATTCATCAATATGATGAATTTATTCATAAATATTATGAACTTATGCATCAATATAACGAATTTATTCATAAATATTATGAATTTATTCATGTATATAATGAATTTATTCGTAAATATTAATATTTTATTTATAAATACTTATTATGAATTTTTCTACCAAATAAGAAATATAACAGATATTCATCATATTGATACCACCGTTCATAAAATGACATATTGATGAATATATTCTTTCATTCATTATATGTATGAACTTATTCATACAATCGAACATCATAGTAAAGAAAGAAATATTCAATACAATGATATCTATGAATAATTTAAAAAAAGATTTGTAAATAGTTCATAATTTTTATGAATATAATATTTAATATGATGAGTATTGTTGAACTATTTTCTTTTTAACGAACTTTTAATTAAAAAATATATTTTTTTTTTGGAAAATAATTCGAAAATATTGTTCTTAAAAAATGATGTTGGAAACAATATAATTGTCGTGCCTCCAAAATCAGGCACGCGCCCATTAATTTTTTTTTATAGTGTCTACCCCAATTTAAAAAAAACCCTTACTATCAGCTTCAGAAAATAAAAATTTCGTGGTATTTTAACCTTTTCTAAAACATCTGTTGTTTTAGTTTTACTTATGGATTTAAGAAAATAAAACAGTATCAAAATTAATTTTTGAATTATTAATTACAGGGTCTAAAACCTTTTGGAATATCGGTTCCGGTTCGGGTTCCAAGAATTTTAAAATTATGGTTCCGATTCCGGTTTCAACCAACAAATTAAATGGGTTTCGATTCTGGTTCCATACATTTTTGATAACGGTTCTGAATCCGGTTCTTTGCGTTCCCTGACAGGGACTATAATATCTGTTCCGGTTCTGTTTCCGATATTTTTAAAATAGCGGTACCGATTCTAACCAGAATATATGTTCCGATTCCAGTTCCGGTTCAACACTTTTTTGATAACGATTCTGGTTCCAAAAATCTAAACGGCTCCGCTATTATTTCTCCCGTTTTGCTTGCTTTTTAATGTTTTTCCGTGCTTTTTTCGTGTTTTGTCGTGTTTTTCCGTGTTTTGTCGTGCTTTTCCGAGTTTATTCGTGTCTTTTAAAATTCCGTGTTTTATTGTGCTTCTCGTGCGTGCCTGTAAATTTACTCGTCGGGCTTGTGCTCGTGCGTGTCACCTATCGGCGTGCCCGTGCGTGTCCGTGCCATCAAAAAAGAACCCGCGTCCATCTCTACTTCAAACCATGATTCATTGTATTGAAGAACCATTGATAATATTAATGACTAACGACATCCATGTTATGAATGCGATCATATATATGATGAATGCTTGGTAACTGTCGAAAAAGTTTTCTTCAATTGTATGTGAAAAATACTACAATTTATTATTTGTTCATATTAATGAACAAATAATACAATACAACATATATGTACATCATAGTGAAGAACGCTGTTCATTAAATCAAATTTCAATCAAAATATATATAATTTCTTTAATTTTTTTGCCATACTTCTCAGTTTAAATTTTTTTTCTCGGATTTTTTTTAAATATTTTTTAATAACATTTTTTTCCACCAAATTATTTTGAATACATTTTTTCCAATTATTTCCCAACAAAAATATGTTTTTTGAAAAATTCGTAAAAATATGAAATTAAATTATTCATAAAAATTATGATTATATTCATAAATTCAAATATTCATTATATTCAAAATCATAGTATTGAATACTTGGTTCTTTACTATGTTCGATAGTATGAATAAGTTCATCAATATATTGAATGCATTCATCAAAATGTCATTTAATGAATGGTGTTGATCAAAATGTCATTTAATGAATGGTGTTCATCATATGATGAATCTGGTAGTTGGTAGAAAAAAGCATTATATTTTTGAATAAATTCATCATATTGATGATTTTTTTTTTACTGTATGCGGAAAAATAATTTAGCAAGTCAGAAAAAAAAACCTGGATTAAACAACGCCTCAAAGTCCTATAACTAAAAAACGCACTTTCACAAATAATATAACTTATATACAAAAAAAATATTGATGCATTCTTATTTATTTTACTTTATACTATTGAACATTATAGTGAAGAACGAAATATTGAATCGCAGATTGCTAAATATAATCATAATATCATAAAGTTTTGAATTGTTCATAATGTTAATGAATATAATATTGAGCCGCGGTAGCTCAGTGGTTAGTGCGTTGGACTGCGAGCCGAAAGGTCTCCGGTTCAAGCCTGGACAGGGGCTAACAACATCTTTTCATAAAAACATTTTTCGATACCGCGCTACCTCTCGGCAGTAAATGGCAAACATTGCCTATGAAAAGCTCTCACCCGCCGTTCGGATTCGGCAATAAACTGTAGGTCCCACCACTTTGAGTACAAATATAACACGCACAGCCCAAAATGGTGAGAGAGCTCGGCTTAAGTTCTAATAGGACTGTAGTGCCAAACTATTCATATTATTATAATTTCAGTATTGAGTATAATGTTGAGTATTGCTGAACTAATATTTTTTTTTTCAAATTACGTTAATTGATGAAATTTTTTTTCCGAATTAAAAAAAAAAATAGTAAATAATTCGAAAAAATGACCTTAAAAAATAATGTTAAAATTTAAAAAAAAAAATCCAACAAAAAAAAAAGTTTGTGATAAAATGAAATACTGAAGAAAAAGTTTTTGAACACGCTAAATATTTTCGTAGTAATCTTTAAAATTAATATTGAATTACATTATGCATATTCCTGCGGTGACTTTATTATTAATCTGTAAAACTTAAAACATCTCCAGAAAAACTCGACATACTCGATTTGTTTGCTGGGTAGTCTTTGCATCTTTCAAACTATATTCGAGTGTATAAGAGTGCATTATATGCAAATGTTTATTTAATGCACATTTAAAATTCTACATGACATGAAATGCAAATTGAATGTTGTATTATGCAATTCATGCTCGTATATTTACTTAAATTCCGTAATTTGTCTTGTGCATTTTTGAGGCAGAAATCAATGTTATTGTGGGAACTGCCTCCATTTACCACATCCGTTTTGTTTGATGTACAGTATAAAAATGTCCATGCACTCAGAAAAGTACACCATAAAATTAAAAGATGTTTACTATTAAAATTAGTCAAGAAGTTAAAGTATTATTTCAATTTGTAAATAGCATTAAATAATTAAAATACTAAAATAATATTTTTGAGTTTA
This sequence comes from Dryomyza anilis, assembly GCA_951804985.1. NCBI lineage: Eukaryota > Metazoa > Arthropoda > Insecta > Diptera > Dryomyzidae > Dryomyza > Dryomyza anilis. Next base: position 26,509,826 of record OX638132.1, on the reverse strand, counting down.
TGTGAAAATATTTATTTTTTGTATATTATTAAATCAATAACTGTCCTATTGTCAAAATTTAATGGATTTTATGAGATATTTTCTATATGTGGTTGGAATTCTGTTACCAAGAATATTTGGTTAGAAATAAATAAATAAAAAGTGTATCAAACTAAAGTTTCGGCGCACGTGCTGGCAACACTGCACCGAAGATGGCAGCGTTGCCACTAATGAAAAAGTGTTGCCAACTGCTGCTACTATCACTACGCCAACTAAAACGTTAACTCTAAAAGCATAACAATCCGACTTTAATTCCATGTGCAAGATGTATGCATTGCGTGCGCAAAACATCTCGAAGTATATATGTGAGTTACTGAATGAGTGACGACTATTTTAGTAAATATATTGAAAAATATATTTCAAACTTAACATAGACACAGCGTACGTACTGCTGCTTGCGAAATTTATCAACGTCATTCTGAAGTTCTTTTCTCTCGACTCTACTAAAACAGTTAGAATTGAAGCTGTTGAAACTCTAAACCATGCGCAACGTATGCAAAAACACATTGAAAATTTAAATTCTATATTGTATTGTCGTTGCATCTGTCTGTCTGTCAGATAGTCTATCTTACAATTTGTCTGTCTATTTTAAGAAAAGCTTATGTAAATTTTACAAATTAAAATTATTAGCCAAGTACAGCAGAGAAGAATAGCAGATAATTTAGCAATTAAGTTCGCAAAGGCAATCAATTTGCTAAGCAATTTCATGGATTTAGTTGGCGATATCCAACAGATAGCTACAAAGGGATATCAACCGATGCAATGCATTAGAATGTAGATTTTAATTTATGAAATGAAGAGTTGAGAGGAATGTGTGTGTGTAATTGAAAATGCATATTTTATAATCAAACAATTAGCACAATTATTGTTGGCAACGTCTTTAAAATTGAATGCATTATTTAAATTTACCCCATCATGTAGAAACTCTGGACAACCTCATACTTTTGCACCAAATCTATCTAAATGCATTTTGAATATTATGTGCATGATGTATGAACATGCATTATACGTTTTCATATGAATTTCTATGATAGATTTGTAGTTTTACGTTTTATGCAATAGCGTTGCAACATTTCACTGGAAGTGCGGCAACGCACTATGGGACATTTTCGTTTCTTAAATACTTTATGCGAACGACAGTCATTGGCTACAAATAAAACAAACGGTTTTAGAAATAAAAACAAACTTGAGTTTTCATATTTAATAGATTTTTATTCTTCATTATTATATTATATTATTCTTTATTATTATATTAAATGTGTACATAATGCAAAATAAGATCAATACAATTAATATTTAATTTTTTAATCGCCGATCGACATTTTATTGGTTAAATATATGATTTTATTAATAAATTATTTGAACAAAAATTATAGAATTTTAACACACACCCCATCAAAAATGTTTTCCTTTATTTGTTTTTTTATACCCTACACTAAGAGTGAAAGGGTATATTCAGTTTGGTACGCCGTTTGTAACACCCAGAAGGAAGCATCTCCGGTATGGAAAAGTATATATATTCTTGATCAGCATGACCTCCTGAGTCGATTTAGCGATGTCCGTCTGTCTGTCTGTCTGTCTGTCCCTACTACTTTTAAAATTGACCTATGATCCGACCACTTATGTTCAAATACCTCATATAAAATGTACATATAAAGATCAATTTTTATGTATACGTGCTTAGGTAAACTTTTTTGGTCAAATATATATTGACATCATGCTCAAGTACGTGATAATAATGTTTTCCCACGAAAAGACTTGTGGTTCACAAAAAAAAAAATCGAAATTCGGTACACCTACCCATTTGTAAATATGGGTATCAAATGAATGGATATTCTTCAGCGATTGAATGTTTGTAGTTATTTTCAGGATTCGTATACCCTGGTGACCTATATATCACTTTGAATGGTAACCACACATATGTGTAGGGTATTTATAGTCGGCTTAGACCGACTATAATTTTGATAATCCTAACTATCATAATTACACCTACTTTAAAATTTCACATGTGATCTAACCTTCCCAACTGGTTTTTATTTATTTTATTATATATATATTTTATTTTACTACAATAATCTGAAGGCAAATAATCTGAAAAACTGGGTAAAAATACAGATACATCTCCATTCTTTACATCTAATTTTTCGTCATTTTGTAGCGAAATGATTCATTATGAGTTTCTGACGACTAAGGAGAGAAGTTGATTTCCAATGAATACCAAGTTTGTATCCTTATATTTTACTACCATCTTAAATGGATTTATATTCTATTCGCGTAATGAGATATAACCAGTAGTCTGAAAAGTACCAACGTCTTTATTCGTCTTTAAAAATGAACTAGGTTCTCCAAAGAAATGAATTCCTCAACACGTATACCTAATAACAACGAATATTAATCTCAAAACTGATTTGCTACAGTATTATTTTTAATATTACAACCAATCTAACTTCGGAGAGTCATTTATTTAGCTCCTCTAGATTTCTGTAAATGTGATTTCAGCAGACAGACCTTCTGAGTTACAAACGGTGTACCAAACTGAATATACTCTATCACTCTTATGCACTTGGTGGGGATAAAAATATAAGAGCAAATCTATGTGAAAATAAAAAGGGGCTATATCGCAAAAACCACAGCCGATATCAAAAAACCTATGCCATTTTCGGAATCAGCTCTAAAATTTTAATAAAAAATTGCTTTAATTTTCACTGCACCAACATTTCTGTATTATTATATTTTCAAGAATATTTAATTCAAAATTTAAGTAATTATTATTAGGCTTATATTTCAGAAAAGGTGTGTGTTTATTGTTTGGAATGACGAATATTTTCTCCAAAGACATTATGATAGTTTTCTGACATTTTCTACTGTTATAACTCCTTAACGAGATTTCGTAATGAGAAAACCCTTAAATTGGTTGTAAACCTTTAAGAAACAAACTTAAAGTGTGCAGTGGAAATTTTCCTTAGGAAGTCCCATATAATCGCTACTTAGACATCAGAAATACACAATGAACCATTTTACTTTAAAATGAGAAAATATATTGGATATATTTTGAATCCTTTCGGAGCAAATAACATAAACCAAACGTGAAGGAGTATAAGTTCATACTTAATTTCTGATACACTAACCATGTAACACGAAAAATAAGTTTTGTATAGGATATAATAAAAATTATATTAATTAATTACCAAATATCGTTTCATTTAATATTTCTATATATAGGAAAAATGGGAATTAACAATGGTAATGTTAATTTTACACGGTTGATCATATAATTTTAACATCGTGATACTATAAAATTAACAGTACAAAAAGGTAAAACAAGGCGATGAATCATGTAAAACTTACATTTTACAATTTTGATTCAACAAGACATCGAGTTATTCTAACCAGTTATCCAATGTAAATTCAACATTATACAACTGTTACATTATCAATATATCATGATGAATTAAACAGATAATTCATGTTCAGTTAACAAATTTTTAATGTTAATAATTAACATTATGAAATCATGTTAAATACATGTATCTTGTTAATAATTAACACTATGAATCTGTTTGAAAAAAAATAACATGAAATCTGTTTAATTTCTGTTTAAATTTACATGATTTTTTCCCTGAGTTAATGTGAACTTGTTACCAAAAGGTCCTATGTTCCAAACTGTACAAGTGCTACCAACATTTTTTCATAGCAAATATTTTCCAACACAGAAAAAAAATATACATCATATTGATGAATAATGTTATTCAAACCATGACTACAATGTATTGAAGAACCATTCATAATATTAATGACTAACGACATCAATGTTATGAATTTAATCATAAATATGATGTACGCTTGGTAACTATCGAAATTGTGTTCTTCAGCATGATGAACTGTATGTGAAAAATATGTTTTATCATATTAATGAACAAATACATAAAATACAACATATATGTACATCATACTGAAGAATGCTGTCCATCAAACGAAATATTAATCAAAATATTTATTTTTCGTTCATTTTTTGCGTGTCGCATGAACATTTTTTTTTACGAAAAATATTTTTTTAGGAAATTGTTTTTTTTTTAATTTTTTTTTTTTGAAAAAAACATTATTTATCGGATTTTTTTTTAATAAATTTTGTTCAACATTGTTTTGAATTTTTTTTTTTCGAATTATTGTATAAAACAAAATTTTGTTGTTGAAAAATTCATAAAAAAATGTCCATCTTTTAATATATTTTGAAAAAAAAATCAAGAATATTCAACATGTATTCAATGGTTAGTGCGTTAGCTCAGTGGTTAGTGCGTTGGACTGCGAGCCGAAAGGTCCCCGGTTCAAGCCTGGACTGGGGCTAACAACATCTTTTCATAGAAACATTTTTATATACCGCGCTACCTCTCGTCAGTAAATGGCAAACCTACGAGAGTAAAACCATTGCCTATGAAAAAGCTCTCACCCGCCGTTCGGATTCGGCAATAAACTGTAGGTCCCACCACTTTGAGTACAAATATAACACGCACAGCTCAAAATGGTGAGAGAGCTCGGCCGAAGTTCTATACAGGACTGTAGCGCCAAACTATTATTATTATTATTATTCAAAAATATTATGATAATTTTCTAAAAAAAAATTGTTAATTATTCACTGAGATTATGATTATATTCATCTATATGACGATTCAAATTCATTGTATTAAATATTTCGATCTTCACTATGATGTTCTATAGTATGAATAAATTGATATATTTAATAATTCCCTAGTAGAAATTTTGGTAGGGCCATGGTCATGAAGTTATCATGTCATTATTTGAGATGATCGGGATATGACGAGGCCCATAATGTCCTTGTAACGCAGTGTCCTGATCATGTATTGACGTCAAGCCATAATCATGTACTGATCGGGCAATTCCCCATTTTATTATTTACCCGACAATAGCCTTGTCAGAGCCCGAGAAAAATAGGGTTTCTCTCCTTAAATCTTGATCATTGCCTGATGCTAATTTTGTTATGAGGAACAAATAATGTAGCTATGATCGGGAACATTGACTATTTAGATAATGTAAACCCTGGTATGGTAAGCATGATAAGGGCATGCAACGGCAATGATCATATTTTCTCTAATAGGGCTTACCCAACGAAAACCCGATCATTTCCCGATGACGCATCGGGTAAATTTCTACTAGGGTTGCATTCATCAATAAATCTTTTAATGAGAGCTGATATCAATATGATGAATCTGGTAGTTGGTGACAAAATTCGTATTATTTATGAATAAATTTATCATATTGATGAACTTTTTTTAATATCATATTAATTTAATATTTAAATTGTTAAAAATATATGTATCTTATAAATTTTGTATGCATAATGTTTATTATAGAAGAAATAAGATTTAATTCATAAAATTGTAATATGAATAATAACTACATAAATAATAAATTTGTGCATTCAGGGGGACATGTTTCTATTCCAGATATAAATATCGCTGTGTCATTAAAAGGGCTCGGATTTTGATGACCTAAAAATACGTTAAAAATTACCATTAAAATTAAGCTAAAAACGACAAAAAATTAATTTAAAAATAACCTAAAAATAATTTATACAAATCCATAAATAACCGTGATGCAGCAAAATAATTAGTTCTACTATATGGTAGAAAAAAAAATAGTATTTCCATTTCTATTTCTACGATTGTGTTTTAATGTAATATAGTTAGGAAGCTCTGGTAAATCGATTATATTCGTTATTAATTGATGTATATAAGTTATATCCGCAGTCTGAGATTTTAAATTTCTAGTTTCAGACGATCTTTGTATCGAGGAAGAAGTAAGTTATCTACCCAATTAAAACCCTTGAGAGCGAAGCGTTGTAATTTTCAATGCGTCAATATGTACATTGTAGAAGGAAGACTTCAAGTATTTTATATTTGAATTAACTAATATTTAAATAATTTACTTTATTCAATTGCATTGGTATAAGTAACGAAAAACATTCTCAGGTTTTACTTTAAATTTGATATAAATACAGAATGTAATAATAATTATTGCACATTTAGTAATACTTTATTATTAAGCTTGAAGTTAAATAAATAAAAATAATCTTTTTTGAGGAACTAATATTTTCTAATTTTAAATAAATGCAAAATGAAGTAAAATTAAGTGAATATGTAGTTATATTTTAACTTTTTCTTTACAGTATGTAGTAAAATTGAAAAAAGATTTAGTAATTTATCTACATATTTGAGGACGTCTACAAAATGTATTTTTTTAATACAACTGTATTCAAATTGTACAGTAATGCAATAAAATTATGTAGTTATTTTCCATGAAAAAATGTTTTTCAAAAACATCAATGTAGTAAAAACAAACAGATATTATTTGAACATAAATTAAAAATATATATATATTTATTTTAAATACATTTTTCATTATTTTTAATACAGTATTTTTTTCGTTCCACGCCGAAACTGACAAGAGACGCATATTTAAATGCATCTATAAGTTTTATATCCGATTTACGAAAATAAGAGCTATTCATAAATTTTATTAATATAAGATGCCATATTTTTAGTTCCAACGATTGCAGAGTTGCAAGTAATAATGAGAAAAATAACACTACAAAATAGACCAAAGATGCCACATTTTTGTTTCAAATCTACTGCAGGATTGTTAATTATCAAGAAAAATCTAAGAAATTCTACAAATACTGACCTTAAATTTAAAATAATTAAAAAATGAACTAAAGAATTAAAAAAATATAAAAAATGACAAATGCATTAATATAAACCCATGTCAACAAAATCCGAATCCTGATCATTAATATTTGAAAAGGAAAAAATATTTAATTTTTAATAATAATATTTAATATTTAATTTTTAATAATTACCGCGTAGCCACGGTAGCTCAGTGGTTAGTGCGTTGGACTGCGAGCCGAAAGGTCCCCGGTTCAAGCCTGGACTAGGGCTAACAACATCTTTTCATAGAAACATTTTTCTATACCGCGGTACCTCTCGGCAGTAAATGTCAACCCTACGAGAGTAAAACTTTGCCTATGAAAAGCTCTCACCCGCCGTTCGGATTCGGCAATAAACTGTAGGTCCCACCACTTTGAGTACAAATATAACACGCACAGCTCAAAATGGTGAGAGAGCTCGACCGAAGTTCTAAACAGGACAGTAGCGCCAAACTATTATTATTATATTTAATAATGCATCATTATTAATTTTAGCCATTTTTGTAAAAAAAAATAAAACCTGGTGATTTTTATTTTAATTCAATAGAAATTTTTATTATTACTTTTATTAAAATTTGGGGAATTACTCTTTTTTTAGTGTAAACTTAAACATGAAATGTGTAAAATTTAGCATATCCAAAATTAAGGACTGCGTCGAATAAAATTGTCCGCTACAAAAATGAAAAAATCTAGAAATCTAGTAATCGAATTTTTATAGAATAAAATATTTTATTTTGTAAATTATTTTTAGATTTAAAAAAAAATGTAAAAAACCAGAAATTAATATTTTTTAATAAAAAGTTTTAATTTTTCCGGAAACCCTTCCATTTATGTTGTAATAGTAGTGTCGGACACCCTCATAGCTGCTGAAGACCACTTTCTTTTAAAGTCTTGAAGGTCTTTGGCCACTTTTTTTGTTGTCTTCATCTCCCTTTTTACTAAAGCCCAGTATCTCTCAATCGACCTGAGTTCTGGACAGTTTGGTGGATTGGCACCAAAATCACTGCATTTTGTTGGATCCAAAAAAATGTGGACACTTCATGTTGGCGTAAAAATGGAAGCAATCTCTTTTGCAAGAATTCCTTCACATATATTTCGCTATTAATTGTACCCGATGTCACGAATGAGCTGCTCCTTTTTCCACAACTGCAAATTGCCTGCCATACAAGGAATTTCTTTTGGAATTTCCACATTTTTTTTTTGGAATTTTTCAGCGACATTTCCTCGAGAATCGGCTGTATAAAATTCCTGTCCAGGTAGCTGAGAAAAGTCCGCTAAAACATAAGTTTCGTCGTCCATTATGCAGCAATCGAATTTTTAAAATAAAACTTGGTTCAGCTTTTTAGCTCGTTGTTTTGCGGTTTCATTCTTGACGGCATTTCTATCCGGAACTTTTTGGACCTTGTACGTCTTCAGCCCAGCTTCTTTCTTAGTCCTGCGCACGAAAGATTCTGAGCAATCCGCCTTTCTCGCCAATTTACTTCCGGATATGCTTGTATCTTTCTTTAAAATATTCACTACCTTCTTCGACTTTTCACGATCATGTGGGCCTTTTTTTTACCAGAACCTTTCTTCCGATCAATACTCAGGTCTTATTTTCTGCCATTTAATTCAGAGCTACTATGATCAAATTTTTTTCATTTGAATCTTGCAATAGCACATTATGGGATGATATGTAACGGACAATTTTATTCGACGCAGTCCTTAAATATGCGTTAAATTAAACAGCTGAAGTTAGCAATGCATTTGCGAAACGCTTTATCAAAGATTTTTAACTTCGAATAATATCAATGCGATAGGTAACTTTTCAAACTACAACATGACCAAGTACACAAACCCAAGTTAACATACAAGCCATTCCAATCGACCAGGTCTTCTAAATTACTCTCTTCGATTTCAATGAAATTTGGATATCTGATAAAGGGAATCGTGCTAAACATTGAACAATTTTTATTTATTATTCTGATCACTCTTTCCAATGATCCAGTTTGGAATGGTTGATGGTTGTTCATATAAATATATCTCTTGAACGATAAACGCTAGAAACACCATTGAGGTCTTATTTTAAAGCAACTAAAAGAGGCTTATTGAAATTATAAATTTGACTTTCTGAAAAAAATACTTTTTTTTAAATTCCGAAAAAAGTAACAAACTTATGTTGATTTATTACAAATGTTCGTGTCAAATTTCAAAATGATATTTTTAGAATACTGCAAGGTACATCTATCTGCTAACTGAATCAAAAATATTGTACATTTATCTCTTGTAGAACGGAAGTTATAAATCTATGAGACGAAAAAGTGGTTTAAGTACCACAGTACAACGCTGCACTAAAATGCAAAAGATTGCTATAAAATGCATGCACACATATCAAATAACTTTTCCATCAATATATTTTTTGTGGAAGTACAAGTATTGAGTATATTTGTTGCATATAAAAGGAAATTACGGACACACAACAGGATGGGATTACACCGTTTACGCATATATATAACATGTCTTTTAAACATAATTCAAAAAAAAAAAAAAAAACACTTACATACTTTACGATATCATGAAGTCCAAGATAATTTTAATATTAACTATTTCTAGCAGTTTACAGAATTCAGTAGAATTGGATACATTTAATGCTAAATGCCCAGAATAACACAATTGAAGAACCATTTGAAATGTTTTTCACTTGAAAGGAAAAGATAAAATATATTGAAAAACAGAATTAAATAAATCTTATTTAATACGAAATTTGCTTATATTTTTTCCGTTTTATATTCTATTTTATTTAATTTCCTACTCGTACATAGTAGCTATACAATATTGAAATTATATTTATCTTACAATTCACTGAGTTTTGTCAGCAACCTACTTTAAATTTTAAATAGTCTTCCTGAAGTTTTTCTTCTTCGACTCCATGAAAATGTTGTCTCAGTAGATTAGTTTTGTTACTCAAATTGTCACTGTATTTATTTAATTGTAATAATGTTTATATTTGAATTGGTAAATCGGTTTTAAATCTCTCCATCCTTTACCACAACAGATCATGAATTCATATGAAACAAATTTCCTGAATGCATTCTTTAATTAAACATACAAAAATACAATATTTCTCAGAACTTCCTTCCTAACTCAGGCCGCCTTACTGCTATCGGTCCGGCATAAAGTTTGACCAATTTAAAGAAGATTTTGTGGTTCTGCCATATTGAATATTTGCTGAGCGGATGAGTTGAATATCCGTTGGTTCCGCCGTAGGGTCATGTCTATGAAATCCAAAATGCAAACAGCACACGTTCTCCAGAGCTCACACAGACAACACAACATGCAACTCAGTTCATTTGCATACATCGATTGTGTAGACGGACGACGGACCATCTGAGAATAGGGCCAGGATGGTGCAACGTAGGAAAGCAGTAACTCTAGATGTAGTTGATGCAGCAGTAAATGTCAATTGATTTATGTAATTCAACGATGCCGATGATAAATGTGCTTTCTTGTGGTATGTACTACATTGCAAAATATGTGCATGTCTAATATGTATGAACGAAATAGTTGGGAAATCGATTCGATGTATAATCCAGCAAAACATAATTCGAAACTACGGAAAAGAATCAAAAGATATTTGATAAGAAATGCATGTAAGTCATTTGTACGGGGTTGTTTAATTAATTTGACTAATCATATCACTTATGAATCAATTTATTAGACTCTGAACATTATTTATAATCACATCTTAAAGTTTAATAAATTTTCGTCTCAATCTGCTGTATTAATAATAATAATAATAAGTAATCCTACACAACAAAAAAATTTCAATGTTTTCACCAACTTGCGAATTCAACATATGGAAGATTTCATTCATTGAATTAGAATTTAATGTTTTTAATGTTCAATATGTTATTCTTAAACAACAAATTTATTCAAAAAATATGGTCTTCATTTATATATTCATATATTTATAATTCCTTAACGTTATGTTATTTTTTTGTTAAATTTTGCTTGATTTATAAAATAATATTTTTCAAAATAAATTAAATGATGGAAATTATTTTTACGAATTAAAAAAATAATAATGTTTTTCGAAAATAAAATACGAACAAAAAACGTTTCCTTAATAAAATAAAATTTGAAAAAAACTTTTTTCTTAAAAAAAATATTGTTTGATTTTTTTTTTCCAAAAATAAAAAATTATTCGAAAAATCTTGTTTTTCTAATAATATGTTTTTTTTTCGAAAAACATAAAAAAAAAATGTGAAAAAATAAATTGGTGCAAAAAAAAATTTATTCGAAAAAAGTTTTTTTTTTCTAAAAATATGTTTTTTTCGAAAAAAAATATTTTAATAAAAAAATTTTAAATTTTTTCAAACTCTGTTATCACAGATGTCATCTCGATCAAATTTAGTTCACCCTACGGGGGAACGAACCGGTCCTAGACTAGGCACGTGACTGGTTCCTCGGATATAGTCAACTGGTTCTAGTTCTGACTTTTTTTATATGAAACCAACTGGTAAACTTAACATGACGTTATCCTACGGAGGGGTCAATTAACACCTCCTGCAGATCTTTAGACATATCAAAGGACAGATCTTCAAAATCGTATTCTCTGACCGGTACCTATATACCTATCACAGAACTCCTGATCTGTGACAAGTATGAATTGTATCAGTTACAGAACGTGTCAGTTTAGCTGTTTAAAATGAAAAAAAAAGCTATTAACTCTAAATCACTAATTTCATTAATGATTCTACCCCTGGATGCGTGCATTATAATTACTTGGAAGACATAATGTATTTAAATACATTATTATTCAAAAAAAAGTCTACGAATTATAAGTCTCGTGACTATTGCGTCACCTAGTGCCTTTCACTACACCCAGAAAAAAATACTATAGAAATAATAGTTTTTTACTTTTAAAAATAGTCAATGGGATAAATAATTTCTAAATCATTACTATACTTTAGTATTCTCTTTATTTTATGTTTTAGTTCATCTTTGCTGGTAGCCGCCTCGAGCCAAATAACTAAAATTATCCAATCGAAATTTTGTTCAAAGAAATCCAGTTAGATAGAATGTGGTTTAATGTAGGACTAATCACTGGGTACTGCCTAATTCATATTACGCATATAGACTAGATCTAATATCAAATAACTGATGCAGAAACTGAAATGAACCAGAAAAAAAAGAAACACTAACCTATTATTTGATTCTAACCTGCACTAGCTATAGGTAGACTCAATATTCTTGGACAAACCTTCTTTAATTCCATACAAGAGGTGTCAAATACGTAAATTAGCAAAAAAACTGTAACATTCGGACTGGACAAGAACCAGGAAAAACGGTCTTCAAAATTATACTTTGTGGTATACCTAAGGACCTATGTGGTCTATCTGAGACTTCAACCGTTACCCTAACCTAACATAACCTTTTTATATGTTACACTGAGAGTGAAACGGAATGGTACGCAGTTTGTAACACTGCGTTAGAAATATCAATCTTGGCACGATGTCTTCCGATTTTATTGAAATTTTTGTGGATAGATAGTGACCGAAAAATAAAAAAAACTGTTTACTTATTTTTTTTTTATTTCTCAACACCAACAAAGTTATGAGAATTTAAACATCAAAGTACTATATTAGATAATTATACAGGGTGATCCGCATTGGGCTTGCAAATATTTTAGGGATTGATTCCTTGGTTTATTTCATGAAAAAAATTGTTCCTGAGTTAGGGTCTATTTGGAACACCTAATGATATATAGGGTGTTATCAAAATTTCATTTACAACAATTAATACAACCGTATACTTAATTATAACTTCCACAATGTACAGCCCAAAGCAAAAATATTACATTCATTTTAAAGATAATCGATCATTGTTTCTACTAAAAATTTAATATTGGCATTTTATGTTGTGCGCTAAGAGAATTTTCTCATCAAAGTAAAAAAAATAAATATTTTATTACAACTTTTTTTTTTATAAAACTCCGTTTTTATCGACATTTTTATCTATTATTATATTTATCTTTTTTAATATTTGAATTTATCATAGTGTAGTAAACAATTTCTTTATACACTATTTTTATCTCAAACTTACCGTTTGGTTGCTCTGGGCTATACATTGTAGCAGTTATAATTAGGTATACGGTTGTATCAATTTTTGTAAAGGAAATTTTGAAAACACCCTGTATATCATTGAGAGTTCTAAATAGAACAATTTTGTTCATGGAATGAACCAAGGAAACAGTCCCTTAAATATTTGCACCGGACCACCTTGTATAAACCTTATGATTATGCATTCAAATAAAAATAACAATTTAAAAAAATAAAATATATTTAACTTAGAAAAAGTTTAAAATATTTTTCAAATCACTGTTAGGTATACGCCCCACTATTATAAAAATTAAAAAATAGATTTTTTTTAAACCCTGGGTACTTTTCCCAATGGGGATTTCCCTATCGAATTTCAAAGTTCAATTGCTGATTTTTCTCCATTCGAAATTGCTAGTCTGCTACACTATTTCTGGTAGGAAATTATAACAAGATAAATATGAAATTAAAACAATGAGGCAAAAGCAATTTTGTATAGATAAATCTATTATAAAATGGTGGCGCATATACGTAACATTGATTTGAAAAATATATTTAACTCTATCTAAGTTAAATGTATTTTATTTTTGTTTTAATTGTTATTTTTATTTGAATGCGTGATCATAAATCTTATATAAACCATTAGTTTTATTAAAACATGTTAGTTTGTTACAGAGATATAAATAATTATCTAATATAGTACTTTGATGTTTCAATTCTCATAACTTTGTTGGAGTTGAGATATCAAAAAAATAAGTACACAGTTATTTTTTATTTTTTGTAATACTATTAAAATATATATAAAAAACAAATGAAACTTTTTATTGTGCCACTTCTACAAAGTGTCAAGTTTAACTACGCTACCGGCAGTCTCATTGGCACCTCGGCTAATCAAAGCGTTTATCACAAATAATCAAAAGTATTACGAACAACTTTGGGCAGCATAATAATCAGCACAAAAATCACAAAAAATAATAAAAGGAATAATATCGTATTACCTTAATCGTTACCCAAAGCGCACGTAAAAATAAAACGACCCTGTCTGAGGTGTTCCTAGTAGACGGACAAGCGACCGGCCCATGTCAAAGTACACCAAGTACTAGTAATGGGCTTAAAATAAAAGTTTTATTAAATGATTAGCTTAAATATTGGGGCACAACACGCACGTTTGCCACCGTCGTGAGTAGAAAAGCACTGAATGTAGAGTGTGTGTGCATCGTATTAAAGTATTAACCCAACAATCCGCAATATCCGCCTACACAGAGGAAAATAATAGCTATGCCAGGGAAAAGATTAGACTCAATTTGACGTTATCTTTTAGCTGTAGCAAAAAAAAGTAAGTCTTTTGAAAACACAAAATGAAATAGATTGAAAAAGTTCGTAGAAAAAAATTCTTCAATATAATGATTTTTTTCATAAATTTTATGAAATTTTGTCTACTATTTGAGAAGTGAGAAAGAAGTTCTGCAAAAAACAAACGAAAAATAAATACTTTTGAAACGTTTAAAATTTGGTTTAATGAACAATATTCTTCAATATGATGTTTGTATATGTTGTATTTTATGTATTTGTTCATTAATATCATGAAATGCATTCTTCACATATACTTCTTCATATTGAAGAACACTTTTACGGTCATTCATCAAGTTGATAATGAAATCGTTCTTCAATGCAATGAATCCGTGATTCTATTGAAGAACGTCTATGTTGTATTTTATGTATTTTTTTATTAATATGATAAAACGTATTCTTCACATACACTTCATCATATTGAGGAGCACTTATTCGGTCATTCATCAAATTGAATTCATAATATTGATGTTTTGTAGTTATCAATATATATGAAATCTCAAACAAAAATTGGTGTCCATTTACACATTTACGTATTTATAATTCTTATAAGATTTATGATATTTAAATTAATATTCATCAATATGATGTTATTTTTTCATTAATATGATGAAATGGAGGCTTCGAATAATTAGCAATTAAATATTATAAATCATTTAAGAATTATAAATACATAAATGTGTAAATGGAGACAAATTTGTGTTTAAAATTTGATGTTAAAAAAATATATTGAAATTGAAAAACTTTTAAAAAATTCGATTTTAATTCAATGAATGAATTCATCAATATGATGAATCCTGGTAATTGGTGAAATTTTTTGTAAATTTTTTTGTGTGTAGGTTTGCTCAAAAAAGTTTTGCAAAACTTCTTAGCATATTATGGAATGGTTGTATACATCTTAGTCATATTAATTCACACCAAAAATGGCGTATGTCGCAATCTAATTCTCTGGTTATGATTTTTGTTCAAAATATCTAAACTTTTATACTTATTGGTTATTGTATGCCTTAAATTGTATTTATTTATTTATCACCGTGTACCTCCTCCCTTGACTTCACTGTCTAACTGATTGGCTCGCTGTCACTTAAGACGAAGAGAAGTCGCGTTTTTTTTTTCGTGGTGTATGTTTGGTGACTTGTTTCATTTTTGAGAGTTTTGAATTTTCACAGCACCAGGAAGGAAGCAGAAGTGCGATGTACGAACAAAATGCGATGCCAAGTCTTTTGAATTTTTGATAGTCATACTTTTTGGTGATTTTTTTGCACCGCTTTTTTATGATTTCCTTTCTTTGTTGGAGCAGCTCAAAAAAAAAGTACGTCAGAAAGGACACTGGGGTGCTTTTGTTATTATTGTTTACATTTTACTAGGCGACATTCATGAATTATTCATTGTGTTTATTTTTTGAATTTTTCTCGCACTTTAGTTAATTTTTTTATGCGTGATTTTTTATTCGGAACTTTATATTGACAGCACGGTGAATATATTGTTGTGTAGAGTTGAGGAACATTTATGAAAATGTGGGCGTAAAAAATATTAAAGTCGGTGAAGTATCGTAATTGAGAAGTCGTTTGCTACCGTGAATATTTCAATTTATAACGATTTTAATACATAACGATTCTTATAATAATTTGTAAATATAAAATTTCTAAGATAACTAAAAAAAGTTCTGAACAATAAATTGCAACTCTAAAAAAAATAATCTGTAGCGTACTATATACAATTTATGAAATTTATAAAATGTAAAAAAAAAATAACCACAATGGACTTCAAAATTCTAATTACGAACTCAGACTCGTGAGTCAAGTTTTGAGTTACTACGTAAAACAAGTATATGCCTATTCTCGTGTTTTATAAATATTTGGGAGTTTTCTTTCTGATTTCTTTTGTGTTTCATAGAAAATAACAATAGTTTGGCGCTACCTTGAGATTTGTGTGTTATATTTTTACTCAGTGGTGGGATCTACAGTTTAATGACGAATCCGTACGGCGGCGGGTGAGAGCTTTTCATAGGCTATGTTTTACTTTTGAGGTAGGCGGTATAGAAAAATGTTTTCTATGAAATGATATCAACCCCAGTCCAGACTTGAACATGGAACCTTTCATCTCGCAATCCAACGCACTAACCACTGAGCTCCCGACGCTTCTATTTCATAGAGAATACTTCAACTAATATTTGCAAATATCCCTAATGAATTGCAGATGAATTCTTTTTGTGTTTTGTTCATTGCTTTTCTTTTTGAGTTTTTATTTTTCCTTTTGTTATTTTGTTTTTGAGTTTATTTGTAGTTTTTTTGTTTTTTTGCCTTTGTTGTTTGATTTTTCTTTTGTGTTTTTAATTTTTTCTTGTTATGTATTATTCTATTATGCATTTTATTTAGTTATGCTTTTGCTTTTGTTTTTGATTTGTGTATTTCTTTTTTGCTTTTTTGTATTTTTGCTTTTGCGTTTTGCTTTTCTTAGTTTTTGCTTTTGTTTTCCCTTTTCTTTTTGTGTTTTTATTTTTCCATTTGTTATTTTGTTTTTGCGATTTCGTTTTGTGTTTTTGTTTTCTCATTGCCATCTCTTCTGCTTTTTGTTTGGTTTTTATTTTGTGTTTGTGTTTTTACTTTTGTTTCTCTTTTATTTTTGTGTTTATCCATTTGTTATTTTATTTTTTATTTTATTTTTATTTTTGCTTCTGTTTTTTTTTCTTTTATTGTTTTTTATTTTTGCGTTGGTATTTGTAATTTTTCTTCTGCTGTTGGTTTTTTTCTTTTGTTTTTGCTTCTGTGTTTTCATCGTTTGTAGTGTGCTTTTGAATTTGTGCTTTAACTTTGTTTTTGTATTTTTGCTTTTATTTTCTTTTTACTTTTGTTTCTGTGTTTTTGATTTTGCTGTTGTTTTCGTTTTTGTGTTTTTGCTTTTGTTTTGTGCTATTGCTTTTGTATTTTTGTGTTTTTTGCTTTTATATTATATTTTTTGTATATGATTTTTTCATGTTCTTAGCTGGTCTAAGTGCCGAGTTATATCGTTTGAAAAGTTAAGGTAGTTTGGGCGTCCCTTCCCCAATCCCGCCCATATATAGATTATGTCACCATCGGGACTTCATAGTAACCTGGTGCAAAATTTCAGTCATAACGGTATAGCGGTTTAGACGTGTTTCTGGAACCAACAGACAGACAAACGATACAAGAGTTTTATATATATATAGATAAAAACCATATATGTTAAGAAATAAAAATATAATTACACCTTAAAAATATTATTTTTTGCGTTGGACTAGACATAACTTTAAAAACCTGTTAAAAATATTAAACAGAAACCGTTATCATCGTTTTCAGACGATCCTCGTCTAGCCAAAACCATTTTCACCTACCGTTTTTTAAAATAACATATGTCGGTTGTGCCATAACAAAGTAATTATTGTTAAAAACTAGTATAAAATTCGTAGTCCCCTGTACTTTTGGTATCAAAAAGTGTTTTTTTTTTCATAAAAAACTACAAATAGAAAAATCCTCTTTTGGAATGAGGTTGGATGAATGAAAATATTAGTTGTACCAACTTACTTCATTCGGTTAAATCGAATGGTTTACAAATTTGCCGGCGGAACTGCCATATTAGCCTATACACATGAAATGTTAGTCTATACACCTACCGAATGGTTCTAAATCTGTACTAAATTGTTCTAAAATAGTTCGAAATTGGTTGTAGAACAAACTACAATTCTTTTTGTTCTAACAATAACAACCGACTAAGTGGTTGAGAAAACCGAATAAGTTGGTTGGCGCAACAAATGTCCTTTCTTTGGGTAGAATAATCGATTGGTCGAAATGTCGATTTTTAGGCATTTTAAAAAAATCGAATGGCCAGTTCTCAGAAATTCAATACTATAATACCTCAATGAGATTTGAAATTGAATGGCCTGCTATGATATGCGAAGGCCTGTTATGAGTTCCTCTTTAAAAGACGAATTAAGGATATCTGCATGGAACCGTTCTTTAAGAATAAAATAGACAAGTGCTGTAAAAATGTTTATTTCTTATATAATAAAGAAGAAAAGTAATCACTTCGTTGAAATGGGGTTCTACCTCTTAGAGAATCAATGCTAGAATTTCTTCTTACGCTTGAATTTTACTACTGGGTTAAGTTATTACTTCAATTATGTCTCTTCAAATTAAAACATTAAATATGAATAGGTTGAAAAATTCTGTAAAATTTCTGATTTGAGTTTTTGAGAAATGTTCTTTGTTCTATTAATTTTTTTTTCGTTTAATTTTTACATAGCTACTGTTTTTGTCTGTCTTGTCATTTTTGTTCTTCTGCTGTGTCTGTGAGGCTTATTCCCAAGGTATTTTGTTTTTTTTTTTGTTTTGTTACATTTTGCAAAGTCTACATAAATATTTGAAGCACGTCTGAAAGTGCTGGTACAAAATTTAAAAGCACTGCTATTGCTGCTTAAAATTGCAACAACAGCTGGAAATAAGAAAATATGTATTTAAAATGCTAAAAACATGTTGCAACAACAAAAACAACAGCAACTAGGCAAGTTGGAACGCATCGCGTAATCTGATTAAATCATTTTAGGATTATCTGGAGCTGCCATTTTTAAATTAGAGCAGCAAGAAACAACAGCAACAGAAGGATATGCTGAGAAATTGCTTGATTTGTATGCATTACGCAGAGTGCTATTATCTTCACAACTCCATCGCCATATTCAACAAACACCGCTCCCCACCAGCCACCACCAGACCAGCCTGCGTGCATTTCGTCTGGCTGCGGACGCGTACAGCGAGAATGCACAAAAGGACGTGCAATTTAATTGAATGGAATTTCATTTCCTTGCGATAGTTGCATTTAAATGTCCGTTTCCTGCTGTTCAAATGTAATTAACATTGGGGGGGTGTGGTGGTTTGTGGAAGTTCGATGGTTAGAATAGTGAGTACTCAGCGGTAAAGTCATCATTGATGTTCTACGGATGATTTTGCTGTGTCTAAGCTGTAGAAGAAATGATTGGGAACTGATAATTAAATTTTTACATTGTCCCAAACCCGCCAATTACATGCGCAATATGATTAGGCCATGATCTTTAAAATGACAATAGCCTTGTACTGATAATTGAAATAGTCAAATAAAAAAACAGACCTCTTTAAGAATTTGGGGTACACATTTTTTTTTATGCCACATTAATTTCGTTTTGTACCAATATACTCTATTATTAATGAATGTGCATTCCGTTCAGTCAAATGACACAGACCTTTTGAAAATGGGGAACAAAATGGGTTCAATTTTGCACTACAATTTTTCCACCTATCAAATGATGCTACAAAAATTAGACATATACTAAACTAATCTCCCAAGTGCAGCGAGCGCCTGTTTCTCAGTAGATCTTGGAACAAAAACGGAGAAGAAGCAAAAAAAAACTAGAATATTTCAATGCATTTTCTTCAATTTTTATACCCTACACTAAGAGTGAAAGGGTATATTCAGTTTGGTACGCCGTTTGTAACACCCAGAAGGAAGTATATATATTCTTGATCAGCATGACCTCCTGAGTCGATTTAGCGATGTCCGTCTGTCCGTCTGTCTGTCTGTCTGTCTGTCTGTCTGTCTGTCCGTCCGTCTGTTGAAATCCCTACTACTTTTAAAATTGAAGAGCTAGATAAATGAAACTTATAACTTTGATTACTAATATATCGGTCCATTGTGACCTATGATCCGACCACTTATGTTCAAATACCTCATATAAAATGTACATAGAAAGATCAATTTTTATCTATACGTGCTTAGGAAAACTTTTTTGGTCAAATATATATTGATAACATGCTCAAATACATGATAATAATGTTTTCCGGCGAAAAGACTTGTGGTTCACAAAAAAAAAACGGAAAATTCGGTATACCTACCCATTTGTAAATATGGGTATCAAATGAAAGAAAAATCTTCAGGGATGGAAAGTTTGTAGTTATTTTCAGGATTCGTATACCATGGTGACCTATATATCACTTTGAATGGTAACCACACCATGTGTAGGGTATTTATAGTCGGCTTAGACCGACTATAATTTTGATAATCCTAACTATCATAATTACACCTACTTTAAAATTTCCCATGTGATCTAACCTTCCCAACTGGTTCAACTTTAAATTAGTTAACCTAATAGAGGTAAAGACTTCTGGACCTAAAATTTTGGATTCTTATAAGTTATAACTTAAGGTATACTTGATCCAAATCTATTAATCATTATCTATAAATCAAGAAACTACACGGAGGGAAAAAAGTTCTAAAATCCAAAAGGAATCAAGAAGTATACGGAGTGATATACAGCTAAACCGAAAAATTCTTAATTTCAAGAAATGGATTTTCTTAGTTGTCAAAACTAAGTAACTAAGTAGAATTATTCTTGGATTCAGTTATTACTTTCTTGGGTATCATAAAGTAACTAAGTAGAATTATTCTTAGATTCAGTTATTAATTTCTTAGGTATCAAAAAAGTAACTAAGTAGAATAAGTCTTGAATTCAGTTATTACTTTCTTAGGTATCAAAAATGTTGTTGTTTTCGTCCCAAAATTTAACGTGTTCGTATAGTTGTTGTTCTACCGATCTTGCTTTGCCGCTATTATGTTTTGTTTTACTTTGTCCGTCTGTCAGCCCCATCTGTTTGTTCGTGTGTCTGTCTGTCGATATGTTGAAAGTAACTAAAATCAATTATTTCGAAGCTAACATAAAATAAAAAAAAATATAGTCGAGTTAATTTATAGCTTATTTAGAACTTATTACCTATATGCATTTTTGTATTGTTAATGACTTCTTTGAATACTTAATGTAATTGAATTGTTTATTTTATTTTTATTATTATTATTTAATTTAATTTAATCTCTGTATATTATTCTGAAACCGTTTACTTACCTTTTACACTTTCTCCTCTTCTGTTGCCTCTTCTGTTGGTTATGTATAAACCCTCCGCACGTTACCTATTAGCATTGTACAGTGTATTTAGATAACAATGAAATGAAATCAACTTGGTATTTATGCAAAATTGAACCCAAATTTATGTTTACGAACTGAAACCATACCAATATTCGTAGAAAAAATCATTTTTTTCTATTTATATCTTTAACATTCATACATACTCAGACGCTTGCTTGTCTGGCTGTGCTTTGTTGTTCTATTCGTGAAAATACACACATGCAAACATTGTATATCATGCCGATTTTTGATACCTAAGAAGAAAAAAATTTGCAATCCAGACAAATTGTACTTAGTTACTTTTTTGATACCTAAGAACTCCATGTCTGAATATCTAGGTAAATTTGGCTTAGTTACTTTCAACAGACAGACAGGCAGACTAACAAAAAGATGGAGACCTCGCAAAATAAAGCATACAGACAGAGCAATATCGATGAAAACAACAACAATGCATGGGCACGTGTTCTTTTTGCGATGAATACAGCAACAATTTTGCGTGTTCTTTCTGGTTTTTAATAATCAATAAATTAACTTCTGAAAATCTAGTTAAATAAAATTTGTTTACTTTTTTGACAACTAAGTAATTTGCTTTCTTGATATCCAGAAGACAAATTCTTGAATTTTAGTAGTATTTTATTGATATTAGTCAAATTCTACTATTTTTCTTTCTAACCGAATTCTTCTCGAGTTTTAGATTTTTTTCCCTCCGTGTACGAGATATGGGATCCTAAAATGTAAACCTATATCTCGTATGGAATGTAGTTCAGTACGTTGACTAATTCGACTCTTTTTTGAACTTCTACTAAAATATATTGAAACTAAATTTCATCACATTCAGAAAAGTAGTTTTCATGTTATAGCGTATATGCGGACATACAGATAAACATATAGATGCTGATATTGAATCATATAATTTTTCATAGGCGCTAAAATGTCATACATAGTACAACCTCTAACCAAAATTGGTATAGGGTATAAAAACAAAAAATTGTACTTTTTAGTCTCGCTTTTTCGATTTTTTACAATTTTTTAAATGCATTTTTTTTGTAATTTTGATCGAAAAAATTACATTTGTAACTTTTGGTTATTCAATTTTGTTTTCTTTTATATTTGTGTTATTTGCTTTTGTAACTTTTGCTTTTGGTTTAGTGTTTTTGTTTTAGTGTTTTGGTTTTACTTTTTTTAGTGTGTTTCACTTTTGTGATTTGCTTCTCTTTCATTTTTATACCCTACACTAAGAGTGAAAGGGTATATTCAGTTTGGTACGCCGTTTGTAACACCCAGAAGGAAGCATCTCCGGTATGGAAAAGTATATATATTCTTGATCAGCATGACCTCCTGAGTCGATTTAGCGATGTCCGTCTGTCTGTCCGTCTGTCTGTCCGTCTGTCTGTCTGCCTGTCTGTTCAAATCCCTACTACTTTTAAAATTTAAGAGCTAGATAAATGAAACTTATAACTTTGATTACTAATATATCGGTCCATTGTGACCTATGATCCGACCACTTATGTTCAAATACCTCATATAAAATGTACATAGAAAGATCAATTTTTATCTATACGTGCTTAGGAAAACTTTTTTGGTCAAATATATATTGATATCATGCTCAAATACATGATAATAATGTTTTCCGGCGAAAAGACTTGTGATTCACAAAAAAAAATCGAAATTCGGTACACCTACCCATTTGTAAATATGGGTATCAAATGAATGGAAATTCTTCAGCGATTGAATGTTTGTAGTTATTTTCAGGATTCGTATACCCTGGTGACTTATATATCACTTTTAATGGTAACCACACATATGTGTAGGGTATTTATAGTCGGCTTAGACCGACTATAATTTTGATAATCCTAACTATCATAATTACACCTACTTTAAAATTTCCCATGTGATCTAACCTTCCCAACTGGTTTACTTTTATTTTTGTATTTTTGTTGTTGCTTTTTTTCTTCTTTGTTTTTGTTTTTTTACTTTTGTTTTTGTGTTTTTAATTTTTCTGTTTTTAGCTTTTACTTCTATTTTTGTATTTGTGGTTTTGGTTTTGTATTTGTACTTTTAATTTTTTATATTGTGTTTGTATTTGATTTTTTTTGATGTTTGTAGTTGGAATAATCGCTGAGTTATATAGTTTTTAAATTTTAGGTTATCGCCCATATATTGCATTTATCACCCCCAGGACTCCATTGCGCAAAATTTCAGTCAAATCTGTTCAGCGGTTTAGATGTGATGCAGGAACAAATACTCAGACAGACGGACAGACATTATATATTATGAATAATATTTGAAGGTTTCCAAATTAAAATGACCCATTTTAAAATTAAATTTGACTTGTCTGAATTACCATTGAATATTATAAATTATAATTCATGATTTCTGATGATCTCTGAGAAAAATTTAATATTTTTTGTATTTAATTTAATATTTTCTGATTTACGATTGGAAAAGGTGTAGTTATTATCGGAAAGTATTAACAGAAAAAGAATAGGCTTGGGTGTCAGACTTTGGACAGAGTAATAATTGACATTTGTCTGAATTTAAACGATTTATGCCCGTAACTTCAACGAATAGATATCTACTGGTGCTTAGTTATCTATCGTGTAAGCAAAATTTCGTAACTTCAACGCATAGTTAAGGAGTAAAAACACCGGATAGGTAAGAGATATCTGTTCGGTACGAACACCAATAGATATCTACTCGTTGAAGTTACGGGCATTATTCATGGTTGAAGTATATACAGGTTATACCATCTAGACGTTTAGTTGGCATATATAGTGCTGAGCATGTCAATAAGAAAAATGAAAATTACAAAAATAATTGTCATTTTAAACATTATTTGAAGGTTATGTTTTTTTGCACTTTAATTTGCCTATTTTATTAAAATTTTACAGCACAAATTCACTATTTCACTTTTTTCATAAACTGTGGCGTTGTTTTGGAGCCATTGATGTCTTTTAATAATTCAAAATGTTGTGATTTATTTATTTGAAACTTTTGATTTTTAGTTGTATTTATGAGGCTGTAAACAAAGCATTGATGTTTTCTTTTAAATATTTCGTAAACAAATGTTGAATCTTTCAAACCGTTTTCAAAAAAATGTAAATGGCGCCTGAATTTTGAAAGATGTCATAACCAGTACATACTTCAACCATGGATTAATTATTATTTTTTTTTTTTATAATTTTAAATATTATTTAAAATTTCAAATAGTAAATATATCCTCCTACGTTTATGATCCATTATATTGGGCAAAACCAAAAAAAAGGTCTGCTCGTATTGTTCATTTACCATGACACGAACTAATGAGTGCGCTTCCATGCCACGCCGACGCGTCGGTATACCGCACCGCCAGACCAAAGTGGCAGCCGCCAGTTCAGGGTCGTCTCATAATGTGCGAGCGCTTCCCTGCGTTGCACTGCAGACGCAGCAGCGCTTTGGTGGTGCTGGTGGGGTGCCACGTGTTCGTCTGATCTGGTTTGCTCTGGAATTGTCGCACGACAAATGATTTCGCTGTTAGTTTTTTTGTTTGTTTCATTAAAAAGTAATTAAGTTACCGAATGCGGGCTTAATTACGATTTCATGTGCCATGGCGCACGTTAACTGCACCCTTCACCTACCACACTCCTCTGAATGAGCGGACGGGGTGATTGGTCAGTCCCGCGGCATTCGTAATGGCGACAACTGCGGTCGCCTCTGCATCACATTACGAATTCCTCTGTATTTTCAACACGATTGTGACGGCATTTCGAAGATAGCGCTGTGTCGCCTACGCGGTCATTGCCCACAGCCGAGTGCGTGCAACCTTGCAGGACTCCAACGATGGTGAACAGTCTGCGACAGCATTCGCTTTGATTTGAGCGTCCAGCGGCGATGTCGCCCCGGAATGGGTTACAGCATGAAATTCATTTCAATTTCGCAATTAAAATGTAAATTCTCTTGCGGCGCAAATTAAGTGCCCGACAAGGGGTATTTAAAGCCGTTTCTATCGCTTCCCTCACCGCCAAGAGACGACATTACCGAAGAAAGTTTTTACTTTAAGTTGGCAACAAATGCCGCGGGTATTTTCTTGTGAAGGTCGAAGCCGCGAAAAGGTGGGGCGCGGGCCGATTTTAATGGAGCCCATCAAAAGCACTGACAGTTCCAGTGGTTGTTGCTGTTTTGTGCTGCTTGCATGAGGTGTCGCGTCCAGCGACAGTGATTGCCGCGCAGTCTTCGCGCTATATTTATTGGAAAGCGCGGCAAGCGTCAATTGCGCGTTAAATTCAGTGCGGGATTTTGTTAATTGATTGCTCGCAAGATGGCGGCGCTTCTGCCCGTGATTGTGCGGATGCTGCTCGTGCTTTCGACTGTTCGTACCGTGCACGACACAGGCAAAATTAATTGAGTTAATTAAAAATTAAATTTCAATGCTGATGGCCGATAATTAGAATGGAAATGTTTTAGTTTGTGCGTTCGTTGCGTTGAAATCAAAACAAATGTTTCGACGGCTGGGGGCAACCACAATGAATTTTGAGACGCAGCCTCAAAAACATGACGAAATAATTAAGAGAATCAATTGAGTACAAATAATGATTCGAAAGTAAATATTTCTCAACTGATGATGGCGACTTTAACCAAACCAAAATCATTGCAAAGTCGAAAATAGTTGCCACAATCAAATGAAATTTAATAGATTTTTCAGAAATCTTGTCGGAAATTTAAACGTGATTTAAAGATATTTTTGGTATTTTTTTGTAAAATTGTTCATTAGTCTGAATTATATTAACCTATATAAAAATCAATAATGAATAAGTAACAGCAAAAAAAAAACTCTTTCGTATTCCAAAAAGCCATTTTTTTGGGACAAAATTATATAACTTCAAAAATAATCGGTAGATTTCGTTGATTATTTTTTATGAAATAGAAAAATATAAAGGTACACTTATGCTTTACAAGATATCTTCTGTTGTTTCTCAATAAATTTGTAAAAATATTTCTCAAAATCCGGAGCCGATTTCGGCATTATTTTTTTCCTTCTTTTTTTACAATATTGAAAGTAGTAGAGGAGCTTGGCTCATTCAATAATGATTTATTTTAAATTGTTTTCCTTTTAAACAAAAAATGTAAAATAAATCATTATTGAATGAGCCAAGCTCCTCTACTGGCGCCCCACGTTGGGCGCCAGTAGAGGAGCTTGGCTCATTCAATAATGATTTATTTTACATATTTTGTTTAAAAGGAAAACAATTTAAATTTCAAAGGCATTGATTATGCAAATTAATAAAAGTTTACAATAGTGTTTTGTTATTTAAAGTAGAAAGTTAATTTAACAATATAATAATAAGTGTTTAGGTACAATATACAATATAATAATAATTAAGGATTGTGCTTCGCTATAAAGTGCGGTATCCTTTATCGCCGGATTAATTGATATCAAATTAAACTATACAACACCCATTCCGCGTAGCAGTCAAGACTATTTTTGTATTATGTAAAATGACTCCCTGATTCTGAAGATATGGTTTAAAAATGTTTCATTTCTTTCGAATGAAAGCTAACTCAATATCCAATAAACATATCTCAGATTATTTTTAAATTCGTTTACTAGTTTAAGAGAACTAGACTGGAGAACTTGAAAAAAGTATTTTTTCAACAAAAATTTAAATCAAAATATTTAAAAAAATTGGAAAAAGTCGATATAGCACACTCAGAAAAAAAACTCATAAAATCCCATTCAAATTTGTCAATAGGACAGTTATTGATTGACAAATAATAAATATTTTCATACAAACTCAAATAAATTTTATAGTATTATATAGTACTAGCTGGACCCGTGCACGACTCGTGCCAAGATTTTGTGAATTCATAGATATAAAGTGATTTTATTAATATAAAAAACATTATTATTATATTTTATATCAGGGGCCCATGCTTCGCTGTGGAAATTTTTATTGGTTTTATAAATGTAGTAACCAAATAATAATTCTCCGCCAAAACAACTTTTCTCAAAGACAATTCAGACAGTAGAATATTTCACCGTAGAATTCTTCCCAGTAGATATCTTCGCCGTAAAATTAGTGTACTGAGTTTTAGTGTGGTGAGTTTTATTGCGGTGAGTTTTAGTGCGGTGAGTTTTAGTGTAGTGAGTTTAGTGTGGTCAGTTTCGGTGTGGTGAGTTTTTAGTATGGTGAGTTTTAGTGTGGTGAGTTTTAGTGTGGTGAATTTTTAGTGTGGTGAGTTTTAGTGTGGTGAATTTTAGTTTTTTGTTTCATCTTTTTAGATTGTGTATGTCACCGATTGAGTTAATAAATTATCGGACAAATATTCTATTGACTAATTTTAATAGTAAAAACTATTAATTTTATGGTATGTTTTTCTGATACACCGTTTGTAATATTCCAAAATTAGTCAACGACAACAATATATGGGTGAATTTTCTGGATAAATAAAATTATGTGAATGCAATATAATTGAGTGCTATATAAATAGATATAAAAAAGTGTGCGGATGACGCCCATTTTTTGAACATATAATGATAGATGATTGTTTATAACCAATTTTAATTTGAATACCTTTATCTTGAATACTTGAGATTCTAAACCCATATCTTGTATAGGATGTAGTTGAGCATGTTGACTAATTTGACTCATTTTCGAACATAGAAAGAAATTTCTACTCAAATATATTGAAACTAAATTTCATCGCATACGAAATAGTATCTGTCAAGTTATCGTGTATATGTGGACATAGAGACTGTTTCGATTTTACACAATTTTTTAAATACATATTTGATTTAAATTATTGTCGGAAAAATTTAAATTTTCGAGTTCTCTAACGAATTCATTCAAACCAGTAACCCTATTTCAAAATGTTGTGAGGGGCGTTTATTGAATTTTTAATTTCCTTTTATTTGGTATTGTACATACTTGGTATAATTGATCAAATCAGTTATTTAAATTGCGAAATATTTACAAATATATTTGATCACCTTTTCGAAAGCTCTGCTTAAAAGTTATTGGCCGATATCTCGTAAACCTATCCATAGAAAAATTTTCAATTATATATTCGAATTTCGCGAGTCATTTTCATTGATCATTTTCATTTTCAATACTAAAATATTGCCATTCACTGCGGAAACTTTGTTGTCATTTTGTTGACTAGTATTATTGGTGCTAACAGAGGGCTGATGTCTTGGAAGAGTAATAAAATATGATTTTGTAAATATAAGTGCGCTGCTGGCAAATTTTTTATTCAAAAATTTCACGCAATTAAAAAAAATATATTTTCTTTAGAGAATAATTTTTAAAAATTTGAGTTCCTGCTTTTTTCAGATTTTAAATATTTTTGGTCAAAACGTAGCAATGTTTACGGGTCTGTAAAGGATTTCAGATATTTTCAAATTTCATTTTACCACTCTTCTATTCCAAGAAATACAGTTTGAAAAGAAAAACGTTTTTTTTTTATTTTTAGGGATACCACGTGATTTGAGGTCACTTTTTATATCTTTGTAGTTTTTAGTCTTACTTGACAATTTTATTTAATGTTTTTGCCTCGCCCACTTTGCTATAATCCTAAATCCAGTTGTGCCATCGGTCGGCTTTCAATTTTTGGTCGGTTCCATGGGTCCGAGTGGCAATAAGTTTTCCGATATTCGGCTATTTTTGATTAGATTTTTATTTGTATGTGGCGAATATTCAAAAATACACAATTAATACTTAGTTAAATACTTAATTAAAACTAAATTAAAATATATATTTTTTGTTAAACAAAAAAAAAGCATTACTTAGGAGTTTAAAATCACTGTAATTGTTAAGAAAATAATGCAAATGAACTGGGCTATCATTATAAATTAGAAAAAATAGGGTGATCCGTACGAAATTTTGAGAAAATCAATAACAAAGTTTAAATTTGGGATTCGATATATGCTATACCATGAGAAAGTTAATTTAATTCAATTTTCATGAGTGAAAATTAATATTTTCCAGCAGGAAATGTCATCAATGATTTCTCAATGATTCCCTTATGTCAGGTCATCGATGACCGATAGCATTTTCGCCCTGCAAAGCATTGATGACATTTCCATACAAATGTCCTTCGATTCATTCATGATGTAGCATTAAAGATGTCTTGCACGTCATTCAGTCAGTTCAGAGACTGTATGGATCTTAAAATGAGACAGCAAAAACTTCCCAGTCTGCCATGTCTCGGAGACCTTCGATACCTTGAAGATTTCTCGAATAACTTTGATAAAAATGTTCGATATCGTTGCTTTTTCGGTTCTAATTTTTAAAGATTTTCATATATTCAAATTCTTCGACAAGATACGATATTTAAACATTTATCAAATCGATATCGCAACATTTTTAGCAGCAATCTCGAACTTTGATCATTTTTTTCTTCGATATCGTTCCGATTTCGAAAAATTTCTCGTATCGAGAAAACTCCGACAGAACGTTCCGATATCTACCTACCATCTAGGTCCAATTTTACGCTCGATAGCGTTACGAGAAGGAGTCCGATATCGTGTGATTTCTCCATCTACTCGCAATGATCTCGTAACGATATAGATACGAATGGCGTACTGGGTTATGTTAGAGAGAACTAACAGAATGCGTCACATTTATCAATTTTAATTGTATAAATCGAACTTATATTAATTTGTCTTACTATTAAAATCATATAAATTACACAGGTTTGTTTTCTGTGTGCAGAATGAATAAATAAATGTCTATTTTAAATCAAAGCAAACGCTATAGGCTCTGTCAAATTGCAGAGATGACCTATCAAAGATCGACAAAATGTCAGCAAGACTGGTCGACAAAAAGACACAAAGCGCCAGAATGGCTGCAAAATGTGAAGATAATTTTTGGACGCATGTTGAGTAATGGTTTCGTCAAATTGCGTGGCGAACATGCCGAGCGAAAGTAATGTCAGAACATGAATCTGTCAAGAAAAATGATTACAACTAATTTATGAGAAATCTATGAAATGTTTTTTTTTTATTAAAAGGACGAGGCAATGGATTTATTGCAGCTCATTATAGACACGAAATGTTATCAAGTATTGGGTACAGTATTACATGGAAAATCGTAAGTAAACGCATTAATGTTAAAAATTGCAAAACATTCAGTTTTATTGTGCACTAAAATAAAAACTAAATAGAACAAATTTCAATTTAGTCTGGTGCAAATTTAATCTAAAAAAAAATGTAGAACAAAAATATCAAAACGAAAATTAATACGTAAAATTATATAGAAGGTTAGGTCACAATGGAAATTTCGAAGTATAGAAGAAATGTCTATATTTTTTGCGTAGGGTCAAAAATATTAAATTGGGAACCAATTCTCCAAAACAGAAACTTCAGTATTAAATATAATTGGTTCTTTTTAAATGTCAGACAATTTGTTTATATCTACCATTTTTGCAGGTGAAAGGTATAACAAATTGTCTTTTTCAAGTATCCCTTTGAATAAAAAAAAAAAAACAAAAAAAAATAAAATAAATATAAAATTATAGATGTTTTACACCATTCTAAAATAACTACAACCACAATGACTTCAAAAAAGTCTCAATGGCAAATAAGTTATAACAAAAGAATAAAGGTAGAAACAATGCGTTCGCCAACCACGTGGAACGAAATGTTTAAGAAGATGAAACAACATATATAATAAAATGGTTGAACTCCAGAGACTCAACATGGCCGCGGTGAATAATGACGTTAATCATAAGCATATCTTATGGCATACTTTATGACGCGGAGAGCAATGCACAATATGAAGCAGTGACTTCCTGCTGCGTGACTGACTGAACGAACGAATGAATTAATGAGTGAGTGAGTAAATGAATGAATCAGTGCCTTAGTGAGCAAATGATTAATTGAATTAGTTATGGCATACACTACTCTACCATTTACAAAATATGTTAAATTTTTTAAAATTTTGAATAATTTTCTTTTCCAATTTTCATAAAAAAAAACATTTTTTTTAGTTATCTAAAATTATTAGAATTAAAAAGTTCAAATAAATTTAGTTTTTAGAAATTTTTTATAAATAATAATTACTACTCAACAATACGAGAACAAATTTTTGCCATGAACATCCCAAACATTAATTCTATATAATTCACGGCTGCTGATTTTGACTGCATACACAACTATTTTCTATTACGTAATGTTTTTATAAAATTGTTCTCGAATTTTCGAGCCCTTTCTGGCCACTTTTTAGAATTAAAAAAATACAGGCCCTTACACAACCACAGTGAGGGAAAAAGTAATATAATTAAATAAAAATAAAAAAGAAATAAATTTAAATAATTTTCAACACGTTTTTCACCCGTAGTATTTTTTATTTAAATTAAATACTTTTTATTTAAACTTGAAGTAAATACATTTTATTTAAATTTATTACGTTCAAATTTAAAGTAAATATTTTGTATCACTCTCGCGGTGGTTCTATATGAAGGACACATGAAGGACACATATTACATAATCTTATAGTGTTCACTTATAAAAAAGCAAACTTAAATATTGGCAAAAATGTGTCTATAACATATATTTTTTATTTCTGAATTTAAAGGCGCACGTACACGGAGGGAAAAAAGTTCTAAAATCCAGAAGGAATCAAGAAGTATACGGAGTGATATACAGCTAAACCGAAAAACTCTTAATTTCAAGAAAAGGATTTTCTTAGTTGTCAAAAACGTAACTAAGTAGAATTATTCTTGGATTCAGTTATTAATTTCTTGGGTATCAAAAATGATGTTGTTGTTTTCGTCCCAAAATTTAATGAACACGTGTTCGTATAGTTGTTGTTTTTTCGATCTTGCTTTGCCGCTATTATGTTTTGTTTTAATTTGTCCGTCTGTCAGCCCCATCTGTTTGTTCGTGTGTCTGTCTGTCGATATGTTGAAAGTAACTAAAAGCAATTATTTCAAAGCTAACATAAAAAAAATATAGTCGAGTTAATTTATTGTTTAATTAGAACTTTATTACCTTATATGCATTTTTGTATAGTAAATGACTTCTTTGAATACTTAATGTAATTGAATTGTTTATTTTATTTTTATTATTATTATTATTTAATTTAATCTCTGTACATTAATCTGAAACCGTTTACTTACCTTTTACACTTTCTCCTCTTCTGTTGCCTCTTCTGTTGGTTATGTATAAACCCTCCGCACGTTACCCATAAGCATTGTATAGTGTATTTAGATAACAATGGAATGAAATTAACTTGGTATTTATTTATTACGTCATTTTGTTCTTAGTGCAGTTTTATAAAAAACTACAAACGCAATTTTTCTTTTAATTGTCAAGACTAATAACAATATACCGATAAATGCTATTATGCCGATAGGTTTTGAAGATAATTGAATTTAAACTCGAAAAAGATTGAATTTTTAGACTAGTTTTGGATGATATATTAAGCATTTCTGATCTAATGATAAATTCATTTTCTAACTATATCTTGAATACATTTCGAGTTATTCGTTCCGAAAGTGTTATATAAAAGTGACTTGTATGGGAAATGGGCGTGTCCGTTGACCGATTTAGCACAGTATTTAATCTTGCTTTTGGCTAGAACATATTGAAACCAAATTTCATCGCATTCTGAGCAGTATTTCTCAATTTTCCGTGTATACTGACAGCAAGACAGACAGATAGAAAGACAGACCGACGGACGGACGGACGGAGAGACGGACGGACTGACGGAGAGACAGACGGACATACGGAAAGGCAGACAGACTGACTCGGGTTGCGATGCAGATCAAAAACATATCGTCACTGTCATGCCAAAGGGTCGAATTTGCATTTTTAAAATTAGCAAAATTTATATTTTTTTCAATTTTGTCTGTTATTTTGGTTTACTTAATTATGTCAATTATTATAACGTATATAAAATATATTTATATTTGGACAACCGACTGAATTATAAATACGGATTTTGTGAGGCTATATCCGGATCAAAATGCAAATATTTTTGTTTTTTATTCTATAACTTTTTATTAGCGCAAGATAAAATAGTTATGTAAAGGCTATCTATCTATCTATATATATATATATATATATATATATATATATATATATATATATATATATATATATATATATCTATCTATCTATCTATCTATCTATCTATCTATCTATCTATCTATCTATATATCTATCTCTCTATCTATCTATTTTTCTATCTATCTATCTATCTATCTATCTATATATCTATCTATCTATCTATCTATCTATATATCTATCTATCTATCTATCTATCTATCTATCTATCTATCTATCTATCTATCTATCTATCTATCTATCGATCTATCGATCTATCTATCTATCTATCTATCTATCTATCTATCTATCTATCTATCTATCTATTGATAATGCAGATCGATAGGTGCTTTCAAAACAAATAATAAATGCCTTTACACCACTATTTTATCACACTTAATATACACTGTACCTTAGAGGTAAAGCCCATGTAAAAATGCCAGGCCCTGACGACGGGCTGAAGACTCACCCAGCACTGGCAGACCAAGGCTTGGTTAGTAAACCTTCGCCCAAGACTCAGACAGAACTGGGAGACCAAGGTCTGAATAGGTAGTTCTCGCCAGAACTGACAAACCAATGCTTGGTTAAAATATATTTGCCCAAGACTCAGCCTGAACTTTCAAATAAAGGTCTGGTAAAGTAGTTCTCGCCCAAGACTCAGCCAGAACTGCTAAACAAAGGACTGGTTAATTAGATCTCACCCACGACTGGCCCAATCTTGATCTGCCAAGACTTGGTTAATCTTGTTTGCCCAAGACATAGCCAATATTGGGTTTAAGTCTCGGTTTAAGTCTCGCCCAAGACTGGGTCAAGCTTAGACGGCCAAGGCTTGGTTTAGTGTTGTTCTCCCAAGGAAAAGCCAACTCTAAACGTATGTCATACAAAACATCAAAACAAAATAAATAAAAAAGTAAGAAATATTTGATTATAATTGTGGATATATTTTAGATGAATTGATGCTTCTATACATGGAGGGAAATAAAATTCTAAAACTCGAGAAAAATTTGGTTAGAAAAAAAATAGTAGAATTTGACTAATATCAATAAAATACTACTAAAATTCAAGAATTTGTCATCTGGATATCAAGAAAGCAAATTACTTAGTTGTCAAAACAGTAAACAAACTTTATTCAACTGGATTTTCAGAAGTTAATTTATTGATTATTAAAAACCAAAAAGAACACGCAAAATTGTTGCTGTATTCATCGCAAAAAGAACACGTCTTCATGTACTCTTGTTTTTTTCATCGATATTTCTCTGTTTGTATGCTTTGTTTTGCGAGGTCACCATCTGTTTGTTATTCTGCTTGTCTGTCTGTTGAAAGTAACTAAGCCAAATTTTTCTAGATATTCAGACATTAAGTTCTTAGGTATCAAAAAGTAACTAAGTATAATTTGTCTGGATTGCAAATTTTTTTCTTCTTAGGTATCAAAAAACGGCATGATATACAATGTTTGCATGTGTGTGTTTTCACGAATAGAACAACAAAACACAGCCAGACAAGCAAGCGTCTGTGTATGTATGAATGTTAAAGATATAAATAGAAAAAATGATTTTTTCTACGAATATTGGTATGGTTTCAGTTCGTAAACATAAATTTGGGTTCAATTTTGCATAAATTCCAAGTTGATTTCATTCCATTGTTATCTAAATACACTATACAATGCTTATGGGTAACGTGCGGTGGGTTTACATTAGCAACACAAGAGGCAACAGAAGAGGAGAAAGTGTAAAAGGTAAGTAAACGGTATCAGAATAATATACAGAGTTTAAATTAAATAATAATAAAAATAAAATAAAATAAACAATTCAATTACATTAAGTATTCAAAGAAGTCATTTACTATACAAAAATGCATATAGGTAATAAAGTTCTAAATAAGCAATAAATTAACTCGACTATATTTTTCTTATTTTATGTTAGCTTCGAAATAATAGATTTTAGTTACTTTCAACATATCGAACAAAGTAAAACAAAACATAATAGCGGCAAAGAAAGATCGAAAAACAACAACTATACGAACACGTGTTGATTAAATTTTGGGATGAAAACAACAACAAAATTTTTGATACCGAAGAAATTAATAACTGAATTCAAGTCTTATTCTACTTCGTTACTTTTTTGATACCCAAGAAATTAATAGCTGAATCCAAGAATAATTCTACTTAATTACTTTTTTAATACCCAAGAAATTAATAACTGAATCCAAGAATAATTCTACTTAGTTACGTTTTTGACAACTAAGAATATCCATTTCTTGAAATTAAGAATTTTTCGGTTTAGCTGTATATCACTCCGTATACTTCGTAATTCCTTCTGGATTTTTGTACTTTTTTCCCTCCGTGTGAGGTATTTAAGATAAAGGTAAAAAATACTTTTTTCAAGTTCTCCTGTCCAGTTCTCTTAAACTAGTAAACCAATTTAAAAATGATCTGAACAATGTTTATTGAATATTCAATTACCTTTCATTCGATATGACACTGCAACATACGAGTTATTTATAACGCGAGATATATATAAAAATATGTAACCACCTTTTTGTAAGCTCGGTTCAAAAGATATTGGTCGATATTTTGTAAACCTATCCAAAAAAAAATGTTTAAAAATGTTTAAACCGTATCTTCGGAATCAGGAAGAACATTTTACATAACACAAAAATAGTCTTGACTGCTGCGCATATTCGCTATATTTTAATAACAATTAAACTTAGCTAAATTATTTTTGATCACTATTAATGTGATCAAAAACAAAAAAAAAGCATCCTGATATAGCTTTCGGATTTTGAGAAATAACTTGTGAAAAACTCCAATGTTTACTCAAATTTAACATATCGTCGTTGTAGAACTAAAAGTCAACAACTACATTTTCAAAATGACAATTGTTCATTTACAAAAATTTGTATATATCTTTCAAATGTTGATCGATAAGCTCAATATTTTTACCAAATGATAAGAAAATGTGAATCTATCAATTGGTATTTGAATTTTAAAAATATATAAATTACTTATTGTAATAATTACCAACAAAGATGAAATTTAAGATTTTCATAAAAATGTAGTTGTTGACTTTTAGTTCTACAACGACGATATTTGTGATTTTTTTGTAAATTTATTTGAAGGACTGTGAGCAATAGCCATCATTAGCACAAACTTATTTCTGATCCTTATCAATGTGGTCAAAAATTAAAAATAAATCATCCCGATATCGGATCCGGATTTGGGGAAACAACTACCATTTTTATTCTAATTTCAAATATACGTGAATTTTTTAGTAACTTTAATCCAAGAACTGCATACAATATCCTTCATTCGCACTAAGTTATTTCTGATTACTATCAATAAGGTCAAAATAAAAATAAAATTAAAAAATAAATCATTCCGGTATTGTTTCCGGATTTTGGAAATAACATGTCGAAAATTCCCAAAAAAAAAACTTCAAATTAGAATTTTTTTACACATTTATTGGGAAAGAATAGAATATATCTTGTAACGCACAGCTGTTTCTTTATATTTCCTTATTTCAAAAAATCAACATAGTCAGCCCATTGGTTTTGAAGTTATATAATTTTGTTCAAAAATGTTCCTTTGTTCACCGTGCGTCTCTGCCAAAAACATTGGTAATTTGGAAGTGGTATTTTACAGATTTAAGTTAACTTAAGAGTAAAAAACAGTTTACAAAACTGTAGAAAACTTCTCAATTTGTCTATTTAAAAAGTCTTTGGTGTCAACATTTTCATTTCAATTTCCTCATAACAATGTTTAAATTTAATTGCCATAAATGGCAGAGAAAGCACCTATTCTCTCTGGTGTAAATAACAAAGTTCGAATTTTTGTTCAAAATATTGAAAATATGTACAAAAAATGAGGGAGAAAATCGATACCGAAATCGTTATTCGTTTGGATTTCAACTTTTAGTTGAGACATAATATAAAATGTGTGTCTTTTTTCCAACATTGTCGATTGCCACGGCTCGTTAGTCGTGGCAACAACAACGTGTTGAGCATAGGAAGTGCCATTTGGCAACAACTGAAATGAAGGTAATACAAAAACGGGCTAATAACATCCAATGCCATGGCTTCAAGTGGACTGGACGGGGATGTTTGACGTTCGCAGTTCGAAAATATTTGCGTTCGACTGCATTGACGCACACTGGCGTCGGCACGCACGCGCACATGCTCACTCCCAAAACATGCACGAATTCACAAACTGTCTACAAACTGCATTCGTTATTTTCTTTTTTCTTTTTGGCAGCATAAAACTAGATTCCTTTGGCACTCGCTACACACAGTCGACGTGCGATGCGTGCATGACACTAATACAAACATGCAAAACACTGCAGTGCGTTTTGGGTGACACTCAACAAAAGAATTCCTCGATGGCACGTAAGGACGACGCACACAAACATGCACACGCACGCACGCACACAAAGAATTATAAATAAGCCAGCCAGCCAGGACACTTGCGCATAGCATGAGTGTCGTGTGTGTCGTACAAATGTTAACATCAATTTTGAATTTGCGAATAAATTCTGCGCAAATATGGCAACGCCATGCAAAAATCTGCATCAGCTGACACTCACACAAACTGACGCTATGCGGGCTTAGGGCGCTACGAAATAGACCCCCAATAAAATATTCCCAGAAAAATTAATGAATTAAATCCAAAATATATGAAATATTTCACAAAAATAAAATAACGCATAAAAACAAATTGTAATAAGCCCCAAAACTGTTGGTTATTATTTCATATGAAACATAATTCCCAAAGAAAAAATGAAATCACCCCCAATTAAACAACACCCGAAATT
The DNA here is from genome assembly GCA_951804985.1 of Dryomyza anilis. NCBI lineage: Eukaryota > Metazoa > Arthropoda > Insecta > Diptera > Dryomyzidae > Dryomyza > Dryomyza anilis. The sequence continues at coordinate 26,471,863 of OX638132.1, read as the reverse complement.
AATGAAAGGAATCCCAAATAAATCTCCCAAAACTTTCTCAATAAAATAATCCACAAAAGAAATTAAATAACCTCCCAGAACAAATTAAATGACTCCCAAAATGCAAGTTGAAATATTTTCTTTTATGAGTTGGATCTTTTTTATCAGACCGAATCGAAAACAAAAATTGAGTTTATTGTGAAAATAAATAACTCCCAAATTATGAAATGAAATAACACCCAAAACGAATGCTAAAATAAAATTGAAATGAAAAAATCACCAACAAAATTTTCGTTGGAGCTTTTTTTAATATAAAAAAAACCAATGATAAAATTAAGCAATCCCCAAAGATTTTGGGATATATTTCATATGAAATAACACCCAAAATCATTTATTATTTTATTTTTAGTTTGTTTTATTTTTAATTGGAAGGTATTTCATCGTGTCAAAATTTGAATTTAATGTAAATAAAATTACCCCCAAATAAAACAAAATAATCCACAAATTATGAAAATGAAGTAATCCCAAAAACGGATTAAATAATAGACATCTGCACAAATGTATATGAAGTTTTCTCTACAAAATATGCACTACTGCACTCTACAGTTTTGACCGCATTTTGCAATGGCAGTCTACTGCATTATAGTGAAGTCTCCTCCAGCCTCTTCACTTTACTGCAGTATTTGTTTAATTGGTGTCAAGTACTGTCAACACATTTTTATTTTCAAAATATTCAATGTTGTGAAAAACAAAACCATCTGACACTACTGTCGCTGAACATGCAACGAATACAGTGAGTGCAGCGAGTGAGCGCAACGAGAAATGTGTGAGAAGCCGGTTAGCGTTCGACGTTAATAATGTTGTTGTCGTTATTTATGTGTTTATAACAAATACAACAATGTGTTTATATTTCACAAAAAAAAACTATGATTTAAAAAAAAATATGATTTGAAAAAAAAATATTGAAAAAAGTTGTTCGATATATAAAGGCATAATATAAAATATTATATAATATTCTTACACCTCTTTTTTCTATATTTCAATATTAATGAAATTTCCTTAGAGTAAGAATTATAAAAAATGTAAAATGTATTAAATAATCGGTGTCATAAGCAGTTCATTTCAGTATTTAAATAATTATTGCACGCCATTTTAGACCTCTTCACTACAACTACGTCTTGATTGTGTTTTGTTTGACAGTACTTGGCTTTATTGTAGTAAGTAACACATTTATTGGATTTTTAAGAATATAGTCGGCGATAGTAAATGTTTTGAAACAAAATGAATGTCTTGAAGTGGGTTTCAAATGCATTTGTGAAGATGTCTATTAAATAACACCCAAAATAAAAATAAAAAAATAGTAATGCCCAACAAATTTTTTCGTTGGGGGTTATATTATATAATAACACCCAAACGGAAAATATAAAACAACAACACAAAAAAATAAAATGAAACAACGATTTTAAGCAGTATTGCCGTTTCTCCTGTTATAACAGTGGACTGCTGTTACTTTGAACCAAATACTGATCTCCTGTTGCGAGTTCCTTTTTTCTAAATTCTTCTGTTATAATTTTTTAAAATATAGAAACATGTGTATCTTTTTTAGACAGCCTCATGGGAAAATATATGCTGACCGCCCAAAAAAATTAAATTTTATTCGGGAAAAACTAAATTCTGTTTGGGAAATATTAAATTTTGTTCGGTAAAAATTAAATTTTGTTAAGCCACTTTGGTAATAAAAATTGTCGTATCGGTGACACATTCTTTTTTTCAAAAGTATTTAATTTTTCGTTTTTTTTTCATACATTTCCTATGTCTATATCATTATTTGTCTTTTTTCTCATAACACGATATAATATTTAAATATTGTATTTTATTGGACGTTTGCAAAAATGTTAGTTTAAAATGTTGCACTGTTCGTTCCCCAAACAAATAAATGTAGAAGAGTCAAAACAGCGTGTCAAGTATATTTGATATGTCAAAGAACAAAATCTTGTTGAGTACCAATGAGAGTACCAAAGGCCTTATTTCGCATCCATCCCTGATCAGAATAAAACAAGGCATCGCTACCAAATGTCACCTAAAATTATCCTGATCAGGATTGACTATGGTAATCCTAATTTCAAATCTACGTAAGGCAACCTGATTAAAGAATGACAAAGAACCGTGATCTAAAACCTACTTAATGGAATCTGCTGTGAAACATATGAAAAAATCTGACTGGAAATCGTTTAAAATTATAATAGAGATTTTCTTAAAAAATATTAAAATAATTGTTAAGAATAAATGCGAAGAAATTCAAATTATCAATATTTCTAAAAATTTGAAATATCTCATTAGACCCAACACGTTGAACTTTTGTCATTGCAAAAGTTATTGAGACAATTTGATTAACAAAGCAATTTTCGTTTTAATATAGGAAATATAGGATTCAATATAGGAAAAATCAGTTTCGGAAGATGACATGAGGTTAGGATAAGATCAGGAAGCCTGATCAGGCAATCAGTATGTGATTTCTGTAATTTTGTCCACTCATATTGTCGATTTGACGTCAAAAGGACGTAATTTTCATTTTTTGTCGAATAATTTGGTTGACATTTAAAAAATTGTGCCGTCACAGAAATTGACAATTTTATCGCTTAATTCACCGAAACCGGATAGCAATTTCGAATAGCGTCACGTTTTAATTCAGGCACTTATATGAATCTCTGATCATTACCTTATTTTAAATCAGACAAGCAACCACGGCTCGACAATTGCCACAAACTATTGTGGCATATGTGTACCTTTTAAGTTACCTCAGACACCAGTGTTGCAAACTAATAATATTTATGTAGATTTATGTATGTAGATAATATTTATGCAAACTAATAATATTTATGTAGAATTCGAATTTCGGTAGAAAATTTTAATAATTTCGACTCGTTGTTGGCTCGTATATCTTTCCATCATGAAATGGCAAACCTTACTGAAGAGAAATATCAAAAGAGCGGCAAGAAATATGGCATCGTTTGCTGTCCCTGTCGCTCTACTTTTGTAGCGTCACTGTTGAAAAACCCTTGAAAAAACTTGTGTAGCGCTCTTATTGAAAAACTCTTTAATATCCACTACAAATGTTTATGGAAAGTTGTGTTGGAAAAATATACATCCGCAAAAGCATCATTTAAAAAATAAAAAAAATCAAAATTTTAATAAATGTTCACAAATTGCATTTTTTTTTTGTGCGCGTAAAAATTAGAGGGGGTAGAATATGAGCTTTTACCCGAAAACTTGAAAAGTTTGTTAAATAAGAGTTGTAGTTTGCGGAAACTCTGTTCGTAAAACTTCTATTATTATTTTTAATTTTTTATTACAGGACAAACATTCACTGCGTAGGATCTATATTATTTTTAATCTACACACAATTTAAAGTTGAAGTTAAAACCAGTTGGGAAGGTTAGATCACATGGGAAATTTTAAATTTGGTGTTTTTACGATAGTTAATATTATCAAAATTATAGTCTATAAATACCCTACACATATGTGTGGTTACCATTCAAAGTGGTATATAGGTCACCAGGGTATACGAATCCTGAAAATAATTACAAATTTTCAATCGCTGAAGAATTTCCATTCATTTGATACCCATATTACAAATGTGTAGGTGTACCGAATTTCGATTTTTTATTTTTTTGGGAACCACAACTCGTTTCGCAGGAAAACAGTATTTTCATGTATTTGAGCATGATTTCAATATATATTTGACCAAAAGAGTTTACCTAAGCACGTATACAGTAAAATTTATCTGAAGATGTAATTTTAATTTGAGGTATTTTTGAATATAAATGGTCAGATCACAGGTCACAATGGACAAATCTCGCCATACAGCGTAGGTATATAAGTAATATAAATTATAAGTTTCATTTTTCTAACTCTTCAATTGTTTATGTAGTAGGGATTTCAACAGACGGACAGCCAGACGGACATACAAACGGACAGACAGACGGACAGACAGACAGACGGACATCGCTAAATCGAATCAGGAGGTCATGCTGATCAATATTATATATATATATATATTTTTATAACTGAGATGCTTCCTTCTGGGTGTTACATACGGCGTACCAAACTGAATATACCCCTTCACTCTTAGTGTAGGGTATAATTACAGTACAAGTTCCAAATAGGTGAACCGAAATTTTAATGGATCAAAATTTGTGGCAACTAAGCCTCGCCCTGGGGCTTTTTGACTGGCAATTGGGTGGCAAATAAGTATATTTCGCATGATTTAGAACAAACAACTGAGTGGCTATCACTTATGTTGCCACAAAGTGGTTACTTGGGCCGTATATTTATGGAAAGGTGCTGGCATTTCCCTTTCAATTTATATGTACTGAAGATTTCCTGTTTTTGAATGCTGATTTTAAGTGTTATTTCAGTTTAAAAAACACCCAAAATCGTATAAAAAATGTTTTGGGGATTAATTAATTTTATTTTTGGGTATTAGTTCATTTGGGCATTATTTCATTTGGGGTTTATTTCATAGTGCCGTGCTTAGTTGCAAAAATGCAACAACATTACAAAAACAAATCAAATAAAAGGATTTTCGAACTGTTGGCCTCCGCACAGCGAGAAATGTTTTGTCGCTACGCTGCAGCCATTGTAAGTGTTGCCAAATGTGTTGCATACACTGTGCGGCAAATGCAGGTCGTTGGCAGCACCGTAACCTAGCAATGGCCAAAACAACAACAACAACAGCAACAACAAGAAAAAACCAACAACAGTAATAAAATCCACCAAGGCTCTTGGCCATGATTCTCCATGGAATTTTAATCTAACACAGTGCCTACCGTGCTGCCATGCCTCGTCCAATTCCGTTTGTGGGCGAGTGTTGCCACATTTTTGTAAATGTGCATGTTTTTGTGGCTTAAGTGATTTTTTTTTATCATTCGCCACTGAGTTATTGTAGCCTGTAATGGTGAAGCATGGTGTACCGCGAACTCATGCATCGCATGCATTCAGCAATTAATTGCATTTCGGTCTCGGTTTTTTTTTTGTCTTTTTTTTGTTTGTCATATAGCATTTTTTTTTTTAGTATTCGATTAATATGCCAAACAATGATATTATATAAAAAAAAGTATAATAAACGCTTTGAAATGTGCGGCACTACATTGGAAATGTAGTAAATAGCATTTTAATTGGTTAAAAATGGCTATTGTCAGGCTGCAAAAGCACCGAAAAAATATACGCTTCAATTTTACAATTTTAACTAAATTAAATTTTATGAATTGATTTATTTTACTAAAACTGTGAAAAAAATTATGGTGAAAATTATAAAATCTGAATTTTTGCAATATGTTGTATTTTTTATTTAATTGTTACATTTTCAATTATAAGAAATAATGGTAACTGTAGTTTAAGTCATGAAATTCTTATGGATTTTTAATATTTAAAACAAAACTACGTAATTTTCTTTTCAATCCTCCAGCGACCTCAAAACGGGATGTGTTATTTTAGGTCGTGAAAATTATTGATTTTTGAATAATTCTAGTATTTAAATACGCACTTTCCGTATTTCGAAATAAACAAATAAACGAAAAATTTCGCATCACAAATTCATCTCACGAATTTAGATTTCATGTTACTTGACTTTTATACCCACTATCTGCATTTCGAAACGTATAACTAAACAAAAACTTACGTAAAACTCAAAATTACGTAAAACACTTGATAAATACTTTTTTCATCGGTTCTAATTTCACTACTCAATACGATTTTTGCCATGGGTATTCCATAAAACATTTCTATATAACTCCCTAATGCTGAGTTTAGACATCTGCACAAATGCAACTTCAAGACATTCATTTTATTTCAAGACATGTGCTGTAACCTCTATGCTTATCAAAGCACAAATACTGTCAAAACAAAACAAAAACAAGACGTAAATGTAGTGAAGATTTATTAAGATGAGCAATAAAAATTCAAATACTGAACTACTTTTGACACTGAGTGCATTTTACATTTGTTTATCATTCTTACTCTAACGTGTTTTCATTAATTTTTTGAAATATTGACCAAATTCACAAGGTACAAGAAAACCATCCCTGCGGGAAAAAGGTGTCAATTGGTCTAAAACTACCTATCACGTGACCGGTACCATTGGTACCGACTAAGGACAGGTTCTTAAAGACCAGTTCTGTAATAGTTTTAAAGGTCTGCATGAGGAGATGGATCGTGTCAATGCTAAATATGTCGCTAGTGGAACGAAAAAGCAGTAGATGGCGCCATAGTAACGAGACTTATTTACTGCTGCCACTAATGCGTCTATAATTCGTAGACTGTTTTTCGATACTGCATTGATTTAAATTCAGCATGCCTTCCAAGTAATTGTAATGAACTCATGCAAGGTGGAATAATTAATGAAATGTGAATGCTTGAAAAGGAAGGTAAAATAAAATAAAATTAAGTTATTTGATTTTACGGGCTCAAGGTCCAATTAAAAATACTCTTTATTGTAGATTTATGCGAAGAAATTCTTGTCCTAATTTAGGACAAGAATTTCTTCGCATTAATCTGATCACATAGCACAAGGCAAACCAATAGAACAGAAAACAGCACTAGCCGCTCACTGTGGAAAACTCGGACACTCTCCAGACTTCGAAAACGTTTACGTTTTGCAACAGGATACGAACAACTTCCGAAGGTACACTCTGGAAATGCTCCACGTAATTAACACACCGAACGAAGAAAGACTAAACTACAAAACGGACACGGATAATCAGTGAAGACTCAGACGGTGCAATGACAAGTTGTGAATTGTCGTATTCGTAAAAAACTGTGGTAAATTTTATTTAAAGTATATGTTATATGTAATAATATATGTTTGTTTAAAATGTCTGTAAGTTTATAAATCTGTTATGTAAAATATGGAATAAGTTGATTAATATGATGACATTGTTGACAGACTCCCTGAAGATGGCTTTCGACGAAGGCCGAAATATTGTACAAAATAAAAATTAAAATAAAATAAAGAGTATTCTTAATTGGACCTTGAGCCCGTAAAAACAAATAACTTAATATTTAAAAAAGGCCGTTAAAAATTAATAAAATAAAATAAGTACAATTTAAAATATATAAAAAAGTAAATAATAAAAATAAACATAAAATTATATATATTTTTTTCTTAATGTACCACATTAATACCGGTCACAGAACAGGTTTTTGTGGACTAGTATGTGATAAGTCTAAAGGTACCGGTCACATAACACGATTTTGAAGACCAGTCCTGTGATATGTCTAAAGGTCTGCAAGAGGTGTTAATTGATTCCTCCCTAGGACAACACCGTGTTAAAGTTGCCGGTTGGTTTCATATAAAAGAGCCAGAACTAGGACCGGTTAACTATCTACGAGGAACCTGCCACGTGCCTAGTCTAGGACCGGTCCGTTTCCCCGTAGGGATATGATATTTTATATTAAGTTTTTTATAAATATAAAAAACCTTTTTTCATTATTTATTTTTTTTTTCTATTAGACCAATGCTATATTTTTGTCAAACAAACTTTTTTTTACATTTTTATACCCTACACCTATAAGGTAAAGGGTATATTAACTTTGTGCATATATTGTAACGCCCATTAGGAAACGTGTCCGGTATGGAAAAGTATACATATTCTTGATCAGCATCACTACCCGAGTCCGTTTAGCCATGTCCGTCTGTCTATCCGTCTGTCCGTCCGTCTGTCTGTCCGTCTGTCTATCTGTCTGTCTTGCTGTCTGACCGGATACAAGATAACTTGAAAAATAATGGTCAGAATGTAATGAAATTTGGTTTCAATACGTTTTAGCAAAAAAATGGTTCGGAGTTTGGATTTTAGCAAAATCGGTCAACGGACACGCCCACCTCCCATACAACTCATTTATACATTATTATTTAGGAACGAATAACTCGAAAAGTATTACATATATATTTATAAAATTTAAAACATATTGTTAGACTTTGCTTAAAAATATATTTTTCAAAAATGGGCGTGATCCGCCCACATTTGAATTTTTTTCATTTTTTACCGATTTTTCTTTTCATAGAAACATTTTCTATACCGCGCTACCTCTCGGCAGTAAATGGCAAACCTACGAGAGTTAAACATTGCCTATGAAAAGCTCTCACCCGCCGTTCGGATTCGGCAATAAACTGTAGGTCCCACCACTTTGAGTACAAATATAACACGCACAGCTCAAACTGGTGAGAGAGCTCGGCCTAAGTTCTTATAGGACTGTAGTGCCAAACTATTCTCATTATTAATGCCTGTTGTACTCCGAGAAAATAAAACTTTAAACAGTTATATATAATTACTTTGTTATATATTATTACTTTGCTATATTCTACTCTATTTACATTTTTCATGACACCATTTGTATATTATGTTATTTATTTGATTCTAATTTTGTATAAAAGGTAGATTGAAATCAAAGAAAATTCATTCGAAACTTAGCTCTCGAACTCGACGAAGAATTTCAGAAGCAAGTGTAGAATAGTTGTCTTGTTGTGACACTGATACAAACTAGCGAACGGAATTACACTGGTCATAGTTTTCAGTAAGCAGCAAAGACAAAGTCGGTCGTTTTGTTATATTTTAAGTTTTGACCCGCGAACCCCCTGAGTATAGAAGAGTACTCACACTCGGAAATCGTACCACAATACGATATCTGAGCACTTCAACTTTAAAACCACTTTAAACACTTTATAATTAAAAGTGTACATGTATGAAAGTCGACCGTAACTTTAAATTTGAAAGTGTTTAATTTTAAATAAATTTTATAATTTAATGTGACACTTTATTTGGACTTTTACTTCTGAAGTGTCACTTTCAATTTTTTGTAAGAGTACAAAAAATTCTCTCAATGAGCGTCATTATTGATCTTTGTTTCTCATTATTGATCTTTGTTATAATTCTTAACTATTTCGTCATCTCTTTTATTCGTACAGTTCTTCAAATTGAGCTTATGTACTATTTTCTACTGGCATGAAGATAAATTGTGTTAAGAAATATAAATTGAATTTTAATGTGATAAATTTAAAATAAAAGTTTTAGAATTTAAATTCGTCAAATCTTCAAATTGATAGCGTGAACTTTATAAAAATAGTTTAACTAAAAAAAACTTATATGCCAGTTTTCTTTCATTTTTTTAGCCTAATTTTATTATACTAAAAAATGTTAATATTACAATTCTTTTTTAAGAAAATTGGTTCTGATTTCGGAAAATGTTTATTTTTGCATCATTTAGGATTGTATGATAAAGAAATAAAATGATTTATGGTTATCTAAAGTAGGGATGCCCAACTCGCCTGCCCAAACCTGACAAAAAAAAAATCGAAGTTTTGGAAAAAAATGTACATAGAATTATCCAAAAATACTATATATTGTGAAAATTTATAATTTTTGATAATACCAAGGTTATATCGTCACTGTCATGCCAATAGGTGCTTTGAAAACAAATAAAAAAAGCCTTTACACCACTATTTTATCTTATACCAATAAAAACGGAAAGATTCGCCCTTTTGGCATGACAAGATTTTCAATTTATCAAATTCGCCCTTTTGGTTTTTTTGTCTTTTGTGGCTAGAAATACCCAACAAAATAACACGCGATTTTGGCACAGCATACTTGAGGATAAACTACATTCAAAAATGTAAAAAAACGCAAATGTCAAAAATTGCACATTCGCCCCTTTGGTATGATAGTGACGATATGTTCTTATTCCGTTCATAAAAAAGACAAGTGGATAAAAAATGCTATTGCAAAAGTGTCAAGCAAATTATTAATTGAGGTTTTTTAAATAACAATATTTATTATACTATACAATAATCGTTCTTATATAAAGTATACAATAATAAATAATAATAATATAATATAATAGTTTGGCGCTACAGTTCTGTATAGAACTTCGGCCGAGCTCTCTCACCATTTTGAGCTGTGCGTGTTATATTTGTACTCAAAGTGGTGGGACCTACAGTTTATTGCCGAATCCGAACGGCGGGTGAGAGCTTTTTCATAGGCAATGGTTTTACTCTCGTAGGTTTGCCATTTACTGACGAGAGGTAGCGCGGTATAGAAAAATGTTTCTATGAAAAGATGTTGTTAGCCCCAGTCCAGGCTTGAACCGGGGACCTTTCGGCTCGCAGTCCAACGCACTAACCACTGAGCTACCGCGGCTACTAATATAACTACTAATATAATAATATAAATATTTAAATCATACTTAAAATACTATGTTCCACTGTGTGCAGTCGACTTCAATTCTACGCATGCAACCCCAGTACGAAATATAAATTGTTGACTAGTTCTTAAATTGACTTTATTTTTATACATTTAATTAAACCACTCATGATTTACATGTATCTAATAAAAAAACAACTTAAACATTATATTTTTAACGGTACTAGAAGTATTTTTAAACTGTACGTTCCAATTGTGAATGTAAACATCTCATTTATTTTAATCAAGCAAAACTACAAACTTAAGCTGGCGCACTCCCCCGGAAAATAAATAAATTAATATTATAATATATATAAATATTTTGTAATAATTTTATTTCAGATTTTTAAAAAAAATAGTCAAAAATTCTATTTCACAATTTCTACTGGATTATTACTACAAATGACTGTGAGTTTACACTGAATAAAATTTATTTTTACGATAAATAGTTTAGATTTATTTAATCATGTAATTCATTATAATAATTCATACAACATTATATGAATAATGTTGTATGAGAAATATATGCTAAATATATAGTGTAAAAATATATATTTTTAAAATGAGTGCATTTTCTTAATATATGCTTTCTTAAATTTATAATATTTCCTTTCTAGACAAAACCAACTATCTCTATTGTACATTCCTCGAAGAACATGTATTCTTGTTTTCTCTATAAAATTAACAAACAACAATTAATATACCACTCCACTTCAAACATTTTAATTTTTCAGTGCCTTTTTTTGGAAACGGTGGCAGCGTGATCGACTGAGAGTTTTTGCAGTTCACCCGTACAGGCTCAGCCCGTACGGGCTGAGTTGGGCATCCCTAATCTAAAGCATATTCCAAACTAACTATAAAACCTACTAACTATTTTTCTAATTGATTCACTTTTTAAAATATGTCAATTATAATAAAAATACTAACGCCCGTAATCTGAAAAAATCATTACTTCATACTTAACCCTTCAGCACAAATTGAGTCAAAATGAGCCAATCTAATGGAAAATTGCGATTTTAGGTATTTCAAACCAATTCGTAATGAGTCTAGAAAAAATATATTTTTTTGTTTTTGTTTTTATTATTTTTTGCTAAAAATTATTGAAAAAATTGAATTTAATAAAAAACCGATGTTTTTATATACAATTATGTATTTATGTCAATGAGTGAATAGAAGAGTCAATAGAAGGGGTATGTTTGCAATTTGTGCAGAAATTTGTGTTTGAATGCATCCAATTAATATCGGTTGCTATATTTACGTCGAATTATTTTTTCTGTGTAGCATTTAAAAAAACAAATTCGAAAAATTCTATTTTGCAATAATTTGTATGTAAAATATACAAGCATTTTAAATTTAAATAGTTTTTGACGGATACTGTGTTGGTAAAGAATATTTTAATAATGAGAACCGATAACAAAAAGTTAGTAATTTTCTTAGTTAGTTTGAACTATTCTCTGCATAAGCATAAATCATTTTTTATTTATCATTAAATTCAAAATTCATTAGATTCAAATTAGACCAAAATGGAATAAAAACAAAATAATATTTTTCGAGCATAGATTCAAAAATCATAAAAACCTATTGAATAATACTATTTTTTAGTGTATTGTATTTAGTCCTATTATCATGTGCTTATTTTGAATGTTTACTAAACGCTTGAGACCACTTGGAAATTATAAGGTGGGGTCCTCATCGAAATTTAACTACAAATTTTGAGTAAAACCTAGTACTGAGTGCGCTGGATGATGAGGCAAATATATATTGGTCGATGAAAAACCTACTACAGTATTATTAAAGTATATGAATACAATGAACATGGACATGCATAATTCAAACTTAAAACAGATTTGTATAAAGTTATTATTTTAAGGGTTCTTATAAAAAAATTGCTGCTAGGTAAATAACCATGTGCAAAAGATGAAAGGGATTTTGAAGCCCACTGATTAAATAATTGCTTTTTGAGGTTGTAATGTTCATAATTCACGCAATTTTTACAAAGTGTTTTAATTCTGATTAATTAACACACAAAAAGCATTTCACCTATAAACAGCTCACGTAAATTACAGCATATTTTAAATATTTAAATTGTGTATTCATCTCAATTCATTGAAAGCACGGTTTGTGAAATATTAGCATGCGAATTGTAAATAAGCCCGGGGAATAACTTTTACCAAAGTGCCATCAAATAAATTTATGCTGCCACAGCTCGTTCTTTCCTGTCGTTTTTTTTGTTTTTTGTTTTTTTGTTTTGCTTTGGCCCACAACAAAAATGTAATTTCGTTGCCAAACATATGAGTCAATCGACTCGTATCGACTCCCCCGAGGTATGAGTGTGTGCACTGAAATGTTTTTAATGCACTCATAAAAAGATTTCTCTTTACAAGCACTCACATGTGAGTCCTGCTCCTGCTCAGGCACTCGGGGGCGATTTTTGCGGCACATTCAGTGTGGGAGGAAAGCGTAAATAATATGTCATAATGAACGATAATTTTTGTCAATGCAAATTATTCATTGTTTCCATTTTACGTTTTTTTACGATACTCCATTTGATGTGCTGCTCAACAAAATTGTTGCGATTTGCATCTTTTTGTGTGAATATGTGTCAATTTTGCTTTGTCGTGCGTGAAGCCGTGAATGTCATCTGTCACATATAAAAGTTGTACCCTACACTAGTTGCCTTTCAGCGCTGTCATTACTTCGATTGCCAGGCTTTCTCTAATTCTGTTGTTGTTCGTTCCACGTGTGTAGCTCAATGAAAGAATTTGTATCCATTTGCTGCATTTATTCGGTAAAAACAAACCCAATTGGAAAAATATTCGGTAATAAAAAATATAATTTAAATCAAGCCTTATTTTTGTACATGAAAATTGTATTGTATAATTGTATTAATCTGAATCTAATCGCTCAATCTTTAATGCTACACAGAAAAATAATTGACGTAAATATAGCAACCGATATTAATTGCATGTATAAATCAGTCCACCAATGCAATTCAGCAATTTAATGAAAACAGTTGCTTTGCGTAGTTAAATCAAATTATTTTGTCGGCGCAGTTTTAGATAATATAATTGCTGAAACTGCGCCGACTAATTAATTTGCTGCATTGACGTACAAATATTCATTTTTGCAATCGTAATTGTTGATTTAACGAAAAATAGCAAATATTTTTATTAAATTGCTGAATGTCATTGCTGGTTAATACATGCAATTAATATTGGTTGCTATATTTACGTCGATTATTTTTTCTGTGCAGTGTCTTAAAATACATTTCATACAAATAAGAAAAAGTCAAAATATTTACTGCAACAAAGAGCAGTGTCTATGACGAACTGTACGGCGTAACCTATCATCGTGATATTTAACGTTGTGACGTCAACAGATGTGAAAAGCACGAAGGTACACAAAAGGGCGATTTTCTTCCGAAGAACATGGAATAATTGGATATGAATTTATATTGAAAACTTATAATAAATAATATTATTGAGCAACATAACAGAATAGACCTTTGGGGGCTCTAAACCAACGTATTATTGCATAATTGCAGTAACCTACTTTTCAGGCCTACTTTATCGAAATCGATACAAATTTAGTTTAGCCAAATCAGTTTGAAAGGTATTAGAACACATGTTGTAGTATTGATTAATCAATGTTATGAATAATTGTAAATTTTTATTAACCATTTAATCAGAAATATATTAATCAAACATTTTGGCGTGAAACGAACTCGGAAGTATACAAACGTCAAATGAATCTTCAAAAACTCAAATGAACTAAAAATTATTTTAAATATAATTAGATTCATGCATTAATAAGTTTTTAGAATTTCATTAATAAAATATTTCGAATTTCATAAAAAAAAGATATAAATTCATTTAATGGAATACAGGTCGTATGAGTTATATTAATAATACAGTCCTAAAAGAACTTAGGCCGAGCTCTCTCACCATTTTGAGCTGTGCCTGTAATATTTGTACTTCAAGTGGTGGGAACTACAGTTTAATGCCGAATCCGAACGGCGGGTGAGAGCTTTTCTTAGGCAATGTTTTACTCTCGAAGGTTTGTCAATGATGGTCGAGATATTGCGCGGTGTAGAGAAATATTTTCTATGATAAGATATTGTCAGACACAGTTTAGGTTTGAACTTGGAAATAGCTCGGTCTAAGTCTTTATAGAACTGTAGCGCAAAACTATTATAATTCGTACCCGGGCTGTTTCGTTGTTTGCTTCTATTTTTATTTATGTTGCCATTCTTTTGTCTTTGATTTTCCTTTTTTGCATTTTTTAATTTGTGTGTTTCTGTTTTTGCTATCGATTTTGTTTTCGGGATTGATTTTTTGTTTTTGCTTTAAATTTTGTGGTTTTACTTTTGTTTTTCTGTTTTTTTATCTTGTATTTTGCATTTTGGTTTTTAAATTTTTGTTTTGCATTTGTATTTTGTGTTTTTGTTATTGTTTTTGTTTTTGCTTTTGTTTTTTATTTTGTATTTATGCTATTGCTTTGTTTTAGTATTTTTGTTTGTATTTCTGGCTTTGTATTATTATTTATATTTGGTGTTTTTACCTTTGGATTCTTTGCTTTTTTTTGGTTTTGTGTTTTTCTGTTTTTTTGCTTTTTATTTTAAATTTTGATTTTGCGTTTTTGATTTTATGCTTTTGTTTTTGTGTTTTTGGTATTTTTGCTTTTGCGTTTATGATTTTGTGTTTTTGCTTTTGAGTTTTAGATTTTGTATTTTTGCTTTAGTTTTTGTATTTATGCTTTTATTTCTGTTTTTGCTTTATTATTTTTGATTGGGTATTTTAACTTTGTGATTTTTTTCTTTTTTTTTAATTGTGTTTTTGTGTGTTTTATTTTTATTTTGTTTTTGCTTTTTGGTTTTTGTTGTTTTGAAATTTTTTTACTTTTTGCGTTTTTTATTTTGTGCTTTTTTGTGTTTTTGGTTTTGCTGTTGTGTTGTGATTTTGTTTTTTTTTGCTTTCCTTTTAGTTTTTTCTTTGGTTTTCTTGATCTGCTATTATTGTTTTACTACTGATTTTGTAGTTTTGGTTTTTGTGTTTTTGCGTTTTTGCATTTGTGTTTTTGTATTTCTGCTTTTGTTTTTGCATTTTTGTGTGTTTTGCTATGGTTTTTGTTTTTTTGAATTTTATATATAAATTTGTGTTTGTTTTTGCGTTTGTTTTTGTTATCCTTTTTGTGATTGTGTTTTGATTTCATATACACTTTTTGTTTGGCTTTTGTTTTTACTTTAGTTATTGAGTGTTTGATTTAACGGTTGTTTTTTGTTTTGGAATTTGTTTCGTGCTTTTGTATTTGTGTTTTTGCTTTTTTGTATTTTAAAACGTTTTTATTAGGTTGCATTCTTGTCTGTATTTTCAGTACAAATTTTGTAATTGATTTTTAACTACCTTCGCGATGAGCTACAGATTTGAGATTTTAAATATTTCCTCGAACTGGGTGACAATGCAATATTATCGTTTTCTTGCCATTTGGTTCATTATGGTTCTATCGCCATCATTCTATAATAAAAATATTTTGAAACATTAACCCAATAAACATTTGCCCTTGAATAAATGTAGTTTGCAAGTTTAAATCAAGTATTTTTCTCAATTTATTGTGTTGAGAATAGCGTCGAGAAACGTTATTTAAAAAGTTGTGAAATATAGCCTTCTCAATCAAAACGTCTTTTTGCTATTCATCCTAATTATCAAATTATATTTCAAGATACAACAAACTTAAAATCTATATAGTTTCCAAACTTATAAGAATCTTGGTATTCAATTCGAAATACACTAACATTTCAAGCTACGGAATAAGCTTGACAACTGCTAGAATTCTACCCTATGCATATAGTTGAGAATCACACTCATATCTTGGATCATAAATAGCTTAGTGAAGTAGTTGATATTAAACTATATAACAAAACTACACTAGTTTAAAACTTGATAATCATAATTTTTCTCAACATATTCATATATTTGTCTTGAATATCAATGCAATAACATAACTTAAATGGAAAAGTCTATTTTAAATGGAACAGGGAGTATAACATCAAAGTAGTCTTAAATATAAACCATATTAACATTTCAGAACATTTGAGCTGTGCGTGTTATATTTGCAATGATCTGAAATCTATCGTTTCAATTCGATTTCGAACAGCGGGGTGAGAGCTTTTAATGGGCAGTGTTTTCTCTCCAAAGTTTTCCATTGTCTGTCGAAAGGACGCGTCGGATAGAAAAATGTTTTTCTAAATAATGATAGTTGACCGTCGCTGGGATCAAACAGAGAACATTTCGGCTCGTAGTTCAATGCACTAACCAATCGAGCTTCCAGCGCACCGTTATAATTCTGTTTTCATTAATTCCGTGGTTCGATTTCTATAAACCTATAGAAGAAAGCATTAGTTCTCCACGTTTCATTAAAGGATGTTATACTTATCTTATTAATCTTATTATTAATTTGAGGAACACATTTCTTTAAATATTTGGTGGTGGTATTCGTAATTTTTTTATCATTTAAACTTCAAAAATTTAAACATCAAAAAAAATATGAAAAAAAAGTATTTTTTTTAATATAAAACATTTTTAAGGTGAATATAAAGCATGTTTTGAAATGAAACGTGGGCGGTATTGGATCCTTAAAGTTCACATTAAAAACGTTTTATATTAAAAAATATTTTTTATTTCGTTTTCTTAGCTAGTGTATTGCTCAGTTATACCGATTTTAAAGTTTAGATTGTATGAGAGGTATCACGCCACGTTGTTTATTCCCGCCTATATATAGCCTACTTCACCGCCCGACTCCAAAGTATCTTCTTTCAGTCAAATTGGTTCAGCGGTTTAGACATGATGCTCGAACAAACAGGCAGACAGAAATACAGACAGACAGACGGAACGAAGAAACGAACCAAACATTTTACATATATAGATGTGTAAATGATGACAAATGTTTGTATGCAAATTTTACATTTTTGAATATCATATCATCAATGAATTTTTTAATTTGTTCAAAATTTAAATTTGTGCGTATGCGAATTTTAAAGATTTGCTATTGACCTTCGTCTTCTAACGATATTCCATTCCACAAGAATTACTTTAGTTCATTACTTATATTAGCTTTTAAATCATTTATTCGCACGATTAATTAACATTTGACAGTCAAAGCTAGGGCACCGAAATAACGACAGAAGGCATACACAAAATTGCGGTGCGAACTGAAGTTAAAACAGACATTTTATTTGTTATTTTTGTAATAAAATCCATTCAGTCTATAATGCGGCACAACCTACCAAATCCGTAGTCAGTGTAAAACCAAATTAAAACTTTTTCAGTTTGCTGTTTAAGTGTTTAATGGATAGCCGTGGCAACAAGAGCTATGCCACTGAAAATATGGCAAAAGTAAACAATAATCACGGGAAAAGGGACAGAGACATATCAAGAAACTTTTTTTTTAATACTTTTCTGCATTTACTTTGTATCAGGCATGAGTAGAACATAGTACTTATTCGGATTTTTACGGTGTTATTTGGACAAATAGTATATTCAGTCAGTTGAAGATAACGTAGAAAACCATTTAAAAACTAAAGAAACAGAGGCATGAGAAAATGAAAGTAATTATTAAAAACTGAAATGTTTAAAGTTCATTGAGAAGTTAATCTCTTCCCAGCAAACATTTTGAGTCTTTTCAGACTCCTAAATGTGTCATATTTATGAGTGTTATCCTAATATATGAGCACTTAAAAGAGTCCAAAAAGGCTCCCGGCTCCTGGGTAGAGGGCCCAATTTTATGAGCCCAAAAACACTCATATTTCTGACTCTTTTATTACACCTAAAACACTCATATTTTAGCAATTAAACGAGCCTATAAAGACTCTCAACCCCTGGATAGAGAGCACCATTTTATGAGCCCAAAAATCTTCATATTTCTGACACTTTTATTACTCCTATAACACTCATATTTGAGCTCTAAAAAGAGCCCAAAAAATGCTCCAAATCCCTGGGTAGAGAGGGCACCATTTTATGAGCCCAAACACCCTCATATTTCTGACACTTTTATTACTCCTAAAACACTCATATTTGAGCTATAAAAAGAAGCTTTAGGGGGCTCCTAAAGCGCTCATGAATGAGACTCTTTTATGAATCAAATTTTGGAGCGTTCCTAAAACATTCTAAAATATAGAACTTTTATTGTTGATGCTTTTATGAGTCTAATGTATGAGGGCTCCTAAATAACTCCTAAATATGAATCTTTTATGAGTAATATTTTTGAGAGCTCCGAAAACATTCTTAAATGAGATACTTTTAAGAGCCATATTTCTGAGGGCTCATAAAACACTCAAAAATTGGTCTCCTTTATGACTCAAATTTCAGAGCGCTCCTAAATTGCTTAATGGGTTAATTTAATGAAATTTGAGAACTGAAAGAAACAAAATAAGAAATTTGGCAAAATTTTAACTTCTTGGGTGGTTTTTGTTTGAGAGATATGGTGATTTAAAATATAAAAACTGCATTAGAATCAAAAAAGTTGTATTAACAAGTCTAGCACAACCCAGCACAAATATCAGGAAAATGTATTTCAAAATTATTAAAAAATTACATAATATAAAAAATGCATTATCTTTATTCCCACATGGAAATCAGATGTAAGTTAGACATTAGGGGGACTACCTAATTAACATGCACCTTTGTCGGGTTCTTTCCCTTATTGTATACATGGGGTCAATGGCTACAACGTGGCTGAGAAATCTGACTGCAACATGTGCCTTTGACCAAGGTACAACACGAAAAACAACCACTCTTGTCGCGCTGCAAAACCATTACCTTCCACAACACAACATCTGACCTCCAGCAGCGACAAATAACAAAAACAAGACACTATACCGAAACTCCTGACATCGTTTCACAAACAGCCATAAACGTGAGAGTCCTTCATCCTTGCAGCACTTTGCAAAAATGTAAAACTGAAATCTCTTGATACATACGTTCCACACGAGTGCTACATAAGTCGCTCTCTCTCTCTTAAGTTACTCCCAAGTTTTGCCAAAAGTTTTGCACAGTTTTCCAGCTCATTCTATTGGAGTTGCATTACTTTTAGTTGTCGTACTCGCACTGTGCAGTTTTGAGAGCAGCGCATGCGTCGCACAACATGTTCCACAGCAAATTCCATGACACAACAACACGAACCGTTGGCCGATGATTGCAGTGTAACGATTTTTCACGACGCCAGTCAGTCGTTGGTCTTCATTCGCGTGTCGTGTATCGTGAGACGAGTGAACGCTTTCAAACAGTGCGCTTTTCGAACGTCAAAGGATATTTTTGGTTTTTTTTGTTGCAAATTTATACGATAGCTGTGTGCCTGAGGGCCAAATAGCTGCTACACAATCTTTTGCGGCTATTTAAAGAGAAGGTGAAGTGAAAATTATTGTGACGAATGTAAAAAAGAAAAAAAAAACATAAAAATTGTGTCGTTTTGTTTTCTGATATTTAGTCCAATTACTGGCTGGCGGTCACATTCAAATGAAGCTATAAAGAAACAGCCACAGGATATTCAGTGAATGCAAAAAAAGGATCTACTTTCTGGCGCAAACACATTTTTTCTTATTGCTCGTCAAGTGACGGTGCTTCGAGCTGGATTAGAAAGGTGATTTGCTGTCATTAACGTCGGGCGGTTTTAGAGAAAATGACGCGTGTGACACTCAACACCAAGTGCTTTTGTAAATGCGAATAAAGTGTGTGTAGCATATGTTAAGACATCGAAATTTAAGTGAAAAACTAAAAAAAGTGTCTAAAAATGAAAACAAATCTAAAAATAAATAATTATTGAAATAAGTTTCAATAATTAAATTATAATTCCATATAAAACGTGTTCCTTAAAAATAGGTGTTTCTCAGAAATATTTTAAAATCACATTAATGTCACCACCACAAATTCAATAAACCCACAACTGCTCAAATCAAGTGTTAAAATCGACTACAACAAATACATAATGTTTTAAGGTGCATAGTCCGTAATACAGAACCTCAAAGGATATCGTAAAGCACCCTGCTCCCGCCACTCAGCTGCCGATAAAGGCCTGCAAATCTTGTGGATTTAAGCTGTCGACAATTTGACCAGAAATAAAGTGCACAGAAATTCTGCTGACCGTAGCAGCTTCGCCACATAAAAGCAATGAATGTTGTGAACAAAAAGGTAAATCATACAGAAAAATCAACTCGACCCCCCCTCCCACACACACACATCTAAACGCACAAATACATAGCAGCTGAAGTCATCAATAAATTTCGCCCGTTTTGTGTGTGTGACTCAATTCTTGTGCGAGTCCTTTTATAAGCACATTTGCTACATGGATTTTTTAGCTTTTCGGAAATTAAAGTTAATTGTGTGTAAATGTATAAAACGTAAATGTTTTAGTGTATTTAAGTGTATTTGTACTGATTTTATATCATTTTGATGTTGTTATTGAATTAAGTCGCTCGAGGGGATTTCATTTTTATAATTCCACACTCAAAACAAAAGATACCATAAAATTAATAGTTTTTACTATTAGCAAAAACTATGAATTCAATCGGTAAATCACATTAAATACTACAAAATATTTTTGATTTTGTATGAAAATATTTATTTTTTGAATACTTTTAAATCAATAACTATTGACACATTTTAATGGAATTTTATGAGATTTTTTTCTGAGTGCATTTTCTGAAGTAAACACTATTCGATAGTTACTTTTCTTTAGACTTAAAAATGCTCTTAACCCTCTACTCTTCGTTCGGATTCGACAATAACATGTAGGTCCCATTTGAGTACAGTGTAAACATAATTATATTTGTCTGATAAATTCTTTATAAACAATATTTTAATTTTGTATATTTTAATGTTTGTATACAAACATACTGAAATATTTTAAAGTTTCTCATTCCCAAACATCATAATAACACCGTACGACAAAATTCAACTTATCGCTGTAAACATATCGGATCGTAACCATTAAAAAAACCAATTTCACACCTGCTGAAAAAGAGTCTCAAAAATGCTGTTTTCTACGTGTTATTGTTTGTTTTTTCTTTCTGAAGTTCCTTTGAATGAGCTGACAATAATAATATCCTTTACTTGCTGAAGTATTTGATGAAAAATGTTTTTACAATTTTTTGTCTGTCCCAATTTAAAAAAAAGTTGAATTGTAATAAAAACCGTTTGGAAATCCGATTTTCAATTAAGAACAACAGGAAAATATTTGGTTTATGTTTAATACAAATGGAGACTATCATGTACTATATAGTGGTATATATGTACCATAGGTTAGGTCACATTGGAAATTTTGAAGAAGGGAAATTTTGATAGTTAGTGTGACAAAGTTAGAAAGAAATATGAAAGTTATAGTCGGTCTAATACCCTACATATATGTGTTACCCTTTAAAGTGGTTACCATTTAAAGTGGTACATAGAGTGGTACACAAGGTTTTACGAATTCTGAAAACATCTCCCAAATTGCAATCGCTGATGAATTGCCTTTTATTTGATACCCATATGTGCGTTTCATGGGGTTCCGGACGGGATATTCGTACGCTTAAAACTTTAATATCTCGAATATCTTTTTTGCAAGTAGATATTTAAATACTAAATATATGTAAAAATTAGAGAAGTCTATACGGTAGATAAAAAAAAATATAAATTACATAGTTGTCGTTCCAGACGGGACAAAAATGGAAGTAAATGTCAAGGTTCATATGGATATTAGAAAAGGTCAGCAAATTTTCGCGTACAAATTATTTTAAAAATTAGCAGAAATCATGTGCGTTATTTTTGTATTTACACATTGTTTCTAAAGTTTATAGTTTTTTTTATAATAAATCACAGGAAAATTCCGGAGGGGACCATAACGGAAGGTTCAACATTTTTTTCTAAAAATACTTTTTGCGTACAAGTTATTTTTTTTTATAATTCAAAAAAAAACTGAAATAATTTACTTTATTTTTATATATGAACACTTTGTGCCCAAAGTTTATAGTTATTTCGTAATAAATCACAGAATAATTCCGGATGTTCTGTATGAAAATTTGCACTACGATTTTTTGCTAAAAATAATTTTATATCTGACAATACTAATAACACTTCACAACAAAATGAGAAAAAAAGTTTGCGCAGTAAATTCCATTATTTTTGTATTATTAGAAATGACTCGCAGAATTTGAATATATGAATTAAAAAAATTTCTACGGATAGGATTACGAGATCTCGGGCTATAACTTTTGTACTGAGCTTTCAAAAAGGTGGTCACATATATTTTTAAATATCTCGCGTTTAATAAAACCCATAAACTCATATGTTTTATCGAATTAAAGATAATTAAATATTCAATAAACATTTTTTACAATCATTTGGTCTTGGTTTACTGGTTTAAGAAAACTCTATAGAAGAACTTGAAAAATGTAAATTTTGTCGGCCCAAATTTTATTAAAAAATGCATTTAAAAAATGGCGAAAAATTGAAAACGCAAGATGATGCACAGTTTGTAATATTGAAAAATTAGCCTGTACATTTTTAAAGAAAATTATGTAAAAATAAAAGAAATCTATGGATAATTTTTGAGAACATAAGAAATGATGTGAAAGCATTACAATTGGGTATTAACTAAAAAACAAATCGCATAATATGTTTATACCCTATACCCATGAGTTACAAGTTATAAAATATATGTGAGGATATTTTAGCGCCTCTTAGTAGGCGTAACTGGTATGAAAAAGTATATATTTTCTTGGTCAACATCACTTTCCGAGTCGATTTAGATATGACCGTCTGTCTGTCCGCCTAAACATGCTAACTTTAAAACAGCTATTCCGAATGATGTGAAATTTATTTTCAATATATTTTAGTAGAATATTAATTCGAAGTTCGAAAATGAGTCGATTTAGTCAGCGTAATCTACTACATCCACTACGAAATATGGGTTTACTTTTTAGGATCACTTATCTCGTTAAGTATTAAAGATAAAGTTATAAAATTTAAAATTAATTACAAGCAATCATTTATCAAAAAATAATCGTGATCCGCTCACATTTTTTATTTTATATTTTTATGCCTATTTGTATAGCACTCAATTATATTGCTTTCGCATAACTTTTTTTATCCTCAAATGTTACCCATATATTTTTGTCATTTATAGCTCAATTTCTTCGACGGAGTGTGAACTAATTTTGAAAAATTTAAATTTGTGTATCATCTTACTTTCTCGATTTTTTTCCATTTTTTTAAATGAATTTTTTCTTAAATTTTTGTTGAAAAAAAATGTTTTTTCAAGTTCTTCTTTCGCGTTCTCTTAAACTAATGAACCAATTTAAAATGTTTTAAGAAATGTTTATTCGATATTCAATTAACTTTCATTCGATATAACATTTGGTCATATATGTTATTTATAACGCGAGATATTTGCAAATATATGCGACCACCTTTATGAAAGCTCGGTCCAAAAGTTATTGGCCCATATTTTGTAAACCTATCCAAAGAAACATTATTAAACCATATTTTCGGAATAAGGGCGTCATTTTAAATAATACAAAAATATGCGCAGAATGGCTGTTGTGTAGTGTAATCATTATTATGAAATATAAAGTGATATACGATTCGAAAATCCGGAGGTTTTTTTCGGATTTATATCGTCGTTGTAGAACGAAAAGTCACCAAACACATTTTTATGAAAAACTTAAATTTTGATTAATATTATAAAAAGTAATTGATGCATTTTTAAAGTTAAAATATCAATTGATAGAATTACATTTATAAAAAAAAATTGAGAAATTTCTAAAGATTTTTGTAAATGAATATTTGGCATATTGAAAATGTATTTGGTGACTTTTAGTTCTACAACGACGATATATTTTTTTTTTGTGATCTTTTTTTTTGTGATAATTTTTTTATTATTTTATATGATTTACACTTTTGGTTCTAAAAGTTACAAACATGACAGATTTCAATTCACTGTCAAAAAATTCCAGAATTACTAGGAAATCGATGTTTACATTTTTGAAACAGAGGACTCAACTCTTTAAAAAATTTTGTTAGATTAATATGATAATAAATGTATCTTTTTGGTTACTTACGTTACAATAGGACACCCTCAAACAAATTTCAAAATTTGTTTCTAGTTTTAATGCTTATTTATAAATATTTACTAAGGTTGTCTGAAAAAACAGAAAAATAATTTTATATCTCTATTTCTTTCAAATTATTTAATTTCGATACTCAAAGTACATGAAAAATTGGTACATTTACATGTTGTATAGTAACGTAAATTTATAAGTATTTGTTTATACATAATCGTTAACGAAATAGATTTTTTTTTTTAGAAATTTAGATTCACATATTTAAGGTATCAAATCCATCGGTATTTCAAAGATTTGAGCATTTTTAATTTTTGGTCGTGTACCGAATTTTAATTTTTTTTTTCCGTGATTCACAAATCGGTTCGTGGGAAAACTTTTTTTTATATATATTTGCATACATTCAATATATATTTGACCAAAAACTTCACTTAAACTGGTTTAAAGAAAAACTAATCTGTAGACGTAAGTTTTATATGCGGTATTTGAATAAAAGTGGTCGGTTCACAATTCTCAATGGACTGATCATGCTAATTTGCTTGTTCAGACAGCGCACATTGGGAAAAACATATCAAAAATGCTCGCATCGCCTGGTTTAAGCGCTAGTTTTTACATTTTTTGAACTAGATACTTGAAATTTTGATATTGCCTTCAGAATTTAGAGAATAGACTGGAATATATTATTTTTGTTTATCGCTACCATTGGCAGAAACCCTACAGCCGGAAGTTAAGACTTTTAACGAATTGCGCGGTGCAAAATCAAACTAAAATATTGTTACGAAAATTCAGTCTACGGAAAACTGTTCTACGAGTTCGTATCGCTGGATTTTGTACAAAATAAAAACACTCTTATGTTTGGTTTAAATTATAACAATTAACTTTATTAATTCACTTTAATAAACAACTTTACTAATAACAAATTCTAACAACTGCTGCATGTCCACAATTTAACCACAATCGACCACTTTACAATCACTACTGAAGTGCTCTACCTCAGATGCGGCTCCCTTATATACTACATGCATCAGTTCAACACGTTTCGACAAGCTTCGACTTCTTTCGAGAACCTTCTACTCGTTTCGTGAATGACGCATGCTATTGGCATCTCATTCGCACTCATGTGTTTTAATGTGCTGATCTTCCATCTCTTTCTCGCACATTGCTCAGTACGCTGAATGATCTTCCATCTCTTTCTAACACATTGCTTAGTGCGCTGAATTGTCTTGCGTCTCATTTATTATTGTTGAATGCTTGCACAGTGGGGCAAATTACCTCTTTTCGTAACAATATCAATGTTATGACAATGGATTCTGAAAACCAGTCAAAAATAAAAATAATGTGTATCATCATTGGGGCGTAAACACTTTTTTATAGTTAGTTATAGTGGGTTAAACATTAAATGAAATCATATAAAAAAAATAGAGTTACTCAATATATTATTTAAATTTTTACTACCCAAGACTTTTAATCAAATAGTATATACTTTTTATCGATACAACCCATTTAACCCTTTTCTTGACTTTTCTTTTAATAATTCCAGACAAATCGTCTTAATTAAGGTTTTAAAGTGTTAAAATGTCATTCGGAAAAATGGTTGATTAATTTTTCTTGGGATCTCCAAACACAAGTAGCACAAAAGGTTTAATCGATTTTTTTATATATAATTTTTTTTTTTCATATATATACTACTTGTTGAGAAATCTTAAAATCGAAATTTCATAATAAGTTGCAAATAGTTGTAAATAAATTTAGTACTGGCATGTAGGTAAAGCATCCTACTAATCAGTAAATAAGTATTTGGTTGATCCAAGATGATCCAAACAAGTTGTATTCCATTGAAAATACACAATTTAAAAAAAAAAACCTAAAAATTAAAAGATAAGTTTATAAGTTTAATCTACCTAAATATTTAAATAGAACTGAAATACACTTTTTACCTTAAATTTTTTGCATTAATGTTCTTAATATAACTAATGGAAATTATCAGATTCCAATAAAAAATGGCGATTCTACAGCGATTTGTATACAGTATTGACAATTACATTTTTTTGGTAAAGAAAAATTCTATTAAAATAAGCTCACTTTAGATGACCGTGGACCGCAAGACCTTGGGTCAAATG
This sequence comes from Dryomyza anilis, assembly GCA_951804985.1. Lineage (NCBI taxonomy): Eukaryota > Metazoa > Arthropoda > Insecta > Diptera > Dryomyzidae > Dryomyza > Dryomyza anilis. The sequence continues at coordinate 26,445,443 of OX638132.1, read as the reverse complement.
ACTTGCATAGCTGATTTTCTACATTATTGATGTGTTCAAATTTCGAAAAAAGAAGAAAAAAGTTTAAATTCAATATACAGTACTGACAATTACATTTTTTTGGTAAAGAAAAATTCTATTAAAATAAGCTCACTTTAGATGACCATGGACCGCAAGACCTTGGGTCAAATGACTTGCATAGCTGATTTTCTACATTATTGATGTGTCCAAATTTCGAAAAAAGAAGAAAAAAGTTTAAATTCAAAAAATTTTAGTTACCTCCAATGCGAGAGTTTTGACTATGTTTTTCCCAATGTGCAGCGTAGGTATATGTAATATAAATTAGAAGTTTTATATAGATATCTAGCTCTTACAGTTTTTCTGCTATCGTGATTTCCACAGACAGACGAAAATCTACTCAGGAAGTTATGGTGGTCAAAAATATATATCTCTTTTTCATACAGAATATGCTTCCTACTGTGTGTACTAAATTGAATGTACCTTTTCACTCTCAGTGTAGGGTATAATTACAGAGCCATTCTTAAATATTGAATTTATAGTTCAAGCACAGAATTGAATTAAAAATAATTTAGAATTTTATCGTAAAACCGACAAGCTGCTATAAATAAAATACACGTGTTCCTAGTATTTCAATTTCAATTAGTTTAAAGTTTTTATTTACATATTAAATGCAAGTGCATATCATATTTTCATTTCATTGGGTTCACACAAATTCTTAGAATGCTCATTTATGAACATTTCGAATTGTTCATGTGTTATACGGGAGATATCAAAACAAAGAATATTTAGACCGTAATATTAATATATTCAAAAGCAAACATACATATTTTAAAATGTTCTGAATATAAATATGTTCATGGAGAGACTTAATGTTGGTTCAGTTCTAATAACATTATTGTTGCATATACATTTAATTTAATTGAACCAAAATTCAAAGATTTTCTATTTAGTTCATTTGTGTTTTTATTTATCGTCGCACAAAAAAAGTTTGTTATAAATATTATTAATATCTTTTTTATATATAATATGGAAGTATTAATATATTTACATATTGTTGTTTCAGTTCAAATATCAGTATATATTTGCATATAAATTTATATTAATTGGACCAAATTATAAACATTTTTAAACCCAATTTTTGTAATTATTTAATTTTGTATTTATTTAATTTTTACTTATTTAAAATCAAGAAAGACTATTTTTTTCAGTATATAAAGATAATTATAAACGCTTGTAAATGTGTTTAGAAATGTGATATTGATGGAAGTATAACAAAATCATTCGAACGTCAAACCTTTTAGAAATACTGACAAAAAAATATATACTTTTGTAGCAAACGCCTCAAAATACATCAATCTCTGAGAAACATATAATACTCTTCTGTTTTATTCGAAAACTTCGTTTCTTTTTTCAATACAAAAAAAAAGAATATTAGGAATAAATAATGTTTAATGCCCCAATATCTACTTTCATTGTGGTTCAGGAAAACTCATTTGTGCAGAAAAATGTGGCTTTTGATACGAATAGCTTTGCTGCAAGTTGTCTTTTTTCAGTTATTGATTTTTGTAGCAAGTTTATATAGACCTGTTATAACTTACTTCAAGTGCATTTATTTTTGAGAATGATTACATGCTTGCTGCAAGGCATACATTTAAAATGAAAGTTGATGCAAATATATCATAACATTGCCCTACACTCATTTTGTTGCAGTATAAGTTGCAATAGGTATTGGAGGCATTTGTGGCGCTGATTCCGAAAATGACATTCGTTTTGTCAAATTTATCAATAACTCATTTTTGCTCTTCTTTTATATTTAAAGTTCCAACAGAAGAAAATAATGAAATTATCTTTTCGGTATTGTATGCAGTCACGGTAGCTCAGTGGTTAGTGCGTTGGACTGCGAGCCGAAAGGTCCCCGGTTCAAGCCTGGACCGGGGCTAACGACATCTTTTCATAGAAACATTTTTCTATACCGCGCTACCTCTCGGCAGTAAATGGCAAACCGACGAGAGTAAAACATTGCCTATGAAAAGCTCTCACCCGCCGTTCGGATTCGGCAATAAACTGTAGGTCCCACCAATTTGAGTACCAAATATAACACGCACAGCTCAAAATGGTGGGAGAGCTCGGCCGAAGTTCTATACAGGACTGTAGTGCCATACTCTTATTATTATTGTATGCAGAAAATATTTCGCTACAATATAAATATTAACTTTTATATGTACATAAGTACTAGATTAAATAAAGACAACTTTTTACTAGATAAATTTATATTTTCAGATTTTGTAAATTTTGAAAATTATAATTTAACAAGTAAAAAAATGTTGCCTTTATTTAAACTAGTAGTTATAACATTTAAAACAAAAGTCGTTATTTATTATTTTCAATGGGATTTTAAAGAGGACGCTTGGCTTGATAGTTCATAAAAATAATTTTGAGCATTTTTGTCCATTTAGTACTAAAGTATTTTATTTCAAAAATTTTGTATATTTTGAATTATTTTTTTTTTATTTTATCGCTAACGTCGCGGCTGTGTATACAGTTTTGTATTTCGTAAACTAACATTGAATTTGATTGAACATAATTAACGCTATGTTAAAGCTGTACTCATTATGCCGAATATATATAAATGTTTTATACCTCAAAATTAATAAAAATAATTTGGGAATATACATATTATAAGGGTAGATATAAGGGTTTTCTGATAAGTCCTTTTAAAAAATTAATATTTTCGGAAATAATGTTGGCCCGCACATATATTTCGACGGGCCAAAAATAACTGAGGTTAAAAAATATTTAGAACTAATTTATCTTTCAAATTGCTTACCTAAATTTTTACGTTGGGCTTTGAAAACTTTTCTGCAGGTGTTCAAAATAAAAATAAAATTTGAAAATCCGAAATTTTAATAAAACACGATGTTAATTAATATGTCATATTGTACATATATGTAAAGTAAATATGTAAGTGTTTGGTATCATTGAAAAGGAGAGATTTTAAGGAATCTTTGTGGCGAATATAAAGCCAAATATATATATATTTACTGAACACTTTTTTTTTAAAAGACGAAAAAGATATAAAATAATAATATGGCAAAAAAAAACTTTAAATTTGATTAATTATATCTAAATAAGTATTAATCTAATCATCCTGAAACTTTTACCAAATATATACCAATTATATGTACTTATGCTTAATTAAAACAATTATAAGAATATATATATTATAAAGTGAGTTATAACGGTTTTAATCTAATCACTTTAAAAAATTATTATTTTTGGAAAAAAATTCTGTCCTGCACATATACTTCGCCAGGAACAAAAAAGTAATTGTCAAAAGTACGTAGAAATTATTCGTCCTTATTGCTTACTTTAATTTTGACTTTAGACTTATCGTTTCAAACGTTCAGTATTCTATCACAAAAATATAAGATAAGTACATGTTACTGAAGAAAAAAAATATTACTGAAATTTGCGTATAAGTCTAATTTTCCAAAAAAAAACCAAAACCAGTTGGGAAGGTTAGATCACATGGAAAATTTTAAAGTAGATGTTATTATGATAGTTAGGATTATCAAAATTATAGTCGGTCTAAGCCGACTATAAATACCCTACACATATGTGTTCAAAGTGATATTTTGGACACCAGGGTATACGAATCCTGAAAATAATTACAAACTTTCAATCGCTGAAGAATTTCCATTCTTTTGATACCCATATTTACAAAAGGGTAGGTGTACCGAATTTTGATATTTTTTTTGGTGGAACCACAAGTCGTTTCATGGGAAAACATTATTTTCATGTATTTGAGCATAATGTCAATATATATTTGACCAAAAAAGTTTACCTAAGCACGTATACAGTAAAATTGATTTGTAAAGGGTTTTTTAACAGGGACGCTACAAAAGTAGATCGACAGCAAACGACGCCATATTTCTTGCCGCTCTTTTGACATTACTCTTCAGTATGGTTTGCCATTTCATGATGGAAAGATATACGAATTCGAATTTCGGTAGTAAATTTTAATAATTTCGACTTGTTGTTGGCTCGTGTATCTTTCCATCATAAATTGGCAAACCTTGCTGAAGAGAAATGTCAAAAGAACAGCGAGAAATATTGCGTCGTTTGCTGTCCCTGTCGCTCTACTTTTGTAGCGTCCTTGATGAAAAACCCTTGAAAAAACTTTTGTAGCGCTCTTATTGAAAAACCCTTTAGATGTAAATTTTATATGAGGTATACATATAAGTAATCTAAATCTAAAGTTTCATTGCTCTAGCTTTTCAACTTTTTCTGTAATCGTGATTTCAACAGACAGACAAAAGGACAGACGGACATCGCTAAATCGACTCAGGAGGTCATGCTGATTAAGAATATTTATACTTTTCCATACCGGAGATGCTTTTTCAGGGTGTTACAAACGGCGTACCAAACTGAATATACCTTTTCACTCTTAGAGTAGGGTAAAAAAATGGAAAACAAAATCAAGATATTTTCTCAAGTAAGCACATTTTCTTTAGATCTAATTGTAGGCTTTTCATAAACAAAATAATTTTTAAAATCGAATAACTCTTGGATTTTTTATAAGTTTAGAAAAATTTTTAATCAAAAAAATTTCAATTTACTGATTCAACCATTAAAGATACAAACTCCAATTTTAAAACTTAAGTTCTCTCAAGTTCTCTACAACAGTTTTTAAACTTTTAAAATCGGTTAAGTGGTTCCGAAAATACTGAATTTCATCCGGTTTAAGAGCGTTTGGGCACACTATGCGCCGCCAGATAACAGAAATGCAAACAACTTTCCATATCAGTAAATGTTCACCTTTTTTCAACCTGTGCATCATGTTTGAAAAAGAACAACGCTTAATTACCAAAGAAAAGAGACAAAAAAAGAATAAAAACTTTTTCTACGAAATAATAATTAACATTCTTAGTATGGTAATATGATAGACCCTGAAGTTCCAATCAATACCTCATACTCAAATTTTGGATTTTGACAAAAATTATTACGTTAAACGAACAAATGACCATTCTTAATATTAATATATAAATAAAATAAATAAATAAATAAATAAATAAATAAATAAATAAATAAATAAATAAATAAATAAATAAATATATAAATAAATAAAATAAATAAATAAATATATTAATAAAATAATTTTGAATAAATTGATGTCCACTGATTTTTAAATATAATATAACTTTATAAACATATTTAAATTAATAAATTTATTTACCTATATTTAAAGCACTAATTCTTCAGCAGTATCTTAGGTCTTACAAAAAAAGTTCATTAAAAATTATTTACAAAACATTACAAAATTATGCGCCTTTTTTTTATTTGACCCAAATGCAGACAGTTTTAATATTTTTCAACCATATCAATTAATGTTCACCTTTTTCGCCAGCTGAACCTAATGAAGTCTCATGTACCAAAAAGAACAACGCTTAATTACCAAAAAAAATAGACAAGAAAAAAGGATAAAAACTTTTCCTACAATATTCAAACTTTCTTATCAGTTCTAAAAAAAAGGCAAAAAATACTTCTAATTAATTTTCTTCTTTCTCAGTTGAACTAACAAAAAAATTTGCATACTTAATTTGGACCAGTGCAAAACAAGCAACACTTTCAAATGATTTTAATAGGAAACGAATTGAAAAAAAGTTCATTGAATGTAGAGAAAAATGGCAAAAGGTATGCCAAAAAAATCGTATTGTTCTATTATGAAAATTGTAGGGTAGTTAGTAGCAGCAGCTGGTAAGTTTCCGTAAAACGAGTCAAAATAAAAAAGAGAAGGAACAAAACATACCGAGTTTTATTGCTAAAGAATAACCTATGAAGAGAATAACCTAAAAAATGGCTAATAAATCGATAAACAAACAAAAAATAAGATTAATACATAATATAGGTTTCACATAATGACAGGACGAAAAAATTGGGACGGGAGTTTTGTTTTTGAGGATAAATAGAATGACAAATAAATATATAAAATCTCAATAATATTTGCAATCTGGAGTACTGCGGGAAGCTAAAAGAAACTATATTATAGGTTTTTTGATTGGTTTACAGGTCTAAACATGCGACATCTCTGACTGAGACAGCTTTAGATATGAGTACGGTCAACGAATTAGATACATTGTTTTCATTTTATTGACATTATTTGTCTGGTTAACTTTAGAGAAATGAAAGTAGTTTAATAAAAATAAATAACAAATAAAATGAAGAATTAAATAGTAATACTTAAAAAAACTCCAAGGCCTTGTAGAAAATGCATGTATAAAAGTCAAGCGTTTTTAAAAATATCTAAATTTATAGAACTAAATTTGCATAAACAGTTTTAAATGAAAACATTGTATTTAATTGTCCAACATTTTTATACAAATTGTTGCACTTCGAACTGAATCAAACCATTAAATTAAAAGAACTTTTTCTCGGTACTAATTAAAAAATACTAGTTTCGCTGGTGCACTGGATTACGATTCGAAATGTTCCAAAGTCTATGTTCCAATATGGTAAAAACCTAAAATAGTTTTATTTTTAATTCCCAGTCTGCCATTCCTTACGAAATTGATGCGCAAACAGTTCGATATTTTGTAAAATTCGTACGATTTCGCTTGAGATTTCGATCAAATATCGCACGCCAAAACATACTAAACAGCAAAGATATATCGATACGAGAATTATTATTTTCGAAACGAAAAAATGTAAAAGTTCTTGATGTCTTCGGCAGCACGAGAATTTTGAGAATATATGATGTGCTATTGCAAGATTCAAATTAAAAAAAATTGCTCATAGTAGCTCTGAATTCAATGGCAGAAAATAATTTGTGTCAGTTATGTCAATACAAAATTTATTTAACGCGAAAATGGCAAACGAAGTGGAAGTGCGAGAAATATAATTAAAAAATTTCAAAAACAACCTAGTTGGTCTTTTAAAAAAATTGCCAGGAGGTAGGGGCTAACGATAAGACCATTTCTCGCGTTATCAACCGCTTTAAGGAAGACCTGAGTATTGATCGGAAGAAAGGTTCTGGTAAAAAAAGGCCCACATGATCGTAAAAAGTCGAAGAAGGTTGTGAATATTTTAAAGAAAGATCCGAGCATATCCGGAAGGAAATTGGCGAGAAAGGCGGATTGCTCAGAATCTTTCGTGCGTAGGACTAAGAAAGAAGCTGGGCTGAAGACGTACAAGGTCTAAAAAGTTCCGGATAGAAATGCCGTCAAGAATGAAACCGCAAAACAAAGAGCTAAAAAGTTGAACCAAGATTTTTTAAAAAAAATCGATTGCTGCATAATGGACGACGAAACTTATGTTTTAGCGGACTTTTCTCAGCTACCTGGGCAGGAATTTTATACAGCCGATTCTCGAGGAAATGTCGCTGAAAAATTCAAATCAAAAAAAATGACAAAATTCCCAAAGAAATTCCTTGTTTGGCAAGCAATTTGCAGTTGTGGAAAAATGAGCACCTCATTCGTGACATCGGGTACAATTAATAGCGAAATATATGTGAAGGAATGCTTGCAAAAGAGATTGCTTCCATTTTTACGCCAACATGAAGTGTCCACATTTATTTGGCCTGACCTCGCTTCATGTCACTACAGCAAAACGGCCTTAGAGTGGATCCAACAAAATGCAGTGATTTTGGTGCCTAGCGAAGCCAATCAACCAAACTGTCCAGAACTCAGGCCGATTGAGAGATACTGGGCTTTAGTAAAAAGGGAGATGAAGACAACAAAAAAATTGGCCAAAGACCTTCAAGACTTTAAAAGAAAGTGGTCTTCAGCAGCTGTGAGGGTGTCGGACACTACCATTACAACATTAATGGAAGGGGTTCCGGAAAAAATAAAACTTTTATTAAAAAATATTAATTTCTGGTTTTTTATTTTTTTTTTTAAATCTAAAAATAATTTGCAAAATAAAATATTTTATTCTATAAAAATTCGATTATTAGATTTCTAGATTTTTCCATTTTTGTAGCGGACAATTTTAATCAACGCAGTCCTCAAATATTTTTATTGAAATTTGGTTTGATGAAAAGCATTCTTCAATATGAAGTACATATATATAGTATTTTATGTTTTTGTTCATTAATGTGATGAAACGTATTCTTCCAATACAATACATCATATTAAAGAACACTTTTCGACAGTTATCAAGCGTTCATCATATTTATGAAAGAGTTCATAATATTGATGTCGTTAGTCATTAATATTATGGATGGTTTTCAAAACAATTCATCAATATGATGTACGGTTTTTTCAGTGTACGCTTTCAGAAAATGCGTCATTATGTAAGATCGTTGAAATGCTCTATTTTGAATCAAAAATGAGAATGAAATTTAAAAAAAAAAACGACTTTCTTTTGATTTAAAAAATTTCAAAATTAATATATTTGGAAGAAAAATCCATGTTATTTGATTTGCCTTATTTTTCACATTACATTTACAATCTAAATTGATATGTACGAGCTCAGTCTTTTTTTTCATGAATGAATTTCCTAATGTTTTCGACTTTTGAAAAACGTTTGACGTTTCTTTATTTCTGTATGTCTCCAAAATAGTAAGCAAAAATTTGGCAACCGAACTGCTGATTAAAGTGTCACTTATTTGACACTTTTTTCGATTTTTTGTTTTCTCAACTCTTAGTATTTTTTATTGGGGACAAAAAATAAGATATGCAAAATATTTTTGAATTTAAAGGACGGGAACACGTGCTGCAATGACATTGAAAATTGTACTAGGGTCGAAATGTAGTATATTCTAAAATAATATTTTGAGCAAGCAATATTCTAGAACTGTTTGCGAAGAAACATTATATGTAATCGGATTTTCGAACTTTCGATAATATTCCGAGACATCGATTATTTTATACAGCAATAAACATATATAAACCAATGAAAATATTTTAAGTAAGCCATAATTTAAAAAGGTTAATTAGTCTCCATTCAATTGGTATACAAATGTTGTGCCAATATTTTGTGTTTATATTTTTAAAAGTTATCCTATGATTTATATGTGTTTATTGCTATCTAAAACAATCGATTTCATGGAAAATTATCGAAATAAATAAGTGACATCCTACTGGTTATAGACGAGGTTGCCATATAATTTATTTTATGGATACAACAACGTGCTCATTTGCCGTAACATATGCACGAATGTCAATTTTGGCAGAATAAAAAAATGAATCATGAGTTTACGACAACCGAATGTGCAGTTGCGCAGACTAACAATTCGGTTATAGTAAAATAAGTTACGTTGTAGTTAATGACATGAGGTTACAACAAATGTATTTTAGGAGAAACAATGAAACGTTGGTTCAATTAAACTCCTGCCAAAAGAGGATTGTTTTTGGTATAGGAACAATTCAATGCGAGGTTTCCTTTTAAACATCAATTTCAGTTTGCATCAACATAAAAATTGATGTATGTTAGTGATGCTCGAGTCGTCATCAAAAATTCACGCAATTCGGTTGATGTTTTTTTCAATTTTTTGCATTGAAACTGACACAAAAATAATAATTTTAAATACATACAAAATTGCGTCAATTGAAAAATTTCCCTCATTTATTGATATTTGACAAAAATTGACAAACTGAAACATGTAAACATTTTTAAATTTAAATAAATTGCTATTTCTGTTAAAAATATGCGTAAAAATATGAACAAAATATGAATTATAATTATAATTCTGTGAAATACACAATTTTAAGGGGAAAATTAAAATGTTTTCGTGGTAAGAGCCCTTTGCCCTTTTTTGCAGTATTTATTCAACTGCAAAATTTAATTCCCTCAAAAATATGTAACTAATTGCATAAAAAACTATCATTTAAACCTCGATTGGCCACACACATATGAATTTTTAAACACGTATCTTTTTGTGTAACCAAATTGAAATTCTTCACTATCCATTATTAACAAGTTGCACAATTTATGGTTGATTTTTTATTTATTGGCCTACCATAAAACATGGTAAATAATTTATTATGTATTCCGAAAAAGCAATTGAATTTGCCACTCTGTGGAATGAGGGCAACAACATACCGCATTTATGGATATTCAGTAACTTTCGATTAAAATCGGAATGTTGACATAAAAATGAAACAAACAAATAAAAAAATAGTTAAATATATAACTTTTTGAATAAGTGTAAATATGATGCGGATAAAATAATGATTTATCTTATTCCATAATCATTTTGACAATATATATATTAAAATATATTCAGTTATTTATAAAAGGCATGATTATTGATCCGATTTAAGTTCAAAATTCAGCAGTTTTAACTACAAACTGTAATAAAAGAAATTTATATGTAAACAATATAGTTTCAGTATTTCGAAGTAAAAATGAGAAGAAATTTGTGTAATTAAGGTGTAGCCATCGAAAAAAAAATATGTTTTTATTTCTATTTTTCAATTTTTTATTTAAGAGTAAATTGAAAATGAAATCATTTTTTATAGCTTTTGTATTTTTTGTTATTACAGTAGTTACTCGTATCGTACCTTGGAATTATTTTTTTTCACAGCTCTATATAAAAAAGTATTTGTTGATTTTGTTTCTTACTTAGAAAAATAATATTTCTAATACAAAAATCTTGAATTTGATTGAATTGTTTATTGTGTAAAAAGTATTAGAATTAGAGCTATGAAATATGGAAACAGTAGTGTTAGTGATATTAGACAGGTTAGTGATACGGTTACGGAGTATTAAAGCCGAACAATATCGTACTTTTCGAATGTAGTCACAATTCTTAAGATTTTTAATTCATTTTCTACACAGAAAAAAAATTCATCAATATGATGAATTTATTCATATATTCTGTTTTTTTCCAACTACCAGATTCATCATATTGATACCACCGTTCATTAAATGACACATTTATGAATGCATTCATTATATATATGAACTTATTCATAGTATCGAACATCATAGTGAAGAACGAAATAATCAATACAATGAATATGAATCGTTATATTTATGAATAGAAATATTTTTTGATTTGATGAACAGCATTGCTCAACATTTTATTTATTTGTTCATTAATATGATGAAACGTATTCTTCACATACACTAAGAAAACAAAGATGATTACCAGAAATATCACAGCCCTAAATATCAAGTTATTTACAAATTATTTAGATCGTCTTTGAAACAATCATCTTTCAAAAATCCGACAAATACGATAAATATTATACTGGAAAATATCTTTCAAATTTACGATTATTTATAGCAAATATCAATTAAACTTCTTACACATACGAATATAGTTGCGGAATAATTGTAAAAGGTACTCCATAAGAATTCGCGTGAGTATTTTTTATTGAATCAAGTGAATTTTTATTTGTTGTGAAGTATCATTGTTATCGCCTTCGATGATAAAATTGTACGACTTGAAAAATGTTTGCAGATGAACCAGGTCTGGTGGCGTTGTTGTCATCAAGTTCTCTGAAAAGGAATCATTTTTCATTACATGTTGAATATTTCAATCTCAGTTATTTTTATTTTCACTTTTACGAATAAAATGGGATTTTTGAATTTAATCCTTTTAGACACCTTTATTTAATAATTGTTGTGGAAAATTAGAGAGTACAGAAAAAATACGACTATTGCTTTTTTATACCCTACACCTATGAGGTACAGGGTATATTAAGTTTGTGCAGATATTGTAACGCCCCTTAGGAGGCGTGGCCGGTATGGAAAAGTATATATATTCTTGATCAGCATCACCACCCGAGTCTGTTTAGCTATGTCCGTCTGTCTGTCTTGCTGTCTTGCTGTCCTACTGTCTTGCTGTCCGTACACACGATAACTTAAGAAATACTGCTTAGAATGCGATGAAATTTCGTTTCTATACTTTTTAGTCAAAAGTTATTTTTGTCAATGTAAATGAGCCATATTGGTCAACGGACACGCCCACCTCCCATACAAGTCACTTTTATATAACACTTTACGAACCAATAATTCAAAAAGTATTCAAGATATACTTATAAAATTTAAAACGTGTTGTTAGAATTCACCTAAAAATATGTGATCCAAAAATGGGCGTAATACGTCTACATTTGATTTTTTTATTACTCCTCGCTTTTTCATAGTAGACATTTTATTCGCAAATAATTGATAACAAAATTATGAAATATTAGCCTTAAATCTCTACTCCGCCCACATTTATTTTTCTAAATTTTTTAACATTTTTTGATTTTTTACTTTTACATCAACTTTTTAAATTAATGGAATATACGCCGTTAGAATACACAAAGTGTAGGGTATTCCATAGTCGGGCCCGACGACTATAAAAGTCCGTCCCATACGACCGAACTTACCCATATGACCTAACTTTCCCAACTCGTTTATATTAGCCAAATGTCATAAAAGGCCAATAGATTTGCTGCAAATGTCCCGTAATTCAGGATGTTTGGTGTGAATCTATTGTAAATATCACAATTTTCATTGCTGTTGTGGCAAACATCTTTTAACTATCTGCAAATATGTCATATTTTAAAAATATTAAGAATTTTGCTACAAGTTTCTTGAAACTTATGGAATGTTTAAATATTTGCTACATGCCGTAAAGTGATAGTTGCAACAAGACTTTTATAAACATCTTGTTTTCTTAGTGTACAGTTCATCATATTCAACAAAACTTTTGAATGGTTCTTCAATACAATGAATCATGGTTTGAAGAACGGAATTAATCAATACATTTTATTTACATGTTTTTACATTTTTTTTTCTGTGTAATGATGGTAAGAAGACAAGTTGAAATTTGCAAAAGAACGTATAAATGGTAAAAAAATCTATACAAAATCAGTTTTTGGTTTTCCACCTTAATCAAAATAAATGAAAATCCCTGAAAACTGATTTCATTGATATTCTGAAAACGTAAGTGGCCGTTCTGATATGAAATGCCTAAACAAATTTAATGAAAATACATTCTATATGTTGACCACAAATTGTTTCACCATTTTATAGTTTTTAACATATCATGATTTTTTCTATGTATATCGTTCGGATGCCAAAATTAAGATCTTAAGCTCGAATCACACGATTGAATAAACAGTCAACTTTTGAATCAATTTTCAAATAATTTTAATATCAATCGTGTGATTGCTCAATTTTTGTATGGAAAATAAGGCAATCAGACGATTGATATTTAAATTATTTTGAAATTGATGCAAAAGTTGACTGTTCATTCAATCGTGTGATTCGAGCTTAAAGATTATAAAAGATTGTTCATATTTAGAAATATTTTTAAGGAAATTAGACATAAATCTACACAGAAGGAAAAAATACTGTATTTAAGTATGAAAAAGACTTAGAATAGCACCATCCAAAATTCGACTAATATTAAGTCCGCACAGACTTAAGTTAAGTCCGCACAGGCTTAAGTTAAGTCCGCACAGACTTATATTAAGTCCGTACGTACTTAATATAAGTCTGTGCGGACTTAATGTTAGTCGAATTTGGGATGGTGCTATTCTAAGTCTTTTCGTACTTAAATACAGTATTTTGTTTTCTCTGTGTACACAATTCAAACTTTCAAACACTCAAACATTTTCACACATTTTACGCATATTTTACATCTGTTGTTTCCACACACAAAGCCAAACATATAACTTATAAAATAATACATTATAGTTCTAAGAAATTACATTCTAAGTACACGAGTGTAAAATGTATTGCACTAAAATGTTAAACGTAAAAACAAAAAAAAAAACAAACAAACAAAATAAAAGTAAATTGTTTTGCATAACTTTGCTACATCTTAAGTGAGTGTCAAATAAATGTCAAATGCTGGTAGTTGAAAGTTGGCAGGCAGACCTGCGAGTAGTGGCAAAGTAAAATATTTAAATTCTGTTTGTTACTCTGCATGTAAAGTATGACTGTTTTTGCATGCTCGAGTGTCGGTCGCACACACACACACTCACACAAAACGAATTTATTGTATGAATTCACGCATACAACTAATGCTTTATTTTACCATAAGCGCACATTTTGCTCAAACATAAGGAGCACAAGCAAACGTAACAGAAAAATTTATTATAAGTCTTGGCTCAGAAAAACTTAAAAAAAATAATGCAGCATGAGTAAAGCTACGTAAGAGGTACTATTTTTACTACATTTTTACTACATTATTACTACATTAAGGGTGTGTGCGAATTCGACTAAATTGCTGACTAATCTAAATTGAACGACTTTTCATTCGATCTCCATTCGTAACTGGTAATTATATATATTATCCATAATCAATCGATTATTATATATTTGTTTGCTGTCATCCAATTTAGTTCAATTTAGTCTGCTCGAAAATTTGCTAAATTGAAAAATCGAACACTGCATTACCGACAAAATTTAGTTTAGTCGGCAATTTAGTCGAATTCGCACACACCCTAAATACCACTACTATCAAAAAAACGAATAATATATACGCATCTCTTAAAATAAAACATACAGGGTTTTTGGTCTATAGGTGACAATAATTCAGGGCGTTAGAAAATATAAAATATAAAAATGTCCAATATTAAACCCACTTGAATACACAGGGTGTTTCAAAAATGCATATTACAAACAAAACCTTGTCAAGAAAACTGGTTATTCAGGATAATCTGTTGATAAATGAATATAAACTTTTTACACATGTTTTAGAAAATTATCACATCTTTCAAATTTATGATCTCTTTCATTTTTAAAATATACGTAAAGTTGATATTTCCAAAAATAAAAATAAAAATTATGATTTTGACATTGATTTATTCAAAATTTCGTTACACCTATAAACCCATTTTTACTATTTTCTAGTGATGACTTTATTAAAATGAACTGAAAAAAATAAAAATGCAATAATAAAAAGTGTTACAATAAAAATTCCTTAAATGCATTGCAGTCCATGTAAAAAGATAATGCTGAAAATAATATAAAAAAAAAATATCTTCTAGAAAAAGAATACGTACTAACATTTTTCCTGGCATATTATTCCCTGGCATCTTGCTACGAATGACCTAGTATGTGAGGACGTTACAAAAGCCAACGTGAATATACATTTCTCGAAGGAATGCGCATATTACACAATTTTTAGCAATATTTGATAAATTCTAAAAATCCATAAAACCTTGCTGTTAAATTATACAACATACAGGTACGAAACAAACGAAAAACATAATACCTATAATTAATAAATGTACACAACATACTCGAAAACTTAACTTCGGGTACAAATTCCAGAATTAAATATGTTACTGACTGAAATTTAAAAATCTGAAATTAAAAATATAATTAAAATTTAAAAAATAGAAGTTACACTGCGAATTGTAATGGAGAATCTTTTTTGAGTATTCCTTAAGCATATTTATATTTTTTTTAAAGATATATAATTGATGTTTTCTAGAAGTTATCGTGTATTCAAAAATGTGTATCAGCGCATTTGTCGCACATTTTAAACTTTTCGTCTGAAATTGTTAAAGAAATTTATAAGTAAATTAATGTTTAGAACTGTAATAATTGTGTTAAACATCTTTTGTTTCTCAATGTACTTGTGAAAAGCTATTGTTTACTTTGGGCAAATGTCCTTTATAAGTAATTCATAGTTATTTTAAGCCGTAAGTAATAATAACTTATAGCTAACATCTTCTATTCTGTATTTGAATATAAAAATGTTTCAGAGGTATCTTATTATTTTTTGCACGACTGTATTATAACTACATAAAAAAAAAAATTCAAAAAGCCGATTTTTATTTTCAATAAATATGCGCCATTATGATTAAGTGCTATTCAAAAGTACCGTATTGGGATTTTTGTTGATATTATTTTCACTGCACAGAAAAAAAATCATCATCATATTGATGAATTTCTTTCTTCAAACCAAAATTCATTGTATTGAAAAACGATTCCCAATATTGATAACTACAATACATCAATGTTATGAACTCTTTATCAATTTGATAAATGACCGAATAATTGTTCTTCAATATGATGAACTGTATGTAAAGAATATATTTCATTATATTAATGAACAAATACATACAATACAACATATATACACATCATATTGAAGAATGAGGTTCATCAAATCAAAATTTCTCTCAAAATATTTATTTTTCGTTAAATTTTTGCTATACTTCTCAATTCTCAAGTAGTTCTTGTATGTTATTTCATCGATGTCAATTTTTCAGAGGGTCATGACTCATAAAAATAAGAAAATGTTATATAAAGAAATGTTTAGTTTTGCTTCTGGGCAAATTTGAGATTTTATCTTTTCGATTTCAATGAAATTTGGGAACTGATAAAGGGTATAGATAGATGCACCGACCATTTTTTCTTTTATTTTTTTTTTCGTCACCTACTTTCAGAGATATAGTGGCTCCAAATTGTTCAATGCATATCTTGAAACCCTTTATCAGTTTCCCAAATATTATTGAAATCGAAGAAGGTGAGTTCCAACCGCTGGTCGATTTGGTATGGAATCTATTTTTTAATCTACATGGTGTTTAAGAAATGCACATTACTGACATAATTAGTCAAGAAAATTTTATATAAAGTATAATCTGTTAAATATCAATTATTAACTCATGTTTTAGACAACTAAATTACTTTTCTAATGTTATATCACATCTTTGATCTCCATGATTTATTTCTTTTTTAAAAGGTACGTTAAAATTAAAATTTATAAAAAGAAAAATAAAAATTTTTACTTTTTCATTGATTTTCTCAAAATTTCGGCACGGATCACACCAATTTGTCTAATTTATAAGGATAGACCAATTCAATTCAATACTTTCTAATCAATTAAAATGACTTTAAACTAGTGAGTTATCCTGCAGAAATAATTAAACAGTGGCGGGTGTTGTTATTTGGTGGTTGAAATATTAAAAAAATTGAAATAATCGCGAAATACTATTGAAAATTTATTAAAATCATATTCATTTTCATGTTACTTCACAGAACATATTTTCTGAATCTATTTCTAAACATAATAATTTTTTCTTTTTACGAAATCAGAAGTTCCGCCACTGTTTAATTATTTCTGCAGGATAACTAACCAGTTTAAAATCATTTTAATTGATTAGAAAGTATTGAATTGAATTGGTCTATCATTATAAATTTAAAAAATGAGGTTATTAAAATTATATTAATTATCATATTACTTCACAGAACATACTTTCTGAATCTATTTCTAAACATAATATTTTTTTCTTTTTACGAAATCACAAGTTCCGCCACTGTTTAATTATTTCTGCAGCCTTTCTTGCCAAGGTAAAAAAAAAGATTGGTATGAAAATACTGAAAATGAACGGGTCTATCATTATAAATTTAAAAAATGGGGTTATCCGTAACGAAATTTTAAGAAAATCAATGACAAAGTAAAAATTTGTTTTCTTAATTATTGCAAATTTAAACCTTATGTACATTTTAGAAAATGAAGACATTATGGAGTTCAAAGATGTGATATACCATTTGAAAGATAATTTAATTGTCTAAAGCTAAAATTAAAAATTGATATTAATATAAAATTTACATTTTATAATCAATTTTCTTGAACAGGTTATGTCAGTAATGTGCATTTCGTAAAAAAACCTGCATTTTAAACTGGATGAGAAATTATACATTTTTTATATTACATTTTCATATTTATTTTACTTATAAAATGACCCCATGAATTATTGACAACGATGAAGAAACACGCTGTATATTGCTTGCTAGACATTAATAATAATATAATAGTTTGGCACTACAGTCGTATAAGGACTTAGGCCGAGCTCTCTCACCATTTTGAGCTGTGCGTGTTATATTTGTACTCAGAGTGGTGGGACCTACAGTTTATTGCCGAATCCGAACGGCGGGTGAGAGCTTTTCATAAGCAATGTTTTTACTCTCGGAGGTTTGCCATTTACTGCCGAGAGGTAGCGCGGTTTGGAAAAATGTTTCTATGAAAAGATGTTGTTAGCCCCAGTCCAGGCTTGAACAGGGGACCTTTCGGCTCGCACTAACCACTGAGCTACCGCGGCATGCATAAATTAAAAAAAATGTTTTATAAAATATTTATCTAACAATTTTTTATTAACAAAATGTTGTATTTATAAACAAATATTTTTTTTCCGGATTTTTTTTTTAATTTTTTTCCGATTTTTTTTTTCGAATTTCATTTACGAAAAAAAATATTTTTTGAAATATTCGTAGAAAAAAAGTCGATTTAGTGACGTCTGTCATCTGCCCGTATGAAATCATCATTACGGAAAAACTAGATGAGCTAAATTAATAAAACTCAGATTTCTGATTATTTGTATATTAACGCTTTCTGGTTTTGAAAATGAGCATGATTGATTGATCTTTGACATATGATCCTTATATTATTGTACATATACCCATCTCAAATCCCATTAAAATTGGTCAATAGGACAATTATTGATTTAATAGTATACAAAAAATAAATCTTTTCATATGGCAATGTCATATTATTTTCTAGTATTTAATGGTATTTTCCGATTAAAATAATAATTTATCCTATTGAATATTTTTAATAGAAAAAAACTTTTATTTATATAGTATTTTTTTCTGAGTGTAATTTCTAACCACATTGTGTCACTATTGCCCTATTACACTTTGAAATAAAAATAAAAGTTTGTTTTCTATCCGTGCTAATGTACAATACATTTTTAATAGTAAATCCTCCAAAAAAAATAAACACAATTTGGCACATCTACAAAATACAAATTGTTGTGTATAAATAACGCTAAAAATGTAAAATTTTAAATATTATGCAAAAATATTATTTCAAAATTTAATAAATATTTTATACTCACTTTGTTAAAATATATTTGTTATACATATTAACAGGAAATATTATCTAGTTTGTGTTTTAAATCAATCGAGTGAAACAAATGATATCATAAAATAGCAGAGCACTGCAAAAAATCTATAAAAATGATAAATGGCACAAAATATTGCAGTTTTAAAAGTTTTAAAAGTATCTGAGGTCTGCCCAGCGCAGCGTGGCACACATTTGCAAACACACAAACCCATACATATTGGTACCGCCAGGGGCGTATAACGAGTTGCCATGAAAAATGTAAAAATTTAAATGAACTGAAACAACATACATAAAAAAAACAAAACAAAATGGATAAACAAAAAATAAATTTAAAAACACTGCTGCTGAAAACATCGAAAAATTAAAAGTGAAACAGCATAAAAAAATGTCGGCTTTTAAAACACACAACGACAACACTAAAACATATTTACGACAACATAGAACAAGTGCTGAAACAACATGAATTCCATTCAAACGAAAAAAAATATTTATATTGTTAATAAATAACATGGGCGCCATTTAGAAAAATGTAGTAAACAGTACAAAGAGAACACATTAGCAAATAGTTTTTTGTTTTTCGACAAACATAACATGAAACGCAACGCACTTGAACAAGATACATGATTATGATGGTGGCACCCTTAAATGGACGGTGTAAATCTATGGAACGCAGAAAGCGGGTCTGCGTTTGGCCTTCGGTGTGACGGCTACGCTCTTAACCCGTCTACAAATTAAACCGATGTATCATCCGGAAATTATCAGGATTTCAGCGGGTGAATCGTAGTATTCTATAATGATTATAATTCATTACCTTGCAATGTTCTTTCGAATTAAATGAACGTGATTATGTTGTTCATTTTATTAGAAAGATTAGAACATGTCAAACATAAATAAATATGAACAACATATAAACATAATAAAATGAACAACATATCTTATCCAACAAACCTTTTGAATCTTATACGACCCTTGTCTTAAATGAGTGTTACCTTTATATACGAGTACTTAATACCATTTGAGTCTAATTTTTTTTTTTAAGTTTAATACTCCTAAAACAATAATATGTGAACACTAAAAATACCACAAAATGGCTCCCAAATCCTGAGTAGAGCGCACGATTTCATGAGCTCTCACATTTATGAGACATTTATTACTCCTAACCATCCCCATTTTATCTCTAAAAAGAGCCGAAAAAGGTTTCCGAAAGCTGTGCGCTCTACATGCTTTTAAGAGTCCAGAAATCCTCATATTAATGATAATTTTAAATAATCCTGAAACATTTATATTTTTGAGACTTTTTAGAATCCACAATTACTCTTTCTCGGAGGTTTTTCTTTTTCAAAAATGAATAAAGTGTCAAAAATAAGTAAAAAAAACATCGTTTGGAGTGAAAATGTTTTCTTAGTCCAGATATCATAAAAAAATACATTCAACTAAATCCATCAAAAATCTGTGCTTGATTGTTGAACTGACACAAATACAATTGATTTTTAATTCATTTTAAATACAATGCCACTATTTTATGAAACGGTATTCAAAATTCTCCGAAAATACTTTTAAAATTGGGGTCTAAGTTATCAGCGCTCCAAAATATCTACTAAAAGAATCTTTTATAAATAATTATTTGAAGAGCTCCGAAAATAGATTCAAATGCAATGCTTTTACGAGTATTTTTTCTGATAACTTGTAAAACACTCTAAGATTCATCTTATGTATGACTCTAATTTCAAATGCTCCCAAATTGCTCCGAAAACAGATTTAAATGCATTACTTTTATGAGTATTTTTCTGTAAGCTTGTAAAACACTGTTAGATTCATCTTATGTATGACTCTAATTTCAAAATGCTCCCAAATAGCTTAATGTGTTATAATAGGGAATATTTCTACTACAACAATAAGATAAACAACAATAATCATGGCCTTATCATGAGGACATGAGACTGGGTGGGTTTAGGACATGAAAAAATATGTTCCCGATCATTTAACTATTTCTATTAGGGTTTGGTGATATATGTAGTTAATATCCTAGTTCAACATTCACACTATTATGGAAGTCTTGAACATGGCCAGATAATGTTTGCCATATAACTGGTGATATTATGACAAGATAACAAGGTACAATGGTGATAAGGTGCAATAATCAGTTGTCGATCATGACCATTGTACAATTTATACTAGGGTATTGGACATAGTTTAGCATCGGTAGCTCGATTGGTTAATAATAATAGTTTGGAACTACAGTCCTATAAGAACTTAGGCCGAGCTCTCTCGCCATTTTGAGCTGTGCGTGTTATATTTGTACTCAAAGTGGTTGGGACCTACAGTTTATTGCCGAATCCGAACGGCGGGTGAGAGCTTTTCATGGGCAATGTTTTACTCTCGTAGGGTTGCTATTTACTGCCGAGAGGTAGCGTGGTATAGAAAAATGTTTCTATGAAAAGATGTTGTTAGCCTCAGCCTAGGCTTGAACCGGGGACCTTTCGACTCGCAGTCCAACGCACAGCCACTGAGTTACCGCGGCTACTCGATTGGTTAGTACGTATTATTATTTTTATTTGACATATTTTGATTGGGCATTAATCAAGTGGGCACTCATCATGGTCTCAATAAATTAGCATAACATCGTGTCAGCTCATGTGGACCTCTTTAATGCGGATTATAGTAAATAATGTCATGATCACTTCATGAATCATGAGCCCAATGCTTATGAATCTTGAGCATGGCCCTACTGAAATTTCTGCTAGTGTTAACCGACAACATTTAACTTGATTTTTTATTTTTTTGGTTTTTTTTGTTGCGTGTTCCACTTAAATTGCGGTAATTGCGCGAATATGCGAATATGTGATTTAACAACAATTGAAGTGCCTGTCGTGCGAAAGGGGTGTTCCGGCCATGTTACAGCGTTGCCACATTTATTAACATTGCGAGTGTGCGTGTGAGAGTAAGAGACTAACAAAACAAACAGACAGACAACAGTATTGTGCATTGTGGTAGTCATTATTGTATCCAATGGCTCAAGGATGTTCTTGTGACATACACTGCGAGAAATATTTCAGAATAACTATGATTGTAGCTATTGATTCACACAATTCAATTGATTCTCACACACTTACTTGATGGTTATTTATAATAGCCGCGTAATACATTTTAAAAATATTAACTACAACTAACATTGGCAGCGTCCGTAGCTCAGAGGTTAGTGCGTTAGACTGCGAGCCGAAAGGTCTCATGTTCAAATCTGTGCTAAGGCAAACCACATATTTTCATAGAAAACATGCTATATATTTATAAACACGTTTCATATACCACGCTACTTTTTGACAGACAATGGCAAACCTCCAAAAGTAAACATAATAAGCTCATGAAAAACTATCATCGCCGCCGTTCAGATTCGGCCTTAAATTGTAGGTCGCATCACTTTGAGTACAAATATAACACAGCGCATATGGTGAGAGACTCGGCCCAAGTTCTTCTGGACTGTAGCGTCAAACAATTATTATTTTAAACTGCAACTTATTCGGATGTCACCGCTTTTAAGTCGTTTCATATAGCCAAAACTAAAAGGCGCAAGTCTATACAACAACCAATAGACTTAGTATTTTAAAATAATTTTTTTTCAACGTGTAAGTTGGATTTTTAACAATTTGAAACAATTCAGCATGCATGCAAATTGAAGGACATTCGAGAATAAATGCAGTTTTACACAAAAATATAAACAATCGCAGATTATTGTATAAGAAAGCTTGTGAGGAAATCGTTTAAAATAAATTTCATAATTATCGTACAATTTCCATCGTACAATTCCACGCATCGTATTCATATATTTTAATAAAATCCACGAAGAAAGTTTAAGGTCACATGGGGTATTTGAAGTAGGAAGTTCTAAGGAAGTTAGTAACAATTTTGAAAGTAATAGTCGATCAAGTTCTTCTGCATGTTACAAACAGATGACCAATGTAATATACACTGTCACTTCCCTAGTATAAATTTGCCCGATGCGCCATCGGGAAATGATCGGGTTTTCGTTGGGTAAGCCCTATTTTAGAAAATATGATCATTGCCTTTGCATGCCCTTATCATGCTTACCATAGCAGGGTTTACATTATCTAAACAGTCAATGTTCCCGATCATAGCTACATTATTTGTTCCTCATAACGAAATTAGCATCAGACAATGATCGAGATTTAATGAGAGAAGCCCTATTATGCTCGGGCTCTGACAAGGCAATTGTCGGGTAAGTAATAAAATGGGGAATTGCCCGATCAGTACATGTTCATGGCCTGAGGTCAGTACATGATCAGGACACTGCGTTACAAGGACATTATGGGCCTCGTCATATCCCGATCATCTCAAATAATGACATGATCACTTCATGACCATGGCCCTACCAAAATTTCTACTAGAGTTTTAGTATAGCGTATAAAAACTGTTGCACATACATGAATTAAAAAAAAAAAATCGTCAAATTATTATCAAGATTCCTAGTAAAAATTGTCAGAAGTAGTTCACAATATCATTCATTTTGAACATGTTCTTATGGTAATGAATTTACCATTCACTTTTAGATCGAAGATAGTGATGTGTTAGTTCTTAAGCGGTAGTGAGCAAAATATTCGAGACTTTTGTTTTTGTTCTCATATCGATATTACGATGCAAGAATAAGAACGACACTGCAAGAACAAGATCTAAACAGAAAAAAAAATCATCAATATGATGAATATATTCCTAAATATTATGAATTTTTCGCAACTACCAAATTCATCATATTGATACCACCGTTCATTAAATGTCATGTTGATGGATGTATTCATTATATACTTATTTATACTAACTAACATCATAGTGAAGAACGCAATATTCAATACAATATGTCAATACGTCATATTGATGAATATAATCATAATATCAATGAATAACTTAAATTTTGTTTGTAAATTGTTCATAATATTTATGAATATAATATTCAATGTAAAGATGGACGCGCGCCGTGTTTTTTTTTTTGTATAACGCCCGACAATCAGAGTTCGTGCGTGCAAATCTCCGTGAGTGCTAGTTGTGCCCGTGCGTGTCCGTGCTTCTAAAATCAAGCTCGCGCCCATTAACGATTTTTTTTTTCAGTTTCTACTCCAATTCAAAAAAAAATAATTCTATCATCAGAAAATAAAAATTTCATGGTATTTTAACCAGGGACAAACACACTTTGGAATATCGGTGTAGGTTCCACATTTTTTTTTAATAACGGTACCGATTCCGGTTCGAAAAATCGAAGCGGTTCCGAATACAGTTCTTTGTTGTCCCCAACATGTTTCGAACAGTACCAAAGATAATTTTTGAATTATTTATAATAAGGGACCGGTACCGTAATCGATTTAAAAAATGTGTATTACCCGAATCAGAAACGACATAATTATTTTTTTGGGTTACCGTTATCGGAATCGCTATTTTTAAAATCTTGGAACGAGAACCGGCACCGATATTCCAAGGGTTTTAGTCCATCTCTGGGACCGCAAAGAACCGGAATTGTAACCGGAACAGTTTTGATTTTTGGAACTGGAATCGGAACCGCTATTAAAAAAAATTGTGGAACCGAAATCGGAACCCATAAAATTTTTTGGTTGATACCAGAACCGAAACCGCTATTATAAAAGTCTTGGAACCAGAACCGATATTTTTAAGTGTTTAGTCCCGGTTTCTAATATTATTTTTCTCATTTTCTAGTTTATCATGTGATTCCGTGCTTTTTTCGTGTTTTTCCGTGTTTCTTCGTGTCTTTCTATATTCCGTGTTTTATCGTGCTTCTCGTGCGTGCCTTTAAATTTAGTCGTCCGGCTCGTGCATGTCACCTATCGGCACTCGCCCATCTCTAATTCAATGTGATGAATATTGTTAAACAAATATTTTTTATTTCAAAATAAATTATTTTTCGAAAACAAAAAATTATAATAAAAAAAAAAAAAATTTAAAAATTTACAAACATTTTTTTTTTTTTAAATATCCTTCAAAAATGTTATGGACAAAATTTTTTTGAAAAAAAATAAGGAAAAAACATTTTTTCGAAAATTATACAAAAAAAATTGTCTGAAAAAAAATGTTTAAAAAAAAACAATTATTTTTGGATTTTTTTTTTAAACAAATAAGAAATAACATCCAAAATAAATATTTTGATTGAAATTTGGTTTCATGAACATTCATCAATACAATGTACAATTTTATGTACTAATTTATGTACTAATTTATATTTATTATGTACTAATTTATGTCGAGCAAGCATTATATAAGAAATAACACACAAGAACTACTTGAGAACTGAGAAGTACGACAAAAAAATTAACGAAACATTTTTTTTTATAGAATTTAGTTTAATGAACAACGTTCTTCAATATGATGAACACATATGTTTTACTTTATTAATTTGTTAATTAATATGATGAAATGTATTCTTCACATACGTATCATACTGAATAACACTTTTTCGACAGTTACCAATCGTTCGTCATATATATGATAGCATTCATAACATTGGTGTCGTTAGTCATTAATATTATGAATGGTTCTTCCATAAAATGAATCAGGTTTCAAGAACGGAATTCATCAACATTATACATTTTTTTTTCTGTATACCATGTTAAATAGTAAAAATCTGATAAAATATTAAAAAAATAGCAATAAACACTGACTTCTAACTTCCGAGTTATATAAAAATTGAGGTCGGAATTTCTCCGTACGAAAATATTTAGTCTGAAAATTGAATACAAAATATTTTTGGCGTTAAATTTTATTTAATCCTAGAAATAAATTTAAAGAAAATAATGTATGTTTTAATAATAATTATAATTAAAATACTTGTGTAATTACAACTGCCATTAGGAGTTCTTTAGCAGTCATTTAACAGTTCAGAGGGTAGAGTCATCTTGATTCAACGTGACTGAATAACGTCTCCACAAAGCGTCTAAATATTCAATTGGGTACATTGCAAATGCAATTAAAAAATTATGCTTAATAAGTATTTTTATTGCTTCGTAATTATGCAGCGACATTAAAACGCAATAAATAATCGCACTGATGAGATCCTGCGGTGCTATATGGCTGGTTGTAAAACGTGACTCGGGGAGCCGCAACAATTTGCGAGATACAATAAATAAAAATGTGAGAGAAAAATTATATTTGAACAAAAAAAAATAATATGAAAAAAATGAAACAATGCGTACTTTTTGTGCGTCATAAAATCTGCAATACGTTCTGGCAGCATTGCACGTGTGTTGACAGCAGTGATGCCAGACTTACGGGAGTTGTGGAGGTGCGTCAGCTTTCAACAGCAGATACAGTTAACGATAAGTTGCTTGGTTCTGGCTGGCTACTGTAATATTTTTATTTTTATTTTTGCTGTGAGAATTTAAATTCCATTTATTGCAGTAATAACTTGCATCAAGTTAAAGCTGTTGTGGGTATTTTTGCCGTTTCGACTGATACGCTGAGTTCTTGATTGCATTGCAATCATTTCAAATTTGCGCTTCAGTGAGTAAATTGAAAACAACCGAATTTAGGTTAATTTGTAGTTGAAATGGTCAAGTACATATTTTTCCGAAATAGTAATTTTGCTATCACATAATAGTTCTGTAAATCATATCATATCGGAAGTATTTGAACCGAAAAATCACAATTTTAAATGTAAAATACATAATTTATCAGAATCACTACACTTCTAAACATAATTTAGACGAGATTCCGACGCTACGTAATTGGGCATACAAATTCAAAAAGAGCGAAAAGTAAAAAAAAAAAAATAAAACTAATAAGCATAATAAATTTGTTAAAAGATAAATAAATCAACTGAGTTTAATTGATACAAAATAATCAATTCTATTAATATAATTAATTGGAGATACGAATTACCCAATAGAATAAATCAATTTCTTTCTGGGTTTGTGTATATACTAAAATATATACATATACAGTACTTATACCAACCGACAGTTTTAGAGGCACAGTACAGTTCTACAGCCACATACATTTTTAAATTGATTACTTAGTATTACAAGTACTGTTGTATCAATCTTATTTTACATTGATTCATCGCAACGAGCGCTTGGCTATTCGGTTCGTCGGTACGTTTTTCCGTTCATCGTATATATATCATGAATTTGATATTCTTCTACCTTATTTGTGTTTAACATTTCCCTTTCATTATATATAGCTCTATTGGTCACGTGAACATGGTTCAAAATTCGAACAACAAGTTGCAAGTAAAGTAGTAGAATAAAAAATATTAAAAATATTATATTAAAAAAACATATGTAAAGAAAAACAAATAAAAAAAAATAGCTGCGTTCAACTAATTAATTAATTAATTAATTAATGTAATTAATATAATTAAATATTTAATCAATACAATTAAATGTCGTATCGGCGCGATCAAACAATTAATTATTAAACTTAATTAATTTGTTTCGTAGAGTAATGTTCTAGTTCCATTTCTATTCTATAGATTTTAAACCTATTAGGATATATACAAAGTATTTAGTTCATCGACGGCAATAATTCATAGGTATGACTTAAAAAATTAGAAAATATGAAATTACAAAAATGTCTAATTTTGCACCTATTTTAAGATACACGGACAATTTAAGTCGACTTTTAAATTAGTATTGACTTTTTTTGACCAATTTCGTTTAGAATAAAATGCCAAAAACCACAATAACTTGACTCAAAAATTCTACTTAGTGACTTTAATTTTACAAAGACAACAATTATTATAATGAAATCAGGATATTTCACAGCAGGGTATCAACCGTCACAAATTTTTTAAACTCACCACACCGAAATTCACCACACCAAAATTCACTACAACGAAACTCACCACACAAAAATTTACCACACTAAAACTCACCACTCTAAAATAAACCACACTAAAATTCAGCACACTAAAATTCAGCACACTAAAATTCACCACACTAAAATTCACCACACTGAAATTCACCACACTCAAACTCTCCACAGTAAAACTCTCCACACTAAAATTCATCACACTAAAACTCACGACACTAAAACCCACAACACTAAAATCCACCACACTAAAACTACTACTACAAAAAACTCTACGGGAAGAATTCTACGGGAAAGAATTCTACCTGGAAAAATTATACGGGAAAGCGTTCTACGGGGAAGAATTTTACGGGGAAGATATAATAATAAAAATGTTCTTTATGTTAATAAAATCACTCCATTCATGCATTCACAAAATCTTGGCACGAGTCGTGCACGGGACCAGCTAGTAAAGCATAAAAATCAAATATCAACAAAAAATTTAAATCTGTGTAATTGGTACATTTTTTATGAGTTAATAAGTATTAACTTCAAATGCAAATATCTCAAAACAGCCTTAGTACATAAAATAGAAAAAAACCTGTTCCCAATCGATGTTGGATTTCACAGAATGATAATTGCGACTGCTACCATTTGGAGAGAATAGTACAAAAAGGGCATTCAGATGCATAACGTCTTTATTACACTTGTAATTAAAATGATACATCGGATTTTCAGAACACATTAATTGTTGTTCATAACTTTTCATTTGAAATTCACAAAATTTCAGGAAATTCATTTTAAGTTTTTAAATATTTTTAACATCTTTCTTAGTAATACTAAGTTCTGTATTTTTTCATAGTATTTTACAGATTTCTTTAATAAACTATGTAATTGCATTATACCATTCTGGACTTTATATTATTACTGTTTCCTTGATAGGTGTATTCGATTTTTTCAAATGACTTTAACAGACTATACATAAATTCTAAATTTCAAATGGAAAATTATAAATTTCGATTGATGTGTTTTGAAAATTGAATATAAACTTTAAAATACAATTGTTATGTTTTAAAAGTTAAATGGAATTTCAGAAATACCATTGATATGTTTTCATTACAAATGGAGTTTTTAAAAATAAAAATCGATTTTTTTTTTAACTACACTTGATAATTGTGTAGATTTGCCGCTGTACGACCAAGGGTTTTAGCATAATACAATCTGTTATTGTTGATTCCAAAATTTGCCGCACCTAAACTTTTGCCATCCTTGGCTCGGGCTCAATGTGCCCCTTTGGTTAAGAGGGAACCGACGGTTATCCACTGGCTTTTCCACCTTATAGTCTTTTTTTAATAGGCTTAATCCAAAGCTCTCGTAGCACACGTTCAATTCTGTGCTGTGACAAAGGACATATTTTCATTCTATATTTCCTATTCTATATCGCGCTCGGCAGTTAATAGTAAACATACGAGAATAAAACATTGCTTATTAAAACGCACTCACCCCGCAATTCGGATTCCCACCACTTTGAGTAAAAATATAACACGCAAAACTGAAACGGCTCTTGGTTTCCTCCAGGTTTTAGTATATTCTGTCCTATATATTCGAAAATGGGAGGATTACTTTATTATAATCTATATTTTTTAAAAATATGACAATTAAATAAATGTATTGTTATGAAAAGAGGTAATTTGCTCCACTGTGCAAGCAATCAATAATAAATGAGACGCAAGACAATTCTGCGCACTAAACAATGTGCGAGAAATAGATGGAAGATCAGCACATTGAAACACATGAGTGTGAATGAGATGCAAACAGCATCGTTATTCACGAAACGAGTAGAAAGTTCTCGAAATATGTCGAATCTTGTCGAACTGATGCATGCAGTATATAAAGGCGCCGCAATTGAGGCACAGCACTGCAGTAGTGATTGTAAAGTGGTCAAGTGCATCTCGTGTGATAAATGTCAAGTTAAATTGTGGATATTCAGCAGTTGTTAGAATTTGTTATTAGTAAAGTTGTTTATTAAAGTGAATTAATAAAGTTAATTTTTATAATTTAAAACAAACAGAAGAGTGTTTTTATTTTGTACACAACCCAGATATACGAACTTGTAGAACAGTTTTCCGTAGACTGAATTTTCGTAACAGTATATTCTGAATCCGTCCTTCTGTGCTTTAGACAAAGTATAACATTTTCTTTTAACAGCCAATTTGTAGACAGATTTTCAAGTCCACTTTACCATTTTCACCTTATGTGATACCTAACAATTATAATATGACTAATTGCTAAACGCTTCCCCACTGACAAGATAAGAAAAACCAAATAGCAAAACCATTAACACACTAAAAAGCGAACCCCACTTAATGCTGTTGGCACTTTTATTATGTTTGCCAAACAGGACGAGTGTGAAGTGTGCCGCGCGCAAGTGCCGAATGGCGTGCACCATATGGTAACTCATTAGTTGCTGCTACTGCTGCTGGACAAACATGTTTTGAACACGCACAAGTCAATGTGTATGTGAAAAGTTGTGGGGGGGGGGAGGTGCTGGAATCAAGGAAAAACGACATATAACGAATAATTGCTGCGTGAGAATGGAATGGGATGGGATGGGATGGTGGCAGGCACAACAGCGCATTGAAACGAAACAAAAGAGGAAAATATTTGCCAACTAATTTCTTAATTAACTGCTTTTGGTACAGGGGCTGTAGAGCGGGGTTTCGGGGTATAGAGTATAATATCATAATTTTTCTACAAAGACAAAAGCACGCTGTGCGTCTGACTAATGTGAGCGCCTGTTGCCGCACCCATAGCCACGCCGCATACCACCAACATATTATTTCCAAGGATTCGCGTGTCACTTCAACATCAAGTGGTAAAAGGATGGTGGTAGACAATGGGAAGTAACCAGAAGCAAGGGGGCAACAGCACTAAAGTCAAAATACAAATATATGAGAGCAGGACACGGGCACAAGGACGAAAAGCTTGTCACACTCTAGCGGGCCAACAATTGCAAAACAAACACATGTGTGCGTGACTATGAAACACCAACACATAAATTTCAAATAATTTCATGCGCGCCTTCACTACTCTTCCCATTGTACTATGGAACATGGAAGGCATTTATGTATTATAAATACTTAAAGTAAAAGTGGACCGAAATAAATGAAATAAACGGTTTCAGAAAGATAAAATCTTAAATTTCCATAATCCAGAATGTTATTGCTTTATAATATATTGGATTCAGTTATTATTCATACAATATTTCGTCGTTGTAGAACAAAAAGTGACCAAATACATTTTCAAAATACCAAATATTCATTTACAAAAATCTTTATATATCTGTCAATTTTTATTCGATGATCTCAATTTTTTTTACCACATGATAAGAAAACGTAAATCTATCAATTGATATTTCAATTTTAAAAATGCATCAATTATTTTATATCATATTAATCAACAAACTCGAAATTTAAGTTTTTCATAAAAATGTATTTGGTGACTTTTCGTGCTACAACTACGATTTTATATAAACTGTACATATTTGCGCAAAAAATCTTGAAGAAAAAAATGCAGAACAGCACAAAATTGTTTTTTTGTTTTCATTTTGACTTTAAAAAATATGACTGGCAAAATGGGTTAATAATAATAGGAGGCCTGGTGTAAAGTGGGACATGAGGTAATGTGGGAAATTTAAATTTTTGGACAAGTCTTTGCTTCTTAATATGGCATCAACTTTTTCATTCAAGGTTTAATCAAATTAATATCTATTTATTGCATTTAAAGAACAAGTGCTAAAAAAAATGTTTTTCAAAGTTTTTTAGAGTGATGTTTTTTTTCTATTAAAAAATGAGAATTTTATCGTTTTTAATTAAAACGGTATCCGTAGTAGAAATTGTACTAGGGTCATGATAGGCATCTGATTATTGAAAATTTCCCTTGTCATAACCCGATCAATTGATCGAAAATGAACTTGACGAAAATGATTAGGCCATGATCATGTATACCATAATAGGGTAAATTTCTAATAGGGATGTTTAACATGTTTGCATAATGTATATCTTTTGAAATACAAACGGGTTTTGCAAATATTGAATGGTGCTAAGTTATCAAATTGCGATATTTGGGTAAAGTGGGAAACACATTCTGGGGGAAAGTGGGAAACGTAATTTAAGCAATGTTTGTTGAAATTTTATTAAAACTATTGTGTTATATGAATAATTTAACTCGTTTAGACAAAATGAAAATTAATCGTGACCACAAACCAAAGAAAAGCTACATTTTGATTTCACCTGAGTTAAAATCTAAATTGCAGAAGAAAGTCGAGAAACGAACCTTTCACAGGAGCAGAAAGAATACATCGGTAAATGTTCTTCAACTTCATCAGAAGAAGAAGAGTTTTGTACAATTTGCATGAACAAAATGCCAACATTTCTGTGAACTGCAATATCTGCAAAGGACTGTATACTTGTACTTTAAAAAAGGAATGTTTATAAAATACCTATGGGAAGCTATCGGTTACTTCTGGTAAATACATATTGGCTGCTAGAAATTCTTATTGTTAGTCGTAAATAATAATGATTTATTGCAAACAATTACACAATTCTAGTGTTTGAACAAAACAATATCTAATTTCTTAAAAATATTTAAAATGTTTCCCCATTTCAAAAAAGTCACTTCAATTATTACTCCTAAATATTCAGTTGCTTCCAGTATATAATGAAAGTGTTTAAGATAAATAATAAATACATGAGATTTCTTTGGGGCAAACACTAAGTGTTTCCCACAACGCAATATATTTTAAAAGTGTTCGAGTTTGTGGTAAACACTTTAAATATTTGTGGACAACACTCTTCGTATTTGTGGGAAGCACTTTTTGCTAGAATTATTTATGGGAAAAACTACTGATCATTTGTGCGAAACACTTTGATTATTTCCTACATTTTAGTGTTTGTATGAGAAAGTATTTACCGGAAACGATATATATTTTTTGTGTTGTGAATGTGCGAACTGGACGACCAGCAAATACACCTGTCTTCATTGTCACTCAGAATATTTTGACTAATTCTAACAAATTTTTCGTATTTTCTTAATTTAACCACTGAGATGTTTATTTTTTATTACCTTATTATTATTTTTTATCCTTAATATATTTGTTATAACTTTTGTTATACTTTGTTGTAAAAAAAAAACATGAAAAAGGCAGACTGAAATAGCATTTTGGTAAAAATTTTGAAGTTTCCCACTTTACCCTAAAATTTTTTAACAAGTCTAAAATTGAGCTGTTTTCGAAAATCGTAAAAAAATCAATTAAGAGGCATATAAATGGTATTCGATTATTGCAAAAAGTTAGGTCATGAACCAGTCTATGGAATAGACTCTTCAAAAGAAAACGTTTCCTATTTTACCCAAGGCACCCTTCTCTCTTTATAATTCTTAGAAATTTTATGTTACGTCATTGTTAAAAAGTGCATTCTTGATTTTTAAAATATTATTTCGATAAAAACTGATTTTTTATTTTTAAAATATATTAATTTTTTTTCAAGTATTTTTCAAAAAAAAAAATTTCGAAAAAAATATTTTGTTGAAAATAAAATTCGAAAAAAAAATTAAAAAAACTCCGAAAAATAAATTTTATCTTAAAAAAAAATGTCCGAAAAAGATTTTTCCGAAAATAAAAAAATAATTTTAAAAAAATTATGAAAAAGTATCTTATGTCCCACAGTGCACCCACTTCGGCAGGTCTCTCTCTGCGGCAGCTGCTTTCATGCTTTTGTCTTAAGTTGTTGGCAAAACTTTCGGCTGCCGCTGCTGTTGGCTGCACTTGTTGTCATATTATTTTAGCCATGTTGCTTTGTTTTTTGTGCTTGTGCACAAAATTTACGACAAATCTTTGGCGCATTTATTAAAATAAACAATTACGCGTTCGCTGCTCCTGATGCCGCTGCTGCGTTTTTGCTGCCACTTAATTTTTGCGTAGAACTCAAAGAAGACAAACAATTGCTAAAAATAGCGCTGTCACTAGCAGTGCCTGTGTTTGTGCGCTGGCTTTGTGTGCGACAACTTCAATAGTTTTCCAAACATTTTCCGCATATGTGCCATAGCAACAGCAACAGCGCCACGCCCCATCACCCAGCAGCTACTCAATTCCTGGTCCTGGTCCTGTGTGCGTTCGAAACTCTTTGTTTATTGTTCTCAGTCATTTAATCAAACGTCATCCGCACACATGCTCACACACACACGCACACACACACAGATATTTATAATTGCGCACTCACATTCCACACCCACACCAACGCAGCTTCTTTTCGAAGCCACACAAAGACGCTCACAAAAAGCCCCCGCAATTGCATTAAACTTCCGCAAATGGATTCCATTCAATTTCGGCGTCATTGTGTGCAATCTTCGGTCCTTTGTTCGCAATTGCAGCTCTCTTTCACAGCATCAGTTGGTCTTTGTCTCCCTCCAACTGCCTCGTTCTGTCTTCGATGGAATTTCTGTCTTTATTTCAGTTCTTTTATTTTGTGGAAATGATTTCAAAGCGCTACTGTTCGCACAACAAGAAGTTTGAAGAGTGTTCATCTCCGGTTTTTGGTTTCATTAAAGTGGCTAAAGTGCACTCAGTATATATATATCTGATAAATAATAATACTACGCAATACGATTTTTAATATGAGCATCATATATATCAATTCTATATAAATCGAGGGTGCTGATTTTCCTGTAGATATGTATGCCATTTTCAATCAGTTCTTACATTAAAAAATAATACAGTTCATAATAAATATATATTTCCAAATCACTTTAAACCCTAGTAGAAATTTTGGTAGGGCCATGGTCATGAAGTGATCATGTCATTATTTGAGATGATCGGGATATGACGAGGCCCATAATGTCCTTGTAACGCAGTGTCCTGATCATGTACTGACCTCACGCCATGATCATGTACTGATCCGGCAATTCCCCATTTTATTATTTACCCGACAATTGCTTTGTCAGAGCCCGAGCATAATAGGGTTTCTCTCATTAAATCTCGATCATTGTCTGATGTCATTTCGTTATGAGGAGAAATAATGTAGCTATGATCAGGAACATTGACTATTTAGATAATGCAAACCCTGGTAAGGTAAGCATGAAAAGGGCATGCAAAGGCAATGATCATATTTTCTCAAATAGGGCTTACCCAACGAAAACCCGATCATTTCCCGATGGCGCATCGGGCAAATTTCTACTAGGGAATGCAATGTTAAATAGTCAAAATACACGGCAGATAACAGGCGGGTAAAAGGCAGGCAAACAAAGAAGCTTGCATGCCGGTAGATAAAGGCGGAGTTTGTATTAAAACCTGCATGTTTTCCGCCCTAGAACAAAACAACAGACGTAGCCTAGTGGCAAATTGTGGGAAAGTTAATAAATGTAAAGTCAGATATATGGAATGTAAAGGCAGATCATACCGAGCGTTGAATCGGCATAGAATGCTCGTCTAAAATATATGTTTCAAATGTAATAATCGTTTGTAAAGTTAGTCTTAATTGAAATTTATTTCACATGCAAATGACAGTGCAAATCATATGGTAAAAATGATATGACATGTATGTCGAACTGTAGTATTTGGGCTCTGATCAAGTGAATTGGTGACGGCGCACGTGGGACAATTGATTAGTCAAAACTAATAATATCACCGATATCCAAAAATACCGCTGTTTCCTAAAATCTACCTTGAGGTAGGCATTTCAAAAATTATTCATATATAATTTGTGTTCTCCGTCGACTGTGTAGGCTGCATTTCTAATCGAAAAATCTGCCTTGAAGCATTAAAAAACCTCCGATATTATGACGAAAACATGCAATAAGACAAAATAATTCATATAGAATTCCAAAAACAATTTTAGAACATGTCGTTTGCCTGCGTGAAACCTGGTGTTTTTGAAGATATACAATCAACTTTTATACGAAGCCACGAGAAATGCAACGGTAGAGTTGGGGACAATACATGATTAGTTCCTGTATAATGTGAAAGCCAACTTGATATAGAAATATCGGTCAAAGGCAGGGTATTGTATGTAATAAAGGTGGAAGCAAAATATAAAGTACAGCCAGTATATGGTAGGCAATTGACAGGAAGGAAAATTGTAGACAAAGGGTATGATAGGTATGGGTGGAACCGAAATTGTTGAC
This sequence comes from Dryomyza anilis, assembly GCA_951804985.1. NCBI lineage: Eukaryota > Metazoa > Arthropoda > Insecta > Diptera > Dryomyzidae > Dryomyza > Dryomyza anilis. Next base: position 26,409,661 of record OX638132.1, on the reverse strand, counting down.
AATTGTTCACAAATTGTTCATATTCTACTATCAACAATTGGTGTAACAATCTGAATGACATATCAAAGCACAGTAATTGAATTTGTATAGGAGATCCTCGGGTGAAGTGGGCAACGTTTTGATTTTCCTCAAAAAACATTTGAATAATTTTTAAATTCCTTTGAAGGTTCTATTCCATAGATTTGTTCATGATCTTACTTTTTGCATTAACAGAATACCATTTAAAACCTTTTTAATAAATTTTTAAGCAATTTTTCAAAACAGCTGAATTCAGGACTTGTTGAAAAATGTTGGTGTAAAGTGCGAAACTTCAAAATTTTTACCAACATTCTCTTTGTAATGTTTTATTTTTTTTTTAATCACTCAAATATATTAAGAGAAAAAAATAAAAAGGTAAAAAATAAAGAAATAATAATATTTTAAATTCATAAACATCTCAGTAGTTTTGTTAGGAAAAAAACAAAAAAAATTGTGCATTTGCATTATACAGACACATTTCAAGTATACAGGCCTTTTGCATATATTGCAGTTCACTGAAACGTTGGCATTTTATTTATGAAAATTTTACAAAATCCTTCTTCGTCTTCCGATGAAGTTGAATAATATTTAGCGATGTATTCTTTTTGGTTCTGAATTTTATTAGGACTTTGATGGCTTTTTTTCTATTTGAAATAAGTCGAAACAAAGTTTCAAAACTGCCACTACCTTACTTAAAGTTTCTATCTGTCTAGGGATAGAAATGAGAACGCACTTCTAAACATCACTAAAAAAATTATACAGAATAGCTGGACCCGTACACGACTCGTGCAAAGATTTTGTGAATGCAATGTTATGGAGCAATTTTATTAATATAAATAACATTTTTATTATTAATATCAGGGACCCGTGCTTCGCTGTGGATGTTTTTTTTTATTGGTTCTATAAATGAAGTAACCAAAACCAAACTAATTCTCCGCTAAAACAACTTTTGTCATATACAATTCTTTCTCAGACTATGCTTCCCCGTAGAATTCTTCCCAGTAGACTTCTTTCCTGTAGAATTCTTCCCGTAGAGTTTTTCCCAGTAGAAGTTTTAGGGTGGTTAGTTTTAGCGTGGTGAGTTTTAGTGTGGTGAGTTTTAGTGTGGTGAGTTTTATTGTGGTGAATTTTAGTGTGGTGAGTTTAAGTGTAGTGAATTTTATTGTTGTTTGTTTTAGTGTGTTCAATTTAAGTGTGGTGAATTTTAGTGTGGTCAGTTTAAGTGGGTCAATTTGAATGTGGTGAATTTGAGTGTGGTGAATTTTAGTGTGGTGAGTTTTATTGTGGTGAGTTTTAGTGTGGTGAATTTTAGAGTCGTGATTTTTAGTGTGGTGAATTTTAGTGTGGTGAATTTTAGTGTGGTGAATTTTGGTGTGGTGAGTTTTAATGTGGTGAGTTTTAGTGTGGTGAGTTTTAGTTTGGTGAGTTTTAGTGTGGTGAGTTTAAGTGTGGTAAATGTGAGTGTGGTGAATTTGAGTGTGGTGAATTTGAGTGTGGTGAATTTTGAGTATGGTGAGTTTTAGTGTGGTGAATTTTAGTGTATTGAGTTTTAGTGCGGTGAATTTTAGTGTGGTGAATTTTAGTGTTGTTGATTTTGTTTTCTATCCTTTTTTTATTTTTCTGTTGTTTTTGAGTTATTGCTTAAGTTTTGTGCTTTTACTTTTGTTTTTGTGTTTGATTTTTGCTTTTGATTTTGTGTTTTTGCTTTTAATTTTTTTTTGTTGAGTTTTTTGTTTCATGTTCGTAGCTGGTGAAAGTGCCGAGTTATATCGTTTTGAACGTTTAGGTTGTATGGGAGTTGACACGCCCCTTTGTCCAATCCCGCCCATATATAGCCTATGACACCCTCCGGACTCTATTGTATTCTGGTGCAAAATTTCAGTTAAATCAGTTCAGCGGTTTAGTCGTGATGCTGGAACAAACAGACAGACAGACCGACAGACTGACAGACGGACCAAGAGTTTTATATATGTAGATAGATTGATATGAATGAAGAGAGGCTTCAATCCTAAAATGAAATTTGAACATTTCTGTTTGTGAGACATAATTTTAAAAATATATTAAAAAAAAAACCGATATATTTTAATATCAGGTTTATTTCTGATTTTTGAAATTACGTTTTTGGTGAGGCTTTCAATTTTAAAACTGAAACGGTTTTAAACGAATTTCGGTTACGGTTTCAATTCCTGGTTAATACATTTGAATTCAATTTTGTTGTAATTATAAATATATTTTTTTTTATTTTTATGATTCGAATTTAGATGTTATATATTATGTATATTTTTTTAATAAATTCAAGTTATTTTTGACGATATTCTATATCGAATCGATACTAAAAATATTTTTATTTTTCTGAAAACAAAAAAAAGTGAGATTCGAGAGAGGTATATGATTGAGTCCATCATGTTCCTTCCTCGATATTGTTGCTTCAATCACGTTCCCCATAGAACGCTTTCCCGTAGAATTCTTCCCGGTAGAAATCTTCCCGTAGAACTCATCCCGGTAGAATTCTTTCCGGAAGAAATCTTCCCGTAGAACTCATTCCGGTAGAATTCTTTCCCGTAAAATTCTTCCCCGTAGAGTTTTAATGTGGTGAGTTTCAGTGTGGTGAGTTTAGGTGAGGTGAATTTTGGTTTGGTGTGTTTTAGTGTGGCGAGTTTTAGTGTGGTGAGTTTTAGTGTTGTGAATTTTATTGTGGTGAGTTTCAGTGTAGTGAATTTTGTTGTGGTGAGTTTTAGTGTGGTGAGTTTTAGTATGGTGAATTTTAGTGTGGTGAGTTTCATTATAATTATAACTCAAAATAATTCGAACCATAATGGTTTTTACTATCGTGCAATTCCATTACATGATTCCTGATGGTTGGCTATTTAAATTTTTTAAGTACATTAGTTAAATTTAAACAGTATATGATATATATCATCATCCAATATTAGTTATTGTCCTAAAAATCACATTTAACAGAACCTAAAAAACATTTCGACCCAACACCTTCTGTGATATTCGCTCATTACACTTGTTCGCACTCAATTTTATCAAAATGGTCTCAAATGTGTTGCCATCAATTAATATTCCATGTCATATTTTAATTACATTTTCTCCAATGTTTTTCGAATTTTACGTTAAAGGAGCAACTTTTGTGCGCATTGCAAGCCTTCCACCGAATATGATAAATTACGAAGTATTCTCTGCCGCATGGCGTGTTAATCATCAATATTATCCGTACTCACTTTGTAACTGGCAAAAAAAAACACACACACAAACAAAATGGCTCACACACATACAGGAATACGTGCACAAATACACAGACATACACAAACATAGAAAATAATAAACAATCAATAAAGCGCTACCGGGAAAATATGGCGCAGGTAAATGCAGCTGGTGGTAGGCAGGAGCAAGAAAAGTAGAAGGAGGCTCTGACGCTGACGCTGAAAATGATTTAATGGCGCCACATCTGCTGCTGACAGAGGACAGCATGATAAGCTGAACGTAAAGCCCATGGCGTCTACAACCTGGCCGACTTTAATAGTGGCGCGATTCAACGACGATAGTGCGTGCTTTTACCTTACAGAGTACTTTGCGAAAAATTTAATAGTTTAATTCTTACACAAATTTAATTTTTCTAGAAATACTACACAAAGAATAGAAATTTGATGCACCACCCAACTTATTCGGCTACCTCAACAGCTAGGTTAGTTCTTAAAGTCTAAACTAAAGTCTACACTATATGGGTCGTAGTTTGAAGAATTTTCTATAATAGTTTTTCTTACACCCACTGAATTTCATTTGTTTGGTACAACCATCTTTTTATTTTTATTTTACCGTCATCTCATAAAAGACTTTTTTCTCTGATTACCTTCAAATAAATGTTTTTTTTTTATATATATTTTCAATTTTTATTATGTTTCACAGAAAGTTAATGTAGTTTTAAATTATATTTTTTTATTTTGGGGGAGTCATGAAAGTACTCAGTATAAATATTTAGATTTCTGGCATAATGGTATTCAGTTTGTGATATTGAAATTGTGACTTGATGGTACAGCTCATTATTTGAAATATTGATAAGAGGAAAAATTATAAAATTTTTAGGGGTATTCACAACTCGTAAAATAACACTACCCAACGCAATTTTTTCCATGGATATCCCATACCTCAATTCTATATAATTATGTGCACAGAAAAAAATCGATTTGGTTTGTCGATTTCAAAAAACAAAACCGAAACCGTATTTGTAGAATGACAAAATCCACAGGAATATATTACTTGCATAATAAACAAAATACAAAATTTACTGTTTTTTAAAATAAGGTGGATCTGAGACCTCATTTTTTATGGAAAATATTTGACGAAGAGAGTGTAATAGTTTTCTAAAGCGTTCACCGCGGTATGTCAAAATTTGTATTTAGTAGTGTTTAAATTCGAAAAAATGAGAGTTAAAGGAAAGCGTTAGGACGATGGTGTCAAAGGAAAAAAAAATGCGCATGTTCATTACCATCAACATTATTGAAGAATCCAAATCGGTATCTTTTGAAATTAATATATTTTGAGTACTGTCTTAAAACACCCTAAGTTTTCATCTTTGACCATAAATTGTGAGGAACCCAGAGCTGATGGAGCATAACGGACTTCAGATTCAAGATCAGCGACACCATGTTACCGTAAAATCTTCAATCGGTAGATGGTAATTTTTGTTTCTCTGTGTTATCAATATGATGAATGACCGAAAAAGAGTTCTTCAATATGATGAAATGTATTTGACGAATACATTTCATCGTATTAATGAACAAATACATAAAATACATGGACATTTCCAGAAAATCGTCAACTATGATCGAAAAATTCAAAATACCCAAATCTTTGAAATAGCGGTATAGTTCAAATCTTAAATATGTATATCTAAAGAGAAAATTCTATTCCGTTAACGATAATGTATAAAAAAAAAATACTCATAAATTTGCATTACTTTTTTTTTCTTCGATTTTCGTGAAAATTAGTTTATGGCTTTAATATATAAAAAATACAAGTTGATTTTTTTTCGAAATTCGAAAATTTCACAAAATTATGATGATTCAAAAAAATACAACTTTTTCTTATAGAGCTAACTTCGAAAGCCATTATCCAGGTCAATAATGTTGCTAAATGGATATATTAAATGTCTATTATGATAAGAATTGAATGTTTTTGATTCTGGTATACATTATTTTTTATACCCTACACCTATGAGGTACAGGGTATATTAACTTTGTGCATATATTGTGACGCCATTTTAGTTTTTTATACTTTATATAATTTTTTTAATTTATGGGGATACAAGACGTAAATTTCTGATATATGAATAATATTCTGAGGGTGGGGAGGTTCAGCATAATTAAAAATTTAAAATTAAGGTATACAATTAAATATTCCTCATTAATATCACCACCAAAGGTGTAGGGTATTCCATAGTCGGGCCCGACCGACTATAAATATCCGCCCAATGTGACCGAACTTACCCATGTGACCTAACTTTCCCAACTCGTTTATAATTTGACTTATAATTATTAAATTATTGTAATTTTTTCGAACTCGAATTTCAGCAAAAACAGCTATTTTGATTTGGCTCCACTTTTTTCCAAAATTAGTTCTATTATTTATAAATTTTCTATCGGAAATTTTGGAAAGGTGTTTTTTGATATAAGGGAGAAATAATTTTTTGTATATTACATATTTTTAAGAATGACAAATTTTTAAAAGTACAATTAAAGTCAAGAGTTTTTTTGAATTTTTTAAACTTTATTACATAATCAATTTGTTAAATTGCATTTTAGTTATTGATCAATATTTTTTATAGATTTTTTCGTGAACTTGTTAGTTAAGGTTTCATACTTTACTTTTTCGATTTACGTCACTTTTATTCAAGGATTGAAACCGTAACCGTTATCCGTTTAAAACCGTTTCATTTTTAAAACCGAAACCGTAACCGAAACCGTTATACGAAAATCAGAAATAAACCGATATCCAAAACCGAAATAAACGGTTTCAGTTTTATACCGTTTTAAAACGGTTTTTAAAAAATCATAAAAAGAAACCGAAAAACATATTTGATTTTATATAGAAGATCTTAAGTACAAGGCATGTTTAAATGTCATTAACTGAAATTTGGAGTTCTCAAAATAAACATTTCCTGTTGTACAAAAATTCAAAATTCACAATACTTCCAAAACAACGGTCTTTGGTCTAAAATTTGTTTTTTGTTTAATTAATTTGTGTAGCGGTAAATCGAATTAATAACAAAACACCAGCAACTCCAAGCACAATTTTTTGTTAAAAAATGATACAAATTTGAATGATGTTGGTTTTTTATTTATTGTATTAGTAAAATATATAGGGGAGCTTGGGGTAAAGTGAGACAAATTTAGAAAAGTTATTTGAATTTTGTATGAATTCATTTAAAGAATCTATTCAATAGAATACCATTTATAGGTCTTTTAATGGATTTTTGAGTGATTTTTCAAAAACCTCAATTTCGAACGTACATATATATTAGGGATTAAAAAATTATAATAAGGTAATAGCAAACAATGGTAATGGAAGAAAAAATTTGAAAAAAAAGTTTCAAATTATTAAAATCTCAGTAACTACTTAAGAAAATACGAAAAATGAAGTGCAAGTTCGAACATTTCAAGTTCGAAAATGAAGTATATTGCAGTTCACTAAATTGTTGAAATTTAATTTCTTTGGCTTTATGGATGGAAATTGTACAAAATTCTTCTGCTTATAAATTTTAAGAATATTTACCAATGTACTCTTGTTTCTCTTGTTTGGAGTTCGCTTCTCTGATCTCTTTTGCAAATCAGATCGTATCTCAGGTTAAGTCAAAATGGTGCTTTTCATTGGTTTGATCACGAAGTTTTGAATTGACATTTTTTCTTTGCGAAATCAATTAAATTATTCATATAACACAATATTTTTACTGAAATAAAAACAAACATTGTTTAAAGTACGTTTCCCACTTTACCCCAATATCACAATTTGAACATAACTTAGCACCATATAAACAATATGGAAAAAAAAAAGAAATTTTATACAAAAACCGATATCAAAACCGAAACCGTAACATGGTACCAGTACACCGAAACCGTTTCGGTATAAAAACTGAAAACCGAAACAGTAACCGAAACGCGGAAAAAACCGAAATCGAAACCGTTATTCTACTACTTTTTTTCGAAATTACCTCGGTGAATATTTTAATGGTTTATGATGAAATTGTGGAGGTGTTTTGTGATTTAATAGATATATATTAATTTTAAATGGCCAAATTTTGATTTTTGTATAAGGCTACGGAACCATATATATACATTTATTATATAAGCTAATAAGCTAACAACATTTTCTAAAGAGTTGAATCATTTGTTTCTCATGCACAATTTGCACGTCATTTTTCAAAATGTAAACATCGATATCCTAGTAATTCAATAACATCTTTAACAGCTATTTGGAATCTGTCACGTTCATCACTTGGAGTACCAAAAGTGTAAAAAAATATAAAAATAATAATTTCACAAAAAAAGAAAAAAGTAAAAAGCTTAAAAAACATTTGGAAATTCGAATCGTACACCACTTTTTATTTCGTAATAATTATTATTAATCCTGTCAGATATAAAATTATTTTCTATGTTTACTGTTTCTGTTATTACGAAATATCTATAAACTTTAGGAAAAAGTGTAAAAGTGAAAAAGTGAATAAAGTAAATCATTTCAGCGATCTTTCTAAACTATTCCAAAAAAATAATTTGTACGCAAAAAGTATTTTCAGAAAAAGAAAAAGAAAAATTGACCCTTGCTGAATTTTTCTGTGTTTCATTATGAAAAACTGTACATTTTAAAAACAAAGTGTAAATTTTCGAACAAAATACATTAGCTTAGCTAATTTTTAATATAATAAAAAAAAATAATTTGCACGCAAAATTCGCTGACTTTTTGGAATATCCATTTGAACCTCAAAATGCTCTTCAATTTTGTCACGTCCGGATCGACCACTATCTAATTTATATCTTTTGATCTACCACATAGAATTTTCTATTTTTTTGCAGATGTTTAGTTCTATTTAAATACTACTTGTACTACAATTTTCCTTCGAGATATTAAAGTTTTAAGCGTACGAATGTCCCGTCCGGAACCCTAGAATGTGGACATGTGTACTTTTTATTAATAAAAGATATATTTATAAAAAATATATTTAAATTAAATTTTTTTTTTTCGGTCGACATTTTTCCAGAGATTTTTTTAAGAAAAAAAAATTTTTTTTTCGCACAATTTTTTTTTTTTTAATTTAAATTTTAAGGTTTTTTTCAAATTTTATTTTATTTTGGAATTTTTTTTTGAAAAATTCGTAAAAAAATGTATATCAATTCATTTATTTATTATATTGGTTTTTTCAAATTTGGTTTCATTGACCACGCCCACTTTACGACCAATTTGAATAATGGAGTTTATTTCAGAGTTACAGCAATACCATTGAACGTATTTTTCTTTAATGTACACAATTTTAATGTAGGCTACCAAGAGTATGCTAAGCCATAAGTAAACAAGAAAACGTACACCTCACCAAACTCACCACAACAAACTTACCAATTAAACTCACCACACCAAACTCACTATACCAAACTCACCACAAAAAACTCACCACACCAAACTCACCACACCAAACTCACCACACCAAACTCACCACACCAAACTCACCACACCAAACTCACCACAATAAAACGTAAAAGAAAACGCACACCTCACCAAACTCACCACACCAAACTCACTATACCAAACTCACCACAACAAACTCACCACACCAAACTCACCACACCAAACTCACCACACCAAACTCACCACACCAAACTCACCACATCAAACTCACCACACCAAACTCACCATACCAAACTCACCACACCTAACTCACCATACCAAAATTTTATAATGTTTTTTTAAATACAAGTTGTTTTACTCCTTACCTTTTTAGCACTGTAAAACTAAATCTATTCATAGCCATTTGGGCAGTCAAAGTTCTTTTTTCTGACAGTACCTTTATGTACCGATATTAAAATGTACGTTCTTGTCGTTGTCCAAGCAACAAGGAAAGCAATAAAAAAAATCTGATACCATGACGAAAGTTACAACTGCTGGTCTGAATTTTTATTTAACGGAATTAAAGTAAATGTTAAAATCCTTTATATATAAAATAAAATATAAATCAAAAATAAATATATTTCTCACTCACACGAAGACCGCTACTTATAAATTAAAAAAAAATTATAAATGATAAATTACACCACCTCCTTCCGTTACAGCCGCATTATGCACGGCACACTATCACCGCACGTTCGAGCAAATACTGCGAAATAATGAGCTTTAATAATTTGCAATAAATCAGTATTTTTGCATGCAGCACTTAAAGTCCACATTCACACTAACTCCCCCCGGGCAACAACTTGGGGGAGGCGAATACCAAATCAACAGCATTAAAAATCCATCATCGGCATCAATATAATAAATCATTAACAACGTATTGCATTGTATGCCGTTCGGTGGTGTGAATGTAGGTGTGTGTTTGAGTGTTAATAAGTTTGCATCATTAACAACATCATCAACGGTTCACGATTGCGATACGCAACACAACAAAATTTACTTCCTCTCCATTGCAAAGACCCACTAACTCCCACAGTTACTATAGATGCTGAGTACCTCTAATCAGTGTCTTTTGCTGGGTCCAAACCTATAGGTTGTGTCAGTATGTGAAACTGGGTCGTTGGTGGGTGCTTTGCCGTGCATGGAACAACTTTTGTTTCCAACGAACAACTCAATTGCGAGCACATGAATTATTTTCATGTGGATTAATTAATCTTTTTGCTGGCTCAACGCGTTGATGTATGCGCCATGATCCATGCATTACGGAAATTCGACCGACCGTCTGACGAAGACGGCATACGACGTACCGGGTATGAAACTGAAAACATTTCTTGTGATTTGGGATGAAGAGAATGCTAGAAAGTGGGAATACCGTAGAGTATGTTGTAATTTTAACTGCAAGAACTCCGACACAATATTTGGAAGAATCTCTAAAAGTCTACGTTATTTTTTTCTTTATTTATTTTCGAAAATTTCGCAAATTTGTTGCTTATCGTCAATGGCAAATTCAAAAAATGACAAATATGTTGCCGTTTTGATTTCGTCTAACATGGTTAATTAAAATTTAATTTTGAATTATTTGAAATGTCTACTTTTAGTCCCAGAACTCATAAAAAGAAACAAAAAGTTAATTTTACTGTTTCAATTTTCGTAATACTTTTCCGTAATTTTGAATTTCATAAAATAGACAATAGACACATAAACATTGTCAAATTTTAGTCAATATTAAAAATAAATTCGAAAGTTTTACAAATTTTGTATAGAATAAATTGTCGAAAAGCTGATTTTGAATTTTGACTTTAAATTGTCTATGATTATGCAACATAGTGTATAAGTCACAATATTTAAATCATCTGAAAAGGTAATTCGAAAATTACAATAACTCTTACATAGGAGATTATAGGAGAAGCATTTTTAAATCTCAAATTGAATATTGTAATAACGTCTCCAATCAAAGGTTCTAATCCCTAAATATAATAAGTAACTCAAGTGAATTAATATTATATCTGAAACTTAGTTGGAGAAGTATTTTATAGGGCAACTTTAATAATACGTTTTAAATTGTATAACTACCGGCCATGTTCCGGCTTTCGATCGAATTTCATATAAAATTTGTAAACAAACGGTTTTGAATTCGATGTCACAATACAAAACATGTGTTTTTCAAACAAACGCTTTCCCGTAGAATTCTTTCCCGTTGAATTCTTATCCGTAGAATTTTTCCAGTAGAAGTTTTAGTGTGGTGAATTTAGTTTGATGAGTTTTAGTGTGGTGAGTTTCGGTGTGGTGAGTTTAGGTGTGGTGAGTTTAGGTATGGTGAGTTTCGTTTTGGTGTTATATGGGAGATACCATGCTCTGTCCACCAATCTCACCGAGATATAGCCTATACTCTGCCCAGTCCAAATTCGGTTTAGCCATTTTGATGTCTATATAGTAGATGGTGTAGTGAATTTTGATTTGGTGAATTTTGGTATGATGAGTTTGGTGTGGGAGTTTGGTGTGGTGAGTTTGGTGTGGTGAGATTAAGTAATATAAGTAACATCCAATTTTAAAGTATAGTTTAAAACTACAACATTAGGTGAGAGATAGCGTACTGAATTTTTGGGATCTATGGGAGGTGTCACTCCTCTTGGCTCCAATCTGATTTATTTCTGATAGTAATTAAAATTTTCAGAAACATTCGTTCAGCGGTTTTGCTAGCAATCTGAAACATACACCAAAAATAAAAATGGGCGTAAAAGTTGGCGTGGTCAACGAAAACTATATAGTGACCTTCTCCTAGATCTGTATGATATATATTCCAATTTTTAACGAAACCCGTGCATAGGATTCATATTTCGTTTTGGTGTGGTGAATTTGAATTTGGTGTGTAACATCTAAATTTAAAGTTTAGTTGAAGTATAGCGTACTGAATTTTTGGGTTCTATGGGATGTGCCACTCCCCTTTGCCCAATCTAGTTTATATATGGTTTACGATACTCCATGAGCTTTAAATCATATTAATGCAAATTGTCAGAATAATACATTCAGTGGTTTTGCTAAGAATCTGAATTGTACACCAAAAATAAAAATGGGCATAAAAGTGAGCGTGGTCAACTGGTCTTCTGGGTCTGTAGGATATATATTCCAAATTCTAAGAAAATCCGTGCACACGTGTTCGTTTATATAGCAAACAAACGGAAAATGGGTTTTAAATCTATAGATTCAATTGGAATTTGATCGAAAGTCGAAACACGACCGTATATCTTAATACTTTTTGAAAAAATGGCTCCTAAAGAGTTATATAAAAGTCACTTGTATGAGACGTAGTCGTGCTTGTGGACCGATTTGATCCATTTCCATAGTTAAAACTAACTTTTGACTCAAACACATTAGGACAAAATTTCATCGCATTCTGTCCAGTATTTCTGCAGTTTTTGTGTATACGGACAGCAAGACAGACAGACGCATATGATAAATACTACGTGGAATACTTTCGCGAATGATTTTCATAACATCACGAATATTATGCCTTTGTTTCTTAACTTTACACAAAGTTCATAACTACTTTTTTTTTGTATGTATATTTCGTATATTTTCTGCATGTTTAATTTTGAAACACATACGTTACTGATTAAAATGACGCTCGAGTATTCGGGCAGCGTCATTCCGTTTCCGGTTTATGTCACATTTTTTGTTCATATTTTCTGCATATGAATTCACAGTTTTTACTGTGCTATTGTGCTTCGCTGTTTTTTGTGGCTGTGTGCGCATTACTTTATGGCATCAAATGTTGGCCAAAACTCGCCGACATTTGGACGGATGTTGTTGCATGCAAAATGCATGCGAGCTCATGCTGGACACGGCAATTGCACCAACAACACCGTGCACAAAGTTTATGAAAATATTTCCGCTTTTTAGACGGATTTTATTTAGATGCTGGCATTGTTGCGGAAAAACTGATGTGATTTTTGTGAAAGGGTATTTTTTGAGTTTTGTTAAAATGTTTCCGCTATTCAGCATATTGTGGGGATAATGAAACTGAAAAATATGCAAATAGTTTTTAATGCTCTGGGCGATGTTTCCTTTTTTTTTAATGAGTATCAAAATTTTGAAAAAATATTTATTAAAATTGTCAAGCAGTATTACACATAAATGATGCCACTCCTGTTATGAATTCATACCCATTCAATTCAATATTAATTAAAAGCTTTTACAAAGCAACGCGTTTTTAATTAGTTGAAACCCTACAAATATTGCAATGAGACATATAAAGATTTTTTCGTTAAATGAATTTTATTTATTTTTATAATTCTTTAAAATTCATGCACGCTTCGCCGATACTTTTTTGAGTGTCGCCTCTTTTATGACCATTTTTGCATTACCTCTTTTTCGACATAAAACATAACCAGTCACAATGTGCAATGTGTAATTTATTCAAAAGCTTAGTTAAATTGTTTGAATGTGTTTGCAACGTTTATTTTATGACTTTCATTTCCTGTGACATTTTTTATTATTTATGTAGGTTTTACTCACAATACTCACGAGCACTTACCTACTTAGCCTTTTTTTAATATCATTTTTTAGAGTTTCTAAATTCCATTCTAGACAATTTTTTATTGCATTTAAATGTAAAGATTTTTTTTTTATATAATTTAAAGCATTTGATTTTTTTCTCATTTTGGTTGGCATAATGTTGAAGTTTAAAATAATATCAAGAAGTTAATTTTATGTTTGTTAAAGGAATGGGTTCATTTTAAAGGGTTTTTCAATAAGAGCGCTACAAAAGTTTTTTTAAGGGTTTTTCAACAGGGACGCTACAAAAGTTGAGCGATATGGACAGCAAACGACGCCATATTTCTTGCCGCTCTTTTGACATTTCTCTTCAGTATGATGGAAAGATATACGAGCCAATAACGAGTCGAAATTATTTAAAATTTATTACTGAAATTCTAATTCGTATATCTTTCCATCATGAAAAGGCAAACCTTACTGAAGAGAAATGTCAAAAGAGCGGCAAGAAATATGGTGTCGTTTGCTGTCCCTGTGGCTCTACTTTTGTAGCGTCCCATTTGAAAAACCCTTTACTATCCGTTCACTTATTCAAACCGTTCAATTATTCAAACTGAGGTCCATTTGAGTTCAAAAACAATATATTTTTAGAAAGTATGATATTTCAAACATCTATTAAAAGTTGACTATAGACGAACTGAGGACCATATTATGGTTGTGTGAAATCGTTGTATGGTCACTGAGGACCATTGTATAGTTGTGTGCAATCATAATAAGTTCACTGAGAATAACAGTATGGATGTATGAAATTGGTCAGAAAGGACATATTAAGGTACAAAATATTGCGTATTATTAATATAAATCGAACTTGCTCATAAAGTTGATGTTAATCAATTGGTGTTAATCAATTAAACGTAACGTTGAAATAATTGCTTCTAATTGTTAAAATGTTCCATCGTTGCTTCAATATCTATGCTGAAATCCATTTTCTAATGTTCGAAATATATAATTTTAAATTGAGAGGACTGATCAATTACTTTAAAAGTTATGAAATACAGTAAAGGAGTAGATACTCTTACTCTAACTCCATAATTTTTAAATTCAAGTCAAAATTAAAACATTTTTTTAATAAAGTCATTCCATATCAAATCAACCGAAAAAATTAAAATTTTGGCAGCACCATCACAGAATTTAATGAAATTTGTATGGTGAAACAGCATAAAACTTTAAGACATTGGCCAAATTTCAGCTTTCCAGATGGTGTGGTTTAAGAGATTTGGTGGTTTAAAAACTGAAAAAACAGCATAAATATCAAACCAGTTGGAAAGGTTAGAACACATGGGAAATTTTAAAGTAGGTGTAATTATGATAGTTAGGATTATCAAAATTATAGTCGGTCCAAGCCGACTATAAATACCCTACACATTCGTGTGGTTACCATTAAAAGTGATATATAGGTCACCAGGGTATTACTAATCCTGATAATAGCTACAAACATTCAATCGCTGAAGAATTTCCATTCATTCGATACCCATATTTACAAATGGGTAGGTGTACGGAATTTCGATTTTTTTTTTGTGAACCACAAGTCTTTTCGCCGGAAAACATTATTATCATGTATTTGAGCATGATATCAATATATATTTGACCAAAAAAGTTTACCTAAGCACGTATACATAAAAATTGATCTTTATATGTACATTTTATATGAGGTATTTGAACATATGTGGTCGGATCATAGGACACAATGGACCTATCTCGCCAATTTTTTCGCACATACAGCGTAGGTATATTAGTAATCTAAGTTATAAGTTTCATTTATCTAGCTCTTCAATTTTAAAAGTAGTAGGGATTTCAACAGACAGACAGACAGACGGACAGACAGACGGACAGACAGACAGACAGACGAACATCGCTAAATCGACTCAGGAGGTCATGCTGATCAAGAATATATATACTTTTCCTTACCGGAGATGCTTCCTTCTGGGTGTGACAAACGGCGTACCAAACTGAATATACCCTTTCACTCTTAGTGTAGGCTATAAAATGTGGTGTTAATCAATTAAACGTAACTTAAGCCGTAGTGAACCGAAATAAAACACAAAGATTGCATTTTAAAGATAATAAAATTACCAACAAGATTGGAAGTTGTACCATACCATGTTGCTTTAAAAGTCTCAGTTTTAAACAAGGTTCGAATATGGTTTATTTTCTCATCGTTCAGTTTATATCCCTCACTAAAGATGAGGATTTTTTGCTAAATACCTTTTTCATCATTGATAAAAATAAATCGCTGAATAATCGATATAATTCTTATCGTCAAAAGTACTCATCATTGATGAAGAAAATAGTTTTTATCTTAAATTTTTTCATCATCGAATGATGAGAAAAAAGCAGATCATTTGAAGATTAAAAGAAATTATGAGAAAAAATATGAGAAAATATGAGAACAAATGAGCGATTGGACACATCCGATTACTACTGGATGATAAGATAAACAAAGGTTTCTACAAGTCCACTGGAGGACGTGGTGCTCCTGGACATGTCCTGGATGACCACTTTTTTTTGCAGAATTCGATAGAGGGGGTCGAGAATTGAAGAGATCAAAAAGACCAAAAATATTAAAAAAATCAAGAAAATCAAAAAGATCAAAAAGATTAAAAATATCAAATATATCAAGAAGATCAAGAAGATCAAAAAGATCAAAAAGATCAAAAAGATCAAAAAGATCAAAAAGATTAAAAAGATTAAAAAGATCAAAAAGATCAAAAAGATCAAAAAGATCAAAAAGATCAAAAAGATCAAAAAGATCAAAAAGATCAAAAAGATCAAAAAGATCAAAAAGATCAAAAAGATCAAAAAGATCAAAAAGATCAAAAAGATCAAAAAGATCAAAAAGATCAAAAAGATCAAAAAGATCAAAAAGATCAAAAAGATCAAAAATATCAAAAAGATCAAAAAGATCAAAAAGATCAAAAAGATCAAAAAGATCAAAAAGATCAAAAAGATCAAAAAGATCAAAAAGATCAAAAAGATCAAAAAGATCAAAAAGATCAAAAAGATCAAAAAGATCAAAAAGATCAAAAAGATCAAAAAGATCAAAAAGATCAAAAAGATCAAAAAGATCAAAAATATCAAGAAGATCAAAAAGATCAAAAAGATCAAAAAGATCAAAAAGATCAAAAAGATCAAAAAGATCAAAAAGATCAAAAAGATCAAAAAGATCAAAAAGATCAAAAAGATCAAAAAGATCAAAAAGATCAAAAAGATTAAAAAGATCAAAAAGATCAAAAAGATCAAAAAGATCAAAAAGATCAAAAAGATCAAAAAGATCAAAAAGTTCAAAAAGTTCAAAAAGTTCAAAAAGATCAAAAAGATCAAAAAGATCAAAAAGATCAAAAAGATCAAAAAGATTAAAAATATCAAAAAGATCAAAAAGATCATAAAGATCAAAAAGATTAAAAATATCAAAAAGATCAAAAAGATTAAAAAGATTAAAAATATCAAAAATATCAAGAAGATCAAAAAGATCAAAAAGATCAAAAAGATCAAAAAGATCAAAAAGATCAAAAAGATCAAAAAGATCAAAAAGATCAAAAAAATCAAAAAGATCGAAATGATCTAAATTATCGAAAAATATCCATTTTTATTTCTCCCCACTTTCAATGGGCGTGGCCTACCACTCTGGATGGCTACTTCCATTTCTCGACCTCCTCTATTGATTTCTGCAATAAAAAAAATTGTTACAAAAAGAATTTTCCGCCTACTTGGAGGGGCAGAGCCTACCTCTCTGGGTGGCTACTTCCATTTCACGATCTCCTCTATCGATTTCTGCAACAAAAAAAAGTTGTTGCGAAAAGGCGATTCCCGCCCACTTGAAGTGGACATGTCCAGGAGAACCTCATATTTTACGAACTCTGGTTTTAAACAAAGTATATTTCAAAAGGACATATCTCAAAAAGCTAACTTTTTAAAAATTTAAAAATAAATTATGTTGACAATTCATCTATTATTTAAAATGTTAATTAGGGCCGTTTTCACAATATCCAGTTAAATGTTTCAATTTCATATATTCTATGGGTAACTAAGTTAAAGTGGCAGTTAGTGCTTAATCGAAGATGGTGAAAACGGCTCTTAAAGTGATCACAGAATTAATATTGTTTTTTTTTTATATTTCAATATTTTTTTTTTGTTATGTTTTAATACAGACAAAAAAATGATGCTATATATAAGTCCGTACAGACTTAATATAAGACTAAAAAATCTTAATATAGCACCAACCAAAGACTTATATTCAGTCCGCACGGACTAAATATGAAATTAAGTCTGAAACGGACTTTAATTAAGTCTGCGCAGACTAAAAATGAAAGTATGTTTAAAATGTGTTGATATGTTGAACACGATATAATCCATAGCATTATAATTACATCTATTTATTGAATATATTTTTTAAAAATTTCTTAATAAATGATTTAAGAAATAAAATAAAAATAAAATTTCAAAACGAATTAAAAAAGAATAAAAAAAATTTCACCATGGTCGAGATTCGAACTTGCGATTCTGAAGAAAATGTTTGTCTGCTAGAATGCGTTTAAGTTTTTTTCAATGGTTTTTCAACAGGGACGCTACAAAAATAGAGCGACAGGGACAGCAAACGACGCCATATTTCTTGCCGCTCTTTTGACATTTCTCTTCAGTAAGGTTTGCCATTTCATGATACAAAGATATACGAGCCAACAATGAGTTGAAATTATTAAAATTTACTACCGAAATTCGAATTCGTATATCTTTCCATCATGAAATGGCAAACCTTACTGAAGAGAAATGTCAAAAGAGCGACACGAAATATGGCGTCGTTTGCTGTCCCTGTTGCTCTACTTTTGTAGCGTCCCTGGTGAAAAACCTTTTATTTATATGATGCATAATTTCGGAAATGGGTCA
Source organism: Dryomyza anilis (assembly GCA_951804985.1). NCBI lineage: Eukaryota > Metazoa > Arthropoda > Insecta > Diptera > Dryomyzidae > Dryomyza > Dryomyza anilis. The sequence continues at coordinate 26,391,553 of OX638132.1, read as the reverse complement.
TATTATTTAAAAGAACTATATTGAAAATGGAAATAGAAGTTGACCAATCGTTATAATTTTAGAAATGTTGGTTGGTACGGCCGAAAGAATTATTTTATCTTTATATGATGCATAAGTTCATTGGTATTTCCTGGGGTTCTGGACGGGAAAGTAGTACCTTTAAAACTTTAATAGCTCAAAAGGAAAATTATTGAATGTACTTTATATGTTTTGTACAAGTCGTATTTAAATAGGGCTAAAAACTTAGAGAATTCAATATGGTAGATCAAAAGATATAAATGAAATAGTGGTCGTTCTGGACGGGACAAAAACGGAAGTGTTTCTTATGCCAAAAGTGAGCAAATTTTGCGTACAAATATTTTTTTTTGTATTATTTTAAAAACATCTGAAATCATGTGCTTTCTTTCTATATTCACACTTTGTTCTTAGAGTTTATAGTTTTATCAGAAGAAATCACAGACAAATTCCGGACGGCACCAAAAATGCCATATAGAAAATATCACTACGATTTTTTTTTCTACAAATAGTTTGTTCGTACATTATATTTTTTTTTTAATTATTTCGAAACATAGCTGAGACAATTTACTTTATTTTTGTATATCAACATTTTGTTCCAAAAGTTTATAGTTATTTCGTAATAAATCACAGAATAATTTCGGACGTTTCGTATGGAAATTTGCACTACAATTTTTTGCTAAAAATAATTTTATATCTGACAGGATTAATAATCATTATTACGAAATGAAAATTGATGTACTAATCGAATTTCCAGATGGTTATTAAAGTTTTTCTTTGTGGGCCATTCCACACCAAATCGACCAAAATAAGTAAATTTTGAGATTTTTCCTTGGCCTTTTCGATTTCAATGAAATTTGAGCAACTGATAAAGCTTATTGAAATATGCATTTTTGTATTTTTTCGACCACTAATCAAATCTAATTTTCAGTCAAAATTTAGTTTTCAAACTAAAATTTTGTTGTGTCTATTCTACACATTGTATGGAGTGGTATTACCAATTTATCATTTTTGTAATAATGAAAAAAATCTAAAGAGTAATAAAATACAAAATTAATGTAAGCTTCAAACTAAAAAAAAATATATAGAAAGTTTATTAGTGAATTTCGCACATGCATCCCTTTATACTACTCTACTTTATATAAGTACTTCTCTTACCTTAAGGCATACCAAATAAAAGCATACGTTGCAATATTTCTTCAAAGGATACATTCGAGCATTTGCATCCGATATGCAAACATGTTCAGGTTCATCGTGTACAGCAACCGTGCTGCGTCGTGTTTTCCCGTGATTCCTGCGGGCATATTGTAAGCATGTCAGTGCATGAACGACCCATGCAAAAGACGTTCTACGCCTGTGAGCGTGTTTGTGTAGCGAAATTAAAATCGTACATAAGTTATGATCCAGCCACCTACTTTTTCTCTTTCATTTCCGGTCCGTACGACAGCCGACTTCTCAAGCACTTGCGTTGTTCGCCTTCAAACGGCTCGCAGCCATGTTGTAGGACGGCTGCTGTAACAGTTAATAAATAAACCGTTATGAGGCTGCCAATGGCGCTGTAACTGCCATGATTTTCGTTGCACTCACTGTACTCAAGGGGAAATATTTTTTTCGCTTTTTCATATAAAGTAAATATGGAAAATCTTTAAAGTTCTAAGTAGGTCGAAGTCTTTTTATATAATTCAAAAAGGGGGTGACTTGAAGGTACATCAATCTACCAAACTCATAAGCAGCTTTGGTCCTACTCAAGATGGCAGGTTTTCGATAATACGACATGTCTGTCAAAGACAGGCTATAGAATATAAAAGATAAAAATGTATAGATTAATGTAATACTTATATAATTTAATTATATGAAAACAAAAAATCGAAATCATTTGAAAAAATCTCAACTACAATTTGATCTGTAAAGACATCAACATATTATTCATATATTTCTCGATATTTTTAGCTTATTTCCCCATTCCTCTGACACATTTTATACAACATTTAATTTATAAATATATTTTTCATTATACGTACAGTTCTGCTCGATAAAGTATGTTCAGATAACCCAGTGGGAAATGTCAGCAATGATTCCTCTATGACATCAGGAACATTGATGTCATTTTCGCTCTGTGAAGCATTAATGACATTTTCATACAAATGTCCACCAGTGCATGCATTACATGCCATTAACGATGTCATGCACGTCATTCATACACCCAGCATCGAAGACATTTAATCAAGGGTGTCAGAAATGTTTACCATATATAAATCCATAGGAGATTGAATGTCAGATATACCTACAACGAAAGTTTAAAGAAAGAATAAAAGTTTGACAATTTGATGTGTTACAGGCTTCGGAATTGGGCGCTCGAAAACAGAGCGCGCTCTTATGTATTTGTGACATACATAATGTTTCAGTGTCCATGTGTTCGAGCCGTGCAGTCATTAATTCGCTGCTGTTAAGTGAGAAACACGAACTAGCAAAACTTCAATCGTCCAACCGAGCTGAGCATTTAGGATTGTATTCGTTGCTCGAGCTTCTGTTAAATGGACGCTCCTACATTCCGAGCGACTCGGATTTGCTCACTCTTTAAAGTATTTCGTTCGCAACAATCCTTTTATTTGTTTTTGCGTATATTCTAGTTTAATATTCAATTTTATGAATGTAGTACTACATATAGATCGTTACGTATGCATTTAAACCGAATTTACAAAAAGAGCGAGCCAATCGAGCGCTCGAAATATTGTGGTGCTCGAAGTAGCGCGCTAGCATAACAGCTCGAAACTCGGCAGACCGAGCCGTTGTGTTTGATAGCGGCTCAACAGAAATTGAGTTCCCCGAAATACAACAGCGCTCGAAGGAAAAAGCGAGAGCGTGTGTTTACAGTTCTGAACAGTGTGACCAGAAGCTGTATAAGAAAATATTCTTTTACTACCAAAAAATGGAATATAAATATTCCACTTTCAAATTTTATATTTCACTTTTATATTCCACTTTCATAGTATCTATTAATGCCATATCAATATTTTTGTTAGAAATGTTTATGTAATATTTTTTAAATAAAATGAATATATCAAAATTATAAATTGACCATGGAAAATTTATAATAACTTAATAATTATAAAAATAACTTAAAAAAAATGTAAACCTGAATAAAATATAATAATAATAGTTTGGCACTACAGTCCTATAAGAACTTCGGCTGAGCTCTCTCACCATTTTGAGCTGTGCGTGTTATATTTGTACTCAAAGTGGTGGGACCTACAATTTATTGCCGAATCCGAACGGCGGAGGAGAGCTTTTCATAGGCAATGGTTTTACTCTCGTAGGTTTGCCATTTACTGACGAGAGGTAGCGCGGTATAGAAAAATGTTTCTATGAAAAGATGTTGTTAGCCCCAGTCCATGCTTGAACCGGGGACCTTTCGGCTCGCAGTCCAACGCACTAACCACTGAGCTACCGCGGCTACAATAAAATACATCGCTGAATTCCTTATATTATTGACACCAGAATAAATTATTTTGCAACTATATTGACCTAGAGATCAGCATTCGAATCAACAAAAACTATTTATTTTTGAAGTATCACAATTTTGAAGATTTCGAAAAACACAACCAGTAAAAATTTTTTTATTAAAAAAAAAAACAGGCCTCATTTCAATAATAATAAAGTTACAAATTAAAAACGATCACTCTACACTAAGAAAATCTGTGACAAATTTTAAGTTTTTTGAAAAATTTTCAAAAATGAAATTTGTATTTAAAGAAAAATTAATATTAATTTTTCAATTTTGTTTTGACTGTTAAATTGTGGTTTTGAATCTAAAAAAGGATTCTACGCATTAGAGATGGGCGCGTGCCTGGTTTTGATGGCACGGACACGCACGGGCACGCCGATAGGTAACACGCACGAACACGAGCACGACGAGTAAATTTAAAGGCACGCACGAGAAGCACGATAAAACACGGGAAAGCATGGAAAAACATGAAAAATCAAGCGAAACGTGAAAAATAATACCGGACCATTTAGATTTTTGGAATCAGAATCGTTATTAAAAATGTGTTGAACCGGAACTGGAATCGGAACATATATTTTTTTCTGGTTGGAATCGGTACCGCTATTTTAAAAATATCGGAACCAGAACCAGTTCCATGTCCCGCAAAGTTCCCTGTCCCGCAAAGAACCGGAATCGGAATCGTTATTAAAAATGTATGGAGCCGGAATAGAAACCCATTTAATTATACCCTACACTAAGAGTGAAAGGGTATATTCAGTTTGGTACGCCGTTTGTAACACCCAGAAGAAAGCATCTCCGGTATGGAAAAGTATATATATTCTTGATCAGCATGACCTCCTGAGTCGATTTAGCGATGTCCGTCTGTCCGTCTGTCTGTCTGTCTGTTGAAATCCCTAAGACTTTTAAAATTGAAGAGCTAGATAAATGAAACTTATAACTTAGATTACTAATATACCTACGCTGTATGTGCGAAAAAATTGGTGAGATCGGTCCATGGTGACCTATGATCCGACCACTTATGTTCAAATACCACATATAAAATGTACATATAAAGATCAATTTTTATGTATACGTGCTTAGGTAAACTTTGTTGGTCAAATATATATTGACATCATGCTCAAATACATGATAATAATGTTTTCCGGCGAAAAGACTTGTGGTTCACAAAAAAAAAAATCGAAATTCGGTACACCTACCCATTTGTAAATATGGGTATCAAATGAATGGAAATTCTTCAGCGATTGAATGTATGTAGTTATTTTCAGGATTCGTATACCCTGGTGACCTATATATCACTTTGAATGGTAACCACACATATGTGTAGGGTATTTATAGTCGGCTTAGACCGACTATAATTTTGATAATCCTAACTATCATAATTACACCTACTTTAAAATTTCCCATGTGATCTAACCTTCCCAACTGGTTTTTTGGTTGAAACTGGAATCGGAACCGGAACCACAATTTTAAAAATCTTGGAACCCGAACCGGAACCGATATTCCAATAGGTTTTAGTCCCTGTAATAAATAATTCAAAAATAAAGTTTGAAACTGTTTTATTCTCTTAAATCCATAAGTAAAACTAAAACAACAGATTTCAAAGAAAAAATTAAAATACCACGTAAGAGTTTTTTTAAAATTGGAGCAGAAACTATAAAAAAAAATGTTTAATGGGCGCGTGCCTGATTTTGGAGGCACGGACTCGCACAGGCACGACAGCAACTAGCACGCACAGAGATTTGCACGCACGAACTGAGATTTTCGGGCATGACACGAAAAAAGCACGGCACGCGCCCATCTCTACTACGCATACCTTGAGATTTATAGAATTGTCTGTGATATTTTTTAATTTTTTCGATTTTGTCATGATTTATAAACTGAACTTCACAAACCTTATGCTAATAAATAAAAACATTATATAAAAATTAGAGAGTGATCGTACCTTTAAGTATTTGTACCATGGTATATTTAAAATTACAAAAAATTTTAAAATGAATACCAAAAATAACAGAATTAGTACAAAAAATAACGCATAACTTTATTAAATGAAGAATAACTAAATTACTTATAAAATGAAAGAGGAAATAGAATTTAAAAAAATAATATATTTAAAGAAAAATAATCTTTTTCATTTTTTTTTTATATTCGAATATTTTATCAAAAAAAAAATATATTCTTTTCAGTTGTAAAATATTCCACTAGTGGAATATTATATTCCACTCTGGTCACACTGGTTCTGAATAAATATGCTGTCACTTGTTTGTTGTTGCGAGAGCTAGTTTTGAGCTTTTTTGCGTGCTCTTTAACGAGCTTACCGAACGAAGCCTGGTTTTATTTTTTGTTTTGTTTGAAAATTGATAGGTGCGTTAAAAATAAACAATTAATGCCTTTACACCATTGTATTATTCAAATTTAATGGCAGATAAACGCCCTCATGGCATGACATAATTTTCAAATTTTCGAATTCGTCCTTTTGGTTTTATCTTATGTGGCTAGAAATATCCAACAAAATACCACATGATTTTGGCCAGTATACTTGAGGAAAAACAACATTCAAAAATGTAAAAAAATGAAAATGTTGTAAAAAATGCATATGTGACATCTTTAATAAAATAAACTCAATGAAAAATTTTGCAAACATAGTCATCAATGACGAAATTCAACAATAACCTTGAATCATCATTGATGCTCTTGTCGTCAAACGATGTCATTTCCTGCTGGGATTGGTATTTTGTGAAATTTTCTAATAAGCTTAAAACATGTTCAGTGCACATCTTGAGTTATGTAACACTTATTCGCCACGCGCGTACTTTTTGTTGTGTTTTTATAAAACAAAAAAAACTCATACCTCATCCTCACGTCGATGCCGTTTAATCCAATTGAAAAGCAGCTTAAATTATTTGTTATTGTTTTTTTTTGTTGCTTCTAAAAGTAATCCCTTATTAAAAGTAATATTTCTTTCTTTCAATTATTTTTGTAAAATTTAATTTAATTTTAAAATAAACCATAACAAAAACATACTCACTCCACAGTCCGCCTTCTCTGTTTAGATAATTATTTCGGTTAATAAAATAAATTAGATTGCACTACCTTCTACATGTGTTGATTGCATAATTTTAAACTTATATAGTCATCTTAGGCCGACTATAACTACTACAATTATTAAACGATAGTCCCTACTTCGAAAATTCCCATTTTACCTAGCCTTTCTTACTGGTAGAACTTGGCCTGTTACTATTATACACAAGAAAAGTTTGCACCCTGTTCCTGTATCATGCAGACCAGACCGAGACTATGCTTTGACCACATGTGCCGCCAATTAAAGCATCTTTGCCACAGCCCATTCATGTCACGTCTCAGCGAACGCAAATTAATTTCCATGTAAATGCCTCCAAAATGAGTGAAAACCCAGTATGCCGTTCGTTTCGATATCGTTACGAGTTCAATGCGAGCATATAGAGAAATCACACGATATCGGACGAGTTCTCGCAACTATTTCAAACTTCAAATTGGATATTACCATGGTAGATATCGATGAGTTCTGTCAGAGTTGTTTTTGGTACGAGAAATTTTTCGAAATCGGAACGATATCGAAGAAGAAAATAATCGAAGTTTGAGATTGCTTCGAATAATATTTCAATATCGATGAAATATATGTTTTAATATCGCACATTGTTCTTAAATTTGAATATACGTGAAATTTTGAAAATTATAATCGAAAAAATTCGAATTTTGTTATCGAAGTTAGTTCGACAAAGCTTCGAGGCATCGAAGGCCTCCAAGACATGGCAAACTGGGTATGTATTCGGTGTTATCTTGGGTCCCAGCACCAAGTTTTACTGACTCCACAACCGAAAAACTCACTACCACCGATTTCCGATGACTTTCCATATGCTACGGAAATAGAAAACGATGCAATAACAGCACATTTACTGCTGCAACCGCTGCTCCTCCGCTTTCATGTAAAATTTTATTTATTTTTTGGACCTTTTGGTGTTGCACATGCAACGAAGGCAATTTACAACCATGCAATGCTGTATTAATGGCGGCCAACTGTGCTACCACTGCAACATTTGCATTTCCGGCTGCTGTTTTCGTGCATTTTTTTTTTGTTGTGCGCCGACGAATGCAAGAAAATTGAAAATGAAAAATATAAATTGTATTTTCCCTTCTTTTACTTGTTTTCCACAAAATCCTTTTAAATGGCATTTAGCCAGTGTTACCACCGCTTGCGTTTATCTGGACTTAAGCAGCATCTCGCTGGGGTTCGTTGTGTCGGTTACGCCCTGCACCGCAAAGCACCATAACATTTGCCGCCAGCAGCAACTTGAAGCAAGCCACTTGCCAGCCATTGTAGTTGCAATATTTTTCATTATTCTCAACAATTTCCTTGCTCTATCCTTTGACGTTTGCGTTGCTTAAAATCATTTCTGTGTTTATTTCCTGCAATTGTCATTCTTGCCTTCATCTTCTTCGTTTTTTCCTCTTTTTCTTCTTCTTCCTCTTCTTCGCTTTGAACCTATTGTTGCTTGTGGTTGCCTGAGTCATTTTCCTATTCAAATAATTCCTTTGGATTCTCTGCCACAGACACTGTTTTGGCATCTTTGCTCCGCAAGGACTACTTTCGTTTCTTCCGCACTTTGTTGGCATAGTCAATTCTTTAGGATTTCCATACAAATGTCTTCGCTTTTCTTCGGCAAATGGCTTATACTGCAATTTGGTTTTTTGCAAATATTGTTTCCAAATATTTACCGTCTGTTAAATGCTCGGAACGAGGAGAACGAGGCTTCTTTTTGTTGCCTGTAACTGCCTGCCTGCCGCTTTAATCTTTCTTGGCAGGCATCGGTGACTTGGTGTTTTAGTGTTGCACAAGTATTTATATTATGGTCACATAGAACGGGCAACCGTTGTAACCAGTTGTGGTATAAAGTCTGTGTGCTGTTTTAGTTTTTTGTTTGAATATTACCAGGGTGATTAACAGGGTTCCGGTATTGATAAGATATCATTTTTTAAATAGGGCAACCTTGGGTAAAGTGGGAAATAGTGTAATTTGGGAAGTTGCAATTTTTGACATGTTTTTGTCTTCAATAAAATAAAAACCATTTTTCTGTGATTCTTAATATGACATCAAGTTTTGTTGTGAAAAAAATAAACAAAACATGAAAAAGAAAGAGTAAAATATCATTTTGGTAAACTTTTTGAAGTTTCCCACTTTACCCTAACATTTTTCCAGAAGTCCGAAATTGAACTATTTTGAAAAAATCAAAAATAAAATATCTGTTAAAAGGCACATATGTTTATGGTATTTTATTAATATAAAAAGTTAGAATGAACTAGTCTATGGAATAGACCCATCAAAATAATTTAAAAATTATTCAAAACGTGTCCCACTTTACCCACTTTACTTTACTAGACTGCCCTACATTTGTCGTTTTTAAACTCTATAACTATGAGATACAGTGTATATTAAGTTTGTACATATATTGTAATACCCCCTAGGAGGCGTGTCCGTTAGGTGAAGTGTATATCGTCACTACCATGCCAAAGGGGCGAATGTGCATTTTTAAAAATATTGGGAAAATATTTTAAGGTGCTTTAAAAACAAACAATTAATGCCTTTACACTACTATTTTATCTTATATCAATAAAAAGTTACGGCAAAAAATCAAAAAGATTCACCCTTTTGGCATGACAAGATGTTTAATTTTTCGAATTCGCCATTTTGGTTTTGTCTTTTGTAGCTGGAAATATCCAAAAAACCACATACGATTTTGGCAGGGTATACTTGAGAAAAAACTACATTCAAAAACGTAAATAAAACTCAAATGTCAAAAATTACACATTCGCCACTTTGGCATGATAGTGACGATATATATTCTAGAGCAGCATAACTGCCCGATTCTTTTTAGATATGTCCGTCTCTCTGTTCGACTGTTTGACTTTTCAAAATCACAGTAACTCGAGAAATTCTGGTCAGAACAGACATTTTGTTTCATACGTTTTATTCAAAAAATAGTGCCGAATTTGGAAATAATCCAAATCAAGTCATTTTTATAAAACTCTCTAGAAACCAATAACTCAAAAAGTATTCAAAATATTACTTTAAAATGTAAAACATATGGTTAGAATTCAACTAATAATATGTGGACTACATTTTTTTTTTAATTAATTATTCTCAGAATCATTTTTTGGCTAAAATATATTGAAACAATAATATGTCCAGTATTTTGCAAGTTGCCATATATTCAGATAGAAAGAAGGATATGGCTAAACGGCCTCGTGTAGTGATGCTGATCCAGAAAGTAAATACTTTTCCGTACCGGACCAACCTCCCAAGGAAAATAGAAATTAATTTTTTTTAACTCCTAATTATATTTATTTTGGATCAAAATAGGCTCAATAAATATAATTTGCATCTGCTAATGTACTCTTAAATAATATTCGGATTATAGTAAAGAAAATATCGATTTGTTTGTAATTTTTAAACTTTTTTCAAAAATTTGTTTCAAAATCGATGAAATATTAGGATAAATTAAAAGATTTATTATCTAACTTTAAGCTTATTCCAATCCAAAAAAAAAAAATTTATTTAGATGGTACAAAATAAAAATATGGCTTAAAAATGCATTTTTTAACTTAATCTGCAAGTGTGAGCACATAACTATTTTCCAAATCAAATTCTTTGTTGTAAACTCAACACTATGTTACTTATAAGCACTATTACTACTATTGAGAACTATTTTAATCCGCGCTAATGTATAAACTTTACTTGTTTGTTACCTTTAATACAAATTTCAATAATTCGTGACTTGTCTTGGCACTGATATCGGGATTTTTTTCTAATTCCGAAAGTCCCAGGATTGTCAAAATGCTTCGGGATTGAAACCTTTACTCTGTACCTCATAGGGTATACAAATATTTATATATCTGTACCATGTGATGTGAAAAATTTAATATATCAAATTAAATTTTAACTATACAAATTTAATTTTATTATTAAAATATATGAATACACTTACAAACTTAAAATTTATAGTTATATTTATTACGCAAGAAAACAAAAACCTTCAGTAAAACTGCATTCCTCGAACAATTACTAACGGTATTCATTACTAGTGCCTATTACAATCTTTTTATTGCACAATTAATCTTCAATTGTTTGAATGCGTTTTGTTTGCAATTTTCTCTGTTTCTGTTTTTCTTTATGTTAAGAAGATTGCATTCTTTTAGACAGCATCACACATAGCATTCACAATTCACACCTAGTTCATCTTCTACACAGAAAAAAAAAATTGGATTAGAAAATCGATATGATGTGTTTTTATCTACCATTGTCATACAGTCGGTGTAAACGTAAAATTCATCAACTTTGTTTAAAATGTTCAAAAATTTTTAGAAAAATACCATTATATGATGGACAATTTAGGTTTAATGAGGCAAATAATGTGCGCATAATACTAAACAATTGATCATCGTATTTATGAATTAAAATATTTTGACAAAATTGATTTAACAACCACGTATAATTATATATATATTTTATAAATTATATTCATAATTTATGAATTATATTCATAATTTATGAATTATATTCATAATGAATTATATTCATATATTCATGAATTATATTCATAATTTATGAATTATATTCATAATTTATGAATTATATTCATAATTTATGAATTATATTCATAATTTATGAATTATATTCATAATTTATGAATTATATTCATAATTTATGAATTATATTCATAATTTATGAATTATATTCATAATTTATGAATTATATTCATAATTTATGAATTATATTAATAATTTATGAATTATATACATAATTTATGAATTATATTCGTAATTTATGAATTATATTCATAATTTATGAATTATATTCATAATTTATGAATTATATTCATAATTTATGAATTATATACATAATTTATGAATTATATTCATAATTTATGAATGATATTCATAATTTATGAATTATATACATATTTTATGAATTATATTCATAATTTATGAATTATATTCATAATTTATGAATTATATACATAATTTTTGAATTATATTCATAATTTATGAATTATATTCATAATTAATGAATTATATTCATAATTAATGAATTATATTCATAATTAGTGAATTATATTCAAAATTTATGAATTAATTTCATAATATATGAATTGTATTCATAATTTATGAATTATATTCATAATTTATGAATTATATTCGTAATTTATGAATTATATTTATAATTTATGAATTATATTCATAATTTATGAATTTTATTCATAATTTATGAATTATATTCATAATTTATGAATTATATTCATAATTTATGAATTATATTCATAATTTATGAATTATATTTATAAAAACATTTTGAAAAAGTTCTGTGCTTGTTCTGTGAATGCGGGTTTATGTATATGCTAAAGGGTTTGGGAACAAACAACAAAATGTGAACGAGTATACAAAGCTTTGCTAAAGAATATACAATGATTTTCAAACGAAAGCTCAACATATGATTCGTTGTTTCTTTTTCGCAAACATTTAGAAGTAATACTCAATATATCTGTGGCAAAATAAGTCTATTTTTTTAACTTTTCAGGAGGCATTTTTAGACTTTAAAACTGATTCTGAAAAAAGTCCTTGAAAATATTTTGAAATTTATTTTTGCAAAGTAAAACAAAAATTAAAGAAAACAAACGTCTGCAAAACAAAATTATAAAAATTCTTTTTGTAAAGGTTATTGATTAAAAATTAACCCATGCTGTTATTCCAAACTAAATATTTACAATAAATACAAACATCTCTACTTATGTTGTTTTTTCAAAACAAAGAAGAGAGATCATAAAAGTATACATCGATTTGTGAGGTTTTTCAAAACGAAACTATTAAATTTATCGAGTTATGTTCAATGTATGTAAATCTCATTTTTATGAATCACAGTAAAATAAATTTTTAAATCTACACTGCACCAAATTTTTACCGGGTCAAATATGTTTAGAAACATTTTTTGTACATATTTCAAATACACAAATGCGGAGTTTGTATCAAAAACCTGCTGTTTATGTCCTAACCGCAAATATTCAGATAATCTTCTTTTAAAATTCCATAAAATTAGATAATCTACCATACGTTTTCTAAAACTTCTATTTATCTGTGTGTTTGCCGAAGATATTCTTGAAAAATGCCAATCGGGTGATAATGAACTAAAGTGCTTAGAAATCCAGAAAGAAATTTTGTTAGCTTCTTTTTGATTTTCTGAATTTTTCCAAATAAAATTATATGTTTAGAACTTTCGCAGACGTGTAGTGTCAAATATTATGTATTAGTTGTCTTTTATAATAATAAACTGTACAAATTTTCATTTTTATTTATGTTGTGATAATTGAAAAACAAGTCGTATTCATGAAATAAATAATTAAAAACCATTTGATAATTCTTAAAATATATCAGAGTATAAAGAAAAATTGTAAGGTTACTATGAAAAATGTTGAACGAACAAATTTCTTCATTAGTATGAACCATACATATCTTTGCTGTTCAATTAATAAATGAAAATTTTTAATTAATGCAAGATAAATCAGCGTACTAAAACAATGAGTTAGAATAAGACGAAAGATCATTCAGCGTACTGAGGCAGTGAGCGACAAAGAGATGGAAGATCAGTGCATTAAAATACATGAGTGGTAATGTGATGAAAGAACCCTGCAGCATTCTTGTTAAGTGCACAATTCTGTCGAAGCTTCGAGAACAGCTATATATAGAACATGAGTATAAACAAGATGGATGTAGTATTCCAGAACTAAGAGTTCTAGTAAACTGCAGAGATTGTGGAAAAGTCTCGAACTCATGTATATATACTGCAAGGGCGCCACATATGATGGATGCACAGCACTGCAGTAGTTGAATGTCAATTTGAATTGTAGATATGCAGCAATTGTTAGAATTATAATTAGTAAATTTGTTAGTTAAATTGAATTAATAAAATTAATTGCAACAATTTAAACCAAACATAAGTGCACTCAGAAAAAAAACTTATAAAATCCCATTAACATTTGTCAATAAAACAGTTATTGATTTATAACCAGTTTGTCAATGCTAGTTGAACTTATTTCGTGGTTTAAACTTCGTATAAATTCAGAATCGATTATTTCAGTGAACTTCAACAGTCGTTTAAACTAAGTTTAAACAACCGATACTGAAGTGTTAAATTAGGTTTAAACTTTCAATGTTGTTGATTTTCTCACAAAACTTTTCACTATATTTTTCGCTGCGTTGTTTAACAAATTATTATTAATTTTTGTATTTTTGCATATAATGCATTAAAAATAAACTCTCACGTGCAGTTTAGTTGCTCGATCTGTTGGTAAAATTTAAAGTAACATTAGTTGTATTTTTCTGAAACAATTTTTTATATATTTAATTTTGATTGACATTTAGCACAAGTCAAAATCGAGAGAATTATTTGTCATTAGTCTGGTATCTTTTTTTCATATGTATGTTCATTTTAAACTATCATAAATTAAAAGTCGTTTAATTTAAAGAGCAGTTTAATTAAACTAAGTTAAAACTTAGTTTAAACTAGCACTGAAAAACTGGACTTTAATAATGTTCATACAAATTCAAACATTATTTGATAGTACTTTGTAGTATTTAATGGGATTTACCGATTGAAATTATGGTTTATCCTATTGACCAATTTCAGTAGTAAAAACTATTAATTTTATGGTATCTCTTTTCTGAGTGTGTGTTTTTATTTTGTACACAATTCAGATATACATACTTGTATCGAAATAGTATTGTTACGAAAAGAGGTAATTTGCTCCACTGTGCAAGCAATCATCAATAATAATTGAGACGCAAGACAATTCAGCGCACTAAGCAATGTGTTAGAAAGAGACAGAAGATCATTCAGCGCACAATGCAATATGCGAGAACGAGATGGAAGATCAGCACATTAAAACACATGAGTGCGAATGAGATGCCAATAGCATGCGTCATTCACGAAACGAGTAGAAGGTTCTCGAAACAAGTCGAAGCTTGTCGAAACGTGTCGAACTGATGCCTGCAGTATATAAGGCCGCGCATCTGAGGCACTGTACTTCAGTAGTGATTGTAAAGTGGTCGAGTGCAGCTCGTGTGATAAATGTCAAGTTAAATTGTGGACATGCAGCAGTTGTTAGAATTTGTTATTAGTAAAGTTGTTTATTAAAGTGAATTAATAAAGTTAATTGTTATAATTTAAACCAAACATATGAGTGTTTTTATTTTGTACACAATCCAGAGATACGAACTAGTAGAACAGTTTTCCGTAGACTGAATTTTCGTAACAGTATCTTATTTTATTGAAGTGGTGAATTTTAGTCTCCAAAAACACTTTTCCTGTAATTTATCAAATTAAAATCGACAAATATTTTTACCACATCAATGTTTAGTAATTTTTCAAACTATAAATTGCTTTCCAGATTTTGAAAAATGAAATTCTTCAAAATATTGATAAAATTTTTCCTGTGTTGGAAATGTATGCGATTTTCTAGGAACACAGCTACAATAAGTTATAGGAAAGCAGACCAACAACAAAACGTTTTTGTGTTTTTCTCATTTCCGGTGGAGCCTCTGCAGCAGCTGCAACAACGGTTGGTGTATCTTGTGTTTGTTCTTTTGTTTCTGTCTCACGTGACTCGCGTATTTTTCATGTACTCCATTCACGATCTCGTACGGCTACATCTTCTGCCTTTCCACCAATGGTTGGTGTTCTTCTGCAAAACTGCAAATGAATCCATTCACTCGACGAAAAACAATCAATGTGAGAAAATACGGAAAACAAAAAATAACGTCATAGCAAAAAGCTTTTGCACAATTTTAACGCCTTCTTCCCGCCACACGCACACACAGCAGACGCTCTGAATTATTGTCGTCGGCAGCATTTGTCTGATTTTCTGGCTTTTATGTGAGTTTTTCCCGTTTGCCCAACGACCCAGGACGGACGTACTGCATCATTGTTTTTTTTTTTTCATTTTTCGCTCAGCTACTTTTGTTAAAAGTGGAGTAAAAATATGTTTAATACATTTTGAAATATTTGCACAAAACCTTTGTGCTTGTGATACTCTTGTGTATGTTTGCGTAATACACGCACACACACACAATCACGCATATATACACACACACACATTGATAATTTGTGGCTATATTTGTTCAGCATCAACGAGCTCGTATTTAATTTAAGCTGTTTCCAGCGTTAAATACACTACTCAAAAAATGAAAAAAAAAGGCTTTCCTATGGACATCACATACATTGATTCTGTATACTCTTTATATTCTTTTCAGTGACTTTTTAGAATAAAAAAAAGATTATTAATGTGAAAAATGTCTATTGATTTATTTCAGAAGCTGACTACTACTCTACGGCCTATCAAATGTCAAATGCACACAACTGTCAGAGTAACAAAATAAACATCAAAAATAATAATTGCACTTAGTATATGTGTCAAATAGCTGTAAATTTAAAATTTATTTAAACGACAATCGGCAGCGGAAATGAGACACAGTGACAATAGCACCAGCAACTGCCGACTAAAATTCAAAGATTTAAATTTACACAATTTACGCAAAATAAGCAGTTAAATAAAATACAGTGTACAGTGAAGAATAACAAAAGCTTTAAAAAAGCATTTTTCACACTCGCACCGGCACACACGACATCCTCAAATACAACCGCAAGTTGAACATTGTATCTGTTACTATGCGACTGCACCACCGCACACCGCTCGCTTCAGCGTACAGCCACAGTCCAAGCCTCAGACTCTGTCGCGATGTCGTCACATCCAACCGCTCGCTGTGTCTGTTGCTGCTGACGTCAACGTTCCTGCTGCTCACACTGCCCACACCTGCCATATACGCCTCGACGTCGGACATCTATAAGAACGGCCGACTGGGGCATCGCATCGTGCAGACGCGTTACGGACGCCTACATGGGCTGATTTTGCCGCTGGACAATTTTCGTTTTCTACGATCGGTGGAGGTGTTTCTGGGGGTGCCGTATGCGACGCCGCCAACCAAGCAGAATAGGTGAGTGTAAAAATACTAAATAATTGAATGTAAAATGTTAAAATGTATCCTCGAAACAGTTTTTAAATTCGATTTAATCACCTCAATTTAATCAAAATTGTGTCCAGTATATTTTTATGAATATCCAAAAGTAGCACGGTACTAAATCACGGTACTAATCTTTAAATCTAGTTTATGTTCAAGGTTTGAGATACTATTGAAAGGTATAAAAATGGTCTTAATTATGGCATATAATTTTATTTTTGTATCCAAAGGTTAAAAGTCACATGATCTAAATTTTGGAATGATATTTCTGAAAAACCCATATTTTTTAAATTAAAAAAAAATATATGTTATTGCTAATTTTCTTCAAAACATTAGTGTTAAATTTCATAAAAGCTATCTTTATACCTTTCAAATGATACCTCAATTAACCTTTAAGATAAGGTTTTTAAGATAAATGCAATTAAGTTGGGCAATTAAAGTGGCTTAACCTTTGTTTCTACCTATTTTTTAGTTCACTTTTTAAGCCGCCATATTTCGGGAACCATATAAGTTAGAACTCCAAAATTTACAAATTGTCTTATTTTTTTTAATTACCAAATTTAAATTATTTCTAAGGGGGTAGGGTAATTCCGTTCGTTGATTTATCACGAGTAAACGAGTGCAGCGAATATACGCGTACAACGAATACTCCTATTTTGCAAACTGAAGTTTTAACTATTAATACTAAATATTATAAAATTAAAACTCAAATTTAATATTATTAAATTTACATATTTTACATAAATATATATGTCGTCGGTGATACTGCAAAACCGCTTAACAGCATTTGAAAATTACGCCTAATTTTGTGTTATAATCGGGTATTTAATGATATGTTGATCGGATAAAGTAGATAAATGCCATTATAAGTTATGACATACTTAATTTTGTATGAAGTAAGTGCAGAATTGAGACTGAAAATAGTTTCGTTTCTTCTGTAAAATTCATTTCGTAAGAGGTACTTGAAAATGTAGATGATAGATGTAGATATATATGTAAATATATAGAGTTTATCATAAATTAAAATCTGTGATCTGGAATAAATATTAACCTTTATTTTAATTTGATGTTTCACTGCGAGATATTATTTTTAAAAAAATATAAAGGTTTTTCTTTGAGACTTTTTAGTAGACAGAAAATTCATTTAGTCTCATTTAACGAACATTTTATGTCGTTGCAGAAATTTATTTGAGAAACATAAAAATTTGTTGTAGGAATAAGTTGAATATTGCATAGTTATTGTCGTCCAACATTTTTTTAACAATTTTTTTTCGAAATTTTTTAACATTGTAGATTTATACCCTACACCTATGAGGTACAGGGCATATTAACTTTGTGCATATACTGTAACGACCCTTAGGAGGCGTGTCCGGTATGGAAAAGTATATATATTCTTGATCAGCATCACTACCCGAGTCCGTTTAGCCAAGTCCGTCTGTCTGTCTGTCTGGCCGTCTTGCTGTCTTGCTGTCCGAATACATAATAAATTCAGAAATACTGATCAGAATGCGATAAAATTTCGTATTACTATATTTTAGCCAAAAGTAGGAACTGAGTTTGAAAATGAGCCAAATCGGTCAACGGACACGCCCACCTCCCATACAAGTCACTTTTATATAACTCTTTAGAAACTAATAACTCGAAAAGTATTCAAGATATAGGTATAAAATTTAAAACATATTGTTATAATTCACCAAAAAAATATGTGGTTCAAAAATGGGTGTGATCCGCCCACTTTTTTTTTCATTATTTCCCGGATTTTCATAGTGAAAATTTTATCCGTAAATTATTAAAATAAAATCTATGAAATATTAGCCTTTCAAAATTATATGTTTCTATTTTTTTTTTTATTAGTTTTTTATACTTTTATATAAATTTTTTAATTTATGGGGTTATAAGACGTAAATTTCTGATATGTGAATATTATTCTGACGGTGGGGAGGTTCAGCATAATTAAAATCTTTAAAATTAAGGTATGCAATTAAATATCGTTCCCCACCAAAGGTGTAAAATTCCGCCCCATGTGACCGAACTTACCCAAGTGACCTAACTTTCCCAACTCGTTTTTTCAATAATTTTTTTTCCAAAATTTTCGAACATTGTTTTTTTTTAATACAATTTTTTTTGGAAAATTGCGTTGTTTTTGTGGTCCAAAGTTTTTTTTCAATATTTTTTTCAATAAATTTTCGAATATTGTTGTTTTTTTCGAATATTTTTTTTTTTGTTATATTGTAATTTCGACCATTGCGTTGGTTTTCTGGTCCGAAATTTTTATTTAACAATTTTTTTTCATACATTGCTGTTTTTTTTTTGAAAAATGATGGCCATTTAATAAACTCGAAAGATCACATAGGGGGACACTGCTTCGACTTAACTGTGAAGATAAAAGCTGAATCGAAGTAGGCGGAAGTGGTTTCCAGAATTGGTAAATACATTGGTATAGGTGGTGCATTGTATCGGTAGAGCACTTTGACCGAAATGCATTGATCGGTGCATTGTATCGGTAGAGCACTTTGACCGAAATTAAATTTATTTGGATGAATAAAAATTTAGTTTTCATTTTATATCCAAATTCCTGTTTGCTTATATTTGATCATAGTATCCATTTGTAGCCGCGGTAGCTCAGTGGTTAGTGCGTTGGACTGCGAGCCGAAAGGTCCCCGGTTCAAGCCTGGACTGGGGCTAACAACATCTTTTCATAGAAACATTTTTCTATACCGCGCTACCTTTCGGCAGTAAATGGCAAATCTACGAGAGTAAACATTGCCTATGAAAAACTCTCACCCGCCGTTCGGATTCGGCAATAAACTGTAGGTCCCACCACTTTGAGTACAAATATAACACGCACAGCTCAAAATGGTGAGAGAGCTCGGCCTAAGTCCTTATAGGACTATAGTGCCAAACTATTATATTATTATCCACTTGTTTTTGGAACTTTACCTGCAACTAAGAATGTCCATCTGAAAAAAACATCGATGTTTTGGACGATATAATACTCGTTACATCGATGTTTTCCGATGTAAAGGGTTTTTCAATAAGAGCGCTACAAAAGTTTTTTTTTCAAGGGTTTTTCAACAGGGACGCTACAAAAGTAGAGCGACAGGGACAGCAAACGACGAAATATTTCTTGCCGCTCTTTTGACATTTCTCTTCAGTAAGGTTTGCCATTTTGTGATGAAAAAATATACGAGCCAACAACGAGTCGAAATTATTAAAATTTACTACCGAAATTCGAATTCGTATATCTTTCCATCATGAAATGGCAAACCTTACTGAAGAGAAATGTCAAAAGAGCGGCAAGAAATATGGCGTCGTTTGCTGTCCGTGTCGCTCTACTTTTGTAGCGTCCCTGTTGAAAAACCGTTTATCAAACAAAAACCAACGATGCGTCGAATAAAAAATTATTTGGTAAATAATTTAAATTTTAATGAAGTTATTATGTGTAAAATTACCAAAGTAAGTATTAGGTTAAAATAAATAAGTGTTTGACTTGAAATTTTTTCTCATTATACAAAATAATTAAGGCGTTGTAAATCGAAAATTTCTAAGTCTACTTAATGGTATTTTGAGAAAAACACAAATGGTATGAATCAAATGGTAATTTAAAGCGTCGATATATCGAAAAAACATCGATGTATCGAATAGATTCTGAGGCTTATATTGCATCGGAAAACAGCGATGTATCGAAGCAATGTTTCGAGTGTTTTTAAAACATCGATGTATTTTCGACATCCCTACCTGCAACTCATTTGATATAGTAATAATCAATTTTAAATATAAAACTGAAAGTATTTAAAAATATAACGTGCGTTCGTTTTTTTTTAGTTTTTTTCAAAATATATATATAATTTTCTGAACAAATAAAATTTGTTTATCAAATGTAAAACCATTTACGATAACATCTCGATATCTGTAGTGACAAATACAAAGAAATCATTTTAGATAGGTTCAATTATATCGAAATGCTATTGTTTTCGTATCATTATAGATTATCAAAAACGACAAATTCAGTCTATAAGCCATATCGTTATAATATTGTTTGATTTGCTGGGTTATAATATAAAAAGGTTTTTATTAAATCGTATCATCTGAGTCCAATACACACCCAAAAAAACAATTTGCCTATTTTAAATAAATATGGGAATTATTCAGCTACATAGAATAAATTTATTTAAAAAAAAAAGCCATTTTTCTTGTATTCAACAAAAATTTTCTACACATCAACGATTTTTTCTTCAAATAAAAAAATATTGTGTTAACGTGAAAGAATAATTTTCTATGGAGTCTTTTAACTTAAATAAGGTAAATATTTTTATCAGTGCGTAACTTTTCATAATTGTGCTACTCAACTGATTTTCCCTTCGCTTCTGAAAATCTACATAAATCAATATTTCGCTCTAAAGTTTCTTAATTTGATTGAACTGAAAAGTTAATATCGAACAACTGATGTCAGTGACAACAACAAACAATAACAAAATAATCAGCAGGATTAACTTTACTGAATCCTAAGTAGATTATATTGGCTCAACTAAAGTAAAATAAAAATAACATTATAAAATATGTTAAATTTGAAAAATATTCCGTGGGACATAAACATCACATGTAGATGGCGCGATATTTACAAAAAAAAACAAAAAAAAAACAACTAATACTTACAACTTTTAAGTTTATTGCGCCAGTCACTGGACCATAATGACCTGGGCTAAGTGTGAACAATTCTGGGATTTATTGAAATTGAATTAATTTCCAAATGTGTTTGAAAACTTTTCTCCGCACAACATACACGACCTGCCCTGCAGAAAGGACGTCAACATCATTACCGAGGGTCATTGGTCAATGCTACCCATGTCGTGACACATTCTCTACTGGGTGTATGTCAGACACTTTTACATTTATTGCCCATGAAGCCAAATGAAGAGCAACAAAATTTAAATCAAAACAAATTGAAAGCACTGTAGGTTGTTTTTCTCGAAAAAGTTCAAAAGTCCTCGCAACTTGTGTTGCTTTTGTTGTTGGTTCTATGTTGTAAAACAGCAGCTGCTGTTGTTCTACACATTTTTCGAATTGTCGTCATCGCTATCGCCATCATCCTCGCCGTTTTGTTTGTTGTTATAGAGCGTATAAAACACTCGTAAAATTAGCGAAAGTTGTTGGCAGACCATAACCTGACACTGCAGTGGTTCGACTATTTAAGAGGATTGGCGTAAGTAACCTGAGCTCGAGCTCTGTTCTAAAAGCGAGAAACTCATTAAAACTAAAGCTCAAATGTGCCTTAATAACAGCAATTATTAAATATTCAAAAGGCTCCGATATAAAAAATATATAAATTATAGTCTCTCGATGCCATCATCGTCGTGTAGTAAAGCAGAGCATTCAAATTACATGCCTGCGGCACAAAGACATAAAATTACAAACTAGAATTCGATACTCAAGCGAAAGTATGACTGAAAGTAAGAAACAATTCAAAGT
The DNA here is from genome assembly GCA_951804985.1 of Dryomyza anilis. NCBI lineage: Eukaryota > Metazoa > Arthropoda > Insecta > Diptera > Dryomyzidae > Dryomyza > Dryomyza anilis. The sequence goes on along the minus strand of OX638132.1, from coordinate 26,369,466 downwards.
AGACTAAATTAGTAGGCGACAAATGAAACCTAATTTAAAATAAACAAACAAAAAAATCCGAGTTTTGTTATTTTTTTGTTTTAATAGGACTAAGTAGATTATGGTTTATGGTACAGAAAATAATATTCATAAAATTTATGAAACGGGAAAATTTGTGGCAACTGATGCCGCCCTACTGATGACATTACTAGAAGGAAAAGATGACGCTTTAAGTGTTGGAAGCACAAATGATTATGGAGGACGGTGTTTGCCTTGAATTTGCCAATATCAAAAGTATCGCTAAAATAGACGGAGAAAGATTGTTCCACAAACGTATCGTGTGACTTAGAGTGTGCACGCAGAGAAAAAACATAGTTGTGGTGATCATATTTGAAGGGCATAAAATGAAGGTCCTGCAAAACAGTAAACTATTGAATGATTCAAATTTTGCCCTACAGCTCATGGTTCATCCTGATTTGGTACTCTTTAGCACCGCAGATAGTGCCAAAGACTTTACGGAGGGTTTTTCTCATGAACGCATTTTTGAAATCGGAATAATATCGATGAAAAAATGATCAAAGTTCGATATTACTTCGAAAATATTACGATATCGATGCAATAAATATTTAAATATCGTATCTTGTATTTGAATTTGAATGTACGAGAAATTATAAAAATTAGAATCGATAAAGCAACGAGATCGAACTGTTTTCTCGAGGTTATTCGATTAAAATTCGAGGTATCGAAGGTCTCCGAGACATGGCAGACTGTGGTTTTTGTGTAAAATAATTTGTAGGGTTTTGGTAGGGGTAAAATTAAAATTGACTCATTTTACTGTACCTTCTTAAAAAACTGTTTTAGCTTTAGCTATTTCTATTTGTAAATTGTTCCACACAGAAAAAATATATTTGTAAATATAGCAAAAAGTTTTATCAATACAACTAATTTTTAATTGATGCATCGTCGATACGACCTTTAATTGAATTGATTAAATATTTAATCATATTAATTAATAAATTAACAGAATACAAACAAAAAGTTACATAAAGTTAAACTATTTACTGAAACGACTATGGAATTAATTGTATTGAATTAATATTTAATCATCTTAATTAATAAATTACCAAAAACAAAGAAACAAAATTTACACCACTACAATTAACTAATTTGTTGAAATGACTATTGAATTAATTGCATTAACAATCGCCGTTGCTGAGCACACGATGCGGCGCGGCGTACTATTTGTCAGAAACCGCATTAGCGTCTCATAAATACTTTAGGTGAAAGTCATCGGAAATGAATGAAATAAACGGTTTTAGAACGATAAATTCTTGTATTTTCATAATCAAAAACATTTTTTGTAATATTATTATTATTTAAATAAACGAAACACATGCTCAAACATGAAAAAAAAGATTTTTTCAGCAATATTTTAAGTGCCTTTTTTTCGAAACATTTCGTCCTGAAAAACATTTCAGTGCATATTTCATAAAATAATGGTAGAGCCGTTCGGAATTTATAGCAATTTTATTCAAAAATAATTTAACCTCGAAAATATGCGATTCATTAAAATATTTATACTATATAAACATATGAAATGTTACTGCTGGCATTAATACAAATAATTTGATACCAAAATCATTAAAATCGGTTATTTCGTTCATGTTTTATTATGTTTTTCCTTAATGGACGACATACATGAAATTACGATTTTACTACACACAAAAAATTATCACCAATAATTTCACCAACTACCAGTATTCATCATATTGATGATTTCATTCATTGAACTATAAACGTATTTTTTTTAATGTTTTTGATTTTTTTATATTTTATATATTTATGTATTTATTATTCTTATAAGATTTATGATATTTAAATTAATGTGGTTTATGAGCAAAATTCATCAATATGATGTACATTATTCATTAATATGTTGAAATGGAGTCTTCGAATAATTAGCAATTAAATATTATAACTCATATAAGAATTATAAATACATTAATGTGGAGACAAATTTGTGCTTGAAATTTGATGTTAAAAAAAATATTGAAATATTGAATGAAAAACATTTAAAAAATACAATTTTAGTTCAATGAATGAAATCATGAATATGATGAATACTAGTAGTTGGTGAAATTTTTGGTGATATTTTTTTGTGTGTACAGCTGTTATTCTAGGATTATGCACTGAGCTTGATATATGAAAAATTTCACTTCCGCTTGTCCGATTCTTTCCAATTTTGGAATATAGTAAGATACTATCAATATATAATTAAATACAAAAATGCACTTATTTATCTAAAGAAATACAAATGTTATAGTTAAATATGTGGCAAAAATTTACATTTTTCAAAAAAAAAATAAATGATATTTAATATATGAAATTACCACTCCCTGAATTCCAATTCCTCCCATTTTTGGAGTGGTGATTCATAAGCTAATTTAATCCAAAATGTTAAGTGTTTATCTATTAAAAGAAAAAAGTTACAGATAATTAAGTGTTAAAAACACCTTTTTCAATTTTCATATTAGAAAAGTGCCACTCTCCTTTTTCATATTTTCTCCATTTTTCACAGAAAGATGTGTATAACTAATAACTATATGAATCCAAAATTTCATTCATTTATCTCCATTAACAATGCAAGGGTTATATATGAATAGGCTAATAAGTGCAAACATTATTTGTACGACATATATGGGCCATTCCACACCAAATCGACCAGCGGTTGGAACTTACCTTCTTCGATTTCAATGAAATTTTGGCAACTGATAAATGGTATCGAGACATGTACTAAACAAGCTTTTATTGACGAAAACTTAGGATTTTTTTCAGAATTTTAAAAAGTGTCCTTTTTAAGGACATCAATTTTGAAGTGCAAGGATAATGACCACGGTTTCTACCGTTTTCTAAAAGCTTGTTCTATTAGCTTTAAAACGAGCCATTAACGGAGTTTCTAGCATTTCTAGTTCAAGAGATATTTAAATATGAACAACAGTACAAAAGTGATTTTTGGCACTTTTTTCCAACTTTGAGCTACTGTATCTCTGAAAGTAGTGGTTGGAAAAAATTAAAAAAATTGTTTAGTGCATGTCTCGATACCCTTTATCAGTTGCCAAAAGTTCATTAAGATCGAAAAGGTAAAATCTTAAATTTGACTTTATTTGGTCGATTTGGTGTGGAATGGCCCATATATAATAGTGCCACGCCCTTTCCGATTCCACCCATTTTTCTACTATCGTAAGATACAAACGTAGAGGTAATATATCCAAAGTTTCATCTATTTATCTCTTCAAATACATAAGTTATAGGCATATATAATTATCATTTAACTTTCGTTAGTAAAAAGTGTCACTCCCCCTTTTCCAACTCTGCCCATTTTTTCACAACAGCAAGATACAACTAACTGTAACCAAAATTGTTTATTTATCTTTTGTACAACAAAAGTTACAGATTTATGAGACGCAAAAGTGCCTTCTGACCCACTGTGCGGCGTCACGATGCGAGCTTGCAGCGATTGGACGCCGGCAAACAAGCAAACGATGGAATTTTTGTTTGCACGTTTGGTTGAGCGCATATTATTCACATTTGATATATGCCAAGATATACACTTATAAAGCTTGATCATCCTCTAAGTGTGTTCGCAAAAATGGTGATGATGGCATTGGTTGTATATTTAATTATGCTTCCAACGTATATTTTTTGTACTTTCACAAGAATTTATAACATTGTTTTTTAATTAACTGAATGAGAAATTAAACCAGTTAATGGTACACAATTATTTATGGTTGCTGTATTTACGTCGATTATTTTTTTTTTTTTGTGCACTCAAAACTGTCATCACTCCGAAGAAGGTGTGCTGGGAACGTTTCGCAAATTTACGGAAAATACGAGTACATTTTTCTAGTATTAAAATAATCGTTTAAAAAGGCGGAATCAACCACTTTCAGAATATTTTTTGATATAACGTATTGTAAACATTTTTCAAAATTAATCTCAATCTATAATCTCTAAAATATGCAACTCCATTTGTTTATGAATACATACAAACTATGAAGTAATTTCATAAATCTTTATATGTCATGTTAGTTTTTCGTATTCCTCATTTCAGTCACTTCTTCAGCACTTCATAAATAAATTCTTGCATCAGCAAAATTCATACATATCTAAACAAATTGTTCGTCTAAATAGCATTAATGCAAAAAAAGTTAAAAACTTGTAAAATATGTAAGACCCAACTTGATTTTAATGCCTTTGAATTTTCACATGTAACCCCGAAACAATTAGTCGCTTTTTTTCAAAACTAGCAACAGCAATGGAAGCTATAGTGATGGGTTTTAGAAGTTCACTTGACTAAATAAAAATAGAACAGCCTTTGAACAATGGATGGTCCTGTTGTTGTCCGGTATTTGCTGCTTTGGTTCACTTCATGTTTTAAAACCCATGTATTAAAACTCAATTTTCTGAATTTTTATGAGTTGCACAAATAATAATAATAACAATTTTATATTTAGAAATGCTGTTGTGGATGAGTATTTGGCTGGGAAGAAGCATGAGTCCTTTGGCAAACACAATGTTGCGTGTGGCGCACCAGTATTACCAACTGCACAGTTCAATGTTTTCGACATGCTCTGGGGAGTTCAAGGAAAATATTTGCTCTTCGTTTGTTTTCATTTCGCTTTTTGGCGAATGCTAATAAAAATTTGCGTACTAAAGTAATTTTTACTCATGTACAAACAACCTTCCCTCACCCCCTATAGCAATATCTCAAACAGCACAGTCACTGATATATGTTGTTAGTACCGCCGTTTCTTTGAGCCATTTACAGTCTTGTTATTACGTTTAATTTCTCCGCCGTCTCTGGATACGCCTCATGGCCCCCATATCTTTTTGCCCTACTTCCTTTGTATATTTTGTGCATTTAATTTATTTTCGCTTTACGTTATTTCTTGTTTTTTTTATGTATTCCAGATTTAGTCCGACACGCGCTCCAGCGCCTTGGGACGGCATCCGCATTTCGGACAAGTACAGCCCCGTCTGCCCGCAGCGATTGCCCAACATACAGAACGAGACCGCTGCGCTGGAGCGAATGCCCAAAGGACGGCTCGAGTATTTGAAGAGACTTTTGCCCTTTTTGGAAAATCAATCTGAAGACTGTTTATACTTAAATATATTCTCACCGATAAATGGTAAGTGCGTGCATATGTGAGGACAACTGACAGAAAGTGAGACAGACAGACGGGACGAACGAGCGAGCGAGCGAACGAAAGGGCAGCGTGTTTGTGTGAGTGCTCGGTCGCCAACCACTTTGATCCTTGTCTAAATAGATTTGGCAAATAAATTGAATTCGCATCGTTTAAAGCCGCAATCCATTGGCGTCTGTTTTTGAAATGGGTTCGAAGTATTTTCCATAAATGAGCGCTCTCATTTGCTTTCGACTCAAAGTGCAAAAAGCACTCGCACATTTTTAATAGGTTTGTGCCTCAGCCATAATTTAAAATCTACTTTGATATTTTGATTATAGCATACGTCGCATTATTTAACTTGATTTCTGGCCCATTGATCTGTCGGTATTCAGAATAAAATACCACTATTTGTGCGTATATAATTGAAAACAATTCAAAGGCTTCATGCAAATAAAGCTGAATTGACAGCTCGAAAACCAGCAACAGTTAATTATAAATCATTAATTTTGCGCCTGTCCAACAGTTCAGAATGTATTTGACAGTTGACGGTAATAGTTTCAAATAATGTGTTTAACGCAGTTCCCACAACCTCATTTGCATTGTGATGGTCCGTCGTTGCTCATACAGTCCATGGGCCTAAAATGCAATTAATTGGGGCAAAGCTAAATTTTAGCAAATGTCCGGCGTAAAATTGATTTCCGCTACGACAAATAGTTTTAAATTGACATAGCAATACCTTTGGGTGCGCAATGCCGCATTGTTGATTCAATTGTTGTCGAATGAATGTCGAAAGTAGGTACATTTCTCATTCACTAGATAACACAGTTTAAAATTTTTTAAATTATTTTGTTTATTTGTACAGAAATCCTCAAAATTCGCACATATTTATAATCAAATCGATCTTTCTATGTGGAAACTACACTGCGCAAATATAATGTTAAACGTTTTACTAAGTATTGATAGCCTTCTTAGATTAAATAATGAATCTAAGAAGTATCATTAAAAACCAGGGAACTGGGTCACAGCACAATGGATATAACCCTGTCTGAGTGCTGTGGCTTTATTTTTTATCCCACATTATATTAAAAAAAAAGTATTGATTCCGAAAAATATTTTATAAGCTATGCAAGTAGAGTCGCCGAAAAGTCTGGTATGGAAAATATAATATACATCGTCGGTGATACTGCAAAACCGCCTAATTGCAAGTGAAAATTACGCCTAATTTAGTGTTATAATCGGCTTTTTCATGATATGTTGATCGGAAAAATTAGATAAATGCCGTTATAAGTTATGACATACTTAATTTTGTATGATGTAAGTGCAGAATTGATACTGAAAATAGTTTTGTTTCTTCTGTAAAATTCTTTTTGTAAGAGGTACTCGAAAATGTAGATAGGCGGTTTTGCAGTATATCACCGACGATATAGTAAACAGGGCCTATGTAATATTCTGACCCCACCATTTGGATTCGGCATTAAATTTTAGGTCCCACCATTTAAAATATATATAATATATATATATATATAATATTTATATAATATATATAAAATATATATAATTGAAAGATGCATGTTTTATCTCTACAATGAACAAAGGTAAAGGCTATCCGCAAATAACCTGTAAGGCGGTACACTTTTATATGTCGGAACTACACTTACCATTTACACAATGAATAATAAAAAAAATTAGTTGTACCAACTAACTTCATTCGGTTAAATAGAATGCTTTACAAATTTACTGACTTAACTGCCATATTAGCCTATACACATGAAATATTAGTCTATACACACTCCTAATGATTCTAAATCTGTACTAAATTGTGCTAAAACTGTTCGAAATTGGTTGCAGTACAAACTACAATTATTTTTATTTTGACAATAACAACCGACTAAACGGTTGAGAGAACTGCATAAGTTGGTTGAGCAAATAGTTGGTTGGCGCAACAAATCTCTATTCTGTGTGTAGTTTTTCCAATTTTTATTTAAGCAAATTTCAAAGTTACCACACTAAAAAAATAAAATTGCTTAAAATACACCAAATCGATTGAGTATTTTCGTGAAATTTATCAGTGAAATATTTTATTAAATACACGAAAGAACTTTTGTACATTTTTTGATAAAATTACGAATATTTTGTACGTATTGTATAAAACTATTCGTATATTTTATCTACGAAAGTAATATGTACATAATACGAATGTTAGTTATTTTAATTCCTAATTTATTGAATGTAATTGTTTGTTTCGTAGATATTTTACGAATCTTTTGTAAAATACACGAAAACTGTGTTTAAAAAAACTGGCAATGAAAATACGATTCATTCAAAAAATATAAAATGTTATTGACCTATTTGATACTTTTGCATCTTTGGCAAAAAAAAATAACTTTCACAGAATTTTATTCGTTAGTAGTTTATTTGTAAAATGTAAAGGCATTTCGTAAAATATTGTTACGAAAATTCAGTCTATGAAAACTGTTCTCTGGATTGTGTACAAAATAAAAACACTCTTATGTTTGGTTTAAATTATAACAAATAACGTTATTAGTTCATTTTAATAATTTCAACAGGGACGCTACAAAAGTAGAGCGACAGTGACAGCAAACGACGCCATATTTCTGGCCGCTCTTTCTCTTTAGTAAGGTTTGCTATTTCATGATATACGAGCCAACAACGAGTCGAAATTATTAAAATTTCTACCGAAATTCGAATTCGTATATCTTTCCATCATGAAATGGCAAACCTTACTGAAGAGAAATGTCAAAAGAGCGGCCAGAAATATGGCGTCGTTTGCTTTCACTGTCGCTCTACTTTTGTAGCGTCCCTGTTGAAAAACCCTTTATTTTGAACAGTGATTGCAGATAAAATACATAAGTTGAGTAACTCACGTTCAGTATTTTCCGACTTATATGACAAAAAAAAAGGAGTCGGTCAGGACCTGATCGATTTAAAAAATTTTAAGTTTTTTCTGAAAACCCAAATATATCTCTTAAATGACTTTCTTGGATTTTTGATGAAAATATCCTTTAAAACTTTTGGTGACATTTGAAAGTATCGCATTTAATCAAATTACATAAAACGTGGTTTTAAATATGTCGTGGCTTTTAAAAAATGACAGGCTCTTCTAAGAAGTTAAACAAATCGCGTTGATGACATTTTATATTTGAGAAAAATATCCTTGAAAAATATTAGTGGCAATTCAAAATTTCGCATTAAATAAAATTTCATAAAACACGTATTCAAATAAGTCGGTAAGGTACCGGTGTATTTTTTAAATATAAGGCCCTTTTAAGAGTCTAAACCACTATCATTGATGACTTTTTAGAATTTTTGAAAAAGTTTTCTTCAAAAAATTTCAACTGCCCACAAACATTTTCAAAGACATATTTTGCAAAAATAAAAAAAACTCATCAAGGAAATTGTTTTAGTCTCTTAGAAGAGCCTGGAATTTTTGAAAGCCACCCGTCCATTACCGACTTATTTTAATCCGCATTTTACGAAATTTCATTGAATGCGTTAATTTGAATTGCCCACAAAAATGTTCAAGGATATTATTTTCAAAAATCAAAAAAGTAAACAATCCTCTTTGAAGAGCTATGTATTTTAAAATCCATCGGTTCATTACCGAATTGTTGGACTCCGCGTTTTACAAAATTTCATGTTCCCAGTATGCCATTCGTTTCGAAATCGTTACGAGATCATTGCGAGAAAAGGGAGAAATCACATGATATCGTACACTTTCTCGTACCGATATCGAGCATCAAATTGGACCTACATGGTAGGTAGATATCGATACGTTTTATCGGAGTTTTCTTGGTTCAAGAAATATTTTGAAATCGGAACGATATCGATTAAAAAAATGATCGATGCGATAAATGTTTGTATATCGTATTTTGTCCATGAATTTAAATGTATGAGAAATTATAAAAATTAGAATCGATAAACCAATGATATCGAACTTCGAAGGTCTCCGAGACTTGTCAGACTGGGTTTAAATTGGGAGAGTCTTTTTCCAATCGAAGCCAATTGTATTCTGTTATAGAGATAATACGTGAGTGTCATAATGTGATAATATATTTAATTTTGATTAAATAATTAACATTACCCAAATATATTTGATATTCGATTATTTAAAAACTATTATAACAGATAATCGTTTATCTGATTATAACTGAACTGTATGACTGACTAATGCAATTTTATTACAGCTCATATTTGAAATTATTATTTTCCTTTTACGGAAAATGTCATTAGCATTGAACATATTAAACTACGATGACTGCAGATAAAACCAATAACTTCCATTTTCTGACTAAAAAAAAGTTATTGACAAATGTTTACATTTATCGATTTTATTATTTTGTTGTACAAATATTTGTACATTTTGATATTGCAACGCATTTTAATTGCTTCATTGCACTTCAATGACTGATGTATGCAAATATCGACAATAAACATTTCAGCGTTGTAACAATATTTATTATCGATGTTCAATGGGGTCATGGGCCACTCATCGGATATTGTTTTATCGCACAAAGGTGCCTGACATTGTATTTAATGATTTAAATTGTTATTGAACTCAAAGTAGAATAAATTAGGAAAAATAATAAATTGGTGCTAGTTATGTTCTCTTTATATAAAAACCAACTGGCTACTTTAACACGATATTTTCATAAGAGGGGGTGAATTGATACTTCATATATTGAACTAATCTTCGATTGGAGAATCTGATTCCGTTGAAAATTTTTCTATTGAAGACCAGTTCAGTGATAGGTCTTTAAGTATCTATTAGATGTCAATACACCCTTTCGACAACTTTACACAGCCCTACAGTATCGATGAGTTTTCCATTTACCTCTTCTATGACAATTCCCTGTTAAAGTGGGCGGTTGGTTTCATATAAAGAGTACACAGAAAAAAAATAATCGACGTAAATATAGCAAACTATATTAATTGCATGCATTAATTAGATCAGCAATGAAATTCACTAATTTAATGAAAACGTTTGCTATTCGTCGGTAAATCAACAATTTCGTTTCTAATAAGAATTATATTTGCTAAAAATGCGCCGACTAAAAAATTTGTTACATTAACGTACAAATATTCATATTAGCAAATACAATTGTTGACTACAAATAGCAACATTTTTCATTAAATTACTGAAATTCATTGCTAGACTGATGAATGCATGCAATTAATATTAATTGTTATATTTACGTCGATTATATTTTTCTGTCCCCATAAGTCTGTTATATCTAAAAGTCGAATTTTATTGAAACATACACAATATAGCATGTACAAAATTTCATGGAAAATAATTTAAAAATTAATAAACATAAAATAAATGCCAATGAAAAAATTAATAATAAAACCGCAAAATTGATAGATTAGTTTATTTCTTGCAGTAATATGACTCATTTATTGAGTTGACTGGCGTGCAGAAACCGAACGTCATTAAATATCAAATTAATTAAACGTCACCGCAGCTGAATAAACGAAAGCACATAAAGGACTCTGCCCCATGGCGGTCATTAATTTCATTCGCGGATTTATCACAACACTGAAGTAATGCAGCAAAAATCAATCAGGCATAATACGCAAAACCATACAAATATTTCAAAATTAATGAGAATTTATTTAAATTGAATAAATTTGCACGAAACACATACACCCTAGTAGAAATTTTGATGGGGCCATTCAAATGAACAGATCATGTCGTTAGTTCAGATAATAAGATAAACGAGGTAACACATCGAGTGCATGAAGTCCTTGTAACGACGATATCATGTCGAGTTCTTTTCAGGGTTCATTATTAAAGAATATTAGGATTTGAGCAAAAAAAAATAATTATTAACCAAACTCCACAAATAAACTACTAAACAAAAACAGTATTTATTATTAAATTATATATGAAATCAATAAGATATATAACATGATTCACAGAATTAGAATATATTAATTAAAACATTTTCTATGGATAGGTTTACGAGCTATCGGCAAATTACTTTTATATCGAGCCTTCAAAAAGATGGTCACATATATTAGCAAATATTTCGCGTTTTAAATATTTGATTTCATCAAGTTTTATACCAAATAAAAGGTAATGAAATATCCAATCAAAATTTCTCATCACATTTTGAAATTGGCTCACTGGTTTATAAGAATTATATAGAAGAATTCCAAAAATGTAATTTTTTCGACCAACATTTAAATCAAAGATGCATTTAAAAATTTGGCAAAAATCGAAATAGCGAGATGATGCACAGTTTGTAATATTACAAAATTAGCTTGCACATTCCTAAAGATAACGCTATAAAAATCAGAGATATCTATGTACACATATTGAGTACAGCAGAAATCATGTGAAAACATTACAATGGAGTGTAAACTAAGAAATACCACTTTTTGTTTTTATAGCCTATAATCTTGGGTGACAGGTTATACTATGTTTGTGAGGATAGTTTAGTGCCTCTTAGGAGGCGTGGTCGGCATAAAAAAGTATTTAGTCATTACCTAAAATATAAGTTTCATTGAGCTGGTACTATTCATTTGTCAATAATCGTGATTTCAACAGACAACCACCCTAGTAGCAATGTATTTTATTAAGGAAGACAGTATAATGATCAATGGTCTTGTAACTTTATGGGATGTGACAAGGAAAATATGTAACAGTCTATCCTGAAACACTTTCAACACAAAAGTTTTTAAAAATATATATTCGGACATCCCCAAACGAGTATTTTAAGACCAAAATGATCGCTGATTAAATTTTTTTGCGGTTTTTTAAAAAACAAAAAACTAAAATACAAACAATATTACAAAATCAAAAACAACAAAAGCAGAAATCAAACACAAAAAAGCAGAAATCAAACACAAACACAAAAACAAAAGCAAAAAATAAAACTAAAACAATAACACAAAAAACACATAACAAAAAACACATAAAAACAAATAAATGGAAAAAGAAAAACTAAAACAAAATCAAATACAAATACAAAGAACAAAAGCAAAACCACATAAACTATAAACCACATAAACTATAAACCACATAAAGCACCAAACAAAAAAAACAAAAGAAAAACACAAATTCAAAACCACAAAAACAACATACAAAAACAAAAGCAAAAACTAAAGCAAAAGCAAAAACACAAAAACAAAGACACAAACAAAAGTAATAACCCGAAAACAAAAGCAAAAACACAAAATCAAAAGCAAAAATACAAAAGCAGAAACACAAAAGCAAAACACAACGGCAAAAACACAAAAGCAAAAAAATACAAAAACACAAAAACAAAAGCAATAATACAAAAACTCAAAAGCATAACAAAATAAAAAGAATGGAAAAGAATGAAGTATTCCAAGCCATAAATGAACCAGATTGGACAAAGGGGAGTGGCACCTCCCATACAACCCAAACATTTAATACGCTATATCTCAACCGTAATGCTATCGATTTGAACTAAACATTAAATTTGACCACACCAACTCACTGCAGCAAAACTCACCAAATAAAAATTCACCAAACCAAAACTAAATATGAAACCTCTGAACGAAATGTATTTAAAATTTGCAATATATATATGGTAGAAACCGACCCAACAAACTCAATTAGACTAGCGAAAATAAATAATAAAAATGTCCATATCCTTACAATCACAAAATATTTGCACGAGTCGTGCACGGGTCCATTTAGTTTATAATATCTTCTGAACTATTAAAGATAGAGAATTGGTTTTGTTTATTTGTTTGGTACATGAAGTATGTACGTTTCATAGACCGTAACGGTGGACAAATTACATGAAATATTTATGGATTGTTTTAGTGGCTCAATAGTTTCAGCAAAAAAAAAAAATAAACTTCAAGTTATTATCATAAAAATACTTAAAAAAACGCAAAGAAAATTTAAACCGCGACATTTAAAAAAAACCTGCCTACAAGTGTCTTTATTTTGGTCTTAAAATACTCGGGGGGATGTCCGAAACATATTCTTAAAAAATATATGTTTTCCCACGACTTTTGGTTTGAAAGTTTTTCAGACTATAGGTCTATTGACTACTAAGATAATGTTAAACATGTTGGACATAACCCTATTAGAAATTGTTCTGGACGAGAACTGTTTATTGTCATAATCTGAACGGTTGCAAGACAAACATGATCTGGTCATGATAATATCTATCATAATTGGTTAAATTTCTATTAGAAATTGGTGCATCGAGTGAATTTCTATAAGGGTCGCTCACAATCAATAACAATGACTAATGAGCACATTGTTGTGCAAAAATCAATCAACCGGTGAAATAATTCAATAATCAACATTTTAATGAGATATTCTTGGAAAATTTGCATATGATTAGCTGCAGATTAGAAAATTCTAAAACCTTTAATTAAAACCTTTTAGTTATTGTCTTCTATTTCATGTGTTCGAAAAACTCTTTTGGAGACAAAACAGAGCCTGTGATGAATAAAGCTTGAAAATCGAAATGTTTACAGATTTCAGAATGATTTCGGGAGTTGGAAAATAAAATACGTCATGATCAAAACGAATTAAATCTTGTCGAAGTGAAATCTAAAAAGCATAAATCAAAGACAAAAACACTAAGAAAATCGGTTCAGGATCTCCATTCCAAGATTTTATAAAATTGCGATTCCGGATACGGTTCTGATTCTGATTCCGTATCCAATCAAAAAAATATATAACGGTTCTGATTCTGGTTCCACACATTTTATCAATAAAGGTTCTGATGCCGGTTATTAAAATCAAAACGTTTCCGATTCCAGTTCTTTACAGCCTCTGACAGAGACTGGAATGTCGGTTCCAATTTTGCTTACAAAAATTATAAAATAGCGGTACCGGTTCATATAAAAAAAATGGGTTCCAATACCGGTTCAACCCCTGTTTAATAACGGTTCCGATTCTGGTTCCAAGAATTTTATAATAACGGTTCCGATTCAAATTCCGGTTCAAATCAAAAAAAATATATTAGGGTTCCGATACCGGTTCAAAATTCATTTTAATAACGGTTCCGATTCCGTTTCTTTGCGGTCTTTGACAGAGACTGGAATATCGGTATCGATTCTGGGTCCAAGAATTTTAAAATAGCGGTAAAGGTTCCAATAAAAAAATATAGATTCCGATACTGGTTCAACGCTTTTTTATAACGGTTCCGATTCCGGTTACAATAATTTTAAATTAGCGGTTCCGATTCAAATTTCGTTTCAAATAAAAAAAACATTTATCTGTTTGGGTTCCGATACCGGTTTAAACCTTTCTTTAATAACGGTTCCGATTCCGGTGCCGGTTTCAAAAATCGAAACGGTTCCGGTTCTTTGCAGTTCTTGGAATAAATTTCATAATTGTTATAAATATGGTAACATCAATAAAAACAAAATGTCTTCAGATTGATGAAAAATTATTTGTCGGCATGCTGAATAATTTGAATTTAATTTGAACATATATTTAATTTAAACGCAATTAAAATTTAGACAAAAATACAGTCATTCCAAACACAAAAGTCACCTATTTGCCACCTATTTCCTACCAATTTTCCACCTCTTTTACACATATTTGCCAACTATTTGGCACCTCTTTTACACCTATTTGCCACCTATTTTCCACCTATTTGCCACCTAGTTTTCACATATTTGTCACCTATTTGCCACCTATTTGCCACCTATTTGCCACCAATTTGCCACCTATTTCCCACCTATTTGTCAACTATTTCACCTACTTGCCGAAAAATAATTGCAATAGATGAATTTCGCTGTAATTTTCGACTTTGTTCTGAGATTCCATACAATTCGACAGCCAAATATGGTTCATTAGACGTAATAACAACGACAACAGTCACCAAATACAACAACTGAAGTGTGACGAACAATGAATGAAATTGCTCGCGCTTCATAAATGAATGACATTCATTGTAAATTCAAAATGTGCGCAAGTGAATTATGTAAAGAGTTGGCAACAGCAGCAAGTTTTCCGGGCACAACCCACAATTAGGGGACAACAAAAGCCCTGCAAATTGCTGTTGTATGTGAACTGATGTGGGGTGGGGTGTGCAAAAAAGGGGTTGGCATGGGTAACGATGGTGTCCGCGTCAAATGAATTGAATTCCACGCAGTTAATTAATCAGATTCTAGGCAGTTGCAGCCAATGTAGTAACCCGGGAGAGCTGCTCGATGTACCGGACGAAGCCTAGAGCCTTGAGGATGTTTTTCAATTAGCATGCCACGCATCCCCATGGGGCTGATGCCGCGACAACATTGACAGCTGACCGCGCATACAATCGGAATTAATCACTTTTTGTGCACATTGTTTTTTTTTTGTAATTATTACTGCTGTTGTTGCCGGATTGTTAACGTGCTACACAAAAAGTCTGGCAACATTCTGTGTGGAGAGTTTTTTTTTTGTTGTGACGCCAAATTAATTAAAGTGATTAATTGCGCGCGACGTTGCGTAAAACGCACAAATATTTGTCAACAGCATGTGTGAGGTGTGAAAAAAACGCATGTGAATTTAATTAATTTCAATGAAAAATTATACGATGTTTTTTATATTTAGAAAAATCTGTGAAACAGTCCGTCGCGTATGCCATCGTTTGACAACTTTATCCAGCTTGTTCTTTTGGCCGTATTGACGCGGACCGAAACCAGGCTGAACTACATAGAAAGCCGGACACATGAACACATCACAGCTCGTTTCCGGTCGCACGCACTTTACATGCTCGACTGCCCTTGGGCGGGTGAAATCAAAGCGAAACCTATTTAATGCACACATATGCACAAATTCACTTATACAAAAAAGACACACACACACATGTCTACTTAGTTCGATGCTAGTGACTACAAAATGAAAAATGGTTACTCGAATATTTACCAAACCAACCTATTTCATCATAAATTAGCAAAGCCCATTTCAAGCTGTGTTAGGTTTTACCTATACGTTTTAGGCAAAATGCATTTGAATATATTTTTCTTATTTTTATCATTAGGCGCATTAAGAAAGGTTAAGTCACATGAGAAATTTTAAAGTAAGAGAATTCTGATAGTTGCTGTGATGAAGTTAGTAAGCATAATTAGTGCTAAAGTCGGTCCAACCCGACGATAAATATACTACACATCTGATAATGTGTTCGGTTACATTTAAAGTGGTCCATAGGTATTTTTATTTTTTTAGAGTTCAATCCTCTGTTCCTAAATCTAACCCCCATATTATGTAAAACGAAACGAAAAGTGACTCGGCAGAAAAACGTCAGAAATTCCAGTGACAGATTTTCTTTGCATTAAAAGAAACAAAAACAACGGCGTAATGAACAAGTAAACAAAAGCTGTCACTGGAATTTTTGACGAGTCACCTTTCGTTTCGTTTTACATAATAAGGCGGTCAATCTCATTGCTATTTTCAAAATTGAAAACATCGATTTCCTAGTAATTCTTGAAACATTTTGACAGCTAATTGAAATATGTCACGTCCGGAACTTTGAGTACCAAAAGTGTAAAACCACACATAGAAAAAAATAATCGACGTAAATTTAGCAACCAATATTAATTGCATGCATTAATCAATCAAATGAAATTCAGCAATTTAATGAAAACATTTGCTATTCTTCGTTATATAAGCAATAGAGTTCGCAGTTTTAGCAAATATAATTGCTGAAACTGCGCCGACAAATTAATTTGCTGCATTGATCTACAAATATTCATATTAGCAAACGAAATTGCTGATTTAACGAAGAATAGCAAATGTTTTCGTTAAATTAGTGGATTTTATTGCTGGCTTGATTAATAAATGCAATTAATACGGTTGCTATATTTACGTCGATTTAAATTATTGGATTTTATTGCTGGCTTGATTAATAAATGCAATTAATGCGGTTGCTATATTTACATCGATTTTTTTTTCTGTGCAGTATAAAAAATATCAAAGAAAAAAATTATAATTTCAAAAAAAGTAAAATAAAATATTATAAAACTTTAAGAAAAATGGAAATTCGTATCGTACATCACTCTCAATTTCGCAATAATGAATATTTATATTGTCAGATACAAAAATATTTTTAACAAAAAATCGCAGTGCAATACGGAACGTCCGGAATTATCCGGTGATTTATTACGAAATAACTGCAAACTTTAGGAACAAAGTATCCATATACAAAAATTAAGTAAACTGTCTCAACAATGTTCTAAGATACTTTAAAAAAATATATTGTACGCAAAAATTAAAAAATCTTAGGGATAATTTCTATATCGAACTTTTTGTACCTTCCGGAATTTTTCTGTGATTTATTATGAAAAAACTATAAACTTTAGAAACAAATAGTAAATATGGAAAGAAAGAATACAATTTCAACTATGTTCTAAAATTATTAAAAAAATAATGCGTACGCAAAATTCGCTGACTTTTTGGAATTTCCATATGAACCTCGACATGGACTTCCGTTTTTGACCCGTTCGGAACGACCACTATTTAATTTATATCTTTTGATCTACCGCATAGAATTCTCTAATTTTTTTCAATTGTTTGGTCCTATTTAAAAAATAATGAATCAAGTAAATTCATTAATTTTCCTCTGAGATATTAAAGTTTTATGCATACGAATGTCCCGTCTGGAACCGCACGAAATGCCTATATGCTCTGTGACCGGTTCCGTTGGTACCGAATAAGAACAGAATCAGAAACAGTTTTGTGATACGTCTAATGGTATACATGAGGTATTATTTAATCCTTACCTAAGAAAATGCCGTACAGTGGTCTAAAATAGAAAAAAACTGGCCAAAATTCTACAAATCGCCTATTTCGATTAAAGACAAGTAATCGTTCATTGTTTGATTCAAATTCGTGTGATTCGCTATAAAAGTTGCAATGGCCTGACAATTTTTTTGTTGAAAAAAGTTAAAAATATTTTGTATTTAGTCAAATTTATAAGAAATTTGTTTAAAAGGGGAATATTAAGAGAAATAATATGAAGGAGAAGACGATAAAGAAGACATTGCTGAAGAATGCCTAGAGTTTTTAAATTTTTAATCGCCCTCTCACATGCATTTCTCTTTTATATTAAAAATCCCATTTTTATACCCTACACTAAGAGTGAAAGTATATATATATTAAGTTTGGTACGCCGTTTGTAACACCCTGAAAAAAGCATCTCCGGTATGGAAAAGTATATATATTCTTGATCAGCATGACCTCCTGAGTCGATTTAGAGATGTCCGTCTGTCTGTCCTTCTGTATACCTGTTGAAATCACGATTACAGAAAAAGTTGAAGAGCTAGAGCAATGAAACTTTAGATTACTTATATATCTAAGCTGTCTGAAAAAGAAAATTGGCATGCTCGGTCTATTTTGACCAGAGAACCGACCATTTATGTTCAAAAACCTCATATGAAATGTATATCTACAGATCAATTTTACTTACGATTAGGCAAACTTTTTTGGTCAAATATATATTGACATTATGCTCAAATACATGAAAATAATGTTTTCCCACGAAACGACTTGTGGTTCCCAAAAAAAAAATTGAAATTCGGTACACCTACCCATTTGTAAATATGGGTATCAAATGAAACAAAATTCTTCAGGGATGGAAAGTTTGTAGTTATTTTCAGGATTCGTATACCCTGGTGACCTATATACCAATTTTACCGGTAACCACACATATGTGTAGGATATTTATAGCCAGCTTAGACCGACTATAATTTTGATAATCCTAACTATCATAATAACACCTACTTTAAAATTTCCCATGTGATCTAACCTTCCCATTGGTTTTCAATTTATCTCTATTTCTTATTACAAATATATTTCACAGTGCGGTAAAATGGCAACTTTTTTAATTGAACTTTGATTTTTTTTTTTATTTTGTGCTACTATAAAAATGTAGTATATTCTTATACCCCTACACTTCTGGGTTAAGCGCTATGGGCTCTAAAAGGGTTCAAGGATAAGAAATATAGTTCGTAATTTTGTAGCGAAATCGTTCATAGTACGTTTCTATTGTTTAAGGAACAATTATAGGGAACATCCTAAGCATGATTTACACTGAACACTTAAAGTTTGTATCTTAACGATTAACCACAGTAATCTTAAAATTAAAACACACTAAAACATACATTTTTTTTTATGAAAAAAGTACTTACTTTGATAGTTAATATCTGAGTATTTTTTTAGAATAAAATTCTTGGACGCATTTATGGCCTGGAATATTTATTAGTGAATTACAATACTGTTACGAAAATTCAGTCTACGGAAAACTGTTTTACAAGTTCGTATCTCAGGATTGTGTACAAAATAAAAACAGCCTTATGTTTGGTTTAAATTATAACAATTAACTTTATTAATTCACTTTAATATACAACTTTACTAATAACAAATTCTAACAACTGCAGCATGTCCACAATTTAACTTGACATTTATCACACAAGACGCACTCGACCACTTTCCAATCACTACTGAAGTGCTGTACCTCAGATGCGGCACCCTTATATACTGCATGCATCAGTTCGACAAGATTCGACATATTTCGAGAACTTTCTACTCGTTTCGTGAATAACGCATGCTATTAGCATTTCATTCGCACTCATGTGTTTTAATGTGCAGATATTCCATCTCTTTCTCGCACATTGCTCAGTACGCTGAATGATCCTCCGTCTCTTTCTAACACATTGCTTAGTGCGCAAATTTGTCTTGCGTCTCATTTATTATTGTTAAATGCTTGCACAGTGGGGCAAATTACCTCTTTTCGTAACAATACTATTGCTTATATTCTAATTTAAAAAATATATTGAATTTTGGCCAGCTTTTTTCACGTTTGAACCAGTGTGCGCCGTGTTAAAGTAGCTAGTTTCTTTCATATAAAAGTGTCTGTACCGGAACCGTTTAAATATTTCCGAGGAACCAGTCACGTACCAGTTGTACCAGTTTGTTTCCCTGTAGGACATTTATACGACTGGGTAGATGTACCGAATTTCTTTTTTTTAAACCCATCCACTCGATTCGCGAGATAAACATTGTTTTTATATATTTTTTTATAAAATAAAAGTGTATTAACAAAAAAAAAGTAAATGTGAGTGTTAAATGAGGTATTTAAATATACGTGGTCGGGTTACAATCTACAGACCATGCCCGCTAATTGTCAATTGTGTTCCCTTTTTGTATTGGGGTAACCTATATGTGTCGTAGCCGCGGTAGCTCAGTGTTTAGTGCATTGGACTGCGAGCCGAAAGGTCCCCGGTTCAAGCCTGGACTGGGGCTAACAACATCTTTTCATAGAAACATTTTTCTATACCGCGCTACCTCTCGTCAGTAAATGGCAAACCTACGAGAGTAAAACCATTGCCTATGAAAAAGCTCTCACCCGCCGTTCGGATTCGGCAATAAACTGTAGTTCCCACCACTTTGAGTACAAATATAACACGCACAGCTCAAAATGGTGAGAGAGCTCGGCCGAAGTTCTATACAGGACTGTAGCGCCAACCTATTATTATTATTATATGTGTAAAACAACCGTGGGTTGGTTTATATGAAATTAATCTGAAATACTTAAGAACCCTAGTATGTTTTCAAGTGGAACATTAAGTCGAGTCTTTTAGTTCTCCAAAAAATCTATTCACCATGTGTTAAAGTCAGCGTGTATGGAGGTTTGGACATTCGCATAGTAGGTGTTCAATTGAATCTAGAAAATTAAATCGTTACTTACTAAGACAATCAATGAATACTTTTTAGTTTTCAAGTTATAACATATTCAAGTGCAATTGAAAATATGACAATTTCTAAAAACGTATTAAAGGATTTTTTTATTGTTCAAAATGTATTTAGAATTTCATATTTTACATATTCGTTATCTATCATTTTTTTATTTAAAATATGCAGTTTGAATAAACACCTACAAATTATGTGAGATGATGTATAAAAAACGTTATATAAAAAACGTTAGTGTAAACATATTAAATACAACAAAATCAGAATTTTTATTATTACCTATTTTACGCTCTTGGCCAGAACAACAAACTTATGAAAAATATATAACAGTAGAAAATTAAAATTACAAAAAGGTTATTTGATTTATTTCACAAAAACACTTTAAAATACGTACTACATTTGACATTTTTCTATACTCAGATAATTTAATTTTCCAAACCCCATTCTGTCTACCAAATTCATCAGCGTAACCATTACCAGCATCAGCCACGACCCACTACATAATGATGGCAAATTTTGTTTACTTGGCGTTGCCAACACTTTTTGGCCTCGTTCATGTTGACGATGCGTTGCGCCGCATGTCAAACAAATACGGTCAGTGTGTCGTTAGCGACGGCGGCACCATAAATATAACGGGGCCATGTATTGTTGATTCGCCGTTGAATGCGGCAACAAATGCTGCAAATGTCCTACGAGTGTTTGGCACGAGGTTGCCAAAACAGAAATAAAAATAATTGTTTTGTTGTGATTAAAGCTATTGTTGTTGCTGTTGTGGTACTGTTGTTCTTGATGTTTTGGTTGAAACCATCATGCCAAGCATCAGGCCATAAATGTCAGCGAGTCAAGTCGATGCGCACTTGAATGCAAAGTGTTTAAGTGGCACTGAGTGGGTGCAAATCAATCAGTCGCCTATTGGTTAGGGCTGTACTGTGCAGCTCAATGTTGTAAGGGGTAATTTGCACCCAGAAAAAGAACCTGTTAAAATTATGGTATTATTTTTACTATTAAAATTGGTCCATAGTATGCGTAGTATGCATTGCATACTATAAGTTCAATAATATTCAAACAATTAATGATATAGTTTTTATACCATTAATTTTATAATGTTCAAAACAAACAAAAAATACATGCAGAAAAATACTCGCAGAATGATGCACAACATTAAAATGTTTCTATTGTGTTTAAGTTTTTATATTATAGGAAATAAAATATAAAAACAATAGTATTTATAGGGTTATTTTCAATATTATAGAAATAATTAAATTAATAGTACTAAATTTTGTTAAATACTATAAAATTCATTAGGGAACTTTTGAATTAATATGAAAACAAAAACCAACCTCATTACATGGTGTCTGCACTAGACATAATTCATGGAAATTCATTAAAATGTATTGTGGAGACACCACATGTCTTGCCAGAAATGTCAAACACTATGGCATGGCTGACTTGTCCCCATAAAGTCTGCCATGACTTTGAAGTTTCGAAATAAATTCAAATCAAAATAATTAATAGCAGATATTTATTTCATAAATTTTTCATTACGAATAACGTTGAAGTAATTTATTTAATAAGTTCGCAGTGCAAATATCAGTGATAGTGCGTGGGGCGTGTGCAAAATATAAGTTTTTCAATAAAATGTTGTGACATAATTGGATCATATCGTTTTTATCGACATAAACATAAAATTTGTATGTGATAAACATTAACATGAGGTATGGATAGTGGAGGCGCGGTTGGTACATTGTATCTGACTAGACCTTAAGCCCTCAAAAACAAAATTTTTGAAATAACTCTATTTAGGTCGTAAAACAAACAACAATTTAAAACAATTAATACACTAACTATAAAACCTATAAGAACTTCATAAGAACTTCTTCTGAGTGTGGTTCTAAATAAATTTATTTAGAATATTTGGATTTACATTTGACAGAATCAGATGCGGCGCCGTTATATACTGCATACATCAGTTCGACACGTTTCAATGCGCCTCGACACGTTTCGAGAAACTTCTACACCTTTCGAGAATGCCGCAACCATGTTGCATCTCAATCGCACTAATGAGTTTTAATGCGTGAAGTTTTTGCCTCTTTCTCGCTCACTGTCTGAGTGCTCTAAATGAACTTGTCGTCTCTTTCAAACACATTACTAAATACTAAACATGTGCATGAATGCATTCGTTTCATCACCTACAGTAGTGCGCAGTTCTTCGTTGAACACTGCTTGATCGATTCATTGAAAAAGAGTATAATAAACAGAGAAAATGAATACTGCACTATACTCGTTTGTGTTAAAACAAAACACTGCACTGCTTGATGTTGTAGGAAACAGGTTTTGTTTCGAAAATCACAACAAAAACAATAGAAACTTTATAAAATGCAGCGAATGGACTGAGTGCAGTACTGAAAAATTCTTGCGTTTAGTTTGTCGTTGATAAATTTTGTTTCAGTTCATGATGAAGTGTAATGAAATGAAAATATTTCGTAAATTAATTAATTTTAAATGTACGACAAACCTGTGATACCCAGCCTTGATTAAAAATGTGTGCATATAAAACCACAATGTTGGAAAAACTTCGAAAAAAATGTTTAACAAAATTTGTTGGGCGTAAAAACAACGCAGTGTTCAAAACAAAATATTCCATCAAAAAAATGTATTCGACAAAAACCACAATGTTCGAAAATTTTCGAAAAAATTCATTTTTGTTAAACATTTTTTTTTACTATAAACAACAATGATCAAAAATTTTTATAACAAGATTGTTGAAAAATCTTTGGATGGCAAAAACAACGCAATGGTCGAAATCACAAAAAAAGAATGTTCGAAAAATTTTGAAAAAAAATGTTTGGTCGATAAAAACAACGCCATGGTCGAAATCATCATTTTCCAAAAAAAAAATTATTTGACAAAAAACAACAATGATCGAAAATTTTGAAAACAAGATTGTTGAAAAATCTTTGGATGGCAAAAACAACGCAATGGTCGAAATCACAAAAAAAGAATGTTCGAAAAATTTTTAATAAAAAAGGTTTGATCGAAAAAACAACGCCATGGTCGAAATTTTCCATTTTCGAAAAAAAAATATTCGACAATGTTTGAAAAATTTGAATAAAAAAATTGTAAAAAATCTTTGGACGACAAAAACACTGCATTATGATCGAACATTTTGAAAACAAGATTGTTGAAAAATCTTTGGATGGCAAAAACAACGCAATGGTCGAAATCACAAAAAAAAGAATGTTCGAAAAATTTTGATAAAAAAGGTTTGATCGAAAAAACAACGCCATGGTCTAAATCACAATTTTCCAAAAAAAAAAAAAAATATTCGACAAAAAACAACAATGATCGAAAATTTTGAAAACAAGATTGTTGAAAAATCTTTGGATGACAAAAACAACGCAATGGTCGAAATCACAAAAGAAAAGAATGTTCGAAAAATTGAAAAAAAAAATGTTTGGTCGATAAAAACAACGTCATGGTCGAAATTTTCCATTTTCGAAAAAAAATATTCGACAGAAAACAATGTTTGAAACATTTGAATAAAAAAATTGTAAAAAATCTTTGGACGACAAAAACACTGCAATGGTCGAACTCACCATTTTCCAAAAAAAAAAAATTATTCGACAAAAAACAATAATCGAAAAAAAAATTTTGGACGATAATTCAATATCAACATTTTCCAACATCTAATTTTTATGTTTCTCCAATCAATTTCCGAAACAACAATAAATATAGATAGAGACTAACTGAATTTTCTGTCTACTACACTCAAAATAATCAATGCGACAATTAACGAAGTACCTTTTCGTAAATTTAAATTTCGTAAAATATACGATTTATTTTAAATAATCACAGAATTTGTCATTTTTAACTTCGTTCCGAGTTTTGATTTTACTATACATTCGTATATTTTACAATTTGATATTCTAAAAGCAAAAAGAAGCAGAAAACATAAAGAAAACAAGAAGAAAACAAGCAGTAAACAAGACAGAACAGATCAAAATTTCTTTTCGAATCGACCATCACGATATCGAACACAGAGTATGTGAATTCAATATACATTTTTCGTCAGATGTACGAATTATTCCGTAAATTTAAACATAAATATATTTCGTAGCTTTACGAAAGTTCATTCGTACTATGTGGATCATTTTCACGAATATTTTCGTCAATACACTAAATTTTTCGTGTATTTTATGCATATTTTATTGTGAGTGTAACAACCATTTACATAGGACCTTTTAAATAAACGTTTTTTATCAGGTATCGGAAAGCTCGCTCAAGAACACGAAAAAAAGCTCAAAACTAGCTCTAGTGTACTGGAACTGTAAACAAACTACGCATCGCAGACAACTACGCGTTCGCTCTGTGTATCGAGCGCTGTTATTTTCCGGCGAATTCAATTTCTGTGGAGCCGCAAGCAAACACAACGGCTTGGTCTGCCGAGTTTCGAGCTGTTACGCTAGAGCGCTACTCCGAGCAAAACAGCATTTCGAGCGCTCGATTGTCTCGCTCTTTTTGTAAATTCGGTTTAAATGCATACCTAATCATCTATATTTAGTAATACATGCATAAAATTGAATAATAAACAAGAATAAATGCAAAACAATCAAAAAAACTGTTGCAAACAAAATAATTAAAAGAGAGCGCAACTGCGAGCCGCTCGGAATGTAGAAGCGCTGTACATTTCGAGCGCTCCATTTAACAGAAGCTCGAACAGCATGCACAATGCTACATGCTCAGCTCGATTGAGTGATTCTGTTAGTTCGGGTTTCTCACTTAACAGCAGCGATTTAACGACTGTTGTGCGGTTCGAACACATGGACACTGAAACATTGTTTTTGTCACAAATACATACGAGCGCGCTCTGTTTTCGAGCACTCGATTCCGAAACATAGTTTTCATATAATTCTCAAATAAAAAGTATTCTCAACCTTTTCTGAAAAATAATATCTCTCAGTCAAAAACAAAATGGCAATAAAGATTAATAGTTATTTCTGATCTCTGGTATTTATGTTAAATTTGTTTACTTTTATTTTAATACAGTATTTTTCAGTATACATTTAATTCAGTGTAATGAAAAAATGTATTTTAATATATTTATAATCTTATTTTTAGTTAGGATCATTAAAAATACATATGATATTCTTTTGGCCATTTAAATGTCTATAAAGTGACTATTTTAATAATCAGAGTAACTCAAGCGTCTGTGTTTCAAAAATAAAACTAAATTCATCACATTAGCAATAGGGTAGAGCCACTGGCACTTGTATTTATTACATCCGTGCAATGCTGTTTAGAACATGGTCGAAATATTTATTAATGTTTTATAAATTAAACAGAAATGTTTAGCTTTAATGCGTGTGCAGAGCAAGACACGGCTCCAGTGAGCTGCTGCTGCGTATGAGTGATAGCATTAAAAACCAACACGCGTTCGTCACGTTGAAGTCATTACTTTTCGTTACTTCCGTTTGCGGACTCTGCTTCCCCTCTGCCGTCCTCCAATCCCCCGAGTATTACAATATTTATTACTTAGAGCCTTGCGGCTTCAGCAGTTTATCTGCTGTGTTTAACCAGCGCCAAGTGTTGCGGTGCATATTCACCACTAATCTTACAGCATTTTTATTACCTTCCGCCGACAGTGTAACCACTGCTGTGGCGGCCATCCCGGACACTTGTGGTATGAATGTCCTGCAAAGCGGAAGCACTTAAAGCATTTAGCGCAAAATGTTCATGAATTTTTATTTCTTATTAAGTTTCGAGGTTTGCTGCAATCAAATTGCCATCTTTTGTTGCTGCAAACATATAAAATAGTATTATTTAATACTAGAGATACTATAAAATTAATAGTTTTTACTATTGAAATAAGTCAATAGGATAAACTATAAACTAGTGTACATCTATTTATTCTACTATTTTATACTTCTTTTAACTGCAAACTATTAAATACTGCAATTTATTACTATTTCATACTTGTTTTTAATACAACCTACTACTACTTTTTACTACTCGCGGTTTATTAATTTTTGCTTTGCTCTCTTTGCAGCTGCCTCGACTGAGAAAAAACTACCCGTTATGGTTTTCATACACGGCGAGTCCTTCGAGTGGAGCAGCGGCAATCCCTACGACGGCAGCGTCTTGGCCAGCTATGGCGAGGTGGTTGTCGTCACGCTCAACTATCGTCTTGGTATACTAGGTACGTTCACTCTACTAACCACAACTAACCACATAAATCTCAATAAAATCTCATCACGGTCCACGGTAGGTTTTCTTAATGCCAACCCTAGTCCACAGTCGCACGCACGCGTCGCCAACTACGGCCTCATGGATCAAATGGCCGCCCTGCACTGGATCCAACAGAATATACAAAAGTTTGGCGGCGATCCGAATTCCGTCACATTGGCGGGTCACGGCACTGGTGCTGCCTGCATCAACTATTTGATGACATCGCCAACAATGGTGCGCGGCCTATTTCATCGCGCCATCCTCATGTCGGGCTCTTCGTTCTCCTCGTGGGCGCTGGTCGAAGATCCCGTTCTGTTTGCAGTGAAGTTGGCGCGTGAGCTCAACTGCTCAATACCGGAGGATCTGAACAGGCATCACGAGCAGATCGTAGACTGTTTGCGCGAGGTACCTTTGGAGGACCTGTACAATGCAAATATCGAGGCGCCGAACTTTTTGACAACGTTTGGACCATCGGTAAGTCAGAATTTAAAGTTAATTTTTATCACCGTATAATTCTAAAACAGTCTGAAGATCACAAACATTTTTAGATGCTTTGAAAAAATTACCAAAAAAGAACTGACAAGTTTAGACCTTTTTAAGCCAAAGAAAAAAAATATAAAAAGTCATTTTTTAAATTTCATAAATAGTTTATCAAAAATCCTATTATATCGAATAAGACTTATGATAACCTATTATTGATATTTCAATAATGACTTTTTATATTTTACTTTTAATAGGACGTCATATATTAAAATATAATAAAATGAATAATGGTTTTAAAGTACTTTTATAAAATATTTTTGCGTTGACCAGGTAACAAATCAAACGTCTGAAAACCTTTATCTATTTATAAAAAAACTCTTTTGGCCCGTCTGTACCTCTCAACCTCCAAACCGATTTGAATGACATTTTACATGAGGATACTATGGATTCCGGAGGGTGATTAAAATATATATGGACGGAATTATACAAAAGGACATAGCACCTCCCATGCAACCTAAACTTTCAAAACGATATAACTCTGCAATACAAAAAATAAGAGAAAATCAAAAAAACGCATAAAAAATAAAAGAAAACAAAACAAAAATTAAAAACACATCGCAAAACATAACAGAAACAACATAAAACCAATTCAAAAACAAACAATAGAACAAACAAAAAAAAAAACAAAAGCAACAACATAAAACAGAAACAACATAAAACAAAAACGAACATTAAACCAAAAACTGAAATCCAAAAAAAAAGAGATAATAAAAAAAAGCATAAAAAAACAAAAGTAAAACCACAACGCAAAACAGCAACACAAAACCAAAGCATAAACAAAAGTAAAAACAAAAAAAAAATAAAAAACAAAACAAAAAAAAATATAAGAAAAAACAAGAAAAACACAAAAAATAACCAAAGAAAAAGCTAAAAAAAACACAACACAAAACAGAAAAGCTACAACAGAAAACAAAAGCAAAAATAAAAAAACACAAAACGCCAACAAAATAAAAAAATAAATGCAAAAATAAAGTGAAGTACACAATATCACCAGATAAACACAATAGAAAAACACAAAATAAAATAAAAAAACAAAATTAAAAACAACACAAAACAATATAAAACATGAAACAAGACCAATACAAAAACAAACGCAAAAACACAATCAAAAACAAAAAATCATAAAAAAACACACACTAGCAAAAAGAAAATTGTAACCACGAAATCAAAAGCAAAAACCAATAAAAGATAAACATCTCAAAAAACCAAACGAATAAACAAAAAAGAAAGAGGAAAAATTACAAAAATAAACTGAATGGCGACAACAAAATTCAATCAAATGCAATTATAAAATCAAAATCACTAGAAAAACAAAACGAAAAGCAAAAATCAAATTAAAACAACACACAATAAAATACAAGGTCAAACGCAAAAACCACAAAATCACAAAAAAAGTGAATAGCGATAAGAAAGTTCCAATCTCGAAATCAAATGCAAAACTCAATTAAAAAATAAGCATTCTCCATTACCAAAAAAAGCAAATAAAAAATAAAAGTAAAATAAATAAAAGTAAAATAAATAAAAGTAAAAACATAATAAAAGTAAAGCACAAAATCAAAAGAAAAAATAAAAAGAA
The DNA here is from genome assembly GCA_951804985.1 of Dryomyza anilis. Lineage (NCBI taxonomy): Eukaryota > Metazoa > Arthropoda > Insecta > Diptera > Dryomyzidae > Dryomyza > Dryomyza anilis. The sequence continues at coordinate 26,340,263 of OX638132.1, read as the reverse complement.
AAGGAAAAGAAAAAGAAAAATACAGAATCATAACCAAAACAAAAACAGTAATAATGAACGAGAAACATAAATCGAAAGAAAAAAATAGAACAGAAAATATAAATGATAAAACACGAAACAATTAAAGCAATTAAAAAAAACACAAAAATCAAAACAAGAAAACACAATAGCAATCACACAAAATCAAAAAATAAATAAAACGTCAAAAACAAAATAACAGAAAATCAAACAGTAAAAAACTAAATACTGAACTAAAAGAGACAAATAAAGCAAAAAACAAAACCACAAAAACAATATCAAAATCAAAAATAATCATAAAAACAAAATCGAGAAAACAGAAAAGACAAAAAATAAATTAAGATAATTAAAAATCAAATTAAATAACAAATTAAACTCAGTAGCAAAAATAAACAAAAAGAAAAATATAAACACAAAAATAAAATCAAAAACAAAAACAAGAAAATTTAAACCTCTAAAAAATAAATTGAAACAAAAAAATTAAAAAAAAAAAAGAAAACATCTGAAAAAAAAACACTAAAAATAAAATTCAAAAAAGTAAAAAAAAACCCAAATATAAGCTTTATTTCGAATAGGAATAGCATACATTTTAATTGTCTTTATGAATTACAAACTTTTTTTGTTACTACATTTTGTTTTCTAAAAATTTTTAAACAACAAAAAAAAATAATATCATTATACATTATACAACTTAAGTGTAATAGGAAAATAGTTATTAGGTTATTTTTATATATTTTTTTGTACACTTTATGTTTAATAAACCTAGAAGTATTTCTAAGAACTAATTTACAAAAACACACTCGAGGCTATTTCTGGTCGATGTTCAAAAATAAAAATACAAAAAAAATAAACCGACAAAAACAGGCTGCTTTCAAATTTCCATTAAAATGTTTGAAGTGCGTCTTTCAATGAACTTTAAATTTATATGTGTCGTATGTGTTATTAATGCTTCTTTGTCAGATAAAAATAGAGCAGAAGTTCAAGTGTCAACCAAACAAAACAAAAAACAAAAATAAAGGACACGTCCTACTACTGTATTGCAAATGACGTCAAAGGTTGTCAAAATATATTTGCACAAAAAGATTTTTTTTTTTTTTTTTGGTCAGCACTACCGACGGATGCAACCCTTTCAGTAAGCAAAACAATGTATGCAAACAACTTGATGATGAGTGAGAAACAGAAAACAGCAAAAAAAAAAAGAAAAGTCGCAGAAAAAGACACAAAAAGACACAAAAACTAAAATTCAAACAAAGCGATGACATCTTTGAACTTGGTGTTTGATGATGATGATGATGCTGGTTGAAATGTGACTTCAAAGGTGCTCAGAAATATTTTACTTTGTTTGCAGTATTTTGTTGCTTACAAAAAACCAAGGATTTTCTACATTTTAGCTATTGAACGCGACTCTTATTTAAGTACTTAAGAAGTACAACAAATTTAAACCTCTTCTCGCATTTTACTCACATTCCTCTTAAGAACCTTCACGTTGACCCTCCTTAGCAGCGACACGCATTCATTTTGAAATTTTCTGTCCTCTTCTTTTTTAATTTAGGTTGATGGCGTAGTTATACGACCCGGACATTCCAATCTCGATATCGATGATTTAATGACGCGCAACCCGAAGCGCTCCTCGGCAGACTCATCTTCTGGCGCTGGCGGTGGTGCTGGAGGCGGCGACGGTGGTGGCTACTTTAGTGGCGGTGGCTCGGGTGGCGGTGGTCCTAATGGCGGCTCACATTATGATGTCTTATTCGGTGTGGTGACCGGCGAGGCCATCTGGCGCTTCAGTGCACACGACATTCAGAATGGCTTCGAGGGCGAGCGACGGGATAAAATTATCCGCACGTACGTGCGCAATGCCTACAACTACCATCTCAACGAGATTTTCTATACGGTAAGTGAGAAATATTTATGTTGTTCTTTTTTATGGTCGCAGTATAGATTTATGTAGAAATTGAGGTATTTTGTGGTGATCAGCTGAATGTAGCATTCAGTAGCTCATGAAATGTCTTGACTTTCGGGAAACCAATTAATTTGTGTGACCTCCTAAAAAAGGCCAACATATGCTTGGATGAACAGCGAATGTGTTTAAATCAGGGACTAAAACTGTTTGGAAGATTTTTATAATAGCGCTTCCGGTTCGGTTTCCGGTTCCAACCACGAGAACTATATGGGTTCCGATTCCGGTGCCAGACATTTTTTAAAAACAGTTCCGATTCCAGGGCCCATAAACCGAAACGGTTTGATTCCAGTTCTTTGTGGTCCCTGACAGTGACAAAAATTCTTCGGAATTTCGGTTCTGGTTCTAATTCCAAGATTTTTAAAAATTCCACACATTTTTTAATAATGATTCCGATTCTGAATCCAAAAATCGAAACGGTTACAGTGCCGGTTCTGAATACGGTTTCGGTTCATTACGTTCAATGGTATAAATTAAAATAAATACAGACTGTAGTAAAAATAATACAGCCTGTAGTAAAAAAATACAGCCTGTAGTAAAAATATATACAAACTGTAGTAGAAATATATGCAGACTGTAGTAAAATAAATAAAACCTTTAATAATATAAATAAATGAATACACATATAAATAAATAATGTAGTAAAAATAAAAGCAGATATAGTAATTTATCTACGTGTTTCTGGACGTTCTGAATAAATAAAAAAAATATCGTTAAATACAGTAACATTATGTTTAGAAATGTAGTAACGGTTCCGATTCCGATTCCAACCAATAAAAATATATGTATATAGATTCCGATTCCTGCTCTGATTCCACAGATTTTTTTAATAACGGTTCCGATTCCGAATCCAAAAATGGAAACGGTGCCGGTTTCAATTCCAGTTCCTTGCGATCCCTGTATTAAATAAAAATAAATACAGACTGTAGTAAAATTAAATACAGGCTGTAGTAAAACAATTATAAACTTAAATAATATATAAATAAATAAATAAATAAATAAATACAAATAAATAATATATAAATAAATAAATAAATAAATAAATAAACAACGTAGTAAAAATAAATGCAGATGTAGTATTTTATCTATATGTTTCTGTACGTTTTGAAAAAATATCAAATGTAGTTAATTTCAATACAAATGTAGTAAGATTATGTTTAGAAATGCAGTAAAATTGTATAATAATTTTCCACAACTATGTGCATTGTTGTAGTAAAAATAAATATATTGTCTGTTAGATGTAAAATACATATGTCTTTATTTTAATACATTTTGCATTCATTTTAATGCAATTGGTGTAATATTAATATACTGGACATAGTATAAAAAAACATTATGATTTTGTTTTATATTTTTGGTAATGAATTTTTAACCCACCAACGTCGTTCATCATACTGTCGTATTTTCGCTGTGTACAACACACAGGACGATGACAACGTCTCTTTCAGTCAATTTCATAGGTTGTCATTTCGTATGTGCTCCAATGTTGACTTATGTTCAGCTGGTTGTCGTTGTTGCTAGGTTTGGTTGTTGTTTAATAATTCAAAATTCCCCACGGAAATTAGTTTCGCGCACAACACAAAAACAGCTGCAGCAATAACGGTGACGCCGGAAGGAAGTCGTTTAAATTTGACTGAGTTTTGCATTATTATGCAAGAAAAAAAAACATGAACGCATTAAATATGCATCCAACAAAAATTATTTAAAAGTCACGCGTAGGTTCATTTACATTTTATTTTAGAAACAACAACAAAAACAAACAAAGTAATCAATATCAAACACACAGAAATGCTTAAATCATAAGTTCTCCGCAGATGAAGAGACTGAAAAAATTATTAAAGTTTCATGTATTTCAAGTTTTTATCTACTGTTCGTCATTAAAATTATTTCCAGATCCTCTATAGTTAGTAAATCAAAAATATCATATAAACTTATAAGCCTAAACGTTGGCGTTAGACGTTATTGGCTCTGAAAGCAAAAACAATAAGGGTCGCTGAATATTATAAATTTGTATAACCAATTTAAGGAATCTTCAGTCAAAGAAGTCGAAGCAGTCGGAAAAATATCATCATATTTTAGGAGAAAATATTCTGCATAATGAATGAGTCACGTTCCCCGAAATATTAAATGCTGTAATACCTACCATTTCAGTGAACGAGAAACGGACCTCTTTGATGTCTGTCTATCCAGACTATACGAGTCGTGACTCCCCAAGTAACCATTAACTGTATAAAAAGCTTGATAAAGCTCTCACAAAGGCATTTCTTACAAATAGCTTTAGTATAGCACTTTTAGTTAAAATTGCAACTATTATAAAGCTAATATCAATAAATATCTTTTAAAGACCTTACCCTGTAATTGACCATAATTAGCCGTTTAATTAAGTCAACAAGTTTGTATAAGGGTTTGACAGAGGTTTGAAAACTGCCTGTACAGCTTTTGTATTTTTCATAAGTTGGACTCTTAAGCATCGATATTGTACAGCTAATGTGATACTTGACAAAGACATTTCTTACAGATAGCTGTAGTATAGCACTAAATAGCTTTTAAGGACCTTACCCTACTACAATATAGATTTTTCACATCCAATTGCCCATAATTAGCAGTTTAATTACGCCAAAAAGTTTGTATAAGGGTTTGACAGAGGTTAGAGAATTGCTTGTACAGCTTTTGTATTTTTATAAGTTGGACAAGCTCATTTACAACACTTAAGCATCGATATTAAACAGCTAATGTGATACTTGATACAAAGACATTTCTTACAGATAGCTGTAGTATAGCACTAAATTTCCTTTAAGGACCTTACCCTGCTACAATATAGATTTTTCACATCCATTGCTGCAATTGCCCATAATTAGCTTGTTTAATTACGCCAAAAAGTTTGTATAAGGGTTTGACAGAGGTTAGAGAATTGCTTGTACAGCTTTTGTATTTTTATAAGTTGGACAAGCTCATTTACAACTCTTAAGCATCGATATTAAACAGCTAATGTGATACTTGATACAAAGACATTTCTTACAGATAGCTGTAGTATAGCACTAAATAGCCTTTAATGACCTTACCCTGCTAAATATAGATTTTTCACATCCATTGCTGCAATTGCCCATAATTAGCTTGTTTAATTACGCCAAAAAGTTTGTATAAGGGTTTGACAGAGGTTAGAAAATTGCTAGTACAGCTTTTGTATTTTTCATAAGTTGGACAAGCTCATTTACAACTCTTAAGCATCGATATTATACAGCTAATGTGATACTTGATACAAATACATTTCTGACAGATAGCTGTAGTATAGCACTAAATAGCTTTTAAGGAACTTACCCTACTACAATATAGATTTTTCACATCCAATTGCCCATAATTAGCAGTTTAATTACGCCAAAAAGTTTGTATAAGGGTTTGACAGAGGTTAGAGAATTGCTTGTACAGCTTTTGTATTTTTATAAGTTGGACAAGCTCATTTACAACACTTAAGCATCGATATTAAACAGCTAATGTGATACTTGATACAAAGACATTTCTTACAGATAGCTGTAGTATAGCACTAAATAGCCTTTAAGGACCTTACCCTGCTACAATATAGATTTTTCACATCCATTGCTGCAATTGCCCATAATTAGCTTGTTTAATTACGCCAAAAAGTTTGTATAAGGGTTTGACAGAGGTTAGAAAATTGCTTGTACAGCTTTTGTATTTTTCATAAGTTGGACAAGCTCATTTACAACTCTTAAGCATCGATATTATACAGCTAATGTGATACTTGATACAAAGACATTTCTGACAGATAGCTGTAATATAGCACTAAATAGCTTTTAAGGACCTTACCCTACTACAATATAGATTTTTCACATCCAATTGCCCATAATTAGCAGTTTAATTACGCCAAAAAGTTTGTATAAGGGTTTGACAGAGGTTAGAGAATTGCTTGAACAGCTTTTGTATTTTTTATAAGTTGGACAAGCTCATTTACAACTCTTAAGCATCGATATTATACAGAAAATGTGATACTTGATACAAAGACATTTCTTACAGATAGCTGTAGTATAGCACTAAATAGTTCTTAAGAACCTTACCCTGCTACAATATAGATTTTTCACATCCATTGCTGCAATTGCCCAACTGTTTAATTACTCCAAAAAGTTTGTATAAGGGTTTGACAAACGAGAAACAGCTTTTGCGTTTTTTAAGCATCGATATTATACAGCTAATGTGATACTTGGGTCAACCTAAGTAACGCCATTCTCACATGGCATGTATCATGTATTCACACCTAAAACAGGTAAAGAAACTTAAAGACCTATAAGCCTTTCCTATTCAAAATACTGAAAGTAACAAATTCCCCGTGAGCAGATCTAATTCAAGCAGCATGCCTACATCAAGGGAGATTCATTGAAACCGCCTTAGTTTAAGTATATATGGTTGGTCTATAAACCTTAAAGGTTACACAATAGCAGCCTTCATTGACGTTGAAGAGGCTTTTAATATCGTACTTGCCGACACACTGAGCTCATCTCTGGCCTTCTTTGTCATAGACCCAGTTTATTCCAAACTGGGTGCCTGACATGCTGAGCAACATAATTATCACATTTTAGCAGGGCGACATACCTTCCAATGGGATGGTGTTTCGTGTTATTTACTCACCCCAGCTTTATGTAGTCACTATAGACGGTCTCGGAAATACATCCCTTTCTTCCATACAGACTGATCCACTAAGCCTTGGACATCTTGACCAACTGGACTTTACTTAGGAGCCTAAATAAAAATCTCAAAAACGGAAATCTGTCTTTTTACCACTAAGACAGATTTCCATTCCTGGAAGAAATAAATAACTAGCAGGATCACAAAATAATAAGGGTTTGGACAACCTAAGCTAAAAAAGAACATTTTTCAAACAACTTGTTCCACTGTCAGACTTTCGTCAGACTAAGGAGCACCACGTATTTCATCACTGAAACAACTTGGAAGCTTTGACAACGATTTTTCTTATAGACATATGAAGACTCCAGGGCAGAAGCGGGTAAGCACATTGTTTGAAAAATATATCAATGTGCATAAATTAAGTCAATAAAAGTTACTTACCAGGTACAAAATACTTCCGACTTCAAATAACTATGGGTGAAGAATTAAGTAAAAACCGATTTGCGCAAAATTGAAGAATGAGTTGAGTGAAATTTCATTTCATTTTGGTTAAATACCCATTTCTCCACTGGAATCTTCTACATAAGTATTAATACTCGCTTGCGTTTATTAGCTCCGATATATCGTAGGAGACACATATTCTAAGGGCTCAAAACGGGCTTAACTTATGGCCTATGTATATCTAGGCAACGCGTTGAACTGTTCTGAAATAATATACCTAATAATAACGATTGCTCGTCACGGAATAACACCAAAATAGTTCTATCGAAGAACAATTCTCCATTTATACACCCAGAAAAAAATACTATATAAATAATAGTTTTTTTACTATTAAAAATCGTCAATAGGATGAATTATTATTTTAATCGGAAAATACCATTAAATACTAGAAAATACCATGACATTACCATTGAGTTTATATGAAAAGATTTATTTTTTTTATACTATTAAATCAATAATCGTCCTATTGACCAATTTTAATGTGATTTTAGGGAATTTTTTTCTGGGTGTAGAAAACTAGAAGGGACCCGTGCTTCGATGTGAACGTTTTATAAATGTTACATTATAAATGTAGTAACCAAAAGAAAAATAATTCTCTGCCAAAACAACTCTTTTCAAAGACCATTCCTTCTAAGTATGTTCTTCACCGTAGAATATTTTCCCGTGAAATTCGTCCCTGTAGAATGTTTTTTTTTTTTAAGTAGGACATTTTTCCAGTAGAAGTTTTAGTGTGATGAGTTTTATTGTGGTGAGTTTTAGTGTGATGAGTTTTAGTGTGGTGAATTTTAGTGTGGTGAGTTTTAGTAGTGAGTTTCAGTATGGTGATTTGTAGTGTGGTGAGTTTGAGAGTGGTGAGTTTCGGTGTAGTGGATTTTGGTATGATGAATTTCGGTGTGATTAATTTCAGTGTGGAGAGTAGAAGATAGTTCTCTCGTAGAACTATTCTCCATTTATGGAAATAGTTTTAAGTGCTGAGTGCCACGCCCCGTTTCCAATATATACATAGTATGGTATCACCCTCCAGACTTCAGAATCCCCATGTAAAATTTCAAATCGGTTCAGCGGTTTATGCGTGATGCTGGAGCAAACAGAGAGACAGAGAGACAGACAGACAGACGGATGAACCAAGATTATAAAGAAGGTGGTATCTTTTAGCACGTATTTTAACAGATGTTTAAATAAAAAAAAACACTTAATCTTATGTGAGATTAAATGCGAGATAATCTGGAAGTTAAAATTTGCCATCCTGCAACCTAAATTCAAGAGCTCACACGGAAACTTTTTTTGATGTACCCCCCCATAGTTGTTGTTTTAAACATGTGGCGGTATTTGAAAGTTTTGCTAATTTCGAAAATTATAATCTTAATTTGCACAGTTATATGATAAATTCTTCGGCAAGAAAGTTGAAACGAGTTTTAAGTACGCGCGCATCGTATTCTGCTTAAAAGTCCATAACAGCATTATAAATAATGATGGTAATGAGATTATTTTGTGTGGCTTATATAATTGTGTGTGGGGTGTGTGCGGTATGTGGGTGGATTTGTCAAGAATGTTTTGTTCATTGTAATACGTAAGCTCCAAAGGGACGTTCGCATGCATAAAATCGTTTGTAATTTTACAAATGACTTTTAAAATTTAACATGTTATTAATAAATATTTGACTGCTAAAATTAATGGTCATATAATTAAACTAATTGATATAGCATTAGTTGTACATGGCTAGCATCACTTCCATTTAAAAATCATGAAATTTGATGTATTAAAATAGTTTTCAACTAATTTTAATTTTACATAAATGTTGATTATATGTATTTATGTATAATACATATACAATTTATCTTATTTAATTGTTAAATACTGCGTACTTGATTTATAAAATATTATTTTGTAAAAATCTTATTTTAAAAAAACGTAAAAATAGAAAATTAATTGCTGGTAATTTGTTAACGAATTTTGTAAGAAAATTTTCTATTTCGAGAATAAAATTCAAAAAAAAATATTTTTTTTTAAAAAGATATCCGAAAAAAAAATGTTTTCATTAGTTAAAATTTGTTAAACAATTTTTTTCAAAGATTAAAAACAACATGCAAAAACTACTTGAGAACTGAGAAGTATGTCAAATAATTAACGAAAAATAAATATTTTGATTGAAATATCGTTTAATGAACAACATACGTCCATATGTACCCATTAAGCAATTTAGGAGCGCTCTGAAATTGGAGTCATAAAGGAGACCAATTTTTGAGTGTTTTATGAGCCCTCAGAAAAATGACTCTTAAAAGTATCTCATTTAAGACGGTTTTCGGAGCTCTCAAAAATATTGCTCATAAAAGATTCATATTTAGGAGTTATTTAGGAACCCTCATAAATTAGACTCCAAAAAGCATCAAAAATAAAATTGTTTCTGAGCACTCAGAAAATAGACTCATAAAAGTTATATATTTTAGAATGTTTTAGGAACGCTCCTAAATTTGACTCATAAAAGGGTCTCATTAATGAGCGTTTTAGGAGCCACCTCAAATCAAACTCATAAAATCATCAAATTTAAGAGTATTTAAGGAGCACTCAGAAAAGGGAGTCATAAAAGTATCTTATTTATGCTGGCTTTAGGAGCCTACTGTTTAAATAAAATTGATAAACTTGTATTCGTTTTGAATTTGAAATCAAATGAAAAATAATAAAATAATAGTGTAAATTCAACAGACAAACTTACATATTTAATGGATTTTTTGAAATGAATGCATTTTCTCACGAATGTCAGGACTAAGATAAACATGAACATGTACTATGTTGGATTAATTTCAGACACATTCTATATTTCTGAAGAAAGAAAAACTCTAAAAATGGTGTCTGGAAATTCTCAAAAATGTGAATGTTTTAAGAATATTTTTGCGCTCTTTAAAGCGCAGTTTCTGTAGCTTTTTTGGGGTCTTTTTAGAGCTCAAATATGAGTGTTTTAGGAGTAATAAAAGTGTCAGAAATATGAGGGTTTTTGGGCTCATAAAACGGTGCCCTCTACCCAGGGGTTGGAAGTCTTTTTGGGCTATTTTAAGTGCTCATATGTGAGTATTTTAGGAGTAATAAAAGTGTCAGAAATATGAGGTTTTTTGGGCTCATAAAACGGTGCCATCTACCCAGGGGTTGGGAGCCTTTTTGGGCACTTTTCAGTGCTCAAATATGAGTGTTTTATGTGTAATAAAAGAGTCTGAAATATAAGTGTTTTTGGGCTCATAGAATGGGGCCCTCTACCCAGGAGTCGGGAGCCTTTTTGGGCTCTTCTAAGTGCTCATATATGAGGGTAACACTCATAAATATGACACATTTAGGAGTCTTAAAAGACTCAAAATGTTTGCTGGGTATTATATAAGTATATTGTATTTTATGGTATCCGCGGTAGCTCAGTGGTTAGTGCGTTGGACTGCGAGTCGAAAGGTCCCCGGTTCAAGCCTGGACTGGGGCTAACAACATCTTTTCATAGAACATTTTTCTATACCGCGCTACCTCTCAGTCAGTAAATGGCAAACCTACGAGAGTAAAACCATTGCCTATGAAAAGCTCTCACCCGCCGTTCGGATTCGGCAATAAACTGTAGGTCCCACCACTTTGAGTACAAATATAACACGCACAGCTCAAAATGGTGAGAGAGCTCGGCCGAAGTTCTGTACAGGACTGTAGCGCCAAAGTATTATATTATATATTATTATATTGTATTTTATGTATTTGTTCTTTAATATGATGAAACATATGCTTCACATACACTTTATCATATTGAGGAATACTTTTTCGGTCATTCATAATATTGAGAATGGATTCATAACCTTGATGTTTTGTAGTTATCAATATAATGAATCGATCTTCAATACAATGAATCATGGTTTGAAGAACGAAGTTCAACAATACGATGAAGTTTTTTTTTTTTGTTGTTCTGTGCACAATAATCACCATTATTTAAATTAAGCACAGGAAATGAGAAATATCATTTACTTAGAATGCTACACCAACGTCTTTTACTTAAACATATACGAATCATACGATTTATTTGCGTGTTTGGAATATTTTTACAATGAGTTTCTTTAGGATTTGACCAGAACCTACTTCCGTCATAGTTAATTTTTTGAATAAATTTATTAGATTGGTATTTGGTACATGAGGATATATTATTTTACTCTGCACCTATGAGGTACAGGGTATATTAACTTTGTTCATATTATGTAACGCCCCTTACGAGACGTGTCCGGTATGGAAAAGTATATATATTCTTGATCAGCATAACAATCCGGGTACGTTTAGATATGTCCGTCCGTCTGTCTGTCTGTCCGACTACAAAATAACTTGAGAAATACTGGTCAGAATGCGATGAAATTTGGTTTCAATATGTTTTAGCCAAATGTTCTGTGTACAGAAATGAGCCAAATCAATCAACGGACTCACCCACCTCGCATACAAGTCACTTTTATAAAACTGGAGTGATCCGCCCACTTTTGTATTTTATCATTATTTACCGATTTTTTTTAGTGGAAACTTTAGTCGAAAAGTATTAAAAATTGTACCACTAATATATCCACCAATAGTGTAGGGTATTCCATAGTCGGGCCCGACCGACTATAAAAGTGCGCGTCCCATGTGACCGAAATGGGAATTTACGCAAAAAAACGGATATTAAAGAAAACTCGAGTGATATACAAATTGTGTCAAATGATTCATTGTGTTTCGATGCCGATCCAAAAATATATGTCGTAATTCTTGCATATTTTTGGTGTTATTAAAAGCGGATAAAAACAAAAACCTGAAAAAGAGTAAATTTCTTAATAATGTACTTACATTCTTCGGAAATGTAGCAGAAATATCTGCTACTGTAGTAGATAGTAGAATCTATCAATATAAATTGATAAGTAGAAGATTTGCACTGATCGAAACAGAATGTGAACACTGTTTCCAACGTATATTTTCACATTTTTATTTTCAAATCCAATCAGATTCAGCAAGAACCCCAATTAGTTGGCATCACTAGTATTCTCCCATCAACAAGTTGCGGCCATATGCTTGGGTTTTGTTTAATACCTAGTCACTTTTGCAGTCATCTGTCGTGCGTGTGCACGTTCTTGAAAAATAGCAAAAAACGAATTTGCAGATAAGAAAACGGGTTTCGTTTATACCTGCACAACGAACCTACTTTCGCAGTACAAATACAAATACAATTTCTGCAATATGCAAAAATGAATTTTTAATACATTGTATAACAAAAATTAAATAAATTACATACTTTAATATATCTTTAAACTAAAAAAATGTAGTTCGTCGTGTAACACACGTACTTCATATAATTAAAATAAAAGCAAAAAAATAAACTCACCAAACAGTTTCTGCAATACGAAAAAAAATAATTTCTAATACAATGTGTAGCAAAATTAAGTAAAATAAAAACAAAAAATAATTTACCTATTTCACGTAAATATGGGAATGATTCAAATATGGGAATAATATAGAATATATCGTCGTTGTAGAATGAAAAGTCACAAAATACATTTTTATGAAAAAATGAAATTTCAAGTTGATTAATATTATGAAAAGTATGATGCATTTTTAATTGATAGATTTATATTTTCTTATCATGTTGTAAACAAATTAAGATCATTGAATAAATATTAACAGATATATAAAGATTTTTTTAAATGAACATTTGACATTTTAAAAAGGAATTTGGTGACTATTCGTTCTACAACGACGATATTTCTTTAACTCAATCCCAGTTTTCTTGTAATCAATGACAATTTTCTTTAAACAACGATTTTGTCTTCAAATAAAAGAAATGTGTGTTAACATGAAAGAATAATTTTCTATGGAGCCATTTTACCTCAATTAGGTCAATGTTTTTTTTTTCAGTGTAAAAATGTAGTTCTTCGTGTAATGGAAATATAAGCAAAACATAAAAGCACTATACAGTTTCTACCAGAACTGAAACGATTTTCTAATACATTGTGTAGTGAAATTAAGTAAAATAAAAACAAATATATTTACTAATTAAATTAAACTAATTAAATGTAATTAAATGTAATAGAAACACAATATTTCAAAACAAAAACCGTTTTGTGGCTAAAATAATTATATGCTTCTTTTCTTGGACACAATAAAAATGTGCTTGTTTTCGTAAAGAAACTGAATTTGCCATATTAAGTAAGCAAATTGAAACGTATAGGTATTCGCAAAGACCACCAAAGTGTGGGTTAAAAAATAAATTATAAATAAAATAATATAATTCGATTACGATAATTTCAACCATTCAAGTTGAAATATTTCAGAAGCCAAAAAAGAAAATAATTATTTTTCAATCTTCTTAAATTCAGACGTTTGTTTGGATTTAATTTGCAAATTTCCGGTCTTAATTTTCCAAGTAGTTGCAAATGGGGTTTTCTACTTTATGATAGCTTGAATTGCATAAGGTTGATTAAGTGCATTTTTTAATGGGAACTTAAATCAGTGTCAGCAACAACAAGTAGTTTAAAACCACACACACACACAGATATATCGAACGTACTATATTGACACGTAATCAGGACATCTTAATGGGTGTGTGTCTCGAATTGTGTGTTTAATAAATGTTATGCAACGAGCACGACTAGATGTTGGTCTGTGAGTTTCAAAATCGTATCACATGTCATTGTAATACAAACAAAAACACTTTACGGTTATTAGCCAACAATGCAGCCACATGGCAATGTGTTCTGGGGTGTGTTAGAGAGAGCAACATTCGTCTGGTCGACAATATTAACGATATTGCGTTCGTCATTTGCTGATGCAACCAGCAATGGATCGAGCAACGTACCAACAGAATATTGTTGCAACAACAATTGCAACTGTAATACACAACAAAGGCAAAAACAAATAAACACAGCTGCGTCAACACTAATACCAGTGCAACATGTGCACACATTACACATATTTCAATCAAAAGACAAATAGCTGGAAATCGGTTAATTCGGACATTGGCAACAACAAACGATGGCAGAGGAGTACAAAGAACATTCGCTGTAAGAGTGCTCCGAGCTCCATTTTGACTTGCCTGCTAATTGGATCTCTTGCACGACGCAATTACGCTCTCTTAATGGTGACACATTTAACCCACACTCATAAATTGCAACATTGGCCGGACTTAAAATTACTTGGGAATCGAATGTCTTGCATTAAAAGTATTGTGTAAGAGAAATAACTGTGTGTTTCGTTCTTCAGTCGCACGATACGTTTGTGGAACAATCTCCCTGCTTCTGTTTTTCCCGACATTTTTAATATTGGGAAATTTAAAGCAAACATCCACCGACACTACTCCATTTTTCCTCCTCCCTTTAACCTATAATCCTTTCGATCCTTTCGATCAACACTGTGCATTGCACAAATAGGGGGCATCCCCTGAGCGTTGGTTAATTTGTAAAAAAAAAGCTCCATCCAACAAAAAATATGTTTTCTGTCCCATCCTAAAAATGAAAAACTCTTGGTCCGTCTGTCAGTCTGTCTGTCAGTCTGGCTGTCGGTCTGTCGGTCTGTCTATCTGTCTGTCTGTCTGTCTATCTGTCTGTCTGTTTGTTTGTTCCAGCATCACGTCTAAACCACTAAACCGATTTAACTGAAATTTTGTAACAGGATACTATGGAGTCCGGAGGGTGTCATAGGCTATATATGGCCTATGACACCCTCCGCTAAAAAGATGAAACAAAAAATTCAAATACAAAAAAAAAATATACAAAAGCAACCACACATTAAAACTCACCACAATGAAACTCACCACACTAAAATTCACCACACTAAAATTCACCACACTAAAACTCACCACACTAAAACTCACCACACTGAAACTCACCACAATAAAATTCACCACACTAAAACTCACCACACTAAAACTTACCACACTAAAACTCACCACACCAAAATTCTTCTCACCTTAACTCACCACACTGAAACTTACTACATAAAAACTCACCACACTAAAATTTCTACAGTGAAAACTCTACTGGGAAGAATTCTACGGGAAAGAATTCTACCGGGAACAATTCTACCGGGATGAGTTCTACGAAAGAATTTTACATGGAAGATTTCTACTGGGAAGAAATCTAGGGCGAAATATTCTACGGGGAAGCGCAGTCTGAGAAAGAATTATCTTTGAGAATAGCTTTTTTTTGACGGAGAATTATTATTTGGTTATTATATTTATAAAACCCATAAAAACTTCCACAACGAAGCACGGGCCCTCGCTCCATATCTTTGAATTCACAAAATCTTGGCACGAGTGGTGCACGGGTCCAGCTAGTTCTAGAAATATTTCGGCTCTACCGTTATCCGTTCGTCATGTGGAGCACTTGCAAAAAATCTATAAAAATGTTCTTAAGTTCGGAAAAATCGAACTTCAGAAACGTTCTGATCTGCATTTATGATAGACTCGATCGAAATGGTTATTTCAACACTTTTAAAAGATTCATTAATATAGAAATTTAAAGAAATTTGCAATACTAGTTTTTTACACAGTTGTAAATGCAAATACCTCTGTTAATTACCACGAACAGTGGTTCAGAAACGTCTTTCATCGGTCAAAACTCTGTATCTTTTGATATAGTGAATATTTTTGCATGCGTTTTATGATTTTAAAATATTAAAAATAAAAACCGATCGATTAGATTTTACAGTATAAAAAGCCACATTTTAACTATTTTGTGTATCGATTTTAGTACATAGAACAAAACTTTTTTTGTAATATGTTTTATTTATTAATATTTGCCATGAAAGATAATATCGTCACTGTCATGCCAAATGTGCATTTTTAAAAATGTTGGAAAATCAAATTTTTAAGTTTGCTGTGCTTTAAAAAATAGTAAAATTTATTTTTTCTTCAATTTATTTTATTATTTTGGTTTTTTCATTAATTATTATAACATATATAGCATATCTTTGGATTTGTACAACTTTCTGAATTATAAATATGGATTTTGTGAGGCATATCCTGAGGCATATATTTTTGTTAATAATTTTCCAAATATTAACTTGCCATTTGTGATTTGCAAGAAAAATGTTCGGCAACATATTTTTAAGTAATGATGCCAATCGATACGTGCTTTAAAAATAAACATTTGATATCTTTACACAAATATTTTATCTTTCACCAGGAAAGAGTTATATAAAAAAAACGAAGAAATTTGAAAAATTTAAAATTCAGCTCTAACGCTTATCTTCCACAGCATACAAACTAAAAAAGTGAAACAATCGATGACTCTTTTGTAAAACTAGAAAAACTATAGTCAGTATTCAAAAATTGTATACTGAGCGAAATATCTTTAAAACTTCCGGATATATTAGACACCAAAAGGGCGAATCTTTTCGTTTTTTTGCTATAACTCTTTATTAGTGCAAGATTAAATAGTGACATAAAGGCGTTTATTGTTTGTTTTCAAGGAACCTATCGATAGGCATCATTATTTTAAAATGATTTGTCAAACATTTTTCTTGCAAATGATAAAAATTCAAAAAAAAATATTTTAAATTGATGATGATGATCAATAGTTGCTTCAAAAACAAACAATTAATGCCTTTATACCACTATTTTATCTTATACCAAGCAAAAGTTATGGCAAAAAACGAAAAGATTCGCCCTTTTGGCATGACAACATTTTCAAATTTTCGAATTCGCGCTTTTGGTTTTGTTTTTTGTGGCTAGAAATATCCAACAAAACCACACACGATATATACTTGAGGAAAAAGTATACTTGAGGAAAAACGAGATTGGGCCAACCTCCTAGTCAGAAAAGAAGGTTGTGCTAACCTCCTATTCAGCAAGCATGAGGTTGTATAAACCTCAAAATCAGCAAGCATGCCGAAACCTCCAATTGAAATTTTATTTTAAGAATATTTTTTCATATAGAAAACTTGTTTTTGTAAAGTTTTCTATATGTATTTTTGATGTGTAAATATGTGCGTGACATATTTACACATGAAGACACAGTTAATGAAGACACAGTTAAAAGTTATTTCCTCATAATTAAACAAAAAATAAAAAACTATTTATAATGCCACATATGGTCCAATATTTTTATTATATTTCAATAGCTATACAGCAATTTGTATTGAATTCATTCATTATATTATTAATATTCATATATATATTTCGCATTTTTACTTAATTAATGAATTTCCTATTGTTAACTACTTGTGAAAATTTTTGACGTTTATTTATTTCTGCATGTATCCATAATTTTTGGCGAGAAACTGGCAACCGAACTGCTGATAGACATGAGGTTGCCGTTTGTCATTTATTTTGTTGATTTAATAGCTGCGTTCCCGTGGTTTTTGATCCTGATCCGTGGATCAATTGCTGATCTGGTACTGTACGTATCAAAAACAAATTTGTTTGTGGTGATGTTGTGCTATTGTGAATAGCACTTAAAAAGAAGAAGAATTCGCGTTCAAAAAGAAAGGACAAAAGAAAACAGTGCTGCCAAATTTTTTAAAATAGAACCGATGGCGTTCCCGTGAAACAGATCTGGTTCAAGTACCACGGTTAGAGTAAGAAATGGTACGTTCATTTTAATGACATGAGGTTACAACAAATGTATTTCGGTAGCAACACTGAAACGTTGGCTCAATTGACCACATGCCAAACGAGGATTTTTCTGTGTGTAGGATTCTTTTCTAAGTGCAGGGAATATTTTAAAAAGCAAAGCATATAGAAAAACTTTATTAGTTTTGATAGTTAGTTTGTACTATGCTCTGGATAATCATTAATTATTTTCTTGTTTATTATTAGATTCGAAAGGCTGAAAATAGTAATAATTGGTGTAAAAAATCAAAAAAATTATATTCAAATATCTTAAATACGTTTATATAGCAGCACTCATAGCAGCACTCATAGAAGTTTATATAGAAGCACTCATTGTATTATATTAAATTTAAAATTAGTTTTGAAAAAATGCGTTTATGGTTTATTGGAAAAATGGTAACGTAATATCATTAAGATGCAAAGTTTGTAATATTTTAAAATTAGTCTGCACCTTTTCAAATAAAATTAAGTAAAAATGTAAATGAGGATATTCATGCTTTCCAAAAAATATTGGAGGGAAATTTAGTATGTGACTTTTTTATTTTTAATTTGTAGCACAGTATAATGCATCCAGGCAAATATATATTTTATTTCTGATCCACTATATTTTTTCTGATCCACTCTGGTCAATCTGCTGATGTCACTGGCACATACAACAAATATACCGAAAACATAAATTCTTCATATAACGTCCAGTCGTGCGTTTCAAATAAATTTTGGTTCTGTTTCTTCTTTAGGAAAACCGTTTTACTATATTTTTTTTTTTTTTGTATGAAGCAATCATTTTGTTCTTTTTCAACGTTGTAAAATTTGTTGGTTTTCTGCGCCCGACCGACCGACCAACTGACTGACCGTCCGGCCCTTTCAATCAGTGAAATGTGTTTGTGCGGTCGTTTGCGCCATATTCAGGACGATTCACAGCAGCAAAGGCGGAGGCTTTCGAAGTCTGGACCAATTTGTTTCGTCCAAGTCAGGTTTTTATTACGCATTTCATTGTTTACGACCATAAATAAAATATTTGAGAAGGGCGTTAAATACGACACAAGCACTATAAATAAACTGACTTAAGTGAGAGATGAGGGTTTTGTTCTTCTGCAATATCAAAAATCTAAAAACATTAAGTATTAATTGTAAGACCCAACATCAAATTTTTATATAAAGTTTGCTGAAAGAGCAGCTTTTATTTTAAATGCTTTTTTTTTGACATAACTACAAAGTAGGGTACAAAATTTAACACACATTTTATTTTATGATGATAACTTGTTTATAAATGAAGGCTTTTTTTTATTTTAGATGTGAATTTTTTGTTTATTTAATTATTATTTTTTATTTATCTACGAAATATTTCGTACAATACATGAAATAACTTTTGTAAAATTTTTGAAAAAATTACGAATTTTATTTGTGTATTTTACGAAACTATTCGTAGATGTTATGTTCAAAAGTCATTCATACAAATTGCGAAAGATTGTTTGTTTTTTTAGTATTTTATTGAATATGTTTCTAAACTTTTTCGAATTTATTATTCGTAAATTTCTTGAAAATATTCGTACTTTTAACAATAGCATTTGAAATTATTTTATAAAACATTCGTAAAATTATGTGTACATTTATATTATTTACGCATGAATTTATAATTTTACAAATATATTCGTATATGAAAATATTCGTAACTTTACGAATACATTATTTTAGTATTTTCTTAATAAAAATATGAAATACTATGCACGGATTTGATACTTTTACACGTTTGACACAAACAGAAATCACACAGAACCAAAATTAAAATTTGTATTTTATTACTATCTGCGACTAATTAAAATAAAATGCAGTTCCAAATTACTTTTGACGCAAACGTATTTCTGTTTTTACTAATTGTTCGTAAAAATACGAATGTTTGCTAATATTTTACATACAGCTTGAAATTTACGAAAGTTTAGTAATTAATCGTAAAATGTAATGCTCTTAATTAACGAAAAATTATTCGTAAAATATGTTACTCTTTCGTAAACAAAATTATATTAAATAAATAAATGTATAACGATATTTTCGTAATTTAAACGAAATATTTGTATCGAGAGATCCAATGAATTGATAAATTTGACCCAAATATCTGCCTTAGCACAACAAAATTGGAATAGAGTAAAAAAAATAAAAGTTTATAATATTTCTACGAATTTATTATCCTTATTTTGGTTACCCTACACTAAGAGTGAAAGGGTATATTCAGTTTGGTACGCCGTTTGTAACACCCTGAAGAAAGCATCTCCGGTATAGAAAAGTATATATATTCTTGATCAGCATGACCTCCTGAGTCGATTAAGCGATGTCCGTCTGTCCATCTGTCTGTCTGTCTGTCCGTCTGTCCTTCTGTCTGTCTGTTGAAATCACGATTACAGAAAAAGTAGAAGAGATAGAGCAATGAAACTTTAGATTTAGATTACTTATATATCTAAGCAATGGCGTGATCGGTCTATTGTGCCCTGAGAACCGACCACTTATGTTCAAATACCTCATATAAAATGTATATCTTTAGATCAATTTTACTGTATACGTGCTTAAACTTTGGTAAACTTTTTTGGTAAAATATATATTGACTCATGCTCAAATACATGAAAAATAATGGTTTCCGTCGAAACTACTTATGGTTCAACAACAAAAAAAATCGAAATTCGGTACACCTACCCATTTGTAAATATGGGTATCAAATGAATGGAAATACTTCAGCGATTGAAAGTTTGTAGTTATTTTCGGGATTCGTATATCCTGGTGACCTATATACCACTTATAATGGTAACAACACATGTGTAGGCTTAGACCGACTATAATTTTGATAATCCTAACTATCATAATAACACCTACTTTAAAATTTCCCATGTGATCTAAACTTCCCAACTGGTTTTTTTTTAACTTTTCACTTTTTTAATTTGTTTGCCTAATTTCGACGTATACGAAATTTTATGAATAAAATATATTTGAAATTAACGAGATTTTCTAACTGCTACAGTGAATCATAATAATGATGCACATCTGGGAATTAAGAGAAAAATTACCAAAAATGGTCCTTTTTTTTGCACAAAAATGAGTCCATTTACTTCATATCTCAGGTCCTGTCCAAGGAATTCTCAAAACTGAAATGAACACATAATCTGTGTTCTGTTATGATATGTTGGATAAAATAAAAATTAGTCTAACTATATATCCAATGCTTACCAACGAATAGAATTATAAAAAACGTGGTTTTTCGTTTTTTCGAATATCCTTGAAACTGGACATGTAGGTGAAAAATTGAAAACGGCATTGATCTTAGAATTTCCAAATCAATACGAATATATAATTTTCATTTCTGATTCAAGATTTTTATTTTGACTGCATTACGTGTAACGGATGTACTTAATTCGGTCACCCTAAGGGAGGTTCACCCGAACTCAATCCGATCCTATGGTCATTGGTAAATTAATTCAATATAATTCACAGGTAGTAGTTTCGACTACATTTTTCCTCTTCCGTTGCATTTTTGATTAAAATTCTGGTAAAAGCTACTAATTATTTTTAAAAGTATTTTATTAATTCTGAAAGTGGCTGAAAAGAGCATCCAATTTCGATAAATTTTGTATTTCAAATTTAAAGAATTTTTCAATTATCCAAATATCATAATTATACAACTCTCAACGTGTTTTCCAACGATTTTTGACTTTAATCTCCTAGTTTCAATGACACATTTTAATTAGATATTCCTATTTTATATTTCAAGATAATAACTTTTTTAGTTTCTATGAGCTATGTGCCAACTTTTAATGGAATGATGACATTTTTATAAAATCGGTATAATACATTGTGAACCTGGGGAGCGTAAAAATATTGTCCGAAGAAGCCTTGATGAAATGATTCTGTTTAAATGAGAACTTTTGAGTGTTTCAAACATGTATGTTTGAAACAGTCAAACCATAGAAATAAAACCACAAGTATTAGGAAATATGAAAATTTATGTTGGTTTATTATGCGGATTTTACCTGTTGGTTTCGTAATTGTATCACAAGTGATCGGATAACTTAATGCTAAGGAAAAATGAAGTCTCTCTTAAGCAGAGTGTTATTCGAAAAGATAAAAGATAATTTTCGAACATGCGTGAAGCGCCATCTGTTAGGAAAATTATACTGAAGGGAAACTTGCAATCTTTTACTATTTGAAAATATTCTGACATGAACATACATAATGTACATCTGCACAAATGGTTTTGAAGTTTCCTCTGCAGATATGCACTACTGCACTCTACAGTTTTGAATTCATTTCGCAAATGACAGTCAACAGTATTATGGTGATCACTCTCTCTGAGCGACTTCACTTCACTGCAGTATTTGTTTCATTGGTGTCAAGTACTATCAAAATATCAAGCCATTCAAAACATTCAATGTTTTGAAAAACATAACTAAACGACAACACTGTCGCTGAGCATGCAACGCATACAGTGGGTGCAGCGAGTGAGCGCAACGAGTACCGACTAAGAAGACGAACATTGAAAACAACAACAAATCTGCCACTCGGCGTTCGACGGCAGTAATGTTGTTGTCGGTATTCATGTGTTAAAAAATACAACAAACTTTATTTAAAAAAAATGTTGTACGACAAAAACAACGCTTTGGACGAAAAGCAAGATATCCAACATTTTTTTTTTATACTAAAAAATTATTCTCTTCTACTTTTTGAATTTTTTATAATACCTTAAAGTTAGCATGATAAAAAAAATTAAAAATGCACTAAGTACTCGGTGACATATGTAGTTAATTTCAGTATTTGAATTTGTATTGCACATCATCATGGACCTCTTCACTGCAGGTTTGTTTTGATTGTGTTTTGTTTTGACAGTACTTGGTGCTTTCTTGTTGTGAGCAAGGCATTCATTTGATTTTCAAGCATAGAGTTGACGACAGTAAATGTTTTGAAACGAAGTGAATGTCTAGAAGTGGTTTTCAAATGGACTTGTGTAGATGTTTAATACATAATATATTTTCAAAGGATTTGAACAAATTATTTTTCTTTTGAGAAAATTGTTAGATAACAAATTTTCATACAAAATCGATTGAAATATTATAGAAAATTGCAAGATTTCCGTATATTTCAATTTTTTTTGTGTGCAAATAGTCATCGCATATTCCATAGCATAAAATTCACGTACCAAAGCGCTTTATTATTGCTTCTATTTAATATTTATTAGATAATGATTTACACTTGATTATGGCATCAAATAATTTATGGTTTGAGTTACTCTACACAACCGGATCCACAAACTCAATCAGCCGAAACAGTTTTATGTACATATCGAAAATATTCTTACTTCCCACCATCAACCTTCATCAGTATCGTTAATTTCCATGTATTCTGACAGCTGACAGAGACAACTGGGAAACGGGCATAACAAACGACATTAATAACAAACGGTTGCGGTTCGTCAATTTCGATAAAATTGATCCGTCAGTGGAGTTTTTTGTTGTCAAGAAGGCAATATTAGTTGCGGTCTATGGACCCTTTGCATGGGTGTAAAATGCGCTGAAATTTGTTCGATTTGTTTATTTCTGCAAATTAATTGACAAATCAATCAAAAGCTATGGAAAAAGGCAAAAAACAAAAAAAAAAAAAGAAACCCGTAGAAAAGATATTTATGCAAACTTGACAAAAATTGACACAAAAACAAACAAAAAAATCACCCACGCACGCACATAAAAACTGACAAAAACATAATTTAGGGACACTTTTTTTAATGAACGTAATACTGACACACATTTGAGCAAAAGGATATTTTTGCAATTTACATGGATAAGAGCTACAACAATGACGCGACTGCGGTTATTAACGCGTTTCATTTATAATGTATTTCGTTGACGTGGCTGTTTGTACTGTTTTGCGGTGGTAGTTGATGTTTTTCGTTTTATTACCCACACACCATAATAACGTCACAAGATACAAAAGTATGCAAATGTGTGTGCAGCGGCACTTAAGCACAAGCACCTCATGCGTTGCATACATACACTGAGAGATAAATAATAATTTTGAACATACACAATACCAGCAACAAAACAAACCACCAACGATTACCAAAGAAGATTCCAATACAAACAAACAAATAGCTGCAGTTACAAAGTCTGAAAAAAAAAATTAACGCATTGAACACCGATGCAAAAATTTCATGTGCTATACACAGTACACACGCTACAAAAATGTATTTGAAGTTCCCTCTGCAAAATATGCACTACAGTATTTAGTGCATTTTACAATGACAGTCGAGAGTATTATAGTGAAGTATGTGCAACGACTACACTTCACTACAGTATTTGTTTCATTAATATCAAGTAGTGTCAAGACATTCATTTTTTTCAAAACATTCAATGAAAACAACACCAAATGACACTACTGTCACTGAACATGCAATGAATACAGTGAGTGCAGCGAGTGAGCGCAATGAGTGAGAAAACGAATATTGAAAAACAACAACAAATCTGCCACTCGGCGTTCAACGGCAGTAATATTGTTGTCGGTATGTGTATATAAAAAAATACAAGAAACATTATTAAAAAAACAAACCACCAACTATTGCCAAAGAAGATACCAATGCAAACAAACAAATAGCTGCAATTACCCTCTACAGTTATAAAGTCTGGGAAAAAATTAACGCATTAAGAACCGGTGAAAAAATTTCCTGTGCAATACACAGTAGATATCTGCACAAATGTATTTGAAGTTCCCTCTGCAAAATATGCACTACTGCACTCTGCAGTATTTAGTACATTTAGAAATGACAGTAAACAGTACAATAGTGAAGTCTCTACAGCGACTACACTTCACTGCAGTATTTGTTTTATTGGTGACAAGTAGTGTCAAGACAAAAAAAATGTTGTAAAATGCACTGAGTACTGAGTGTCATAAGCAGTTCATTTCAGTATTTGAATTTTTATTGCACATCATTATAGACCTCTTCACTACAACTACGTCTTGTTTGTGTTTTGTTTTGACACTACTTGTGATTTGTTGTTGTGAGCAACATATTCATTTGATTTTTAAGCATAGATACAGCGACACTGCATGTCTTGAAGTAAAATATATATCTTGAAGTGGGTTTCAAATGCATTTGTGCAGACTTCTAATATCCCATATATGTAAATCACCAAGCCTTGATGGCTTACAGCCAGTTATGTTACAGGAAAACTTAGAGATACTGACTTCATGGTTCCTCCCGATCAGTAGGAGCTGCCTCCATTACAGCCACATCCCTCCGAACTGGAAGTTCATTTACGTTGTCTTCGTACCAAAGACAGACAAAAGGGGCCACGAACTCGCGAAAGACTTCAAACCCATCAGTTTGTCCTCCTTTATGCTGAAGACTCTTAAACGCATCAATCCAAGTGAGAAAGATTTTTATGTGCTCATCACGATCGACTCCATTCCTACGCTTATCACAAGAGCCGATCCACGAATTAGTGCGTACTATTGAGCATTCCATTCATTATAAAAAATTCACTCTGCCAGCCTTCTTAAATTAAATGTCAATATACCAACACACTCAAGCAATTCAAGAATCCCTGATTCGGTTTGGAGTCGAGCAATTTCTTAGAAATTTGGTTATCACCATGCTGAAAACGAGAATTATTCAGTCTAATGTACACTTAAAATTATTTCTAGGACATTTTACGAAATATTTGTTCGTAATTTTTAATAAATTACGAATCTTTCGTATTATTTATGAATGGCTTTCGTAAATAAAATTTACGAATAGTTTCGTAAAATAAACAATTAATATTCGTAATTTTATTATAAATATTTCGTGGATAAATTTCACAAATATTTTCGTAAAATAAACGAACAATTTTGTTTATTTCAAGCTAATTATATTTTGAGTGTAACACCAGCTTACAAAACGCACAGCTCACGTAGGAATGATCTCCACCTTACTGTGGATCATTGTCATAGACAGTACTCTGCAGGGGCTCAACGTAGAGGGTGTTAAATAGGTGGCGTAAGCGGAAAATGTGGTATTACTGGTCTCGGGAAATTAGTACCGGGTAATAAGACCGTAATTAGTAAGTAGATAGAGTTAATTATATATTGATTTATATCATTCTATGCAATATAACCTTTAGTAAGAACGATCCAAAATTGTTAACATTATGGATGTTAGCCGTGGATCGTTAATCTGTTGGACCGCACTCAGTATGGACTAAAATATTAAAAGAATTTCGAAGGTATAGACGATAGGACTCGGTATAACCGGAGCTCTCCGGTCGTACCTGACGGATGCCATTAATACACTGCTCAATCTATTACCAATCTACCTTCAAATAAAATTAACGGTAACTTCTAGTGCAGTTAGACTGAAACAATCCAGTTATTCCATTGCAAGACCATGCGGTTATTGCAAAATCTGAGACACCATTCATCAAGCACTGATCTTATATTTAGCCCTAAATCTTATCTTTAAATTGTAATTAAGAAAGATCGCTGTCTAATTTTTCATAGTGTATATAGGCGTTTGTATGTGTGGTGTATGTATTGTCATGTATGTACTTTGCTTGACTCATGTATTTCATTATAATTCTTATTTATTTTTCCTCTTAATATTAAGTATGCTTTTTTATTGTCTCGCGCCTCTTATAATTTTGGCTCATATGTCGTTTGTAGTGTATGACTGAGAACCACTGAATAAAACACCATGTGCCATCCTCCTTCGGCATATAATTATCTCTTTTTTGGTACGTCTCCGTAATGTTATGGTTTCAGTGTTATGTCCCTGAATTAAGCGCTTTTTATGACATTTATGAGTATATGGTGTCATTTTTAAGCATATTTTATATCCAATTTTATGTGACGCATTATCTATCGGGTGCTTAACTAACATAAATGAAATGAAAATAAGAGACACATTAATAAATAATCTGAAATGTTTAATTTGCAAGTATTATTTAATTACATAACTATTTTATAAGTATCATACTTGGAACGTATGACAGCTATTGGGAATGGGTTATCTTAAATTTCCACATTTTATGAATTCAAGATTTGCGTCCATATGTTATTTCTGTATATTTATAGCCTGCTCTAAAAGAATATATTTACTTTGGTCATCCCAGAAGGAGGCGTGTCCGGCGTGATCTGTGCGAAACTAGAAAAGCTAGATCAATGAAACTCAAAAGTTAGATTATTTATATACATACGCTGTCTGTCATTGAAAATATATAGGTCGGTCTATTGTACCCTGTGACCCGACCACTTCTGCTTAAATACTTTTATTTCATACTGGTCGAAGTTACCTTTTTTTTGTAAAAACCCCTTGACTTTATGATAAAATATACAAAAAAAAAGTTTTTCTCACTAAGATGAAGGGGTTCGCCATTTTTTGCGGTTCGGCCTGTAATGTGAACTTAAGCGCAACATTTTGGATTCCGTCTGGATCCAAAAAGCTACATTTATTACCATAGTAAACTGAACATTTTAAAAGAGTTGAATCCACTGTTTTTAAAGCAGAATTTCCTCGGAATTTCCAAAAATGTAAACATCATTTTGCTAGTGATTCTAGAAAATTTTGTATAACTACAGTATAAAAAACACAAAAAAAATAATGTAAATTGTCTCAGCTATGTTCTGAGATAATTCAAAAAAATATATTATACGAAAAAAGTATTTTTAGAATATAAATCATACTGATAATTTCCATACGGAATTTTTTGTCCCGTCCGGAATTTTTCTGTGATTTGTTTTGAAAAAACTATAACATTTAGGAACAAAGTGTAAGTATAAAAATAAAGCACATGATTTGAAATATTTTTTAATATATTTCAAAAAAAAAAACCATATTACGCAAAATTCGCAGACTTTTTGGCATTTCCATATGAACCTCGACATGCACTTCTGTTTTTGTCACGTCCGGAACTCTCACTATTTTATTTATATCTGTTGATCTACCGTATAGAATACTACATGCACCAAAAAAATCAAGTAAATTCATTAATTTTCTTTCGAGATATTAAAGTGTTAAGCGTACGAATGTCCCGTCCGGAACCCCAGGAAATGCCCATATGTATGAAATTATAAAATAAAATGTTTGCCATGTAATTTCTCCTAATCCGGGAAAGAAATCAGAATAATATTTTATTTATTTTTTGATTGTGATTAGAAAAAGATTACTGCGAACGAAGGATATCGTTTGCAGTCCTTGGAAAACATTTACAAAGAAATTAGAATAAAACTGGTATTTTTTTTCCATGTAAATTCTTCTAATCCGGGAACGATATCGGGATGATTTTTTTTTATTTTTTATCGCGTTGATTGTGATTAGAAAACAGTTAGTGCAAATGAAGGATATTGCTTGCAGTCCTTGTAATAAATTTACAAAATAGTCACAAATGTATGAAATTAGAATAAAAAAGGTAATTTTTGACACGTAATTTCTCCTAATCCGAGAACGAAATCGGGATGAATTTTATTTCATTTTTTACTACATTGATTGTGATTAGAAAAATGTTAGTGAGTGTGAAGGATATCTGTAGGTTTAATTGATATAAAATTATTATCTTGACATAATATTCCTCAAATTGTAAGTTTTGGCGTAACATTTTACGAAATGTGGATGTACTAATGGAATCTTTGTATTTTTATATTTTTCTTCAAACTATTGTAATAAATTTGTGTAAATAAAATTTTTGTATAGTTAGTCTGTATTAAGTTATACTATCAAACACTAAACACTTAAAATCAAATAAGTAAATTTCTAACGAAAATGGTAGTATTTCACTACAATTTCTTGTAAACCGTAGTAGCCGGAAGCTACTTTTTTTTCAGAAGGTGTATTTTGATAAAACCAAAATACAATTTTAAGGATTTGAGAGAATATGTAAGGTTATTTTAGTTATGTTCCAATATGTATTTTCATATATGGGCCATTCCACACCAAATCGACCAAAAAAAGTCAAATTTTTATGTTACCTTTTCGATCTTAATGCAACTGATAAAGGGTATCGAGACATGCACTAAACAATTTTTTTTTATTTTTTCCGACCACTACTTCCAGAGATACAGTGGCTCAAAGTTGGAAAAAAAGTGCCAAAAATCACTTTTGTACTGTTGTTCATATTTAAATATCTCTTGAACTAGAAATGCTAGAAACTCCGTTAATGGCTATTTTTAAAGCTAATAGAACAAGTTTTTAGAAAAATTAAGTTGTAATTTCCAAACGGTAACATGTGGCCCGTGGTCATTATCCTTGCACTTCAAAATTGTGGTCCTTAAAAAGGACCCTTTTTAAAATTTGAAATCGAAGAAGGTGAGTTCCTACCGCAGGTCGATTTGGTGTGGAATGGCCCATATACTAGCCATCCCGCTACCTGAAAATTTGTTTGTAAATATAAAGGAAAAACCAGATTATATGAATATATATATTATATTTTTATTTGTAAATCCAAAAATGTTCGTAATATTTTTGGATTTACAATATAGAGTTTTCGGTCTGATGTCCTTTGTACTGTAGGAAACATAGTTTCATTAATGTAGTTCGTCATGAAATATATTTCTAAAAATCATCCAATGAAATCAAAATTCCAAATTCCAAAAAAACTTTTAAATTTAAATATATTTACTCATTTATTTTTGCAATTACATTGCAATTTTATATTTTTTCCATTTGAATCACAGTTCTGTTTTTCATACAAGTTTTTTTTTATAAATTTATATTAAAAGTGTTAATCTGTGAAAACACTTCTAATATATTTTAAAATTAAATTACTAATGTTACTAAATGTTGGTTTATTTCTTAAAATTTTGTATTACTTTAATTGTTGGTTATATTTCACATTTTATTAATTTCATTTAAATACATTAACAATTATATTTTCTTAACGCAATAATTAAAACTCTTTTTCGTGGAGACTTCTGTTTTTTTTTGCAACTGTCTGTTTGCTGTGTAAAACCAACAAAAACAACAAAAAACCATGCGACAGAGTTGTTGTTGTTCTTTTGTGAGCAAATCTTTATGAGAGAGTGACAGCACTGCACTAACCACAGTGAGCGCAGGCTACTGCATACAACAACCATTTTCATATGGTTGTTGTAATTTAGTTTTTACGTTTTTCTGGCGTTTTTTGTTCTAAAATTATAAAAACTAAATATAGCACGCAATACAATAGATTAATACGAATCTTTTGATTCCAGTATCATTAAAATCTGTTCAGAAATACGGTCGGTTAGTGCAAGAGAAAAAAATACGTTTTGTTTTATTAATATAGATAGATGTATTGAATGCAATTTTTTTCCTATGTTTGAAAGCTCATATTTCTTAAATTATTGATATTATAAGAAAAATGGTTACAGATTATTTTTAGTGGTACTTTTATTTATGTAATAATAAAAAAAAATTGAAAATTTAAAAAAAAATCGTTTTGTTCAAAAATTTCATCATTTTGTTCACCGTGAGTTGCTTCTAAATAGCATTACTTCGTAATCTACAGACATTGCATACTTGCCCTAGGCCATGTCTGTGTAAAAGTAAACAGAATTCAGTATTGAGATTCCGACGCATTACGATTCGATAATAATTAGGCAGTAATCTACTACGTAATGATGCAATTTCCTATTGGGTATTGGTGCAATTTTCCAGTGGTAGTTTAATTTTATGCAGTGCAATGTTTTTTTTTTAATATGGCAGTACTGGCTAATGTCGAGGTATTATTGAGGTATTATTGATATATTGCGAGACTAACGAATGCTAGAAATTGTAGTTTATTTCATTTTTCATTTTAGAAAAGGATAATCAATAAAATAAGAAATATCTAAAACAAATATTAGGAAATTAATTATATGTGATGGTTAAATTCTAATTTATACACTGAAAAAATAGAAGAAAACTTGTAAAATGTAAATCGATGGACAGACAAATCAGCGCACAAAAAACCAAGAGCACAGACTGCAGTGAGTTAAGAGCGCATCTCACATATTTCTGTCTTGTGACAGAATCGACATCGGTCAGTTAAACAAAGTGTAAACTAGGTTTAAGTTTCACTGATTAACACGATGCTGAGGTTAAGTAAAATTTAAGCTACAAATTAACTGGAACTACCACTGAAATCTGGGCCTAAGTTATCCAAGAGGTAGTTTGATAGCTTTTTGAGAAAGCTTTTGTCAAAATGAAACCACACATATCGGCACTTTCATGCCAAAGGGGCGAATGTGAAATTTTGTTTTTTGCATTTTCGAATGTAATTTTTCCTCAAGTCTGGTCTGTGATTTCGTTGGATATTTCTAGCAACAAAAGGCAAAACCAAAAGGGCAAATTCGAAAAATTGAAAATCTTGTCATGCCAAAAGGGCGAATCTTTTCGTTTTTTAGCAATAACTTTTTATTAGTTTAAAATAAAATAATGGTGTAAGGGTATTAATTGTTTTTTTTAAAAGCACCTATCGATGAGCATCATTATTTTAAAAATTTTAAGAAAATTGTTTGGAAAATTATTTTTAAGTAATGATACCAATCGATAGGTGCTTTGAAAACACACAATTAATGTCTACATATCACTATTTTATCTTGCGTAAATAAAGAGTTATAGCATAAAAACAAAAATATTTGCGTTTTGGTCAGGAAATAGACACACAAAATCCGTATTTATACTTCAGTAAGTTGTTCAAAATCGAAGATATGCTATATACGTTATAATAATTAATGAAAAAACCAAAATAACAAAAAAAAAATGGAAAATATATATTTTTACTAAGCACTTAAAACTTTAAAATTTGATTTTCCAATATTTTTAAAAATGCGCATTCGCCTCTTTGGCATGACGATATCATATTGCTTTTCTAGTTAACCGCAAATAAGACCATTTAATCAGAGAGAAAAGTATTTAATCTAACTTTTGTATCTGGAAAGATCGCACGATGCGGTTAATGACATTCTAAACATGGACTATTTTTGCATATTTCTGATAAATATTAAAACTGTTCAGTGATCCGTATTGTATTTGTTTTCTACATTTACATTGAAGGACGGTTTTACACACAAGATAAATTAATTTTAATTTTTCTCCATAGTTAAATCAAAATTATATACTTTATAATAATTTTATCGTATTCTTCTTTTTTCAGATTGTGAACGAATACACAGACTGGGATCGCACCTCACAGCATCCCATTAACACACGCGACACCGCAGTCGCTGCACTCTCGGACGCCCAATTCGTGGCACCCATTGTGCGTACCGGTGACATACTCTCCGCCCAGTCGTCGCCGCCCACCTCGGGACAGTCGTCGTCCGGCGGCCAAGCGTCCGCCTCCACTGCTTCCGGCGCCCAAACGGGACCGCGCTGCTACTTCTACGTGTTCGACTATCAGACCAAAGATGGTGACTATCCGCAGCGCATGGGCACCGTGCACGGCGAGGATCTGCCGTACATCTTTGGGGCGCCGCTGGTCGACGGCTTCAGTCACTTTCCGCAGAACTACACCAAGTCGGAAATAGCGCTCTCGGAGGCAGTGATAATTTTCTGGACGAACTTTGCGCGAACGGGGTAAGTTTGATGGTGTGCAAAAATGACGAAAATGGAATGGGTAATTGGCACAGCAGCAGCATAAATCTAAAGCGATAAAAAGTTAGATGCGAACTTTAAACGTTTTGCGGCGCAACATTTGAAACAAAATCAGCAATCATTTCGATGGAATAACATCAAACGACGCAAGAAAAAAAGAGAAATTGCTTCGAGTTTTATAACTTTGGCATAGAACGCGCGGGTCGCACTCATCCACTAAAATCTCATAAAACTTGCTGAGTAATTTTTTCTAGGCTCGGCGCCTTTGAAGCGCCCTCCATGTCATTTTGTCTCAAGTGTTGTTTATGCGCCGCAGCGCCCCTAACGTGGCACAAAAAACTTTATTCATTTATTTAACGCGCCATGCCATCGCATGAGATAAATTTTCAAATTTTTGCCTTTTTTTTGTTTGTTTGTTTTTTGTTTCTACGCTGATTGTTAACGTTTATCGCGCAAAAACATCACTTTTTATGCGATTCATTTCATATTTCTTCACTCTTTCCCCGAACACATGCAGCAATCCCAACGAGCACCACCGACAGGACTCCGTGCTGCCGGCTTCGAAGGAGCGAAATCGCTTTCGCAGCATCACCTGGGAAAATTATGATCCGCTGCATCAGAAGTATTTGGAAATAGGTAAGGATTTCAAATGCCGTATGATTAAAACACTCATGCACACACCGACACAATTCTATAAGTACACAGAAAAAAATAGTGTGCAACCCTTAACCCCACAAACCATTTGACGATTGTATCGAATTCGAAAAATTTTCAATACGACACACAAAATATTTTGATATCTTTAGATATTTGTTAAATTATAAAATATATATTTATTTTATCGAAAATCTGATAACTATTTCGGTATCACCTCGATGTTTATAATGACAAAAACAACGACATTGTCATAGATACCCAGTCTGCAATTCGATATCGCTTCAAGACTGTTTCTAGATGTCCTGTAATTCATTCGATCTCGATAACGGTTCTCGTATCTAAATCATACTACAATTCATTCTAAAATGTCCGCAGATATCGTAACGAGATAATGAAGTTTTCTCGTTTCGAAAATTATTTCTAAATCGAACCGATAGAGAACCTTAATTCGTATAAACTCAACAGGTATTAACAAGAATCGTACGAAAAACTCGATTTATTGTTCGAAACTCACCGAATATTTCGGTGCAAAATTTCGTTTACGAGATATAGACAAATAAAGTTCAAAAATACATAAAATAAACACTGATTTAAAAACATTTTTAAAATCAATTACAAATGTTGACTAAAAACGTATCAATACTTTATACAAAAAAATCATAATTCTACTTTTACTATTAAAATTTAAATTTTCTGATTATAAAAATTTAAAATGTGAAATGAACTTGTAAACATTTGTTGCCTTTATTTGATATAAATTGGAAATAGCAACGAGATTCGTAAAAATTTGTTGCCTTTATTTGATATAAATTGGAAATGGTCTCCACGAAATATTCATAATTTTTATAAATCAACTACAATATTCAAGAATTGTTCACTATGTTTATTCTAAATAATTCGACAAAATGATGCCATTTCAATGACCAGTCTACCATGTCTCGGAGTCCTTCCATTCCTCGAAGTTTTCTCAAATAATTCCAATAAAAAAAATATCGACCTCGTCGCTTTATCTGTTCCGATATCGAAAAGTTTCGCGTATCGAGAAAACTCCAACAGAACGCATCGATATCTAGCTACAATGTAGGTCCTTCCATTTGGACGATCGATATCCATAATGTCGCTACGATAATGTGTACGATATCGTGTGATTTCTCCATATCGCATTTATCTCGTAACTATATAGAAACGATTGGGATTTGTATGCCATTCGATTCGATATCGACTCGAGACATCGAGATGTCGAGGAATTCATTCGATCTCGATTAGGATTTCGTATCTTAATATATGTAGATACGAAATCCTAATCGAGATCGAATGAATTCCTCGACATCTACAATTTGTTCTAAGATGTTCGCAGATATCGTAACGAGATTATAAAGTTTATTCGAAACGAGAAAAAATCGATTCTGGTTCGATATCGTATCGAATATCGAAATTGATTCGAAAAACATTGCGATATCGATGTGATAAATATTTAAATATGGTATATTTGTCTTAAATTTTATTGTACGAAAAATTACAAAAATTCGTAGCGATAAAAAAAGTGTTCGAACTATTTTATCACAGTTAGTTCGTGAAAACTTCGATCATCGAAGAGCACCGAGACACGGCAGACTGGGATATGAAAAGTACGCAAAGGTTTGTGCATATGCTAAATTGGTTTTAGCACAAACTAATAAAACTCAGCAAAACGATTGTTTCTTTTTGTAAACAATTTGTTATATAATAAAATTGATAAAATAAATGCACTAATTAAAAAAATACTTTTTTACAGTGTATGCTCAAGTTTACTTACAAACGTCACAAGTTTAAAGTGGGCGTCATCATAAACTTTTTCGCCTACGAATCTTTCTTTTGCTTTGTCAGCGTTGACATTTGCGGCTGTGAGATTTTTACCTAAATGACAAAAGTTTGAGTGGTTCAACATATCACACGCTTTGCCAATCTACCAAGTCCTTAAGCCTCAGGTGATAAGGAACTGTGTGGGTAGCGTGTTGTCTACTCCTCAATTATATCACGCAACAAAGTGATGTAGCGCTTTTATCTGAAGTGAGATCTAATCGTAGAGTAAATAGGTTTTGAACTATTACGTAGGTGGAGGCATTTATCTAAACCAGAAACATTCAAATTATTTTTAATCCTTGCACATGAGGTTATCTTATCACATAACCTGGTAGTTTATCTCTGGATTCTGAAACTACCACAAAATTAATAGAACATTTCACGTGGATAAATGACAAAAGATTATTTTAAGAATCACGCAAATCAGACGAACCATTTTTGAGTTATGTCTGCCATTTCATTTTTATAAAATTGTTCAAATTGTGATATTAACATAGTAAGAAACATTTTCTGGGGTAAAGTGGGAAACGTAATTTAAGAAATATTTGTTGCAATTTTAGTGAAAATATTGTGTTACATGAATTATTTTAGCCAAGAAAAACTGAAATCGTGGCCATAAGCCAATTAAAAGCCACATTTGGAATTCACCTAAGATAAAATCTAAATTGCAGAAGAAAGCCAAGAAGCGAACCTTAATAATAATAATACAATAGTTGAGCACTACAGTCCTATAAGAACTTGGGCCGAGCTCTCTCACCATTTTGAGCTGTGCGTGTTATATTTTACTCAAAGTGGTGGGACCTACAGTTTATTGCCGAATCCGAACGGCGGGTGAGAGCTTTTCATAGGCAATGTTTTACTCTCGTAGGTTTGCCATTTACTGCCGATAGGTAGCGCTGTATAGAAAAATGTTTCTATGAAAAGATGTTGTTAGCCCCAGTCCAGGCTTGAACCGGGGGACCTTTCGGCTCGCAGTCCAACGCACTAACCACTGAGCTACCGCGGCTACAAGCGAACCTTAAACAAGAGCAAAAATAATCAGCATTATCGTGAACACTTCCATATTCCCTCGGAAATTTTTGTTCCCAGGTTCAATTTTTTGGTATCAGCCAGGAACAGCAATAACTCCGAAATTTTGTTCGAAATCGAATACGAGTTCGAATATAGTTTTACTACATTGCCGGATAATAAAATTGTAAAATAATAGTTCTGATATAAAATATTTATACAGATATTTATTATTTGTAGTTAACTATAAGTGAATGCACAAATTTCATATTTTTTAACTCAATAAAAGTTTAATTTTCAATTAGAATTGATCATCAGGTAACTCTAAATCAGCTGTTTTGTCAAACAGTGTCATTGGATAAATTAGCGTTGTGTTATGCAAATAAATATTGAAGTTAAAATTATGTTAAACTGCAATTAAAAGCATAAAAAATGACTCTTAATTGTAGTTTATAGTTTAAGAAAGATATTCTCCAGCCGTTGAAGTTATAGCGATGGTTAAATATATTTGTAATTAATTTGTGCAGAAATATGCAACTCAGTTTTATTTAAATTATGTTGGTGCTATCCATTGGTATTTGTTAACATATTAAACATAAAAGTATATTTAATTAAAGAATGTTTGTTATACCCTACACCTATGAACAACAGGGTATATAAACTTTGTGTATATATTGTAACGCCCCTTAGGAGGCGTGATATTCTTGATCAGCATGACTACCCGAGTCCGTTTAGCCATGTCCGTCTGTCTGTCCGTCTTGCTGTCCGAATACAGAATAACTTGAGAAATACTGATCAAAATGCGATGAAATTTCGTCTCAATATATTTTATCCAAAAGTAGGAATTGAGTTTGAAAATGAGCCAAATCGGTCAACGGACACGCCCACCTCCCATACAAGTCACTTTTATATAACTCTTTCGGAATTAATAACTCGAAAAGTATTCAAGGTATAGTTATAAAATTTAAAACGTGATCCGCCCATTTTTTTTCATTATTTCCCGGGTTTTCATAGTGGAAATTTGATCCGTAAATTATTAAAATCAAATCTATGAAATAATAGCCTTTCAAAATTTTAAATATAGGCGTGGTCCGCCCAATTACACTTTTCAAAATTTTTTTTTAGTTTTTTATACTTTATATAATTTTTTTAATTTATGGGGATATAAGTCGTAAATTTCTGATATATGAATAATATTCAGAGGGTTAATATCCCCACAAAAGGTGTAGGGTATTCCATAGTCGGGCCCGACCGACTATAAAAATCGGCCCCATGTGACCGAACTTACCCATGTGACCTAACTTTCCCAACTCGTTGTTTTCTCGTTTTTAATTAATTATTTTCCCCGATGAAAAAGTAGCGGAATTTTTTCGGCGGAATAAGGGTAATTTTTCCTACCAAATGTTGTTCATGGTACGTATTTTTTTAAGGAAACATTTTTTCCCTTTTCGAACATTGTTCGCTATTTTCCACCAAGGGAAAAAATTTTCCTCAGGAATTTTATTCATGATAAGGCTAAATACATCGGTAAATTTACCGCAACAATTTTTAACAAGTTCGAATTGAGCTAAAAAATTGCTCTATAATTAAATATATATAAAATTAATTATAGTATATTAATTATACACTACAAAAAAAATTTAAAAAATTATTCAAATATATATATTTTTTTTGACGAAAATCATAACATGTCCCACTTTACCCCAAGTTCTCGTATTTATAATTTTACGAATTTTTCATTAAATATACGAATGCTGTCGTTAGAAGTACGAATTCTTTCGTAAAATATACGATTACATAAAAAGATATAAAAATGTTTAATATTCCAATTCACATCGGTATTTACTTAAGTCAAAAATGCACCTATCCCTATTTCTGCTGGAAAAAAATTGATCATGTATGTTTAGTAAAACATAAAATAGTTATTGAACAACAGTTCGGTTTAGGGTTTCAGTGTAATACGTATAGCTTTGTATCCCGCAAAGATTCACTAAATTAAATTTGGTCGAGATGAATTTGAAAATAATGTTTAATTAATATTAACTAGTGCAGATCAGTTCACCACACCACAGTGGTAACAAAGATATAAAAATTTGATATTTACGCTCTCTGCTGGTTAACTTTATAACAAAGTCAATAGAAAACGGTTCAGGGGTTACTTACTTACTTAAATGGGTCGGTTTTGGCCGCTGAGATGAAGCCGCGCCAGTCGGATCTGCTTTACGCGCGCTGACGCCAGTTAGAAATACCAAGCGTTGCCAGGTTGTCCTCAGCTTGGTCTTTCCAACGCAGATTTGGACGCCCTCTTCTACGCTGTCCACTTTCGAGTTTCGATTCAAGCACCTTCTTGGCTGGAGTGTTTTCATCCATTCGTTCGACATGACCTAGCCAGCGAAGCCGCTGGATCTTGATGCGCTTGACTATGTCAATGTCGTCGAATAACTCATACAGCTCGTGGTTCATCCTGATTCGATACTCGTTAGCAAAGCAGATAGGGCCAAAGATTTTACGGAGAATCTTTCTCTCGAACGCTCCCAGTACTCTCTCATCGGTGGAGGCCAGCGTCCATGTTTCTGCACCATAAAGTAGGACGGGCATGATGAGTGACTTGTAGAGCGTTATTTTTGTCCGGCGAGAGAGGGCTCTGCTTCTCACTTGCCTACTGAGCCCAAAGTAGCACCTGTTGGCAAGAGTTATTCTCCGTTTGATCTCCAGGCTGACGTTGTTGTTGCTGTTTACGCTGGATCCCAGATAGACGAAGTCCTTCACAATGTCGAACTTGTGGGTGTCAAAATCAGCTTTTTGTCCAAGACGCACGGACTCTTTTTTGCTTGTTGACACAAGGAACTTCGTATTGTCCTCGTTCACCGCTACACCCATTCGACGCGACTCTTTCTCCAATCTGGAGAATGCTGCGCTGACTGCTCGTGTGCTCCTGCCAATGATATCAATATCGTCGGCATATGCGAGCAGCATGACACTTTTGTTGAGGATAGTGCCGCTTTGACGGAGTTCGGCAGCTCGAACTATTTTCTCCATCAATAAATTAAAAAAGTCGCACGTAGGGAGTCACCCTGCCTGAAACCTCGCTCGGTATGAAATGGGTCGGAGAGGTCTTTTCCTATTCTCACTGAGCAACGTATGTTGCTCAGGGTCATCCTGCAAAGCCTTATAAGTTTCTCAGGTATACCGAACTCAGACATTGCGGCGTATAATCGTTCCCTTATCGGAGTGTCGAAGGCGGCTTTATAGTCGACTAATAGGTGGTAGGTGTCGATCTGTTTTTCTAGGGTCTTTTCCTGGATTAGGCGCAATGTGAAAATCTGGTCTATGGTGGACTTTCCAGGTCTGAAGCCGCACTGATAAGGTCCAATCAGTCTGTTGACGATTGGCTTCAGTCTTTCACATAATACGCTCGATAGAACCTTGTATGCGATATTGAGTAGGCTGATCCCACGGTAGTTGGCGCAGATAGTGGGATCCCCTTTCTTAAGGATTGGGCAGAGTACACTGAGGTTCCAGTCACTTGTCATGCTTTCATCCGACCATATTCTGCTTTCGAGCTCGTTCATGCTCTCTATTAGCTCATCGCCTCCGGTCTTAAACAATTCAGCAGGCAGGCCATCAGCACCTGCGGCTTTGTTGTTTTTCAGCCGAGCGATGGCTGTTCTGACCTCGTCATGGTCGGGTACTAGGGTTGCCGGGTTTACTTCTCTATCGGTGGAATTGCGGTCATCATCACCGGTCAGCAGTTTAGAGAAGTGATCCCTCCATATTTTCAGTGTGCTCTAGATATCTGTCACTAGATTTCCGTTCTCATCTTTACAGGAAGAGGCTCCGGATTTTGAACCTCCGGCTAGGCGTCTTATTTTCTCGAAGAATTTTCGAGCCTCATTCCTGTCCCCATGCATCTCAATCTCCTCACACTCACGTCTTTCTGCCTCGCTTTTTTTACGCCTGAAAAGACGTCTCTCTTCCCTTCTCTTCTCTTTGTATCGCTCCTTCGCAGCTCGCGTAGCTACTGACTGCAGGGTGGATTTGTACGCAGGGTTCAGGGGTTTCAGAGAATTAAAGACTTCTTTCTGGTGGTGATTCAAAACTAATATTTAGTCTATCTTTTACAGTTCTCTACAAAAAGGTTCGCTGTGTTGTATTTTGTCTAGATCGTATCGGTTGTTACAGGGATTCCCTCTTTTGCTAGAATTTCGAACTAAAATATAGCCGTTAAGACGAAAAAAGGAACAAACAAAAGAATAGATTTATTATATGTATACAATACGATATAGGATGTCACTCATACGATGATTTTATATAATGAAAACAATGTTGTCATGAACAAGCGTCATGTCCAATGAAATAAATATAATAAAAAAAAATCTTGTATTAATTAATTTTTAGCCTTTTATATAAAAAAAGTAAAATTCGTCATATAGAATACGGGTCATACGAGTGATATTAGTAATATATAAAATGCATTTTAAATGTTTAAACGAATTTATCAAAACTGTGATCAAGTGTATTTTATTTTCTACTTCAAGAATATATAGGACAGCTGAACTTTACCTCATATACTTCACAATCTTCATTTAACAATAGACTAAATAAGAAAAAATCTGAAAAATAAAAATTCAGTTTATTTTTTGGAATTTTTGCATAACCTTTTGAGGGTTTTATCTAAAGATGATGATGACTACATGTGGTTAAGAATAACAATATCTACGACAGCCACAGCATATTCAGGCATTTACATAAATTACCAAAATATTACGGAAATTTAAATGAGACATCAACAACGTTAACACCCACCACATTTACAATGACAAGAAAATGCAAAAAAGAAAAATTTATGGCATCACAAGTGTTATTAATATCTCATTTCTCACCTATACAAACTCTGTGTTATAGACATTGTACCTCCACCAATCTGATAGGCATACATTTGTTAAGTGGAAATTCGAAGAATTTTTTATATAAGCGTAAAATATAATTTCAATATTTGTGTAGAGTTTTTCATGTGGAATTTAAGGAACGATTTTAAATTGGATCGATTGTCGTACTTAAAATTGTACTAGGGTCATGCTCGGGAACTGATCAGTATCTGTTGACCTTGTTATAACACGACGTTTACATGAACAACATGATCAGAAGATTGTTGTGAAGTAAAGTTACCCTCGCAGGTAAAAAAGGCTACGTAATAGGAAAAAACAGATTATGATATAACAATGAGCATACTTTAAGCATGAATTAGTGAAATTTTCAGATTACATCCAGTAATATTTATTATTGAAAATAGATTGTATAAAAAAGTAACATATTCACTGGATATATTTTAAAAAGTAGAGCATATAGAAAAAAGTTAGTACCTTTAACAGTTCGTTTGGACTATACTCTGAATAAACATAAATCATTTTCGTGTAAAATGTTCTTTCTAATAATGGGTTCTAAATGCAAAAAAAAAATTATTAAAAAATTGGCTAAAGAAATCAAAATTTACAAGTATAAATTCAAAAATCTCAAAAATATATACGAAAATTTGCATTTATTAGTATACTTAGTATAATTTTAATAAATGTTTAAAATTATTTCTAGATAATATCGATTTTTTTTAAATTTCAACCGCCAAACCACAAGACCCAGCACTGTTTAATTATTTATGTAACATAACTTACCAGTTCAAAATCACTCTAATTTGTTATAAAATACTGGGAATGAACTAGTCTATCAAAATAAATTAGAAAAAATGGGATGATCCGTTACGAAGTCTTGCGAAAATCAAAGATAAAGTCAAAATTTGTATTTTTATTTTTGTATTTTTATTTGTTGTATTTTTATTTTGCACGTAAAATTACGTACATTTTAATAAAGGAACAAATCACGGGTTCGTAGATGTGATATATCATTGAAAAGGTAATTGAATTGACTAAAATATGACTGAAAAATTGATATTCATTTATCAACAGAATTTACTTAATAACAAATTTCCTTTATTAGGTTATGTCAGTAAAACACATTTCTTAAACAACCTGTATCTTAAAAAGGTTGCCAAATTAGTAATTTTTATTTTATACTAGCTGGACCCGTGCACGACTCGTGCCAAGATTTTCTGAATTCAAAGATATGGAGCAATTTTATTAATATAAAAAACATTTTATTATTTATATGAGGGGCCCGTGCTTAGCTGTTGAAATTTTTTTATTGGTTTTATAAATGTGGTAACCAAATAATTCTCCGCCAAAACAACTTTTCTCAAAGACAATTTTTTCTCAGACTGCGCTTTTCCGCAGAATTATTCCCAGTAGAAATCTTCCCCGTAAAATCCACATAGAACGCTTTCCCGTAGAATTCTCGTAGAATTCCCGTAGAATTCTCAAAGTA
Source organism: Dryomyza anilis (assembly GCA_951804985.1). NCBI lineage: Eukaryota > Metazoa > Arthropoda > Insecta > Diptera > Dryomyzidae > Dryomyza > Dryomyza anilis. Next base: position 26,298,134 of record OX638132.1, on the reverse strand, counting down.
GAATTCATCCCGGTAGAATTGTTCCCGGTAAAATTCTTTCCCGTAGAATTCTTCCCCGTAGAGTTTTTCCCAGTAGAAGTTTTTTTTGTGTGGTGAGTTTAAGTGTGGTGAGTTTCAGTGTGGTGAGTTTAAGTGTGGTGAGTTTTAGTGTGGTGAGTTTTAGTGTGGTGAGTTTTAGTGTGGTGAGTTTTTGTGTGGTGAGTTTTAGTTTGGTGAGTTTTAGGTGGTGAGTTTTAGTGTGGTGAGTTTTGGGGTGCTGAGTTTTAGTGTGTTGAATTTTAGTGTGGTGAGTTTTTGTGTGGTGAGTTTTAGTTTGGTGAGTTTTAGGTGGTGAGTTTAAGTGTGGTGAGTTTTAGTGTGGTGAGTTTTAGTGTGGTGAGTTTAAGTGTGGTGAGTTTTAGTGTGGTGAGTTTTAGTGTGGTGAGTTTTTGTGTGGTGAAATTTTAGTGTGGTTGGTTTTAGTGTGGTGAATTTTAGTGTGTTGAATTTTTGTGTGGTGAGTTTAAGTGTGGTGAGTTTCAGTGTGGTGAGTTTTAGTGTGGTGAGTTTTAGTGTGGTGAGTTTTAGTGTGGTGAGTTTTAGTGTGGTGAGTTTTTGTGTGGTGAGTTTTAGTTTGGTGAGTTTTAGGTGGTGAGTTTAAGTGTGGTGAGTTTTAGTGTGGTGAGTTTTAGTGTGGTGAGTTTAAGTGTGGTGAGTTTTAGTGTGGTGAGTTTTAGTGTGGTGAGTTTTTGTGTGGTGAGTTTTAGTGTGGTGAGTTTTAGTGTGGTGAGTTTTTGTGTGGTGAGTTTTAGTGTGGTGAGTTTTAGTGTGGTGAGTTTTAGTGTGGTGAATTTTAGTGTGGTGAGTTTTAGTGTGGTGAATTATAGTGTGGTGGGTTTTAGTGTGGTTAATTTAAGGGTGAATTTTAGTGTGGTGAGTTTTAGTTTGGTTAGTTTTAGTGTGGTGACTTTGTTTTTCTTTTTCTTTCCTTTTTTTGTTTTTTATTTAGTTTGGATTGTGGTTTTATGTGATTGGTTTTGTTTTTGTATTTTTGCTTTTGTTTTGTGTTGTGCTTTTGCTTTTTTGTTTTTAATTTTTTTTTTTGTATTTAATTTTTTTTTTTGTATTTCAGTTTTTTGTTTCATGTTCGTAGCTGGTGAAAGTGCCGAGTTATATCGTGTTTAGGTTGCATGGGAGTTGCCAATCCCGCCCATATATAGCCTATCATTCCTTCCAGACCATACCGCATCTGTGGTAAAAATTTCAAGACAATCGGATCAGCCGTTTAGACGGAGAAGCGGAACAAACGTGATTGCGTTTGTTTTTGTATTTTTGCTTTTGTTTTGTTTTGTTTCGTGCTTTTGCTTTTTTTTTAATTTTTTTTTTGTATTTGAGTTTTTTGTTTCATGTTCGTAGCTGGTGAAAGTGCCGAGTTATATCGTATTGAAAGTTTAGGTTGTATGGGAGGTGCCACGCCTCTTTGCCCAATCCCGCCCATATATAGCCTATCATTCCTTCCAGACCATACCGCATCTGTGGTAAAAATTTCAAGAAAATCGGATCAGCCGTTTAGACGGAGAAGCGGAATAAACTGTAGGTCCCACCACTTGAGAAATATTTTTTTTTCAAAATAAACCAATTGATTTTTTTTCAAATATTTCAAAAAAAAAATATTTTTTGAAAACAACACTTGAAAAAAATATTTTTTTAAAAAATAAAAATCGAAAAATAGTACAAAAAAAATGTACGTAAAAATGACGAAAAAAAAATTAAATGACAATTCCCAAAACAACAAAAAAAGTTCGTAAAAAGTGTCTCCGAAAAAAAAATTTAGTCAGTAAAAAAAAATCTATTTGGTAAAAAAAAAATTTGAGTAAATATTTTTTTTTTGAAACATAAATTTGAAAAAAAAAATATTTCTTAAAAAACTATATATTTTTTTTAATAGGTTTTTATATATACAACTTTTATTAATAAAATGTTGTAGTTATAAATAAAAATATTACAAAACATTTTACTAATTTATGCATGTCGAGCAAGCATTATATAAGAAATAACATTCAAGAACTACTTGAGAACTGAGAAGTATCGCATAAAATGAATGAAAAATAAATATTTTGGTTGAAATTTGATTGAAACCTCGATTACTATATTAAAGAACAGACAATAACTACTAGAGAACTGAGAAGTATGGCAAAAAATGAACGAAAAATAAATATTTTGATTGAAATTTAGTTTGATGAACAGCATTCATCAATATGATGTACACATATGTTGTATTTTATACATTTCATCATACTGAAGAACACTTTTTCGGCCATTCATTAAATTGATAATGAATTCATAATATTGATGTATTGTAGTTATCATAATATTGATGTGAATTCATAAGATTGATGTATTATAGTTATCAATATTATAAATCCATCTTCAATACAATGAATCATGATGGTTTGGAAAACGAAATTTATCAATATGATGATGATTTTTTTTTTTTATATAAACAACCAGCATATTTTCCTTGAATAATAACTATTTATTGTGTTTATCATTATCTCTGTCTCTTTCAAACAATCTCTTTGTTTCGTTAACAGGCATGAAACCACGTATTAAGAACCATTTCCGCGCACATCAGCTATCAATCTGGTTGCGCCTCATACCCGAACTACATCGCGCCGGCATGGAGGACGTCATTGCACGACACAATCTATTCAAGAATCACGACAATCTCGACATGTACGAGGGCGCCGTCAAGCCAGATCCATTTGCATCGCGTTTGCTGTTACTGGATGAGGCCGTACTGAAGAAGGGCGGACGTACTAACGCCTCAGGCTATATAACCGGCGTACTGGGAGGTAAGTTAGGTCGGGTCTCTCCACAACGTCTAAGCTCTTAGATTGCTTTCAATGATTTTGATGGACATTTTATTGTTTTTCTAAATAACTTTTTTGTTGAAATCACTACATGATTGCTACATCATGTTCACAAGAGTTACAAAGCACTTAAATATTGTCCTAAGTTACTTTGAGGCAGTAATCATTGAATGATTACTTCTATCATATTGTCACAAGTGATCATAGTGCTGAAATCATTCAATTATTAGTCAAATTTTGTTTCTGCAATAGACAAAATTTAAAAATGACACTTTTTGTAAAAAAAAATTCAACCATATTAAAGAATATATTCAACTATATTTAAAACTACTCTACACTACACTATTCTACTCTATACTACACTATACTACACTATACTACACTATACTATACTACACTATACTACACTATACTACACTATACTACACTATACTACACTATACTACACTATACTACACTATACTACACTATACTACACTATACTACTCTATACTACACTATACTACACTATACTACACTATACAACACTATACTACACTATACTACACTATACTACACTATACTACACTATACTACACTATACTACACTATACTACACTATACTACACTATACTACACTATACTACACTATACTACACTATACTACACTATACTATACTATACTACACTATACTACACTATACTACACTATACTACACTATACACACTATACTACACTATACTACACTATACTACACTATACTACACAATACTACACTATACCATACTACACTACACTATATCTCTCTATCCATCAATGTATTCTTCTACCAATCATTTGTGATTGAATTACATTTTTGCCGCAACCATTAATAACTTAAATAACATTATTTGGGAATCATCAAATGGTTATTACAAAAATTAATTTGATTCTGGTAATTAACCATATTTAAACTACATTTTTGTCGCAATCATTAGATATTTTAATCATAAAAATTAATCATAATATTAACATAGAAAATATTTAATGAGTGGTACAATCATTATCATGTAATGTGAACGATTGTGACAAAAATGTACTTAACAATCAGCATCTTCAATCACTGCTAAAATCATTGTTTATTTACTAAAATTATACCTCAATCAATACTGATTGAAATTCATAGTATGTAAAATTATTTTTATTTAAATAAACAAGTGCATATTTAGAGATCTACATAAGTGTAAAGACTCCTGGACAGACTTAGCTCTGCGAGAAAGCTAACAATTTAAATCGATGCAAATACGTTTTAGTAAATTCACTCAAAATCAGACCCTTATTTATCATGCGTCTTGAGAGGTTGCTCGTCAATTCAGCCCTTCTACTATGCGATGTTAGGCTACAGTCTCAATGAGTCTCAATATGTTCGAAATTTCGTCACAGCTGTCACATAAATATTTAACATGAAATTCTCTACCAATTAAAGTTAGAGAAGGACAAATGTCGCGGGCCATAATGTTGCAAATGACATTTCCAACAAAAAGCAAACTAAATTTTAAATACTAATTTAATAAAATAAAATTATAACATCGTCCGCGACAGTACTTATTACACATGAATCAAATATATATCTGAAATTAGAAATCAAATAGGGTAAAGTTCATTCCCGGAATATGTTTTCTTTCTTATGGGCTTCAAAGTTTCAAAGTCCTGTATTTATTTTTTGTTCGGAATACTTTGTTTGTTTTAAACGATATTATTATTAAAAATTTTAAAATGACATTCCATTCTGCCATGTCTCGAAGCTTATTACCCGAGACAAAATTTCCGGTATTTTTCAGGAATAAATCTTGCATATTTCCGGCAAACAAACAGCGAATGAAAACTTTTGGGAAGTGTTTAGCAGGTTGTCAAATTTTGTGGAATTTGAATGGCAGATTCACGACATAATTGAGGGACGGGCACAAAACATACAGCTTGTGTTACTAAGTTCGCCTTTGTCTGTTTGAAAAATGTCGAAAACATGTTTTTAAATTGCTTCGATCATGCCCAAAATTTTATCTGGGGTTTCGAGACAAAGTTCCTGACATTTTGCAGGAATATTTAGGGCATATTTCCACCAAACACACAGGTAAATGGAATGGCAGATTCACGTAATATTTGGGGAACGGGCAGAAAACAGACAACTTGTGATACAAACTCTGCCTTTATCTGTTTGAAATCTGTCGATATTTTTAAATCAATGTTTTTTTTTGTAAAGTTTTGAATTTCTTTTATATATATCTCGTAAACTAAACTTTGTCCCCAAATATTAGATGATTTCTGAGAATCAGAATGATGCGTGTATTATCGCATCATTCTGATAGTATAGATTTGATTTAGAGTTCAATACGAATTGGGGTTCTCTATCGGTTCGATTTAGAAACAAATCTCGTAACATCATTATCTAAGAATAATGCGTATCAAGAATAATACCACTTACTTCCTTTTTGATATTTAAGAAATTAATATCTGCATATCAAGAATAAGTGCACTTAGTTACCCTTTTTCTACCTAAGAAATAAATTTCTGCATAATAGGAAAAATTCCACTTAATTACTTTTTTTTGCAGTATTTCACTCCGTATACTTCTTGATTGCTTCTTGATTTGATTTTTTGATTTCTACGAGAATCGTAAGGAGATCGAATGAATTGCCCGATATCTCCAAACAATCGATATTCTGTTGAAGGGCAGACTGAGAATATTGACATCGTTTGGTGCTGATATGGTAAAACGAAAACTTGCCATGACTATTCTCTTTCATTTGACGTTTTAAATATATTTTTCAAAAATTGTAATCATTCAATACTTTGAGGTGCTTGAGACATGAATCAATATTATGAAATTTAATAATGTTTTACTCCATTAAATCTCTAGTGTCTGACGTATTTTGTTTAAATTTTGCATATATCTCATGTGTAATGACCTTTTTCTATTTTTGACAGACGGTGTAATACTAAACGTCTATGTCTATGAAAATGCGTAGTAAAACGTTTCTGCTTGCATGGGTCAAAAGTAGTTAAATGTGTTGCCCTTTAATTCATTTGCCTGTATAGTATTTATTATGTTCGTGTTGTTCTTGGGTTTTGGGCGCAATTTATGTTGGCACCCGTAGGCTACTCTTGAATTTTGAAATCTTCATTTAATATTTAATAAATTTTCATCGTGTCCGGAAGTATGTTCTGGCAAAATCTGGGTATGTGTATGCTTTTATTTTTCATATTAAATGTTATAGGAAGTTGCTTGCCCAGGGCGGAAGCTTCTAAAATTTAATTGCAACATTGTGCAGAATTCTAATTAAAGCCTCCAGTTAAACCGCAAGCCATGCATGGTTTGTTTTGAGATACTTGAGCGAAAAAAGAGTAACAAAAATTCTCAATAGCTTTAAATACTACGTAAATTAATTAAATTTTCTCAGTTTTCTATTTAAATTGTATTCTTTTGAGTATTGTATTCTGTCACATAGAACGTTAAGTGTTCTGTGTGTATACTACTCCTATGTTTTTGAGAACATATTCCATGGAGGATTTTGAATCTAAACCATTTCACTAAAATATGCCGAATTTCATTTAGAAAAAAACCTATAAAAATTGGTCAATAGAACAGTTATTGATCCAATAGTATACAAACAATAAATATTTTTATAGAAGCTCAAAAAAATGTAATTGAATTTAATAGTATTTCGTAGTTATTAATGATATTTACCTATTAAAATAATAATTTATCCTATTGACTAATTTTAATAGCAAAAAATAATGAAAAAAAAAGTGGGCGGATCACGCCCATTTTTGGACCACATATTTATAGGTGAATTTTAAAAATACTTTTTAAATTTTTTAACTATACCTTGAATACTTTTCGAGTTATTAGTTCCGAAAGAGTTATAAAAAAGTGACTTGTACGGGAGGTGGGCGTGTCCGTTGACCGATTTGGCTCATTTTCAAACTCAGTTCCTACTTTTGGCTAAAATATATTGAGAAGAAATTTCATCGCATTCTGATCAGTATTTCTCAAGTTATTCTGTATTCGGACAGCAAGACAGCAAGACAGCAAGAAGCAAGACGGACAGACAGACAGACGGACATGGCTAAACGGACTCAGGTAGTGATGCTGATCAAGAATATATATACTTTTCCATACCGGACACGCCTCCTAAGGGGCGTTACAATATATGCACAAAGTTAATATACCCTGTACCTCATAGGTGTAGGGTATAAAAACTATTGATTTTATAGTATTTAATTCTGAGTATAGAGAACTTTAAATAGTTCGCAAATTAGGAAAATTTCCTGAAATTGTTTTCTTTAGTAGACGGCCGAAAAAAAAATCCATTACACGCAGAGAAAAAAATTTGTTTGCAGCAAACACAATGTATTTGCAATCTTAAATTTGATGATCTTTAACTTTTAATCCCATTTTTTTTAAATTATTTTGGTATTCAATCATGACTTATGGTTATAATATGTTACTAACATATTTATTTTAAAATTCTGTAAATTCATGTATGTAACTTGTAACATAATATGATTGTTGCAAAACATAATTTTTCCCTGTGTGTAGGAAAAGGTATACGGAATAATATACAGATATTCTATAAATTTTTGTATCAACGTAGCTATAAACTATCTTAACTATCACAAAGAAAGAACGATCTCGTTACTTTATCGAATCCTATTTTATTTTATTTTTTTCTCGTACATTCAATTTCTTTGACAAGATAAGATATTTCAATAGCTATCGCTTCAAAGTCGCGCTACTTATCAAAGCAATCTCGAACATACATCATTTTTTTGTTTTCAATATACTTCTGATTTCAAAAAGTGCTCGTTCCAAGAAAACTTCGACAGAACGGATCGATATCTACAATGTAGGTCCAATTGGACGCCCGACTTCGCTATGAGAAAGTATATCCGTGTGAATTCTTCTTCTTCTCGCATTATTTATATAACGATATCGAAACGAACTAGGATCCCAAAATTATGAAGAGAGGTAGTCTAATTCTTATTTGCTTTTGCTCTTCCACAGTCGATCTTGTTCTTGAATCGACAGGTCATTTATATTCTTGCAAAAACTTCTCAAGTTTCTGGAAATTTCGAAAACAATAGAACAAAGTGATCTAGATCACTAAAATGTGATATTTAAAGTATTTGTACATGTTGGCTGTGGTTTAATAAAAATCCAGTCTGTCATTCGTTTTCATATTGTTGCCAGAATAATACGATATGGCGGAGAATTTGTACAATATCGAATCAGATCACCGTTTTTTCGAAACTTGAATAAAAACGATTCTGAATCGATATTGCATCGAATTGCGCTTTTCACATTGACATTATAAACATAAAAAAGTACGTCCTCAATATATGACATCCGCAATGACTAAATAAAACAAAAATTTAATAAAACTATATCTAATTCATCAAGCATCTTAACTAACTACTGTCCTTCATCACCATATCAGTCCATCTGTTTATATTGAGTCGAATGCATTGACGAAACTCCTGCTGTCATTTGCTGCCACAGTTTCCTGGGCTTTTCCTACATTTCAAATGATTAATTTTTATCTAAGAAAGAATTTATAATTAGTAAATTTGCTAGTTAAAGTAAATTAATAAAGTTAGTTGTTGTAATTTATATCAAACAAATGTTTGTATTTATTCTGTACAACAATCGAAAGATTCGAACTTGTAGAACTGTTTTCCGAAGACTGAGTGTTTGAAAGAAAATATATTTTACAACATATCTTGCAAAAACATACACGTTTCAAGTTTTTTACGAAAAACAGCACATTTAAACAAGCATACGTTTATTTTAACTACATAGAGAATCATATATTTAGTTTAGCCTCGAGAAGAATCGCATTCTCATTATCTCCACAAACAGAAGCATAACTTTATTTCCTCCACAAAGAAATACATTTATATTTTCTCTATAGAAACAAAAACACATTAATAATTTTTTTGACATGCATTATATAATAATGTATTTCTTTCGGGTTTAATATTAAACTAACACTTAATATTCTAGTATGCCATTTGTTTTGATATAGTTATGAGATCAATGTGAGTAGATGGAGAAATCGCACGATAAGGGACCCGTTCCCCTAGCGATAACGCGCGTCAAATTGGACTAACATGGAAGGTAGATATCGATACATTCTGTCCGAGTTTTCTTTATTCGAGAAATTTTCAAAATCGAAAGGATATCGAAGAAAAAAATGACCAGAGTTTTGCTGTAAAATATTGCGATAGCGATGTGATAAATGTTTAGGGGCCTATTATTATTAGCGAAGCGAATGTACTTGGCGAAGCGAACGCAATTTGGCGAAGCGAACGCAATTTGGCGAATAAACTGGCGAATTTACTAATTTTTATGGTTTTAAAAGTGAGCAACACTTACAACATTGACGGATAAAACGACGCAATTCAGAGTTGAAAAAATAGTATCATGTTGCGTGCTTTTAGTACTGCCTTTTTTTTAGAACAGATACTATTTTATCTTAATATCTATTTTTTTTATTAAAAAACCATTTAATAATATTTATGGTTTAAAAAACGTTAACTCGATTCAGAACAATAATACTTTTTCGGTTTTTTGTTATTTTTTGTCTATAAAAGATTAAAAAGTATCCAAATAAACTTCGGAACAATTCAAATCTCAGCAGCAGTCGGAGCAGTTCCAGACATTGTTTTTATCAGTGTTAAGTTTAAAATCAAAATAAAAAGTGTGAAAAAAATTGTTTTTTTTACGTTTATTAGTTATGCCACAAAAAACTCAAAATTATAGACATCCTTTTCGAAAAACTAAAGGATAAGAAAAATTGAAAATCAGAAAAAGACTAATAAATAAAAGCACAGAAGAAAAAAATATGAAAATATCAAAAGAAAAACTGAAAAACAATAGATAAAAATACGTTCGCCGATTCGTCACATGTTGATTCGCTTGATTTTAACACTTGAAGCGAATGAAAATCGGTAGAGTGTTGCATGTTTTTTTACGTTCGCTTGACTTTTCCCGTTTTTTGGCGAATGAAGTCTGGCGAATGTACGCCGTGATAGCTTTTTGGACGTTCGCTTCGCCAAAACCTTTCGCTTCGCTAATCATAATAGGGCCCTTAATCTCAACCCAACACGATTTTTACCATGGACATCCCATATATCAATTCAATATAATTCGCTGGTGCTGAGTTTGACTACGTAACGTTTCTGAGAAAATTGCAATAATATGTTTCAACTACTTAGAATAATAAAATATAGTTCTGTGGAAAAATAATTTTAATTGTCTATACTAATATTAATAAACTAATGAATGCAAATTTTCCAATAAGTTTTTAAGATAATTGAATCTAAACTCGGAAAATTTTGATTTCTTTAGAGAATTTTTTTATCATTTAAGATTTAATGATAAACAAAAATATGATGTGTGGTTATCTAGAGCATAGTCGAAACTAACTATCAAAATTACTAATTGACATTTTTCTATATAATTTTTAAAATATTCCCTGTCACCTTAAATTTGGTACTCTTTTATACAATTAATTTTCAACAAAAATACTAATGCCCCTAATTTGAAATGATATCATTACTTCGTATTTAAAGTGCAATTATTCTTATTGCGTACTCAGTTTTTTCTATTACGTAGCGTTTTTGAGAAAAATTCTGTTAAAAACGATTATTTTTCAATCATTTCTATGTAAAATATACAAGCATTTTAAAAATTAACAGTTAATGACGGAAACTGGGTTGATAGAGCATATTTTAAAAACGAGAATTGATACAAAAAAGTTAGTAGTTTTCATCATTAGTTTGAACTATGCTCCGCATAATCATTTGAATCACAATGCTAAAAAAATCGTGCAAAAATAATCAAATAAATCAATGTTTTTCGCGTTTAGATACAAATATCTTAAACACCTATTGGAATTAAACACCTATTGAATAAAAATAAGAAAAAATATGTTTCATATGTTTGATTTTAATAATTTACGGCTAAAATTTACACTATGACAAACCGGAAAATAATTTTCAAACTTAGTTCCTACTTTTGTCTAAAATATATTGTGACCAAATTTCATTGCATTCTGACGAGTATTTCTCAAATTTCCTCGTATACGGACAGCTATATAGCAAGACAGACAGACGGACATAACTAAACGGTCTCGGGTAGTGATGCTGATCAAGAATATATATACTTTTCCATACCGGCCACGCTTCCTAAGGTGCGTTACAAAATCTGCACAAAGTTAATATACCCTATACCTCATATGTGTATAAAACTGAGTACGCAGTCAAAATCAGCAGCCGCGAATTATATAGAATTGATGCATATAATGATGATAGGGTTCATGGCAACAATTTTTTCTCGTTTTGTTGAGTAGTGTTATCGTATCTTGTCGAAGTATTTGAAAGTAGGAAAAATTTTAAAAACTAAAATCGAGAAAGCAACGAAATCGGTCTTTTTTTATCGATTTTATTCGAAAAACCGTCGAGGCATCGAAATTTAGGGGCGCTGTACATTTCGGGCGCTCCATTTAACAACATGCTCAGCTCGGTTGGACGATTGAAGTTCTGTTAGCACGTGTTTCGCACTTAAAAGCAGCGAGCTAATGACTGTTGCGCGATACGAACACATGGACGCTGCCACATTGTTTATGTCACGAAAACATACGAGCGCGCTCTGTTTCCGAGCCAGTGATGCCTGGGACAATGAAAATATCGGGGACTTATTTTCATTGTCCCCGATATTCTTAACAAAATTCCCCAATTTAATATAAAATTCCCCGCACTATTGTAATTTAAATACACAGAGAATAAATAATGTTTTTACTACATTTTTAGTAAAAATCGAAATATTTCGTATAACATATATAACGCAACATGTTTTTCATTTAATATTTTTTTTTATTTCAATGATTTCTCTAATTTTCGAATGATTGTCAGTGCAAGTTTAAACTTGATTTAAATACATATTTAAAAAGTAGTCTATAGTTCCAAATCAAAATTTCCGTATTTCTTTAAACTTTACAGTGAGACCGACAATTAGTACTCAGTTAATATGAAATTTTAGATATTTGTGAAATATTAACTATTGAACGAAATAACATCTAGTTTAAATTGAATTAAAATGTGACTAAAAAAAACTGGATCATAATAAACAAATTAATTATATTAAACTTGGTTTAAATTAGTACTGAACATAAAATTGGTTTAAAAAAGTAATGAAAGTGATTCAAAGAATTTTTGTTTAATTAAATTTATCTAGATCTAAAAATCGTATTTATTAGATTTTGTTTATTAGAAGTCAAATTATAATCTCTCACATTTTCTACATTTTTCCTGCAAAATTCTAAACAAACGATTTTGAATTCATTATTTTCCAAACGAATTGAAATTGGCAAAGTCATGGCATGCTGTTTAAATTCATTTCAAAAATTATTTATTGTACTGAGATATTGAATTTATAAGTAAAAACGGTTGTTATTTTCATATGAAATTCGATCAAAAGTTGAAATATGATCATTTATTCCAATCCTTAAAAATGTAGAAAATGTATCATTCCCCGCCAAATGTGGACCATTCCAAAATTCCCCGCAAATTGGGGAATTTCCCTCTACTTGGCATCACTGTTCCGAGCGCTCAATTCCGAAGCCTGGTTGTTATATTAATATATAAACATTTTTGTCTTTAAATAATAAGACACCTAATTTATTTACAATTTGCATAAATTTATTATTTTTTTCGTAGAATTTTACACAGTGGTTACTGATATTACCACCGACCTACCAAGAGGTCGCACACAAACTTGGAAAAGCCCTATTATATGTGAACACAAAAATCACTTCAATCCCATACCATAATGGTGACCGGTCAACACAGAAAAAATAAATACTAAAAACTACAATGAAGTCGCTTCCAAGGACAAACATTGTGGTGAATGTGGTCGAAGGTCTTGCTGTTTGTTTGCTCGGGGTTTCAGTTCAGCAACATCAGTACTTTTTGTTTGCTGCTTTTCATACATTACTTTGTAGCATTTTATTTTGTATTTTATATGTGTTTTTTTTTACTTTTTAGACATTTTATTGGTTTAGAAGTGAGTGTATTTGTACCGATATTAGTACATATCTGTGTGGTTCTATATGATAACGACTGAGGAGAGACATGAAGACAAACAAAAAGCGAGAGAAAAGCTTTTTCGGTTGCTTGGTCGTTTTTATTACTGCTGAATTTACTGTTGTTGCTGTTTTCCATTTTAAATGCACATTCAGTCAGACATTTAAATAATCTGGCAGCATTTTACAGACACAACATTGTGAGGCCATTAAAGAAATTTCGATTGACATAAAGAAACCTCAACATCTGGTCAGTTTACGAGTTGTTATTTTTTGACTATGCAGACATTAATGTAACTCCAGAAGCCACAAACAAAGTAGTTGCTAAGCACCGTACCGGTGCGATTTAAGTCCTATAAACCACCGGAGTGGCAATAAAATGTATCAGACAAAGTTGCCACGTGGTACTGTGGACCGAAAAGGCTCCATGTTGCGCATAAACTTTATTTCTTTCTTTTATAATATACTCTACATTAATGTAGAACTTAGAAACATAGTTTTGACTCTGACAAAATACGTACTCCACAAACGCCCGCTTAGCTGAACTCAAGACCAGCACCATGCCATTCGCAGAGATAGCTGAACGAAACTTTCTTAATTTTTCAATTGACAAACCGCGCAAAACTTTTCAGATTCTGGCAAAATTCACTTACCGCCGTCGACCGACCGTTTGAGGTCCTTTTTTGTGTGGGCGCACAGACAAAGCCAAGTGCGGCACAGAGCTGCTGGTCAACCGCAAGAACTTGAGAAATGATGATGGTAACAGTGACTTTTGCCAACAGTCCACATCACTCCGACAGCAGTTACAGATAGCAGCTGAGAAAGGACGAACGGTCGGTCGTTCGGTGAGTCAAAAGAGATCCTTTAAATTGCAGACTGACTCTTTGTATGCGTCATTGGGAGCAGTCGTGTTTAATTCGCATTTAAACTGGCACAATGAGCTACAGTGCTCGTCTAAAGTTATTTATCTTCAACTTGAACATTTTCAAACCGACCGCAGCGTAGCCTGCAGTCATGTGCTGCCCCAAGGACTTGCCCCTCCCATTGCGCTCTCATGACGTCAGCCAAATCGCATACAAACACAATTAAAACCTGGCAGGCACTCTTCTCTGCAAGTATGCTGAAGACGTTGAAAAGCATACCAAAGAGGTGGCAGCCGTTGAGAAAGTGGAGCATGGTATGCAATGCACCGAACTCAAATTGAAAACGGAAAGCAAAATAAAAGTCAACCCGCCCGCATACAGCAGCACATTTGTTAAGAGTTCGTCAGCAGCAGCAGCAGCAAATGCTGACAGTCGTGACGAAACGTTGCAACGAGCTATTCTTGCACTCAGTTGTGAGATTTAGTCGTGACTTTGGCACCAAAAAAAAAAACTCATTTCCCGTGCAGAATGCACAATGCGAAGAGCCATCAACGAGCACAGTAAAACACAGTCGTTGAACGAACTCTTGACCCAATTAAATATGTTGCTCATAGTTTATCGTCGTCAGACAGTGCGGCGTGTGTATCATCCATAACGATGCCAACCGACGCAAACACATACAGCAGTGTACGTGCGAGTCGTAGTTGGATTTAGCCTTGGGTATTAAAATATTTTCTTTTCTTTTTTTTATTAAACTCATCTCATAATCATCCAATTCAGACACCACACACGAAAGAAGTCACTTGGAAATGAGTCAGGACTTTTGCACATTTGGTAATATTTAAAGTATTTGACAAAATTAATTATATCTCAAATTAGGTTAAAATTTGCGGCTGAAGCCTCACATAGACCAGTCAAGGTCCATAGTGTTACCACTGAAACTCTTTTTAGTTAGAAAAGATTGTTGTCCTGTTTTCGTGATATTGATGATCCATCTCGACAGTTTTCGTTCCCAGTTGGACAAAAGCACTTTGAGGACAAACTCGTTAAAGTCATCTTAAAGACTTTTTTAAATTTTTGACACAAGACTTTGTCGCTTAAAAGATTCTTGACGGCATTCTGCAGTAATAATTATTCATTATATCGTGAAATAATTATTGAAGGACAAAATCTTGTAAATTTTCGTGTATCTAGTGTTGACACGACGACTGAGCGATAATGTCTTGCTGAATGTCGTGTATTACAAGACTAGTCTGAAAATTTACATTGAAATAAATGATTGCAAAATATACTTCGTAGAGACTTTTTCGAAGGGACAACTGTATAAAACGAATTTTCTTCAATTAGAAATTTAAAGTTGTCATAAAGATACGAATTGCGAAAATGGAGATATGTGGAAATCTTAAATACCACAATCAAAAATAAAATCTATATATATAAAAATGAAATGTCCTGTGTGTGCCAGAGCATCACGAGAGAACGAAAAAACGGATTTGCCTAATTCTTTTTGTATTTTGTTCGTATCAATGCAAGAGTGGTTTAGGAAAAAAGAAAAGTCGGAAAAACCCAAAGGAAAAGCCGGAAAATCGAAAATATCTAAATTTGACCCTAGGACTATGAAATTTGGGCAGGATTTTCATCTCTTGACGGATGTGTGCACTACGAAGGGATTTTCTGAAATTCGCCTCCTAAGGTACACAAATGGGCGTGGCAAAATTGAAATTTTAATTAAAAATATCGGTGTAATTAAGATAAGCACAGTCAGGAAATTTGGCTCAGTGACGTATATTGTAGTTCTTTATCTGTTTTACAATTGTGGGCGGAATTAGACAAAAGGGCGTGTCCCTTTCCATATGACTAAAACTATAAAAATGTTGTAACTCCTGACTTACTAAAATTTGAGTTATATAAATCGAAACTAAGGTTACAACCTCTAATCGTCACGTAGAATGTGAGCGATATTGGATTAAAGGGCGTGGCACATCCCATATAGCAAAAAATTTAAAATTCCTATAACTCTTGACATACTAAGAGTTGAGTTATAATAATCAAAACAAATGTTCATATTTAAAACTCACGTAGAATATGGGCGGGATTTCACAACGGGGCGTGGCATCTCTCATATAACCAAAACTTTAAAATTTCTATAACTCTTTACTTACTAAGAGCAGAGTTATAAACATCGAAACAAAAGATTATATTAAACATTGTAATAGTCACTTAGAATGTGGACGGAATGGGACAATGGGGCGTGGCACCTCCCACATTACTAAAATTTAAAAATGATAACTCCTTCTCGACGCTTCTGGTGGTCAAGCGGCTTCAGTTCTTGCGTCAATTTGATTTTGTAATGATGTAGGAAAAGATCTTGTCGCAAAATTCGGCACAAGGACGTCACAGAGATGCCCAACGCCTGAGAACGACGAGTGAGAGACACATTTGGGCTTTCTTTAACTGAAGCCTCAGCGGCAGCAATATTCTCGACACTACGGGCACTTCTTTGTCTCACTGGCACGGGAACATTTTGTACTGTGCCTGTGGATTCAAATTTTTCCACTAGACGCTCAATTGTTGATCTGCTAGGACGATTATGACGACCATAAATTGGATGTAGCGCCCTTAACGTTGAGGCCACTGACCCCGAATTTCGGTAGTAAACTCGTTGTTGGCTCGTATATCTTTCCATCATGAAATGGCAAACCTTACTGAAGAGAAATGTTAAAAGAGCGGCAAGAAATATGGCGTCCTTTGCTGTCCCTGTCACTCTACTTTTGTAGCGTCCATGTTATAATAAAAATGAGTTGGGAAAGTTCGGTCACATGGGTAAGTTCGGTCACATGGGACGTACTTTTATAGTCGGTCGGGCCCGACTATGGAATACCTACACTTTGATGAGGATATTAAAGTGGAATTTAATTGTATACCTACCTTTTAAAGTTCTTAGTTATGCTGAACATTCTTACACTCAGAATATTATTTACATATGGGGCATTCCACAGAAAACGTTACCAAGGTGTGATATATTAATTTTAAGCCTATTGATTCCGTTTAATTATTTTTAGTATAAGAAATACTTCTAATTTCATATCCTGTGATCAGAATTTACCAAAATGCATGGAAAATGTGTTTTTTTTTTCTCAATTAAAGTCAAATATTGAGACTGATGTTCAGTATGTGTAGATCTCATCCATGTGTTTAAAGGTCTCCCTCGTCTTCGGGTGCCTTGAGGGTTCCAGTCAAGAGCCATTTTTGCTATATCGTTGTCATCTTTGCGTAATGTGTATCCTATCCATATTCATTTTCGTCGTATAATTTCATTGTTAATTGGTTCGTTAACCGTAAGTGTCAGCAGATCGTCATTAATGAGTATTGGGCCAGAAAATGCGGCAAATCCTCCGCAAGCATTTATTAATGAATACCTGTAGTTTTCGTCGAATCGAGTCCGTTAGTTTCCACGTCTCGCACAGGTTTTACGCTCGTATTAAATATTCTAAGTTTAGTGCGTCTGGATATTCTTCGTGAGCTCCATATCTTATTTAATTTGTGGTACTCATCTGCGCCTCCGTATTTTGTGACCATACTGCCGAGGTAGCAAAACTCATCCACATCTTGGATGTTCTGTGATACTCCATCTATTTCCACAGTTAATGCAGCAGGGTTCGTGGTTTCCACGCGCAGTATTAATTTTGAGTCCCACCATTCCAGCATTCACGATCAGTCTCTCAAGCTTTTCCTTTGCTCCAGTCAGTGTATGTGTGGTAAAGCAGATGTCGTCAGCATAATCAAGGTCGCAGAGTTGTTGAAGTAGTCGCCATTGTATGCCGCATGGTGCCTCAATATTCGTCTTTACCAAAACACTTTCAAGGACGACAATGAAGAGCAGTGGGGAGAGCACGCATCCCTGCCTGACTCCCTTTGATATTGAAAAATTGTCGCTGTCCTTGCCCTTAAAGCGTACGTGGCAGTCGGCGTTTCTGTACAGTTCTTGTGTTAGTTCTACCAGTTTTTCGGTGATTCCGTAGTTTCTCAGTGCGCTCCATATGGCACTTCTTAAGATGGTATCAAACGCACGTTCAAAGTCAACGAAAAGTAGGTAAAGTGGTGATCTCCATTCCACTGATTGCTCGATTATCATCTGAACCCGTTCTGCTCGCGGCGTAGCAGAGTGTTTAGTGTGGGTGCAATGCGGTCGAGAATTATGAAGGCTAACATTTTCTCTATCGAATTGAGAAGAGTGATTCCGCGCCAGTTTCGGCAGTTGCTGAGATCGCCTTTTTTTTGGGATGGTCACGATGGTTCATTTTTTCCAATCGTTGGGGATACGACCGGTGAGCCATATGTCCTGAATCACTGGTTGAATCGCTGGGGCTAGAACACTGGCCCCATATTTGAACAGCTCAGCAGTGATGATGTCAGGTCCTGCAGATTTGTGGTTTTTTAGTTTTTTGGTTGTATTTTCGATTTCTAAAACAGTTGGGGGGACCGTCGAAATTCCTCTGTTTGGATTGCGCCTTCTTTCAACGGGAGATTGCGGATCATTGTTATTATGGTTCTGCGTCTCGTTTACATCTTCGAAGAATTCTTTCCATCTTTGGAGTTGTTGTTCGTCAGATTTGAGTGCATTACCATTATTATCTTTTAATAGAGGAATATTTGGTTTTGTGTTTGTTAGCCTATTGATGGCTGTGTACACCCCTCTCAGGTTGTTGCGGTGGGCAGCTGTCTCAGCATCATCAGCGATGTTGTTAAGCTATTCTTCGCGATCTTCTGTTGCACTTTTCTTGAAAATGCAGATATAGTATTTATTTAAAATAATCTGAATATAATATATATTTTATTCAAAACGAAATATTTAGTTTTCCACTTAAATTATATGTTGAAGGATTACATTAAAATAACGGTTTACTATTCCAACCACAAAATTTTGCACTTTTTCTTCAAAAAATTTCATTTCATAATTTGACCATGTTGAAATTTTCATGTATATTTGTATAGAATTCGTACAGGTAACGCCCGTCACAAAATGTGTAACACCCGTCACAAATTTTGATATTTTATAAGTAAGTAACCAAAATAACCTTTGCAGAATTTTGTTATAGAGGAGAGAACTCCCATTTTTAATGAAGTATTTGAGATATACCTAATCTCCATATTCCGATTATTTCAGCTAAAATTTAAAAATTTGTGGAGTAAACTCTGATTTATGAAAAAGTACGTGGTACGCCCGTCACAGCATTTAACTTCTAATTTGTAGAAAGATATAGGACCTATTGCAAAAGTTTTTTAATACATGCATAGAGGACCATAAGATTTATCCTCTGCATCTTAAAAATATATCTATCTTTTTTTTAATTATCAAATGAGAAGGTTTTTAATTGTACGAATGTAACGACCGTCACAATGGAATGCCCCATATAAGAAATTTACGAAGTATGTCCCAATAATTTAAAAATTGATATACAACTAAAAAACAAGTAATCACAAAATGTTGAGAAATAAATGTGGGCGGATCACGCCTACTTTTAAAACATATGTGGAGATTTACGGCTAATATTTCACAAATTTGTTTTCAATTATTTGCGAATAAAATGTCCACTATGAAAAAGCGGAAAATAATAAAAAAAAATCAAATGTGGGCGTATCACGCCCAATTTTGTAACACATATTTCTAGGTCAATTCTAAAAATATATTTATAATTTTATAAGAACATCTTGAATACTTTTAGAGTTTTTGCATGGGAGGTGGGCGTGTCCGTGGTCGAATTTGGCTCATTTTCATCGTATTCTAATCAGTATTTCTAAAGTTATCGTGTATACGAACAGCAAGACAGACGGACATAGCTAAACGGACTCGGGTGGTGATGCTGATCAAGAATATATATACTTTTCCATACCGGCCACAATACAATATCTTAACAAAGTTAATATACCCTGTTCCTCATGGGTGTAGGGTATAAACATAAATTTTTTAGGTTTGTCTCATTTTTATTTGTTATTTTTTTGTTAGGATCTGTGATCAAAAAATTGCAAAAAGGAATTTGAAAATACATATCAAAAATTGCGTACTTAGTTGTTCCAAACTTTTATAGTTGGAATTTGTGTGATAAGTAAAACTATGAAAATATGATTTTTTCGAATAAAGTATCAATCCGAAGTGGCCCATGAGGGAAAGGTTACCATTATCCAATCGATTTGGTCAGATTAACTTTTATATAAATACACAAAATGAGAGGTCTTTAAATGAACAAATAAGGACCAAATAAGGTCTAATAATTGTATTAATAAAAGAGCACATTCGTAACATAGACACCCCAATTCTGAGTTCCATCGTAGCGAAAATCCGAATCTTCGTTACAAATTCGAATTTTAAGCTACTCTAGGATCCGTGCGAAGTTTTTATATATCGACAATGTCATGCCAAAGGGGTGAATGTGCATTTTTAAAAATGTTGGGAAATCAAATTTTAAAGTTTGAAGTGCTTTAAAAATTCGCAAAATTTATATCTTTTTCAATTTTTTCTGTTATTTTGGTTTATTTGTCAATTATTATAACGTATGTAAAATATCTTTAGATTTGGACAACCTACTGAATTATAAATACGGATTTTGTGAGACTATATCCTGATCAAAACGCAAATATTTTTGTTTTGTATGCTATAACATTATTAGTGCAAGATAAAATAGTAATGTAAAAGGAATTATTTGTTTGATTTTAAAGCACCTAACTATTGGCAACATTAATGAAAAATATGTTGTAAAACATTACTTTGCCATTTGTTATTTGCAGGAAAAAAATGTTTGGAAAATATTTTTTAATAATAATGCCAATCGATAGGTGCTTTAAAAACAAATATTTTAACTTGCACCAATAAAAAATTATAGCAAAAAAACGAAGAAATTGGAAAAATTGAAAATCTTGTCATGCCAAATGGGCGAATCTTTTCGTTTTTTTTGCTATAACTCTTTAATGGTACAAGATAAAACAGTGATGAAAAGGCAAATATTGTTGGTTTTCAAAACATCTATCGATCTGCATTATTAATTACAAATATTTTGCCAAAAAAATATCCTGCAAATAACAAATTGCAAATTAATGTTTGACAAAATATTTTTAATTAATGATACAGATCGATAGGTGCTTTGAAAACAAAAAATAAATACCTCTACACGCATATTTTATCTTATACCAATAAAAAGTTATGATGAAAAAACGAAAAGATGCGCCCTTTTGGCATGACAAGATTGTCAATTTTTCAAATTCGTCCTTTTGGTTTTGTCTTTTGTGGCTAGAAATATCCAACAAAATGACACGCGATTTTGGCACAGTATACTTGAGGAAAAACTACATTCAAAAATGTAAAAAAACGTTAAAAAAAAATGTTTCAAAATGTAAAAATGTCAAAAATTGCACATTCACTCCTTTGGCATGATAGTGACGATGTGATGCTTTCAAAATACCATCTTGCAATTTAGCTCGAACTTTTATAATAAATCAAGAAAATGTGTGATATTTAAAAAATATGTAATTATTTTTTAATATTGCATGCTTGCTTAAAATGCCCTTACAACCGTGCGTGGGTTTTGACCGCTGAGATGAAGCCGCGCCAGTCGGATCTGCTTTGCGCGCGCTGACGCCAGTTATAAATACTAAGCGTTGCAAGGTTGTCCTCAACTTGGTCTTTCCAACGCAGATTTGGACGCCCTCTTCTACGCTGTCCACCTTCGAGTTTCGATTCAAGCACCTTCTTGGCTGGAGTGTTTTCATCCATTCGTTCGACATGACCTAGCCAGCGAAGCCGCTGGATCTTGATGCGCTTGACTATGTCAATGTCGTCGAATAACTCATACAGCTTGTGATTCATCCTGATTCGATACTCATTAGCAAAGCAGATAGGGCCAAAGATTTTACGGAGAATCTTTCTCTCAAACGCTCCCAGTACTCTCTCATCGGCGGAGGCCAGCGTCCATGTTTCTGCACCATAAAGTAGGACGGGCATGATGAGTGACTTGTAGAGCGTTATTTTTGTCCGGCGAGAGAGGGCTCTGCTTCTCAATTGCCTACTGAGCCCAAAGTAGCACCTGTTGGCAAGAGTTATTCTCCGTTTGATCTCCAGGCTGACGTCGTTGTTGCTGTTTACGCTGGATCCCAGATAGACGAAGTCCCTCTCAATGTCGAACTTGTGGGTGTCAAAATCAGCTTTTTGTCCAAGACGCACGGACTCTTTTTTGCTTGTTGACACAAGGAACTTCGTCTTGTCCTCGTTCACCGCTACACCCATTCGACGCGACTCTTTCGCCAATCTGGAGAATGCTGCGCTGACTACTCGCGTGCTCCTGCCAATGATATCAATCGGCATATGCGAGCAGCATGATACTTTTGTTGAAAATAATGCCGCTTTGACGGAGTTCGGCAGCTCGAACTATTTTATCCATTAATAAGTTTAAAAAGTCGCACGATAGTCGCACCCTGCCTGAAACCTCGCTCGGTATGATATGGCTCGGAGAGGTCTTTTCCTATTCTCACTGAGCAACGTATGTTGCTCAGGGTTGCGGCTTTGTTGTTTTTCAGCCGAGCGATGGCTGTTCTGATCTTGTCATGGTCGGGTGGCGGAATCTCAACGTCGTCATCATCACCGGTCAGCAGTTTAGGGAAGTGATCCCTCTATATCTTCAGTGTGCTCTGGATATCTGTCACTAGATTCCCGTTCTTATCTTTACAAGAAGAGGCTCCGGATTTTGAACCTCCGGCTAGGCGTATTATTTTCTCGAAGAATTTTCGAGTCTCATTCCTGTCCCAATGCATCTCAATCTCCTCATATGTTCATGTTTAAAAAAAACTTAATTTTCAACATTTTGATATTTCGGCATTTTCTTTTTGATCCTATCAAAAACTGTTTCTGTATTTTTAGTTTCAAAGTCATTATTAAAACATTTTCGACATTTTTTGTTTCGGCAAAATAGAGTTATTTTTCTTCTAAATCTGAATTTTCATTAATATAGTGAGATGGTAAGCCAGAATATCCTTTCCTATATGAGACTTAATACAAAGATTTCATAGTCACAATTGGCATATTTAATGCAATATTCATAAACAATTCTATGGGCCTAGGGCATAAATTATACTACTGATATGTGAGATTTTTGCACTGTTTTACAATTGTTTGCGATAATTAGTTAAACCTTTAAAATGCTTATCTGAAAAGTAGTACACAATTGCTTATATTGTTATGCCCTGGGACCACAGAATTTGATACTTTATTTTTTGCGTAAATTGTCAAATAAGTAGTCTTTTTTTTAAAGTTACCTTTAAATTGTCTATAACAAATATATTAATTAATGCTAAGAAAAAGTATATGTTGAGTTTTTATTTTTCATTCGAAAATTTCAAATAATCTTATTCGACATGTTGCAGATTTCGTTCAAATGGGATTCCAATTTCGAATTCGCTTTTTTCTGATCCATATTTTGATTAGTCAATACATAATAAACCCATTTTGTTAAAGTATTAGAAGTTTGAAAATCGATTGGAAAGCGAACTTGCTAAAATCTTCACAATAAATTTTATAAGTTATATTTTTATTTTTTAATAATAGAGATTATGTGTAACTATAAAAACTGATGTTAAATTCATAAAAACTGAATGTGAAATTTATAAATGACTCCATAAAATTTTATTTCCCTGAATTTCTGAAAACAAAACGTCTTTTTTAACGCAACATTCACAGGACGGACTACCACAGCACGAATAATCTTTAGTTGACCGATTTTACTGTTGCTGTGTTTTTCGAAATGCAATTAAAACTGAGCAGAAAATCAGCAACGCTTATGCGCTCTTTCCGCAGAACAGAATTCCGTGACAGAAACTCTATCACAACAAACCGGCCGACTATAATTGACTCGGATCCATTCCCTGTTTGTGTAGTCGTGTTCGTCGTCGTCCGGGCCACAATTCGTAAATCATGCTGATGAGTTTACTGAAATTCCGCTGTTCTGTTGTCAGTCACCGTGTATGTTAAAGGACAGCTGTCACAAATCTTTGAAAGATTCGTCTACTCTCTTTGAGTAATCAACGCCAATTTAATGTGAAATACTTATGAAATACCAATGAATGTGCAACTTCATGAAATAATTTCAAGAATTCTACTTTATTCCGAATTTTTATAAAGTAATAAAACTAAAGCTCTTAAAGCATACAACTTAAGTTGCCTTTAACGATCAAAGCAACCTTGTAGACACACCTTTCTTGGCGCTACAACAGAACATGGATTCTCGTCCTGCCCAGCCACCCACGGCCCACCCTCTGAGATGCACTCAAGACGACACGATTTGCACTTTGCAATTCGTGAGCATAGTAAAAGCACAGAAGTGCACGACAAGAACAACAACGCGTAGGCCAACGCCCCAAGGATATTTTCCCTCCTTCGTTTTCCCACAGTGCTGCCACTTGGCAGCCAAATAAATTCCTGAACTTCTGCATTCTTGAGTACAGCAAATTTTACGATTTTCCACTAATGCTTTTCTTGTCTCTCATTCTCTCTATCTATCTCATTCTCTCATCTAAATCCTTCTCTTTGCAGTGACAACCGTTGAACCGAACATGTTCACCACCTGCATTCCCATGGGCGGCAACTACACGGCCGGCGTTTTTGCGCCCACGACGCTGGTGAACGCCACCACCGACACACTTGCCTCCGGCTTCGAGGCGGCCGGCTACGCTGCCTATTCGACTGCGCTCAGCGTAACCATTGCCATCGGCTGTAGCCTGCTCATCCTCAATGTGCTGATATTCGCGGGCGTCTACTATCAGCGCGACAAGACGCGTCTCGAGGTGAAGACGCTGCAGAAGCAGTACCAGCAGCGCAGCATGCATCAGCAGGTCGCTTATCCGCCGGAGCCCATCAAGCATGCCCACTACCACATGGGACACTCGCAGAGTGCCAACGTCATCGTGGACGTGGAGAATCACGGCGACCAGGGCGCCATACTAATGACGGCGGGCGACGTCAAGCCGCCGCATATCTGCGCCAACACAGCGATGCAGTTGCCGCCGGCACAGAACAGCGGCGTTGGCAGCACACTGGGCGGCAGCTCCAGCACGCTCTGCGGCATGCAATCGAAGCAACAACAGCAGCAACAGTCCAGCAATCTTGGAAATCTTGACGTCAGTGGCAGCGGTATGTTGGGCGCTGGGGTCATGGGCAACGTCACGTACGCTACCAGCACCAAACAGCAGCAGCAACAACAGCAGCAGGTTGCCAACGCGCAGCGCGAACACATGCAGCTCAAGGGCATGGGCGTCGGCAACACACAAACATTCGGCCGCAACATGGGCGGTTCGTTGAATGCCAGCAACGGCGCTGGTGTCGGCAATAACGTCACCTACAACACAGGCATGATGACGCTGCCAAAAGCCGGTACTTTGCAGCACTCGAATTCCATAAACTACGGACGTAATATCGCAGGAACAGGGGGAGGCGGCAGCGGTGTAGGTGGCACCATTCTCGACAGTCGTGGCAACATTCTCAGCATGGGCGGCAATGCCGGCGACTGTATGACGCTGCCCCGAAACCCCACAGCAGCAGCACGGCACAATCCATCTTCAGGTGAGTCCATTATTCATTGTTTTCAAACAATTTCATTGGGTTCATTTTTCGGTTCTCTCGCACGCCGGGACACATCTGAGTTCAGGGTTGCTGCAGTCATTTGCCGCGTCGCTGCATCATAGACTTCGGCAGTGACTGGACTGAATTAAAACGAAACGATTTCGTTGTGTATTTCGGAATCTAGCTGAGGAATTTACATTTTATTTGAAAGTTAAGGGAAGCATTAAACCGAAACTATGCATTGTGCAAGTCACTGTTGTGCTTGGCCAACAGTTAAAAGTTTTTGGTGATTGTAATTGGAATTCGACATGAATAACGCATATAAATGTGCGCTCGAAAACAAATTTTGTGATATTTTAGTGATTCGAAAACAATATTTATTTAATATTTATTACGTTCGTCTCCATATTAAATTTCGATTTTGGAGATTAAGAAAAATCGCAAATAAACTGATATCAACTAGTCAGTCTGATATGTCTCAAAGCTTTTCGATGTTTCCTCGAACTAATACTGCGATATCAGTATTTGATATCGTTGCTTGACTACTTCCAATTTATTTTATTTTTCGTACAATAAAATTGATGTTAAATTTAAGTTTTTCGAATCAAACTCGATATCGATCCAGAATCGTTTTATTCTCGTTTCGAATAAACTACATTATTTCGTTACGATATCTACGTAGAAAAAATTGTAGTTAATATAGATATTATATCGTAATCGAGATCGAATGAATTCCTTGTCATCTCGAAACAGTCTCGAAGCGATATTGTCTTGAAGTGCTCAAGGTCCAGTCGGTACAAATTGGGTGTTTTATACCAACAAATAAAACAACAAACAATTGGCAAAATGCATTGAGTGGCAGATCGTACAGCTGTTTCAGAGGCAACCAAGCCCCTTCATCAGCGATCTTTCTCTGCAGATTCTACATTTCAAGTCGCCTAAGTTTCCCTTCTCCAAAAAACACAATAAGAACTATATGCATTGAAGAAAGAACCAAAAGCAAAAATGTAAAAACTGCATCAACTCAAGATTTTACCAAAGTTGTTGTTGCGTGCAGCAATTTGCTACGTATTTTTTTCATTTGCAAGAAAAATGTTTGGCAATTTTTTTTTTTCAAAAATGATATAAATCAACAGGTGTTTTATAATCAAACAATTAATACCTTTACCCACTATTTTATCGTGCATCAATTAATAATTATTGCAAAAAAATGTAGAAATTGGACAAATTGAAAATCTTGTCATGCCAAAAGGGCGAATCTTTTGGTTTTTTTGATATAACTTTTTATTGGTGCAAGCTAAAATAGTGGGTAAAGGTATTAATTATTTGTTTTTAAAGCACCTATCGATTGGCATCATTTATATTTGAAAAATATTTTTAAATAACGATGCTAATCGACATGTGCTTTAAAAATAAACAATTAATTACTATTTTATCTTGCGTTAATAAAATTTTACAGCAAAAAAACGAAAAGATTCGCCCTTTTGGCATGACACGATTTTCAATTTTTCTATTTAACTCTTAATTGGTGCAAGTTTCAGAACCCAATGAATGAGCATCAAAAAAATGAAATAAACCAATTAAAAATAAAATTGCGGAGGTTCTCTCGAAAATATTATATTCATCCCCAAAATTTACCTGCATTTCGCAATTCATTTAACTGTGTTTTAAACGAATAACTTCATTAAATATTTTAGAAAAATTATAGGAATTTTCTCGCGTATTGTGCAAAGTTATACATTATTTAAATATATTCAATTAAATTTAATTAAATTTTAAAAATTCAATACGTATTAAATACCTCAAAATAAGCAATTAATAATTTCTACAATTCCAAGTATTCTGTGAGCTAATATAAGCATACACAAATTTTAGGTACTCCAGGAATTTGCAGAGAACATTGTAATTTAATTTATTTTCTCCTAAGGATAAATATTCCTCACACTTCACATTTATTAATAATAAATGTATAATATTCACCTCAAATTTAGCTTAGAATTTCAATTGTGAAATATGTTATGTATGCAATGCATAATTATTAATTCCATTGTAATATTGTTCGAATATATTGTAATATATGCTACGAATATGTTTTTATTTTTACTCTATTAGAATTTTAAGTTCTGTAAATAAATCGCAATTTTATATTATTTTATTGATTTTAAATAGAAAGAAAATATAAAGTACATCATATGTTTTATTTTATACAACTCCTAAAAGAATTTTTAAAGAAAGGGAAACACACACCATTTCGGCTTTCAAAAAAAACGAATGAGGCTGTAAAGAGGAGACTTTGTTGACTTTATAACTTTTTAAAACCAGAAGAAAACTTGGACACCAGAGGTACAGCACAAGATCTAATGCTTTTTGCAATTTTACTTTTATTTGCTTCCCTCATTTTTGGAATGAAATTCTTCATGAAGTCGATCTTACACAACAGTATTATCAAACGAAGGGCTTAGCCTTGGATCAGATAATGACAAAAATAGTAGCCCCACGAAATTTTATTCTCGATGAGCGCTGTTACCTAGAGGCAATTCAAAAAATTCTATTTTAAATCAAATTACTATGAAATTGAAGTGGCGAAAAACTTAGGTTTAAGAAAAGTCAAAGTATACGCAATGGTGAACTCAATCTGGAAAATGAAATAAGACGAGCCATGTTTGAGTGTCTGAGTCATTTTTGTTCAGAATTAACTACAAAATCAAGACCCATTAAGAAAATAAAATATTATAAAATAAAGAAAATAAAAATGTTGTATACTGTTCAATCAAAGAGTCTTTTAAGTATATGCGGGTGAAAGCGATCTAAAAGTTTTCATACCGAAGTAACTATTTTTCATAACTAGATTACCGAAAACGGTCTGTAAAAACTGAGAAGATACCTTTAAGCGACAAACATAAATTTAAATTCGAGAAAATAAAATTAATAAATCAAAGAAAGTTCTTCCTCGAACTGTTCTTCCCCGTATAATTATTCGCCGTAGAATACTTCACCGTAGAATTTTTCCCAATAGAATTCAACCCCATGAAATTCTTCCCCGTATGAAATTCTTCCCCGTAGAGTTTTCCCCGTAGAAGTTTTAGTGTAAGTTTTAGTGCGGTGAATTTTAGTGTGGTGAGTTTTAGTTTGGTGAGTTAATAGAATTTGGGTTGTATAGTATACGCTGTTGTAAAAAATGTGCTACTCCGTAGAATTCTTCCCCGTAGAATACTTCTCCGTAGAATTATTCCGAATAGAATTCTTCCCCGTAGAATTTTTACCGGTAGAATTCTTCGCTGTACAGCATTCCACGTAGAAGTTTTAGTGTGATGAGTTTTACTTTGGTGAGTTTCGATGTGGTGAGTTTATAGAATTTGGGGTTGTTTGTATACCCTGTTGTAAAAATTGTTCTTCCCCGTAAAATTTTCCTCGTAGAATACTTCCCCGTAGAATTATTTTTAATAGAATTCTTCCCCGTACAATTCACCCCCGTAGAATATTGACCGTTTTCCCGTAGAAGTTTTAGTCCTGTTGTGAAAATTTTTATTCCCCATATAATTATTTCCCGTACAATTTTTACTGGTAAAATTCTTCCACGTAAAAATGTTAGTGTGGTGAGTTTAGTGGGGTCAGTTTCGTTGTGGTGAGTTTAAAGAATTTGGGGTGGTTGGTATATTCTGTTGTGAAAAAAGTTCTTCCCCGTAAAATTCTCCCCCGTTAATGTTTTCCCGTAGAATTCTTACCGGTTGAATTCATCCCCGTGAAGTTTTATCCCGTAGATGTTTTAGTGTTAATATCAGTGTGGTCAGTTTAAAGAATATGGGGTGATTGGTATACCCTGTTTCCGAGAAATCTGCTTCGCTGTAGAATTCTTCCCCTAGAATACTTTCCCGTATCATTCTTCCCCGTGTATTTCTTCCCGTTCAATGCTTTCCGTAGAATTTTTTCCGGTAGAATTCCTCTCCGTAGAATTCTTCCCCGTAGAAATTTTATTGTAAGTTTATGTGTAAGTTTTAGTGTAAGTTTTAGTGTGTTGAGTTTAAATAATTTAGGGTGGTTGGTATACCTTGTTGTGAAAAAGGTTCTTCCCCGTAGAATTCCTCCCAGTAGAATTCTTTCCCGTGTAATTCTTTCCCATTAATAATTTTGACCGGTAAAATTCTTCCCCGTCGAATTTTTCCCCGCAATAGTTTTAGTGTGGTAAGTTATAGTGTCCTGAGTTTGGCTTTGGTGAGTTTCGGTGTTGTCAGTTTAAAGAATTTGGTATAACCTGTTGTGAAAAATTTTCTTCCCCGTTGAATTCTTTCCATTAGAATACTTCCCCGTGAAATTTTTCTCCGTACAATGCTTTCCCGTAGAATTTACCGTACATTTTTTGCCCGTAGAAGTTTTAGTGTTAGTTTTATTGTGGAGAGTTTTAGTGTGGTGAGTTTTAGTATAATGAGTGTGTGGAAGTTTAGGTGTGGTGGATTTCGGTGTGGTGAGTTTCATAAAATTGCGGTAGTTAATATACTCTCTTGTGAAATATCTTGATATCACTGTAATAACTGTACACATACACCATACAAAAAAAATCGTAAATGATTTTTAAACCATTCAGCAGTACTTCAAAAATTTTCAAATTTAAAATATATTAATAGGTTACTGATTAACAGAATCATGATTTTATGAATTTATTTATCAATATCATTTCATCATAATTATTTATTATTTAGTTCGTTACATTTTATAAATGCTATAAATGGAAGTAATATATAGAAGACAATATTTTCCTCGTGCACTTGCCCCATACTTGAGTAGAATCATGCTGTAGTCTTCATTTTTATCACTTTCATAAAATTCTGAAGTGAGATTCTTCATGTCTAACGGCAACATTCCATAAAATTCAATTCAATTGAATTGAAGTGCGTTGCAATTGGAATCTATGTTTTGTAGCCATAAATACAACAACAGCAACAATACAAATATGTTGTATAAATAAGAAAACGAAATGAAAATATTATTTTTTATTGTATTTACGTAATCGAATCGAATCAAATCGATGTGAAAATACAACGAAATGAGGAAAATATGCTCAACGCCATAAATCCGTGCGCATTACGAGCGCACAATGTAAATTTGAATTTGAAGTTCTGGCAACGCCATTTTAGGCCAATTCCAGACATTCATGAACACTTCAGGACCCTCTGTGCACCGATGACGACTGCTCGTTGAACTTTGCAGGAATGAATGCGATTACGTTATTAAAACAGACAGGGTCTGGCAGAAGGCAGAAACAAGTGGAAAACTGAGATGAGATGATGATGAAACTTGCAAAATCTAAGGATACACTTAAGACTGAAACGAACGAACGAACGATTGAACGAGTAGAAGAGGGGGGGCAAATGAAAAATAATAAGAAGTGAAAGCACTAAAAATTGTATTCAATTTGACAGAAGTCAAGAGCCTCTCAGCAGCATTCAATCTGCCGAAATTGATGCAAAGAGACGGAGGAAGGAAGACACCGAGTTCAAGCAGCAGCAGCGCCATCTTCTGGATGGAAAACATATTTTCCGGATGTAATGAAATTGTCGAACAGCAGTCAGCAACAAAATGAAAAACCAGCAATGAAAACTGCAGCAAAGAAAACGGAATTTTAACTAAAATAAATAAAGGCAACAACTCAAAGGAGCAAAACATATTTTCCTCAAGTTTGGCATTACTTTCGCAGAACATTTCCGCCGCCGCCGCGAAATCTGCCATTAAGCATCCAACGCGAATATGAACATTTGGCACAGCTAAGCACGTTGATGAGGACGAAGAGCACAGGACGACACACGAATACAACGAAATGACTGCGGGAAAAGGCAAATAAAATGGAGAATTGAACTAATATTGAAGGGATTAGGGACAATGATTGGCATTGCTTGCCAAACATTTCCGCTTCGTTGGGTTCAACGGACGCTGAGTCCCATTGGAAGAAACGATCCACCCAGGGGATTTGCTTGATGGGCTGCTAACGACCTTGCCATGACTCAGAATTGTAAGGAGCTGAATTAATACGTGCCAGAATGTGCAAATGAAATTTTAATGAGCAACGAAATATTGTGTTGAAATCCGATTAGAGCGAAGTAAAAATATGATAAATGAAAACATATACAAAAAAAAAATATACAAATGCATTGAAGCAGAATACAAAAGACTGGCAAATAAGGTGCTCGTATAAATATTATGAAATCACTTAATTAGAAAGTACTTAGGTATTTATATATTTACATATGTACTCAAATAAACAAACCTAGTGAATGAAAATAATACTATAATAACACTGCTTTTTGGATATGCTACAAAGATAAAAAAAGCCCCACATGTTTTAAAATTTTTTTTTTTGTTTTATAAACCATTTTTTCAGGCAAAGCCGTTAATTTTCTACAATATATTGAAGAAAATAAATATTTGTAACAAAAATATTTCATAATGAGAAATGAGGCTTGGTTTTATGTTGGATTTTCTTACATTTTATTTTCTGTGTTTTAATTCAATGTATTTTATTTTACTTTTGTTTCATATTTCCTTGTTAGTGTTTTTTCATATTTTATTTTTATTTTTGTGTTGAGCTATTGTTTTTATTTGTTTAGGCTTTTCTTTTATTTTTATTTATGTTTTAAGCTTTTGTGTATTTTCCCCGTTTTTGTTTTGATTTTTGTGTTTTTTGTTTTGTTTTTGATTTAATTTTTGAGATTGACTTCGTGTTTTATCTTTTGTTTTAGTATTTTTTTCTTTTTGATTTTGATTTTGTTTCTATGTTTTTGATTTGGTTTTAGTGTTTTTTCTTTTGAGTTTTCGTGGTTTTGCGTTTTTATGTTTTTTGTAATTTTTTGTTTTTTTTTTCTTTTGTTTTGTTGTTTTTTGATGTTGTGTGTTTTCTTTTTTGTTTGTTGTGTTTTTGCTTTTAATTTTGTGTTCGCTTTTGTTTTTTCTGCTTTTGTTGTTTGCTTTCGTTTTTGAATTTTTGCTTTTATTTTTGTGTTTTTGCATTTGTTCTTGTGTTTTTGCTTTTGTTTTGCGTTTTTGTGTGTTTGGCGCTTTTGTTTTTGTACGTTTGCTTTGTTCTTCTGCTTTTGCTTTTATTTTTTGTTGTTGCTTTTTTTCGTTTTTATGATTAGGCTTTTGTTTTTATGTTTTATCTTTTGTTTTTTGGGTTTTGACTTTTTCTTGTTTTTTGCTTTTGATTTTGTTGTTGTTCAGTTTGCTTTTTTTTGTTATTGCGTTTGTGTTTTTGTTTATGTGTTTTTCGTTTATATTTATGATTTTGTTTTTGTGTTTTAGTTTTATTCCTGTATTTTCTTTTTTTTGTGTTGTTGTTGTTGTTTTTGTGTTTTATTTTGTTTTGCGTTTTGTGTGTGTTTTGCACTTTTTTTTGTACGTTTTCTTTTGTTATTGTGTTTTTGCTTTTGTTTTTGTTGTTGTTTTTCTGTTTTCGCTTTTGATTTTGCTGTTGTTTTTCTGTTTGCTTTTTTTCTGTTTATGCGTTTGTGTTTTTGTTTATGTGTTTTTCTTTTATTTTTGTGATTTTGATTTCGTTTTAGGTTTTAGGTATTTTTCTTTGTTTTCTTATTCTGTGTTTTTGATTTTCTTGTTGTTTTTTGCTTTTGTATTTTTTATTTCTTTATTTTTGTTTTTCATCTACTTAGCTGAAGGTTGTATAGGAGAATAATAAAATCTAATAGACCAATTTTAAAATTTCAAATCTCCGGTTCGGCAGACATTTCGTTGATTAACCTTGATTTTTCAACGTCATAAATAAATCGTGCTTCTTATTGTACTAGCAAAACAAATCCAAAGACATAAAATAATATATGCAATAAATAAGATAAGTCTATGGAATTAATACGAAAAAGCAATAAATCAAAACTTATTACGAAAGACTATGAAATTATGTCACCCACGGAATGTCGCACACAAATGTATCCACATTTTCCATATTATTTTGCCACATTCCCAACACCGTGCACATCCAGCAAAAATGTCTTCAATTCGACTGAGTAAACAA
This sequence comes from Dryomyza anilis, assembly GCA_951804985.1. NCBI lineage: Eukaryota > Metazoa > Arthropoda > Insecta > Diptera > Dryomyzidae > Dryomyza > Dryomyza anilis. The sequence continues at coordinate 26,264,699 of OX638132.1, read as the reverse complement.
ATAATGACGAATATCCTGCCGGAGAATTGCTTTTTATTACCAATGAGTTTTATTTCGGTCAGGAAGAGCATTTCGGTTCGCTACGCACCAAGCAAATCACTCTCGAACTTAAGTCATAAAAATCTGTAAAAATAATAAAACGGCAGCCAACATTGTGAAAGAAGTAGACGAACAACACACACAAATAGTAAAGACAGACACCCAAACAGCCGAATACGCAAAGCTGCGTCAGCCATCGTCTTTTATTTTGCTCACTCTGTGTCACTTCCGCTGCCTGCAGGCGTCAATTGCGTAACATAGTTACGAGACTTACGTTCGTTACGTTGCTTTCAAGAATAATGCATGCAACTGACAGTAGATACTTTGCAAATTCACGTTGATATAAAATATGGATACAGCATGATTGTCGCAAAAAACATAATATGATTGCTGCGATTATAGTTGATTGACATAATAACTATCTATGGGCAATGTGAGTGTGCCACAATAATATTTATAAATATATTATAATTGAAGTTTATAATAAAATTAGATAAAATATGTTACAAATAAAATGAATCTAAATAATATATGATTGCAAGAACTATTGTATGATACACGCAATCATATTATTTTCTCTGTTTTCTTGCTGTGATTATATTTGTTGATTATAATAATAATTATCTGCATAGAATCTGCTATTCAGAAAATTTTATCTATAATCATATTGTGATTGAATTTTATGATTAGGCAATACCTGTTACAAAAAATAAAATCAAAATAATGATTGATTGCAAAACCTGTTGTATGAAACAAACAATCATATTGCACTCATTGCTTCATTGCTGTGATTATAGTTGAAGTTGATTATCATAATTATTCTCCGCATTCCAAGTGATTGTGATATTCATAAAATGATATCTATAATTATATTGTGATTGAATTATATAATCAGAAGAAGTAAAAGTTGTTATCTAAAATAAAATTCAAATAATATATGATTGCAAGAACTATTTTATGATACACGCAATCATATTCTTCTCGCTGTTTCATTGCTGTGATTATAGTTGTTGATTAGCATAACAATTCTTCGCATTTCAAGTGTTTGTGCTATTCATTAAATGATATCTATAATCATATTGTGATTGAATTATATGATTAAAGGAGGTAATAGCTGTTACAAAAAATAAAATCCAAATACTATATGAATAGAAAACCTGTTGTATTAAACTAACAATCATATTGCACTCATTACTTCATTTCTGTGATTATAGTTGAAGTTGATTATCATAATTATTCTCCGCATTCCATAAAATGATATCTATAATCATATTGTGATTGAATTATATGACTAGAAGAGGTAAAAGTTGTTACCTTAAATAAAATTCAATAAATGTATGATTGCGACAACTATTGTATGATACACACTATCAAACTCCTATTATTGTTTCATAGCTGTGGTTATAGTTATTTATCATAATTATTCACCGCATTCCTAGTGATTGCTTTATTAATAAAATGATTATCATATTGCAATTGACTTTTATTATTAGAAGAGGTAATAGTTGTTACAAAAAATAAAAAATAAGATTGCGAGAGCTAGATCATACCATAGTATGCGCAATCATATTATTCTCATTGTTTTATTGCTGTGATTACAATAATTATTCTCCGTATTCCAAGTGATTGTGATATTCATAAAATGATATCTATAATCACATTGTGATTGAATTATATGTCATAGTTGAACTATTGTATGATACACACAATCATAATTCTCATATTGTTCCATCGCTGTGATTATAGTTGATTATCATAATAATTCTCCACATTCAAAATGTTTGTGCTATTCATTATATGATATCTATAATCATATTGTAATTGAATTTTATGATTAAAAGAGTAATAGTTGTTACAAAAAATAAAATCCAAATAATGTATGGTTGCGAGAACATTTGTATGATATACGCAAACATATCATCATTGTTTCATTTCTGTCATCATAGTTGATTAGCATAATAATTCTCCGCATTCCAAATGTTTGTGCTATTCATAAAATGATAAAATGATTAGAAGAGATATTAGTTGTTACAAAAAATAAAATCCAAATAATATATAATTGCGAGAAAAATTGTATGATACTTGCAATCATGTTAACTTGTACGAAACATATTAATGTTTAAGTTCTAGATAAATAGAGAAAAATATGATTATGTCCGACTTTATAAAATCAATCAACAAATAAAAAAAAATATATTTTCTTTAAAGTAATACTAAAAGTCAAGACATTTCATTGCGTGTATATGGCAACATTGGTCACTTTGAGTGTTACAATGTGTTATACAATGTGTTATTATAGTTAAACTCTTCATAACGAATCTATCCTACATATTTTTAATAAAATCATTTAATACAAAATTTTTCGAAACATGACAACAATCTGTTTCAAATGGAAGATGAATGGTTTAATTTTGTGAAAAATAAATGAAGCAACCATTTGTAGCAGTCCACTGATTTTATTTTCTATTTCGTCACACCAATGTCGTCAAAGTTTATTTAATTTGCTGCAAAATTGACATTTAAACAATTTCGATTTAGTGCTGCGATAAATTAGACTCTTCGCTGATGAACAGCGGGCATGTTCATCGCTTGGAAGTTATATAAAGAAATTAATGTTTCTGCCAGTTGTGTTCTTTATTTTTTTTTTTTTCATTTCAATGCATTCGCATTATTTTATATCGGCAGATAGATACATTAATTGGCTGCACGAAAAATATTTTTATGGATTAATTGTGAATGCAATAAAAATATTTACGGCTAATTTCCTGCCTCGGTGCCGCCGAGTTTATATGCGACAAGGACACTGTATTTAGACGTAGCATATAATATTTAATATATACTACATAATATTCTTATATTCAAATGGAAATAAAGGCTTTTATTGATTCAACTGTTTGCCCGAAATATTTAATATTTAATGAAATGTTGATCAAAATTTGCACTTTTGTCTAACTTAATTTCTCTAAATGTGTATTATGCATATTAAATAGCTGCTATTTCTGATAATTGTGATTGATAAGTTCATAATTAAACTGTCAGCGATTTGAATTGTTTATAATTTGATATTTTGTTGTTGTGTTCGGGTTAATTCAAGCACATCCTGTATCTGTAGTCTGATAATTTTGGACGTTTGAAACAAAATAATTCGGCAATTCAATTTGATAAATTAAAATAGGGCGCTTATTTGCAAATGTTTGTATATGCAGTGGTATATATCTAATTACGGACAAACATTTAGTACTTTTTATATAAACATTTTTATTAAAATACAATACGAAATATGTACATATTGTTGCGAAAATTCAGTCTACGGAAAACTGATCTACAAGTTCATATCTCTGGATTGTGTACTAAATGAAAACACATTTATGTTTGGTTTAAATTACAACAAATAACTTTATTAATTCAAATAACAACTTAATAATAATAAAATTCTAACAACTGCTGCATTTTCATAATTTATCTTGACATTTTTTTCACACGAGACGAACTCGAACACTTTGCAATCACTACTGAAGTTCTGTGCCTCAGATGCGGCGCTCTTATATACTGCATGCATCAGTTCGATACGGTTCGACATGCTTCGAGAACCTTCTACAATTTTCGTGAACGCTCAATGCAATTTGCATCTCATTCGCACTTATGTATATCAATGTGCTTATATTCCATCTCTTTCTTGCACACTTCCGCAGTGCGCTGAATGATCTTTCGTCTCTTTCGAACACATTGCTTATCTTATTTATTGCTTGCACAATGGGACAAATTACATCTTTTCATAACAATATTTACAGTATCTTTAATAGTCAGTCTATACTTTTCTGAATAACCGTATATCATTTTCTTGTTTAACGTTAGATCCTAAATGTTATATAAATAATTAAAAATTGTTAAAATCAAAATAAATATGTCCGACTTTATATCCAAATATTTTAAAAACTTGTAACAATATTACAATTTAGTAGTATATTAAAACTAGTCTTGACAATTAGAAAAAAAATTGCCGTTAAAGTTTTTTTGGAAATTTATTTTTAACAGTTAACATATTTGGCTTCAGCACAACTTAGAATATATATAAAAAAAATGTACATGTAAAAAACCACCCATGCCGATTTTAGAACTGTTTACCCACTGTTGTTGAACTTTTTTAACTTCAAGGACGATGCGCGAGCATTCTATTCAAAATTTATAAAATTTTAAGAGGTCAATAATAATTATAATCTCTAATTTTTTGAGCCTATTTCGAACCAAAAAAAAAAACATTTATTAGATGGTATAAAAATAAAAACATATATTTAAAGTGTTTTTAACTTTATCTGGAATGCGTGAACACAGAACATTATTTTTTTTTTTTTTTACTAACATTTTTTGTGGTAAACTCTAGCAGCATATGTAACTTTTAAGCCCTATTACATTTTGAAACAAAAGTAAAAGTTTGGTTTCGATCCGCCCTACTGTGTTGTGAATTAAAAATTATGTGTGGCTGTAAAACTGTGTTGTGCCTCTAAAACTGTCGGTTGGTGTACGTTCTATATATGCGCATTTCCAGAAAAACGTCAACCACGACCGAAAATTTATAATGCTCAAATCTTTGAAATAAAGATGGATTTGGAATCTTAAATATCTGAATCTAAATCTCTGAAAAGACATTTCTATTCCATTAACGGTAACGTATAAAAAAATACTCATAAAGTTACGTTACTATGCGATTTGTAAATATACGCATTTTTCATGTATTTTGAGTAACCAAATTAATTAACTTTAGAGACATACAGATACAAAATATTATTTTCTGTTTTTTCAGGTAACATTAATAAATATTTCTAAAAATAATGATTAAAATAACGCAAAATTTTTGATTTTTGTATAAGGGTATTCGATGTCCCGTCCGGAACCAAACTGACGGGTAAACTGAACTTTAAAAGAGTTTAATCCACTGTTTTTAAAGTAGAATTTCCTCGGCATTTCCAAAAATGTAAACATCATTTTCCTAGTGATTCTAGAAAATGTTTGACAGCTAATTGAAATCTGTCCCGTCCGGAACTTTGAGTACCAAAAATTTAGAACTACAGTATAAAAATATCAAAAAAAATTATTTCAAAAAAGTAAAAAAAAAAAAAAATCTTTAAAAACATTTGAAAATTTGGATAGTACATTACTTTTTATTTCGTACTAATGATTATTAAATTTGTCATATACAAAATTATTTTTAGCAAAATATCGTAGTGCAAATTTCCATACGGAACGTCCGGAATTTTTCTGCGATTTATTACGAAATAACTGTAAACTTTAGGAACAAAGAGTACATATACAAAAATAATGTAAATTGTCTCAGCTATGTACTGAAATAATTTAAAATAATATATTATACGTAAAAAGTATTGTTAGAATAAAAATCGTACTGATAATTTCCATACGGAATTTTTTGTCCCGTCCGGAATGTGCCGTCCGGAATTTTTCTGTGAATTAGTTTGAAAAAACTATAATATACAAAGAAAGCACATCCTAGTATGCATTTCGTATCGGTGTCGTTTCGAGATCATTGCGAGTAGATGGAGAAACTACACGATACCGAACCCGTTCTCGTAACGATATCGAGCGTTAAATTGGACCTAGATGGTGGGTAGTTATCGGAGTTTTTTCGATACGAAAAATTTTTCGAAATCGGAACGATATCGAAAAAAAAATAATCAAAGTTCGAGATTGCTGCGAAAAATACAGCGATATCGATTTGATAAATGTTTAAATATCGTATCTTTTCAAGGAATTTCAATGTACGAAAATTTTTAAAAATCAGAATCGAGAAAGCAACGAGATCGAACATTTTTATCGAAGTTATTCGAGAAAGCTTCGAGATATCGAAGGTCTCCGAGACATGGCAGACTGGGATGATTTGAACTATTTTTAAAATATTTCAAAAAAAAACATTATTACGCAAAATTTACTGACTTTTAGGCATTTCCATATGAACCTCGACATGCACTTCCGTTTTTGTCCCGTCCGGAACTCTCACTATTTTATTTATAACTTTTGATCTACCTATAGAATTCTCTAATTTTTGCAGATGTTTAGTACTATTTAAATACTACATGCACCAAGTCAATTCATTAATTTTCCTTCGAGATATTATAGTTTTAAGCGTACGAATGTCCCGTCCGGAACCACAGGAAATGCCCATATGAATATATTTTAGTATATACACCAACACAGAAATGATTTGATTTATTCTATTAGCTAATTCGTACATTCAATTAATTACATTAATAAAATTAAATATTTTGTATCATTTAATTCCAGTTTCTATATTTACGTTCAATATGTTTGTCTATATATCAATTCTATATAATTCGTGGATGCTAATTTGACAGTCTCCTTAGTTTTTGCCACTTTTTAGAATACAAAACAGTATTGTACCTTATTGAACTAGTTTTTCAAAAAACTGTTAATGCAATTTTTATTTAAATTAATTATAAAATACCAATAAATGTAATATTGCGATAGTTTTTTTTTTTTGATATTATAATCTAAACTGGAAATTTTTTGATAATTTTTAGACTGTTTTTGTATGATTTTTTAATATTCCGTATCTTATGATATTAAAGAATATGATAGACGGTAATATAGATCATAATTCAAACTAACAACCAAAATTACTAACTTATTTCAATCGGTTCCATTTTTTAAATGTTTTTCGAAATCGGAACGATATCGAACAAAATATTGCGATATCGATGTGATAAATGCTATAATACGTATATTGTCCTTAATTTTAAATATAGTGAATGCTTCTAGGTATCGAAGGTCTTCGGGGCAGACTGGTTAGAGTGATGTTTATTAAAACAAAAGGCATATCATCTTTTTCCTAACATTTTAATGAAAATAAAAAAAAAATTAAATATACAAAAAATGTTATAGCAAACATTTGGTTCGTTGATTGAACAAACAATGCTGCATCTAAAAAAAAATAGGTTAAAAACAATTTTGCATATACGAAGACATAATAAAAATTGAGCTATTGTAATTGAATTTTATCACGATTTTACGCTCGCGTTGATGCAAATATTCCAATATATGCTGTTGCCAGACTGTTTTACAGCATATTGAAAATCGTTGGAAAAAAACTCAAATACAAAAAGAAGAGAATTAAAGCATTTTTGCTTAAAAAGAACTTTAAATACTATGCCAAAATATTGCATGTCAAATATTTACAAACACATGCACCGTACAATTTTGATTCAATACTACCAACTACAACAAAATATAATAATAACCTCAACAACGACAAGAATGACAACAACAACTACAACAACAATAAGCAGCTAATAGCAAATAGAATTGCTGCTGCTGTTGTTGTTTATTTTCTTTTTGTTGTAGCCACCAAATCCCAGAGTTCATCATAAATTCGAACAAAAGTGCTCAAGGATTAAATAGAATTTTTTACATACCAGATTCCCTACGCCCCCCAAGCAAAAAAAAACAAAGAACAATATAGGAAACAACAACAAAAATGATGATGTGGTTGATGGGCAAAAAATGTACCTCCTACAGAAAACCAAAAAAAAAATAAAAATAAAAAGATACCAACCAAATATGATGATGATGCATATGAGACGTGGGAATAACAAAAACAAAACCACGAGAAAGTTTTTTCCTTTTCTACTTTTTGTATTAAATGACAACGTAACGAGCTGCAGTGCCCTCTAACGTTAGGCATCGCTTTATTTTTATTACCCTACAACCCAACCGGAATTTTATTCATTTCGTTCATAGATCGTTCATAGAACAAATCCAGAAAACTTTTAACCTTTATGATACCGGTATAAAGCAATAAATAAAAATGATTTGTTGTTTTTTATATTTTAAATTTTTATTGATTTTTGGTGCAGTAAAGTTGCAGTAAATATTGGACTGATTCCGGAAATGGCATCAGTTTTGTCAAATTGGCTCTAGTTTTTGAGAAGTAGTCCATTTTTCAATTTTCCATTAATTTGGTATTCTTTTATTTTTAAAATTACAGCAAATGAAAATAATGAAATTATCTTCTCGTTATTAGATATAGAAAACCATCCGCTAAAATAAAAAACTTTTTTTTTATGCGTGATAAAATTTCTTTTCGAGTTATAAGCAAAAGAAGTTCAAAATTTTAAAATGCACTGAGTACTCAATGTCATACGCCGTCTATTTCAGTATTTGAATTTTTATTGCACATCATTATAGACACTAAGCATCTGCACAAATGGTTTTGAAGTTTCCTCTGCATATATGAACTACTGCACTCTACTGTTTTGAATTCATTTCGCAAATGACAGTTGACAGTATTATGATGAAGTCTCTCAGCGACTTCACATCACTGCAGTATTTGTTTCATTGGTGTCAAGTAATGTCAAAACATCAAGCCATTTAAAACATTCAATGTTTTGCAAATCAAAACCAAACGACAACACTGTCGCTAAACATGCAACGAATACAGTGGGTGCAGCGAGTGAGCGCAACTAGTACCGAGTAAGAAGACGAACATTGAAAACAACAACAAATCTGCCGTTCGGTGTTCGACGGCAGTAATGTTGTTATCGGTATTTAATTTAATAAAAATACAATAAACGTTATAAACAAAATTAAAAATTGTGTACGACAAAAACAACGTATTTTTTTTAACTAAATAATGAAATGCAGTTTTGTTTTGACAGTACTTGGTGCTTTGTTGTTGTGAGCAACACATTCATTTGATTTTCAAGCATAGGGTTGGCGACAGTACATGTCTTGAAATACAATGAATGTCATGAAGTGGGTTGCAAATGCATTTGTGCAGATGTCTAATAGCTACACTATTAATACGATCGCTATCTAATATCTGAGTAAAAAAATATATTTGAAATATATTTGGTCATACATTTTTTTTTAAAGAAACGAAAAATTCGACTTATTTTCAACGTGTGAGGCGCGGTTTGTCATAAATGCTCATTTTGCGTCTCTTATTAAACAAAAGAGATAAAAACATTGAATTTAAGATATGACACCAACAAGAAAAGGATGAACTTTGAATGAAAAGTATATTTTTGTAAGTCATATTGGCTAAACATAGGTCTGATCATAAATTTATGCCATAATTTAATTTCAAAATATAAAGCCGCACGTTGGGAAAAATCGACAAAAAAGCGCTCATTGCCCTCAAAAAGGAACTACGGAAATTCCTTTTTTCCCTTGCTTTTCATATTATAGATAAATTGAGAGATAAAACTTTGTTTTTCATGTAAATAGCTGTTACATATAGAAAAATGTTTCTATGAAAAGATGTTGTTGGCCCCAGTCCTGGCTTGAACCTAGGACATTTCTGCTGGCAGTCCAACGCACTAACCTTGAGCTACCAACGCAACATACCGACGTAAAGTATTCTTTAAATGAGCTGACAATAATAATAGTGTGGCCCAATTTTCAAAATATCCATTACATGCAGAAATATTTGAAGAAAATGTAGTTACGAAGTTTTGCCAGTCCCAATTTATTTCGACAAATTTTTCAATTGAGCTACTTACGATACTTAGGTAAATCGTCTTAAACACAAATGGTTTCGTATTCCGAATTTCGGTAAACGACAACAGGGAAATAACACATTTAGGAACATTTTGGTACATGTTTCATAAAAATTGAGACTAGCCAGTGGTCAGTATTTTACTTTGATGGAAAAATCCATTGCAAGTACATTAAAAATTTAAATTCAATTTAAATTTTATATTTTTGCTTTAAATGTGAACATATTATCTACAATTACTCATTTTTATACCATTACCACAAAAGGAGTTAAACATACTTAAAGTAATCACTAAAATAAATATAAAAACCAGTTGGGAAGGTTAGATCACATGGGAAATTTTTAAGTAGGGACATTTTATAGTAGGTGTTATTATAATAGTTAGGATTATCAAAATTATAGTCGGTCTAAGCCGACTATAAATACCCTACACATACGTGTGGTTACCATTCAAAGTTGTATATAGGTCAGCAGGGTATACGAATTGTGAAAATAACTACCAACATTCAATCGCTGAAGAATTTCCATTCATTTGATACCCATATTTACATATAGGTAGGTGCACCGAATTTCGATTTTTTTTTTGGGAACCAAAAGTCGTTTCGCGGGAGAACATTATTTTCATGTATTTGAGCATGAAGTCAATATATATTTGACCAAAAAAAGTTTACCTGAACACGTATACAGTAAAATTCACCAGTAGATGTGTTTTATATGATAAATTTGAACATAAGTGGTCGGTTCACAGGTCATAATGGACTGATCATTCCCATCTTCACTGACAAACAGCGTACATATATAAGTAATCTAAATTTTGAGTTTCATTTATTTAGCTCTTCTAGTTTTTCTGTAATCGTGATTTCAACAGACGGACATCGTTAAATCGACTCAGGAGGTCATGCTGATCAAGAATATATATATATATTTTTCCATACCGGAGATGCTTCCTTCTGGGTGTTACAAACGGCGTACCAAACTGAATATACCCTTTCACTCTTAGGGTAGGGTATAATTATTTATATACGATAATAAGTGTTATTTGGCTAAATTTCAAATTTGGAACGCAAAATTCAAAAATATGACTATGCAGGGACATTCTACTTATGAAGAGGTTTCTAAAACTGCAATAAAACAAAAATTCTCAAAAATGTTGGTTATGATATTCTGCCTGTAAGATATCGATATGTTTGAACCATGTTTTCCGACATATTATCGAATGTGTAAAGCGCGGCTTTCCAGAAATTAATAATTTGAAACTTTTTATGAAATAATATTATAAGAACAAACAATTTAAGGTATGTCGCATGAATTTGTTTTTAAGATTAAAAATACAGGAGCACTTAAAATGTGAACGTGTACAAAAAATCACCATTTCGTCGCAATAACTTTTAGGATATCATTTTATTTTGATCAGATTAATCTGTATTTGTTACATTATTTTAAATTTATCAATTTAAATTTTCTTTCTGACAATATAATGTAATATCAAATGATTTTAAGGTATGTCGCTTAAATTTGCTCTTAGTATAAAAAATACAATAGGACTTTAAAACTCAAATTTCGTCAATGTTCAAAAAATCACAATTTCCCCAAAATATTTGTTTTTACTCTCGGAGGTTTGCCATTTACTGCCGAGAGGTAGCGCGGTATAGAAAAATGTTTCTATGAAAAGATGTTGTTAGCCCCAGTCCAGAACCGGGGACCTTTCGGCTCGCAGTCCAACGCACTAACCACTGAGCTACCGCGGCTACTCAAGTATGCTGTGCTAAAATCACTTGTAATTTTGTTGGATATTTCTAGCCACAAAAGACAAAACCAAAAGGGCGAAATTTAAAAATTTAAAATCTTGTCATGCCAAAAGGGCGAATCTTTTCGTTTTTTTAATATATCTCTTTAATGGTATAAGATAAAATAGTGATGTAAAGGCAATTATTGTTTGTTTTCAAAGCACCTATTGATCTGCACCATTAATTAAAAATATTTTGCCAAACATTAATTTGCCGCAAAAAACGAAGAATTTGGAAAAATTCAAAATCTTGTCATGCCAAAAGGGCGAATCTTTTCGTTTTTTTAATATAACTCTTTAATGGTACAAGATAAAATAGTGATGTAAAGGAAATTATTGTTTGTTTTCAAAGCACCTATTGATCATTATTTTGCCAAAAATTAATTTGCCATTTGTTATTTGCAGGAAAAACAATTTGGCAAACTATTTATAATTAATGATGCAGATCGATAGGTGCTTTGAAAACAAACAATAATTGCCTTTACATCACTATTTTATCTTGTACCATTAAAGAGTTATAGCAAAAAGAACAAAAGATTCGCCCTTTTGGCATGACAAGATTTTCAATTTTTAAAAATTCTTCGTTTTTTTGCTATAATTTTTTATTGGTGCAAAATAAAATATTGGTGTAAAGGTATTAATTGTTTGTTTTTAAAGCACCTATCGATTGGCATCATTATTTAAAAATATGTTGCTAAACAATATAGCCTCACAAAATCCGTATTTATAATTCAGTAGGTTGCCCAAATCTAAAGATATTTATTATACGTTATAATAATTGACGAATAAACCAAAATAACAGAAAAAATTGAAAAAAACATAAATTTTGCTAATTTTTAAAGCACTTCAAATTTTAAAATTTGATTTCCCAACATTTTTAAAAATGCACATTCGCCCCTTTGGCATGACAGTGTCGATATGTTATTAAACTGAAATATTACATTATAAAAAATAAATTCAGACGATTTGCTTATATGTGATGCGAGATAGTAAAATAAAAGTAATTGAAGGGTTTGGTGACCATTACAGTATTAAGTCCGAAATAAATATTGTCCTTCCTTCTTATAAAAAGAACCCACAAAATGGTATTTTATAGTCGACTTTATTTCTCACTGATTTTGCTTTTTTTTTTGTTCTTGTCTATGCCATTGTGTTTGTAACGTGATTGTACCGTTATTCACACGGACGCAGAGAGGCGCGAAAAATGTAATAAGCAAATTTTGCACTTTCAACAACGAAGCAAACGAATGACAGGGGAAAAGAGATGCAACAGAACAGAGGTTGGCATTGGCTGTGTGAAGGACTAAGAAATATAGTCGGAAGTGGGCTCGTAGATATCGGCTAACTTCGACTCGCAAGAGAACATTCATTGATTCAATTCTGTTTCTCCTTTCTCTTTCAAACGTTCATTGGTTCATTCAATGTGGCAACACAATGACGTGAGCAAGAACAATCACGGTAATGAAGGGGGACATCAGTTTCCTCTCCCATCGCAGGGAATTTGCTATTTTTGTACGTTCGCAGAATATGAAGGGAAATGAAAATAATAAAGAAAAACATAGAATTGAAGCGAATCAAGCGCATGAACTATGAAACGCGAGCACAAAGTTTAGGCCGTTTTGAAAATATTGCAAAGAAAAAAAAAGTAACGTCTGTTATATATTTTTTTTGTGTGTGCCGATGAATGGAACCGTTAACTTGGCTGTCATCATTTGACAGTTGACAACGAATACGCGTGTTTTTTCAATTTTTTTTTGTGTTGGTTTTTGTGTTGGTGTTGATGGGGCTGCTGATGGCGTTAAATAGAAAGAAAAACACATGCTAAATTTATGAGTCGCATTTACACATATAAGCAGACAGACATATATAGAGACAGACGGACAGATAGATATACACACTGTCAAACATACACACTGTCAAACACATAAATTTCAATTGACGTTTTTTTGTAAATAGATTATGAAGTCGATGTATTTTAGGGCTAAAAATTCAATCAACATGTTTTGACGTTATTTATGAACCAAAAAGTACACAAATAGTGACGGTTGCTGTCAGCAAATATTTGCAGTGTTTTTTTTTCTATATTTTTTATGTGGGAATGAAATGCAAGTCATGCGAAAAATTAAGTTTATATTTTGATGACACATACAATTCTAAAATCAAAAGATTTTTGTTGACTAAAATTTTTTAGACTAACAGTCAATCTGCGCTACATCAGTTATAAAACTAAATAATGTCTGGTATTATGAAAAAGTCATTGCGAATAATTGGCAAAGATTGTTAAATTGAAACAAAGATATTTCGATATACAGCATAGTTCGCTTCAGGGTGTAAAGAATATTAGGGACTTTCATGAAAAAAATTGTTTTAGAATTGGGATTTATCACTAATAATATGCAGGTTGTATTCAAAATGTGAAACCAGAGGTCAGAAATAAAGGTTAACCTTTTCGAAATTTCCTGAATAACTCTCACAAAATAATATTTATTGAATAAATCAGTGAAAAACCAAAAATTAAATAAACAAAAAAAATTGTTGGTCTGAGAGAAACGTTTATATTTGAACATTTTCGATTTCGGACTGTGAGAAACCTTTATTTTTGAAAAAATTCGGTAGCTGTTGAACAGCGAGATATATAAAGGATAACAAAATATATCTCTCAATGGTTATTTTTGAGAAGCTGTGAAGCGTTGATGCTTCACCGCATTTCTTGTCAACAGACTGAACAATGTTGATAAAATTTACGAAATTTTTTTTTTTTTTAAATGTTAAAAAAATGTTATTTACCAACAACAAAAAAATGAATAACAACACAATGATCGAAATCACCACTTTCAACAAAGAAGAACAATGTTCGACAAAAACAGCAATGTTCGAAAAATTTCAAAACAAAAATTAATAAAAAAAATTGTACGACAATAAAAAAGCAATGATCGAAATATCCATTTCCAAAAAAAAAAAATATTAAAAAATGTTCGAAAAAAAAATTAAAAAAATTTTTGGACGGCGAAAACAACGCAATGGTCGAATCACCATTTCCAAAAAAAAAAATATTCGACAAAAACAACAATGTTCGAAAATTTAAAAAGAGAAAATTGTTAAAAAAAATTTGACCGCAATGCTCAAAATCACCATTTTTCGACAAACGTTTGAAAAAAATGTTATTCGACAAAAACAACAATGTTAGAATAATTTCGATAAAAAATTAATTAAATGATCAAAACCAACATTTCCAACTTGCGTGAAGTTAGCACGGCGCAACACTGGGCGAAATGCAATTTACATAGCACAGTTCAGAGCGAATTGCTATTATGTTAAAAACACGAAGCGAATTGCAAAGTATAACATTCAATGAAGCAGCCTGTTACCTGAGAGTATGCAATGAAAATTTTACAAATTTATTTATAATTAAAAAAATTGCTGCCCCGGAGCGGATTTGAACTACGGACCTTCCATTCACAAAGCAGCTACTCATCCGTTGCACCAAAGCTCTTATATGAAAAGATGCTAGGTTTTTTAAATAAATTGCTTAGTTCGAAATAAATTTAAATTCAACAATTTTGTGCAGGGTTGCCAAGATTTTATAAGTAAAGTATTTTATAGAGGATAATATATTGCGCTATATCTTGAAAACTAAGAAAACGCCTTCTACGAAATTTATTGCGTTTTAGAGTCGAAATATCGTACTCTCATTTGAGACTAGTCTCGATCAGAACTGTTCGACAGATTTTGAGAAAATCGATCCAGTGCTGGCTGTATGTTACCACATAGAGGATAATATATTGGGCTATATCTTGAAAACTAAGAAAACGCCTTTTACGAAATTTATTACGTTTTTGAGTCGAGATATCGTACTCTCATTTGAGACTAGTCTCGATCAGAACTGTTCGACAGATTTTGAGAAAATCGATCCAGTGCTGGCCGTATGTTACCACATAGAGGATAATATATTGGGCTATATCTTGAAAACTAAGAAAACGCCTTTTACGAAATTTATTGCGTTTTAGAGTCGAGATATCGTACTCTCATTTGAGACTAGTCTCGATCAGAACTGTTCGACAGATTTTGAGAAAATCGATCCAGTGCTGGCTGTATGTTACCACATATAGAAGATAATATATTGGGCTATATCTTGAAAACGAAGAAAACGCCTTTTACGAAATTTATTACGTTTTAGAGTCGAGATATCGTACTCTCATTTGAGACTAGTCTCGATCAGAACTGTTCGACAGATTTTGAGAAAATCGATCCAGTGCTGGCCGTATGTTATCACATATAGAAGATAATATATTGGGCTATATCTTGAAAACTAAGAAAACGCCTTTTACGAAATTTATTGCGTTTTAGAGTCGAGATATCGTACTCTCATTTGAGACTAGTCTCGATCAGAACTGTTCGACAGATTTTGAGAAAATCGATCCAGTGCTGGCTGTATGTTACCACATAGAGGATAATATATTGGGCTATATCTTGCAAACTAAGAAAACGCCTTTTACGAAATTTATTATGTTTTAGAGTCGAAATATCGTACTCTCATTTGAGACTAGTCTCGATCAGAACTGTTCGACAGATTTTGAGAAAATCGATCCAGTGCTGGCCGTATGTTACCACATATAGAAGATAATATATTGGGCTATATCTTGAAAACTAAGAAAACGCCTTTTACGAAATTTATTGCGTTTTAGAGTCGAGATATCGTACTCTCATTTGAGACTAGTCTCGATCAGAATGGTTCGACAGATTTTGAGAAAATCGATCCAGTGCTGGCAGTATGTTACCACATAGAGGATAATATATAGGGCTATATCTTGAAAACTAAGAAAACGCCTTTTACGAAATTTATTGCGTTTTAGAGTCGAAATATCAGACTCTTATTTGAGACTAGTCTCGATCAGAATGGTTCGACAGATTTTGAGAAAATCGATCCAGTGCTGGCAGTATGTTACCACATATAGAAGATAATATATTGGGCTATATCTTGAAAACTAAGAAAACGCCTTTTACGAAATTTATTACGTTTTAGAGTCGAGATATCGTACTCTCATTTGAGACTAGTCTCGATCAGAACTGTTCGACAGATTTTGAGAAAATCGATCCAGTGCTGGCAGTTGTTACCACATATAGAAGATAATATATTGGGCTATATCTTGAAAACTAAGAAAACACCTTTTACGAAATTTATTACGTTTTAGAGTCGAGATATCGTACTCTCATTTGAGACTAGTCTCGATCAGAACTGTTCGACAGATTTTGAGAAAATCGATCCAGTGCTGGCCGTATGTTACCACATATAGAAGATAATATATTGGGCTATATCTTGAAAACTAAGAAAACGCCTTTTACGAAATTTATTGCGTTTTAGAGTCGAGATATCGTACTCTCATTTGAGACTAGTCTCGATCAGAACTGTTCGACAGATTTTGAGAAAATCGATCCAGTGCTGGCCGTATGTTACCACATATAGAAGATAATATATTGGGCTATATCTTGAAAACTAAGAAAACGCCTTTTACGAAATTTATTGCGTTTTAGAGTCGAGATATCGTACTCTCATTTGAGACTAGTCTCGATCAGAACTGTTCGACAGATTTTGAGAAAATCGATCCAGTGCTGGCTGTATGTTACCACATAGAGGATAATATATTGGGCTATATCTTGCAAACTAAGAAAACGCCTTTTACGAAATTTATTATGTTTTAGAGTCGAAATATCGTACTCTCATTTGAGACTAGTCTCGATCAGAACTGTTCGACAGATTTTGAGAAAATCGATCCAGTGCTGGCCGTATGTTACCACATATAGAAGATAATATATTGGGCTATATCTTGAAAACTAAGAAAACGCCTTTTACGAAATTTATTACGTTTTAGAGTGGAGATATCGTACTCTCATTTGAGACTAGTCTCGATCAGAACTGTTCGACAGATTTTGAGAAAATCGATCCAGTGCTGGCTGTATGTTACCACATATAGAAGATAATATATTGGGCTATATCTTGAAAACTAAGAAAACGCCTTTTACGAAATTTATTGCGTTTTAGAGTCGAGATATCGTACTCTCATTTGAGACTAGTCTCGATCAGAATGGTTCGACAGATTTTGAGAAAATCGATCCAGTGCTGGCAGTATGTTACCACATATAGAAGATAATATATTGGGCTATATCTTGAAAACTAAGAAAACGCCTTTTACGAAATTTATTACGTTTTAGAGTCGAGATATCGTACTCTCATTTGAGACTAGTCTCGATCAGAACTGTTCGACAGATTTTGAGAAAATCGATCCAGTGCTGGCAGTTGTTACCACATATAGAAGATAATATATTGGGCTATATCTTGAAAACTAAGAAAACACCTTTTACGAAATTTATTACGTTTTAGAGTCGAGATATCGTACTCTCATTTGAGACTAGTCTCGATCAGAACTGTTCGACAGATTTTGAGAAAATCGATCCAGTGCTGGCCGTATGTTACCACATATAGAAGATAATATATTGGGCTATATCTTGAAAACTAAGAAAACGCCTTTTACGAAATTTATTGCGTTTTAGAGTCGAGATATCGTACTCTCATTTGAGACTAGTCTCGATCAGAACTGTTCGACAGATTTTGAGAAAATCGATCCAGTGCTGGCCGTATGTTACCACATATAGAAGATAATATATTGGGCTATATCTTGAAAACTAATAAAACGCCTTTTACGAAATTTATTGCGTTTTAGAGTCGAGATATCGTACTCTCATTTGAGACTAGTCTCGATCAGAACTGTTCGACAGATTTTGAGAAAATCGATCCAGTGCTGGCTGTATGTTACCACATAGAGGATAATATATTGGGCTATATCTGTAAAACTAAGAAAACGCCTTTTACGAAATTTATTGCGTTTTAGAGTCGCGATATCGTACTCTCATTTGAGACTAGTCTCGATCAGAACTGTTCGACAGATTTTGAGAAAATCGATCCAGTGCTGGCCGTATGTTACCACATATAGAAGATAATATATTGGGCTATATCTTGAAAACTAAGAAAACGCCTTTTACGAAATTTATTGCGTTTTAGAGTCGAAATATCAGACTCTCATTTGAGACTAGTCTCGATCAGAACTGTTCGACAGATTTTGAGAGAATCGATCCAGTGCTGGCCGTATGTTACCACATATAGAAGATAATATATTGGGCTATATCTTGAAAACTAAGAAAACGCCTTTTACGAAATTTATTGCGTTTTAGAGTCGAAATATCAGACTCTCATTTGAGACTAGTCTCGATCAGAACTGTTCGACAGATTTTGAGAGAATCGATCCAGTGCTGGCCGTATGTTACCACATATAGAAGATAATATATTGGGCTATATCTTGAAAACTAAGAAAACGCCTTTTACGAAATTTATTGCGTTTTAGAGTCGAGATATCGTACTCTCATTTGAGACTAGTCTCGATCAGAACTGTTCGACAGATTTTGAGAAAATCGATCCAGTGCTGGCTGTATGTTACCACATAGAGGATAATATATTGGGCTATATCTTGCAAACTAAGAAAACGCCTTTTACGAATTTTATTATGTTTTAGAGTCGAAATATCGTACTCTCATTTGAGACTAGTCTCGATCAGAACTGTTCGACAGATTTTGAGAAAATCGATCCAGTGCTGGCCGTATGTTACCACATATAGAAGATAATATATTGGGCTATATCTTGAAAACTAAGAAAACGCCTTTTACGAAATTTATTGCGTTTTAGAGTCGAGATATCGGACTCTCATTTGAGACTAGTCTCGATCAGAACTGTTCGACAGATTTTGAGAAAATCGATCCAGTGCTGGCCGTATGTTACCACATATAGAAGATAATATATTGGGCTATATCTTGAAAACTAAGAAAACGCCTTTTACGAAATTTATTATGTTTTAGAGTCGAAATATCGTACTCTCATTTGAGACTAGTCTCGATCAGAACTGTTCGACAGATTTTGAGAAAATCGATCCAGTGCTGGCCGTATGTTACCACATATAGAAGATAATATATTGGGCTATATCTTGAAAACTAAGAAAACGCCTTTTACGAAATTTATTACGTTTTAGAGTCGAAATATCGTACTCTCATTTGAGACTAGTCTCGATCAGAACTGTTCGACAGATTTTGAGAAAATCGATCCAGTGCTGGCTGTATGTTACCACATAGAGGATAATATATAGGGCTATATCTTGAAAACTAAGAAAACGCCTTTTACGAAATTTATTGCGTTTTAGAGTCGAAATATCAGACTCTTATTTGAGACTAGTCTCGATCAGAACTGTTCGACAGATTTGAGAAAATCGATCCAGTGCTGGCGGTATGTTACCACATATAGAAGATAATATATGTGGTAACATAACATAACTATATGTGGTAACATACTGCCAGCACTGGATCGATTTTCTCAAAATCTGTCGAACAGTTCTGATCGAGACTAGTCTCAAATGAGAGTACGATATCGCGACTCTAAAACGCAATAAATTTCGTAAAAGGCGTTTTCTTAGTTTTACAGATATAGCCCAATATATTATCCTCTATGTGGTAATATACAGCCAGCACTGGATCGATTTTCTCAAAATCTGTCGAACAGTTCTGATCGAGACTAGTCTCAAATGAGAGTACGATATCGCGACTCTAAAACGCAATAAATTTCGTAAAAGGCGTTTTCTTAGTTTTACAGATATAGCCCAATATATTATCCTCTATGTGGTAACATACAGCCAGCACTGGATCGATTTTCTCAAAATCTGTCGAACAGTTCTGATCGAGACTAGTCTCAAATGAGAGTACGATATCTCGACTCTAAAACGCAATAAATTTCGTAAAAGGCGTTTTCTTAGTTTTCAAGATATAGCCCAATATATTATCTTCTATATGTGGTAACATACGGCCAGCACTGGATCGATTTTCTCAAAATCTGTCGAACAGTTCTGATCGAGACTAGTCTCAAATGAGAGTACGATATCTCGACTCTAAAACGCAATAAATTTCGTAAAAGGCGTTTTCTTAGTTTTCAAGATATAGCCCAATATATTATCTTCTATATGTGGTAACATACGGCCAGCACTGGATCGATTTTCTCAAAATCTGTCGAACAGTTCTGATCGAGACTAGTCTCAAATGAGAGTACGATATCTCGACTCTAAAACGTAATAAATTTCGTAAAAGGTGTTTTCTTAGTTTTCAAGATATAGCCCAATATATTATCTTCTATATGTGGTAACAACTGCCAGCACTGGATCGATTTTCTCAAAATCTGTCGAACAGTTCTGATCGAGACTAGTCTCAAATGAGAGTACGATATCTCGACTCTAAAACGTAATAAATTTCGTAAAAGGCGTTTTCTTAGTTTTCAAGATATAGCCCAATATATTATCTTCTATATGTGGTAACATAC
This sequence comes from Dryomyza anilis, assembly GCA_951804985.1. NCBI lineage: Eukaryota > Metazoa > Arthropoda > Insecta > Diptera > Dryomyzidae > Dryomyza > Dryomyza anilis. Next base: position 26,243,942 of record OX638132.1, on the reverse strand, counting down.
TGCCAGCACTGGATCGATTTTCTCAAAATCTGTCGAACCATTCTGATCGAGACTAGTCTCAAATGAGAGTACGATATCTCGACTCTAAAACGCAATAAATTTCGTAAAAGGCGTTTTCTTAGTATACAAGATATAGCCCAATATATTATCTTCTATATGTGGTAACATACAGCCAGCACTGGATCGATTTTCTCAAAATCTGTCGAACAGTTCTGATCGAGACTAGTCTCAAATGAGAGTACGATATCTCGACTCTAAAACGTAATAAATTTCGTAAAAGGCGTTTTCTTAGTTTTCAAGATATAGCCCAATATATTATCTTCTATATGTGGTAACATACGGCCAGCACTGGATCGATTTTCTCAAAATCTGTCGAACAGTTCTGATCGAGACTAGTCTCAAATGAGAGTACGATATTTCGACTCTAAAACATAATAAATTTCGTAAAAGGCGTTTTCTTAGTTTGCAAGATATAGCCCAATATATTATCCTCTATGTGGTAACATACAGCCAGCACTGGATCGATTTTCTCAAAATCTGTCGAACAGTTCTGATCGAGACTAGTCTCAAATGAGAGTACGATATCTCGACTCTAAAACGCAATAAATTTCGTAAAAGGCGTTTTCTTAGTTTTCAAGATATAGCCCAATATATTATCTTCTATATGTGGTAACATACGGCCAGCACTGGATCGATTTTCTCAAAATCTGTCGAACAGTTCTGATCGAGACTAGTCTCAAATGAGAGTACGATATTTCGACTCTAAAACATAATAAATTTCGTAAAAGGCGTTTTCTTAGTTTTCAAGATATAGCCCAATATATTATCTTCTATATGTGGTAACATACGGCCAGCACTGGATCGATTTTCTCAAAATCTGTCGAACAGTTCTGATCGAGACTAGTCTCAAATGAGAGTACGATATCTCGACTCTAAATTTGCGATATTTTATGACTTTTTATTATTTTTTGAAATTACACGAATAATCCCGGGATCCCGATTGACAGCCCTAATGTCTAGTGAACCCATGGTTGAAGTATACACAGGTTTTTCTTTTAAAATTCAGGCGTCATTATAATTTTTTTTACAAAACTGTTGGAAAGACCAATGCTTTGTTTACAAGTTCAGAAAAAATCACAACATTTAAAAAAGGTTAAATATCTCAATGACTTTAAAATTAACCACCGTGTATTGAAAAAGTGAAATAGTTTCTTTTTGAAGTGAAATTTTAATAAAATAGTGAAAATTAAGTGACAATTAATTGTTTTATTTTCAATTTTTTCTTCTTGACATTCTCACCATTATGTCAACTATCTGATGAACTAACCTATATACTGATTCAAATTCCAAAATTGTTAAAATGTTTCACTCCGCGTTGACTCTAAAACTAAGAACAAGCTTTTAAAAACAAAATAAAATTTACCCTGCGACGTTGCGCAAAGAGCATAAAGGACATTTTTGAACTTTTAACGACCTTTTTCAATTAAATTATTATTGCTTAAAGTATAAAAAATATATCACTATCATTTACTAATATTTTACTAATATTTAGATAATATGTTTCTTAATTTTAAATCATTTACTAAAATTATGGTTTTTAAAATTATTAAATTTTAGTTAACCGTTACAATTTCATGGTTTGCCGAACACATAAAATGTTGACATTTTCTTACTATAGTAAATATAACTGTCGAAATTTTTGTAATTTTATTCCAACAAGTTTGGAATAATATTTTTGTATTTTTGCACATACAATTATCTCTAAAATGATATGTTACACTTATCTTTTCAGATATCGTCTTATTAGTAGATAGTAAAATTATGCACACCTACCCTAAAACACTGTCAACCCAATATTCGATGCCTACCTCAAATTTGTTTAGATAATGTTTCGGAGTCGCTTCCGATTATTTTAAGATCAAAAGAAACAAAAAATCGTTGGAAGATTTTTTAAAATATCACGGTTTAATTATTTTATTGAGGATTTTTTTTTTTGTTTTTTTTTCACTTGTTCCTAGTATCAGAAAGTCGGGGCGAAGGGAAGAAAAAATTACCTCTAAATTTTTAATTACAAATTTGAATCAATCTACACCCAGAAAAAAAACCCTCAAATCCCATTAAAATTGGTCAATGTGACAAATATTGATTTAATAGTATACAAGAAAACTTTCATATAAAATCAATGGCAATGTTATGGTATTTTCTAGTATTTAATGGTATTTTCCGATTAAAATAATAATTTATCCTATTGACAATTTTTAATATTAAAAAACTGTTATTTATATAGTATTTTGTTTTAAGTGTACTTTATATACTTCAAACATCAGTGAACCTATATCAAATAAATTAAAATAAATTCCGATTAAATCCAAATATTATTTTTTTCATATTAATAAATCATTTATTTTCATTTTTTAATTATTATAATGAAAATGGATGTGGACCACCGCAGTCTTATTTATTGCGAGGCCCACAATCTCCTTTTCCATGTTATTTTTTTTTATTTATAATTTTATTTTTTTTAATATTATTTTTATTGTTATTTTTTTATTATTTTTATTGTTATTGTTATTTTTATTATTATTTTTATTGTTATTTTTATTATTATTTTTATTATTAGTTTTATTACTATTTTTATTTTTTTTTTTGGTATTATTATTTTTAAATATGTTGTTTTGAGGTTGCCGATTTTGGTGGTTACCGGATTTTGGTGGTCCTGGAATTGGTTGTAGGGCTCTTTCGCCCAGCCGGTCAAACACGCTGACTTTCGGGGTCGGCGGTGGAGCTCTTATGGGTGAACGATCACTAAAGTTAATCTAAGAAAAAAATATAAATATAATATTATATTAAATTATTCCATAATTTATAATATATTATAAAAAAAAAAAATTTTAGTGAAGAATTAAATTTTCTAGTGAAAATTATAATTTTTTTAAAGTAAAATTATATATATTTTTTTAAAGTAAAATTATAGTTTTTTAAAGTAAAATTTGAAAATGAAAAAACATATTTCACAATTTTTTTTTTGTGAAGAATCCAATTTTTTTTAGTGAAAAATTTAATTTTAAGTGAAAATTTATATGTTTTTTTAGTGAATATTTTAAGTGAATAATTAAATTTTCTAGTGAAAATTATAAATTTTATTTTTTTTTAGTGAAAATTGATAATTAATTTTCAAATAAAAATTTTCATTAATAAATTCAATTTAAAAAAAAAATCAATTCAATTTTTCACTATAAATTCAATTTTTCACTATAAATTCAATTTTTCAGTAAATAAAAATACATTTTTACTAAAAAAAAAGCAAATTTTTACAAAAAAAATTTTTTTTTCACTAATAAATTCAATTTTTACAAAAAAAAAATGTTCGCTATTAAAAAAACCAATTTTCACTAACAAATTGAAAATTTAATGAAAACTTAACTTTAACCTAAACAATGAAGTTTTTATATTTTCACTAAAAGATGTAGACATTTTATAAAAAAATAGTTACTTACCAAGTCCATTATGATGTTGATAAAAGATGATTTGATTTTAATAAAAGATCTTCACACATCGAGAGTTCAAGAAAGAATGTTCAAAAATCACGCGAAATCAATTTCGAAAACCTTCAAATTACAGTTAGTTCGAATTTTAGTTTTCTCAGAATAGGGTACAGCTTTTGAAATTTCAATCCATATAGATATTTTATCTTGGTCAATGAATTCATTAACAATTAGCGACCTAAAAAGTAATAGCATAGTAGCACAGTGGTAGGGGTCTGCGTGCCACACTTTTTTGATAGTGGCGGGATCTATTCCCGGTCCGTTGCTATTTTTTTTTTTTTTTATTTATTCACCTTTTTTTGTTTGTGTGTATATATCATCCATCAATTCTTTGGAAAATTACGATAGAATCCGAGTTTTCACAAATATGTCAAAACTCTGATTCTCACGAAGTTTAATATCGTAACTTTCCAATAGCATTGATGAATATGTACAAAAACAAAAAAAAATTGTGAATAAATAAAAAAAATGCTTGCAAGAACCGGGAATAGAACCCGTCATCATCACACAGCTACACGCAGGCTCCACCGCTGCACTACGTTGATATTATTTTGCACGTCACTAATTGTTACTGATTACAAATTAGTAAAAAACATCTCTAAGGATTAGAAATTATTCTTCGAAAATTCGATATAACTGTGAACTGAATTTCGAATATTATCGAATTTTTGTTTGTCTGCATACAGGGATTTTCGGCACATATATGTTCCGAAAATCCCGAAATGAAATCCCGGGATTGCCAATCAAAATAACGTGTAGAAAATATTAAAACTATTAAATTTTAAATTTGCAGTCGTAAGCATATTTTAATTATTTTTCGAATTAAATCAAACTTATATTTTAATATCAAATTGTAATACGGCCTAAAAGTTACATACAAATTTGATCGAAAGAAATGTCCTGTGCTTAAGTATTGCAGATAAATTTAAAAACAAATTCGTATTTTTTTTTACCATGTAAATATCGGAATAGGCTCAATAAATAGAGTTTGAATATATTAATATCCTTAAAATTTATTTTTTACCTTCAGTTGCAATGCGCGTACGCCAATAAATCATAAACAATATAATGTATTGAGTAAAAATTTAACTATTGGCAGACTTTAGGATTTTTTTACTATATGCCACAGAAATTGATCGTTAACATATTTGGATTCAGAACTACAAAGAATGTATAAACACAATTATATTTTTGACAGGTTTAACTTGAGAAAATGTGTAAAATTTTTGTTCTTTTTAAACTTCAAAGACGATGCGCGAACATAAGGCAATAATAGATTCAATCATTAATTTTTTAAGCCTACTTCGATCCAAAACAGCTTTATTTAGATGATAAAATATTGATTTAAAGTGTTTTTAACTTCATCTGCAATAGTCAAGCACAGGAAATTATTTTCCGACTCAAATTTTCTTGTGATAAACTCTAGCAGCACTATGTAAATTAAGACCTTTTACAACTATGGGAAAAATATGCCGATCCGACTTAATGTGTAAAATTTACTTATTTGGTACATGTAATACAAATTTCAATCATTCGGGACATAATCCGTAATATATCCCGGGATATTATTCTAATCCCGAAAGTCCCGGGATTGCCAAAATGCTTCGGGATTGGGACCCCTAATATATATGCAAATATCTAAGGCCCTGTTCACTTGTATACTTCAAGAAAATAGTGTTATAGTGTTCTAAGAAAAAATGTACTTTTATAAAAATTATGCATATCCCGAAATGAAATCCCGGGATTGCCAATCAAAATAACGTGTAGAAAATATTAAAACTATTAAATTTTAAATTTGCAGTCGTAAGCATATTTTAATTATTTTTCGAATTAAATCAAACTTATATTTTAATATCAAATTGTAATACGGCCTAAAAGTTACATACAAATTTGATCGAAAGAAATGTCCTGTGCTTAAGTATTGCAGATAAATTTAAAAACAAATTCGTATTTTTTTTTACCATGTAAATATCGGAATAGGTCAAGTTATAGCAACTTCTTATGCTATCATCTTTATTTTTTTTTTTATTTAAATAAAAAATACGTATTTTACTCAATATAACAATTAAATGTTTAATTTTCTATGATAACGTTTGTGACAATCGTAAGTTTCAATATGATGAAAAACATGGAAAAACATATTTTTTTTACTTCTTTATATTTTGGTGTAGGGCGTAAGTAGCTCTCTATTTAATAAAAAAGATTAAAACAATCAACTGCATCTTATATTTTGGTTTAGGGCGTAAGTAGCTCTCTATTTAATAAAAAAGATTAAAATAATCAACTGCATGGTTTTAAAATATAAGCAATTTAAGATAATGGCGTGATGCGCGAAACTATGCGAATTGCGTCGGACTTTTTTGATAATTTTTTTTTTAATATGATTTGGAATATTATAAGTTTGTCACAAAATTGGATAGATATTAGATTTTTATTTTTTAATTTATAAAATAAAAATATTTTACATTGTATTTGGTGATTATATATTTAAATATTACATGATTTGCACATAAATTAAATTAATAAAATTGTACGTAATTATATGGAATTAGAAGAAGAACAACGATCTTTATTAAATTTTAGCTGTATGATTTGATTGGAGTATGATTTGCTCCGATTTACATAAAATACCATCATATTCGTTACAAATTTATTTATTGGATTTTAAGTGTTCAGTGTTTTATATAATAACTTAATAAACACATAAGATAAAAAAATAAGAAAATAAAAAAATATGAAATACAAAATATTTTTAATATAAAACGTTTTTAATGTGAATTTTTAGTATTACTTTTAGTAAGTGAAACGTGGGGTAGTAGATAATTTAATCTATTGTATCCTTAAAATATTAAAAATGTTTTTTTATTAAATAATCTATTCTATATTATACAATTTATATAGTGTATGTAATATAAATTAAACGAATTAAATTTATATATAACGAGTTGGGAAAGTTCGGTCACATGGGGCGGATTTTTATAGTCGGTCGGGCCCGACTATGGAATACCCTACACCTTTGGTGGGGATATTAATGTGGGATATTTAATTGCATACCTTAATTTTAAAGTTTTTAATTATGCTGATCCTCCCCACCCTCAGAATATTATTCATTTATCAGAAATTTACGTCTTATATCCCCATAAATTAAAAAAAATATATAAAAGTATAAAAAACTAAAAAAAAAAAATTCAAAAATATAATTGGGCGGACCACGCCCATATTTAAAATATTTCATAGATTTGATTTTAATAATTTACGGATCAAATTTCCACTATGAAAACCCGAGAAATAATGAAAAAAAGTGGGCGGATCACGCCCATTTGTGGACCACATATTTTAAGGTGAATTCCAACAATACGTGTTAAACTTTATAACTATACCTTGAATACTTTTCGAGTTATTAGTTCCGAATGAGTTATATAAAAGTGACTTGTATGGGAGGTGGGCGAGTCCGTTGACCGATTTGGCTCATTTACAAACTCAGTTCCTACTTTTGGCTAAAATATATTGAGACGAAATTTCATCGCATTCTGGTAAGTATTTCTCAAGTTATTCTGTATTCGGACAGCAAGACAGCAAGACAGCAAGACGGACAGACAGGCAGACAGACAGACAGACAGACAGACAGACAGACAGATGGACATGGCTAAACGGACTCGGGTAGTGATGCTGATCAAGAATATATATACTTTTCCATACCGGACACGCCTCCTAAGGGGCGTTACAATATATGCACAAAGTTAATATACTCTGTACCTCATAGGTGTAGGGTATAAAAATACGTTAATATTTTTCCTTTTTCAAAAAGTTTAAAATTTTAAAAATATTAGCTGCGTTTTTTTATAATTTAAATTTGAGCCGGAACAAATTTTATACGCAAAACAAAAACAAATTTGAGCCAGATACATTTATCGAGCTCTAATTGTTTTTGTTTTGCGTATAAAATTTGTTCCAGCTCAAATTTAAATTATGAAAAAAAAACGCACCTTTTCTTAAATGCACCAATTACTTGAGTTAGCTAATTGGCTGATCGAATACAAGCTAGAAAGTTCTATCATCGCTAACGAGCCAGTGTGGCACAGTGGTAGAGTGTGTGCATGCCGTTCGAAAGTGATATAGTTCGAGTCCCGGTGGAGCCGGGATAAATAAATTGATAAATAAAGGCGAATTCGTCTGAAAAATCAACTCTGTTAATTTTCGTCGTTTAATGTTATTAAAAGTCATGAAATGTTAGTAATATTCGCCCAGTGCTGAGCACGCAGTGCTAACTTCACACCGGTACATTTCCAAAAAAAAAAATATTACACAAAAACAACAATGTTCGAAAAAAATTATTAAAAAAAATTGTTGGACAACGAAAACAACGAAATGATCGAAAACAAAATTTCCAAAAATAAAAAATTATACGGAAAAACAACAATGTTCGAAAATTTTCGAAATAAAAAATTGTTAAAACAATTGTTGTACGATAGTAACAACGCAATGATTCAAACACTATTTTCCAATAAAAAAAATAGTCGCAAAAAAAAACATTGTTCAAAAAATTTCGAAATTAAAATTTGGAATTCAATAATAACGCAATGATAGAACACGCCAATTCTAAAAAAAAAAATTATTCGACAAAAACAACAATGTTTGAAAATTTTCAAAGAAAAAAAAATTGTTTAAATCAATAGTCGTAAATTTTTGAAAAAAAAGTTATTCGACAAAAAAAATAATTAAATCACTATTTTTCAAAAAAAAAATATTACAAAAAAATAAAAATGTTAAAAAAAAAATATAAAAAAAAAATGTTGGACTACGAAAACAACGCAATGATCGAAACCACCATTTCCAAAAAAAAAATATTTGACAAAAACAACAATGTTCGAAAAATTCCAAAAACGAAATTTCGAATTCATTAACAACGGAATTGTCAAAATCAACATTTTCCAATAAAAAAACATTCGACAAAAACAACAATGTTCAAAAAATTTCAAAGAAATAAATGTTTTTAAAAAATAAATAATAATCGTCAAAAACAACAATTTTGAAAATTTTCGAAAAAAAAGAATTGGAAGACAATAACAACGCAATTATCGAAATCACTGTTATCCAATAAAACAAAAAAATAGTTGCCAAAAACAGCAATTTTCGAAAAATTTTGAAAAAATTTCGGAAGACAATAACGACACAATAGTCGAAATCACTATTTTCAAAAAAAAAAAAAAAATAGTCGACAAAAACAACAACAATATACGAAAAATTTCGACATAAAAAATGTGTTAAAAATGTTTTTTGGTCAATGGTCGAATTACAAATTTTCAATAAAAATAAACAATAGTCGTCAAAAACAACAATGTTCGAAAAAAGTGGGCCGAAAATAAAAACGCAATGTTCGAAATCAACATTTTCCAACATCAAATTTATTTGTTTCTCCAATCAATTTCTACAACAACCCAAATGTGGCAAATTGTATTTGGAGTCGACTAACAAGCATTTACCAAACTTTTAAGTCAAAGTTTTGATATAACTCTCAACCAAAGACCTTTCTTTAATTAAAATAAAAAATATTTCGCAGTCAAAGACTTTTATTTGTTGAAATAAAAATTATCTCTCAACCGAAACCTTTATTTTTTTTAAATAATATCACTCAGTGAAAAACCAAAGGGAAATAAAGGTTAATACTAATTTCTGATCTCTGATACAAACAAACTATAGTTTTGACAGAATTTAATTTTATGTATTTATTTTACGAAATTTTCATTTACAATACACTATCCAAAATTGATTAGATTTTTACCAAAATACATTGCCGAAGTGCCAAAAGGGTATCAGAGACGGTTCTGTTGTTTGCGGACCAACCGTGTGGGAACAAAGTGGGGGAACAAAGATAGTATAGTCGAATTAGCAAGCCTTCACACCAATGGCAAAATTAAATAAAGTAAAAACTAAGCGTCTGCTCGTGATAAACAACTTTGCTAAAGAGAATCAACCTGCATCTTTTGAAATTCATTTATTTTTGTGTACTGCTTTGAAACACCATAATTTATCATTTTGACCGCAAATTGCGAGTAACCCAGTCACGATGCAACAAAATGGACTTTAGATTCGAGATCAATAACCCCAGAACCGTTATCAAATCGAAAGACAGATTCAGTAACATTCAGATAGTATTAACAAAATTCTATGAACACTGAATGGAAATCACTATTAATGGAAAAGTTATGTGATTGAGTAGGAAAAACTTTTCTACAAAACACACAGCACAAACAAAATTAACCTGTAAAATGTCCTTGGGGCAACAATCAGGTGGTTGGCATGACTGTGAAAATCTGAAAAACACTGAAGCTCACAAAGTTATGACGATAAATGAAAGTAATTTTAGATTTTATTTTCAACACTTTTCACTTTTCACAGAATTGTGTAAGGATAAGGATATTTGCACATAACCAATCACCCAAACGAGGGCATGTGTGGTTGAATGTATGGCACAAAAATAAAACATAATGCTCGAGAAAATCAGAGCGTAACTCGTAAATGGCATATGTAGGTTGGCTGTACGTTGTCGAAGGATACTAACGAAGGATACTTTTGCAGTGGCATCAGTGCAAATGTGTTGTGCGTTTCTATTACCGCACCGCAGGCTACGAAGTACCACGGAACCTGCCCTTAGGCGAGGGCAATTTTTTGCTTCTACACTTTTATCATTTTTTGTAAATATCGACATTGGTGATTTGTGTAAACATGCCACATATGTAAAATTCGTATCCTTAAAATTGTTGCTTTCAGTTATTGATGACAGCACGCGCTTCAAGTCCATTGTGCCGTCACGCGTTGTCCTCTTTATCACTCTCTAGACACCTGTCCAGCACACTTAATCGGTTATCAATCAAAGAAGTCCCGACGTTTTCAGGTAAATAATAATTAAAGAACTATGAAAGTGAGGAGTAAGAAAGAAAAGAAAGAAAAGAAAGAAAAGAAAGAAAAGAAAGAAAAGAAAGAAAAGAAAGAAAGAAAAGAAAGAAAAGAAAGAAAAGAAAGAAAAGAAAGAAAAGAAAGAAAAGAAAGAAAAGAAAGAAAAGAAAGAAAAGAAAGAAAAGAAAGAAAAGAAAGAAAAGAAAGAAAATAAAGAAAAGAAAGAAAAGAAAGAAAAGAAAGAAAAGAAAGAAAAGAAAGAAAAGAAAGAAAAGAAAGAAAAGAAAGAAAAGAAAGAAAAGAAAGAAAAGAAAGAAAAGAAAGAAAAGAAAGAAAAGAAAGAAAGAAAAGAAAGAAAAGAAAGAAAAGAAAGAAAAGAAAGAAAAGAAAGAAAAGAAAGAAAAGAAAGAAAAGAAAGAAAAGAAAGAAAAGAAAGAAAAGAAAGAAAAGAAAGAAAAGAAAGAAAAGAAAGAAAAGAAAGAAAAGAAAGAAAAGAAAGAAAAGAAAGAAAAGAAAGAAAGAAAAGAAAGAAAGAAAAGAAAGAAAAGAAAGAAAGAAAAGAAAGAAAAGAAAGAAAAGAAAGAAAAGAAAGAAAAGAAAGAAAAGAAAGAAAAGAAAGAAAAGAAAGAAAAGAAAGAAAATAAAGAAAAGAAAGAAAAGAAAGAAAGAAAGAAAGAAAGAAAGAAAGAAAGAAAGAAAGAAAGAAAGAAAGAAAGAAAGAAAGAAAGAAAGAAAAGAAAGAAAAGAAAGAAAAGAAAGAAAAGAAAGAAAAGAAAGAAAAGAAAGAAAAGAAAGAAAAGAAAGAAAAGAAAGAAAAGAAAGAAAAGAAAGAAAAGAAAGAAAAGAAAGAAAAGAAAGAAAAGAAAGAAAAGAAAGAAAAGAAAAGAAAGAAAAGAAAGAAAAGAAAGAAAAGAAAGAAAAGAAAGAAAAGAAAGAAAAGAAAGAAAGAAAAGAAAGAAAAGAAAGAAAAGAAAGAAAAGAAAGAAAAGAAAGAAAAGAAAGAAAAGAAAGAAAAGAAAGAAAAGAAAGAAAGGAAAGAAAGGAAAGAAAGAAAAGAAAGAAAAAAAAAGTATTGAAAGAAAAGAAAAGTATTGAAAGAAAAGAAAAGAAAGAAAGAAAAGAAAGAAAAGAAGGGAAAAGAAAATAAAGGAAGAGGAAGAACGAAAGAACGAACGAACGCAAGAAAAGACAGAAAAAAAGAAATAAAGAAAGAAAGAAAGAAAGAAAGAAAGAAAGAAAGAAAGAAAGAAAGAAAGAAAGAAAGAAAGAAAGAAAGAAAAAAAGAAAGAAAGAAAGAAAGAAAGAAAGAAAGAAAGAAAGAAAGAAAGCAAGAAAAAATGAAATAAAGAAAGAAAAGAAAAGAAAAGCAAATAAAATACAATAAATAAATAAAAACTAATAAAGATACAAAATAAAAGAAAACAATAAAGAGTAAAAAAGATATAAATAAACAAATAAAATAAAAAAAGAACATAAAATCCAGTACAGTACGACAAGAACCGAATACAAAAGAAAATACAAAAAAATGAAGAATAATAAATAGTGTCACAGCAGCCACTCTTTGTCACCGTTATCTCACACAATAATGAAAAGTGTTTTTCTGTCCATTACTTCGATATTAACCTACCACTCACCCCCTCATAGTACGGCATCTTTTGTTGTATGCTGCACATCCTACCCATAAATCTAGCCTTATTTAGTATCGTCCAAATGCCACTCATTCCCAGTCATAGTAGCTGATTTACCTGCTGCTCCTGCTTGCCTTTATTCTATCCAAATTGTGCGCATCATTCGTCTTTCTAGTTGTGAACTGAATTTTTATGTCTGAACCCTGACCGTTTGTAGTGCGTCGCCTCAGTCTTTCGGTAGGCACCACCTAATGTACGTGCCAAATATTTTGTTAAATCTTTCAAGCCCTTCAACTGCGACGTGCGCTAATTTATTTGAGCCGCCGTAATTTTACCCAAATATCCGTCTGAGGGTGCTGCCTAATTTGTTAAATTGCCGCTGCCACAATAAATTGTCAAAACTAATGCTTTTTATTGCACTGTAAATGCGTTGGCTTCCGTTCTGCTTACGCATTAAATGTTGCTCATACGTCAACGTGTGCACAAATCAGCACGATTTATAGTCAGCTCAGAGGTGATTTCAAATTTTCATAAATAGTGAATTACTCGAAGGCACAAGGTTTAAATTTTTAAACATTATTTTTTAGGTAAAATAAATAAAAAAAAACTATGAATTCATGCTGTTCTTGATGTTGGATATATACATAAATTATTAATATACGTATAAAATACTTTCTTTAATAAATTAAAAAACCTCCGAATAAAATATTCGACAAATTATAAATAATATTCTTTATTACATTTGATCTTATCACATTATGAAGAGAAAACGAATAGACTTGAAGATTCTAATGAAGAACTCAGTCTTTGGGTAATGCTTAAAGTTTTTAAGTTATTAAGTCAAACATACAAATCTCATATTTATTTATATACTTTGTTCTACTTCTTTTGCATCCGTTGAGAATATTTTAAATTAATGATTTAAATGATGATCAAAACTATGGACAGTCAAATGCGTAACTCTATTTTTTGGCATAACATCTAAGTTGAAATTTAAAAGAAATAAAATGAAATCAGAAATTCCATTTGAATTACATTTGATAAAAAAAAAATTAAATTCAGAAATTCCGTTTGAAATTCCAAAAACATTAATTGAAATTCAGAAAATCCATTTGAATATCCAAAGACACCATCTGAAGTTCATTAACTCCATTTTAAATTCAAGAGACATCAATTAAAATTCAAAAATTCCATTTAAAATTCAAGAAAGATGAATTGAAATTCAGAAATTCCATTTGAAATTCAAAAGACATCAATTGAAATTCAGAAATTCCATTTGAAATTCAAAAAACATCAATCGAAAATCAGAAATTCCATTTTAAATTCAAAAGACATCTATTGAAATTCATAAATTCCATTTGAAATTCAAAATATATCAATTTAAATTCAGAAATTCCATTTGAAATTCAAAACATATCAATTTAAATTCAGAAATTCCATTTGAAATTCCAAAGACACCATCTGAAATTCAGAAATTCCTTTTGAAATTCAAACGACATCAATCGAAAATCAAAAATTCCATTTAAAATTAAAAATTGAAAATCAGGTATTCCCTTTGAAATTCAAATGACATCAATTCAAATTAGGAATTTCCATTTGGAATTCAAAAGACATCAATTGAAATTCAGAAATTCCATTTGAAATTCAAAAGACATCAATTGAAATTCAGAAATTCCATTTGAAATTCAAAGGACATCATTTCAAAATTCAGAAATTCCATTTGAAATTCAAAAGAGATCAATTTAAACTCAGAAATTCCCTTTGAAATCCAAAAGACATCAATTTAAATTCAGAAATTCCATTTTAAATTCAAAAGACATCAATTGAAATTCAGAACAGTGAATTGTATAGAATTAATTTCTGGTAAAAAATGCTTTAAAAGTATAATTATTAATATTATTCCGCAATAGCTCTACTATAGAAATAGTATAAAAAAGAATTTAAAAAATAATTCAAATTTTATATCCTAAGGTAAACTAAAATTACATATTACACAGAGAAAATTACATATTACACAGAGAAAATTACAGAGAAAATCCTATATATTCTTAAAGTACGTTAAAAAATAAAATACCCGTGTCTCCTAGTTTTTCTAAATGAATTTGTTTAAAATTTTAAAATGCATTTTAATATTTTACTAATATCACTCATACGACCGTATTACATAATTAATTGCATTGTTTTATGAAATTGATAAAATTCAAAATATTTTATTGATAAAAGATTAAAACTAATAAATACGTGAATTTTAATTTTATTTAAAATAATATTTAGTTCATTGGACATTTGTGAGGCGTAGTTCGACGGTTGTACTAAAGATGCGTGCCCGAATTTGATGACACTAACACGCCGATAAGTGAAACGCACGAGCACGAACCCGACGACTCAATTTACTGGCAAGCACGAAGATAGCACGGAATACAAAAAGAATACAAAAAATAAAAGGAATACAAAAATACTCGAAAAAGCAACGGAAAAAAATCAAGAAAAAACTTAAAAAAATATATAGAGAGACGAAAAATAATATAGTGAGCCAAAAGTCGTGGGACACCATACATTTTTTAAAAATAAGACATCCCCCCGTGTATTTTAAGACCAAAATGATAAATATCGTAGGCAATTTCTTAAAATATCGTGGTTTAAATTTTATTATAACTTTTTTATATTTATTTTTATAATAACTTGAAGTTAATTTTTTTCCTTAAACTATTAAGTTAAGCCACTAAAACAACTCATAAATATTTCATGTAATTTGTCCATATAGAGACCACCATTTCATTACAAATATAAGGAGCACAGCTCAAATGGTGAGAGAAACTCTGACTAAGTTCTGTAGAACTGTTGCGGCATACCATTAAGTATTATATATACTTTTCAATATATTTTACCGAATCCGAGCGTTAGAGTTTGAACCAGCGACCTTTGAACTCACACTCCGAAGCACTAACCATCTGAGCCAACGACTCCAACATGACTTACATCGCAATAATGTCAAAATGTTTTTACCCCTAATCGTAATTCAACTTTGACTTTTAGCATTACGAAAAGTTTTCCAATTCTCAGCATAATCCATATTTACCAGCAAACTTTGCGTAAATGCGCTTAATTTATGAACATTTCTACTAAGACTAAAGTCGTCCACTTTTATATTTTTTGCTTTTCCACGACATCAATTTGCAGCCCGCAGCGCTTTTTAGATTTTCGCTTCTAAAATAATCCACAAACTCTGCTTGACACTGATTTTCGAATATTTTGCATGGCAGCCAACTGTGCGTTTTACTGTGAAAATTCGCACAAATTTATGATGATTGTGAAAACTGTCAGAATTAGAATTAAAGTCAACCAGCTTCCTTTGCAACTGTTATAAATTTCAAACGAGCAGCTAATCGGTTTGCAAACCACTAAACAAAAACAACAACAAATCATACAGACACACAAAATAAACTAATAACTGGCCGACATTGATACGAAATCGATTTCAAAAATTAGTTTCGAATAATAATTGCGTCAACGTTTGTTACCGTTTCCGGCGAATGCAGGTCGAGTGGGTGTATTGGGTGGTTGGTGGCTTTGGTTGGTTGTGGTTGTTGCAGAAATGTGGCAAATTATGCAGCAAAAGCTCGGAGAACAAAAGTTTTCATAATGCACCCTGTAGAAAAGAAGGCACTGAACAAATGCTGTCAACGATACAAATTTCAATCCACATTAAACTAGTGCACACAAAATAAATAGTTTGATATTAACTAAAATTTGGATATGACTTTGTTATATTGCCAAATTTTAGTAATTTCAGCATCCATTTTACATATCGAACAGTTTGCTAGACAAGTTGTGTGTACAAGAACCGGTCGTGTTCATGCAACACATATCGAGGTAGTGTAGATGACGCCATAGTCGCGAGATAATTTTTCACGCTACAGCTAAAGCGTCTATAATTCGTTGACTATTTTTTGAAAAACAATCGATTTCAAACGTTTGCTATTTCAGCAAAATCCGACGCATTCCCCTTACAGCAAACATTTTTGCTATTTTAGCAACCTTTTTTGTTACATTTGTAAAAGACATTTTGTTTTGAGTGTATGATACATATAGTCTTTCCTATTCCACAGACAAAGTTCAATAACACCACACAATAAATTATTACTCTTTTTTCTAATTCGACATAACTTCACGATATTCCGATAGTCTTCAAGATTCTAATTAAGGCCTCATACTCAGTTTTTCAATATTTTCTAATGATTTTGAGTTATTATATAAAACAAATAATATTTTTATACCCTACACCTATGAGGTACAGGGTATATTAACTTTGTGCATATATTGTAACGCCCCTTAGGAGGCGTGTCCGGTATGGAAAAGTATATATATTCTTGATCAGCATCACTACCCGAGTCCGTTTAGCCATGTCCGTCTGTCTGTCTGTCCGTCTTGCTGTCTTGCTGTCTTGCTGTCTTGCTGTCTTGCTGTCCGAATACAGAAAATCTTGAGAAATACTGATCAGAATACGATGAAATTTCGTCTCAATATATTTTAGCCAAAAGTAGGAACTGAGTTTGAAAATGAGCCAAATCGGTCAACGGACACGCCCACCTCCCATACAAGTCACTTTTATATAACTCTTTAGGAACTAATAACTCGAAAAGTATTCAAAATATAGTTATAAAATTTAAAACATATTGTTATAATTCACCTAAAAATATGTGGTCCAAAAATGGGCGTGATCCGCCCACTTTTTTTTTTCATTATTTCCCGGGTTTTCATAGTGGAAGTTTGATCCGTAAATTATTAAATTCAAATCTGTGAAATATTTGCCTTACAAAATATTAAATATAGGCGTGGTCCGCCCACTTTTATTTTTAAAATTTTTTATTAGATATTTTATACTTTTATATCAATTTTTTAAATTATATGAGACGTAAATTTCTGATATGTGAATAATATTATGAGGTATACAATTAAATATCTCACATTAAGGTGTAGGGTATTCCATAGTCGGGCCCGATCGACTATAACAGTCCGTCCCATATGACCGAACTTACCCATGTGACCTAACTTTCCCAACTCGTTTATATTGAATTTAAAACATTTTAAGTTTTCTGTTTGATTTCTTTTGTATTTCGTTATTTCAGCTATCATGTTGAAATATTCCTAAACAATTTCAGTTGGATCTGACCTAAGTTATAACAAAACATATATGAACAATATATAAATTTTATTTATAAACTCATTATTTACTATTTAACCTATAAGTTTTCATAATTAAATCAAAAAAAAAAAGATCTATAATTCTATTCTTCCCTTACATTGGTTTTGTAAATTGCTCTTAAAGCAGGAAAATAATCTATCGAATTTAAAAAATATTAAATGGGATTTTCTCATCACTCAATTGTGGTATCATGACACAGACCCATTGAAATTAATTCATTTATGTAATGCTCAATTGTACTAGTTTAATAACACTAGCCAAAACAATTTTTGCCATACACCCATACATCAATTCCATATAATTCGCTAGTGCTGAGTTTGATTGGATACTCAGTTTTTCTGAGGAAATTACAATAGTATTTTTAAGCCTTTCTCACCCTATAAAAAAAATATAGTTCTGTGAAAAAATAGTTTAACAAAAAAAACTTAAACGTAATTTTTTTTCTAATTGTCTAGACTAATGTTAATGTACTAACGAATACTACACTCAGAAAATAAAGTCTATAACAGAAGCAAAAAACGTTGCCAATATAGCAAAAATGTTTGCTGAAAAGAGGAAAGCGCCGGATTTGGCTGAAACACCAAATGACAGTTTTTGTGTTTTAAATTTTTTTTTTCTGATAAACTTTTTATATTATTATTTTTTTATTACATGTATTTATTTTATTTATCTTAATTTTTTATTTTCCTTTATTTCACTATTTCACTTTTGCATGCGTGCATTATTATAACGTAGAAGAAAAATTTCTTTTAAATATGTTCTTTTATATGTTCTTTTAAAAATTTTGTCGAATAAGAGTCTACAAATTATATACACATTTAGCTGGAGCATATCGTGACTATGGCGCCATCCAGTGCAAGTTAGCTACACTAGCGAAATGCATACTAGTGACACCAGCACGATATTGATCACTAGCAAAACTAAGATTCCCAGCAAACAGTTCGCTATCTATATATATAAAACTCTTGGTCCGTCTGTCGGTCTGTCTGTCTGTCTGTCTGTCTGTTTGGTCCAGCATCATGTCTAAACCGCTGAACCGATTTAACTGAAATTTTGCCAAAGGATACTAAGGAGTCCGGAGGGTGTCATAGCTATATATGGGCGGGATTGGACAAAGGGGCGTGGTACCTCCCATAAAACCTAAATTCTCAAAACGACATAAGTCAGCACATATACAATCTAAAAAGATAAAAGAAAAAACTAAAATTCACCACACTAAAACTCACCACACTAAAATTCACCACACTAAAAGTTTTAATGTG
This sequence comes from Dryomyza anilis, assembly GCA_951804985.1. Lineage (NCBI taxonomy): Eukaryota > Metazoa > Arthropoda > Insecta > Diptera > Dryomyzidae > Dryomyza > Dryomyza anilis. Next base: position 26,225,404 of record OX638132.1, on the reverse strand, counting down.
GTGAGTTTCAGTGTGGTGAGTTTAGGTGAGGTGAATTTTGGTGTGGTGAGATTTAGTGTGGTAAGTTTTAGTGTGGTGAGTTTTAGTGTGGTGAGTTTTAGTGTGGTAAGTTTTAGTTTGGTGAGTTTTAGTGTGGTGAATTTTATTGTGGTGAATTTTAGTGTGGTGAGTTTTAGTGTGGTGAGTTTTAGTGTGGTGAGTTTTAGTGTGGTGAGTTTTAGTGTGGTGAATTTTAGTGTTGTGAATTTTAGTGTGGTGAGTTTCATTGTGGTGAGTTTCAATGTGTGGTTGCTTTTGTATATTTTTTTTTGTATTTGAACTTTTTGTTTCATCTTTTTAGCTTGTGTATGTGCTGATTTATGTCGTTTGGAATGTTTAGGTTGTTTGGGAGGTACCACGCCCCTTTGTCCAATCGCGCCCATATATAGCCTATGACACCCTCCGGACTCCATAGTATCCTGTTATAAAATTTCAGTTAAATCGGTTCAGTGGTTTAGACGTGATGCTGGAACAAACAGACCGACAGACTGACAGACTGACAGACGGACCAAGAGTTTTATATATATAGATAGTAGCTAAAGTATTATCAATAGAATCCAGAAGAAATCAGATAGAAAATTCAATATTTTAAAACGTTTTTATTAGGTCTGTCTGTTCGGTACAAACTTTGTAATTCATTTTAAACTACCTTCGCGTTGAGCTATAGACATGAGATTTTAAATATTGCCTCGAACTGGATGACATTTCCCATCTTCCCATTTGATTCATCATGGTTCTATTATTAAATGATTCCACATTAAAGATACTTTAAGACATGAATATTTTTAATTTTAATATTATTAGGCCTTTGGAATGCTGTCAGACGATAAACTAACTGTCACAAAAAATAAGAAAAATATTAAAAAAAAAATATTTTTAAATATAAAACGTTTATTGGACGCCTAAAGTTTACATTAAAAACGTTTTATATTAAAAATATTTTTTATTTCATATTTTTTAAGATTCAATATCGAAAATACATAAATATATATTTGTTTTACGAAATACATAACTGAAAACATTAAAAAATGTCCAAATACTGAGTATAATTTTGCTGTGTTATTAGAAATTATTGATTAAAATGTAGTTTTTTCAAAGAAAATTTAAATTGAATTAGTATATAATTTCCTAAAGTGAATTTTCGTACAAATTAAAAATTTACAAATACCAACTTTGAATTCAATGAATTATTTAATAACTAAAATGGGACAAATGAATTACTTGTTATACAAAATTTGAAATTGACTGATATCAAATGGAAAAGTATTTTTATTTTTAAATGAATGGTAATAATTATGAGAAGTGGGAAAATATCCTAGTGGAAAATTTCCCTATGCAACATAGGGAAATTATCGCGTTTTATTCGGTAGAGAAAAAATAATCGACGTAAATATAGCAACCGATATTAATTGCATTAATTAATCAATCCAACAATAAAATTCACTAAATTTATGGAAACATTTGCTATTCTTCGTTTTATCAGCAATTCCGTTTGCTGATATGAACGTCAAAGCAGCTAATCTAGCTAGTCGGCACAGTTTTAGCAATTATATTTGCTAAAACTGCGCGGACTAGCTAGATTAGCTGCTTTGACGTTCATATCAGCAAACGGAATTGCTGATAAAACGAAGAATAGCAAATGTTTCCATAAATTTAGTGAATTTTATTAATTTTCTAAATTATTTGCTGCATTGACGTACCGAATTACCGAATGCATTTGCTTATATAACAAAGAATAGCATGTATTTCCATTCAATTAAAGAATTAAATTGCTGGACTGATTAATGGATGTAACTAATATCGGTTGCTATATTTACGTTGATTATTTTTTTCTGTGGAGTAAACACAATATGATAATAATTTCGTTCATCGTATTTTAGTAAATATATACGATATAATAACACAGAAACTTCAATTTATTGTTGCATCCCTTATAAAAGTGAAATGCCACGAGTGTTGTATTTGAGAGTAGCCCTGTGGCATATTTTTTGGTATCGTATTTTGTGAAGTGAAGAAAAATTGTGAAATTGAAGGCAAATAGTGCTCATAAAATGATAATTTATTTGTTTTCCTTTTCTAATCGAAAATATTTATGATAATTTTAAAAAAATCCTAATTTTATAAGAATCAGCTGCATTTATGTGACGAAATATTATAACGAGTGCCGTACTGTCGTATTCGTACAATTTCATACCAATTCCATGAAACTGTGAATACGCCAATTGTCATCATGATCATTACCATGTCAAGCCCATATTATGCTTACCTTAGTGCATTAATATTATCTAATCGTAAAAAAAAATATATTATCAAACATTTTATTTATAATTTATTTTAAAACATATAATGTTATTTAAGAAATTCTTATACTAGAAAAGAACGATAGAAAAAAAATATAAATAAAAAAACAACGATGTCAGATATTAAATTGATTCTAGCGTTATTTTAAAGCCACCATTGCCATTATGTATGGAAAGCACATCATTTCAATGGCCACCTCGACTTTGATGGCACTACTTCAAAAGCTTCATCAACAGAAAAAAAAAAACAAATAAAACAACTAACAATTGGCAAAATGCATTGAGTAGCAGATCGATCTCTCTCTGCAGCGATCTTTCTCTGCAGATTCTACATTTCAAGTCGCTAAAGTTTTCCTTTTCCAATGAACAAAAAAAGAATTATGATCATTGAAGAAAAAACCAAAAGCAATTTATTACTTTTACAAGTATTGATAACAATGCATTTTGGAAAAATACATAATTTAAATAAGTACATAATGTAGTAAAAATAAATGCGGATGTAGTATTTTGTTTCTATCTAATTAATAAATTTAAATAAAAACAGAATGTAGTAAAAATATATGGCTGTGTAGTACTTATTTATATTACTCATAAAGTTAAATACATAATGTAATAAAATTAAATGCAAAAGTAGTAATTTTCTATATATTTCTGGGCGTTTAAATAAATACAAAATGTGGTTAATTTTTATGCATATAGAAATTCAATAAATGTAGTTGTTTTACTAATACTAAATCAAATACATCAGTGTACTAGTGTAGTGCTTCTGGAAATAAGAAACGCTGTTATCGACAAATGTCCGAGCAAAGGACTGCTCAACCGCAGAAAAATATTGTTTACAAATCGACTTTTTCTCAATAAAGCTATTGGCATTTTTATTTTTTTTTTTTGTGTGTCATTGTTGGTGTTCAGAGGAGGCGTGTATATTCGTTTGTGTTGTCACAGGTATTCGTTGCATCCTGCGGCCTGCTTCCTGCATATCCTGCGTATCCGCAACCTTCACACAAACACATTGACGACAAACGTTTGCTTTGAATTGCAAATCGCTTCGCATCGTTGCTCTTCGTTTGCTCTGCCTCTCGTTTGTTCGTTCGTTTGTTCGTTCATTCGTTCGCATGTCTCGTGGCTTCCGTTTCCGTTGCACTTTTTCTGCTACGGGTGTTGCTTTGCTGCTGTGGCAGCTCCTGCTGTAACGAGTGGCTCTGCTTCCGTTATTGCTACTTTGTTGATACTAACTATTGTTGTTGTTATTATTTGTTGTCGTGCGTCTAATTCTCTGTGTAAATTTGCATTTGATTAGTTGCTGCGACAATTCCAAATGCCCCTGTGTTATATATGTTTGCTCGAATGTGTACAAATATCAGCACCCCCAATAGCAATTCAAGTGCTGCTGTAGTACATTGTACGGCTTCAGGTGTTTGTGTATTAAATGGAATACACTTTCCCAACGCATTTCCATGAATTAACCACGTTCGGAAAAACATCAACGACTAAAGCGACGTAATTGGCAAAGTTTTAAAACGAATTTTTGTTCATTTTGTTTCCATTGAAATGTTGGGCAAAATTTGCGCAGTTTCAGCAGCAACATTTCATTATTATTCGAATCCACAAAAAGTTTAACTTTAATTGAGTTTTGCCATTAACTCAATGTTATTCTGATGTTTTTGTTTGCAATTCACAAAAACATGCCAAGGGTCGAATGGTTGTTAGTTACTATAGCAACTATTTTATAGTTAGAGTTGGCGAAACCAATTAACTAAATTTAACTACATTGAATTTGTGTTTTGTATGCACTTTTACACTCTTATAATCGTTACTAGTTCACAATTGCCACATTTTTTTCATAGAATGTGACATCCCAAAAACATCACCTTTGAAATAACACACAAAGAAAAATTTATTATTAGAAAATTTTATTAGCTTTTAAAATACAGAAGCAGTGAATATTTAAACAGACATCCTTCGTTTTATATTTTCATCAGTCACGTCTCGCCTCAAACACTTTAAACTCAAAAGTTCGATTCCCATCTAAAATTTATTTTGAATATGTTTTTAACCTCACTTGCGATTATGAAATTAAATTATTAAAATTATTTATTAATAGTAAAAAAATTGCATCAAAAATGCATTAATGCATTTTAAAAATTCTATTTTTTTTATTTCATCCAAAAAAAAAATGGCAAGGATGTTTTGTCATGTTCATATTCAAAATAAATTTTATATGGTATTCAAACTTTTGAGTTTAAAGTATTTCATTCTTGTCTTTCGTGACTGATGAAAATATAAAACAAAGAATGCCTGTTTAAATAAACCCTGTTTCTGTAATTTTGATCCGATTTTTTTCATTTATAGTTTCTTGAAAAGCTAATAAAATTTTTAAATAGATGTCATACCTACATACTTTTTAGTTTATTGCGTTTGAGAGACATCATTTCATTCAATTTGGAAATTGTTAATTTAGGAACGAAAACGTCTACTTTGTGGTCCCGGCGGGTCCATTTCCCATATTCGGATTTCGCTGAAAATTCTCCACATCGATTTTCTCATCCAATAGAACATTTATAGGGGGTGACCTCCTCTCGATTCGAAATGATGATTTTCCATTGTCAGTCTAGTGTACATATACAAAAATAAAGTATATTGCCTCAGCTATGTTCAAAGATAATTTTAAAAAATATCGTCGTTGTAGAACGAAAATTCACCAAATACATTTTCAAAATGCCAAATATTCATTTACGAACATTTTTATTTAAAGGGTTTTACAATAAGAGCGCTACATAAGATTTTTCAAGGGTTTTCAACAGGGACGCTACAAAAGTGGAGCAACAGGGACAGCAAACGACGGCATATTTCTTGCTGCTCTTTCGACATTTCTCTTCAGTAAGGTTTGCCATTTTATGATGGAAAGATATACCAGCCAACAACGAGTCGAAATTATTAAAATTTACTACCGAAATTCTAATTCGTATATCTTTCCATCATGAAATGGCAAACCTTATTGAAGAGAAATGTCAAAAGAGCGGCAAGAAATATGGCGTCGTTTGCTGTCCCTGTTGCTCTACTTTTGTAGCGTCCCTGTTGAAAAACCCTTTATCTGTCAAATTTTTACCAACGATCTCAATTTTTTTACCACATGATAAGAAAATGTAAATCTATCAATTGACATTTCAACATTAAAAATGAATCAATTACTTTTTATAATACTAATCCAGAAACTCAAAATTTGATCACTTTTTGGAAATTCCATATGAACCTCGACATGTATTTCCGGTTTTGTCCCATCCGGAACGACGACTATTTAATTTATATCTTTTGATCTACCGTATAGAATTGTCTAATTTTTTCAATTGTTTAGTCCTATTTTAATACTACTTCGAGATATTAAAATTTTAACCCATGAAATGCCCATATAGATATTGTTCATTCGTACTAAATACTTATGTACTAATGTTTTCGTGCATCATTTTCACGAATATTTTCGTATTATTTGTATTTTTGTATTTTTTCGCACTATATTATTTCGCATATTTATTCTGAGTGTAGCAGTAATGCATTGAAATTGACAAAACCAATTTTTTCACCAGAAAAAAAAAGAAGAAAGACCGACAATTTCACTCACTTTATATGCAACCAAAATACAAAAATTGTCATTTATTCACGTTTCAGATGTCCAACAACAGCAGCAACAACAACAATATCAACAACAGCAGCAACAACATCAGCAGCAGCAACAGCAAAGTAAACATCAGCCAAATGGCAACATTCTGAGCGGCCTCGGTACCCTGCAGCATCACATTCGCGCTCCAAGGCCGCCCGTTCGCACCGCCTCGTCAACGCCCTCGGGCTGCGGCATCTCGCTGGCGGATCAAACGCAGTCAATGAACAGCGGCATCAGCTCGAACGGCAGCAGCAGCAGCGGCGTCAGTAGCGCACCCTCCACCAAGGGGCACTCGCATCATCATCCTCATGGGCACCAACATGTAGCCGACAGCATCGGCATGACAACGACGTCGACGGCGGCAGGACAGACCGGCGCCGTTGGCATCGGCTCCGTGGGCGGCGGTGTTGGTATTGGAGGCGGTGGCGGCGGTTCCCATCTGCAGCAACAAGTGCCACAGGCGGCCATTGACGAGATGAGGGTCTGATAGGTGCCGGTGTTCGAACTAGATTTATAGTCGACTTGGTAAGTGGTATATTTTAAATAAATGAATAAATGGTGGATGAGGATATAACCCACTCTTTAGGCACATTTCAAGCGTATAAAAAAACATAAAACATTTAAATATTTGCAACGCCGCAATTAACGCATGCCGTCATTTGCTGTTTTTGTTAATTAACTCAAAGCTCGAATAATAAAAGGGTTTTTGTGTGTTTGCACAAAAAGGAATCTTCTTCAAACACCTTTCAGTACACCGAAGCGGTTTATGGCTGGCTGGTAAAATAAAATAAAAAACCGCCAAACGTAAAATTATGAATGAAACTCGACGCCAAAGAGTGACTAATTAAACTCCCATATTTAAACACATAGTTGTCAGGGTATTGGCAGGGTGAAGGGAGGGGGGGACTTGAAACAAAACATGCACATGCAATTAAAATTTCAAAATGTGCTCCACGAAGCACATGAAATGTACACAAAGCGTAAAAAGCGTATTTTTTGCAATTCATTCTATTTTTTTGTATTTTTTATATCATATAAATAAAAATTAAAACAAAATTTTAATTAATTATGGTAAAATATTAAAAATTATCAGAGTATTATATTTTCACACTTTTTTTGCCACTCATTTTAAGCAACCAAAAAAAAACTAAATATAGGCGTTATATTGAATAATAAAAACATATAGATTCAAATGTAAATGAAATGTTATGTTTTATGGGCATTTCCACAGGTACAGACTAATCTTGGAAAATTACAAATTGTACATCATCTGGCTTTTTCGTTTTTTCCCAATTTTTTAAATGTATTTTTGATTTAAGTTTACTTGTTTCGCATTCTCCTATTGAATTCTCTTAAACCTAATTCAAAATATTGTGAAAATTAATTGGTGAATTTTAAGTTCTCTGTTATTTTGTATAACACTTCAGTTATTTAAAACGCGATATATTTGCAAATATATGTGACCACCTTTTTCAAAGTTCCATTAAAAAGTTATTGACCGATATTTTGTAAAACTATCTATAGAAACTTTTTTAATTCATATGTATATTCGAATTTTGCGGGTCATTTTCTATAATACAAAAATAGTGGCATTTTGTTTTTTCTCATTTTGTTGTGTAGTGTCATTACAGTAGTGATACCCAAAAAAAAAAGTCTTAAAAATTGTAAAAATCATATTATTTTAGGAACAAAATGTTAATATACAATTTTCTTTTTTAAAATAATTAAAAAAAATAATGTGTACGCAAAATTCGCTGACATTTTGCAATTTCTATGTGAAGGTCAACATCCACGTCCGTTTTCTGTGCCGTCCGGATCGATCACATAAGTGTATAAAGTTTTTATATTTTTTACGGATGTTTAGTTCAATGTAAACTCAACTTGTACAACACAAAATCCAGTAAATTCTAACTCTATACTTAAAATCAAATGAATGTGTTGCTCACTACAGCAAAGCACCAAGTACTGTCAAACGAAAACACAAGCAAAACGTAGCTGCAGTGAAGAGGTCTATAATGATGTGCAATAAAAATTCAAATACTGAAATGAACTGCTTATGAAACTGAGTACTCCGTGCATTTTATTTTTTTTATCATTCTTACTCTAAAAAATTTTCATTATTATTTAATATTGAAAAAATTAAAAAAAAAATAAAAAAAAAATGTATCGAACAAAATTCGAACTAAATTCTTTTCTTGGATATATTGATAATTGATCAATGCATTGTTTTTGTCTTACAATTTTTTTTACAATTGTGTATTTTTTATAAACATATAAATACCGACAACAAATTTATACCGTCGAACGCCACTCGGCCTTCGACGGCAAAATCGAGAGTATGTACGTCTCTCACTCGTTAATCGTTACACTTACTCACTACTAGTGATAATCATTTGCAAAAACGAGGCAAGAAACGGTAATCTTGTTCTTGCTCTTGTTCTTGCATAGGAACATATGATCTTGTTCTTGCAATACCTTCTTGCTCTTGCTTGCAAGAATCTTGCAAAATTTTACTTTTTAAATTTTAAATAAAAGATCGACGGCAATATCTTAAACTTCATATTAATTATGAAAACGTATAGAATTTGAACACTAATTGTATTTAAGTTACTAATTTTGCATATTTTCAATATCTTCAACAAAAAATAAATTATTTTACTACCAAAAAAAATCCAATAACATAAAAATTTGAATTTCATTTTAACAAGAATTAACTAATAAAAAAAAATTGTATAAATCAAGTGATGTTGACGAGACAATTCAAAATATCAAGGTCATAATAAAATGAACATTTACATTCATAATAAATATAAGAAATATTTCGAATAGGCATATTTCTGTTTTCGTCAGAAATTAAAAAAATCCATATGCTACACGTACCGTATATCAAGAGAACACAAATAATATCTTGCAGGGTAACACTTCGCTGCTACATGTATGTATCCAGTACAGCTATCTAGTTGGCAACAACAACGAGTTTTCTTTGTGATACAAAAAAATTCCCGCCAAAAATTGTATCAAAAGCTTGGATGCTGCTTTATTCGCATTTTTGTTGTTGTTGCACTTTGAAACGAATCAGCGGATTTGTGAAAAACAAAAACACAAAAAACAAATTTCAGCTAAATTAGGTACACTGTGAAAATGTTCATAATTTTTTTTTTATAAGTTAAATGAAATAATGCACATAGAACTAACTTAAGAAAAACTTCATGATTTTCAATTAACAAAAAAACTATGTATAAAAGTAGAACAAAAATAATAATGTGAATAGCACAGTGCATATGCACAATCGATGTACGAACTAGCGTGGCGAAGAAAAGAGAAACAACATTGTTTTGTTTATTTTATCTTTTTGAAGCGAGTTTTGAAGCACTTTTAAGCTATTTACCGCTTCAAAAGTGCTTTACAGACTTTATTTTTAAGATGCTTATATTCTTTAGCCTTGAAAAACAAAAATACATAAAAACACACATCTTCATTAATGTTCACGTACATAAATGTTTTGCACGCTTTCCATTGTTACTTTTTGTTCAATATTTAGTAATATCATGAATTCTTTTGAATTTCATTATTAACTTAAAAACATAATAAATACATTATAACGATAAAATAAACGCGAGAGTCTTGCTTTTCTTGCAGTATTAGTCTTGCACTTGTTCCTGCATTTCTTATCGATCTTGTTCTTGCAAAAAATGCAAGAACAAGAAGCAAGAACAAAATATTTTCAATCATCACAACTCACTGCACTCACTGTATGCGTTGCATGTTCTGCGACAGTATTGTCATTTGGTTTTGTTTTTCAAAACATTGAATGTTTTGAAAAAAAATGTATTGGCAGTACTTGACCAAAATGAAACAAATACTGTAGTGAAGTGAAGTCGCTGGAGAGACTTCACTATAATACTGTCGACTGTCATTGCAAAGTTCACACAATACTGTAGAGTGCAGTAGTGCATATTTTGCAGAGGGAATTTCAAATACATTTGCGCAGATGTCTAATACAAATGTCCCGTCCGGTACCAATTTGTGATCAATTTAATAAAGGCTATCTTCAATCGAGTGGCATAGACTTGTTCGGTCTGTTGTCTGTGGATCTTGCTGATGTCTAGCTTTCTTCGCGTGGGTTTCCGTGCATTTTTTTCGGCGCATAAGCGTGTGCGAACCTTGGCTGCTACAAGGAAGTGATCCGAGTCAATGTAGACATTTCGGAATCGAACGTACGTCCATCACACTGGAAGCGTGTCTACCTTCAATCACAACATGATCAATTTGATTGCGCGTGTTCTGATCGGGTGACCGCCACTTGGCCTTGTGAAAATTGAGATGCTTGAATCTAGTACTAATATTTACCATGTTTCGTGCTGCGGCGAAGTCGACCATCACATTCCATTGTAGGAGGTCTTGTATTGTCCAACTGTTGAACCAAAGATATTCTCATGGCCCACCTTGGTATTAAAGTCACCAATCACGTATTTGATGTCGTATCGGGGGCAGCATTCATAGGCTTCGTCGAGGCGCTCGTAGAAGGTCTCTTTGCACAGAAAAAAAAAGTTCATACTATTAATGAATGTGTTCATCAATGTTATTAATTTGTCATTTTGACTCAACCAAATTCATCCCATTTATGAATCTTTCATAAAACCGTAATGAAAATGTTCATAATATTGATGAACGCATTTGTAACATTTATGAAAAATTCATTAAAAAATAATTATAGAAGCAGTTTTCTCACTTTTAAGCATTAAAAAGATCTCAAACCATATGTATTGTTATTAAAATATCAAAAATTTGCTTACAAACGAAAGACGAAGTCATTGCAGTAATTTGAAAAATGTATATGGGGTTGCAGATATGTGCAGCCATAATTTTGTTTTCCTAAAAGTGAAAATGTTCATTGTTATTGTGAATGTAATCAAATATCGGAATAATGTCGAATAAGAACAACACAATCTTCAGAAGTTGACACTTTTTCCCGAAATACATTCTATTAAAACCTTTTATTTTCAATTCAATTATTTTAACTTTTTTCAAGTAAATTTTAAATGTTTTTTTTAAGTGTATTTAGAGAACTTTATTTTGCATTTTGGCGCATTGAGCAAACATTGACATTTGGTGTCTTATACAATATCGTCGTTGTATAACGAAAAGTCACAAAACACATTTTTTAAAATTTCAAATATTCATTTATAAAAATCTTTATATATCTGTCAATTTTTAATCGATGATCTCATTTTTTTTATCACATGATAAGAAAATGTAAATCTATCAATTGATATTTCAACTTTTAAAATGCATCAATTACTTTTTATAATATTAATCAACAAAATCAAAATTTAAGTTTTTCATAAAAATGTATTTGGTGACTTTTCGTTCTTCAACGACGATGTGTTTTGCTTACATTTTGTTAAAATTTTAAAGAGTTTTTCAACAGGGACGCTACAAAAGTAGAGCGACAAAGACAGCAAACGACGCCATATTTCTTGCCGCTCTTTTGACATTTCTCTTCAGTAAGGTTTGCCATTTCATGATGGAAAGAATTTCGGTAGTAAATTTTAATAATTTAATAATTTTGTATCGCTCTTATTGAAAAACCCTTTAAGTTTAATTGTTATTAGGACAATTCACTATCATTTCTCATTTAAATATTTGTCAATATAAAAAATGGACTTTTGTCTAGCTAAATAGTGAAAATCTCACACTGTGCATCGTGGTCGAAACCCTATCTTCATCTGGTTGCTCGGGTTAATGGGGTTCACCAACGGAAAGTTGAGACTAGGAACAGCATTCTGAACCCAAATATGCGAACATCATAATAATTGATTTCAAAGTTATGCTGCAAAATATTTTAGGCAACACAAAAATTAAATTATTAAATTTTATTTGAAATAATCTAGAACAACACATTTATTAAAAGGAGTTTTTTTTTTAATTGTATGTAATAAAAATATTATATAATTTGTTTTTGTCTTTATTATGAAAGAATTGTTATACAGAGAGGTATAACTCTTGAAACGCCCAGCTTATTTGCATTTATAAGAATACAGAGACTGGTGAAGCGAAACACGGCCAATGAAAAAAATTTTAATGAAGTAGCTAACGATATGTAAAGAATAAAGGATATGAGGCAACACTGAATTCGCAATGAGCCGCACGGGCAACACTGCAGGCTGCACGCGGCTGTTAAACATTCTTATGAATTGTTAAAAATGCAAATACAACTAAAATATAAATAAAAAAGCAGCTTAAATGTACAAAAATGAAACAAAACACGAAAATTATGTTAAAGAAGTGAATGAAGCAGAGCAGCAGCAATGGCACAGGAAACGCTTTCACTTGCTTAGAACGCTGCCTTTTTGGACTGACTTGAGCGCGCCATTATTTTTCACCTGAGCGCAATTAAATTTGCATTTTTGTGCGCCTCTTCGTGACGTCTATTAGCATATAAGAGTGTTAGAGTGAGACGGCGCATGGCCTTCCGGCCACGACGTCCGAAAGCGCGCTGTAAGTGAATTTTGTGCTTTTGTGTTAAAAGAATAATAAACATAAATTTTACATTAAAACATGCATTAAATTAAACAAGTAGAAAAGGATGAAAGGGCAGAACGGAGTAGAGGAAAAAATAGCTGGAGAGGATATAAGCAGTAAAGCATGGCATAGCTGCTGCGGAAATAAAAATTGTGCAAGTCAAAATGGCGGCGCATTCTATGCCATTTCCTTGCTGCTGAAGCTAATCTTGGCGGTTTTTTAAATTAACCGTAAGCTTTGCATACATTTTGGCGCACAAGTGCATCAGGTGTAAATGGATTAGATCGCGTGTGTGTTTTGAGTCTGTGTGACGAAGTATCTACCCTGTCGAAAATAGAGATATGCATGACAATGTCATGACCAACGTCAGTGGTGCCTTCATATTGATGAATGTTGTTCTTCAAACCTGATTCATTGCATTGAACAACAAGTCTAGTAATGATCAGAACAAAACATCAATGTTATAAATTCATTAATAAAATTTGACGAAAGACAAAAAAATCAAAAAGAATATTGTACTTCAATTGGATGAAATGTATGTGAAGACTACGTTTCATCACATTAATGAACAAAGGCATAAGGCACAAAATATATGTAAATCATCAATTTTGTACATCAAACCAAATTTCAATAAAAAAAAAAAAATTTTACATTCAATTTGTGACATATTTAGACTACTGAAGTGGTTTTGTTTTTAATATTTCTTATACCCCTAGTATAAATTATAATAGTGTCATTACAAGGAACTGATCATTGCATTTTTCCTTGTCATAACCCGATCACTTACATGACGATCATGAACTGGACATTATCAAGTACAGGGTGTTTGGTTTATCGATGTCAATAATTCAGAAGGGACATTCCATGACTCAAGAAAATTAGAAAATATTAAATAAAAAAACGTCTAATTTTGCACCCAGTTTAAGATACAGGGTGTATAATAAATGCGCTCATCTGTACTGAATTTTAGCTTTTTTTAGAGAAGACCACTCACGTTTTGCTCTAAAAACATTATTTTTGTATGATTACGATAAAATTATGGTACACACAAAAAAGGATTGTTTACGAAATATTTGCCGTAAACAATAAAATGTTTGTAGTGAGAACTTATTGTTTCTACTAAATACTTATAGTTTTATATAAGTTGACATAAATAATGACTGTTTCCTGCAAAACACTTTAAATTATTAGTAACATAGAGTAATTTATTTGTCGTAAACACTTTAATTGTTTACATTAAACACTTTTTAAGTGTAAAAATAATTATTCCTCCTAAACACATTCATTACTTCTTTTTAACTACTGCATATATTTGTCTTAAATGGTAAATTTTAATTAGTGTTTGGAACAAACACTTGTCAATTGCCTCAAATAATAATTATTTGAAGTGTTTGCTCGAAACACTTGTTTGATAAGAGTATTACCGAAAGCAATCATGTCGTTTTTAGTGCTGTGCCGAACCTCACGCAACATGCAACATTTATCGCCAGAACTCACATTCGACTCATAAACAACTTAAAATCGAATAAATATTATTTTTTCTTGTAATGAACCAAGGAATCCGTCCGTTAAATATTTGTACCCTGAATCGGACCACCCAATATAGAAAAACCATAAAATCAGTTAATGAAATATAAACAAAGAGAGTAGATTTCAGTAAACGGGAGTTGAAAATTATAAGAAGTAGATTAGAGGAGTAGAGTAGAGGTGTAGATTTTAAAAATACAAATGAAATACTACTCCGATCATTTTTAGTACTAAATGAGGTACATGTACAAAATGGGGCAACACATATATGTAGCGTAGACATGCAACAAATCTAAGTACTAAAAATCCATCTAGATGTTTTTTTTTTCTGTAATCGTAACAGACGACGGCCAAACGGACATCACTAATCCAACTCAGGAATGGAAGCTGCTCAGAAATATGTGGTTTTACATACTGGTCACACATTATTATGAGAGTTACAAATAGAAGACTTGATTAAATATACCCTTTCACATTTAGTGTAGGATATTTGAGGCGCTCAGCGCCAAAACGGCCTAACCCACAAAATTTTCGAACTTCAGAAAACAGAAAAATGTAAATTATCATATTTTAAAACGCTTTAGTTCGTTGTATTTTAGATAAATTAGATGTTGAGCCATATTTTTATACTAATAATAGTAACAAGAACACTGATATATAAAAAAGAAACATTAAAATACATACTAAAAAAAGTTAATGTGGGTTAGGCCACTTTGGCATTCATTCAAATTTTAAAAATTTGTTTCAAACTGCTTGTTAGGCCAATTATGTCTGGAAATGTAATAATTTTGTATTATCTTATAATTTTATATATCGTAGATAATCATTCATCCAGCAACATCTTTGCTTGAGAATTTGTTTTCAATCAATTATTAAATGAATGGTTGATATGTGGTGTATTATTTTTTAATTCTTGTAGATCTTAATATTTAATTTCATCAGTATGTCTTCCGTTTGGGTACAGGGAATTCAAACCATTTGGGATGAATTTCTTTTTGAAATGTCCAATTCTTTGAACAAGTCCTCTTCCTTATTGGAATACTTAAATTTTATTATATATCGATTTTCGCTTTCAAATCGAAGCCATTGAATATTTATCCATTCTATTTCTATTTTCTTCATATTCATTTCATTCTTTTTCTAACATAGTTTTTTAAATAATGGATAATGCAAGATCCTATTTTTTGTGGTTCTCTTGAAGTCATCATGAATACAGTCCATAATTGTCTTTTGTAATAGGCTATTCCTCTATATAAGACCGGAGTTCACGAAGTATTCAATAGATCAAAAGTAAAAGCAGCATTCCAGATCTAGCAGATTTCGCCAAATACTTATGTACATTTCTTAGCCGATTTGTATTCTAATTTTGATATATGTGAGTCACATTTTATTCTCATGTAAGCATATTATGGGCTGCTTAAGAAATTGACAGAATATCAGCAAACTGTTCGTTGAATTTTGATATGTACTATGCAGATCGGTAGCTCAGAGGTTAGTGCGCTGAACTGCGTGCCGTAAGGTCCCGTAACACAGGTTCAAATCTGTGCTGGGACTACTAAATCTTTTCTTAGAAAAAAAAAATGTGACTTAGGCCATTTTGGCATTCACATTTTTTTAATTTTATGAAATGCCAAAAAAAAACTATCGGTTACCTGAGTACAAAGCTTGTAAAACTTAGCCACTCTTACAGATTTAATAATTTCGAATCGAACTGCATACTCAGCTCAATATTTTTAGCAATGTGGATTAGGCCGTTTTGGCGCTGAGCGCCTCATTTAAAGTATCGGATTTTTCTAAAAATTATCAATATTCTGCACCTAGAAAAAAACATGTTTAATGAATAGTATTTCAATACAAAAATAATTATTTATACTATTAAAATTGGTCAATTGGATGCGTACCATTAGTTTAATAATATTCAAATTGTTAATATAGTATAATATTGTGCCATACATTTATAATTAATATTTAATGATACGTAATAATAATTTAGTTAATGTCGAATTACATTTTACATTTTATTATTATATGAAAAACCATTAAATAAGTAGTATTTATACTATTAAAAATACTAATATTGAAATATTTAAATTAATGGTACTGTATTTTTCGAATACCATCAAATTAATTATAAAACTTTTTAATTTATATGAAAAAAAACTATTAATACATGAACCATAAAATCAATGGCCATACTATTGAGTACTTAATGGGACATTTTCTTCCGAGTGTGGTATATATGTTCCGCAGATGACTTTATTTTTGAGATATCTAGGATAGTATTTTCTACGGGGCACACATTGTTGTGAGTTGTAGCAGGATTTTCCGCCAAAGTGGCTGCTCATTTTTCTTTGCATACTTCATTACGTTTGCCGTGCAGTTTCTTGTTTCATTTAGAATTCAGTTCACTTGGCAGTTTTTGTGCTCAGCTGCTACGCAACAGTGCATTTCTTCGTTATTTTCAGTATTTGTTTTCTTTTCGTCCACAATTCGCCCAACCCTCATTTGCTGAGTTGCTCTGGCAGCTCTTCTTATCAGCAGTATTAATGCAAATGCAACGTCATGCCAGCCAGCAAATGCCAAGTGAAGCGCATTTTTGTGTCCCGCTGGATGTCTGCACAGTGTACAGGGCAGAGTGGGATGATGTTGCTCGCGATTGCCGCGAATTTGCTCAGCTGTTGAGCCATTTCGATGCATAATAGAAAAGAAGTAGTAGAAGCAGTGGCAGTGGCAGTAAAAGAAGAATAAGCAGACAGCTAAAAAATAGCAGTAGCAGCATCGTTCGCTTCATGGCCACTTCACTTTATAGCACAGCGATTGTTGAATCGTTTTTTCGTCCGTATTAACTGGGTTAGTGTTTTGCTTCAACTTCAGCGGTTTCTCCTGCCACAAGTGTTTTTCTTTAATATTCGTTATTTTTCTGGTATTTATTACTAATTTTTGCTACTTAATTTCTATTTTAGTCGAATTTTTATTTAAAGGCATTTGACATGAATTTAAACTACACTTCTTTGCGTTAAGTTGATTAATCAATACGACGCACAACACAAGAAATTCAAAAAGCTACACAGCACACACTCCAAGTGCAAAAGGAAATTAAAACGAGCAAAAAACACGCTTAAAAGACCCTGCAATCAAACGGCAAAAATGCAAGCAATCATTTTGCCTTTGATTTTCCAAAAATTCATTATCCTTTGCGCCCAAAAGGATGGCTTCTGTCTGTCTGTTACACTGCAGCAGCAGCCAAAACAGTTTCGCAGCCCAAAGAAATTGCAGAAATTGCTGCTCACTTTACCGTAAAAATACCATCGCATTCCGTTTGTTTGTTTGCTTTTTTATAGTTTTGGAAAAATTGCCAGTTTTTTCTTTCTGTTTTCCGTACGATAATTTTTCAATTGGATTCTGATTTTCAATTAAAGCATCTCATTGAAGTGTTTCTATCTTTGAAATGATTTAAGTAAGCGTGTTTAGATATGGACGGAAATATAAAGTTTTCATTTTGATTAACGACTTTAAGCGTAATTTTGAAAATTTTGAAAAATATGAAAAATTTGTTAAATTAGTGAAAACCAGGCATTAGATGATAAGACACACTTATATTTCCTGGGTCTAAAATTTGCATAAATGCTCACACATTCATTAATTATAACGTATTTAAAAGTAATTATTATAATTTTTGTGCTAGAGTTTAAAAAAATCAAACACACAAAAACAAAAGAAGAAATTTTTAGCTCAAAACTAGTATTTCATATCCGGGCTGCGCAACGGGTATTTTAATTTTTGTTTTTTTTTAACCCATTTTATAAAAAGGTTGTAAATTTTGTTTTTTTTCGTTTTTTGCCTTTATTATGTGTTTTTTCCGTTTTTTTCTTGTTTTTGCTATTGATTTTTCCATTTTTGATTTTATTTTTGATTTTTTTTGAGATTGTAATTTTTTTGATTTATTTTTTGTTTTCACTTTTTTACTTTTGTGTTTTTACTTTTTTGTTTTTTTTTTTTTCTGTTTTTGATTTTTCGTTTTTATCTGTATTTTTTGATTTTAAGTGTTTTGCTTTTGTATTTTTGCTTATCTTTTTTGTTTTGTTTGAGTTTTTTATGATTTCGTCCTTTTTTGCATTTGTTTTGGCTTTTACGTTTGTGTTTTTTTTTTATTTTTTTCTTGTGTTTTTGCTTTTTTCGTGTTTTGATTTTGTGTTTTTGCTTTTGTGTGTTTCGGTTTTGTTTTTGTGTGTTTCAGTTTTGTTTTTGTGTGTTTGATTTTTTTGCGTTCTTTTTGTTTTTTTTAATATTTTTATGGATTTTAAAATTGTTTGGTTTTTAACCCATTTTTTAAGATGGCTGTTAATTTTGTTTTTGTTTGTTTCGTGTTTTGCCTTTATTTTTATTCATGTTTTAGCCTTATGTGTTTTTTGTTTTTCTTTTATGTTGGTTTTGATATTCTTTTGGTATTGAATTTTCCATTTTTGATTTTTTTATTGTTTTTGTTTTGATTTTTTTTTTATATTATTTTTGTTTTATCTTAGGGTTTTACTTTTTTGTTGTATTTTATTGTATTTTTTTTTTTGTGTTTTTCTGTTTTTGCTTTTGTTATTGATTTTGTTTCTGAGTTTTCGTTTTTATCTGTTTTTTTTTTATTTTGAATTTTTTGCTTTTGATCTTGTGTTTTTTGTTATTGCTTCTGCATTTGCGTTTTTTTTTGCATTTGTTTTGTCTGCTGAGTTTGTGTTTTTGCTTTTTATCTTGTTTTTTTGTTTTTTTTTTGTGTTTTTGCTTTTCGGTTTTGTGTGTTTGATTTTGTTTGTGTTTTTATTATTTTTTTGCGTTCTTTTTGGTTTTTTTTAAATTTGTTTATTTTTTATTTTAAAATTTTTTTAACCTATTTAATTTTGTTTGTTTCATTTTTTCCTTTATTTTTATTCATGTTAAAGAATTATGTGTTTTCCCTTTTTCTTGTTTTTGCTATTCTTTTAGTATTGATTTTTCGTTTAATTTTTTTGTTGAGATTTATTATTTTTGTTTTATTCTTTATTTTTTACTTTTTTGTTGTTTTTGTGTTTTTATTTTTTGCTTTTGATTTTTGTGTTTTTGCTTTTGTTTATGTATTATTGCGTTTTTGGTTTTGAGTTTTCGTTTTTTTATTGTTTATCTGTTTTTTGATTTTGTGTATTTTGTTTTTGTTTTGGGGTTTTTGTTTGTGTTTTTGCTTTTGTTTTGTTTTTTGTGTGTTTTTGATTTTGTGTTTTTGCTTTTGTGTTTCTTTTGCTTTTGTGTGTTTCGATTTTGTTTTTGTTTGATTTAGTTTGTGTTTTTTTTGCGTTCTTTTTTGTTTTGCTTTTGTTTGTGTTTTTGCTTTTGTTTTTATGTCTTTGCTCTTTGTGTTTTTGTTTTTGGTTTTGTTGTTGTTTTCGTGTTTTTGATTTTATTTTATGCTTTTGCTTTTGTGTTTGTTTTTAGCTTTTATTTTGCGTTTTTTTCTATTAGTTCTATATATGTGGGCGGAATTAGACAAAAGGGCGTGTCCCTTTCCATATGACTAAAACTATAAAAATGTAGTAACTCCTGACTTACTAAGATTAGAGTTATATGAATCGAAACTAAGGTTTATATTACAACCTCCAATCGTCACGTAGAATGTGAGCGGAATTGGATTGAAGGGCGTGGCACCTCCCATATAGCCAAAACTATAAAATTGCTATAACTACTGACATACTAAGAGTTGAGTTATAATAATGAAAACAAATGTTCATATTTAAAACTCCAATCGTCACGTAGAATGTGAGCGGGATTGGATTAAATGGCGTGGCATCTCTCACATAACCAAAACTTCAAAATTATAATAACTCTTTACTTACCACCTTGTGAACTATCTTGAGCACAACGAATTGCTCAGTGACCGCCAATATGGTTTCCGTAGCGCCAGATCCACAAGTGACTTGATGGCGGTCCTCTCCGAAAAGTGGAATAAATGTATTCACCTTTTCGGGGAGAGTAAGGCTGTTGTTCTCGATATTTCCAAGGCTTTTGATCGAGTGTGGCATAAAGCCCTCGTTTCAAAACTAATTGCATTTTGTGTCGGTGAATCTTTTACTCGATGGATATCGAGTTTTCTTCAGGATCGTTCTATACGAGTTGCGATGGATGGTGTTTTTTCAGAACAACATTCCATCAATTCTGGAGTTCCGCAGGGTTCCGTCCTATCCCCGTCCCTATTTCTGGTATTTATCAATGACCTTCTGTCATTGACCCAGAACCCAATTCACTCCTTTGCAGATGACAGTAACATTTGTCATTCATACTCGTTCAACAAGCGCCTAAACTCTTTGGAGATTGAGAGTAAAAGACGCACTATGAATGACACGCTCAATAATGACCTTAAATCAATCTCCGAGTGGGGTGTTGCAAATAGAGTAGATTTTAATGCCAGCAAGACCCAATGTTGTCTGTTATCCCACAAAAGAATGGATTCACCCCTCAATATGGGTGCTGTGGATATTGCGCAGTCAGCTGCTCTTGACGTTCTGGGCATATTAATTCAATGTGATCTCCGTTGGAATGATCACATATTTAATGTGTCGAAAGAAGCGGTCAAGTGTCTCGGTTTTCTGAAACGGTGTAAGACATACTTCACTCCCGCTGACTTGTGCATTGTCTACACCACCTATATCCGGCCTAAGATAGAATACAATTCGCACATATGGGCAGGGGCTTCAAAATCTTCTTTGGAGTTCCTGGATCGAATCCAGCAACGAGCAGAGTTATAAAAATCGAAACAAAAGATTATATTAAACATTATAATAGTCACTTAGAATGTGCACGGAATAGGACAATGGGGCATGGCACCTCCTATAACTAAAATTTTAAAAAATGCTAATTCCTGACTTACTAAGAGCAGAGTTGAACAAATCGAAACAAAGGATCATTTTAAAATGTTTAATAGTAAAGTAGAATGTAAGCGGGATTGGAAAAATGGGCATGGCACTACGTTCCATGTGGGCGGGAAAAATAGTGACTAGGCTTGCACTAAAAAGGGAAAAAGGGGCGTAAATGTATCCACACTTTATAAACGATATAGTTTTGCAATTACAAAAACTTAGCACGGGCGCAGCTGTACACAGGTCCAGCTAGTTAAATATATTTTTAAATCTACATATAATTTCATCTATAAATCATTGTTATTAATTTAAATATATAAGTATTAAATATTAAAATTTTAAAAATAGTAGTAAATTAATTCATTAAATAAGGAAATAGAAAACAAACTAAACAAAATTTGAAAATTTTAAATTATTTTAGACAAATTTAAAAATTATAAATAAATTAGATTAAAAAAATTATAGTGTTAATTTCAATTGTGTTGAGCAAATAAAATGTATTTTGGAAAAACTTACTTTGGAATTGGTGACAGCAGGCGGGCGCCTGGTGTTTTCTTTCTATTTTCCTGTTAAAAAAAAATAAAATTTTATCTGCTCAATGTTTTACTCTATTTTTTTTTTTTTTTTTTTTGATATTTGAAATTTAAATCAAAATAATTTTTGAATGAAAGTTAAATCTAAGAAAAAAAATGTTATGAATGAAAAATTAAGATTTAGTAAGGTGGAAAAATTGAGTTCAATTGAATTTAAATACTATGAATAGTATTAATGGTGCTGATTAAGGAACACCTGAACGTTGTTGATGTTGAGCTTAAAAAAAATATAAATGAAAATATAGTCGATGTGAAGATAATGAAATACCAATGATATGTCGACGTTGATGCAGCGATGACAATGCGTCGCTTACGAAGCTGCGACGAAGTTGGTTTGAAAGCGATGCTGCGTCGACGATGTAACGCTGCGACGTAGTTGCTGATTGAAAGTAATGCGTCTTTTGCAATTGGTCGTCAGCGATATGTCGATGATAAAGCGTCGGTGATAAATCGATGACGGCTAGGCAAATTGTTGACGGTATTGCACCGACGTACATGCGTCGATGAAATGCAATGACGGTGATGCGTTTTATTCGATGTGCCGTCAGCAGAATATTAGATTTGTTGATGGTAATGAACGTCGACGATGCAGTAGATTTGGAAAAAGTGAAATGAATTTTCACTTGATCTTGAATTTTTCCCAATGTAATGCACATTTTAAAAATTTATAATAATTTGAATTTACCTTTAATCACTTTTTTTCAAATTTTGAATTACATAATGTAATTTAAAAAAAAAACAATTTTTCACAATTTCAAAACTTTTCAACACAACGTTTTAATTTCAATGAAAATTCTAATGCGCATTTTTGACAATTTCAAAAAATGTATTTTGTTTATTTAATATACAAAATATAGAATTTTGCCAGTGTTTTTAATTTATTTTATAACACATTTACAAAGTTTAGGTTATATCCTATGTCACTCTCTGGACTCCATAGTATCCTGGTAAAAATTTTCAGTCAAATCGGTTCAGCAGTTTAGTCGTGATGCTGGAACAAACAGACGGACAGACCAAGAGTTCATATACATAGATTCACTTTTTTTGCGATTTATTGCTCAGAATACCGGTAAACATTATTCTTGTATTCTAACATTAAAATTAGGAAATGATATCAAAACAGCATTCTAATCTTAATTCGTGAGCGGGTTTATGCATTCTCTTTATCCAAGTTAACATTACATATAAGGGATAACGTTTTCAAAATATAACCTTTATTTGGAAAAATCAAATTAGTTTTTTTCGTAAAATGTTTCAATTTGTTAGGCAATTCATCATTCTCCACCCCACCCCCTTATTAAGTGCATTCACGGGCTCCGGCCCTATGTCATTTTTCTTCTCCTTAAGCTACTTTGACATTGAGCAAATACACTTTACAGAATAATGCAATTAGAAATAAACATGTTTTATCTACTGGTAATTTGTGTAAAAAAAAAAGAGACAGCACTCGTTCTTTTTTCAAGGTAATGCAATAACTCACGAACATAAAACAACTACCTGCTATGCTCAACGTAATGCATGCGTTCCATGTTGAGAG
The DNA here is from genome assembly GCA_951804985.1 of Dryomyza anilis. NCBI lineage: Eukaryota > Metazoa > Arthropoda > Insecta > Diptera > Dryomyzidae > Dryomyza > Dryomyza anilis. Next base: position 26,202,353 of record OX638132.1, on the reverse strand, counting down.
GAGACGCGTAAAAATACGCAATAAGTAAAAATACGCACAGCACATTGCGAATAAAAATTAAATTTAAATGCGTGCCATGCAAAGTAATCCGCACGAAGCATCAAATGTCAACGAGATACGCGCCAGTTGACGACTGAGTGTCTCAAAGAATTTAAAAAAGGAGGATTAACAGAGACTATGGAGAGAGGAACTGACAGCAAAGAACCTTCTACAGTTATTTAACAATGAAATCGAGAAGTTGTAGAATTTAATTTGTTATTTGTTTCTTTTATTTTATTTTGTTATTGCCTAACATTGCAGCGCAAACTGTCGCCATGACTTTAGACATTTCACAAAACAAAGTGTCAAATGGTTAAATTAAAAATGGCGCCTTTAATGGCGCGAACAGACGTTTTCATTTAAATGTTACCCAGTCAAAGATTGCGATTATTGCCATATTTCTGCGCAAACAGCAAATGGCCTTTGTAGACTTCACCATGGCAATGTGGCGTAATTTAGAGAAGCAAAGAAAAAAAAAACCCTTCACAATACATTAAAGTACAATTTACAGGCCAACAATAACAAAAACGACGACGTCGATGTCGACGCATTTAATGCGCTCATAAAAAGTCCTTAAGAATATTATTCAATTTTGGTGTTGTTGCTGTTGTGCGTGTCCGGAATCCTTTCATGTCAAGAGCCATTCTGCGCCTGTTGGCTGCTGCAACGCAATACGATTTCAAAGGATTTCGTAGGTGGCGCCCTCGTCGGCAGCCGCAACACCAACTGTGGCAGCCATGAGGAATTTCACACAGATATAATCTGTGATAACGAAGCGTCTTTAAACGCGTAAAAGGGTTTCGCGGCAGCAGGATGTGCGCGTCTTTGTGTGTGTGTATGAGTTTTGAAGTACTTTATGTGTTGAGTACGATGAGTGCAGGCATCCAGCTTCATACTCGTATCCTGAATATGTCTTAAATGTTTTTATCTTTTTGGCTCATCGACACCTGGGTTTGTGTGAGTGTTGTAACTCAATAGAGAAAGACAACAATATTATTTAAATTTCATTTCAAACAGAAATCTTGTTCACGTATGAGAAATACACCCAGCAGAAAATGTGATTTTTAATTTTAAGATCAAGAACATGAACAGGAACATGAACAAGAAGAAAAACCACAATAACAAAAGAAGAATAACAAGAACAGGAACAAGAACCAGTACAAGAACAAGAACAATAACAAAAAGAACAAGAACAAGAACAATAACAATAACAAAAAGAACAAGAACAAAAACAAGAACAAGAACAAGAACAAGAACAAGAACAAGAACAAGAACAAGAACAAGAACAAGAACAAGAACAAGAACAAGAACAAGAACAAGAACAAGAACAAGAACAAGAACAAGAACAAGAACAAGAACAAGAACAAGAACAAGAACAAGAACAAGAACAAGAACAAGAACAAGAACAAGAACAAGAACAAGAACAAGAACAAGAACAAGAACAAGAACAAGAACAAGAACAAGAACAAGAACAAGAACAAGAACAAGAACAATAACAATAACAATAACAAGAACAAGAACAATAACAGAAGAAGAACAAAAACAAGAACAAGACCAAGACCATAACCTAGACCATGACCAAGACTAGGACCAAGATCAAGACCAAGACCAAGAACAGGAACAGCATCAAAACCAAGAACAGGAACAGGAACAGGAAAAGGAACAAGAAAAAAAAAACAATAACTAGAACTAGAATTAGAATTAGAACATGATCAAGAACAAGAGCAACAACAAGGACATGTGTAAGAACATCACTAGCATTGCAAGAAAGTAGAAAGAATAGGATGACTATATACGAAACGGTCCGTTTGATCATTGTCTGTGTTGTGTTTTCATTTAGTTGCCGTTTATTCAAAAACGCTTTCAATAGAACCTAGCCATGACCCGGGCTTTAGTCAGTTATATGTCGGCTTTCTTCCAAAAGTGTACATCAAAAAAACCTTCTAAAATATAACTTAATTTTTAACGGAGTCACCAAATGTGGACAGGTGTAGACAACAGCCCAAGATACAAGTTTCATGTTTCATGATTCTGTATGTTTACAGTAATAACTGTGATGTCAATGATATCAGAATCTCAATTTACTCCTTTCTACGACAACGCCGTGTTAAAATGACCATTTTTTCATATAAATAAATAGTTTGGCACTACAGTCCTATAAGAACTTAGACCGAGCTCTCTCACCATTTTGAGCTGTGCGTGTTATATTTGTACTCAAAGTGGTGGGACCTACAGTTTATTGCCGAATCCGAACGGCGGGTGAGAGCTTTTTCATAGGCAATGTTTTACTCTCGTAGGTTTGCCATTTACTGACGAGAGGTAGCGCGGTATAGAAAAATGTTTCTATGAAAAGATGTTGTTAGCCAGACTTGAACCGGGGACCTTTCGGCTCGCAGTCCAACGCACTAACCACTGAGCTACCGCGGCTCACCATTTTGAGCTGTGCGTGTTATATTTGTACTCAAAGTGGTGGGACCTACAATTTATTGCCGAATCCGAACGGCGAGTGAGAGCTTTTCATAGGCAATGTTTTACTCTCGTAGGTTTGCCATTTACTGCCAACAGGTAGCGCGGTATAGAAAAATGTTTCTATGAAAAGATGTTGTTAGCCAGACTTGAACCGGGGACCTTTCGGCTCGCATTCCAACGCACTAACCACTGAGCTACCGCGGCTACATTTTTTTCATATACATGTGGTAAAACTAGAACAGTTGATATAATTTTTCCGTAAGTTACCACTGCAAAGCAAAAAAATGAAAATTTAAACTGTGCTGTTCAAAAGTAAATGTGAAAATGTCTTGGAGAATTACACTACACAACAAAATGTGAAAAAAAGTTTGTGCAGTAAATTCCATTATTTTTGTATTATTCGCAATGACTCGCAGAATTTTAATATATGACTTAAACAATTTTCTATGCATAGGTTTACGAGATTTCGGGCAATAACTTTTGTACGGAGCTTTCAAAAAGGTGGTCACATACATTTGTAAATATCTCGCGTTTAAAAAATCTCATATGCTCAGTTATTAAATCGAATGAAAAGTAATTATATATCCAATAATCATTTCTTAAAATACTTTGGAATTGGTTCACTGGTTTAAGAGAACTCTATAGATTAACTCGAAAAATGTAAATTTTTTCGACCAAAATTTTATTCAAAAACATATTAAAAAAAATGGCGAAAAATTGAAAACGAAAGATGATGCACAGTTTGTAATATTATAAAATTAGCCTGCACATTTTTAAAGAAAATTATGTAAAATTAAAAGTAATCTATGGCGACATTTTGAGAACAGAAAAAATCATGTGAAAGAATTACAATTGAGTATTAACTAAATAAAATCGCATTTTATGTTTATACCGTATACCCATGGGTTACAAGTTATAAAATGTATGTGAGGATATTTTAGCGCCACTTAGTAGACGTGACTGGTATGAAAAAGTATATATTTTCTTGATCAACATCACTTTCCGAGTCGATTTACATATGACCGTCTGTCTGTCCGCCTATACACGATAACTTTAAAACTGCTATTCCGAATGATGTGAAATTTATTTTCAATATATTTTAGTAGAATTGTAATTCAAAGTTCGAAAATTAGTCGAATTATTCAACGTAATCTACTACATCCATTACGAGATATGGTCTTACTTTTTATGATCACATATCTCATTAAGTATTAAAGATAAAGTTATAAAATTTAAAATTAATTAAAAGCAATGATGATAGGTGCTCAAAAAATGAGCGTGATCCGTTCACATTTTATTTTTTTTTTATTTGTATGCCTATTTGTATAGCACTCAATTAAATTGCTTTTAAATAACTCCTTTTATCCCCAAATGTTACTCATATATTTTTGTCATTTATAGCTCAATTTCTTCAAAAGAGTGTCAACTACTTTTGAAAATTAAAATTTGTGTATAATCTTACTTTTTCGATTTTTTTCAATTTTTTTAAATTAATTTTTTCTTAAATTTTTGGTGAAAAAAAAATGCTTTTTTTAAGTTCTCTTAAACTAATGAACCAATTTAAAAATGTTCTGAGAAATATTCTTTAGATATTCAATTACCTTTCAGTCGATATAACACTTGATCATATGTGTTTTTTAGAACGCGAGATATTCACAAATATACCTTTATGAAAGCTGGGTTCAAAAGTTATTGGCCGTTATTTTGTAAACCTATCCAAAGAAACATTATTAAACCATATTTTCGAAATCAGGGTATCATTTTACATAATACAAAAATATCCTTGACAGCTGCGCAGAATGACTGTTGTGTAGTGTTATTATCAGAGAAGAAATGTTTTCCTGATAAAATTGTCTTGGGAAATAATTCTCCAGGGAACAATTGACCCAGAAAGAATTGTCTCTGGGAAGAATTATCTCGAGAATCAATTGTATTTAGGAAAAAGTATTTCGAAGTTGAAATTATCTTTGTAAAAAATTGGTTTTGGGAGAAAATTCTACCTAAATTTACAATTTGAATGAAAATGATCTTAGCAAAGCACGAGACTCTGAGGGCCAGTTTTTCAGTGCTAGTTTAAACGTAGTTTAAACTCCGTTTAATTAATCTTCTCTTTATATTAAATGACGTTTAATTTTGTTAGCAGTTTTTCAGTATAGTTTAAAATGAACATATGGCACCACAGGCTAATGACAAATAATTCTCTCGATTTTGACTTCTGATAAATGTCTTTCAAAATTAAATAAACAAAAAAAATTGTTTCAGAAAAATAAAATTAATGCAACTTTGAATTTTAGCAACAGAAACTAAGTTTAAACGACGTTTGAAATTCACTGAAAAAATCGATTCTCATTTTAAACGAAGTTTAAACCACAAACAAAGTTCAACTAGCACTGAAAAATTAGCCCTGAGAGTTACACATAATGCAAAATAATTTTCTATTTAATCAAAAGAAGTTAGTAGTAACATTTTAAATTCAGATAGGATTAACAAATAATATTTTTTACAGCTCATACTGACGGGTGCATACTCTTAAGTTTACGAGAAATACACATTTGAAATACACATTTCTTACTGGGGTCTTTGAATTCATCAAACACAATATAACCTTTTCAAAAATTCGATAAAAAATAATTCTTAACTGAATTTATTACCAATGAAATTCAAGGTTTTAGTGTTTATCTCTATTAAAATATGCAAAATACATCATTTCACACACTTCAACACGCATTTATAGGGGTTCACAGGAAACTTCACATTGTGTTTATGACACGTGTTAACACACAAGTAATATTTTCATTGGAACGTTATTCAACTTTTTTTTTTTATCTTTGAATATTACTACCTGGAATATTTGAGTAGTCGTGAATTTATGTGACACGAATTTTCAATAATAAATATGACATAAATATTTACCTACATACGTAATCCCAGTGGGAAAATCCAGCAATCATTCTTCAATACGTTTTATAAATAATTTCAGGAACATCTATAATTTCATTAAATATTGTGAATGCTATATAACTTATCAGCCAATAAAACGTTTTATTTTAATCGATAAATAATTGGTTTATACAATAACAACATTTACGCCGACCGATATAAAGTAAAATTCACACGTGGTATTTGAACATAAGTAGTCGAGTCACTGATCATAATCGACCGATTCCATTTTAAATACCAGATAGCGAGATAGCCAGATAACCAGATTCCGAGTTTTATTGATCTAACTTTTCTGATTTTCCTGTAATCGTAATTTCTACAGACAGATGGGTATCAATAATTCAACTTACGAGGTCACATTGATCAAAAATATTATACCGGACACGCCTACTTCTGGGTGTTACAAACTGATAAAAAAAGTGAATATACCCTTTCATTATTCGTGTAGCGTATAACTTCGTATCAATAACGCATCGTGAACCAACTCATTCTATAGGTAATCATCAGCTTATTTTCAAACATACAATAGTTTCAAAAATATATCCAATTCGAGAAACTCAACTTTGTTCCGAATCAAACAAAGTGAAACATAATCCTTCTTTGGCTGGTTCGTGTTGATGCTGTCAAGAGAATTAAGAGCTACTGAAAAAATAAAACAGACATTGCTAAGACAACATATATGTGTCCTTCTGTGTCTGTTGCTGTCCATCGTCTGGCCATTTGTGACCATCTGTCTAACGAAATGCCAGAAAAATGTTTTAACTCTATTGACCTAAATGTTGCGCCCAAAGTATCTGGTACGTGTGCCTCATCGAACGTTCAGTTTGTATTTGTTTTTTCTCTCTGACTGCAAAATACCAGTTAACAATTTCCTATTGCATTTGTTTTTGTAAAGTTTCTCTATATTTTCTGCTTGTCATTTTGTTTGTTTTCATTTATATTTCTCGTAGTACAGAAAATTGCTTAATTTAACATTTTCCTTTCCGGAAACTTGAATTGGAAACAAAAACTTAAGTTTGCTTCTTATTTCTTATACAGTTTTCCGCACTTTTCCCCATCACGCGCCATATGAACCAGCCTGTCTTTATTTCTTTCTTACTTTCAGTCGATGTCTCCAAAAACCCATGGAAAACTTTTCGACATTCGAACTGTCATTGCAGCTCATTCACGAATGAAAATTTTCGCAGCCAGTCATTCTTTTTCTCCGCATGTCTTTGAGACTTTTCGAACCTGTTTCCCTTTTTTAACCGGTTCTACCCTTGGATGTGCTTGTACTTGTTCGGTACAAAGTTGTTGTGCGTTATAAAAAGTTTGCCAAAAATTACTGTGCCACTGCAGTTCCTTGACGACTCGTATGAATGCAGTCCTTCGTGACGTTCTTCGCCATGATCTTGGCTCCATTTTGTGTAGTAGTTTGCCTCGTTATTAACATATCGCATGCATGCATGGGGAGTTCCGAGTCTTAACTTGACACAAACTTTTGCATTGAGAAATGTTGATGAAAGCTTGACTTTTGGTTAAAGTTGTTTTACTTCTGATGTGTTTATTTGAGTTAAATGCATTTAAGGTTTAGGTCCCCGATATGTTTGCAAGCAAAAGATGAATATTAAAAATTATTTTGATAAACTTTCTGTCCAAAAAGTGTTACCAATTAGAGTGAAAAGAAAGTAGGTCAAGAAGAATGAAAAACTCTTGCTCAGATTATGCATAAAACATACTATCACAGAAAACTTAAAAATTTCGCTTATACTTTTTTTAAAATTCGAATTTATTTCGTTCATAGGTTAAACGATTATGTATTGTCGAATAATAATAATAATTACACTACACCATTTCCAACTGAAATTGAGAAAACTCCAAATGAAATTGAGATTTTCCATTTGAAATTGAGGAAAGTTCCAAATTAAAATGAGATTTTCTATTTGAAATTAAGAAAATTCCAAATGAAATTGAGATTTTCTAGTTTAAATTGCGAATATTTCAAGTGAAATTGAGATTTTTCATTTTAAATTGAGAAAATTCCAAATAAAATTGAGATTTTAAATTTTAAATTGAGAAAATTTCATATGAAATTGAGATTTTTTCATTTGAAATTGAGATTTTTTTTTAGAAATTAAATATTATAACTCGTATAAGAATTATAAATACATAAATGTGTAAATGGAGAAAAAATTTGTGTTTGAAATGTGATGATATAAAAAATATTAAAAGTGAAAAACATTGAAAAAATACGATTTTAGTTCAATGAATGAAATCATCAATATGATGAATACTGCTAGTCGGTGAAATTTTCGGTGATATTTGTTTGTGTGAACAGTGGGCTTCATTCTTTCATATAATACGCTCATTAGTACCTTGTGCACAATATTGAGGAGGCTTATCCCACGGTAGTTCGTGCATGTTGTTCACCGAAAAAAAATGTACATCATATTGATGAATTCCATTCTTCAAACAATGATACATTGTATTGAAGAAGCATTCATAATATTAATGTCTAACGACATCAATGTTATTAATGCAATCATAAATATGATGAACGCCTGGTAACTGTCGAAAAAGTGTTCTTCAATATGATGAACTATATGTGAAGAATACGTTTCATCATATTAATGAATAAATCATATTGAAGAAGCTGTTCATCAAACTCAATTTCAATCAAAATATGTATTTTTCGTTCAACGTTTTTGACACACATCTCAGTAGTTCTTGTATGTTATATCTTATATTAATGCTTTTTTTTGGAATATCTACTAAGATCCACAGCACTCAGACAGACGACTACATCCATTGTACTGTGAAATCTATTCCCTACAATTTTGTGGTTTATATCACCACGAGCGCCCATGCCCAAGCCGGGATTCTAACCCGAGACCTTCAGAAAGCAAGTCCAGCGCGCTACCTCTGGACTGCTGAGGCCGGCATATTATTGCTTGCTCAATATCCATAATTTAGTAAAATGTTTTTAATTATGTATTTATAGTTAAAACTTTTTATTAATAAAAAATATTTGTTTTAGGAAAAAAAAATTCGTTTCAATTTTTTTTTTTTAAATTTTTTTTTCGAAAATATAATTTTAATCGGATTTTTTTCTTTGTTTTGAATAAAATTTTTTTCAATTTTTGTTTTTTTTTTGAAATTTTTGTACGGAATTTGTGTTCGAATTATTTTCTAAAACATATTTTTTTTGTTTGAAAAATAAAAAAAAGAAACTCCATCAATTAATATATTTTGAAAAAAAAATATTAGTTTAACAATATTCATACGAATTCGAATTTCGGTAGTAAATTTTAATAATTTCGACTCGTTGTTGGCTCGTATATCTTTCCATCATGAAATGGCAAACCTTACTGAAGAGAAATGTTAAAAGAGAAGCAAGAAATATGGCGTCGTTTGCTGTCCCTGTCGCTCTACTTTTGTAGCGTCCCTGTTGAAAAACCCTTGAAAAAAACGTTTGTAGCGCTCTTATTGAAACACCTTTTATAATGCATGCATTTATCAATGTGTCATTTAATGAACAGTGGTATAATAATTTGATGAATCTGGTAGTTGGTGAAAAAATTCATAGTTAATTTATTTCTGTGTGGCAGAGTACACTGAGATTCCATTCGCTGCGCATGAATTATTCTAACCATATTCTGCTGAAGAGCTTGTGCATACTCGTTATCAAATTCTTGTATCAGATCTACAATCTGTAGTTTTTTTAATAGTACCTAGCGTTGGAAGTTCAATTGGTTAGTGCGTTGTATTTCGAGCCGAAAGGTCTCTGGTTCAATTCACGGCGACTGCAACATTAAAAAAATATAAATTATTTTTATATGACCTCTCGACAAATATAAATAGAAAAAACATCAGAATCCAAGCGGTAGTAATTACTAGCATAAAATATATACTAAAATGTTGACTAATTTCCTCTAATCTCGAATATTGAGTTCTTTAAATTACGCTATATTTTTATCATTTCCAAATACATTTTTCGGCCTCTTATTTTCACCACATACTGAGGCTCTTACATGCAAACAAAAATTTGTTATAATGTAGATTACGCTAAAATGTCCTTAAAATAATTTACATGTCAAAGAACAAACTCTTAACTTAATCACTAGCATATATTCAAACTCAATAATAAAAAAAAATAAAAAACAAACAAAAAATACAGACAAAGACAAACGAAGCTATGAAGAAGATAAATATTGCTGATAAAGAGGCAAAAGAAAAAAGCTGACAGGACATTAATTGATACGTAGCTCATTATAGATGACATTGGTGGCAAATGGGTAGAAGAGTACAACGGGAATGAAAGTTTTCATTTATATAGCAAAAAAAAACGCCAAAAAGTTAACTCGAAATGAGCACAAATTCAAATTAGTTTTGCAGCAAACTTACGCGAAAACTAAAAGTTCAGCATTTCAGTTTTTAGCCAATTTGTTATTTCAGCTGATGTTCTCATGCTGTTTCACTTTCTCATCTGCTTCTGTCAACACTAACAACGATTTTTTGTGAATTACCAATAACTGCAATTACAACAACTGCAATTACAATTCAAACTACATTCACGAATACAACAAAACTACATATTTTAGTTAAGTACATTCGAACAACTACAACAAAAGTAATAATAAGCTGGAAAATGCAAATATGCGCATTTCAGCCTAACAGAAATCCACACTCAGAAAATAGTTTCCTAATATTAAGAAAAATTTTAAGAATTTATGTTCAATTTGTATCTAGTTTAAGAACAACTTTTCCTTCAAAAATTTAAATGGTTTTTCTTTTTATAAATCCCAAGTTCTTTAAATAATTAAAAATAAAATTAACTTAATTTAAGTTCAATTATTCTTAATATTAGGAAACTATTTTCTGAGTGTAACAACCACAACAAAAATATAATAATTCAAAAAGTCGATCATAAACTGTTGACGCGCAAAAAGGAAAATCTGTTTAACTGCATTAGCGCCATGCACACAACAACAAATACAACACCTATAATTAAAATTAGCTTCACCGAGTACGTACTCGAATTTTGAGTTTCTCATTTCGTTTCATTTTATTTGGTAATTAGAAATTTAAGTATTGTTCGCAAGCCGTAATATAGAAAACAACAGCGACTGCATCGCACAGTGGTTCAGATTCGTTTTTAATCTGTAAAAATTTTGTAGTAGTGCAAATTTTTAAATGCGTTTTTTTATTTTTGAGTTTTAATTAATTTCACCTTAAAGACTTTTAAAGGTTTTGAGTTATGAACGTTTAAATTCAAAAATTTAGAATTAATTCTGCTATAATAGATCTAGCACTTGGGGTCGAAACTTCCCAGCAGTAATGGGGATATGGAGAAGGGGTATTGATTCAGCTATAACATAAAGTCAATGTCAGTTTGAAAATTTTAAGCTATCAGAAGTTATGAACATTCAAAATCGGTATTTTGTAATAAATAGGCTTTTCTCTTTTCTTTAATAGCATTCAAATTACAAGCACGTGTGACAATATTTTTATTTTTTTTAAATATGTAACCTGAGCGTAATATCTACACGCTGGGAAAAAAAGGCTCTCCCAAACATAATTAGCAGCAAACAACGTATATTTTTGGAGAACACTGCAAACATAAGATATTGGGATATTGTAAACATAATATGTTTGACTCTAAACTTAGTATGGTTGCATGGAAACGGAAAATTGTATATTCCAAACATAATATGTTTAGCTCTAAACAGAATATATATTTGGATAGGAATATAAATATGTTTCGTATGTGAACATATTTTGTTTGCTTAATTTAATGTTTTGTTAATTTCATTGTATTTGAAACAAAGAATCATAATGTATTTCGCCATCTTCAGCACAAAGAGTCCCAGTCTTTTCGTTGGTGGCCTTGTCGTGGTTGATATAGATGTTGAGGCCTTTATCCGGTACATTTTCACCAGCAAAATATGCTAAAAATAAAGAAAATATTGTTTCATTAGATATTGAGCAAGAAAAAATAATCTCCAAATATAAAATTATTCGCAAATGTATTTGCAAAGCAAATTATGATTGACTGACGAGATGTAACTGTTATACATACAAAAAGCGCGTCCTTTTCTTTTTGCAGTTTAATTTGCAAATATAAGTTTAATTGTAGTGCAATAACTTTTAGTTTTTTTTTCTTCTGTCTACTTATACGGACATTTTTAACTTTTTATTTATTTATTAAACTAAACACATATTTTAATTATTTTTCACTTTCATTTATTCATTAATTTTCGATTTTTTTTAACACTTTTTATACTTACTTATTTAAGACGGCGACGACAACCACTCACGTTGCACTCAGCTGTATAACTGACACAGCAAATAAAGAGAATAAATCAAACCATAAAAACTTCGCTCATTGTGCTCTCAATTGTATCTATTTCACTCGCATGAAAATATTACATGAGTGAAAAAGAGACAACGATATATACAGAGTTTATGCAAACATAATATATTTATATGGAAACATAAAATATATTTTTTATGAAAACATAAGTATGGTATAATGAATATGTTTATGGCTTAAATAATTATATTCACATATTACATATTATATTTACATCTAAACTAATTTATTAAAATTGTAAATATATTATATGTAGAACAATATTGCAAACATATTTATTGTTTTTTAAGAACAGATTATATTTGAATTCAAACATATCCAATTACATTTTTCCTTGCGTGTATAAAACCCAAGTAGATATGAAAACTAAAAGTGAAAAAGCACACAAATTCACACTTATCAAACATTTTCAGAAGTTTAAAATTTCAATTGTCAATTATGCAAAATACTAATAAATACAAATTTGTCTTATTATACAACGGACTATAATTGGTTGATTTTTATTTTTAGTATCACATTTCATCAATTTCTAATAAAATAAACGGAACCACATTCAAAATTATTCACTACATCAACAGAGATAGAGAGTTTTGGCCAATGAAAAATGTTTTTGAACCACTGTGCGTCGATGCGTAGCAAACTTTGTTCTGACTTTATGTGTCGTGAAAGTTTGGCGTTAGAGTACTTGTTTTGCTTCGTGTCGTTAATGAATGTTGTAATTGCATTTTGGCAACATACCGCACTTGAAGGTTGATATATTAAATACCCTGCACTGTAAGCATTAGTTTGTATCAGGGATTCAAACCGAAACCGATATTCGTTTAAGACCGTTTCATTTTTAAAACCGAAATCTTTATGCACCGATAAACGATTTTGGTTTTTAAAAAGGCTTTATAAAAAAACGAAAACAGTTTCCATAATTCAATAAATATATATATATTATAAATTATAGTTTCATATATAATATATACATTTATTTATTGATCTTACTTTGTTTTTACAACTTACTTTTTAAGTCTTCAGATTAAATACAAATATTCGTATTCGATTTTTGATTTAAATTTTCTTTAATGACACTTCTTTTATTCAATTGTTCAAATGTCCTGCAATTATTCATACACACAGAAAACTGATTTGTTGCGGCAACGAACTAAATTGCCCTACCGAATCATTATGTTGCGGCAACAACTGATATAGTAGTTGCAACAACCTCTTAACTCGGTTCTGAAACCTCCAAAACGGTGAACATGAGGTTGTGGCAAACTGCAAGTCGGTGATCATGAGGTTGCGACAAACTGATGAACATGAGGTAACCATGACGTAGTGACAACCTCCAAATTGTTAAGCATGAGGCTGTCGCAACCTCCTAGTTAGTGAGTATGAGGTTTTCTAAACCCCTGAAAAAAAACAGTATGAAAAGGTACTTGTCTGCATGCATTTTTTTTATTTCTTCATAACTAATAAATAAAAAAAACTATTTCTATTTGCACATATGGTCACATATTTTTTATTTATATTATATTTCACTAGAAAATCAGCAATTTAATTCAATAAATATATTATTTTAACTTAATTAATAAATTTCCTATAGATTTCGACTTGTGAAAATTTTTGAGGTTTATTTATTTCTGCATGTATCCATATTTGTTGGCAAGAAACTGGCATCCGAACTGCTGATAGACATGAGGTTGCCGTTAGTCATTTATTTTATCGCCGTAACAAATGCACGAATGTCAATTTTGGCAGAATTAAAAATACAATCATGAGGTTACGGCAACCGAACGTGCAATTGTGCGGACCGACATTTCGGTTAGAGTAAAAAATGCTACGTTATTTTTAATGACATGAGGTTACAACAAATGTATTTCGGTTGCAACACTGAAACGTAGGTTCAATGAACCTCATGCCAAAAGAGGATTTTTCTGCTTTGCATTTGGCCCAAAACGCAACCTATCACCTGCCATTTTTACGCATGTTTCAACATATATTGCTCCGAAAACATTTCATATGTTAAATAATCAAATCAAATACTTTTAATATTTTTTATAAATGTACCTAAAAGTACACTTTTGTGGTAAGATTTTCTATGTACATACAATTTTTTGTATGCCTTGTTATTTAGGAGTTATGAACGTTTAAAATTGTTTACTACGTTACATCGTACGATGTTGTAAACTGCGTAAAAATGGCAGATGAAGATCGCCTAATATATTTTCATACTTTTAAAATTAAATAAAATAATTTCCTGCTTATGTTCATATCGAAAACAAAAGTAGGGGATCCTGGGGTAAAGTTGGACATGGGGTAATGTGGAAAATTGCAATTTTTTAACATATTTTTTTGGACTTGGAAAAATAAAAACAATTGTCAAGTGCTTCTTAATATGGTATCAAATTGAATATAATCAAATTAATTCTTTTTATTGCATTTCGAGAAGAAGTGAAAAAAAAATGTTCTATCAAAAAGTGAGCATTTTTATCTTTTTCAATTAAGACGGTATGTTTAAAATGATCGCTCATTGTATATGTATTGAAATACAAGGGGATTTTTGAAATTATTTGACATTGCTTAAATGGTTTTAAGTTATGTATTGTGATGTTGTGGAAAAATGGGAAACATTACATGGGGTTAAGTGGGATACGTAGATTAAGCAATGTTTGTTGTAATTTTAATTAAAATATTGTTTTATATAAAATATTTAATTAGTTTAAACAAGAAACAAATTTAAAATCGTGGCACAAACATCATTTTAATTGTACCTAATACCAGATCTGAATTGCAGAAAAAGCCGATAAGCGAACGTTTAGCAGTAGCAAAAAGAAAAACTAAAATAGCATTTTGGTAATAATTTTGAAGTTTCCCACTTTACACCAACATTTTTCAACAAGTTCAAAATTGAGGAAAATCACTCAAAAATCAATTGAAAGGTATATAAATTGTATTCTGTTAATGTAAAAAGATAGAAAATGAACCAGTCTATGGAATAGACGATTTAAAACAATTAAAAAAAAATATTCAAATGTACTTTTATTGGAGGAAAACCAAATCCCCCTTATATTCCATACATATTTTACATACCGGGCATTCCTTCTATGGTCGTTAAAATATCCAAAATATCGAACGAGCTTTGATAATTTGCTATTTGTATTCGAAATAAATTTTATTTAAAAAAAAACCCAAAACAAAACCTTAACTTAATATTTTGCAGTCTGAATATAAAATAATTATAAACGTTTTACTAATTTCGTGTTTAACTTTTAAACGCCAACATTTCTTTTCAAACAATTAAAGTTTTTATTTGTTTCCTTT
Source organism: Dryomyza anilis (assembly GCA_951804985.1). Lineage (NCBI taxonomy): Eukaryota > Metazoa > Arthropoda > Insecta > Diptera > Dryomyzidae > Dryomyza > Dryomyza anilis. The sequence continues at coordinate 26,187,244 of OX638132.1, read as the reverse complement.
CTTGCAGCTCAACAGAAACATTGCGCCCGGAAACACCTGACGATCTCTATCAACAACAACAGCAACAACAGAAGCAACAACGCGAACTCCATCAGAAGCAGCAGCAACAGCAACACAGACTGCGCAAATTGAAAAAACTAAAACTACTCGAAATGCAATCCTTGGCACTCGAGGGCGGCGACACCGCACGCGGTTACTGTTCCTGCGATGAGCAGCTGACGTCTTCGCCACCCACATCCTCGACATCATCATCATTCGGCCACGAAAAGTTATCCGATGGAAGTGAAAGCACAACGACATCAGTTACGGCAACAACAATGCGCAGTTTCCGAAGAGCCACAGCAACAACAACAGCAAACAAAACGATGGCGACAGGCAGCACTGCAACATTAAAGATGGCGCCACGGCGACAACAGCATCACGTGAGATTCTCCGATGAGCGCAACTTTTCGGACTAAAATGAGGGAGAACAGAAAAGAAAACAGGAAACAACAATTGTGAAATGAATCTAAAACGAAAAACCAGCGGAGGAAAAGTAAACACAAATCGCAACCACAACCGCCATCGCATTGATGAAATGGTGAATAACGGAAGGAGGAATGTACGAATTGTAAGATGCCTCTGATTACAAGTTGTTTGCTTTAATATTAACCTCAAATCGTGCTGGAAATATATTGCGCTTTATTAAACAACAACTGCAATAGTCAGAGAGATTGCAGCACAACAATTGCAAAAATTCATAGATTGCAAAAATATCAACAAAAAAATATATATAAAACAATAAATAATCTAACAACGTGCAATTGAGCAAGCATAACATCTAGAACGAACATCGTTATACAGAATCAAACCGGAGAATACCAATGAAAATGCATTGGGCTATGAGTTTTTATTTCATTTGAGAAAAACTCTGTTTAAAATTTCTATTTCAACCATTCTAATTCACCCTTCAAATTATTTCAAAAGAAATTATTAACATAAATTGGTATCTTTGTGTAAAAAATTGTTTTTCTAAGTTTATTGATTTATTTTGTAAGAGGTAGTTGTTGAAGTTAAATGTGTATATGACTTTCGAAAGATTAACATGTTCCCATCTTTACAAATTGCACAGCACAACAAAAACAAATTATCCACGATATTTGATTTAAATTTATATTTTTTGCGTTTGACTGGTTATAAGATTGGTCAGATCAACCTAAATTTCATTGATTTTATTTCAAAATATTAGCTGAAGTATTCTGAATGGAAAACAAAATCAAATTCAAAACTGTGTAGAAAAGTGTAGAAAATAAAGAAAAACTTTAGGCAGTATTCAGAAACTGAGTAGGTCTTGATTAGAATTTTAGAGTTCCCCGAAAAACCAAAATCGTTGTTAAAAAAAGCCCCTTAATTATTTTCCAGTGTTAATGAATGGAATTTGTTATATTGCTTTTTGCAAACCGATCACACTACACAACAATTGACGAATTATTCATCCCCCACCATCATTTTACGATATTCCGATGGACTTCATGATTCTAATCCAGACCTCATACAAAATTTTTGGATATTGCATAAAATTTTCGAGTTATTTTGTAAAATAACCAGTTGGGAAGGTTAGATCACATGGGAAATTTTAAATTTGGTATTATTATGATAGTTAGGATTATCAAAATTATAGTCGGTCTAAGCCGACTATAAATACTCTACACATATGTGTGGTTACTATTCAAAGTGGTATATAGGTAACCAGGGTATACAAATCCTGAAAATAACTACAAACTTTCAATCGCTGAAGAATTTCCATTCATTTGATACCCATATTTACAAATGGGTAGGTGTACCGAATTTCGATTTTTTTTGGGAACCACAAGTCGTTTCGCGGGAAAACATTATTTCCATGTTTTTGAGCATAAAGTCAATATATATTTGACCAAAAAAGTTTACCTAAGCACGTAAAACTGAACTGTAGATGTATATTTTATATGAGTTATTTGAACATAAATGGTCAGATCACTGGTCACAATTGACGGATATGCCTTTCCGATCGATATGCTTTTTTCGCACAAACTGCGTAGGTATATAAGTAATCTAAATTATGAGTTTCATTTATCTAACTCTTCAATTGTTTAAGTAGTAGAGATTTCAACAGTCAGACAGACAGACAGATATACGGACAGACAGCGGACAAACGGACATCACTAAATCGACTCAGGAGGTCATGCTGATCAAGAATATATATACTTTTCCATACCGGAGGAGCTTCTTTCTGGGTGTTACAAACGGCGTACCAAATTGAATATACCCTTTCACTCTGATTTCTTTTTATTTCATTGAGAATACTTTTTCTAATGTTTTGAAATTAACCCTATTAATTTGAAGTTTTGAAAAAGGTTTTTGGTCTACATTACACTACAAAGAATTTAAATATTTCCAATAAGTCTTCTGAACGCAATTTTTCCTTTGGACACCAAATGGACATCCTTTGACCATTTTTTTTGTAATTATGTTACTATTTTGTTTTTTTTTTTTACTTTTAAGAAATCAGTGATATCTTTTTCGAAGGAAATCCCTATGTTTAGTTCAGAATGCTGGTGAAAATAATATATTCTTCTGTCTATAAAGTGAGAAGGTAATTCTGAATTTAATACGTAACCTTTTTGTTGTGAAATTCTGTTTAATTTAGCTTTTTTTGATAATGAAATTTTGTTCAAATTTTGTAAAATGGTTTCCATGGAATGACTTTTAGAACTACTTCTTAAAATAGTTCCCATGGAATGACTTTTGGAACTACTTCCTAATATGGTTCCCATGGAATGACTTTTGGAACTACTTCTTAAAATGGTTCCCATGGAATGACTTTTGGAACTACTTCTTAAAATGGTTCCCATGAAATGCCTTTTGGAACACCTTCCACATACAGTTTCCATAGAATACAAATACAATAAATAAAATGGTTCATAAAATTTTTATAAAACTAGTATAATCAGAAATATTTAAACTTTAAGGTACATTAAAAAAATTAAATATTTTCATGGACATTTTGCTCCTAAACTTATTATATTTTTGAGGTTGATATTCTCCAGCTATTATATGGACTTCCTGCGCTCCAACCATCTGAGCCATCGACACTACCTGTAGTATTAACATGTTAAATTATATTTTTAATTTAAATAAAAAAAAGTACTAAATATGTTTTATATCCTATGACACACATGTTTTTAATTGAATTTTTGATTTAGAATACGCATAACTTTATTTTTTTTAAATAAAATATTTCAAAGAGGTTTGATACGTTTTTGTATATTCTCAATTACATTCTAAAAGAAGCGAACGTGGAACGACTTTTTATCGGAACCCAATGTGAAGTTGTTCTCGTCGGTTTACCGTCGGTACCAAGAGGGAAGTTATTCTAGAATCAGTTGTTGTAGAATTGGATAAAGAAACATATCTCCATTTGCTTCTACGCTCTCATTAGATGCTCAAAAACTGTATTCGCTTCTCGTATACGTTCCGCTAGAAGCGAACGTAGAATGACTTTTTATCGGAACCCAATGGGAAGTTGTTCTCGTTGTTGTGCCGTCAGTACCAATAGAGAAGTTATTCTAGAATCAGTTGTTGTAGAATTTGATAAAGAAACATATCTCCATTTGCTTCTACGCTCTCATTAGATGCTCAAAAACTGTATTCGCTTCTCGTATACGTTCCGCTAGAAGTGATCGTGGAACGACTTTTCATCGGAACCAAATGTGAAGTTTTTCTCCTTGCTGTGCCGTCAGTACCAATAGAGAAGTTATTCTAGAATCAGTTGTTGTAGAATTGGATAAAGAAACATATCTCCATTTGCTTCTACGCTCTCATTAGATGCTCAAAAACTGTATTCGCTTCTCGTATACGTTCCGCTAGAAGCGAACGTAGAATGACTTTTTATCGGAACCCAATGGGAAGTTGTTCTCGTTGCTGTGTAGTCAGTACCAATAGAGAAGTTATTTTAGAATAGCTTGCTATAGAATTGGATGGATAAACAGAACTTGGTTAAATTCTCTCTCATATTTCCATATTCAACCGATAAATTTAAATTTGTGTACTCTTAATAACTCTCGAATATAAAGTGATTCCTAAAATGATTTCACTAGAAGCGAACGTGGAACGACTTTTTATCTTTGATTCCAAATAAATGTAGTTCTAGAAGTTGTTTTTTTCGGAACAACTTGCGATAAACTTTGCTGGGTTGTGTTAAATTTTATAAGTTTATTCGTATTGGTTCTGAGTTATAAAAAAAATCTGTAATCAAGTTAACTTAATTTCGTTTATATAAACAATTAGTTTACATACATTCAAACATCAGTATCGGTATCGTTTGAAAGGTATTAAGATGCCCTTTAATACGAGATGTGAATACATCTTTGTTTCCAAAAGTAAAAGGCCAATATAATATGATATAGATTTTTTAAATAATAAAAATAAATTTATATTTTTTTCAGATTTTCTTCTTGGCTTGTCTGCCAAATTTCATTGGTGTACTCCTTTCGGTTCATAAGTCATTAACAAAAATGTGAAAGTAAATAGAAATTTATTTATAAAATCTTATTTGATTTTTTTTTTCAAAAACAAAATTCAAATAATATTGAAAACTTTGACTTGATTTCACATTTTTATTTTTAACTCAGAAACCTAATACAAAATTTAACACTAATTTTAAGAAGTATATCAGCATAAACATATATGTTTTTGAAAATTTTAAAAATATGGGTTTTTGAGAAAATTCATTCCAAAATGTAATTATTTCGGGAACCATAGAAGGTAGAGGTTTAAAATTTTGCATATTTCTTAGTTTAATATGAGAGAAAGCTCATTAAAAATTTTATCAATTTCAAAGAGGCTGATGTTTAAATTTATTATTTTTTCGTTGATTTATAATGGAATATCCCTTTTGGAAAATGGTGATTTGCGTTGTTTTAGTAGTTCCAAAAATAGTTTTTCAAAAATTTTCGACTATATACATATATTTTTTTTTGTAAATGGTGATTTCGACCATTGCGTTCTTTTTGTCGTCCAAATAGTTTTTAAGCATTTTTTTTTCGAAATTTTTTGTTTTTGCCGAATTTTTTTTTTTGTAATATGGTGATTTCGACCATTGCGTTGTTTTTGTTGTCTAAAATTAAAAAAAAGTTTTTGATATTTTTCGAACATTGCTGTTTTTGTTCACATTTTTTTTATAATGGTGATTTTGATCATTGCGTTGTTTTAGTAGTCCAAAAATTTTATTAACAAATTTTTTTTTTTCGAAAATTTTCGAACATTGTCCTTTTCTTTTTGTCGTCCAAATAGTTTTTAACAATTTTTTTTTCGAAATTTGTTGTTTTTGTAGAGTATTTTTTAAAATGGTATTTTCGAACATTGTTTTTGTTGTCTAAAATTAAAAAAAAACATATTTTCGAAATTTTTCGAACATTGTAGTTTTTGTCGACCAAACATTTGTTAAAATTTTTTTTTTCCAAAAAATATTATTTTTTGGGATTTATTTACATATGTATACTCACATTTTTAATTGAAAGTAGCCATCAGTCTATGGACCAGAAAGAGAATCTGAAAAGAGAATTATGCATCACGCTTCTCAAAAATCACCAATGTGAGATATATTTTGTTAACATCAATATCTCTCGCTGTTCAACCGCAACCGCAATTTTTCAAAACTAAAGATTTCTCTCAGACCGAAACTGAAAATTTTCAAAAATCAAAACATTTGTGATTCTGATTTAGAATAAAGTATTAAAAATTTTCCAAACCAAATGACTGCTTTCGAGAATTAGAAAATACGTTTCCCAGCCTACGTTATTATCATATTTTAACACGAATTCTAATTTAAAAATCTAAAACAAAATGTGTTAGAAAATATCTTTACATTTAACTTATACCTTTTTCTGTAATAACCACTTAATAATCTCCTAAAAATGTAAAAAAAGTATGTCGAAAGATTATGGTGTATTCTTTGGAAGGACTTATAATCCAAAGATTAAAGATTATCAAAATGTTTCGCAAAAAGTTAAAATGCAATTAATTTGACATGCTTTAAGGTCTTCAATGTGAAAACATCTAAGTCTATAGACTGGTCCAACCTACGGATTATATGTATAGAGTATCGTGAAACTAGTTGTTGAAAACACGGATTGAACAACATAGAATTAAATACGTATCAGATGTATGGAAACGGAACTATATAATTTCTAGAAAGTTAATAACTCGAAACATTACAACAACTCCAATGTATATAATTTTAGTTCTGAAATCTGTTGAAAATAACTAAAAAAAAAGGGTTTTCAACAAAACACTTCTATTGGATTTCATATTACATTAAACAACATAAAAAATTGCATATTTATGCGAATACAAACTCTAGACTGCACTTTATCTATAGTTGAAAATAAAAGTATGCATAAAGTAGAACAAAACATGTAAATAATTTAATCTAAAAATTAACATTCAATAACGTTGTGAATTATTAGAAACAAAAACGACATTAGTTTTACATATTTTGTAAATACAACAAATCAGTTAGTTAAAAAGAATAATGTATATATTATGAAATTAAATTGAATGATAAAATAAATGTTATTTTAAATATTTGTATGAAATAATAATTAAAAATAAAAAAAACAAAATTTTGAAACAAAATCACAAGAGTTTCAGTAAAAAAATAAATGTATTGATGAAAAGAGAAAAAAGTCCTAAAAATGCATTTAATTGTAAGAAGAAAAAAGCATTTTTGTAGTATACAAAATAAAAAATAACTATTTTAATTTTCAATCATAAGTTAGTGTAATTGTACGCATTTAAGTCTAAAAATAAGTAGTGAAAATAAACTTATCGTGTTAGCTAGAGTTAGAAATGCTCATGCAGTATGATTTTTCAAAAGTCAAACTGTTACAAATCAGAAACTTAAACTGAAAATCACATTTAACTAATTTAGACTTGAGAAAATTAAGTTTCTCCAATTTGTATTAATGTATATACAATATATATATAGGGTCTACATCATGTACAAGAGGTGTAAAACATAAACAGTGTTAATTGTCTAGGGTACGTAATTAATTAAAATACATTATATTGATTGTCTAATATGTAAAACGAACGATTACTGGAACCATATATGCTCAATGTGTCCGAACAATTAGTTGAAACGCATTTACGGATCTTTTGTACTTTATGTAATATCCTGAGTTTAGATTTTTCACTCATAAAATATAAAATACGCAACTCATAAAATAATTAAAAATAAGAGTTACTCTTATAAAATCAATGTTAAATATTATTTATGTTTTATAAACTGATTAAACAAACTTAGTGGAATTAATTTCTGTTCATAGATGTAAGTAAATATATTGGACAAAACTTTATAAAAGAAAAAACATTATCCAATAATTAATTGTTTCTCCTGTACGTAGAAAACTTTAAAATACAACCACAACAAATATACTGATATAAGAAGATAATGCAATTAAATACTAACGAAATACATCAAATGATTATAAATATTATAAAAAAATTAAATCAGAAAAATAAATTCAAAATAATAAATATATGAAAACGAACTGTGTTTTTTTATTCAATTATTATGTGAGGCATTCAAAAGTAAAAATGGTAAAATGCAATGCAATGGTACGAATTAGTATTACACACACCATAATTAATTTGACGCTCGATATCACTACAAAAAGTTGCGACTTCTTCTTTTTATCGCTTTGATCTCGTAACGATATCGAAACGATATTTTATAAAAATGTTAAATTTGAGTGTTTACGAAAATCAATTTGAAATATCTAAACAAACTTTGCTACAATAATTATATTATAATATTAAAAGATAATTTAAAAACCAATCCCAAACAATTTTATAACTTTATCAACATGAAACGAAAGTCTTCTGTGTGTCCTTGTCAAATGGCATGTTACGACAAAGTATCCAAAACCGACATGAACATTTCTGATATATTTGCTATTACATCCAATACAGTTTTAAGGTACCTCAAAACAATTTCAATATCATATTCGGCGGGTCCTGACTTCATACCTAGTTGTGTATTAATGCGGTGTGCGGATATTTTACATAAACCATTAACCACATTATTTAATTTGTCCCTTAAGACAGGTATATTTCCGGATATATGGAAGGAATCATTTATTATTCCACTGTTTAAAAGTGGGAGTAGATCTAACATTGTAAATTAAAGAGGTATTTCAAAACTAAGTGCTTCTCCTAAATTATTTGAAAAAATTCTAACCGATCAGCTCACACATAGTTTGCTATCAATTGTTTCGCCGTATCAGCATGGGATTTTTGAAAGATAGATCAACATGTACCAATCTGTTAGAGTTCACAACTACAGTCATAAATGGCTTTAATTGTGGATTACAAACAGATGTAGTCTACACAGATTTTAGCAAAGCTTTCGATAGTGTTAATCACGAATTACTTTTAATAAAACTAGATCTATTGGAATTTCCAAAATGTATCCTAAACTGGATAAAATCTTATCTGACATCCAGAAAACAGAGAGTGTTATTTAAGGAAGCTACATCAAGGAATATTTCGGTTTCGTCAGGTGTTCCCCGAGGAAGTCATTTTGGCCCAATATTATTTATCTTATTTATAAATGACCTACCGTCAGTTATAAAACACTGTAGAATTTTAATGTATGCAGATGATGTCAAATTATTCCATTCATTTAACGATGCAGTACAGCAATCTTGCATTCAAGAAGATCTAAATAGGTTAGAAGATTGGTGTACTTATAACCACCTTAACCTTAATCTCAAGAAATGTAAGCAAATGACCTACTCTCGTAGATGCACTATTTATATAAGTTATAGCATTTCTGGAATTAATTTAGATACAGTTTCAACCTTTGACGACTTAGGAGTATCAATGGACCCTAAGCTTCGTTTTCATCTACACATTAATAAAATGACAAATAAAGCTAAAGGTGTTTTAGGATTTATAAAACGCTGGTATAAAGAGTTTGGCGATCCATATACGACGAAATTGCTTTATACCTCACTTGTACGTCCCATTTTGGAATATGTATCCATTGTTTGGAACCCACATTATAATATACATAATGACACTATTGAATCCGTTCAAAAACAATTTATATTATTTTCACCTACACCTACCACCTTAAGAAAATCGACTAAAATTAATAAATCTTCCAACTCTTAAAAGCAGACGAACAATACTTGGATTCATATTTGTATTTAAATTAATTAATGGTGGCATAGAATCAAGTTATTTACTTCAAAATATATCTCTAAATTGTCCTACAAGGCAAACCAGACAATATATTCCGATAAAATTGGGCATATGTAGCTCTAACTACTCTTTAAATGATCCGTTCCGTCGGATATGCAATGAGTTTAATAAATTATATTTTCTTTTCTATCTTTCTGACTCGATTGACGTAGTAAAATATAATATCGTTCAACACCTAAATACTTATTTAGACATTGTATACTTTAATGAGACTTTTTTTAGTTAACTGATGATATTTAATGTAGTTAACTCGTGAATTCTCGTGAATCTGACCAGCTCGGGCTGTTCAAGAAACGGTCACCAATCCGCGCGATATGCGGATGTGCCTCTCGGTCGGTTGGGCGGGTAAGAGGGCGTGGGATTCGTTCGTTAAAAAAAAAAAAACTTTTCGCCGATCGATTAAACCATAAGCTTTGTACATTGCGCGCAGAACCCATTTCGATACTAGCACATTCTTGTCCTGCAAATCCCTCAAATCCCATTAAAATTGGTCAATAAGACAATTATTGATTTAATAGTATACAAAAAAAATCAATCTTTTCATGTAAACTCAATGGCAATTTCATGGTAATTTCAAGTATTTAATGGTATTTTCCGATTAAAATAATAATATATACTATTGACTATTTTTAATAGTAAAAAACTATTATTTATATAGTATTTTTTTCTGGGTGTATTATAACTTAACACAAACGCACTATTTTAAGTTTATAATTATACAAAATAATAACTATAGTGTGTTAAAAATATCATAATTCCATTAATTCATCCACAATTCGTAAAATCTCAATTCAAAAATTGCAATTTAAAGAATATTATGTCATATTAATAATTTAATATCAATTAAACCTTTCGAAAATTCCGTGATCGAACAGTGAGTGGCTGGATCACGACACTCGATACTTACGAATCGAAATTTTGAGAAAGCATTATAGATTTTACTTCACTTTTTTAAAAATTGTAATGGAATACTTGTCAAAAGTCATCAAAATTAATTCAAAATAAAAAAAAATAAAATTTTATTTGTCATGTTCGCCGCGCAAAACACTTTCTATTTAATTTACAGCAATATTTAATTTACAGCAATGATTAAACGGAAAGTCCGTTTATTTCGTCATCTATTTCGGTTTTTCGGTAACCGCGAGAAGTTCTCTTCGGTAGCAGTCAACAACTTTTCCGCAGAGGACCTCCAACTAGTGTGTTTTTTATGCAAAATACAAATAACAAATTTACCTTTCACAATGATTTCGAATTTGCGATGTATTTTATTTTTAAAAGGTTGTGCCCTAAGTTTTTGCGAAATGTCCTTTTTTGGGCGCATATTGGAATTTGCATTTAGTATACATATATGTAATAGACATTAACCCCCAAATCATGTATCTTTTTATTATCGTGTGACTACTATTCGTTTCCAGTCCCCTTCGTCTAAAATTGGTATAACGTATTTCAAACGTTTCGTTCGTTTCGCTCTTTGAATCGAACGTTTGTTCAAAATTGTTGTTTTGCCAACTATTTTTCATAAAGAAAAAGTTTATTTTTTTTTTTTACTTTGTCGTATGATTTATATGCTGGCAACAAAAATACTCTCAAAACGAGCGTACTCAACGTTTCGTTTGATACATGAATCAAAAATTGTAGTCACACGATATTCAACCGACATTCAAACGAATTGTAGCCGATATCGTTGTCACCGGGAAATACATGATCGACACGTAAGAGATAATTAATTAAAAATGTTGTATTCAACACGGTTTCTGTTGAAAATGTTTAAATTTAAAATGTTTTCGATGGTAGTTTATGTTTCGAGTATAACTACGTTAGAGTTCATTCGAACGTTTACTCGTTATCGAATGCCATCATCCCAATACTTTTGATTTTTTGTTCGATAACGAGTGCCATAATTTCAAACGCAAGAATATCAAACGCTTTTACTCGATAACGACTGCCGTAATTTGGCGTCTGATATCTGCTTTGAATTTTGACAAATAACATGGCAGAAACTAACATTTTTATACTAATTTCACACATATGTGCATTATTTTTGTAAGTTTATTCCAAGAACTATAAGCAATATCTTTCATTTGCTCTAATTTATTTCTAATCACTATCAATGTGGTCAAAAATAAAAAAATAACCCCGATATAGGCTATGGATTTTGAAAATATTAATAATAGTTTGCCGGTACAGGGTTGTGGAGAACTTATGCCTAACTCTCTCACAATTGCGTGTTGTATTTGTACTCAAAATGGTGGAATCTACACACAGAATAAAGATTTTTTTAAGCCAATAAACTCACTGCCTAACCAACGTATTCGGTTCTCTCAACTACTTAGTCGGTTGTTATTGTCAAAATGAAAAGAGTTGTAGTTTGTACTGCAACCAATTTCGAACTGGTTTAGAACAATTTAGTACATATTTAGAACCATTAGGTGTCGTGATCCAGCCAACCATTAGATATTTAGAACCATGTGTATAGGCAGTTTCGCCAGCAAATTTGTAGATTTAACCGAATGAAGTTAGTTGGTACAACTAATTTTTTCATTCTTGCAACCTCATACCAAATGAAGAATTTTCAAATCTATTTTTTTTTTAAAGTTTGATAGTTAAATACAAAAAAATAAATTTTTATTCACTTATACCGGAGAAGTTTGAAAGTTTTCTGGGTACACTGCCAATATTTATTTTACTTTAATTATTTTGAAATTTTATTTTTTAGCTTTGACATAATTTTTCAATTAACAAAAACTGCAACGCATAATCAATTTGGCAAATTTATGGAGGTTGCGTGACTTTGGTTTTATGCTGAACTATTTAAAATCGCATTTGGTTTTATGTTCAATGCGTGGTTCACCCACAAAATGACTGTTCAAAACTATTTGGAGCCTGACTTCATCCCTACATTCATAGCAACAACAAAATGATATGTGGTGTATGCCCTGCGGATTCACGGTGGGAGGTATTATCCCTTTACAAACTTAATTTTTCAATATTAAATATTGAATATTCAACTAAAAACGTTACCCCTTTATATAACTTATATATTTACTACTGTATAAATAGATATGATTACAGAGTCGACGGATTAGTTTGAGTTCGGTGTTGGCACAGAGGGATAAAGTTTACACTTTACAGCATTCGACAACACTGCAACCACAACGCAACAATAATAACGTTTTATTATAAATCAAAATGGAAACGTTACAGGTGCACATGATTACCCACATCACATCATAGCAATAACACTGAGCAACTGAAAAATGTCTATAAAAGTATTTCATATTTTGAACATTCAGAAAAAATCTCATAAAATCACATTCAAATTTGTCAATGGGACAGTTATTGATTTAATATATTTAGTATACTAAAAATAAATATTTTCCTACAAATTCAAAAATAATTTTATAGTATTTTGTAGTATTTAAAGGGATTTACCTATTGAATTAATAGTTTATCATATTGACTAATTTCAATAGTAACCAGTTGGGAAGGTTAGATCACATGGGAAATTTTAAAGTAGGTGTAATTATGATAGTTAGGATTATCAAAATTATAGTCGGTCTAAGCCGACTATAAATACCCTACACATATGTGTAGTTACCATTCAAAGTGATATATAGGTCACCAGGGTATACGAATCCTGAAAATAACTACAAACATTCAATCGCTGAAGAATTTCCATTCATTTGATACCCATATTTACAAATGGGTAGGTGTACCGAATTTCGATTTTTTTTTTGTGAACCACAAGTCTTTTTGCCGGAAAACATTATTATAATGTATTTGAGCATGATATCAATATATATTTGACCAAAAAAGTTTATCTAAGCACGTATACATAAAAATTGATCTTTATATGTACATTTTATATGAGGTATTTGAACAAAAGTGGTCGGATCATAGGTCGCAATGGACCGATCTCGCCAAATACGCACATACAGCGTAGGTATATTAGTAATCTAAGTTATAAGTTTCATTTATCTAGCTCTTCAATTTTAAAAGTCTTAGGGATTTCAACAGACAGACAGACAGACAGACGGACAGACAGACAGACGGACAGACAGACGGACAGACGGACATCGCTATATCGACTCAGGAGGTCATGCTGATCAAGAATATATATACTTTTCCATACCGGAGATGCTTCCTTCTGGGTGTTACAAACGGCGTACCAAACTGAATATACCCTTTCACTCTTAGTGTAGGGTATAAAAACTATTAAATTTATGGTATCTTGATTCTAAGTGAATAATAAAAAAAATGTTTTTGATAATAATAGCTCTTTTAGAAGGACGGTCCTTCTTTGTAACCCTACGAAATATATTTCCAATTAAATATTTTTATCTTTTTGTTTAATATGTTCTTCTTCCTTTTTTTCTGTTATTATTTTTTATTATTTAATTGAACGCATGTCGTGCTCTTTTACATGATTGGTCGATTGCAACTATGAAAAAAGTATGCTCTTCGATACTCGCATGACCCCATAATTAGTTCACACTAAGCCCATACTAAGTTCAAATATTAGTAGGTGTATAACTTTTGAAGTTTCAGAGATAAATGAACGAAACTTTGAACTTCGTTGGCTTATAATAGTAAAATATCCCTTTATAAAAATGAACGGAGTGGCAGTTTCATCTGTAAAAGTTTAATGTATAACCCTGGCATTGTTAACAGAGATAAATTAATGAAACTCATTTTGGCCTCCTACATTTTGTCTCTGAAATAGTTTGCGCACTTTCTGCATCTATTTTTATGAATAACAATTAAATTGTATATACAAATTCATTAAAATTTCTTTCGGTGAGGAACAGCGCGATAGTTTAAAGTTTAACCAAAGTATAAGGTTTAGAATTCAAAATATGCGCCTATTCTTTAATTTTTAACAGTGTACGTAAACATATAACAAAATTTTTAAAAACAACGTTTTAAAGCTGAATATTATACCTTTTTAAAATGGTATCACATAATATACTTTTGGTTTGAAACATTTCGAAAAAAGGCACTTAAATACATTGCTCAAAAAACCTTTAAAAAAAATATTTTTTTTCATGTTTGAGCATGTGTTTTGTATATTTAAAATAAAACTTATGCAAAAAATGTTTTTTATTATGAAAATTCCATAATTTATCTTTCTAAAACCGTTTATTTTATTTATTTCCGATGATTTCCACCTAAAGTATTTATGAGACGCTAATGCGATTTCTGACCCATAATGCTACAAAACAAAGAATATTGTGGTGTATAAAAAATAGATGATGGAACTGCCATTTTATAATTTATTCAGTTGTCACAGTATCGTCATATCGAATGAGTCCGCTTCTCATCCAATACCTACACACAGAATAGAGATTTGTTGCGCCAACCAACTCTTTGCTCAACCTACTTATTCGGTTCTCTCAACCGCTTATTATTTATTGTTATTGGCAAAATGAAAAGAGTTGTAGTTTGTACTGCAACCAATTTCGAACTGTTTTAAAAAAAATAGTACCGATTTAGCACCATAAGAGTGTGTATTGACTAATATATCAAGTATTACATAGCCTAATTTGTAAACCATTCGATTTAACCGAATGAAATTAGTTGGTGCAACAAACATTTTTATTCTTCCAACCTAATGCCGCAAGCGGTTTTTTTGTGTACATATATTGGAATTGATAATAATAGTTTGTCGCTTAGTGTATCTTTTGCTCTAGTAGCAACAGCAACAACAACAACAGCACTAATAATGACATAAACGTGCTTAGCAAAAACAGTTAGTTACAGTTATAGTGAGCCACCAACAGGCACCAGGGCTATAACGACATTCAAAGCAAGGCTAATTACATAATAAAACTTAAACTTGGTCTCTCTCTCCTGTAATTAAGGCGAACTCGGTTACTAACAAAAATAAAACACGCACGCACGCATGCATGCAAACCTGTAAAGCTCATACAACAAATGCAAATTGTAATAACAACAAATTGTTGACATAGGTCGTTGTTAAAAGGTGTGTATTTTCATCAAACACTACTTTCTCAAAACAAATAATTAGTTCTAATGAAATAAGCAAGTTTTAAATGTACACACAGAATAGAGATTTGTTGCGCCAACCAACTATTTGCCCAGCCAACTTATTCGGTTCTTTTAACGGCTTAGTCGGTTGTTATTGTCAAAACTAAAAGAAGTTTAGTTTGGACTACAACCAATTTCGTACTGTTTAGAACAATTTAGTACAGATTTAGTATATGCATATGCATAGTATATAGGCTAATATGACAGTTTCGCCAAAAAATTTATAGACTACAACTTACATTTTCGATCTTCCAACCTCATGCTAAAAGAGGATTTTTCTGTGAGTACATTTTAAGTTATTTTCATATTAGAAACCGTAATTGATTAAGTGCAGATAGAACTAGGCCATCAATATTATTTTCTTTTTTCACCGTGACGTTTTTTCACTCACATAACTAATGACTACACTCAAAATAAAAAGTTTGTAACAGTAGCAAAAAAGGTTGCCAATATAGCAAAAATGTTTGCTGAAAAGAGGAAAGCGCCGGATTCTGCTGAAACAGCAAGTGACAGTTTGCTGTTTCAGTGAACTTTTTTATGCTATTAGAGCAGACAATTTTAGCTATTTTAACAAATTGTTTGCTGTTAACTCCAATTCATAAAAAAGAAAAAAATATATTTTTTCTGTATTTTAATATTTTTTTTTATTTCTGATATACTTTTTTTATTTATATATTATTATTTTTTATTATATTTATTTTATTTATTTTTATTTATCTCATACCTTTATTTCACAATTTCACTCATTTCTTATTTAAATAAACTTATTGTCGAATAAGAGTCTACGAATTATAGACTCATTTAGCTGCGGCGTCTCGTGACTATGGCGCCATCTAGTGCAAGTTAGCTACACTAGCAATATGCACACCAGTGACACTAGCACGATCTTGATCACTAGCAGAACTAAGATTCCCAGCAAACAGTTCGCAATTGCAGATAAAAGTATGCTGTAAATGCAAATTAAAGTGTGCTAAAATTTAGCAGTCAGAGTTTGCTATTAATAGCAGACTTTTTATTTTGCGTGTATGGTTACAATTCATGTTACTGAAACAACTTATGTTGGTACATATTATGTGGCACAACACCAGCAAACTTATTGATGAAAACAACTTTTCATTTAGTTAATACAAAACTTTATGAAAATGGACGTATCCTGCAACGCATAAATCGTTTAAGCAGACATATACAACAGCGCCTCCAACTTCACCCCAATGCCTCCAATGAAAAATCTATAAAAATAACTGTTGTTGGTTGAACTGCCTTCGTCTTGGGCTGTGGCCTCCGTTGAGCATAAATGAAAGCGAAAACTTTTTGGTCGTAAATCGCAAAGTGTTGTTGGCATCGATGACACGACGATGTATGTGCGGCACCATATTCCTTCATATTCTTAAGCGTCTTACACGAGCCTAGATTGTGCGCCTTCCGGTAACACCTCGGGTTTTTGCGAGTCCTGTGTCTGGCCGGACTGTGCGCTAAGTGTTGTTGGTGCAAAAATATGGGAAAATAGTTTTTCCGGAAGTTATAAAAACAGTTTTAATGTGTTTGCAATGTCTTAAAGATGAAGCATTTGCCCTTCACCTGCACGAACCCATCATCATGTCTGGGGGGCAACAGCATTAATGGGTTTTGAAAATAGGCTTAAAAGGATTTCGCAAATGTTGTTGTTTCTCAGTTTTTTTGTAGTATTTATATTTTATTAGTATTCTTTAGATTTGTCCTAAACGACGTAATATAAATTTGTTTATATGTTTTTTCTTATAATTATATCATTCTTATTATTAGTGTGTACACCTATAAAAATAATGTAGTAAAATTTACTACGTATTTGTATTTTGACGTTTTTATTTTTTAATTGTAGTTCTAGTATTTTTTTTTATATTTAGAAACATTTTTATTTATTAGACTGTATTATAAACACGTTTTCTACATACGATTCGTTTTCTACACCAACCAATTTAATCGGTTCTCTCAACAGCTTAGTCGGTTGTTATTGTCAATACTAAAAAAAATAGTACTTTGGACTAAAATCAATTTCAAATAGTTTTAGAAAATTTTAGTTCAGATTTAAAACCATTGGGAAAAATTTTAATTTTTACTGAAAATTTTGATATTTTTTAATGAAAAATTTAATTTTTAATGAAAAATTTAATTTTTGGTGAAAATTTGAATTTTTTGTGAAAAATTTAAATTTTTAGTGAAAATTTAATTTATTTTTAAAAAATTGAATTTTTAGTGACAAATTGAATTTTTTTAGTGATAAATTGAATTTTTTGTGAATATTAAATTTTATTAAAAAAAATAATTTTTAGAAAATTGTTTTTTTTTCGTATTGAAATTTTTTTTTTTTTCATTTTTAAACGTACTTTTAAAAAAAAAAAATATTAATAGATTTTTTTTATAAGACTTTAAAAATTTAATTCTTACTTTAGAAAAATTTTACTTATGTACACCCTGTTCAGTTGTGTGCGATGCATCAAACCAAATCCAATTCTTTTGAGTTCTAAACTAGTATATCCGTTTACAAATAATTTAGTATACACAAAAAATTAACAGTAATTTTATTTTAATTAATTTAATCATTATAGTTATTTTTATATCTATTAATGTATTAAAAAATTCAAGTTAATATTAGTATTTATCTAATTTTTGGTCACCCTGTGCAGAAGCGATAGCGCCACCTGTTAGCTGTTTCAATTAACATAAGGCAATAGTCAATACACAACACAACACTCGAAAAAAAATTCAGTTGAAAAATGTTACGGCAAATAACAAAAAACAGAAACTTGCTGTTTGTCTGCCAATTTTTATTTATGGGAATCATTTGTCCACCATTTTAATGTTTAATTTTGGGAATCAGAGCCACAAATGTAAAATGTAATCAATAATGGCTTGCATGATTCTTGGAAGGAAGCGACACGTCCTGGCAACCTAGATTTTTACTCTGAAGATTTTTAAAATTTGTTTGTAATTTATTTTAAAATATAAACAATGATAATGCGACGGAAGCTGGTGTCGAGTACATTCGTTGAATGATTTAACAGCGGCCCTTTGTTAACTTCTTGCGGCTGGTGGTTTAAAAGGTCGTCTAAGCTCACACGATTCCTTCTCCCAGGTTCCAATTTGTCTGTCGCCGCCAATGTCCACCAATGCAATAACAAATAGAGATTTTAAAAATCAGAAAATTTAAGTAAGGCAAAAGCCAAAACGGTTCGCGCGCAAGTGGCATTGCGTTCTTCGCCGAAGCACCACTTTCAACGCCACGATCGAACACAAACATCAACAAATGAAAATTTCCTTTAGCTTAGGTGCGCCACAGACGGATCCACGACTATCCTAACTATCGAACAATTTAATGATGTCGCCCCATCTGTAATTAATAAAAGGGTTAGTCGCAGATCTTGCTTAACATATCGTTGAACGTACGAATAAAGAATTCCAACACAAAATGTTTATTTCAATCACATATAGCGTTCGCGTTTGAGCCAACACTGCATGAGGCTCCAACCAAATGCTGTCATCAATCCATTAAGTGCACACAACGAAAGGGGAAAAGTGGAGCATCAAGAGCATCTTTGCAAAATAGTGAATATTCACCAAGGAACGGTATGAGTGGTTCATGGTGAATATGGGTCGCTGGCCATTTTAAAGTCTTTGGTCTGTTCGACATGCCAAACATTTATTTAAGGATAATCAATTATCAAATTAAATATTGCACTTACCTGCATAAACTAAGTCATCTGCACCACGACGTGAGACACTCAGCGGGTCTCCCATCGATGTTGTCTAAATTTGGTCAGTTGCGTCGATAAGCCGCCACTCAAAGGCGTCACAGAAGTGCCTGTGCAAAAATTCCAAATGAGGGTGCACCAGGTGATTTGGAACTTAGCTCTCCACCGATGGTGTCGCTTTGACCAGTTGTGTCGAGATATCCATGTCAAACGCCCATTGTCAGGTTCGTAGAGTTTGTTTTGACATTTGGTAGTGCAGTTGCCAACACAAAATTTAAAATTTTAAAAAATGAAAAAAGTTTGCTAATTTGTGCGGAATTCTGCAAAACTGTAACGTTGCTAGAATAAAAATTATTTTATTGCTCTGAACTGAGCATTTTTTTATTGAAAAGTTCAACCCCTAATGGCTGTAATTTGAAAAATGTGAAAATTTTGATTTATAAATTCTTTCAAATAAAATATCGATTTGTAGAATTTTCACGAATATGTGAAAAAGACACTCGTGACCTCAAAGTTCGTATTTTGCTACCCAAATCGACAAATATAACCAACAAATATTTAGAGTTATCGTTTAAATTTTATATTAAGCTCTCAAATGCATTTATTTACTTTTTAATTACAGCAAATGATTTGAAATTTTCACCAAAACAATTTATTTAATCTTTCTTGCGTATTTTTAAATGAACTTTTGATTAGAAAAACAATAATAAATTTTGAAAATCTTTTTTTACGATATAAACACGTGAAAAATACGAGCCATCGTTATTTACGAGCAAAATATAATTATTTTTTCATTGACATTTATCATCGTTTCTTACGAGCAAAATGATCGAAATTTATGATTATTTTGAATTGCCAAACGATCGTAACTTACGATAATCATAAAAAATGTGTGTAGGTGCCGACTGGGTAGTTATGATATGGTTTTTAAGAATTTTGAAATTAATGCATTTCAGGTGATCAGCCAATCATCAAATGGCGTTCAGACTGATTATTCACTGAACAGTGCATTCGCAGAGCTACTCTGTTTTTTCTGTGTTGATTTTGTTACACTTTGAGTAGGGCAGCCTCTAATCACATTTGACATTTCTAATTTTTTTGCAAATGTATATAAATAAAACTATTTAACACTATAATGATCACTACTGAATACTGAAAATATACTTTCTATCTTATTATGTCACTTTTCTTTGTCCAATGGCTTGATTGGATAAATTTATCACTTTTAGTTTCAGTTTTCATCTGTCTTTTGCGAAAAGAAAATAAATGGCAGGGATGCATTTTGCTTGTGCTCGGTGTGCTGCAATAATTAATTCAGCGGTCGGAGCGAATTTAAAGCACGAATTTAAAGCACTGACCGCTCCGACCAAATAAAAAAAACACGAAGCACAAATTTTGACAGTTTGTGCTCTATTCCATTTGCTCTGAACTAATAAAAAAAAACACCTAAAATTAACACAGATAAAACCGAGTAGCTCGGCGAATGCACTGTTCAGTGAAGAATCAGTCTGCACTGGCTACACTGAACGTACTGCTCTGAACTGAAAAGAAAAACGCTTATTGCAACGAGTAATTGAAATGGAGTAGATCTACTCCGATTGAAGTGTAATGTGAACCCTGAAGCAAATGAAACGACAAACACAATGAAGTAGGACAAAGAGCAGCACTTTTTAATGGGTTCGGATGTGTCGGACGCAGTTACGGAATTTTCTACTTTGTAGTGATAAAATAAGAAAATTTTCAATACTTTGGAAAAGTCAAGTCAAACGCCGTTACAAGTGTGGAATATAGCAACGCGTTACTTGTTTTTTTATTGGCAAACATCGCTACAAAATAGTATTTTATTTTTTAAAAGTACTTGCAACGATTTATTGAAAAAATCAAGTTAATCTGTGTGCGTGCGTGTCTGTGAGTATGTGAAAATTTCTGTTGCGGGTGCGGGTGTGTATTGGTATTGGAAAAGAAAAGCGTAAAGCAAGGTGAAAGAAATAATGCAGAACGAATAATTCGTTTGTTGGAAAGAAAATCGACGGAAAAATAAATAAAAGGTGCAGCCAAGCAGCAGCATAAGTGGCGCGAACGATAAAATGTGAATGCGCGACATAAAAATGTGAATGCGCGATTGTGGAAAATATTGGAAAAATTTCATTTTCCTCAATGAATGAAAATATTACGCGGCTAGTACGGCAACAGCAGCCGCAATCAAAGTGAAAAAATCGTTTCTGCGCCGTGCGTCAAACGAAGTTTAGTCTTTTCGTACATGCAGAGGTTGTCTCAACCGTTCTTAAAATCAGTATGTAGTTAATTTAGAAATTTAAAAGAAAAGCAGTTGTAATTAGTTTTTATTATCTTTTGTTATTATTTAACAAAATTTGCATGAAACAGCCAAAATACAAAAAAATCCTCTGTCTTGGTACAACATTCTAATTGTTAAAATACAATCGAACTTTATCGAAATAAAATAATAAGACAAAACAAAAGTAAAAATTTTCAACCAACAAGTGTAACCAGTTATTCTTCATTGTAGTGTAAGTTGTTTCAATATTTTATGTAAAAGCATTACATTAAGCTTTTTCTTATTTAATAAAATTATATATTAAAAATAAAAACGAAGACTACCCCAAAATTTTGTATTGTCGTATTTTCATAGAGTTGCCAACTAGCATTGAAACCGAAACTATTAACCGATTTCTTCCACGTTTTGTTTTTTATACCGGGTCAACACATATCCTTATTTCTAATTATAAAAGTAAATATTTTATAAGAGCAAACATCATAATTTATTGATCATGAAGAATGTTGATTAATTAAAAATTAAACAATTTTATTCAACATTGGAAAATTTTATCTACTTATAAAAGTTCAATTTTTTTTTAAATAATGAAAAAATATATGTTTAAAATGTTTCAATTTAATAAATTTTTCAATTGTTAGTTGTTTATTCAATAGTATTTGAGTTTTTCTAAATACATTTCGTGAAAAAGTAGTTCTAACTGTATTCTTAAAAACAAATACTTAAAAATAGTAAACAATTATAATATCATGATGATCTCATATTTTTTTTTTCTTTTTTGAAGACAGTTGAATAGTAATGCAACTGGAACTGTTGTCTATGAAAGGGAACTGGAACTATATCCTTACTAAAAACAAAATACCTAAAGAAATATAAATGATAATTTCCCTATTTTTTCATTAATAATAATAATAATAATAGTTTGGCACTACAGTCCTATAAGAACTTAGGACGAGCTGTCTCACCATTTTGAGCTGTGCGTGTTATATTTGTACTCAAAGTGGTGGGACCTACAGTTTATTGCCGAATCCGAACGGCGGGTGAGAGCTTTTCATAGGCAATGTTTTACTCTCGTAGGTTTGCCATTTACTGCCGAGAGGTAGCGCGGTATAGAAAAATGTTTCTATGAAAAGATGTTGTTAGCCCCCAGTCCAGACTTGAATCGGGGACCTTTCGGCTCGTAGTCCAACGCACTAACCACTGAGCTACCGCGGCTATATTTTCATTATTAAGAAATTTAATTTGAAACTGTGGAGAATGGAATATCCGATCTAAAAATGAGAGATACAAATTTATTTAATTAATATCAAATTGTGAGTACCACAAAATATAATAACATAAAATTATTTTACCGAGAATACAGATTTTTACAAAAGACTAAAGTCTATTAAGCTACTAGTTTAAGTTAAGAAAACATAAATAAATCCACAATTTTTAAAAGTTTTTAAAAAATTACCCAAAAAAAAAAAACAATTTGTCGACAAAAAGAAAATTTACAAAATAAAAATTTTGATTCTAAATTATTTTTATATTTTTACTAAAATTGAATTTTCTGATGTACTTTAGTTTATATACATAAATTAGTTTTTATTTTGAAGTTATCCGGAATTATTCTTGTATTGGGAATCAGTTTCGCCTACGTCATGCTTTCATCAACATGCCAACATTAATTATATATTCATGTAATCACTTAAATTTCGAGATTGAAATTTTGCCCTAGATTGACATACCTAATTAGGATGAGTATTTTAATATCCATACAAATCTTATATGCTACCATAGTTGCCAGATGAAATTCCCTCAGAAATTACCTCTTTTTTGCCTAATAAAATTCTCCCCAATATCCCACACAGGAAAACTCGCAGAAATTCGAACACAATTCTTACAAATTTCAAATGGTCTTAATTCCCCTTATTATTTTTGTAATTTTCATTTGGATTTTTTTATTGTTCAGAGAATATGTTATTTTTGTATGTGTGTGAAATTTCCCACATGTGAGACATTTTTTTCCATAACTTTTTTTCAATAGGCTATTTACTTAAATCGAAAAAATAATGTTGACATTTCTGTCACTAAAAATTATTTCTTATTTTAAATGACGGAATAAAGTGTAAAGATTTATTTTTAATATATATTTTTACAATTTATGTTTCAATGAATATAAAAAAAGTTTGAATAATTCTGTGATTGGATTTATTTGTTAATTGGAATAGCATAATGATACTTTTTCGTCAACTTTGACGACTACTATCTTAAGCGAACTAAATTTAACGTTTATTTCATGTGAGGATTATTGCACTGCAATAAAGGGCTGTAAAAATAGTACGATTATGGTAAAGTAGTATCGATCACTTGCAACAATGAAGCAAAAGTCAGCAAATTAGCCGAATTCGTTCATCCTAGATATATTTAAATATTGAATTTTTGATATGTAAAACTTTAAATTATCCCATTAATAAATACCGACAAAAAATATATTTTTTTTGTAAGTTATAATGAGTCTGGCAACCCTGGCGTTCGTTCCATTCTGCTCGCCTGTTATGTATATAGTGCTGCTCTCTTCTAACACCTGCCATGTATAGCATGCGTGAGTAAGCTAAATATATTGATATATAGTATTTAATCGAATGGTTCTTACCGAACATTTGCTCGATTTAATTCATCTTTGGTTTTCTTTCGCTGTAAAAATTTGTTTTTTTCTTCTTCTTATTCTTGTTTTTGTTGTGATATTTTGTTGTTGTTGTGACAGTATCGAGGTGACCAGTTGTAAAATAATTTAATCCAATCAGATGATTTGAAATAGATTCGTTTACACCAGCTAAACGACAATTGGAAGCATAAATTTAAAATTTATAAAATACTAAAATTTTAAATTTTAAAATTTTATTAAATTAAAGTGTGTTAATTATCGTCATTAAATTCTACGAACTACATTTTAATTACGGATATTTATAAATTGGGGTGAGAAATGAAAATTCTGGAAACCGCAAAAAGTAATTCAATGAAATGGGCTGTAATCATAGAAGGTACAGGGCGAAACTCGTGGTCCGACTGACTGACTGACAACAGCATTATTACTAACTATAAATAGCAACATGTAAATAGGTGTTCAAATTTGCATCATAATGCAATTTTGTTCCTTTGTAATTTTGCAGTTTAAATAAATAACAAAAAAAAAATGGAATACGTAAAGCAGCAACAAAAAACGCGAATAAAATTAAAACAAATTTTAATTACATGCGAAAATTGCATTCACATTTTGTATCTCGATATAATCTAACAAACGAAATGCAAATTTATTCTCAGTATGTTTTCAAACGAAACTCAGTTAATAAAAATCACAAATTACAAAAATTATGGTGCAATATTTATCATAGAAGTACCGTAAAACTACAAAAAAACTAGCGTAATTACGTTAAAGTTTAAGTAACTGTAGTATGTGCGATTAATCAATTAATCAAAATGGTGATTAATTCGATTTACATAGTGAAACGTACTATGAAACATAAAAGGCACAAAGATAAAATTTGTACGTTCGTTATAATTCGTATTAAAAATAATAATATGTAGTACTGAAAAAAAAATAATAACGTCCAATAAAATCCAAAATGTCGAAAAACGCGGATTTTTTAAAGTGAATAATGAAGAAATTGCCGATTTTCAAAAAAAATATTAGGTCTTGTTCCGACTTTCCGTTTGCGTTGACTTCAACGAATTGAATTCGTTTGGAAAATAATTTGTCTGTATTGTGAAGTCAAATTCAAAACAGTTTGCTTACAAATTTTTATTTGAAATTCAATTGTAATTCGATAAAAAGCCGGAATAAGACCCATATTTATGATTCATAAAAGAAACGTTTCAGAAAATTGATAAAAAGATGTCCGAAAAATGTTCTGCGTATGAGAGGGTGTGTGGAGAAGTTGGATACAAATGACGTTTAATGAGTGATGCGTTTAATGATTGTTGGTAATTCAATTTACTAAACAACGAAGACAAAAAGTGACTAGGTCAATTTGATATTTGAGATTTTCGTCAGTTTTAGGTATTTGCTCGTTGCCTCACTGTGCGACGTACACTTTGTTCAATACACTTTGGCCAAGTATATACATTATTTTTATGTTCATTGGTTGCAACTGCAGCGCTATGCAAGAGACACACACAGCAAATTGAAGGTAATTTTAATTTTTATTTATTACGCGCGCCAACTTTATGCAGGCTACATTCAGCTATATAACCCTCTCGCTTCCCCTTCCCCGTCATTAAACCACCACCCACTTGAGTTCATCTAACTAGTCTCTTTGTTTCTATAAAAATGCAAATTTTATCATTCGGACTGACTGACTGACGTTGCGCGCGTCTGTATTTCGATTAAATTTACTTTGAGTTTATGTTGATTCTTGTTGTTTGTGGGGTTTTCATTAATTATTCTTGTCATGCGTTTGTTCCTGTTGACTCCACTCCTACGCATTTGTTTTATTTAATTATTATCTCTAATTATCATCGTTAGTTTTGTTGTGTCTTTTGTTTTTTTTTTATATTATTTAAATTGTAATTTATTAATTTATTCTTGTTTGTTGTCAGTGGTTTTAAATAATATGTCTCCTAAAATGGCTTCTGTCGCGCCAAAAGCTTACACTAATGTTGCTAAATTTTCATACAATTCTTTTGTAAAAGTTTTTGTTTTTATAAAAAATCTTAATTTTGAGAAAGATTATTATGAAAATAATGATTATGCCTATTTTCAATATCAGTAGGTAGATATACAGATAGATATAAATTAATAAATAGTACTGAAAAAAGTAGTAAGTAATAGTAAAAATCCGAATGGACAAAATATACCAACCCTGGCTTTAATTCTAATAATGCGAATTCTAATTGAGTACATTTTCTATATATTCATCAACTATCTTCTTTTTATAAGATGTTTATCTGAATTTGTCATAAAAAATATGTTTTCCAGCAATATGTATCGTATTTGTCGCATGTCTGAAAGATATATGTCTCAAATACGATCTGAGCAATTTGTAAATAAATGTGATATTTTGTGTGAAACATCTTTATTTTCTTAGTGTGTAAGAATTTGTGGATATTTTGAGAGCATTAGTGCTAAAAATTATAAAAAGTTAACCGTAATCAAAGCAATATTTTGTTAGAAACTGTTAAAACTGATATTGTATTTAGTATCGTCTTCATAAATCAACTCAACCACTACCAACATTAGTACCTATAATATAGAGTTAGTCCGACAGTAAGCCAGCCAATTGAAAGTCAATCCGTTCGTCAGCACAGCAACACATTTGGACACCAAAGTGATTATTTTTGTTGGGTTTGTTGTATTTCTGATTCCAAAACAAGATTTTAAACACAGTTGAAATAGAATTGAAAATGTGTAAAATACGATAAGAAAACATTGAGGAAAAAAAATATTAAATAACAAAAACAATAACAACGAAAAACCGGTTCACATACGCACACAAACACATAATAATACTTGTTGTTATAGTAGTTGCTACCAACAAGAAAAAGACAAAAAAAAAATAAAAATCGTACTCAAGTAAAACGCGCCGTTGATTGTAGGCTCTGAGGCTGAGTTGACTAAATGTAGTTGAACTTCAAAAAAAAAAAAAATAACAATAAAACCAAACGTAAAACAGCTACTGGTGTTGTTAAGCGTGTTGCGAAGACGGTGCGCAGAAGAACAGAAGAATTGTACAAATACCGTAGTGGAAGACTGAAGACACTTGCGCAGTAATGTTGTGGATTGTCAAGCCAAATAATCCACACACTTTATGCCAGTGTCGTCAGATGAAAATACCACAAGAATTCTCAAATATTACTTCACCAGTAAGTAGCGCGATTCCCTAATGCATATCGACAAAAATCGATATTGTTAACTACAATTACAATTCAACGCTATCGTATCGACAATTTTCGGTAGCTACTTAACGATGATAACTGACGATAAATATCATAGTGAGGTTCGCGGACTAATCATCGTAAACAATACATCATATCACAATTCATCGAACACTATTCATCGAACACAATTCATCATATGCACAATTCATCTTATGAACATCGTAACTCAATTCATCGTATGCACAATTCATCGTATCATAATTTAACGTAATTCATTGAATATACAATTCATCGAATTTTGACACAACACTCGATCTGTAACAATTATATGGAAAGTTATAAGAGAAAGCGATGCAGTCGAAAAAGGGTTCATTTTGCTATATATGAAATACTTTATCTGTACCTTTATAGATAAAGTGATTATTAGAAAGCGCAGCAGGCGAATATTTTTATCTAATTGGCATAACAGTTGATATATTATATTTATAGAAGAAGTGATAACAAGAGACAGCCACAATCGAATATTTTTCCAAAAGACCGCGCAATTTTTGAAAAAAAAAATATTTATTTTTTTTAAACAAATACAAAATTGTATAACTCTCCTGAGTAAATTTCCTTTCGTTAAATGAATTGTGATATGATGAATTGTACATACGATTAATTGTGCATACGATGAATTGTGATATGATGAATTGTGCATACGATGAATTGTGTATACGATGAATTGTGCATACGATGAATTGTGCATACGATGAATTGTGAATACGATGAATTGTGATACACACAGAAAAATAAGATAGGTTAACCAAACCGAAAAAAGTTGTTAGTAAACCATTTTTCTATTTTGTATTACAAACACAAACAACAAGTACAATTCAGGTGGTTAATCTAATCGACAAAAAATTGTTAAAATAAATTGAGACATTTTTAACCATAAAAATAGTTAAACTAATTGTAAGAATTGTAGCATATAAATTTAACCATAAAAATGGTATGACTAACCACTGAAATGGTAAAGTTACTATTCTCAACCACTAAAATGGTAAAACTAACCAAATAAAATTGTAACTTTAATATTTTGGTTGGGTTTTTATCCGAAAAGATGGTTCCGACGCAATTATCTCCTCTCTTCTCTCTTTACGATGAGAATATTGATGCTTTGAACAAAATGACTCGTTCGTAAATATTCAGTGAATGACTATTCGTGGACGTGTGCTTACGAACCGGTTGATTTAAGTGATTTTCAATTAACTTATAAATTAAACAATTTAAGATGAGTTTTTGAAATAGTGAATTGTTCAATTTATTGTGTATTCTGCAGACGGATGATCCAGATAATCCTGTCATTTCTGGCTTCGTTAATTTTATGCAGCAGTGGTAACAGCGGAACATCACTGACATCGAATCTCCTTCATGTTCACATGTATCCAGTTCTTCGTCTAATGACTTTGTTAGTGTATATATGCAAAATAAATCATAAATAATTGTAACTTTTTAGCATTTTCAATAAATTTTGAATGCCCATCGAACTGGTGAATATGTTTAGTACTTTATACTACCGTGAAATACTATTTTTCATGGTAAATAAACAATTTTTAAAGAAAATAAACATTTTTTTTTTGGTAAATAAACTATTTTTATAGTAAATGAACTATTTTTCATGGGAACTATCATTGTACACGAACAATTTTTCATGATAAATGAACTATTATTCATGGTACTCGAACTATTGTTCTAGGTAGATGAACTATTTTTCATGGTAAACGAACTATTTTCACGAACTATTATTTTAACAATTTTTAGTCGGTTCGATTTACCACGTTTTTCGGTCACTGCAATTTTAACCGTCGTTTTCGGTTAGATTTACCTATCTTTTTCTTTGTGTGTACGCTAAATTGTTTAAGATGAATTGTCCGGTTCCCATCATAGTGAACTGTGTACGGAATACCTCCTAACAATATTTAATTTTAGTTAACGATATCGATTTTTATCGATAGACAATGCCAATGTGGCAACACTGGTACATGCCTCATTGATTGCCATAAAGAATGCCATCACCACTGCATGTTGGTTCTTATTAGTCTTAAGATACATACAAAATGTAGATTTGTAAATTTTATATTTTTAAATAATCCCTCAAAAAATCGCTTTATTCCACAGAAAAATACACAATAAATAAAAGACTCTGAGATTACAATCAAGACCTCATAGTTTGATTGATGTTAGACCCAGTCCAGGCTTGAACTTGGGACCTTTTGGCTCGCAGCCAACGCACTAACCTCTGAGCTATCGACGCTACCTAAAGTTATATATATTTTATTCTATTAAATCAATAAATGACATATTAACCAAATTATAGGACGTATTTTTCTGAGTGAATCTATTTATTTATATAGATTCATCTTTTATACAACAAAGTAAAAGAAGCAGTCTTGCTTTTAACATAAAACATTTTTTACTTCATCTTGACGATTTTTCTTTAATTATGATTAAATAGCTACATTGTAAAATCTTTTAAAATTTAAAAAATGTATCATGCATTAATAAATTTCACCTGTGAAATTTCTGGTACAAAAGTTGTATCGTTCAAAATTTGTTTTGTCGATCACACAGTAATATTTTCAGATTGTTAATTAATTTTACTAATACTAAGATTACATTTTATTTGCACAGTCTTTGGACTATAAAAAATAGCCGACATTATCAGTTGTTTATAGTAAAAAAAAACACTGTTTGTGTTGGGCAATCAGTTGAAAGAAAACACTACTCAACACGATTTTTCCTTTGTACGATCAAATACATACGATACATCAAATTCTATATAATTCGCGGATGCCAATTTGAGGGTTCATGTACGTGCAGTTTTTTTTTATTCCGTAACGTTTTAAAGAATATTAAAGAATCGAAATTTTAAGGTCCATTTTTAAAATACTTCCTTTCAACATAATTTTTGTTCCTTAGTTCCAGTAATTTGTATTTCTAATATTTGTATACATTTTGACATTTTTTTAAACCGGAAACGAGTTTCGTTTACAGTTTTCTCCAAGAACCTGATCGTTTTGCACCAGACTCTAGTTTTAGTTTAACGACCATGTATCAATATACTTACTAGGAAAATGTTTAGTGAAATGATCGATAACAGACAATTTTTACTTTTCGCATATCACAATAATGCATGACCAATATTATCTGATTGATGATTTCTACTCTCAAAGAAGGTTTTATCAAAAGTTTTATTTAACATAATTTTCCACGTTTGTTTCTTATTACTGACATAAGACAGGTTTCTATCACATTTCTACGGGTGTAACACGTTAATCATTTGTATGAACCGACCGTTTGTTTTTTTTTTTGCAGCCACGTTCGTAAAGTGCAAATTAGTGCAAAACTTGAATCAAATACAATGTTTCTCACTATAAATAAATACGTTAGAAAAATTCCATTAATAATTCATAATAGATAAACTACTATTCGTGTATATAAAACCAACGAGCATTCAAACAAACATGACCACGTTTATACAGGGTCAGTTGGAAAGAGCACGAGTGCGAGTCCGTCGGTCAGAATTGGCTGCTTATCAGCTGAAAATGTAAACCACAGCCGGCAGCTGAATCATGCAGTAAGTAAGGCAGAGAAATGTGAAATAAATTAGATATCAAGATATTCAATAAAATTCAGTCAGATTCAAAAGCGGAGGAGTAGTTGTTAATCGAGTAACTAACATTAATTTCATTTTTATTGTGTTTTCGACACCGTCACCTATAGCGTCAGTAAATAAATTTAATATTTGCGTTACAATCGGACGCGGAGTTTTACGATTCATAACAAATAACACTCAGAAGTCGTGTCAGATAAATTGGTGTGAATTCCTAATAGAAATTTGATAAATAAATAATTAAGCTATAATGAAATTATCGAAAAATGTCACAACAATTTTCGATATGTTAAGCAGTTGCTGCGGTTGACGACCGCATAAAATTTACTATATATGGTTCTAAAATTGTATATAATATTTAAAAATAGTAAATTTAGTTGTTAGCGTTTGCTATTTTATAGTCGAAACTTAATAGAGATAATACTGTGCGTCAGAAAAAAAAATTACTGCGATTTTTAAAGCCTATGGTCAGTGAAACAAAATTGTAGTATAAACAAGAGATGTTCACGTGAATAGGTTTTACCGTGATGCACGTGAATAACGCGTGATTCGAATTAAATCTTAATTTACTCATCTAATTGTGAGTGAGTGTGAGTAGGATTTTTAACCCGTGATTGATTAAAATTTTTGCGTGAGTTGAATATTGCGCAGAATTTAAAAACGTACTTTTAGCGTGTATTATGTGACTCACGCGTGATAACTCACGTGATTGTGAGTGAGTGGGAGTAGAACAAAAAGCCTGTGAGTGATTGGGAAATTTCTTTCGTGAGCGTGAGATAAACGGTATTGCATCGTCACTTTTTTTGACGTATCTTCCACAATACTGTTTGAGTAAATTTGTATTCCCTACACTAAGAGTGAAAGGGTATATTCAGTTTAGCACGCCGTTTGTAACACCCAGAAGGAAGCATCTCCGGTATGGAAAAGTATATATATTCTTGATCAGCATTATCTCCTGAGTCGATTATTGAAATCACGATTACAGAAAAATTTGAAGAGCTAGATCAATGAAACTTCTAATTTAGATTACTTATATATCTACGCTGTACTAACTACGATGTACTAACTACGCTGTACCAACAAATTGGCTTGATCGGAACATTGTGACCTGCGTACCGACCACTTATGTTCAAATACCTCATAAAATTTTCATCTACGGATGAATTTTACCTTATACGAGCTTAAGTGAACTTTTATTGCCAAATATATTCCAAGTATATGTAAATAATTCACAAATATATGAAAATAATGTTTTATCGGAAATTGACGTGTGGTTCTCGAAAAAAAATCGAAATTCGGTATACCTACCCATTTGTACATATGGGTATGAAATGAAAGGAAATCTTTCAGCGATTTCAAGTTTATAGGTATTTTCAGGATTTGTAAACCCTGGTGACCTATGCACCTTTTTAAGTTTCACCGCCTACATTATCACATATGTGTAGGGTTCCTATAGTCGACTTAGACCGACTAAAATTTATTTAATTCTTACTAACTTCATCACACAAACTTTCACAATATTCGTACTTAAAAATTTCCCATTTGACATAACCTTCCCTACTGGTTTATTTTGTTTTTAAAC
The DNA here is from genome assembly GCA_951804985.1 of Dryomyza anilis. Taxonomy (NCBI): domain Eukaryota; kingdom Metazoa; phylum Arthropoda; class Insecta; order Diptera; family Dryomyzidae; genus Dryomyza; species Dryomyza anilis. The sequence goes on along the minus strand of OX638132.1, from coordinate 26,154,791 downwards.
ATATTGCCTTAAAACTATTTAACCACATGAAAATCATAATTTTGACCAACTCAAATGATTAAAATACTAATGTATTTATCTATAATTTTTTTTTTCTTTGCGTGTAGGTTTAATAAAATTATTATTTAAAATTCTTTTTCATTTATTTATATATTTAAAAACTACAATAATTGATATGAACAAGTTTTCCCATATCATAAAGCTACTAATAAGCACACATTTATTTATCGATTGGCAAACCCTATTTTATCAACTGGGTTGTATAATATCAATTAACTAAAAATATATTTTTATATAAAGTATATAGTGGGTTTTACTACGACTAACAAACACGATATACTTTATTTATTTGGCCATATAATCTGCAAATTTTGATTTCTTTCTTTCTGTCTGTATTCGTTCGTTCTTTTCTGTTTACTATGCGATCTTATGTGGACTTAATTCACATTGGTACGTCTCGTTTGTTTGAATTAAAAATGTTTTTACGTTTTTACGTTTAAAATACGCAAACATAAACGTGTGTATAACACACAATGAACGTGTTTCAATTAATAAACAACATTTTATATGGTATTCACTTATAATGTGAGGGTACACTCAGAAAATAAAAATACCAAAAATATAGATTTTTCAAATTATTTCGCTAGATACTATTAAATTAAAAAAAATGTTTTATGAAAATAAATATTGAATCAATTCTTTATATACTACTGAATACTACAAAAAATATTGTGATATATACTGTAAACTATTTACACAGAAAATAAAAAGTGTATAAATATAAATAAAATGTTAATCAATCCAATTAATTTTTAATTGAAACTCAGCCGATGTAACTTTTAGTAGCATTGAATTCCATATTCGTAATTGGAGAAATTTTAATTAATTTTTTTGTCATATTGATATTAAAGTTGTTATATATATTAAATTTTTTATTGAGAATTTTTAAATCATTAATTTATTAATTAGTAACATCAATAAAAATTTTCATTCGATAGAAATTGGATCAATTAAATATTTTGTTAAATTAATTAAAACATATGAAAATAAAAATAATTTAATTCAATATATAACATAAATAATAAATATTAAATAAGTAAATAGTATTTATACTTTTTGGTATGTTTTGTAAAATTCTTTCAACCTAACGAATATTTTACCGAAGTCAGTTTTCACAACTTCTACAGGTGGGCCAATTTATTGAGTCAAACATAAAATTTTATATTCGCTTTTTAATGATTCAATATGCAACCAAATGAGCATCATAAGCTGTTTGTTCAAATTCTTGACAGCAAAAATAAATTGAGCCATTTAATGCTTTAATAACATAACATACACTATTCTCCTGTCTATCCTGTTTTAAAATAGCAACGTAGAAGAAAATAATGTTAGGAGAAACTGAACGACGCCGCCGACGCAAGAGACGCACAAACAAAAAACAAAATGAAATCCAGAAGAAAAAAACAGTGTTGCAATTTAAGAAAATGAATAAATCTAAAGTAACAAATAAAAGTAGTTAATACTATTAAAGATTTAGTTGTATTGAAATTATATAAAATGAATTCCTATTAATATTTTAATTAAAAATGTGTAAATACAATTAATTAATTAGTAAATGCATTCATATTTTTAATTGGAATACGATTTTGTTTGCTATTAATATCAATTGTTATATATACGTACAATATTTTTATCTGTGTAATCATTTTGTGTTTATATGAAAATATATTTAATAATACCATTCAATATAATCAACTTTTAAGACGTTTTTCTTCAAGTGTCGGTTTGTTGATCCGTTTCGTTCTCTTTCGTTCAATTACTTTGAGGCTATTCTACCCAGTATTGTTTGAGTAAATAAACATATGTTTTATATTCCACTCAAATTATTTATATACAAACCAACAGTGTTCTCATTCTACTTCAATCGGAGTAGTTCTACTCCATTTCATTTGTATTTTTAAAATCTACTCCGTTAGTAGCATTTTCATTTCCGTTAGTAGCATTTTCTATTCCTTTCTAATAATTTTCTACTCACTTTTACTGAAATCTACCTCAATTATCTGTAAAATAAATCTAATATTTAGTCATAGTCTTTAAATTGTAGAAATTATAATTAAATATACGCTTGTATAAACTTTTTAAATGAAATTTTTAAAACACCATATATTTCATTTGGTGTTCCAGATACACCCCAACTCTAGGAAAGACCATCCTGTATACATCAGCATTATTAGAAAATACAATCAGGAATAAATAAAATTTTAAACATTGACATATCTATTAATTTATTTGAAATTGAATACACTAATTCATATTTCTACTCTCTTTTCATCAAATTTACACCTGTATTTAATGTTCTACTCCTTTTACATCAAATCTACTCATTTTTGCAATATTTTTAATTTTACTCCCTTTTACTCATTCTACTCCCCAAACTTTCCACATCTCTTCCATTTGCATTGGTAACAAGTATGAACACTGCAGACCTGCCACAATATAAAGGTATTTTAAGGTCTTCTATCTCGTGTATTATCTTTGTATCGCTAAAACAATTTTTAAAAAAATATTATATGGTTTGTATTTTGGAATAAAAATGTCATGTTACTATATAAAAATGGTCACAGAAAAAATACTATGCAATTAATAGTTTTTATAATATTAGTTTAGTCAATCGGTAAATACAACATCGCTAAATACATCGCTAAATACAACAAAATACTAACAAATTATTTATAAATTTTTAAATTATTTATAAAAATATTTATTTTTTATATTTTTTTAAATGCGATTTGATGTATTTTTTTCTAAGTGTAGTGTTACAATATAATCCAACCCTCGTAATAACGAACACTTACAGAAAAAGTCTAATAAGTTGTAATGTTCAAGTATTGTTTAAATTACTTCCATAAAAACTCCAATATCATTTAATAGTATTCACTATTTTTTAATACTACTTTTAATACTACTATTTAAATATTATTAAAAAATCTGTATTTTATTAAAGAGTTTTAGAGTGAACAGTGAGCTCATATAGCTTTTAGATATTTATTGTAATGTATATAAAATCAAGTCAATCAAAACAGTTTAACAAATGAAAACAGTTTGGCCCACGTTACCAAGACAACTTGAAACGTAATCAATGGAACCTCACTAACATTTTTTTATAATTAAATTAATCACTATCCGGAAATAAATTATTATCCGGAAATATAAAGCAGATACATCAACGCAAGTAACAAGGTGCTACATATAGACCTCGGATACATATAACACGTTTAAATTTTGGAGTAATGCTATTTGATTTATCTGGTAAGAGTCAATATGAGGGTGAAATAATAATAGTATGGCGCTATCGTCCTGAAAAACTTTGGACGACAGCATTTTCATGGGCAGTGTTTGTTTACACTGGGAGATTTGCCATTGTCTTCCGAGAGGTAGCGCAGTATAGAAAAATGTGTTCTATGAAAAGATGTTGTTGGCGCCAGCCCAGGTTTGAACATGGGGACCTTTCGGCTCGCAGTCCAACGCACTAACTTCTGAGCCCTGTAGCATCTTACATAATATGAGAGAAATCACAATGTATTTTATAAGTGGTATTGTACTACATTATACATACTGAAATTTCAGCAATAGAGAAATATACATTAAAAGTATATTTTGAATTAACTTTAGTAAATGAAAATAAAAGTATTGTTACAAAATTCAGTGTACGGAAAACTGATCTACAAGTTCGTATCTCTGGATTATGTACAAAATAAAAACACTTCTATGTTTGGTTTAAACTATAGCAATTCACTTTATTTACTTTAACTAAACAACTTTACTTAGTAATAACAAATTCTAACAACTGTTGCATGTCCACTATTTAACTTGACATTGATCACACACGAGATACACTCGAGCACTTTCCAATCACTACTGAAGTGCAGCGCCTCAGATGCGGCGCCCTTATATGCTGCATACATCGGTTCGACAAGTTTCCACACGCTTCGACATGTTTCGAGAACCTTCTACAGTTTTCGTGAATTCTATATGCTATTTGGATCTCATTTGCACTAATGTCTTTTAATACACTGATCTTCCATCTCATTCTCGCACATTGCATCAGTGCGCTGAATGATCTTCCGCCTTTTTCTAACACATTGCTTAGTACGCTGTATTGTATTGATGAAACACAAATTAAACAGTATAGTGGAGCAAATAACATCTTTTCGTAACAGTATGTTAGATTTCAAAACAACCATATGTTAATTATAATAATATTTTAAACAAATTTTACGTTTTCACTAATGATAAAAAGAGGACAATTGGGAATTCGAAATAACGCATATGAATGCCAATTGCTGCAGTTAATGAGGTTTCCATTCCGTGTTTTGATGCCATGAATTGAAAAATCCCACGATAAATTAACAACTCTCGAAGGAAATTCCTTATCCCTCAGCAATTAAAAAATAAGACAAATCTTACATCTATGATATCTGCAATATATTTTTTTTTTTTAATTTAAGAATTGAATTTATACCTCCAAATAGATTTATTATATAGAGGAAAATGGCATAGACATGAATACTAATAACAGGCAGATGTTTAGTTATAAAATCGAAACGCAGAATATCATCCATATCTGATTCCTTTCCAGATCCAAGACGGTGAATTTTTTCACAAAGTATGTTTCAATCAAAAGTTATTTTGCAGTGTTCGGCAGCGAACGGGTGGGAAGATATTGCCGATAAATAGTATTGAAATTAAGTTATTTATAAAAAATCCAATAAAATTAAAAAACGCCAATAGAATCCCATAAAACCAAAAAAAAATCCGGTGGATTGGATTTTTCATAAAGTCCGGATTTCTTCCAGCCCTGTCCAACACTGAAATGATATTTTGTTGGAGGGTTGATTACTCATATTGCATAAGTGTTGCGCGATATACGTTCAACTAGCAGTTGGTTTGAAATTTTTGGAATTCGATGTCTAATATCCTTGATAAAATCTTTTTGTTGCATTATTATTTCTGATTATTAGTATTATTAGTTCTTACTCCATTAATATAAACTACAGTGAACACAAATAAAAACCTTATTGACAAATAAAAATATACGTATATCGTTTCCGTTTCGTCTTAACTGCATCTGTGATAGAAAATTACTTTTCCGGCATATTATTTTTGAATTTTTGAGCAACTGCTCCACTGTGGTAGACATTTTGCAGCAACTTCAATATCGTAATATTATCAAGTTACAAAAGCAGGAGAAACCTCCTTGAATTTTTTATGCACTTTATTAGTGTACTTTTCTTTCTCTCGTTTTTCTTTCTACATCGGTTTTATTTTCCCTAGCAACCAACTGCAAAATCACAAAGCATCAGTGCGTTTTCTGTTGTGAATTCCTATAGTAAAGCCTATTTTAGTCCAAGAATTTAACCAGGGTAAAATGATGGAATTGAATTTTATACATTCAGAAAAACAGCAAAAAATCAATTTAATATCACTTCTTTGTAGATTTTAAGTGATATACCAACTTCGTTCCAACTTTTTTTTTTTTTTTTTTTTGATTATTCATTTCACAAACTCCGAATTATTTAGAACAGAAATGTAACCATAACGAAATACCTTATTATTTCGAATAACGATACTACCGATATTTTATCGATAACGATTTATTAGTTACTATAAACGCTATTTGTTCAATGTCTTCATTTCTGTAATAGTTATGGCAATGAATATAAAACGGATAAGGGTGATGTTTTTTGAAATATTGGTTTATTTCAGATTTTATGTTTTTGATTTTTAAAATGAAACTAATTTTAAACACATAACGTTAATCCCTGGTTTCTACTTTTGGATAAAGTTACCCTGAACAACAGAGAATTCAAGTGCTCTTTGTGCCTTTAACACAAACACACTCTGGTTGTCAGCTTCTATTTGTTCTATATAATTTTGACGCTTCCCTCCACAAACCGAGCTTATATTTATTTCGTTCATATTTATATCGTTCATCTTCGCTAGACCCACATCGGGCAGACTCTATACTGCTGAAATCATATGAGTTTTAAAGTAAACGCTATCATTCCGAGATGGCTCAACCAAAGAGGTTTCAACTGGACCCTAATACTTTTGAGACGCCCTGGCATAAATTGCAACGTATGCATTTCACATAAATTGTAAGGGTACTGCTTTGAAGGTGTGGGCAATTGAAATCTTGAGAAAGCTACGCGACATCGGTGATACACGGAACCACAATAGCATCCTACAAAAAAGAAAAGGGGTGCCGGCCGTATACTGTACAATTCTGACTACAGTAAATGTGAATCCCTTGTTTATTACTTAAAAGTATCACATGTCGTGATTTGTTTGTTGTATTCTTTTCAAAGGGAGAAAGTTAGAGGGAACCTATTTAATAGCGACATTTTTCTAAGGGTGCTTTTGTAGGTTAGCGCACATTTTATTTATTACACTTTTATGATTTTGTCATCATTTTGTAAAATGATAAATATATCATATGATAGAAATTTAAATTCTATACTTTAACAAAATTTAAGCGTTTGAAATCCCTCCACAACATACGTCAATTTTAACTTCCCACAACCACAAATTCAGCAAGCATTCTCGCCCTTTTCAAATTTGTCACTTATCAGTGATAGTGGTGAAATATACCAGCAAACGCCCAGTTAACACACCTTTCTAACACCTCTGTCCTCGGGACATTTCCTCGTAATTACGCAGTTTTTGTTGATGTGGCCAGGGATTTGACGCTTTTGCGCAAAATCCAAAAAAGTCTCTAATAAAAAAAACACTCATCAGCAACAACACACATATTTTTGCAAAGGAAAAAGAGGAAAATGTAAACAAATAAATCGCTGCATTGCATGGTGAACCTTAAAAATGATGATGAGGAGTTTGTTGCCTGTCATGAAGAATGTTCGGTCGGTCGTCAGATTGTTTTCAATTCTAAATCGGCGCTTAAACAGTTCTAACGTTTCTCAATTAGTGGTTGTTAATAGTTTAATTTTTTTCTACATAGTTCCCATCAGTCCAGGTTATTAACAATATTAATTTTATATTGCGTTTTCATATTCTTGCAGGAATCCGGACTTAATCAAGAATATTTGCAGCCATATAGATTACGTTTGCCAATACATTTGTGGTTACATGGATGAACCGAACGAATAAACAACAGATTAATTCTCAAAATATGGTAAGTAATTAAATCTTTTATAGATAAGCTAAAAAATCAATATTGATATGATACGGTTTGTGCGTAGTTAAGAATTATCGAATTCGAAAAAGGGTTTCTGTAATCTTTTTGATGTTTCGAGTTTGAATTAAGACTAATGGGTGCAACTTTTTGTTGTAATTCCTCGAAAAACTCGATTTAAGATGCTCGGATTATTTAGATGTCGGATTTTTAAATCGCCCTTAAATAAAAGACATTTGATGAGATTTGTTAATTCATTGTCAGATTTTTCTTTCAGATTTTGTTTTATTCTAACACAGATTTTTTTTGCATATTTGGAGTATTTAACATACCCGGGACAAAATTTCAGTCGTTTTTCAGGAATATTTCCGGCAAAAGCAATATTTTGTGAAATGTAAGAATCCTTACAACTTCGAAGTAGTGATAATCAAAAATTTGTTGTTCTTGCATCAAGAGCGAGAACAAAATCGAGATTTTCTTGCAAGAACAAGAGCAAGATAAGAAATGCAAGAACAAGATCAAGTGCAAGACTAACAATGCAAAAAAAAAAGCAAGACTCTTGCGCTTTTTTTTATAATTTTAATGTATTTATTATGTTTTTAAGGTAATAATGAAATTCAAAATAATTCATGATATTACTAAATATTGAAAAACAGTAACAATGGAAAGCGTGCAAATATTTATGAACGTGAAAATTAATGAAGACCTGTGTTTTTAATTTTTTTTGTTTGTTTTTCAAGGCTAAAGCATCTTAAAAATAAGGTCTGTGAAACACTTTTGAAGCGGTAATAAGCTTCAAAAGTTGCTTCATCGCTACGCTCGTTCGTACATCGATTGTGCATATGCACTTCACAATATTATTTTTGTTTTACTTTTATACATAGTTTTTTTTGTTAATTGTAATATCATGAAGTTTTTCTTAATTTAAGTTCTATGTGCATTATTTCATATAACTTATAAAAACAAAAAAGAAATATATGAATATTTTCACAGTGTACCTTATTTAGCTGATATATTGCTTTTTGTGTTTTATTTTTTTCACAAATCCGCTAATTCGTTTGAAAGTGCAACAACAACAAAAATGCGAATAAAGTAGCATCCAAGCTTTTGATAGAATTTTTGGTGGGACATTTTTTGTACCACAAAGAAAACCTGTTGTTGTTGCCAACTAAATATCTGTCTAGATACATATATGTAGTGTGGTGCCATGCGACTGTCTGTTGTCATGCGTATGTCTGTTGTCATGCGTCTGTCCGTTGTCATGCGTCTGTTTGTTGCCATGCGATGCTGCAAGATAGCAACGAAGAGTTGTCGTGTGTGTATACGCATCGTAATTTGTTATTCTTGTATTCTCTTCTTTCTGTTGGTGTTCGCTTTGTAGCGTTTGAGTTTGTGTTCGCAAAGATAAATGTTACCCTGCAAGATATTATTTGTGTTTTCTTGAAATACGGACTTTTTTTAATCTCTGACGAAAACAGAAATATGCCTTTACGAAATATTTCTTATATTTATTATGAATGTATATGTACATTTTATTATGGCTTTGAGATTTTGAATTGTCTCGTCAACATCACTTGATTTATACAATTATTTTTTATTAGTTCATACTTGTTAAAATACAATTCAAATTTTTATGTTATTGGATTTTTTTTTTAGAAAAATAATTTAAGTTTTGTAGAAGAAATTGAAAATATGGAAAATAAGTAACTTCAATACAATTAGTGCTCAAATTCTATTCGTTTTCATAATTAATATGCAGTTTAAGATATTTGTCGTCGATCATTTATTTAAAAAGTAAAATTTTGCAAAACCTTCATGCAAGCAATAGCAAGAAAGGTATTTCAATAACAAGACCAAGATCATATGTTCCTATGCAAGAACAAGAGCAAGAACAAGATTACCATTTCTTGTCTTGTTCTTGCAAATGATATTCACTACTTCGAGGTTGTAAAATTTTGTGCAGATGCGCGGCATATTTTGGTAAAGGGCAGAAAACAGACATCTTGTGATACAAACTTCGCCTTTGTCTGGTGTAAATATGTCGAAAGTTTTTTTAATTGCCTCGACCTTGCCAAAAATTATGTCTTTTTACGTTGTTATATATATATATCAAATTATGTGTGCAATTTTTAAAGCATATTTTTGTAAACATTTCGATGTACAACCATTACGTGTGTTTTTCAAATATGTGTTGGCAACACTGGTCTCGATATTGCGCTATAATTGGCCACAATGTTGCTGCAACATAACTGACAAATTGTTGCAGCTTGGCTCGCATGTTGCCTGTTGCAATGTTTGTTTATCATGCGTGTGGTCACTGAGTGTTGACGTGTGTTCAAAATATATTTATTCTTTTGAAATTGAATTTTAAAGAAACACACAACAGCATGATGCTGCATCTGAATTTGTTGCTGCTGTTTCTCGGACAGTCGACCACAAATGAATGTTGCTGCTGCGATAAAAACAAACGGCTCATATTTAGTAATGCGTTGCTATGTCAAAGTCGCATCAGTGTAGCAACAACAGCAAATTTACACACGACTCAAGTTGCATTCGTTTAAACAGTGGCGAGGGGAGTGTTGGGATCTATGTACATTATATACAAACCGCTGCCGCCCACGCTGTTGGTTATATAAAAAATATAAAAATTTAAAAACTGAAGACCGCAACTAAACGAGAGTTGCGGCAACTGATACCGCGCCGCATTCCACTCATCCACACTCATCATTATCATTATTATCAGTAGCAGCATCATCATCACCACCTGACTTTCGCGCTATACGAAACTTTCAAAGCATTTTATGCATTTGCATCGTGCGTTCATTTGTTTGTGCTCCGCTTGGCTTTGTCTACATTCTGCCCGCCATCTCCCTCGCACACACACACATACGCCGTGAACACTCTACCCATCTCACTTACTTCACTCATCGCTAGCTTGCTGCATTGATGCATTTCCACTCTGTGATTCTGAATGACTAACACAGCAGAGTTCAGTTCGGTGGTTTGGAGCGCGCACTCACTTTGCATGATGCAGCCACCGACTCTACTCCCGACCCAACTCAGCGCTGCTGGCTGTGTCCGCCTCATTCTTTGTTTTGCCTCCCCTTTCCATATCATTCCATCCGTACTGGGGTTCTTTCGTTTCATGCCACTACGTTCCTTGTCATACTATTCTTTGCGCAATCACCTACGTCGGGAAACGATATTTTTGTTGTGTTGTAGAACATAACAAAAAAAAAAATACAAATCTTAATACAGCGCAGCAGCCTACTACTTTTCCTTCACCGCCGCATTCGTTAAAGCAGCTCCCACATCAAGCGAGATGTTGCCAAGAACTACGAGCGAGCGAGGTTACTGACATTCGTTTATTTCGGCTCCGTTCGTTTCTTTAGTTCGTTCGTCATTTTATTTAGTACTTGTTTTCTTTCGTCATCTCTTATGATTTTTTTTTTTAATTTAGCATTTATTTTACTCTATTTTTTATTTTTATACTGCGAACGGTATTCGCGCCTTTTTACGTACTTAAAACAACAACACAAATTACAACAAATCCGTTCATTTAGTTGTCCCTAAGTTGGACTCGATTTGTAGACAAAATTTGTACTTTTCGTAGTGATGTGGGTATTTCTCATGGATGGAATATTTTAATTACCTCAAAAGGTGGATTTTATGGTTTAGATTTAAAAATTCCGGGATTTTGGAGATTTATTATGTGATTTTTACCCTTTAACGCATAGTATGGCCCAAACGGTGGCCCAAACGGGGCCACCCATATTTGTGGGTTTTCTGCACTTATGCTTTAATAAAACATTCGACTAGAGTTCATTATCTCAAATGTGGATGGTGCCATATCAGGGCTGGCATATTTTCTCCAATCCGATTCTTTTTTTGGATTTTATTGATTTCCGTACTTTTTCAGGAATATATATTTTTTTTAATACAAATTATAACTTGGGAAATATATTTGTGATTTTAAGACGACGATTTAATTTTAAAAATTTTTAAATATGAACAAACAATAAATAGTCTCAGCAGTCAACAACATATTAGCCTTTTGTAAGCTAAATAATTTAATGAGATAGTTGGATGTAGTCGCCGAAACTATAGATTTAATTCAAGCCGATTCTATGCCAATTTTCAAGGCGGTAGACATTGATTGAATCTATTATGTTCTGAAGAGTTGTCCTGTTGTAAAGAAGACATGTAAAATAGATTTGATCTTAGAACTTAGTATATAGTATATATAATTTAGTATATAGAGGAAAACGGCGTAAATATCCATATCTGATCCACTTCCAGATCCAACACGTTGAATTTTTTCCACAAAGTATGTTTCAAACAATTGTAGCAGTTCTCGGCAGCGAAAGGGTGGGAAATAATAACTTTAAAAACCGATAAATCCTATTGAAATTATGTTATTTATAAAAATCGAACAAAATGAAAAAGAAATACAAACAAAAATGAACAAAACCAAAAAAAAACGGTGTAGAGGATCTTTTTTTAAACTGTATTTTTTCCAGCCCTGTGACATATAATCTTTTTATTCCCTACACTAAGAGTAAAAGGGTATATTCAGTTAGGCCATCCATTTGTAAAACGTTTCCGGCTACTATTAAAATCGCAATCTCGTCTACATCACTAATACAAACTAGTAGATATTCGTAACTTAAAAAAATATTCGAAAAATTCCTCGAATTATAGACGATATGAAGTGACATATCGAATTTTTTTATTACTATCGCCATCAAAACCAACAACCATCCGTTGGTCCTTCGTATGCAACATATCTTCATTTTATTGCGATGTGATCCAGTGGCGTTGTTGCTATCGGTCGTCACTGAATATAAAATCAGAAAAAATCAGCATCGAATAAATGCAAATTATCAGAGAACATTTCACCACTTCCACCAAGAACAAAAAAAACCGACTGCAACTCACAGCAACAACATAAACTGCGCCTCAATGTTGCCAACTCTTTTTGCTGCTGCTGCTTCGCATTCAATGTTGTTGCTTCTCGTAAAGCAGTCGCCGCCGTAGTCGTCACCGCATACATTCGCTCCTTTATTTGCATTTCGCGTCGACTTTCATATTCGTAATTTTATCGTAGGCGAAACGACGAAGCCTCTAATTGTGCTAAACGATTCAAATCAGCTTTTTTTTTGTTGTCTTCGTCGGCTGAATCATCATTTCCTTCGTGTTTGGTGTTTTATGTGTAAAATCTTTTTTGCTCTATTCAGATAAAATAAAAAGGTGTAAAAACTGCGGATTCAATTTTTTTTCCTCAAACAATAGCAGTGATAAGCGTCACATTGACGGTTAGTCATCGACGCACATCTATCGTCTCTAAAGAGAAGGACATATTAAAAATATCTTTGCTAATTTAGACAGGACATATAAAATTCAGAACCATTTGTTAATATCCATTTTATACCCTACACCTATGAGATACAGGTATGGAAAAGTATATATATTCTTGATCAGCATTACTACCCGAGTCGGTTTAGCTATGTCCATCTGTCTGTCTGCTGTCCGAATACACAAAAACATGATAAATACTGGTCAGAATGGATTGAAATTTGGTTTTAGTATGTTTTAGCCAAAAGTGGGATCCGAGTTTAGAAATGAACCAAATCGGTCAACGGACACGCCCACCTCCCATACAAATCACTTTTATAAAACTCTTTTGGAACCAATAACTCTAAAAGTATTCAAGATATAGTTATACAATTTAAAACCCATTGTTAGAATTTATCTAAATATATGTGTTCGTTCACATTTTTTTTAACAATATTTCCCGGTTTTTCATAGTGAATTTTTAAAAATAAGTCTATGAAATGTCAGCCTTACAAATCAGCATATATGTTTTCAAAATAGGTGTAGTCCGCCCTCTTTTGTATTTAATTTTTATACCCTACACTAAGAGTGAAAGGGTATATTCAGTTTGGTACACCGTTTGTAACACCCAGAAGGAAGCATCTCCGGTATGGAAAAGTATATATATTCTTTATCAGCATGACCTCCTGAGTCGATTTAGGTAAACTTTTTTGGTCAAATATATATTGACATCATGTTCAAATACATGATAATAATGTTTTCCGGCGAAAATACTTGTGGTTCACAAAAAAAAAAATCGAAATTCGGTACACCTACCCATTTGTAAATATGGGTATCAAATGAATGGAAATTCTTCAGCGATTGAATGTTTGTAGTTATTTTCAGGATTCGTATACCCTGGTGACCTATATATCACTTTGAATGGTAACCACACATATGTGTAGGGTATTTATAGTCGGCTTAGACCGACTATAATTTTGATAATCCTAACTATCATAATTACACCTACTTTAAAATTTCCCATGTGATCTAACCTTCCCAACTGGTTTTTATTTGTTTTTTTTTTTTATAATTTTATATAAATTTATTAAATATTGTAATATAAGACGTAACTTTCTGATATGTGAGGGTGTTCAGCATAAATTGAACTTTAAAATTTAGGTAGGTATATAATTAAATATCCCACATTAATATCTCCACAAAGTGTAGGGTATTTCACCGACTTTCCCCACTCGTTAACTTTCCCCACTCGTTAACCATAACACTATAAATTATGTTCTTTTTTTTATAGGTAGTTTTTATTAAAAGTTTGTTTGACAATTTCAAAAAAAGCAGATCTGATTATATGATTGGAGAATTAGTTTTAGTGTCCCGTGAAAAGTCGCGGTATTCAACGCGACTTTTCATTTCAAATAGAAATGACATGCACAGTTCAAATATTGAGAGAGAGTGATACCACTGTCTAGGTTCTTCAGAGATTTTGTGCTATTATTACACAGTGCGTTAAAATTACCACAAAAGAGTAAAACATACCATTATTGTGACAGCGAACTGTATACGCGTTGTATAAAACAAATAAAAAAAATGCTGATATATACCGAAAATATATTACGAATCCTCCAGACTTTTTTTTCGAATTTTGAGATGAAACTTATTTGACTTACTATTTAGGATGCAAGGATTCCGAAATTATTATTTTTTTATTGCCAGAACGAAATGTGCATATACGCTAGAAAACACTTAAAAAAGTATATAGTCGGGTTGAAAAGACTATTCGGGTTTTATAGGGTATGGAAAACAACTACATATATTTATACCCTACACTAAGAGTGAAAGGGTATATTCAGTTTGGTACGCCGTTTGTAACACCCATAAGGAATCATCTCCGGTATGGAAAAGTATATATATTCTTGATCAACATGACCTCCTGAGTCGATTTAGCGATGTCCGTCTGTCTGTCCCTCTGTCTGTCTGTTGAAATTACGATTACAGAAAAAATAGAAGAGCTAGAGCAATGAAACTTTAGATTTAGATTACTTATATATCTTATATAGCTGAGAATCGACCACTTATGTTCAAATACCTCATATAAAATTTACATCTACAGATCAATTTTACTGTATACGTGCTTAGGTAAACTTTTTTGATCAAATATATATTGAAAGCATGCTCAAATACATGAAAATAATGGTTTCCGGCGAAACGACTTGTGGTTCCAAAAAAAAAAATCGAAATTCGGTACATCTACCCATTTGTAAATGTGGGTATCAAATGAATGGAAATTCTTGAGCGATTGAAAGTTTGTAGTTATTTTTAGGATTCGTATACCCTGGTGACCTATATACCACTTTTAATGGTAACCACACATATGTGTAGGGTATGTATAGGCTTAGACCGACTATAATTTTGATAATCCTAACTATCATAATAACACCTACTATAAAATGTTCCATGTGATATAACCTTCCCATAACCTTTTGTATTGCTTTTCTGTACAAAATTCTAGAAAAATACATCCTTTACTATATTTTGTATTATTCAACTACATTTGCATTTATTTTTACCACATTATGTATTTAAATATCATAAATATATAGAAATAATACAACAAAAACAAATGAGCTTAAAAAGTAAGAAAAGTTAGAGTTCTTTCAAATTACTTAAAGCTGGAGTTATAATAAACATAACATGCTCAAATATCGTCGGAACGGGACGTAACGTTGCGATAAATGCGACCATCATTTAAATGATTGCAATGAACATAACCGGGACGTGAACATGGCTGGGACGTGAAGATCCGTAGCATTTAGATTGCTCCGTTACGTTAAGTTGCGGTGACATTTGAGAACGTATGTCTATAATAACTCCATCTTAAGGTTGGGTTCTCACAACATAATTGCCAAAGATCCACCAAAAATTAGAGTAATAGAAAAGCGTTAAGAAGACAATTAAAAATTGATTCAAGTTCAACCACACCTAAATTTCGTTATCAAATGTTAATTAAATTCTTTGAGTAGTCATATTAAATTAGTAATCGTTATGAAAGTAGTGATTACTTTTACTAGTCTGATCTAAAATCACTATTTGTTGTGCCACAGAGCTTATCGGCGATGTTCTTGCTGGACTTCTGAGCCTACAAACCCATCGATTGGGTTGGCTAGGCGGAATAGTTGGTTGGTGGTTGGATACAAACAACGTTGTTGCCGACGGCAACAGCAGTTTTCTCAATGACTTGTCGCGTGTTGCAGTTGGTTATTTTCGAATTTATGTGAGTGTCGTCAGTGTTGTCAACCGTTCATAAACGAATTGAGTCAACCAGATAACTAGACCGGCTGTCTGTCCAAAGATAAATCAATTACAAACTGGGCATCATCGATGACGTTCATGATTATGGTAACATTTAGGGCTTCACATTAAAATGAAAATATTAACATATTTAAAAATAAATTGAAATTAAAATCAGGAATTATAAATGGAATGAGTAACGTTACGGTAACATATAATGATATTGGAGTAGTTTCTGTAAGGGTATGGAATATATTTGTTTTGAAACGTTACAGTTATACCAGTAAGTATCGGTATTTTTATTGACTGGTACCTGTAAAAAAAAATAAAATTGAAGCTCACTGACAACACTTTTTTTATCTAAGTAGTGGGTGAGAACGGCTTAAAATACGAACACGAACTGAGTATGTAGTCAAAATCAGCACCAAGGAATTATATAGAATTGATATATAAGATAAGATGTCCATGGCAAAAATCGTGTTGTATAATTAAAGTTGGAAATTGAATCGAGAAATAATGTAATATCGATGTTTTTGATTAACCTTTTTCATTATCGACTTCTTTCCAGATTTTAACAAGCAGTGGATCAAATAATTGATTTCGATTCGGTTGGTTACTAACCAATTACACTGTTCGGCACAAAATTCTCCCTGTTTTCATTCATATCATTACTATATAATTTTAATGTGCTGATTCGGACTGCGTTTTTAGTTTTTTCTATACGTAACGTTTTTGAGAAAAATGCATTTTATGTTTTTTTGTCTTTTTCACTGCATTTTACAAACAACATTTTTTATGAAAATATTAGAACCCTATTGATTTAAAATTAATATGGTTATAGTACGAGAATAAATCAAGGAATATAATGGCATTAAGTCCACTTAAATATCGTTTATGGTTTGTTTAAAATAAACTGTTAAATTGGAAAAATTTAGAAAATAAGGCCAGTTTATGAAATCATCGGAAAGGCATATATAATAAAAAATATATTTTATATTTAAAATCATTGTTAATACTAGAGAGAATACCTATTTCGACAATGGTATTGCATTTTCTGTGTACTTTCTACTTTTTGAGTTATATGCTTTTAAAAGAATGAAATGTGAATTTAAATTTTTCTTTTAAATTAAGGTACTGAATTATATTTATTAACATATTTCTAGAGAATTTCTATTCTGGAGATATTGCAACAGAATATATTTCTGATGTGAATGAAATATATGGTCGATGCATTATTATAAGGTTTTAAATTATGCTATTTAAAAAGAACGATTGAAATATCGATTGAAATTAATTGATATTTTAATGTAATAGTACAAAAAGTACCAACACAGTTCGCATTATTATAGAACAGTAGAAATAGTATGTTTCACAAACCTTATCGTATATTTAGAAATAACAGTAAAATACTGCTATAATTAATGTTTTTTTAAATAAAAAGTGAATTATTTTTATACAGTTGAAATTCAACAAAAAATAAATTTATCTCAAAAAACCAAAGAGCCACCAAAAAAGTAATACTATTTTTGAAATAAGAAAAACCTCTAGTAGTATTAATATTTTAAAATAAAAATAAAACATTTATTATTTACTATGTTTTCCGGTGATTCTTTTTTTTTCTCAATTTATAAACATTAATCGGTTACTGCAACCAAATCTTAAACGATATTCAAGTTGTCTTAAAGCCATAACATGCCTTGACTTGTTCATGGACAAACTCTGTTTTAATTTTTATTCAATGACTATTCAATCTATATACACTGACTCCATAAAGTCTCCGTACTGATACGACAATTTTACATATCTCACTAAATAATCATGTTATGAGTTTTAAGTTAGATAAATTATATTTTGTTATAAAGGCGCACTTATCCGGATATAGTTTTATTACAAAACATAAATATATTAATTTAAATATAGGAAGAATAATTCAATTTATTCGATTGATACAAAAAGTAAACCAAAAAAGTTTCCGTACAGTATACTTTATACAGTAAAAAATATTTTTTCTATAAGAAAATATGCACATTAATATGCAGTTAGTCCTCCTTTATTCATAACTACTTGATTTAATCGGTTCTTCATGGAATTATACAGCTTAATTATTGTTTCTGACTCGATCTTTTCCCACTCCTCAATTAGTACCGCCTTAAGCTGATTTTGGTTGGTTATGTTGTGCTGTCGAATTTTTTTTCTAAGTGGTCTTACAAATGTTTCATTGGGTGGAGATCTGAGAACTCGACGAGATGCTTTAACTGATTTGGAACGTTGTAGAGCCACCACTCCAGAGGTGTGTTTGGGATCATTTTCCTGCTGGAAGTGGTAAAAAGGCCCTGTACCCAATTTAATGACACATATTGTAGATTTTTCTTTAAAAAATTTAAATATGCAAATTTATCCATTCCAGTATCTATGAAAACAAGATTACTCTGGATCAGATACTTTTGTATCAATCGAATAAATTGAATTATTCTTCCTATATTTAAATTATTAAATTTATGTTTTGTAATAAAACTATGTCCTGCGCCTTTATAAAATAATATAATTTATCTAACTTAAAACTCATAACATGATTATTTAGTGAGATATGTAAAATTGTCGTATCTGTACGGAAACTTTATGGAGTCAGGGTATATAAAAATAAAACTCTTGGTCCATCTGTCTGTTTGTTCCAGCATCACGTCTAAACCGCTGAACCGATCTGACTGAAATGACAATTTCACAAGGATACTATGGAGTCCGGAGGGCGACATAGGCTATATATGGGCGGAATTGGACAAAGGGGCGTGGCTCCTTCCAAACAACCTAAACTTTTAACGCGTTATAACTTGGGACTTACACCAGCTAAGAAGATGAAACAAAAAACTTAAATAAAAAAAAATAAAAGAAAGCAATAACACAAAAACAAAAGCAAAAATCAAACACAAAAATAAAAGTAAAAGCACAAAACTAAAGCAATAACTCAAAAACAACAGAATAAAAAGGATGAAGAAACAAAATTGAAAGTAAACACAAAGAACAAAAGCAGAAACAAAAAAAAAAGTAAAAACACAAAAGCAAAACACAAAAGCAAAAGCAAAAACAAAAGTCAAAATACACAACAACAAAAACACAAAAATAAAAGCAAAAACAAAATTAATTACACAAAAACAAAAGAGAAACAAGCAGAATTACAAAAACAAAATCAAAAATACAAAAGCAAAACACAAAATTAACTACAGTAAAATTTAGCACACTTAAGTTCACCATACTAAAACTCACCACACTAAAATTCTCCAACAAAACTAAAAACGCAGTTAGAATCAGCACACTTAAATTATGTAGAAATGATATGAATAAAGATTGGGAGGAACAAAAGTGCTCATTTTGCCGAACAATGTTATGAATTTTTCAAAAAATAAATCGTACTCTAAAAATCACAAATATATTTGCTGATTTATACAAAATTCGTATTACAAAAAAAAAAAAAAAATCCCAAAAGTAAAAAAGCTGATTTTTTTAAGTGGTTAAAATAAAACAAAATTGATTTTTTTGGACTGGAGAAAATATGCCAAATATGTTCCAAGATATGATAGACTGAGTCTTTTCTAAATTTAAAAAACAAAAGAAATCCTTAACCTTTTTTATATTCTGTTTAGTGAGTGGACCTTAAGTGGTTATGTTATTTAAGAACCTCACCTTATTATTTTTTTATTTACATTTTTTTCCAAAGAGACTATGATCAAATTGTAGTCAAAAGAGTGTTATATAAAAGCCGTATACTGTATTTCGACATATCTTACGAAAACATACAAATTTCAAAATGCTTACGAAAATGTAAAATACAAATGTAATTAAAACAAGCATAAGCATCCTTTATATTTCCAATAATAAGTTGTTTTTCCCTCTTTATATTGCAGATGCAGAGTTGTCATATTTTAAAATTTGTTGCCGCAGTTGTGCTTTTTAGCTGCAACGGTGGTTTTATCTAAGCCGCCAATTGTTTAGGCGGTGCCAATGCTGTTGATGGCAAGTGACGACGACGTGTTGTTGCAACAATGGTCAGAGGTGCAACAGCAACAACAACGGCGTCCACGATTCTCATAACAAATCAGCAACATCGTCAACAACGACAGCACAACGCAGCAGCCACCTCCACGGCGACGACGGCAACAAAACGTGTCACTGTAACATCGCCGAACAAAATGGTAATTCCATCCGCTGGCGGAGTAGCAACAACTTCAGCAATAACAACAACATCGATAGCAACAACTACTGCAGCAGCAGCAACATCGTCGACGTCAACAATCTACGCAAATGCAACAGCTTCATGCTCAATTGCTGCTGGTCAGCAACATTACCAAAAGCAACAACAGCAACAGCCGCCACCGCGTTTGCATCCCAAGAAACGCAAATTTGATCCAGCGGAGCTCGATCAGGAGGTGCAGCAAAAGACGCAGCATCAGCAGCATAATCAGCAACAGCTGCATTACAATGACACAACTTCGTTGAAGAATGGCGCCACCAATGCCACCAATATCGTTGTCAGCGGTAGCGTCGGCTCCTGGACGCTGTCGCCCACGTCGGCCGCAACGACCTGCAACAATGAAACCATCTATGCGATTCGCACGATGCCCCGGCAGGTCAGCCCCGCCGTTAGTAGCTGCAGCAGTGGCAGCACTGGTCGGGGCCACACAGCACTGGAGCAGAGTCCGGAAAAGCAACGCATCATAATCACCAGGTGAGTTTGTAGAGCTCTATTTGTTGGTCTAATAAATACTATAAACTTTTATCTCTCTCCAACACTTGCAGCGCACAAACATCGAGCGCGTATAAGTTTCAAAATGTGTCGACACTCAGCAACAGTAGCGGCAACAACATGGGCACCAGCGCAAGCAATCGCACATATGCGCTTGTGTCCAGCGGCGGATCCACTGCGGTGGCAGCTGCAGTTCAACGTTACACTTTTGCCAACAATAATGGTGCTCAACAGCAGCAGTTTATTGTGCAGCAGCCGCAGCAACAACAGCAACCTCAACCGCAGCAACTTTTGGAACTCAGCGAATGGACAAACACGCGAGTCTTGGCCAAATTAGGCAACTATTATGCATCGGGCATCATACGGCAGCCGACAAACACGTTGGAGACGTCTTCGCCGCCGCCAAATTCGGTTTTAGTCGAATTCGATCCGCCCGAGAGTGGCACACATCTGTACGCGGATGTCTTGACGAGCGGCCGTTACAATGTGATATTGGACGCAAGTCCACCGGCGGCCGATGTAAGAATATCGCTGTTGGAATTTAAATTATTAAAATTATGCAAAATTTAAAATTTAGAAGAAGAAAGATTTGAGCTGATGTTCAAAAGATTCAGAAATATCCAGCAATAAGTCGGTTGATTAATTTAGTTGCCCAAGGTGGAAGAGAATCTAAAATAGTAGTAGTTATTGTAATTGAATTGTAATTGACTGTCGAGCTAGGCCTTTTACAGCCAGGAGAAAAAAATATTTGTTATGTATGGTACACATAACAAATCGTCTTATTCGGATTTTATGAAAAATTGGCGCATTTCTCAGGAAAATGAATGCCCAAATCGTATTTAGTCAATGAGATTTTTCCTATTAATATTATAGTATAGACACTATTAATATTATAGTGTAGACACTATTAATATTATAGTGTAGATACTATTAATTTTATAGTGACGTCACATTATTTCTTTGAATTGTATTTACTATTAAAAATTAATGTGAAGTACTATTATTACTAAAATGTCCCATTAAAAAAAAAATAGTTTAACACATTAAGATAATATAATTTTACTATTATATCAATATGATAAAATTGTTAATTAAATAATATAGACGCAATAGTTTAAATCATTTTAATGTAATATAAACTCACATTATTTTTAAAGGATTTAACTTAAGTTGACAGTCGTTAGCGGAGACTTTAAGACTACGAGACTCTGAAGCTACTTTAATTACATTCGATTTTCTTTCATAGATCATTTTGGATACACGCGTCTGTGTGCGAACTCAAGTCGAGGGACGCACCGGCTGTGTTTTCATCGAAGGTTCCGTCATGGAGATCAATCTGCACACCAAACAGTTCACCGTACAGATCAGTGGTGGCGGAGACGGCGCAGCCACACAAATAGTATGCAAAACATTTTAAATACTTTATGCAAACATTTTTTAAATAATATACAAATATTTTTTAGATAAAAACAGTGAAACGTGCTGATTTGCGCCTTATGCTGCCACCTTGGTGGGACGAGCTCAATGAAGTTTCACCGCCGCCACAAATCACAGCTGCCAAATCAGCTGCCGACCATCAGCAACAACAGCGACAACCACAGCAAACAATTGTTGCGCTTGATAGCACCTTGTTGCCAACATCATCAACCACGCAGCAACAACAACAGCAGCATCAGCGTATTATTAGCAAGTCTACGCACATTTTGGTTGGCAGTGATGCAAATATCATCTATGCGCCCACGACACAAAAGAGCGCACCGCATCAACTGACCTATGTGACGACGCGTTACGACGGCACCATACCAGGTCACCATACACCAACTGCTGGTGGCGGTCAACTGCCACCATTGCAGCTGCATCATGTGCTGCCCACTATATCGCAGCAGCAGCAACAACAAAAACAAGAAGAGTATTATCGCACGACAGCCACCTCGCCGTTTCCTAGCAACGTGGCCACCTTGTCCTCTGCGCATTCCGAAAATGTCAATGGAACCGCATCGGCTGCCACCATACCTGACATTGTTGTGTCGCAGCAACAAGCGACTAACAACAACGGGCATCTGCAGCAACACAAAAGTGCGCAGTCACAATCGCCATCCGAAGAAATGCAAAGACGTCAACGTTCATACGAAGACTATGAGTCGGACGATGAATTGAAACGCGTCGAAATCGGCGGCTTCGGAATGGATGGCGACACTGAGAAACTGTCAGGCGGTAGTAAGCGCAGCAGCATGCAAAGCCGCGGCAGCACCTCGAGTTTTGATCAACGACTTACACCCAGATCTCATCCAGCAACTCCAAGGTTTTTAAAACATTTTTTAAAATATTAATTCAGTGATTTCATCAACTTATCTCTCGTTTCAAGATCTCAAGCAACGACTCCGCATCGTTTCAAAAAGGGCGACATCGTTCAGTCGGAGTCTGGGGTGCGCAAGAAATTCAATGGAAAACAATGGCGTCGCCTTTGTTCGCTGTGCTCCAAAGAATCTCAACGGCGCGGTTATTGTTCGCGACATTTGAATCAGAAGGGCAATACATTGCGTTCTGCAGGACCCAGTCGTTTTCCAAGGTACACAATAACCCCGACTCACTGACGCTTTGAAAGTTACTCATTCCGAATTTGTTCTTCACCATTTTGATTCTAGTGATATCAGCAGTCGCTCCAGCAGCAAAACCCAAGTAGACGAGGAGACGTCGCGCGATTCTGAAACTTCGCCCAATTATCGAGTTACCGGGCGTTTTGATCAGGAGGAGACGGATGTGGCTAATATGTTAGGTATATATAATATAGTGGAACGATGGAACATACAATCTGGTGGATTCAGGTTGTGTTTTTTTCCTCGAACATTTTTCATTTTAATACCTATAGAACAGGCTTGTACACCCTACGGTTCTTCGGTGTTCAAGAGAACTAATTGGGGATGAAATATTTAGATTTCCCTAAAATATATGGCATGTTGTTTTATTCGGTCCAAGTATTCCAAAGAAAATTTGGAAGCTCCTATTCAAATGTGGACGGATATAGGTGGTGTAGACAGTGCTCAAGTCAGTAGGAGTGAAGTAACGTTGTAGAGCAAGACACCGATTCAGAAAACCCAGACACTTCTTCCGACATATCAAATATATGTATATTCCAATGGAGGTCTCCTAGAATTGATATTCCCAAAACGTTAAGAGCAGCTGACTCCGCAATATCGACAAATCCATATTGAGGGGTGGGAGGTGTGAATTCATTCTTTTGTGTGATATGAACTATATTGGCAATATCCCTCTCAGAGATTGTTTTAAGGTCATTATTGAGTGTGTCATTCATAGTGCGCCTTTAACACTCAATCTCCAAAGAGTTTGCACACTTGTTGAACGAATATGAATGATAAATATTGATGTCATTTGCAAAGGAATGGATTGGGTTTTGGATCTATGGAAGAAGGTTATTGATAATAAACAGAAATAGTGATAGGGAGATTGGACGGAACCCTGCGGTTTCCAGAATGAATGGAATGTTCTTGTGAAAGAACATCATCCATCGCAACTCTTATTGAACAATCCTGGAGACAACTCAATATGCAATTAGTTTTGAAAAAAGGTCATCCAGTCATGTTACTCTCCCCAAAAAAGGTGAATACAATTATTCTACTGTTCAGAGAGATTAAGTTGCCCGTGGACCTGGTCCTACGGAAACTATATTGCCGGTCATTGGGCAATTTATTGTGTTCCAGATATTTCACAAGATGAAAGTTTATTAATCCTTAGAGAGTGCATAGCATATTGCAATAGATCGTTTATTGGTAGGGTTCGTAGCAGCGCCCTTTGTCAAAACTGGCTGTACTTTGGCAACCTTCCAACAAGATGGAAAACTCCTGTCGTTTCTGAGATGTTGAAAAGGTTATGCTAAGGAGAATTCAGCATTGACGCGCACTTCTTCAACAGCTCTAACTTCCAAATTTAATTAATAAGTAATTGATACGAAAATTTGAAGATAGCCATTTAAAAAATAAAGTAAAACTGAAACATTTCAACATCATTTAAATCCTTAGGCGTTTCTTCTTCTCCTATAATGCTATACAATAAGTGCAGATTTATTTGTAATTTAAATCAAAGTATTTGCTAAAAGTATTTGAACGTCTCGAAGCGTCAATGATTGAATTCTGTAAAATTTGCTCTCTCACAGATTATTTGATATCCAAGATGCTGCTTGGATTTTCTGCGTGTGACGTCAATATATGGGGCATTACATGTCAAAACGGACATATACGTTTTAAAAGTACAATAATTTTGAGTATTTGTAGAGTTTTTGTCAAGTTGTTAAGTGAAAATATGAATTTTGTATTAAAATTTACAATGCAATTATCCTTTACATGAAATAATGTTGTATACTGCTCACAGGTCAGTATCAATTTTCATGTTAAAATGTAGCTATAGACGTTATCTTTCAAAGGCTGTCTATCACACAGCCATTTCTAAATGAGAGTCTTCTATGTTGGCTTCCGACAGAGAGCAAATTACATTTCTGCATACATTTTATTAAAGAATTCTACATTGGAAGCTCTTACGACAGCAGTTTAATGTGTCCCACATACCGTCATTTGAATGATGACTACTGTAGCTATATTTTTTCCAAATTGCGACAGACATGTATTTATTACAACCATATCGTCACTACCATGCCAAAGGGGCGAATGTGCAATTTTTCACATTTGCGTTTTTTTTTACATTTTTGAATGTAGTTTTTCCTCAAGTATACTGTGCCAAAATCGCGTATCATTTTGTTGGATATTTCTAGCCCCAAAAGACAAAACCTAAAGGGCGAATTTAAAAGATTGAAAATCTTGTCATGCCAAAAGGGCGAATCTTTTCGTTTTTTTGCCATAATTTTTTATTGGAATAAGATAAAATAGTGGTGTATTGGCATTTATTGTTTGTATTCAAAGCACCTATCGTTCTGCATCATTAATTAAAAATATTTTACCAAACATTAATTTGCAATTTGTTCTTTGCAGGAAAAAATGTTAGGCAAAATATTTTTAAATAATGATGCAGTTCGATAGGTGCTTTAGAAACAAACAATTAATACCTTTACACCACTATTTTATCTTGCACCAATAAAAAATTAAAGTAAAAAAAACGAAGAAATTGAAAATCTTGTCATGCCAAAAGGGCGAATCTTTTCATTTTTTGCTATAACTCTTTAATGGTACAAGATAAAGTAGTGATGTAGTGCAAGATAAAATAGTGGTGTAAAGGTATTTATAGTTTGCTTTTAAAGCACCTATCGAACTGCATCATTATTTTAAAATATTTTCATCTCACGCAAACATTATGCGACGGGAGCAATCACACCCACAATTATAAGACTGAATAAATATATCACAACTCATAAATTTAACTTAGCTTGTAGCGTAAACATGTACCTCTCTTCAGTATAATACTCACAGTACGGAATTAATTAACCTAAGAAAATAATGTTCATTAGATCTAATTTGTATTAAGACTCAATAAAAAATAACTTATCTTAACTTTAAAATATTTTGCCAAACATTTTTTCCTGCAAATAACAAATGGCAAATTAATGTTTGACAAAATATTTTTAATTAATTATGCCAATAGACAGGTGCTTTGAAAACAAACAATTAATGCCTCTACATTACTATTTTATCTTGCGCTAACAAAAAGTTATAGCATAAAAATCAAAAATATTTGCGTTTTGATCTGGATATAGGATTCAGTAGGTTGTCCAAATCTAAAGATATTTTATATACATTATAATAATTGACGAATAAACTTAAATAACAGAAAAAATTAAAAAAATATAAATTTTGTCTTATTTTTAAAGCACTTCAATCTTTAAAATTTGATTTCCCAACATTTTTAAAAATGCACATTCGTCCCTTTGACATGACAGTGACGATATGTACTAGCAACTCACCAAGATTGAACAAAATCCACGACATTTTATAATCTATAGACCGTTCTGACGTGGAATACCCCTTATACATTGTTCGCTGTACCTGCAATCAACATCACTACATTTGAGGGTTTACCGTGTGAATCAGACTTATGAAAGATTCAACAAATTCTAATCACAATTATATTGTGCACCCTGTAACTGTGGCTTAGAAAATGCATCGCTAGTATAAATCATATATTTGCCTCCCCTCTCATGTCATTTGTACTCGTGCTATGTTATTATAAACAAATTCCAATTCTAGTACTGTCTCTGTTGCACACATGCATGCACAACAAAGGCCAATGACCGACATTCTACCTGCTGCAGTTCTAGGTGTTATTGTTGTTGTTTTTGTTGAATACAAGAGCAGCACTGACTTCACCGTCCCCTGTGTGCCTCACCATCGTGCAGTCAGTTATGCATTTTCAACACACATGCAATGTTTGGCTGTCGAAATGTCAAATAATTCGACGAAACACTTGACGAATGAGTTTTGTTCTACATATTGAAAATTTTGCAAAATATTGTACAAAAAAAAAATAGTTTAGATTGTAAAATAGTTAAAAATGTTTAATTTGTAAAATATTTAGTAACAAACTCAAATAATTGTTTATATTGTGCAAGTGCAGATCAGCAAACGATATGAATGTTTTTCAGGATTTTGATCTTGGCGCCAAATTATATCTACAATGTTTATGTAAAATAAATATAAAAAAACCTGAATCATTATTTGAAAGATTTATGCATTCTAAAATTTCATCTATCTTACTTGTTTCAGTGTCACTCAGCAGCTCGCGCTCTGCTACGCCCTCGTACTCATCGCCCGTCAACCATGGCACCTCGCCCATGAACGCGAACCACTCGCCGGTGACGGTGACCAATCGGCAGAACTTCTTTACACCGATCGGCGGACCATCGGCGCCAACTGATGCACACGCTGCCAAGTGGAAGAATACACCCAGTCCAGTGCTATATAACGTCGGCTATCCGCAGGTTATACGTCCGGAGTCAGTACGTGCGCATCAGCAGCAGCAACAACAACAGCAGGCCGCCTCAAGTCAGCCTTCACGTTCTCAACAACAGCAACATGTTGTTGCGCCTAATCACCAACTGTCGCCTGGACCACCACCGCCGCCTCCGGTGTTGGCGCCAGCAACGGTTGTGGCTGCACCGCCGCCCCATCCGCCAGCACCAACTACGCTCGGCCATGCAACGAGCGTCATCAGGATCTCACCTGCTGCAGCTGCGGCGGCGGCATCGAATCAATCATTTCATCCCGTTATAGTCGATCCCACGCAGCTGGTGCCACTTTTGCCGCATCAACAACAGCATCAGCAACAACAGCATCAGCAACAACAGCAGCAGCATCAACAACAGCAGCAACAGCTACATCAGCAACAGCTACAGCAGCAACAACAACAGCAGCAACAACAACAGCAACAACAACAGCAGCAACAGCATCATTTACAACAGCAGCCCACCGCTGCTGCGAACCACCAACTGCAACATCACCAGCCGCATCTACCGTTGTCGCATCAGCTACACCCTGCTGTTTTGAGCTCGGACAAAACTGCTCCAAAAAACGGATTTAATCAGGGGTCGATATTTCGCTGGCACACGCTCCTGCCGCACATAAATGCTTCCCCCGCTAAAACAAATTCGCCAGGCACACCCACAACTGGAGCTGCCGCAACATCATTGAATCACAACAACAATCACAGTAATGGCAACAACTACATTGTGCAGAATTCAATGGCTTCTCCTGGAAAAACGCCCCATTTCGCGTCCACGGAGCCGCACAGTGGGTGCGCTTCGTCTCAGGATGAAACGGACGATGCGCTAGATGACGACGTCTTCGAGCCATCATCGGCCAACACACAGCAGCAGCAAAAGACACAGCATTGCAAGCTACAACAGCAACGTACAGTCGCCGCATATCTGCTCAACGAGTCAAACTCTAGTGCGGCCGCGTATCGCATGACGACATGCAGTAGTTCAGCGGTGCCAGAAATGCTTGGCAAATCTGCTGGTGACAGCTTCGAGACGCTCGAAACAAGTGCAGCACCCAGCGCAGCTGAGACTGCTGCTGCTGCCAAACGCCGATCGCACTCGTTAAGCGCATTGCAACAGCAGCAACAACAACAGCAGCAGGGCGGCGTCGGCGGCAACTGCAAGGAGCCAATGAGTCCCATGACAAAGAACAAGATACGCCGTCCCATGAATGCGTTTATGATCTTTTCAAAGAAACACCGCAAGCTGGTGCACAAAAAGCATCCAAATCAGGATAATCGCACAGTGAGCAAAATATTGGGCGAGTGGTGGTACGCGCTCAAGAAGGAGGAAAAGGCCAAGTACCATGAGTTGGCCAGCTCTGTGAAGGATGCGCACTTTAAGCTGCATCCCGAGTGGAAGTGGTGCTCGAAGGATCGCCGCAAGTCGTCTAGTTCAGGCAAGTGCGCTGGCGGTGTTGGGGCGGGCGCCGATGCTGCGAGCACCGCAAAGAATCGCAATGACTCGGTAGATGGCTCCGATTCGGTGGATCATGAGCAGAGTCCAACGACGCCGGGCGGTATGTGTTTGACGGCGACGACTGCTGCAAATGGGCCGACGTCGCTGTCTGGTGGTGGTGGTGCGAATATCGATATGCAAAGCGACATCATACCGCTGACAATTGCCACCTACAACTCTAACAATGACGAGTCAAGCAACGCGCAGTATCACAAAGACGAGTTCAATATTAAGACGGAGCTGCTGAAGGACGAAACACACTCTGAAGATGAAAACGTAATTTGTTTAAATATTAATTATAGCATTATTTATTGTTTTTTCTTCTTCTATGCATACAGATGATGAGCGCTGATGAGATTCGGCAGCAGAATAGCAACAGTATTTCGGTGCAACAACAAAATGCCGCGAAACAGCAACAGCACAGCATCGACTTAAAGTGTCGGGAACGTGTCGCTGATTCGGACATGGAAGACACAGTATTTGACTATAGAACGGTGTCCAACAGTGTAAATAATACAAACCACTCGATGGACAAGGTATGTTTTGTGTTAAGATTCGCCACAAATTGTACTTGCAGTAGATCTGTTTGTACAAAAAGAATTATTGCTGTGTTATAAAACTGTTTATTGATTAAACCTGTTTATTGAAAACGGCATCAGTTTTGTCAAATTCTTAAAATTCCAACAAAAGAAAAGAATGAAATAAACTTTTCGATATTACAAGCAGAAAACATCGTTTTTTTTAAATTTTATAATAAAAAGCAACAAAATCTACAATTTTTATACTTTTACATTTTCAGAATGCTCCGACAGCAACAGACAATGCCGACACTGGTCGCGGTGAGTGCAGCGGCAACGAGCAGCAGTCATCCGACGAAACGAACAACACACTGGGCAATAGCGGTGCAGCAGATCGCGAGATAACATGCAAACCAAAGCCGATCAAGGCGCAACGACCATCCACCATCGAGAGCAACATGCTGAGCTATCAGCCCATGTACTCCTATCGCAGTCCGAAGAATCCAATTGGTGTCACACCATTTCAACCAACAGGCGAGCGCTACATAACGATGCAAACAACAAACGAAACTTGTAATTATTGTCGTGCGCCACCACAACAACAACAACCAAATGCAATAATTTCAGTTTCGATTATTGTCGTCGATGCTATGGTGGCAACACAAATAACATTTGAGTCTTTACTTTTGCAGGTGGTGCTTTCAAAACCATGCCAATCAGTCCGAAAAGTACAAAACTCGATGAGCAACAACATCAGCCGCCGACTGTTATTAAGCAGGAGCAGGATATGTTTATGGAGCAAAAGATGCAAATCAAACAGGAGCAAATGTCGCCTTTTAAAATTAACAATGTTGGTGGTGGTGCTAGTGGTAGTGCTGCCACTGCCAACAATGTGTTTACATTCAATGTGCCAACGACAACAGCTACAGCCAGTGGACAGCAACATTCGCATCTGGTGAAGAAGAATTTACTCAACGAGTCTTTAAGAAGCCCGACTGAAACTAAAAGTGAGTTGAGCATGCAATTAGAACGATCATTGTGCAGTAGAAATTCGTGATACAATATTCGGCGGGTTACTGACATCAAACACACCAGCCTTCCGAAAGTAGAACAGACTATTAAAAGGCTGTTGTTTGTGGTTTTGTTCTATGACAGACAAAAGGCAGCTTTTAATCTGCTAAAAACCAGTCGAAAATCTGCGCAGTTGTTTGTTTTTAATCAAAAACACCCGCCTTCTGACAACAGTTAGGCTGTTTAACATAATTAAATTATTAAAAATAGTGCTGGATGTATTACCGCAGTTTATAAACATTCAGGGCAAACATGAGGCCCGTCGTAGCGGATATTTTCATTCGGATTCGGATTTATCTATCATAGGATCCGAATCGAATTCGAAGTTCGGATTTATGGCATCACAGGAACGGATTTTTTGACAGATTTTTGACATTGTTGTGTCGGAATGTAATTCTTTGTGTGAAAAAATCTTTTGTTTTGCATTAATTAATGAATTTTTGATGTAATTTGTGCTCATGTGATATAAATACAAATGCCGCAGAATCATTTGCTGTTTATGCTTTAAGTCCGGGGTGCTGGAGACGTCGGCCAGCTACCTACTTATACAACAAGTGGGAGTTGGCCAAAGATTTGTACTTCAGGAATTAACAAGAAACAACTGTACACATTGCAAATAAAAAAAGTATTCTTATGTTAAAGCATAAAATTAATTCATTTCACTTGTGTTTGGTTTAACAAAAGTATAAAAACTAGAAAATGTTAATTAGTTAAATTTATTTGTCCACTGCGCGACTGTCTCTGGCGATACTCGTTGACAATGAGGTGGCGCTCAGCGGCGAAGATGAGGTGACGCTTTACTGTCTGCTCGAGCACAAGTTGATCAAGTCCATTCTGGGAAAAAACGCCTGTGAGATTGCGCAATCGTGTCGCTCCGTGCCACATTTTCAGCATGCGCTGGAGCTAGTTCTGCACGAGGTGGCCGAGGCAAACAGCCCAGCCAACCAACACTGCTGCTCAGCGCACTTGGCCATATTTTACACGATGGCCGACAATCCGAAGAATCTCTTGCTGCAGTGTCCGGTAAATGTATAGCCGTCCGTCCGTATCGCGCGAGAATTTCAAGTGGGAGCTGGCCAAAGATCCGATACTCCTCCATAGGCCTATCGATTCAATTGAATTAATAGCCTACATCTATATTTGCAGGCAAATTAAATAATTTTCTTCAAAATATTATAACAATTTGTTGCAAAAATGATATTAATTTTTGTTGGTAAATTTTCACTGATTTGACATAAACAGCTGATTTTGAATTTTCGAAGTTACATTTTTGTATTGGCAACGCGGAAATCTATTCCGCACGGAACTCATGATATTTAGTTAAAAATTCGTAGAGGAGATTCGGATTCGAATTTTTACAACGACGGGCTTCATGATTGCCCTGATTGTATCGAAAGATTTCAAACTGTCAAAGGTGACCGTTTTTCTCTAAAATTTCTATACTCAATATATTCCATGAATCGGCATTTAAAATTCCACATAATTTTATAATTTGCAATTCGCTTTCAAAAATCTTCCACTTGTCGAAAATATGGTCCAAATATTCCTAGGAATGACAGAAATTTCGTCCCGGAAATTTTTGCAGGTTGAAGGCAGTTTAGAAACCTGCAAAATGTTCCCAAAATCTTCCACTTTCTTAATATTTTGCCGAAAATATGTCAGAAATTTCGTCTCGGAAATTTTGGCAGGCTCAAGGCTGTTTAAAAACCTTCCAAATTCTTTCAAAATCTTCCACTTACCTGTGATTTTGTTGAAAAAATGCGCCAAATATTCCAAACAATGCCAGAAACATTTTGGCAGACTCAGGGCAGTTTTGAAATATGTTATCCAAAGATTTCCAGCAGATAAAGCTAGAGTATGTATTAAAAGCTGTCTGTTTTCTGTCCGTTCCCCAAAATACGCTCGTAATATTCATGAAAAATGTCATAAATTTTGTCTGGTATTTGACTAGTACCAAAAAAGTACTAACTGATTTGTATTCGATTAAAACTTCTTTCGGCCGTATATTTAAGTTTTTTCAATCAATTTATTAAATATTTTAAATAAAAAATTCATTATTTTAAAGTATAATTTCATTTTTATTAATGATCATCTGTTAAGTTGTTTTTGTTAAGTTTTTTTTGTTATTCTTTCCATCATACTTGTTCTGTATTAACCACACTGACCTCATTTCATACACATTAACCTCATTTCTCTCTTCTCGTACCGTACTAACTGCTCATCCTCGTCTATTTTAATCATCATGTACTTAAAACACAGACGTTACAGGCACTGCCACAAAGTCTGTTAGCTCAGAAAAGCAAGCCATTGACGACGTTGCTGACGATGACGTTGACTCTGAAATTGACTTTGACGAATTAGAATTGTTTACAACATCCTATCGTCGTAACAAGGACATAGACGCAAACGCAAACAACGACCACTCCACGAAACCACAACAACGCAAAGAGTTCACCATCGTACGCTCATTGACGCCTCACCTCTATCACACCACCTCATCACCGCATCTACAGGTCAAAGTTGTGCCACGGCGACGCGTCGAGACGCCGCCAACGGTTATCAGACGCGTGCCAACACCCTACTCACATTCATACGCACGCATATCGCATTCTACGCCACCGCCTTTGTTTTTTAGTACTAAAAATCATTTTACAAAAATTGCTAACATTGAAAACATTTCCACCAAATGCTGCACACGCAAAATTTTCGCCTTAGAAAATGGTTCCACAATAATCAAGAGCGTTGCGAAAACGCCAGGGCGCGCCGCTTTACTTTACGATGCATTGGTGCTGGACGCATTAGATGGCAGTGCCATTGATGAAGACGAACAGCAGCAGCGGCAAGCGAATCAGAATGAAGATGAACTGATGGAACAAGAGCAGCAACTATTGGAGTCAACGGCGGCACCTAGAACTAACTGCTATGAACTGCGTTCGCATCCAGCACAACAGACTATGCTGCTCATAACTGGCGGCGCTTCCACTGCTACGTTGTCGGGCTCTGCTGCTGCAGCTGCGCCCTCTGCTGCTTACTCGTGTGTTGTCACCGCCGCGTCGAACAACAGGAATCAATCTACGCCGAATGCCTCATCCATTATGCGTCCAGTTTCATTTTTTAGCGTTAATGCCGGCTGCAACAAGATTGCAATACCAGCACATGCGCGACGCATCTTGACCGGCGGAGGCGGTACTGTCACAGTATTGAACACCGTTGGCAACGCTTCGGCAGCAACTGTTTCTGCCTCATCGTCTTTGTCTTCATTTTCTAACAATTGTCATTCTTCAGCCTCTACTAATTGTACTAACAACAACCACAACAGCAATAATAAACTTAACAATAACGATTTAAACAGTAACATTAATAATAATAATAATTGCGTACTGCAATCTCAACTGCAACCAAGCTCCTCAATTCTAATGATTAATTCAAATGTAGCTGCTGGCGTCGGCAATCTCGCCGGATCGACATCGACGCAGACCGATTCGCCCACCTCGGCAAACGGCCGCGAAGCATCGCTTTGCTCGGCGGTACCAACGCCACCGGCATCAGCTACTTCTGCCGGAGGCGCTGCAGGCCAAAAGCAGATTTTGTTTGCCGTCAACAATGTTCTGGGTGGTCATCAGGTGAGTGACGCATGTCTGATGTTGATTATATATTTTTTAAACCTTCACTTATTTCTTCGCGCTCAGTATGCATTCTTACCAATGGCGCAGCAGACGCAAATGGATCTACAGACTGCACACGAGTCATCGTTGCATGCTGATGATGGCGCCATGAAGCCAACGTCCTCAAATGCTGTGCAATTCATGTACAAGAAGACCAACGGGCAGGTCGCCGGAGCGAATACTCACAACAATCTGCAACTTCCATGTTATGCTCAAGGTAGGCTGCTCAACAATGTCTAACTCTAATCCCAACAAACATTTGGAGTGTTTTAAGATAGGCTGACCAAAAAATTATAACAATTCCAAGAAACATTTGTGTCATATTTTTGAATAGTACCCTCAAATATGAACACTTAAAAGAGCTCAAATGTGTTCCCGAGCCCTGGGTACAGAGCAGCATTTTATGTGCTCAAAACCATTATATTTTATTTCTCTAAAACATTCATTAAAAGGAGCACATAAAGATTCACAAAACCTGGATAGAGGGCACCATTTTAGGAGCCCAAAACCTCATTCAACCCAAACTCTATATTTACTTTTTAGACACCACAATTACTTTATTTACGCAGGTTTTCTCTCTCCAAAAATACACAGTTTCTTAATCTTAAATAAATCCGACATCGTACACGTTTTTCTTTTATGAGTCCATTTGCTGAGCACTCAGAAACAATTTTCAATTCGATGTTTATTTTTGTTTTAGATCACACGCCCATTTCCCCCTCCTACAAATCGCTGCCAACCACACCAAAGTCAGCTTCTTCCTTGCAACTCAATGCTGCTCCAACAGAAGGCGCCAGTAATGAACACGATGGCGGAAACTCATCCGCACACGAAGAAGATGACGAAACCGAGAACAGCGAAGGTCAGCAATTTGTGCTCGCGCCTACGCCAGCACAATTGGGACGCGCACCGCTGCAAAGGCGAAAGAATTTGTGTAGGTTTCACTTAATTTAGCTCATTGAGTACTTTAATGTATATTTTACATGCTCGCAGCTGTTGGCAGCATGAACGCGCTTAAAACAGACACGAACTGCAACAATCAATCGTCGTCGACAATGACTGCGACGAATTCCAACATAAATCTTATGTCCCCCAACGCAGGGGGCTGCTCTTCGTCGCCCATCATTGGCAACGTCAACAATGCATCCACAACCACCGCGCTGCCGACACCAACATCATCAGCATCGACGACGACGACGTCTACGCCAAATAACGAGGAGCACAATCTGCCATCGACGCCATCAATTGTGATGAATACGTCAAATCCCAAGTCGCCACAAAAGTTGCCGCTATCGGCGAAAAAGAAAAACGACGACATGGACAAGTGAGTTGCACACAAATACTGGGAATTAATGCATACATTTATTAAACGCATTGCTTTCTGTCTATCGTAGGGTGTTGAAACAAGTGGACTTTGAGAAGAAGTATCAGGCGCTGCCGCAATTCAAGCCGGAGGATTGTCAGTCACCCAGTGCGATCGCGGTACCATCTTCGCCACGTGTCTATGGTACAAATTATCGCAAGAAAAACGCCGCTCAGCAGCAGCAGCAACATCAACAACAGCAGCAGCAACATCAACAGCAGCAGCAGCAACAACAACAACAAGTGCAAAAAATACGTAAGTCTACAGCAAAATGATTTAAACTTTAAATTTTAATAAATTCTATTCAAATTTCAGACAGCGAAGATGAGTCAACCGATGAGACTGCATCAATACCACCAACACCAACGCAACGTTTCTTCGGTCCAGACTTTAATATTGATCAGTTGAGAGGTTTGTTTTAAACTAATGTTTAATATGCACTTTAAACATGCTAAGTTTTTGCTTTAGAATTGGAGTCATCTGAACAACCAGGTCGTTCACCGCGTACACCGCAAACACCGCTGCAGAGCGCGCGCTCCGATGCCAGTGAAAAAGGCCATCGCAAAGTGCTAGAGCAACGGAGGAATCTGGTGCTACAACTGTTCAACGAACACGGCATGTTTCCCTCCTCGCAGGCGACGCTTGCATTCCAGGTTAGCATAATATTCAAGTATTTCACTTTGAGTAGGTTTTAAAGACCAACAAAAAAACACATTTATTTCAGACCAAACACATTGACGTGTTCCCGCGTAAACAAGATCTGCAGCTTAAAATACGCGAGGTGCGTCAGAAGCACATGGGCCAACCTGGATACACGCCGCATTCTGCCGGCCCTGTGACACCTTCGGAGGCAATGATGTCAACAGCTACTGCTGGAACTCCTGGCAATGCAACAGGTGGTTTATTCTTTTAATAAGATTTACATAATTGAAACACTATTTATCAGTGTTCATTGAGTTTTTTGCATTTTACTGATGGTCATATTTTTGATGGTCATATTTTTTTGCATTTTTGCTGTACTTTATCAAACTGAGGAAATACTTTTTAGTGAAATAATATTGTCTAGTCGAGCGAATAGACAAATTGCCATTTAGTGTTGCATTCAAATTTTTTCGCTTTATTTCAGTCCTAAACTGGTATAAACACTTTGCAATTAACGCGCATAAATACGATATATCTGTACTCGATAACTCGAACATTATTTTCAATTGTTCAAAATATACACACCAAAGAAATTATTCAAACATTCTTTAAAAAACGAAAAAATTACGGCCTATAAAACAATTACTTCGTTTATCAAATCCATAAAGGTCGATATATGAAACACCTTATGTTTTTTTATCAATCATCGCAAGTAAAAGATCATACAATATCAATAAAACGAATTCAGAACCACACAACCAAGAATTCATTCATGGCGTGATGGCGTTTTAATTTATTTCATAAATTGGCCAAATAAATCTCTACACCTTTTAACTATTTTAAAAGCCAACGGAGTACTAAATCTCATGTCCCATTTATTTTCCTTAGACATATTGTTTGTGTAGTGTAGAACATCATTTTACGAAAAAAAACGAACACAATTAATAAAAATACTATTATTTTTCTATTAAAATTGGTCAATAGGGTGTGCAATAAGACTCCCGTTAATTTAAGAATTTATTTTTTTTATATAAGTAGATCTACCTACTTTTTTTTGAATTTAAAACGATTACATCTAAAAATGCCACACTAAGAAAACAAAGATGATTATCATCAATTAAACATCTTACAAATAGGAAGATTGTTGATGAAGATTTGAAAAAGGTACTCCATTAAAATTTGCGGAGTAATTATGATTGAATTGAAATAAATGGAATCACATATACTTTTATTTATTCTAGAATTAAAACAGTTATACATCGACTTCGTCTTTATAAATCCTTCGAAGGTAAAATTGTACAACGACTTGAGAACCAAGTTCGTCCGGCGATGCTGTCATCATAGTAAACTCTGAAAAGAAATAATTTTCCATCGCGTGTTAAATGCCAGGAAATTTTATTTTTACTTTTACCATTAAAATGTAATATTTGAGTTGACACTTTTTTTACACCATTAAATAATATAATAATAGTTTGGGACTACAGTCCTATGAGAACTTAGGCCGAGCTCTCTCACCATTTTGAGCTGTGCGTTTTTATATTTGTACTCAAAGTGGTGGGACCTACAGTTTATTGCCGAATCCGAACGGCGGGTGAGAGCTTTTCAGAGGCAATGTTTTACTCTCGTAGGTTTGCCATTTACTGCCGAGAGGTAGCGCGGTATAGAAAAATGTTTCTTTGAAAAGATGTTGTTAGCACCAGTCCAGGCTTGAACCGGGGACCTTTCGGCTCGTAGTCCAACGCACTAACCACTGAGCTACCGCGGCTACACCTTTACACCATTGGATTTACTTAATTGTTGTGGATAAATCGAGCTTAAGGAAAAAGTACGCCATTTTCCTTTTTTATAGTAGTCAAATGTTAAAATATCTCAACAGTTTGTCCAAGAACTCAGGATGTTTGCTATCAGTCAATTGTAAATATCTCAATTGTCATTGTTGTTGTGACAAACATCCCGTAACTATCTGCATATATGTCATATTTAAAAAACATTAATAGTTGTATTGCAAGTTTATTAAAACTTATGGGATGTTTAAATATTTGCTACAAGGCGTAAATTTAAAGTGATACAACGAATATTCATTTGCATCTACAAAATTAAGTCAGCTCCACCTGATTTTCATTTGTAGTGAACAATAGTATGAAGCGTAACCAACTATTAGTTGAAGCAACTGCAACATTGATTGGGGAAACAAACTTTTTATCAATTTTCAACTATTTTATTTCCATTGCTACGGCAACTAAATTCAAAATGAGACATATTCAATATTTAGTTGACTTAACAGATAGTTATAATAGGTTGTAGCAACCAATATTTATTTGATTCAACTGCGAAATCCGTTGTCTTGTATAAAAGCGATGCCAAAGCAGGACAACACCAGTAGCGCAAGCTTTAGATTTTTCATTAGTTTTGTTTTGTGCTGCTGTCCGCGCGTGTCACGTGTAAAACAAAATTTGGAATTGTTTTAAGGCTTTATCGTTGTTACTGTTCGGTTTGTTCATGCTCAAATATACTTTCTTCAACGAGAGACATACTATTCTACAGAGTTCTTGCGATTTTGTTTCAATATATTGTATTTCTATATGCAGCCCTAGCCTAGTTGCAAACACGAAGTCAGCAGAACAACGAATCGTCGGCAATGTTCGATCTCAGGAACGCAGTTGTGACGCTGACTTCGTCTTTGCAACATGTTTGAGCTCTTGGGCGAAGTAAAATGATAGATTTCTTATAATTAAATTGACTACCACAACTAAACAAATTGGCTGTGTCAATTGTATTCATTAGTTGTGTGAACTGATACGCGGTGTTGCAACAACTGAATCAGTCGAATGTTGACAGAACTAAGTAAATCGGTTGGCAAAAAAAGACGGTTGCCCCAACTGATTCGTTCTTTGGGTGTAGTTGCAACAAGACTTTTTTGTATAAACATTTTGTTTTCTTAATGCATAATATCAAACTCATCGCGATCTACGCAACAATTAAAAAAGAAGAAACCAATTTGTATTCGCTTTGGTTTGTCTTCAGCATTTTTGAAATATAACCCATCCACTTGGCTGACAAACGCCGGTCTTTTAAATTAATTTCGTGCAGTGATTTTTTCGAAGTTATTGATAATGTTAGGAGATGTATCAAATTTTTAAAAAAGTACAATCCATATATATATATATATATATATATATATATATATATATATATATATATATATATATATATATATATATATATATATATATATATGTATACAATGATGGTCCGACCAATTATTGTGTATGGAATGGTGGTATGGGCAAAAAGACTAGGTCTTCGGACAATACAGAAATCTCTAGAGAAAGTTCAACGGCTAGCTTGTTATTGTATAACAGGAGCCATGAGAACATGTCCCACTGCGGCAATGGAAGTACTCCTTGAATTTGCACCATTACACCTGTTCCTGCAGGGAGTGGCAAGAGGAGCACTCCACCGCATAGCAAACGAAGGTATTGGAAATGGAGGACGTATGGAGCCCGGGAAAGCGTGTCTTCTGACCCGACTGTTTCCCACGCTACCAACTCCAATAGACCATAAAACGAAGAGATTCAACTTCGTAAAAAACTTCAAGACGAAACGCAGTAACAAAAAGATATGGAAAAACATATCTGATACATATGATATCCACAAGAATATGATCACATGGTACACGGATGGATCATTAACAGATGAAGGAACGGAGCAGGAGTATATGGGCCTAGAACCAAATACTTCGAAGCCATGGGAAAATATACCAGTATCTTTCAAGCGGAAATATATCTGTTAAAAAAAAAGTTATTACGAGAAGAACTACTTAACACCAGAGAAGAATTATGGTTAGGGCAGGTTAAAATGCGTCAATCAAAGAAATTCATTGGGTTTTATAACTTGAGAAGATTTAAAGAATATATTAAACTATCGAAGAAAAACCTGAGAATTCTAACAGGACATCTTACAGGTCATCGTCGGCTTGCTAAACATCTGACTAAGATGGGTATACCAAGGGACAGTACATATAGATTCTGTCTAGAAGACGATGAAGATCCAGAACACATTTTAGAAACGTGTCCAGCGCTAATGCGTACAAGAATGCAAATACTTGGGAATCGACAACCAAGTCCAAACGATATTAGAAAGATGAACCCTAACCATATAATCAGGTTTTTAACTGAGATAGGCTTGACGGACATTCTATAGAACTTTTGAAACCAGAACCCCCTATAAATAGTATAGGGAGATGCCACAGCTGAGAATGGCTTCAGTCATGGTATCAAGCGGGGCACAATAGATCTATTCAGGTCGCAGTGCATTACCCCGAAGCAATAATAATAATAATAATAACTGCATTTCGTATATATTTAACACCAATATGTATGGTATGGTGAAATAAAACAATTTTAAGTTATTAGCTAAAAATCCTCTTTCCAGATGGTGTGGTTTCAAAGATTTGGACACATCTGAAAAGTTTAAAATAATATATATTAAATATTGACATTTTATCTTTAACATCAACAAAATGAGTATAGGGGTAGTGTAAGACTGCCGTAGAATCATGGACAGGCGACACTTTAGAAATTAGACAAAACTTAGTAACCTTTAACGAAGGAATTTCGGTGACAGAATTTGTAGAATATTAGGAGATAGTTTCAAAAGGCAGCCATTAAGCGACAATTTATTATATTAACCCCCCTGATCATTTATTTCCCGGTAACAACGATATCGGCTACAATTTGTTTCAAAATCGGTTGAATAACGTGTGACTACAATTTTTAATTCATGTATCAAACGAAACGCTGAGTACGTTTGTTTTGAGAGTTGTTTTATATAAATCATAAGGAAGGTAAAAGAAATTAAATTTTTGTATATCAAAAAAATAGTTGGCAAAACAAAATTATTGAACAAACGTTCGAATCAAAGAGCGAAACGAAAAAAAAACCTTTTAAATACGTTACACCAATTTTAGACGAAGGGGACTGAAAACGAGACGATCATAAAAAGATACAAGATAAGGGGCAACACAAACTTTTATAGAAAATAGAAAATAATTTGTGTTTGTATTCAAACGTCGTGGGTCT
This sequence comes from Dryomyza anilis, assembly GCA_951804985.1. Taxonomy (NCBI): domain Eukaryota; kingdom Metazoa; phylum Arthropoda; class Insecta; order Diptera; family Dryomyzidae; genus Dryomyza; species Dryomyza anilis. Next base: position 26,113,447 of record OX638132.1, on the reverse strand, counting down.
CATTCCTATATGTATGTTTTAAACTAACAAATATAATAATATATGGGAATTTACCATTTATAAAGTCGCATGGTTTCATCGTCGTATTTAAGCGGGGACACGATCTTAAACGTTAGTAAAACGTCAAATTTATTATAAAATACATCTTTTGAGAAATAAGTGAATGAAATATTTGACAAAAATACAAAACATATTTTGTATGAAATCAATATTTATAAAGAAAAATTTTCAAAGCTCAATATTTTTAAAATGCCATTGTCCACATGTGTAACTTAATTAATATTTGTTTTTGTTTCCATATTCATGGTCCAAATTGATTTAATTATTATTTTTTTAATAAAATAATTTCTGATCTAATATATTTAGTAATGGTTCTAGTTCCGGTTCTGGTTTTCTGTTCCAGTTCCGGTTCTATAAAAAATAAAATAACGATTCCAGGTCCAGTTTCATAAAAAATTAAAAAACGGTTCCAGTTTCAGTTCCGGTTCTATAAAAATGAAACGGTTCCGGTCCGGCTCTGGTTCCAGTTCCGGGTCCAACCGAGCCCTGTACCAAAGCCATTGTCAGCCTAATCTATAGATCTAATTTTTCAATAATTTCGATATGTATATGTATATGTTCACATATTTAAAACTGGCAGAATCTTAGAGAGAACTGGCAATATTAGAATTAGAACTAGCATATGTATCGCATAAATTCTTCGGCAGCTCACAATATTATCGTTGCGATATCAAAACGAATGCCATACTTTGTTCCTTGAATCTATCATTTCGTGGCTATAATGTCTTGTGATGTGACCAATCGTTTCATATTATATGATAGAAGACAAAAAATAATTTTTATTTTATTGGAATAATGTTCTTTTTCAATCATAATATGTTAAAAACGGGGTTTATTTTGGAATTATGAGGAAAACACTTATTTTTTCAATATTTTTACTCATATTTTAACATATTTTACATATTTGCATATTTTTTGCATGTAATTTTTGCATATAATTTGCATATAAATTACATATAATTTGCATTTTTTCGGATTATTTTGCATAAATGACTAGAAAGCCATCTATTCAAAATCTCTACAATTCAATGTCTCATGGTTATATGTATGAGGCATATAACCATGAGGTTATATGCCTCATGGTTATATTCCTCATGTAACCATGAGGCATAAAACCATGGTTATATGCCATGAGGCATATAACCTCATGGCATATAGGTTATGCCATGAGGTTATGCCATGTGAGAGTTTGAGGTACAGAGAGAATTTGAGGGAAATTGAGAGAAATTGTAAGAATTTGAGGTACGGAGAGAATTTGAGGGAATTGAGAAAATTGTGAGAATTTGAGGTATTTGTGAGAATTTCGAGAGAATTTTCCTACGAGAGATTTTGTGAGAATTTCATGAAGAAAAAAGGTATTTCGTGTGAGAATTTCATCTAGCGACACTGCACCTATCTATTCACATATTTGTTTTTTTTTTTTGTTTGCCAAAAAAAGATTTCTGAAAATAATATATGTAAACCATTGATGGCTTAGCATCTCTATTTTATCTCATATTTACAAAAAGTTAAGACAATAAAACAAAATATATAAGTATCGCTTAAAATTTAGCAAAAGCAAGAGTTTAAACATATTACAGAGCGATTCTTCGGAGGAAGTAAATACAGAAAAGAAAATAAAGAAAAGTTATGAAAGAAATTTTATGTGAGCAATGCTTTACTATTTTACTTTAACCGTTTTTTGGATGCAAATATATTTGAATTGAGGCAGCATTCGAAAAGCATATAGCTAAAGTATTTATATCGAGGGAGTATTCAAAAATCAAAGAGCAAGCGTAGCATTCAAAAAGCAAAGAGCGAGCAGCACGGGTAGCATTTAAAAAGCTAAGTACGATGGTTTTGGAATCCGGCAGTATTTAAAAAGCGAAGAGTAAGAGTTTTGTAATTAAAGCATCATTTAAAAAGCAATCAGGCAGCATTTAAAAATCAAAGAACGAAAGTTTTGGAGTCGAAGCATCATTTAAAAAGCAAATAGCAAGTGTTTTGGAATCGAAACAGCATTTAAAAAGCAAATAGCGAAAGTTTTGTGATTGCTCGAACAATTTAAACCATTGTTTGAAAGCAAAGAAAGCACTTTTATTCACATTAATTGCTTTGCTTTCGAGCAAAAGCAAGAGTTTAAAATATTACAAATCGATGCTTCGAAAGGCATTAACATTTGTATTTACTTCGGAGGATTACTTTCAGTTATTTATTTTATTTGAGCAGTGCTTTACGATTTTGCTTTAACAGTTATTTCGAAGCAAAAATATTTAAATTGAGGCAGCATTCGAAAAGCAAAGAGCGAGAGTTTTTTAATCGGACAACATTTAAAAAGCAAAAATCAAGTGTTTTGGAATCGGGCAGCATTTAAAAAGCAAATAATGAGATTTGAAACAACACTTAAAAAGCAAAGAACGAGTGTTTTGGAATCGAAGCATCATTTAAAAAGCAAATAGCGAGAGTTTTGGAATCGATGAATCATTTAAAAAGCAAATAGCGAGAGTTTTAGAATCGAAGTATAATTTAAAAAGCAAAGGCGAAAGTTTTGTGATTGCTTAAGCAATTTAAAACCAAATAACCAGGGTTTAAAACCAAAGAAAGCAGCGCATAAACTTTCACTTTTATTGCTTTGCTTTCGAGCAAAGGCAAGAGTTTAAAAATATTACAGAGCTATGCTTCGAAAGGCATTAACATTTGTATTTACTTCGGAGGATTACTTTGAAAAAAAAGTTCTTTATTTTATTTACGACTTTCCTTTAACAGTTATTTCGACGCAATCATATTTGAATTGGGGCAGCATTTGAAAAGCAAAGAGCGAAAGTATTTATGTCGAGGAAGCATTCAAAAAGCAAAGAGCGAGCAGCACGGGTAGCATTTAAAAAGCTATGTAGAAGAGTTTTGTAATCGAAGCATCATTTGAAAAGCAAAGAACGAGAGTTTTGGAATCGGGCAGCATTTAAAAAGCAAATAACGAAAGTTTTGGAATCGGGTAGCATTTAAAAAGTAAAGAGTGAGATTTGAAACAACATTTAAAAAGTAAAGAAAGAGAATTTTGGAATAAAATCACATTTAAATAGCAAGGAATGAGAGTTTGGAATTGAAGCATCATTTAAAAAATCAAATAGCGAGAGTTTTTGGAATCGAAGCATTATTTAATAAGCAAAGAGTGGGAGTTTTGCCAGTTAAAAAAGCAAATAGCGACAGTTTTGTAATTGCTCGAGCAATTTAAAACCAAATTTTAACATATAATAAAATATTCCGTTTTTTATCGCGATCTGTCACAAATTCCGAAACGTGGTGATTGCAGTTCATTCGATATACGCAAAATCAATATCGTTTTAATTTCCTTCAGTGCGTGGCTTGGTCTCATTTATAAATAAATCTTTTTATTATACTTTTTTCTATTATGTTTTTTCCAAGAGATTGATATAAATTATAAATAATAATAATAATAATTACTGTGCCAATAAATATAATATTTAACTTAAAAAGTAAATTATAGAGTAGTCACTTTATATAATACAAATAACAACATAAAATAAATATAAGAAATTTGTTGTGTTTACTCTATTGGGCATTGCTTCAATATTGGATCAAAATTGTTGCCATACTAGCGATTACACAGAACATGTCAACAAATATATGTGAATTACTTCATTAAAAAACGTTATTTCTTAGACATAATACCTAAGTGTTTAATTCCATTGTACTATAATCAGCAGCATCGACAGGAATTTAAAAACAAATATATATTTTCAGTTCGTTTCGGTCAATTATATGCATCATCATTAGTGTGCTAAAGGTTATATAAAAATATTTATAAGAAAGAATAATACAAGAAATAAAAAAAACCCAATTTTTGGCAAAATATATTTGGATATTACAAAATTAAAAAAGTTTGGCAATACATGCATAAGTGAAAAAAAAACAAAAAAATATATATTTCGGACACAAAATTCTAAAATTCAGGTATTACAAAAGTTAATATATAAAATAAAATTAAAATAGATACATAAATTTACAACAATAAACTCAAATTGTATCTTCTTAAGTGCTTTTAATACGAATTATAAATATAAATTATACAGACGTTCAATAATATTTTTACAAAAAAATAACTCATCTTTAAAAAAAAATAACTATTCGTAATTTATATATTTTAAACCAAATGTCAAGCAAACACTTGTACAAAGATCACATAAATCAGAATTTATACGTTTTTACGACCACACAAATTTCAAATTCAATAGTAATATTTCTCTGCGCAAAATACGGTTTTAATTTAGAAAATATTGGGCTTCATGGAATAACCGAATTTCAAATTACACTTGACACCAATTGAAGGACTTTTTTTTATTTACAACATATATTTTTTTTTTAATTTATTTGAGATATTTAGAAAAACACGAGAATTTAGGCAATATTTGAGTATAAGCTCTTGATTAGAGTCTTGAATTCCATTCGTAAATCATACTAATATCGCGGATACTATTTGTGTACCCTAAACTAAGAGTGAAATGGTCTTATACGAGTTATAATATTTAATTGCTAATTATGCGAAGACTCCATTAATGAATAGGTGTACATCATATTAATGAATTTTGTTCATCAAACCATATTAATTTAAATATCATAAATCTTATAAGAATTATAAATACATAAATGTGTAAATGGATACAAATTTTTGTTTGAAATTTGATGTTATAAAAAATATCGATTTTAGTTCAATGAATGAAATCATCAATATGTTGAATACTGGATGTTGGTGAATATTTTTTTGTGTGCATGAATTTATTTGTACAAAAAATTTCCGAACATTTTTAAAAATACACTTTGGCTTGAAAATGACCATATATGCTTTTATTCGATGCGAAATTAAATATGTGCTTTTGTAGAGAAAATATGAATGTTTTTCTACTCATTTGAAACATTATGTTATTCGTAACGAAAATGAGACAGTTTCGTTTCGGGGACTAAAATATTCGAATGCTTTTTTCGTGTTTGTTTTAATAAAACGTTGATGTTTATGGATACTGTGGTAACTGTGACTGTTAGAGAGTTTGCTTGGGTACTGTTTGATAAAGTACAGAAAATGCATAGCATAATAAGTAGTCGAAAACCTAATAATATTTTTTTAATAATTTTCAAAAATGTAAAACATTCCTCAGATGTTTTTCACTTCATTTTTCCAACAGGTGGCGGAGGCGGAACGGGAGGACAATCAACCCACGAGCATCATCATCAGCAACAGCAGCAGTAGCAGTAGCAACAGTAAAATAATAAATTTTGATTTGCTTGTCGGCAATTCATAAATGTACAAGAATTTAGTAAATTAAGTGCGACGACGCAGGTGTATTTCTCGTAAATACTGTACACACGCACATACAAAAACACACACACACGCACTTATAAATTATATGCATTGCAACATATTCACCTACTTTAAGAAGAAGCTATTATAATGCATTAAATGCATTCATTACAATTAATGGCCAGCAAACGAAACAAATTAAAACTATGCAGAAATAGTTGCAAATGAAAACAGCATTAATTGATTAACTCTATTACAATATTAGAATCAAATATTTTATTAAAAAACACACAAAACTAAATTGTGAAAGGGACGTTTGTATGAAGCAACAACGCAAACATAACTTTTAAAAAGTTGTTAGTTCTATGAAACCATAATAATAGAAAATGCAATGCTATGGCAACTACCAATAGCATATTTAATAATTATAATAATAGCCTAACTATAAAGAATTTACGAAATTAGTAAAAAGAAACAAAAAATACGAAAAAAAAACATATAATATTGAAGATGAAACTACATAGAAATAATTTGAATTTTATCTCTCTCTATTTTTATTTAATAATCTTTTAATTTGTTCTTGTATTGTTTAATATGATTTTATTGGGTTTTAGTTATTTCAATTCACACATTTTAAGTTATTCATATTTTATGCAAAAGTTTTTAATTTGTTGTTCGAAGTTTAATGCCAAGTTTTATCTGAAATTTTTAAGTTGTATTTTATTATTTTTATATATTATTTTATTAGCATTAATTTTAACACATAAATAGTAATGTATTTTCTAGCGCTGTGGCAGGTTTGTGGTACCATTCAAAGTCAACAAATCAGTAATACTAATATTAATGTCTCTTTTAAAAATCGTCTTCCACTCGCTGCAATATATAATATTGATTGATATATATATGATATATTGATGCTATTTATGTCGATTAGTTTTGAATTTAAAACAAACACGTATTATTAATTTGTTTGGTGTAAATGCATCCAAGACTGTGCGACAACAGATTATAATTTCCATAATTATATAATAAATTTGCTTTATAAACTTTTAAAAAGTACCTATAAAATTTTGAATTCAAATCATTTTATTGTTTAACGCTTTAATTTTAAATTTCAACATTTAAATGATTTTAGTTTAACGTTAGTTTTTATTATATATATATATAAAAAAAAAAATAGAAAAACAAATTCAAAATCTGCTTATGAATCGAAAAAAGTTGAAAAGAAGTTGTTAGAATATATCGAAATATAAATTTAAACTGCTGAATTCATATTTCCAAATATAATTTTAATTGTAATTTAAATTTATTTTTGTAAATATCATAAACAATTTAAATATTTTTTTTATTATATGCAAATTGTAAAATTTTCCACCACATATTAATGTTTGAAAAGAGTTTTTTATTTTGTATACACTGAACCGTTTTTTTTAACTATCTATATATTATTCATTTATTATAAATCTATTCAAACTTAATTTTTGTAACATCTTGAAAGCCTTCTGTAACTTAGCAAACAAAATGTGCACTTTTCAACAATAGTAGTTTAAAATTGTATCATTTTATTAAGAGCATTACAATTATAAAAAACAAATTTCAATATTAAAATGGATTTTTATTTCCTTATATTATTCTGATTCAGTTTTTAGGGAACATTTATTTTGTTATTAACCAACAATTTAAACCATTGTTTGAAAGCAAAGAAAGCACTTTTATTCACATTAATTGCTTTGCTTTCGAGCAAAAGCAAGAGTTTAAAATATTACAAATCGATGCTTCGAAAGGCATTAACATTTGTATTTACTTCGGAGGATTACTTTCAGTTATTTATTTTATTTGAGCAGTGCTTTACGATTTTGCTTTAACAGTTATTTCGAAGCAAAAATATTTAAATTGAGGCAGCATTCGTAAAGCAAAGAGCGAAAATATCTATAACGAGGGAGCATACGAAAAGCTAAGAGCGAGAGTTTTTTAATCGGACAACATTTTGGAATCGGGCAGCATTTAAGAAGCAAATAATGAGATTTGAAACAACACTTAAAAAGCAAAGAACGAGTGTTTTGGAATCGAAGCATCATTTAAAAAGCAAATAGCGAGAGTTTTGGAATCGATGAATCATTTAAAAAGCAAATAGCGAGAGTTTTAGAATCGAAGTATAATTTAAAAAGCAAAGGCGAAAGATTTGTGATTGCTTGAGCAATTTAAAACCAAATAACCAGGGTTTAAAACCAAAGAAAGCAGCGCATAAACTTTCACTTTTATTGCTTTGCTTTCGAGCAAAAGCAAGAGTTTAAAAATATTACAGAGCTATGCTTCGAAAGGCATTAACATTTGTATTTACTTCGGAGGATTACTTTGAAAGAAAAGTTCTTTATTTTATTTACGACTTTGCTTTAACAGTTATTTCGAAGCAAACATATTTGAATTGAGGCAGCATTTGAAAAGCAAAGAACGAGATTTTTTAATCGGGCAACATTTAAAAAGCAAGGAACGAGAGTTTTGGAATCGGGCAGCATTTAAAAAGCAAAGCGAAAGCGAAAGTTTTGGAATCGGACAGCATTTAAAAAGCAAAAAGTGAGATTTGAAACAACATTTAAAAAGTAATGAAAGAGAATTTTGGAATCAAAATCACATTTAAATAGCAAAGAATGAGAGTTTGGAATTGAAGCATCATTTAAAAAATCAAATAGCGAGAGTTTTGGAATCAAAGCATTATTTAATAAGCAAAGAGTGGGAGTATTGCCAGTTAAAAAAGCAAATAGCGACAATTATGTAATTGCTCGAGCAATTTAAAACCAAATTTTAACATATAATAAAATATTCCGTTTTTTATCGCGATCTGTCTCAAATTCCGACCCGTGGTGATTACATTTCATACCATATGCGCAAAATCAATATCGTTTTCATTTCCCTCAGTGCGGGGCTTGGTCTCATTTATAAATAAATCTTTTTATTATACTTGTTTTCTATTATTTTTTTCCCAAGAGATTGATATAAATTATAAATAATAATAATTACTGTGCCAATAAATATAATATTTAACTTAAAAAGTAAATTAAAGAGTAGTCACTTTATATAATACAAATAACAACATAAAATATATATATAAGAAAATTGTTGTGTTTACTCTATTGGGCATTGCTTCAATATTGGATCAAAATTGTTGCCATACTAGCGATTACACAGAACATGTCAACAAATATATATGAATTACTTCATTAAAAAACGTTATTTCTTAGACATAATACCTAAGTGTTTAATTCCATTGTACTATAATCAGCAGCATCGACAGGAATTTAAAAAAATATATATTTTCAGTTCGTTTCGGTCAATTATATGCATCATCATTAGTGTGCTAAAGGTTATATAAAAATATTTATAAGAAAGAATAATACAAGAAATAAAAAAAACACAAATTTTGGCAAAATATATTTGGATATTACAAAATTAAAAAAGTTTGGCAATACATGCATAAGTGAAAAAAAAACAAAAAAATATATATTTCGGACACAAAATTCTAAAATTCAGGTATTACAAAAGTTAATATATAAAATAAAATTAAAATAGATACATAAATTTACAACAATAAACTCAAATTGTATCTTCTTAAGTGCTTTTAATACGAATTATAAATATAAATTATACAGACGTTCAATAATATTTTTACAAAAAAATAACTCATCTTTAAAAGAAAATAACTATTCGTAATTTATATATTTTAAACCAAATGTCAAGCAAACACTTGTACAAAGATCACATAAATCAGAATTTATACGTTTTTACGACCACACAAATTTCAAATTCAATAGTAATATTTCTCTGCGCAAAATACGGTTTTAATTTAGAAAATATTGGGCTTCATGGAATAACCGAATTTCAAATTACACTTGACACCAATTGAAGGACTTTTTTTTATTTACAACATATATTTTTTTTTAATTTATTTGAGATATTTAGAAAAACACGAGAATTTAGGCAATATTTGAGTATAAGCTCTTGATTAGAGTCTTGAATTCCATTCGTAAATCATACTAATATCGCGGATACTATTTGTGTACCCTAAACTAAGAGTGAAATGGTATATTCAGTTTGGTGCGCCGTTTGTAACACCCAGAAGGAAGCATATCCGGTATGAAAAAGTATTCATGATCCTCCTGAGTCGATTTAGCGATGTCAGTCTGTTTGTTGAACGATTACAGAAAAACTAGAAGAGCTAGATCAATGAAACTCATAATTTAGTCTATTTATATACCTATGCTGGGCTCGATCGGTCCATTATGACCTTTGAACCGACCGACTTATGTTCAAATACCTCATATAAAACTTACGTCTCCAGGTGAATTTTATTTTATACCGCTTAAGTGAACTTTTTTTGTTGAAATACTTTGACTTAATGCTCAAATATATAAAAAATAATCTTTTCCGAATCGACTTGTGGTTCCCGAAATAAAGATTAGAAATTCAGTACACCCACTTATTTGTACATATGGGTAATCAAATTAAAGGAAATCTTTCAGTAAAATTTAAAATAATAGGGCTATAAAGCAAATCGAAGGCGGTCAGAATCACAGCTCGCCGAAATGTTCAACATTTTTGATATTGACTTTTGGAAAGTACGTTTTTTGCACTTTTACAATTTAACTAAAAGAGAGCGATCTTGTTTTATTGTAGTTAGGAATACATCAATTGAAAAAAAAATGAAAGTGGTTTGACACCAATAATAGATTTGTTCCCAAACTAATAAAAAATCAATACGAACATCTAAGAAAAAAAGAGCTGAAACACTTGACACAAAAAATGTCACCAAAACTTTCACCAACTACTTGGATTCATCATATTGATGAATTCATTCATTCAATTAAAATCGTATTTTTGAAATGTTTTTCATTTAAAATATTTTTTTAAACATCAAATTTAAACTCAAATTTGTCTCCATTTACACATTTATGTATTTATAATTCTTATACGAGTTATAATATTTAATTGCTAATTATGCGAAGACTCCTTTACATCATATTAATGAATTTTGTTCATCAAACCATATTAATTTAAATATCATAAATCTTATAAGAATTATAAATACATAAATGTGTAAATGGAGACAAATTTTTATTTGAAATTTGATGTCATAAAAAATATTGAAAGTGAAAAACATTGCAAAAATACGATTTTAGTTCAATGAATGAAATCATCAATATGATGAATACTGGATGTTGGTGAATTTTTTTTTTGTGTGCATGAATTTATTTGTACAAAAAAGGATCGGTGTTTAAACAGAAAAAAAATGTACATCATATTGATGTATTCCGTTCTTCAAACCATGATTCATTGTATTGAAGAACCACTCATGATATTGATGACTAACGACATCAATGTTATGAATGCGTTCATAAATATGATGAAGACTTGGTAACTGTCGAAAAAGTGTTCTTCAATATAATGAACTGTATGTGAAGAATACGTTTCATCATATTGAATATTACATTCATAAATATTATGAACAGTTTACAAAAAATATATAAATTATTCATAAATATTAAACAATATTACAATTCAATTTCATAGTATTGAATATTTCGTTCTTCACTATGATGTTTGATAGTATGTATAAGTTCATATATATAATTAATGCATTCATCAATGTGTCATTTAATGAACGGTGGAATTAATATGATGAATCTGGTAGTTGATAAAAAAAAAATCATAACATTTATTAATAAATTCATCATATTTATGAATAAATTCATCATATTGATGAATTTTTATTGTAGTGTTGTTATTCATGGATGACGAAACGGTTAAAAAGGGAAAGACGAGTCTTATGCTCATAATTGGAAAGAAATGTATTGTTTGTAGGGAAATTGATAATGCGATATGAAGTTGACCTCATTTTTATAAAATTTGAATGCAGAAATTTACCAAAAGAGAGGTGCCTAAAAATAGACTACTTCGAATGCTAAAAAGATCCACTGATCGACGTTATTTTAGCCTGAGCTTTCATTATGTCACTTATTTAAAATGAGATCTTAAAAAAGTGCCCAGACCATTCGATAGAAAAATTCAAAATCGACTGAAACAATTGTCAAAAAATCTAGGGAAGCTGTCAGTTCATAATTTCGTCGTTGTAGAACGCAAAGTCACCAAATACATTTCCAAAATGCTAAATATTCATTTACTAAAATATTTATATATCTGTCAATTTTTAATCGATAATCTTAATTTGTTTACCACATGATAAGAAAATGTATATTTCAACGTATATTTCAATGTATATTTCAATTGATATTTCAACTTCAAAAATGCATCAATTACTATATTATATAATATTAATCAACAAACTCAAAATTTAAGTTTTTCATAAAAATGTATTTGGTGACTTTTCGTTCTACAACGATTTATTAAACGGTTTAAAAGAAAAATTTAATAAGTTTAATTTGGAACGTTTTTTTTATTCAACTTCCCACTGTGATTACAATATAGGTTTGTATCTAAAAATTAAATAACAAATTAATAATGAAGGAATTATTATTTTTCAATAGAACCTAATTGAGCTAAGAATAAAATCACATTTTATAGACCTAACATTGTTTTTGGGTGGGGTTTTTAACTCAAGCTGCACATATTGGATGTATATGGCAAACACATGACGTCTTAATTTCTATTGAAATCTGAAACATTTTAAAATTGAATAACAATTTTTTAATATTGATAAAAATGCAATTCATTTTTACCCTACCCCATTATTTTTTTATTTATATGATACAATAAAATGATAATTGCCTCTGTGTAAAACAAGAAATAAATACACAAGGAAATGTTAAATATTACACTTTGGTAAAAAAATTAATATTGTTTATTACGATATATTCTTATTTTTATATTTTTTGTTTTTATTCATATCGTAAAATTGATTATCAATTTCACCAATTAATATTGATTATGTCGAATTATTCTTTATTTTTGTGTTTTTTTGTTTTTATTTTTTATTTATTTCATATCACAAAATCGATTGTCATTTCACCACGTAATAATTACATCATAAAAAAAAATGATATTATGATAAAGAAAAATTCATATATGTAGGGTGTTGAGAAATTCTTAATACCTAATCAGAGAAATTGAAAGCAAAATTTAGAAGTGAGCCAAATCCTTAACCTACCTTACGATATTAAAGAGCAACACAAATAATTTATCGACGACCTTTTCGAAAACTCTTATATATTTTTTACCTCTTACAAAAACAGAACAAAAGCATTTGTTTCGCATATTCGTCATTTACAAAATAATTATTATCATATAAATGTGATTGTGTTATTTTTCCTAATGCAAATTTTTAATTGAATTGTTCATAAGAGTCTTCGATAAAACCAAGTATTCGAAATGAAACTATAACCGATTTTCCCCATTTTAGTTAGTGTTTCGGTATTAAGAATTACACCGCAGAAGTTTTGCTATACCAGTCACAGTTTCGGTTTTATATTAATCTAATTTTGATATGATACTTTCAAAATCTTCATCATAAATCTAATTATTTAATAAACACACGGTGGACCATATTCCACGAAATTTTATTTAAATTTGAATAAAAAAAAGGTTAATATAGCCATTTATAAAAAAATGCAATGTCAAAAAATTGAATTAATTTGTTTGTTTTTCATACTTTTTAAATACCGTTTTGAAACCGGTATTAAACTGTTTATATAGATTTTGAATATCGGTTATTTTCTGATTACTCATAACGGTTAGCATAAATGAAAAAGTTTTAAAGGAATATTGTGGTTATGGTTTAAATCCCATATCAAAAACATATAAAAAATATACAGAGTGGTCCGCTTTGTGGTGCAAATATTTTAGTTACTGATTGCTTGGTTCATTTCATTAAAAAAGTTCTAGATTTAGGGTCTATTTGGAACACCCAATGAAATACAGGGTGTTTTCAAAATATACTTTAGAAAAATTGATACAACCGTATATTTAATTATAGCTTTTACAATTTATTGACCAGAGCAAACATATTACATTCATTTTACAGATAATCGATCATAGTTTTTAGTAAAATTTTAAAATTGTCATTTTATGTGGTGCGCTAGGAGAAATTTCTCATCAAAGTAAAAAAATATATATTTCATTAAAAAGATTGTATAAACCTCAGTTTTTCTAGAAATGTTGTTTATCTTTTTTTATTATTTTTTATTATTGTTTATCTTTTTTTATATATATATTAATTTTTCTAAAGTAAATTTTGAAAACACCCTGTATATCATTGGGTGTTCCAAATAGATCCTAACTCTAGAACAATTGTTTGCATGAAATAAACCAAGGAATCCGGATTTATTATTCATTTTTAATATACTACTTTTTTAAAAATGCAACTAATATTTAGTACTTAATTTGACATTTTATCTGTAATATTTAATAAATTATCCAATATAATTACAAACTAGAAATATGAAAAGTAAATTAATAACAAATACATATATTGCTCGAGTACTGACGAATTTGAAATTATTTATTTTAAAGCTGTCACCACGACCATAGAACAATTTTGAAAGAACTTTATCATTTTTGTACAAAATACATATACAAAACCATTTCGAATTTTAAAGAAAATTAAAACATTTCATAATAGTTAAAACAACAAATATTTTCATATAATACGTATATGCTATAGTAGCAGTTATAAAAGATAAAAAATAACACTGTTTAATTGCCTATATTTATTGCACAAATATAAAAAAACCTTATTTTAAGATATGAAAATTACTAAACACAATATTAAAAATATGTTATTTATTTCAAATGAGAGTAATAAAATTAAAATATGTACTCCAATTAAGATCGTTATATATATAAAAAAATTGTATATATATATATCGTCCTTGTAGAGTAAAACACATCAAATACATTTTTACGAAAAGAAATTCTTTAAAAATTGCAGTGGCAGCTTTTTTACTGGTTCTTTTCAATAAAATTTCTGTCACTAGAATTTCTGATTATTTTTACAAATTTCGGTTCGTTTCGTTTTACATAAAAAGGGGTTAAGTAATAAAATGTTATAAAAATGCTTTTGACCTCAAATGAATACCCAGCAGAAAATTACTAATTACTGAATCCTGAATATGCAGGACTAAACAATTCAGACCAGAATTCATGTCTGAATTATATGAATTATTCAGGCATAACTCCTCAGTACTAAACTCAGTTCTGAAGTATTGAAAATATTCAGACCTGAAAACTGAGAAGTGAATTCACCGCTGAATTTTAATAATTATTCAAGTCTGAATTGTTGCCAAGTCTGTAATATGCCTGAAAAGGAATTTTAACCATTCGTTTGAATTTTCAGACCTCAATATTTCGATGAATTTTTTGGAAAAGTATTACACGCACAGCTCAAAATGGTGAGAGAGCTCGGCCCAAGTTCTATACAGGACTGCAGCGCCAAACTATTATTATTATAAAATGTCATACATGAATATGCCGACATTTGTATGAATTGGAAGGAAAGAATTCAGTTGATTACCAAGCATAGGCAGGAATTATCAGGCATGTGCATGCAAGAATTCAAATCTGAAAAGACCTTACATTTTCTGCTGGGTATGAGTAAAAAATTAAGGTAAAAAATGGAGGAATGGTATGAGTGACAACACTTTTCTTGAAATTTAATTTATTATAACTTACCAGTTTCTTCCACTAATTCAAATGTCATTCAAACATTAAAAAAGATATTAAAAAAAAAATGTTTCTGAAAAATTTACAGTTTATTATTATGAAATATTAGCAAAAGATTGAGCAACTGAATGAGGATTCATTTTTATTTATAATATGCAAAAATATAAAAATAAAGATCAAACGTGATTCGACGGAACGTAAAAAAAAGGTGTTGTGAGAAAATTTCCTGTCAAAAATATTCAAAGTTTAAATAAAGTTTAACCCTTCAACATCGGTCGGTTAAACTAAGTTTAAACCACAAATTAAGTTCACTGAAATACTTAATTAATTCTGAAAAATGATTTCAACTAGAACTGAAAAACTAGCCCTAAATGTGATTTGATAGATTCTATTATCACTTGGTATAAATATTGATGTAAAATATTGATGATAGATATAAAAACATTTTCATAAACACATTATTAAAGTTTTAATAATGTATTTGGTGAATTTTATTTCAATAATGACAATATATGTACATAATATGTATGATATATATTTAGTGTATTCACAGTTCGTCGTATTTTAGTATGGTATTCGTTCCATGTAGTATTTATATATATACGTTACAATAACACAGACACGGCAATTTGTTGTTGCACCCTTATAAAAATGAAACAAGTGTTGTATATGAGAAAAATTGTAAAGTTGAAGACAAATAGTGCACATAAAATGTTAATTTATTTGTTTTTCTTTTGAAATCGAGGAATATTTATGATAATTTCAAAAAAAAAACCTAATTTTATAAGAATTAACTGCATTTATATGACGAAATATTTTAACAAACAGAAAAATAGTACTCACAGTTCAATTACCGTACTGTCGCATTCGTACAATGTCGTACCAATACCATGAAACTGTGAATATGCTAATTATGTATAACAACTTATTTTTTGTCAAAGTAGTAATTTATCAAAAAAAGAAGATAATTTGGAAAAATAGATTAATTAGAAAAAATTCATCACAATGAGTTAATGTTGTATTAAGGCATAAAATGTCAGTATATAAAAAACAAAAAGCATTTATATAATAAATTACTGAATAAACTGAAAAATAAGATTACAACAAATGAAGTTTTTCTGAAGTCCTTAAATGTTTTCCGTTATTTCATTTGAGAAGTATGTAAATTGCACACTACTATTATACACTAAAAAAACAAACGTAGCGTCGCACAGTGTGCCCAAACGCTCTTAAATCGATTGAAATATAGTATTTTCGGAACCACTCAACCGATTTTAAAAATTTAAAAAGTGTTATACAGAGATAAAAACTCCAATTTTAAGACTTAAGTTCTCTCAAGTTATCTCTGTATAACACTTTTTAAATTTTTAAAATCGGTGGTTAAGTATTTTCGGTGGTTCCGAAAATACTTAATTTCACCTGATTTAAGAGCGTTTGGGTACACTGTGCGTCGGTGGCTCAGAGGTTAGTGCGTTGGACCTCGAGCCGAAAGGCCCCATGTTCATATGTTAAATATTGCTGGTAAACTATGCGCGCAGTGGTCACAGGTTTCCTGGCCAATGGATAAGGCTGCCGAAGACATGCTCTCATGACATGAATTCCAGCGCCCCACTACGAAATCAGTGGTATAATCAAGAGAGTTGCACGGCTACTACAAAGAACGACGCTGAAAATAGAGTCGCCGTGCATTCGATAGTTACGCGAGTTGAGAAGTTGATACAGTGAAAACAGAATTTTAAAATTGTCGATTTTGGTACGAAAACGCTTACTTTGAGGTCCCGGCGGGTCCATTTCCCATATTTGGATTTCGCCGAAAATTCTTCACATCGATTTTCTCATCCAATAGAGCATTTCTAGGGGGTGACCTCCTCTCTATTCGAAATCATGATTTTCCACTGTCAGTCTAGTGTACATATACAAAAAAAAAAAAAAAATTGTCTCAGCTATGTTCTGAGATAATTCAAAACCAGTTGGGAAGGTTAGATCACATGGGAAATTTTAAAGTAGGTGTAATTATGATAGTTAGGATTATCAAAATTATAGTCGGTCTAAGCCGACTTTAAATACCCTACACATATGTGTGGTTACCATTCAAAGTGATATATAGGTCACCAGGGTATACGAATCCTGAAAATAACTACAAACATTCAATCGCTGAAGAATTTCCATTCATTTGATACCCATATTTACAAATGTGTAGGTGTACCGAATTTCGATTTTTTTTTTTTGTGAACCACAAGTCTTTTTGCCGGAAAACATTATTATAATGTATTTGAGCATGATATCAATATATATTTGACCAAAAAAGTTTACCTAAGCACGTATACGTAAGAATTGATCATTTTATGTACATTTTATATGAGGTATTTGAACATAAGTGGTCGGATCATAGGTCACAATGGACCGATCTCGCCAATTTTTTCGCACATACAGCGTAGGTATATTAGTAATCTAAGTTATAAGTTTCATTTATCTAGCTCTTCTATTTTAAAAGTCTTAGGGATTTCAACAGACAGACAGACAGACGGACAGACAGACGGACAGACAGACAGACGGACAGACGGACATCGCTAAATCGACTCAGGAGGTCATGCTGATCAAGAATATATATACTTTTCCATACCGGAGATGCTTCCTTCTGGGTGTTACAAACGGCGTACCAAACTGAATATACCCTTTCACTCTTAGTGTAGGGTATAAAAATATATTAGGTATACGAAAAAAGTATTTTTAGAATAAAAATCGTACTTATAATTTCAATAGGGAATTTTTTGTCCCGTCCGGAATGTCCTGTCCGGAATTTTTCTGTGATTTATTTTTAAAAAAATATAATATTTAAGAACAAAGCACATGATTTCAACTATTTGTTTAAATATTTCAAATATATCATTATTACGCAAATTTCGTTGACTTTTTGGCATTTCCATATGAACCTCGACATGGACTTCCGTTTATGTCTCGTCAGGAACTCCCACTATTTTATTTATATCTTTCGATCTACTGTAAAGAATTAATTTTTTGCAGATGTTTAGTCTTATTTAAATACTACATGCATCAAAAAAAGTAAATTCATTAATTTTCCTTCGAGATATTAATGTTTTAAGCGTACATATGTCCCGCCCGGAACTCCAGGAAATGCCCATATTCGAAACCATGTCTGAGTTCGCTATGCCTGCGAAACTTTTCAGTGAGAATTCGGTACAACCTCTCCGATACGTTTAATACCGAACGACGGTTCAAAAAAGAAGACTTATTATTTATTATCGTGGGACTTGTTTAACCTGATGATGGTGAAGATTATAAGAGCTGTCGAATTCCATCACAATGGCGCTGCCTTCAAAAAAAGAGACTATAGAGCAGGCATGTCAAACTCATTTGGTATCACGGGCCGCATTGGCAACTCAAAAGATGAGGCGGGTCGCAATTGTGTACCATACAAAAAAAAATTCGCTCGTTTTTTACATTTGGTTCTCCTGTTGTAAAATAAAATATAATGTTATGATGATAACATTTTCCATTGATCCTCGTTAAAAGCGCCGCAGGCGAAAATTTGAAATATATCGAAAAAATGTTCGAATTTCTTTGATCCTGCCAAAAATTTTGTGAGGAGTATATACAATGGAGTATATTTCAAACACCAGAGACAATTTTGTAAAACAGATCTAACAATCATCCAAAATTGTTGCAACTTTTTATGTCCGCAAAATCGTACGATATCTAATTAGCTCTTGTACCAATGTCGAAGGCCAAAGCGTACTAAAACTACAAAAATAGTTCAAAGCGACATATCGCCGTTTTTTTTTTTCGAAACGATAATAAAAACGATTCTGGATTAATATTGCACCAAATAGTTCAAATATATAGAGATATATTTCAAAAACATTGCGTTGTGGAAAATGTTTAAATATCCTAACATAAAATTTTACTCTACTAAAATTACGAAATTTTAAAAATTAGCAACGAGATCGAATTTTTGTTATCCAAGTTAGTTTGAGAAAACTTTGAGGCATAAATCATATGGCAGACTTCTTACCAAACATATTGAAAAAGTTTTTTTTTTAAATATCGTATATAAATTTGATATTTAAATAAATTTTAAATTTATATAAATTTGAAAAGGGTTCCTTTTTATGCACAACTAATTTAAATTGCAAGGACAATCCATTGATTAGAGATGTACGGATTTAGGAGTTATAACAAAGTTTATTTTATTATCCTTAAAATGAGGTTTGCAGCATTCTACGGTCAAGAGTTTTTTTCTACAACCACAAAAAGTGATTATTGTTTAATTTTTTGAAACTTTGGACCACTGTATCTCTGGATTTTGGTGTGGAATGTCTCTAAACAAAAAGTTTTACTTACTAAAAAAAAATGTTGATATGAATACAATTCCTATTTTTACAATGCAAGACTCTTGTCTATAAATTTTTGATTCTTGTTTTATTTTGATTGCGCCTTTATTTGATACTGGAGTTAATTCCAAAAAAGGTTTTGTTAAATAGGGTCTAGTTTTTAAGATTTGTAAGTTTTAATTATTTTTCTCTCCTTTTATTTTTAATAGTCGAACAACCAACAATAATGTATTTATCATTTCGTTGTTAGACGTACAAAACTATGCGCTACTATATATTTTTTATAAATGCCGGTGAAATTTAATCAAGGGAAATTCAAAACTTTACATTAAATTTAAAATTTTATGAATAAAAAACAATATTACTTGATGAAAAAAAGATAAACATTATTGTTATGCCATTTGTTCAACGCCATGTATAATATTTAAAATGAAAATTATGAAAATAAATTAAGACTCGAGTCTTCGAGTCTTAATTTCTCATTATTAAATTTTGGAAAATATAAAAATATTGATTTTTTTAAAATAAATTATTAAATTTTTAACCAAGAATAAATGGTAATCTTGATTATGCCTCCGTTATTTAATATAATAATTATTTTAATGCCTGAAAATAAAATATTTTTAAAAATTTTAAATTCTTAAAAATATATTTTTCTTATATTATTTAAAAAGTCTTCGCGGGCCGCACAGAAATGTTGGCAGGCCGCGTGTTTGACATGCCTGCTATAGAGAATATACACCTGGTGTCCAGATAATTTTTTTTTTGGGAGAACCAATATTTGATTAAACTGAAACATTTGTTTTTTGCGTATGATTTTTTTCAATGATTTCCTTGATATATCGATATCTTACAGACAAAAGATCGTAACCAACAAAAAACAAATTTCACAGGAGACGAAAAAACTTCTCAAAGTCGAGTTGTTCAATATTTTATTGATTTTTTTCGTAAAGTATCCTTTAAATGAGCTGACAATAATAGTGTGGCCCAATTTCCAAAATATCCATTACATGCAGAAGTATTTGAAAAAAAATTTAGTTACGACGTTTTGCCTGTCCCAATTTATTTCGAATCCTTTTTGAATTGAACTACTTACGATGCTAAGGTAAAAAGGTTTACACACAAACGGTTTTGAATTCAGAATTTCGGTAAACGATAACAGAGAAATAACACGTATACTTAGTAAGGAACATTTTGTCACATGTTTAATGAAAATTGAGACTAGCCAGTATTTTACTTTGATGAAAAAATGCATTGGAAGAACATAATAAATTTAAATTTTGGATTTTTTCTTTAAAGGTGGATTCTCTACAAATACTCAAATTTTTAAATATTCTGGCATTGTCACAGAAGGAGTTACAAATATTTAAAGTAGTCACTAAAAGAAATATTTTAATTATGTGGACATTCTGATCTGTCTGTCTGTTGAAATCACTATTACAGAAAAAGTTGAAGAGCTAGTGCAATTTATATTACTTATATATCTAAGCTGTCTGAACAAGAAAATTGGCATGATCGGTCTATTGTGACCTTAGAACCGACCACTTATGTTCAAATACCTCATATAAAATGTACATCTACAAATCAATTTTACTGTATACGTGCTTAGGTAAACTTTTTTGGTTAAATATATATTGACATTATGCTCAAATACATGAAAATAATGTTTTCCCACGAAACGACTAGTAGTTCCCTAAAAAAAATCGAAATTCGGTACACCTACCCATTTGTATGTGGGTATCAAATGAAAGAAAATTCTTCAGGGATGGAAAGTTTGTAGTTATTATACCCTACACTAATGCCCGTAACTTCAACGAATAGATATCTACTGGTGCTTAGTTATCTATCGTGTAAGCAAAATTTCGTAACTTCAACGCATAGTTAAGGAGTAAAAACACCGGATAGGTAAGAGATATCTGTTCGGTACAAACACCAATAGATATCTACTCGTTGAAGTTACGGGCATAAGAGTGAAAGGGTATATTCAGTTTGGTACGCCGTTTGTACCACCCAGAAGGAAGCATCTCCGGTATTGAAAAGTATATATATTCTTGATCAGCATGACCACCTGAGTCGATTTAGCGATGTCCGTCTGTCTGTCCGTCTGTCTGTTCGTCTGTCCGTCTGTCTGTCTGTTGAAATCCCTACTCCGGCGAAAAGACTTGTGGTTCACAAAAAAAAAAATCGAAATTCGGTACACCTACACATTTGTAAATATGGGTATCAAATGAATGGAAATTCTTCAGCGATTGAATGTTTGTAGTTATTTTCAGGATTCGTATACCCTGGTGACCTATATATCACTTTGAATGGTAACCACACATATGTGTAGGGTATTTATAGTCGGCTTAGACCGACTATAATTTTGATAATCCTAACTATCATAATTACACCTACTTTAAAATTTCCCATGTGATCTAACCTTCCCAACTGGTTTTTAGGATTCGTATACCCTGGTGACCTATATACCACTTTGAATGGTAATCACAAATATATGTAGGGTATTTATAGTCGGCTTAGACCGACTATAATTTTGATAACCCTAACTATCATAATAACACCTACTTTAAAATTTCCCATGGGATCTAACATTCCCAACTGGTTTAAATATTGATTTTAGAGTTCGAATACCTTTTTTTTTTTTTTTTTTTTGGATTATTAAAAAAAATGGCAAGGTTGAAAATAACACATATAGCCAGGGTGTATCAAATTAGAAAAACAACAAGACTTCCAGCAGTATACTACTGCTTAGAGGAAGTTAGTAGTGATTAAAAAAAGTCATAATCATGACACCATAAAATTAAAAATCCATTTTTGCTTCTTTAATAAAACTTAAAAGCGAGAAAATTACTTGTTCGTTCTTAGATTTTAAAATTGAAGTTAAACTGTTAAAATTATGTAAAATTTTAAATTTAGAAAAGATGTTTTTGTAAAGAGGACATTGAAAAAGCTGATGTTGAAAAGTGTCAGGAATGTCACAAGACAAACATAAATTTGAATTTTGGACACCAATTTGAGCAAAATACATTTTGTCATATAAGTGACCAGCAAAAAGTCGGTTGATAATTTTAGTTTCCCAAGGTGGAAGTCCCAAACCCCAGTGCCACATACTTTTTGGAAGAGAATTAAAAATACTACCAAAAAATCTACCTTTCTGTAAAGATAAATTTTGAAATTTTATATTCCATTCTGAGAAAAGTTCATTATATATACATTTTAACGCATCTTTAATAGTAAATTTATAAATAATCGGAGCACCAACAGTAGATGCCTGCTTAGCCATAAAATCGACTGTTTCATTGAAGTGGATTCCAACATTACTTGGAGTCCATACAAAAACAACTTCAATGAAAGGAGAATCATTAATAAGATTTAAAATGTCAGCAACTAAATAATTAGTAGTTACATGTTTTTTAAGCAGTAAACAGGCACCATAGCTGTCAGTATAAATCACCACTTTTGAGTCACAATCCTCAGCTGCAATCAAAAGTGCTCTTTTAATTGCAACTAATTCAGCAGAAAGAGATGAAATAGGAATGCAAATCTTGAAAAGAAAATGTTCATTACGAGAAACATTAAAAACACCACATCCAGAAGAGTTTTCAGAAATAGATGCATCTGTAGCAAAGATTGTAAAATTATTTAATTTGTACTTGTTAAATAGTGCAGTATAAATAGAGACTAAAATTTCTTGAGCATAATTAGATTTTTTGGAATTTAGCGTATTCAGAACAAAATTAGTTTTATTACAAATATTAAAACTTGTATTGCAATTGATATTATCAAAAATGTGTTTAAATTTATGATAAACAAAACATAAGCTGGTATTAAGAACAGGAGCATTTTTAATAGCCGTGAAAAATTTATTGTTTGTAAAAATAAGTTTAATTATTTCTTTTGCAGTGAGATATATGGCTCTTTTCTTAGGAGATAACTCAGAAGCCATAGCATATAAAATATGGACAGGGGTAGAAGGACAAAGACCTAGACACCGCCTAAGAGTAGAATTTTGAAAAGAACGAATTTTGACATCAGTCGTAGTAGGGGAATGTGCCACTGTGGTTCGTGCAAATTCTATTTTCGATCTGACAAAACTTTTATATAAATTTAAACCAACTTTTGGAAGTAAGCCATTTTTAATGGAGGACAATTTGTTAATAAGATTAACATTACTCTGAGACTAACTAATTACTCTTGAATAGTGATCTGCAACTGACAAACTGTTTTTGATGGTACAACCAAGAAATTTGAAATTATTGACCTGTTGAATAGATCTGCCATTAATAATTAGATTAATTTGTTTCCGTTCACCTTTTGCAAAATAAAGAGATTTAGTTTTATCTAAATTGAACGTTAAATTTAGATCTTTACAACTGTTTAAAAAGCACCATAATTTATTTTGAAGATTTACATTAGCTTCATAAAAACTATTATGAATGGATAATAAAATAAAATCATCTGCATATTGTAAGATAATTGTATGAGTATCTTCGAAATCATGGAGTCTTGCAGTGTATAAATTGAAAAGCAAAGGACTTAAACAGCTACCCTGAGGCAAACCATCAAATACATCAACACTGTCCTTTCCCATAGAGAGAGTTCTTGAAGATAGAAAATTAATAATCCAATCACCTAAATCTGCTGGAATATTATAATGTA
Organism: Dryomyza anilis; assembly: GCA_951804985.1. NCBI lineage: Eukaryota > Metazoa > Arthropoda > Insecta > Diptera > Dryomyzidae > Dryomyza > Dryomyza anilis. Next base: position 26,089,414 of record OX638132.1, on the reverse strand, counting down.
TTAAAATATCTCTTAAGGTTTTAATGCAACAACAATCATACGCTTTGTTAATATCTAGAACAGCCATCAAAGCAAACATACCCCTGTGTTTCGCGAGAGATACATGATGAAAAAGCTCATTTAAACACATGGAGACTGATTTATTTTTGCGATAAGCAAAGGATCTATCTGGGAGAAGAGAATAATCATCAATAAAATTTGATAATCTCTCTTTTACCATAAGATTTATTGTTTTAAGAAAAACCGAAATTAATGCAATTGGTCTAAAATTAGTAAAAATGTCTAAGTTCTTATCTTTTTTGGGAATAGGTACAATTTTAATTATCCTCCACTGATCTCTAACAAAGCAATTCAGAAAGCAATTATTAATTGCTTCTAATAAAAAAGACTTACTATTAAGAGATAGAGCTTTAATCATATCGTATGTAATCTTATCAACACCAGCCGCAGAAGGTTTTGATTTTTTTGAAAGAACTGTCAGTAGCTCATTCATAGAAAATGGATATGGAATTTTAGAGTACGGAAAGAAATCAAAAAGTTGACGAGACATCGCGCTATTGACCTGTACTTGATCTCTGAGATGAGAAAGAAACTGCAAGTTATTGTCGTTATTCCAAGCAGAGAGATTCTTGGATTTTGGATTGTCATTGACGTTGCTAATGAATTTCCACGCTTCTTTACAATTTGGTTGAAAATTAAGTTCTTCAATTCTATTTTGAAAAGACACCGACTTTGCTTTTTTGACCTCATCTTTCCAATTTTTAATTTCTAGTAAGGCTTTTCGACAATTTTCAGGAGATGCAAATTTGTTACATTTCTTTTTTGCAGCAAGTTGAAGGCGAAAAAGACGATTTAAATTTTCATTCCACCAATATTTAGGACAAGAATTTTGTTTCTCTGATAAATTATATGTGCATTCCTTTATTGCGAAATTCATAGAATTTTCTATGCCATCAGACTTTGAGGGAAAATTTATAGTAGATAAATTTTAAAAAAGCTTTTTTTTTGCTAAAAATTTTGTTGATCTTTTATTTATGTTAGAACATTGAATTAAAATTGGAGAATGATGAGAACCTCCAAAAACAATTGGTAGTGTAGACCAAGAACAATCTAAAGTGCTTTTAATGAAAGAAAGATCAAGAACTGAACCTTTAGGGCTATCAAAGAAACGTTTGAAAGTATGACTTCCGTCATTTAAGCAAATAAAATCAGAAGCCTGAATGAAATCGAACAGTTCTCGACCTTTCTTCACAGTTATATAGTCTCCCCAGGAAACACACCGAGCATTAAAATCGCCAGCAATTATAACATTAGAGAAAGAATCTAAAAAATTAAAAAGTTTGTGTATTTCGTTAAGAAATAATGTGGTGGAAATATTAGGTTTAAAATAAACAGAAACTACTGTGAGATTTGGATTGAGATTGAGTGTTTGCACTATAAGAATATCAAAATCCGAAACAAAATTAATTTTTTTAAATTTAATGGAATGTTTGAAACCAATGGCTACGCCTCCATAGCCATCACTTCTATTTTTTGCAACGATATTAAAATTTATGATTTTTTGATTAACATCATGTTCATTATAAGCAAATATTTCGGCGAGAATACAAATATCAACGCCATAATTATTTAAATAATATTCAATATTATTTTTATTCGCTTTCAGACTCTAGCAATTATATTGTAGCAGTTTCATTTAAAATTGGTAAATTATTTGGAACACTAGAATTAAGAAAAGAACGGTCTAAACCAAGTTCAATTGTATTTAAACGTTTTTTAAAATGATTAATAGTATTAATTAAAGTTGGATTTTCCTCTTTGTTGAAATAATCTCCAACAAATTTTGTTAGTTCAGAAACAATTTTCTCATATTCTGTAACTTTTGAATAACCTTTATGATCAAAAACTGGACATGAAGGTGAAATAAAATCATCACGTCTCACCGGAGTGAAATGCGGCTTGGGAGTAGGTGCACGTATTTTGGACATGACAATCTTACTGTATTTATTGCTCGTTAGCATTTTGTTGACTACTTTATCATTGTTTTGTATTTTATTATCGTCTTTGTCGCAGACAAGTGGCGGAAAATTTTTATCAAAGTCATCCAAAATACAGAATTGATTAATAGAGTAAGTTTTAAGAACCTCTTTTCGAGAAAGTTTTATAATTGTCATAATTTTTTTGATTTCAAATTCATCAGACCATCTGGGACAAAGATTTTTATCCAGAGCGCAATGATTCTGTTGATTACAAAGAACGCAGAATTGAGAAACACAATTACCATTGCAAGTACTCTGACCGCATTTGAGACATCTTTTCTTTGCCCTACATGACTTAGAAGAGTGCCCAAGACGACCGCATGTGATGCATTCCCTAACAGAGGGAATGAAATGTTCAATCTTTCTGCAAGAATAATTTAGCAAAATTTCTTCAGGAATATCTGAACTATCAAAGGCAATCTTAACAGAATAGGTTGGAATAAACTTGTTGGCATCCTCAGGATCGCGTCTGTTGATGCGATATACCGATGCAATTGGGACAGGGGATTCTATATTGTTTAATAAAAATTCATCCGTTAAATATAGAGGCACATTCCTTAAAACACCAAAACTGTAGATGTAATTCATTGGAATAAACGGTCTAAAATTGAAATCAATGATGTCCTCATTTAAAACAAAATCGTTAGCACATTTAGCTGACACAAAAGAAATACGAAATAACGTTTGGCCAATTGATTTAATGCGAATGATGCCATCAATTTTTAAATCTTTGATTTTTTCATAAAAAAATAATTCGTTTCTTAACTTAGTGTCTCTACGAGACGTATCTACTAAGACTAAAAACTCCCCTTGATGTTTGCTTGGGTAAAGGTAATTTGTATTATCGGAAGGAAGCACTGGTGTTCGGGTTTCTCCAACAAGGGAAGGCTTACCGACATTAACAGCTTTTTCTCCATCAGCTTTTACAATTTTGCTTGAACTTGAACTGTTCAATGATATGGATTTCCTTTTGCATCCTGATAGATTATTAACAAAATTGTTGAAGTCTTCAACAGGAGCAGTAAGAGTGTCCTGGGTGGACTTGGAGTCCCCCATTTTAAATGGAATGAACAAATTAATAATAAATAATTAAATTCACTTCAACAAAAAAAAAACACGCGAAAAAATTAATAAAAATTGCAAATTATTACAGAAAACTTATTAAAAAACAAAAATGGCAATCAGAAAAAATTTTCAGAATTTTTTTTTTTTTTTGACTGAAAACACTACGAACAACCTCTCAGTGAGACGATCGAATTGGAAGTGAGAATACCTTAGCTAAGCCTCATAACAGCGCAATGAATTGGATTACAAATAATCAACATTCTTCAAAAATGTAATTACGTTAATAAGTATTATTTGGCTTTATTTCATATTTGGATCGCGAAATTCAAAAATATTACTTTGCAGCGATATGCTACTCATAAAGAGGTTTCCAGAAATGCAACAATTAAAATTCCAAAATGTTGGCTACGATGTTCTGTCTGTCATTCTAGTTACCGCGGTATTTATGTAAAAATAATTATAATACTCTTAAATAAAAATAATACTCTTTTTGTACATATTTTATTTTAAATTTTTACCTAAAACTATAAATTGTAAAACAGGTGGTCATTTGCAAACCATTACAATTTTTAATCTAAAACATCAACAGGTATTTCTGGTTGATCTTCCAGGTCTTTAGTCATTTTGAATAATGTTTTACGATTTGGTGCACTTATTCGAATATCTGCACATGATTTGAAATTTTCCTGAGGACCGCAACCAATAGCACCTTGGCCATTTTCACAATTACCCCAATTGTTGCCTATTAATATAAAAAACATGCATTATCACTTTAAAAATCAAATAGAATAATTCGAACACGTACCAGTATGATAAGTCCATCGCAAGACACAATGATCACAACTTAGACCCTCGGGAAAAACGATAGTTGCCGTTATAGAACCAATTGTCTTTCCGATGTGCAATTTATCGCTACCATCGGCAAATTTGAGTCTGTACTTAAGATAACACTCCTCAGTTTCTTTGCCGTGCTTATCAAGGTCACATAGGTTAAAGTAGAGGTAACCCAAGTGATTGGCTGTGATCTCCACTCTAACATCGGCCGTATAGGAATTGGTATAAGTCTTGGTTATAATGCCTTCACCATAACGGCCACCCAGCTCATTGGGTCTGGGTTGTGTTAGCCCGTAATCATCACCGCAGAATCCACATTTGCCATTGTGTGTATACCATTGGACCTTTAATAAGGAAGTTTAAATTAAAAATGCCAAAAGAGGATTATTCTGTGTATGTATATATTGAAATATATTATATTTTATTTAATTTAATTTTTAATCTCAACTAAGGGTACATATTGAATTTATATTATAATATTTTGAAAGAATGGGAATTGGCCTAGATTGTAAAACATTTTGAATATTTATAAAATTTCTTTCAGTTATAAATAAAATATTATAAGAAGATGATAGTAATACATAAGCGAAAAATAATATTTTGTACAAAATTTAGCAAGAATCACACTAACATAGATTTTTTTATTAACTCGACCAAATTAATCTTAATTATAGTGGTTCATATATTACTTTACGCACAATCGGTTAACGTTTCATCGTGCAATGCAAATGGAAATCTGACGGGGTAAATAAAGTTATTAAATTGTTATCAAGATTATAAAGTAGGATAGGAATATTAAAACTATTACTTAAAAAAAAAGTTTAAGGCATTCGCACACGAAGAAACTGATTTGGGTGTTTGAAACCACACAATTTTATTTTCTGTCTTATTCCATATGATTTTTTTGGTGGATCCACAAACGATGCAACTTTAGAAAATTTATTTTTTTGAAAATAGATGGAAATTGACAATAAATAGCATTGTGTTACAGACGTAAAAAGATTTTGTCCCGTCCGGAATGTCCCGTTCGGAATATTTCTGTGATTTATTATGAAAAATGAAAACATTTTAGAAACAAAGTGTAACTTTACAAACAAAGCACATTATGTCAGCTATTTTTTAAAATAATTAAAAAAAAATATTTGTAATCGTTGACTTTTTGGACTTTCCATGAACCTCGACATGTACCTCCGTTTTTGTTCCGCCCGAATCGACCACTATTTAAGTGATCTACCATATAGAATTCTCTAATTTTTACAGATTTTTAGTCCAACTTAAATACTACACCAACTATTTATATACTACTACTGAAAATCAAATAAATTCAATAATTTTCTTTCGAGATATTAAAGTTTTAAATGTACAAATGTCCCGTTCGGAAACCCAGGAAATACCCATATGGGAAATGGACCCGCCGGGACCTCAAAGGTCTCGTTTTGGTACACAAATCTTCAGACGAAGTAAGTGTTAAATAAAGTCAACTTTAAGTAGACGACTTGAATAATTCGAACAAAGATACAGCGTGTGAAGTCCGAAATGGCGGAAAAATATATAGTCTCAAAATTGTAGAATGCATTTGTTATTAGCAAAAATTTGACAATTTGAATAACAGCATTATTTTTAGGGTATGACCTTTTTAATGAAATCCTATAATGAAAAGTGTAATGCTCACTAATAAATTTTTGGTGCACATATTCAAAATTGAAAAAAATTGAGAAATTCTTGATGCTTCAAAGCTTAACCCCCAAATCATGTATCTTTTTATATTATAACGTATTTTAAACGTTTCGCTCTCTGAATCGAACGTTTGTTCAATATTTTTGTTTTGCCAACTATTTTTCATATACAAAAATTACATATTTTTTTTTTTAGTTTGTCTGAAAACGAACGTGCGCAACGTTTCGTTTGATACATGAATCAAAAATTGTAGTCACACGATATTCAACCGGTATTCAAACGAAATGTTGCCGATTACGTTGTCACCGGGAAATACATGATCGAGGCATAACTCCCTTATTTTGTTAAACGAAACGAAAAGTGACTCGTCAAAAATTTTGAACGAATCACTTTTCATTTCGCTTCACAAAATAATGGGGTAACTATCTATGTAAATTAAAATAGAACTCGTTGAAAGTAAAAGCACTAGATTTTATGGCACCATGTAATTTTTTTATATTAATTCGTATACTAAGTTGTGACATATTGTAAAAAATTTGTTTATTATCAGTGTCAGAGTATAGTGCTGTACACACCACGCATTCCATGAATTCGGTGTTACTCACCCCAAAACCGCCACAGTACAAAGCACTGTCATCATAATTGGCCGGAGCTGATGTATTGAAGCGCCAACGCGAAGATCTGCCTGCTGGGTCCAACATCATGCCATGCCCTGAAACACCTATGACCATTAGCAGACTCACACAAATGGTACCAGCTACCAATATCCTCATGTTTGATAGAATTCAAAACAGAATTTCGAAATAATGTTGAATTTTAAATTGCTCTGCTTTTACTTCTTGTATTGCAGTTACGAACCGAACTGTTTGCACGTTTGCCCGCTTCCATTGATAACAGGGTCTTTTTATACTGAAGCGAAACCAATAACTGATCCTCTACGATCTCATCAAGTATGGAATCGCGTTGTTATGTGTTAATAAAAACAACATGATAAGAGCAAATCTATTTGAAACAATAAATGTTTATGCTATGTTTTTTTTTGTTTTGTATCAAAAATATATGGATAATTTGTGTATATGGACCTGTGTTCGCTATGTAAGGCTTCATTGTAGATATGTTATATATTTTTTTTTTAGTTAATTTGGTTTGTTTTTCTAAATTTTGGGTTGGTTTCGTAGAACATTATGAGTGAGCAATAATAGGTAATAAATAAAATGACTAACTCTGTTATAGGCAAATCGTTTTACAAACGTGCGTAATTTATTTGTACCTTTCGTTCAGAACCTCAACAAGAATTGATAAACTCTGATAAAACATTGAATATATTCAGTATATAATTCCAATGGGATTTGTAATATACATTGTAATATACATACATGACTAGTTCCGTTTCCACAGTAATTTTAAAATAGTACTACCTTCCTTACCACCAGATAACTAAGTACTATGGAAATGAAACATGTACTTGTAAATTTTTTGAAATCATCTAATTTGCATTGATTTTAAATTAATAAAAATATACTATGAATCATTACACGTCAGAAATATCAATCTTGACATGATGTCTTCTGATTTTGATGAAATTTTGTGGAGAGATAGTCATCGAATAATATCAAAAAACTGTATATTTAGTGTTTTCCGAAAAACAACAAAGTTATGCGCTTTAAAAAATCAAAGTACAATTGAAGCGTTGGGTGCAATAAGGGCGTTAGACATCATAACGCCCTTTTTGCAATATTCGTACCGAATGATCCCAGCAGTGCCTTATATCCTTCTGTGAAATCCCAGATCGATTGCATAAATTTTTTTGTCGTTTTATGCAATAAGGGCGTTAACTCTATTTTTAATTTTTTTACAGTGTCAATTTAGTTCTGAGTCATTTTGAATTTAATTTATATCTATATCCATTCATATCAATACCACTGCTCTACAAGAATTTTCCACAGAAATGAAACTCATCATTTCTGGTAGATTTCGGTCTCGTGATTCTTGCTGCATACTCAGAATTTTCCCTATACGTTTCCCTATAGATTTTGCAAAAAATTGCAAAAATGCCATTTTTGGTACTTAATATCGCAAGTTATCGCACGATTTCGACATGTAGCAGATGCAAACTTTATCACAAAATAAAATATGAATCTTTCCCTAAGGATAATTGGCAAAAAAAACCTGGGTCCAGATATTAGTTTTTGGAAAAAATGAAAAAGAAATTTTGTGTTACCAAAAAAGTGTTTCGGGAGAGTAATTTATCACAATTATCTAAGCTCTCTTGAAAAACATTTAAATATTAGTTCGCAATGTGTTTGCTGTTAAAAATTCGAAAAAAAAATGTAAACCTTATCTTACTAAAATTGTTAAGAATATTTTTGAAATTTTTTTTATGAAATATTTGATTAAAATGGAGGGAATTGCACGCAGAAATATACAATTTTATATATATTTAATGTAGTGGTTCTAGATGCAAAATCGAACAAAATTCTTAGCATCTGATGTACGCATTATGGGAAAAAATGATGGGGAAAATTGCACTGCGTAATCTCCTGGTGTTTATCTGATTCGGCAGGCTTTAATGGGTTAAAAAAAAAATCAAATATACATCCGTCGTCAACGAATGCTTTTGAGCGACTGAACTGAAATTTTTGAAAATTTGACACGAAAAAATAAAAAAATGCGACACCCTACAGCTACTCATTAAATAATAAATAATAGTTTGGCACTACAGTCCTACTTATTAGAACTTAGGCCGAGCTCTCTCGCCATTTTGAGCTGTGCGTGTTACATTTGTACTCAAAGTGACGGGACCTACAGTTTATTGCCGAATCCGAACGGCGGGTGAGAGCTGTTCATGGGCAATGTTTTACTCTCGTAGGTTTGCCATTTACTGCCGAGAGGTAGCGCGGTATAGAAAAATGTTTCTATGAAAAGATGTTAGCCCCAGTCCAGGCTTGAACCGGGGACCTTTCGGCTCGCAGTCCAACGCACTAACCACTGAGCTACCGCGGCTACTCATTATTAAAATTAAATTTATAATATTACATAATATTACATATTACATAAACATAAGAATGTTTTTATTTTGTACGCAATCCAGAGATACGAACTTGTAGAATAGTTTTCCGTAGACTGAATTTTCGTGGTCACATGTTTCCTGTGTCAATGGATACGACTGTCGAAGACATGCTTGGATTCCAACGTCCCACTACGGTCGACTCGATGTGAAAATTTTTGTTATAATCGAGTTTTAAATGAACTGTTGATCGGATAAAATAGATAAATGCCATTATAAGTTATGACATACTAAATTTTGTATGAAGTAAGTGAAAATAGTTTTGTTTCTTCTGTAAAATTAATTTTGTAAGAGGTATTCGAAAATGTAGATAGGCGGTTTTGCAGTATCAGCGACGATATACAAAACCATGTCTGAGTTCTGCATATCGAAACTTTGCAGTGAGAATTCAGTAAAACCTCGCCGATACGTTTAATGCCGAACGACGGTTCAGAGAAGGCGGCTTTTATCGTGCGACTTGTTCAACCTGATGATGGTGAGGATTATAAGAGCTATAGTTTCATACTGCACGCGTTCTCATGGGAAAGACACGAATACTCAGTGCAACATTATTCAACTCCAGTCGATTCGGTCATACGGTAAACGAGAATATATACCTGGTGTCTAGATACAGTTTTTTTTGGGAGAACAAATATTCGATTAAACTGTAGCATTTGTTTTTATATTTTTTCTATTATTTCCTTGATATATCTTTCTAGTCACAGCGGTATTTATGTAAAAAGAATTTTGAGACTACTCTTTTGGTACATATTTTATTTTAAACTTTTATCTAAAACAATAATTAGTAAAACAGGTGGTCATTTGCAAACCATTACAATTTTTAATCTAAAACATCAACAGGTATTTCTAATTTATCTTTAATCATTTTAAATAATGTTTTACGATTTGGTACAATTATTCGAATATCTGCACATGATTTGAAATTCTCTCGAGGACCGCAACCAAGACCTTGGCCATTTTTACAAATACCCCAATTGTTGCCTATTAATATAAAAAAAAACATTCATTATCACTTTAAAAATCAAGTAGAATAATACGAACACGTACCAGTATGATAAGTCCATCGCAAGACACAATGATCACAACTTAGACCCTCGGGAAAAACGATAGTTGCCGTTATAGAACCAGTTGTCTTTCCGATGTGCAACTTATTGCTACCATCGGCCAATTTGAGTCTGTACTTAAGATAACACTCCTCAGTTTCTTTGCCGTGCTTATCAAGGTCACATAGGTTAAAGTAGAGGTAACCCAAGTGATTGGCTGTGATCTCCACTCTAACATCGGCCGTATAGGAATTGGTATAAGTCTTAGTTATGATGCCTTCACCATAACGGCCACCCAGCTCATTGGGTCTGGGTTGTGTTAGCCCGTAATGATCACCGCAGAGTCCACATTTGCCATTATGTGTAGTAGTATATATGTAGCTACATAGTTTTTCCATTTAAGCTATAGCTTTTGTTATATGTTTATACAACGTTTAAACAATTTTTTTCTAATTGGCCAAAATTAAATATCTCCTTAACTATAACTCTAATTTGTATAGTAAAAATGTACTCATATAATTTCGATTACGCCGATTTCGAATATGTTATCAACAAATAAAAATTCAAAATGGCGGATTCAATATGGCGTCCAAAATTTTTAAATTTGATGGTATGATCATGAAAATCGGTTAACATATGAGAAATGTGCTAGAAACGACGAAATTCAAAATGGCGGCTATAAAATTTTAAAAAGTAAAAAACACAGTTTTCATAACTTTTAATTTCCTATAAGATTTAAAGTTTAAAAAATAAGGACTGCGTCGAATAAAATTGTCCGCTACAAAAATGAAAAAATCTAGAAATCTAGTAATCGAATTTTTATAGAATAAAATATTTTAATTTGCAAATTATTTTTAGATTTAAAAAAAAATATTAAAAACCAGAAATTAATATTTTTTAATAAAAAGTTTTAATTTTTCCGGAACCCCTTCCATTAATGTTGTAATGGTAGTGTCCGACACCCTCACAGCTGCTGAAGACCACTTTCTTTTAAAGTCTTGAAGGTCTTTGGCCACTTTTTTTGTTGTCTTCATCTCCCTTTTTACTAAAGCCCAGTATCTCTCAATCGGCCTGAGTTCTGGACAGTTTGGTGGATTGGCTTCTCTAGGCACCAAAATCACTGCATTTTGTTGGATCCACTCTAAGGCCGTTTTGCTGTAGTGACATAAGGCGAGGTCAGGCCAAAAAAATGTGGACACTTCATGTTGGCGTAAAAATGGAAGCAATCTCTTTTCCAAGCATTCCTTCACATATATTTCGCTATTAATTATACCCGATGTCACGAATGAGCTGCTCCTTTTTCCACAACTGCAAATTGCCTGCCAAACAAGGAATTTCTTTGGGAATTTTGTCATTTTTTTTTTATTTGAATTTTTCAGCGACATTTTCTCGAGAATCGGCTGTATAAAATTCCTGCCCAGGTAGCTGAGAAAAGTCCGCTAAAACATAAGTTTCGTCGTCCATTATGCAGCAATCGAATTTAACAAAAAATCTTGGTTCAGCTTTTAAGCTCGTTGTTTTGCGGTTTCATTCTTGACGGCATTTCTATCCGGAACTTTTTGGACCTTGCACGTCTTCAGCCCAGCTTCTTTCTTAGTCCTGCGCACGAAAGATTCTGAGCAATCCGCCTTTCTCGCCAATTTCCTTCCGGATATGCTTGGATCTTTCTTTAAAATATTCACAACCTTCTTCAATTCTTCGACTTTTCACGATCATGTGGTAATTTGAATCTTGCAATAGCACATTATGGGAAGATATGTAACGGACAATTTTATTCGACGCAGTTCTTATATTAAAAAAAAATAAATTGTATCAAAACAAGGAGACATCAACGTTTATATTTACTGTCATTTTTGATTTAGTAAAATATTCAAAAGTGAAATTTTTTGGAAAATAAAATTTAGATATAGGTTTTTTTTTGCATATGTGCCGGGCTTCACGGAATATTGGAAATATTCGTATGCAGTTTTCTTTTACTGTCTTAGGTGCATGTAGGAAGGGTGTAAAAATTGAAAAATCATATTGTTTATCCTGTTTTTTGAGGATACGGACGAAATTTTTAGAATATAGCTAAATTCACATAATATATGTAGGAACAATATTCAAGAATTTAAAAAAATAAAGAAAGTTAGTCTTCCATATTGGAACGATGTTTTTATATTTTTTACATTTATGATATCAAATTCGTGATCAGAGACCTCGAAACCATATGTGTACTAACTTTCTTTGAAATACAGTCATATTAAGAAATTTTATCCACCATATTGGATCCACCATATTGAATTCAATATTTCTAATGTCAGATTCGTAATCAGAGACCCCGAAAACGTAAGTGTATTAATTTTCTTTGAAATCGAGTAATATTTAAAATTTTCATCCGTCATGTTGAATCGGCCATTTTGAATTTGAAATTTTTGATATCAGATTCGTTTTCAGAGACCTCGAAAAAATTAAACTACCAAATATCGTGAATTATGGCCATCATTTTTTATTCTCAGCCCACTGTGCACCCTCAAAATGAAATTGTATAGACCGAAAATTGTTTCTGGGTATTCTCTATATTTTAATTTTTAATCTCAACTGAGGGTAAATATTGCATTTATATTGTACATACTTTCAAAGAGATGTAATTGGCCTATATTTTAAAACACTTCGTACTAATTCTAATATTTATAAAATTTCTTTCAGTTATAAATAAAAGTTTATTTGAAGGTGTAGGTTCATTTTATAGTAATACTTAAAAAAAACATACATAAGCGAAAATTAGATTTTGTACAAAACTTAGCTGTAACCACACTCACATACATTTCTTATTAACTCGGTCAAATTAATCTCAATTATAGTGGTTGATATGTTATTTTACGCACAATTGGTTAACGTTTCATCGTGCAAAACAAAATGGAAATCTGACGGTGTAAATAAAGTAATTAAATTGTTATCAATATCATAAAGTAGGATAAAATATTAAAACTTTGTTTTTCATATTTGCTTGGTGACTTTCAGTCATGGAAAAAGTTTAGACACTTTCACAAAGAAACTGATTTGGGTGTATGAAACCACACTATTTTATTTTTTGTCAGATTTCATATAATATTTTGGTGGCTCCACAAACGATGCAACTTTAGAAATTTCAATTGATGGGAATTGACAATAAATAGCATTGTGAGTACCGAAAAGTGTAAAAATAATATAAAACCAGTTGGGAAGGTTAGATCACATGGGAAATTTTAAAGTAGGTGTAATTATGATAGTTAGGATTATCAAAATTATAGTCGGTCTAAGCCGACTATAAATACCCTACACAAATGTGTGGTTACCATTCAAAGTGATATATAGGTCATCAGGGTATACGAATCCTGAAAATAACTACAAACATTCAATCGCTGAAGAATTTCCATTCATTTGATACCCATATTTACAAATGGGTAAGTGTACCGAATTTCGATTTTTTTTTTGTGAACCACAAGTCTTTTCGCCGGAAAACATTATTATCATGTATTTGAGCATGATATCAATATATATTTGACCAAAAAAGTTTACCTAAGCACGTATACATAAAAATTGATCTTTATATGTACATTTTAAATGAGGTATTTGAACATAAGTGGTCGGATCATAGGTCACAATGGACCGATCTCGCCATTTATCTAGCTCTTTAATTTTAAAAGTAGTAGGGATTTCAACAGACATACGGACAGACGGACATCGCTAAATCGACTCAGGAGGTCATGCTGATCAAGAATATATATACTTTTCCATACCCTAGATGCTTCCTTCTGGGTGTTACAAACGGCGTACCAAACTGAATATATCCTTTCACTCTTAGTGTAGGGTATAAAAAAATCACAAAAAAGTAAAAATTAAAAACTTACAAAAATCTGGAAATTCGATTCGTATATTCCTTTTTTATTTCGTAGTAATGATTATTAATCCTGTCAGATATAAAATTATGTTTAACAAAATACCGTAGTGCAAATGTTCATGCCAGGGACTGTAATAGTTACGAGTAATATACAAAAAAAATCAAAATTAAAAATGATTTTTGAGCAAAACTTTTTTTTGTTCAGTAATAACGATTATTTTTGATTTTTCAAATTTTGCTCAGAAATAAAAGTCAAATTTCAATTTTTATTTTCAAATTCAAAAATAAAAATTAAAAATTAATTTTTATTTTTTTTATAACGATTATTTTTTATAACGATTATTACTTTAACGATTTATACTTTTTTTTTACTCAAAAATAAAAATTAGGGTGCGGAGCGTTGTGCGTAATTTGTAGCGCAGCAAAAATTATGTTTTGACTCAAATACAAATTTGGGTCATGTTAGTGATCACCTTCGATGGTCCAAGTTGGATTGTGGTCAGTATTAACATTAATATGGGCCAGCAATAGGTAAAAATTGAAAACAAATTTCGTTAAGAAAAAAAACTGTTTGTTATTGAAAGTATCACAACTAGGAAGGACAGGAAATCTAATGTTGCATGTTTGAAATCTATGGATGCATGCATAACACTCTAATTTTAATATACTATTAATATTAAGTTATTTTGTAAATTGGAAGTTGAGGTACCGATGCATTCAATAACAGTCCATGTAGGACTCCCGGACTTGAAAACGTGGCCAATGTTTAGCCAAACTCGGGCGGCCAAGTCTTGGTGAATTAGTCTTCGCCCAAGACTCGACCAACCTTGAGCTTCCAAGACATGGTTCATAAGTCTTCGTCTAAGACTCGGCCAACCCTGAGTAGCCAAGTTCATTAGACTTTCATCGGTGATTTATCTATACGGTATTGTAGTCACACCCAGAAAAAAATCATGGTAAATTGATAGTATTTCAATAGAAAAACAATAATTTATACCATTAAAATTGGTCAATAGGATGCGTCCCATTAGTTCAGTAATATTGAAACTGTTAATACAATGTGTGGTTGTACCATAAATTTTATAATGTGATATTTTAATTACAATAAGAAAAACCTATACATATTTAATGACACGTATTATTAATTTTATGGTATAGTCGAATTACATTTTCCTAATAATTTATTAAAACAAAAATGTATTTTAGTTAATTTATTGTATATATTATTTTATTTTAATGTCGAAATTGATATTCACTTTTACAACACACACATACAAAAACACTTCTTGATGTAAAAGGTTATAACACATTTAATGTTTGCTTTGGTTTCCAATAATTGATTGTAGTACTTGAGGCTGCAGTTATTTTTGAGTCTGTTGCCATATTAGAAGTTCGATGTATTATTTATTTTCTGTAATAAATAAAAATATAAATATAAATAAATATGTAAATATAAATTAAATACATTGAGTCCTTACCAATAACGCGTTTAATAATGTGGAATGTCGTAGCCGCGGTAGCTCAGTGGTTAGTGCGTTGGACTGCGAGCCGAAAGGTCCCCGGTTCAAGCCTGGACTGGGGCTAACAACATCTTTTCATAGAAACATTTTTCTATACCGCGCTACCTCTCGTCAGTAAATGGCAAACCTACGAGAGTAAAACCATTGCCTATGAAAAAGCTCTCACCCGCCGTTCGGATTCGGCAATAAACTGTAGGTCCCACCACTTTGAGTACAAATATAACACGCACAGCTCAAAATGGTGAGAGAGCTCGGCCGAAGTTCTACACAGGACTGTAGCGCCAAACTATTATTATTATTATTATTACAAAAAATACATGCGACCATTTTAAGTAAACACGCTGAATGACGTACAAAACGAACATGTTTGTATTCGTTTTTGTGTTTTTTTACACCACGTTTATTATTATAGGAGGAAACCATTAAAACAACAGTATTTATTCTATTTAAAATAATAATATTGAAATATTTAAAATTTATGGTACTGAATTTTTCAATTACTATTGAATTAATTAGAAAACTTTTGATTTAAAAAGAAAAAACTATTAATACATGAACCATAAGATCAATGGTCGTACCATAAAGTACTTAATGGTACATTTTCTTCTGAGTGCAGATAGCTCGGCCTACGTTATTATAGGACTGTAGTGCCAAACTATTATTATTATATGCAAGGGTATATACTCATCCAGGTGTGTCATTGTACTATATTTTTGGGTGAATCTGTTCCAGTGGGATTACAAAAGCACCCAAGTACGTCATTGGAACTTTGTTGGGTGAATCGTTTCCATAAAAGCACCCGAGTGAGTCATGGGAACTTTTTTTGGGTAAATCTGTTTTGGTAGTAAGTCATACTGTAGCATCGGTGGCTCGATTGGTTTGTGCGTTGGACCATGAGCTGAAAAGTCCCCGATTCGATACCAGCGACTGTCAACATAAAAAATAAAAATTGTTATTACTTCGCTACCTCTTGGCTAACCTACGAGAGTAAAACATTACTAACATAAGCTCTTACCCCGTCTATCGGATTTAAACTACATTAACCATTAACCATGAATTAACGGCATTAACCACTTTGCGTACAAATATAACACACACAGCTCGGCCAAATTATTATCGCTGACCACTATCATACGTGAGCCATCGAAACTGTTCACTGAATGAATAACCTTTCACTTCCACTTTTGCAGCCGAATACGAAAGAACCTGGCCGCTGGAGGCGTAATTGCTGAATTAAGGGTGTGTGCGAGTTCGACTAAATTGAGGACTAACTAAATTTTATCGGTAATGCAGCGTTTACTCTTCAATTTAGCTAATTTTCTAAACTGAACTAAATTGGAAGGCAGCAAAC
Organism: Dryomyza anilis; assembly: GCA_951804985.1. Taxonomy (NCBI): domain Eukaryota; kingdom Metazoa; phylum Arthropoda; class Insecta; order Diptera; family Dryomyzidae; genus Dryomyza; species Dryomyza anilis. The sequence goes on along the minus strand of OX638132.1, from coordinate 26,072,956 downwards.
AGAACAGACATATAATAATCGATTTAATACACGCTGCAAAAAAGGGCTCTCCCAAACATAATTTTGCAGGCATTAACATGTATGTTTGGAATTTTATGTAAACATAATATATAATTGACTGATAAATCATTTGTAAACAGGATTGTATTGAGACTTGAACAGTGTTGTAATGAGCTCCGACTTATCCCGGAAACATTTTTATGTTGCCCCTTAAAATGGAGTATGTTCTAATGGAAACATAATATACATCCAAATAAAAAATACATCCAAGTAAAATAAATATTTGAACCGAAATATGTTCAAAATAAAAAATGATTTTGAACGACCTGAATATAAATATGTTTCCAGTGAAACATATCAGTTGTTTCAGATCAAAAAGTAGTATGTTTGCATAGAAACATATTTAAATATATTTGGAAAAAATTCTGTAAATAAAATAAAAATAACATGTTGTTTTTTTGTTAATTTTTATTAAACGTGTTTAAACATGCACAGTGGGAATTTATAATAATTGAATTCATATACATATTTTTAAATGCATAAATAAATAATTTGTTTAAAACTGCAAGTACAAGTGATAACATCAATGAATGCACCAGCAGACGCTTAACCAGATGATCCAGGCTCGCTTTATATTTGATACAGTTATAGTTGATCTCAGTAAAGCACATAGCGTAGGCAAGGAATTCACGGAGGCTTTTGTAAAAAAACATGCCAAATTCTGTTTGAAAATCGAAACACAGATTTTTGTTTGTGGTTTTTTCACATTAGTTTCAGAAATTATATACCGCACTATTAAATTATATATTATAACACAATTTGTATATTTATTTAATTTACAAATAACAAAATTATTACCGACGCGAACACGTTTTCTCAATGAACAACAAAAAACACGTACGCAAAAAATGCCGATCAACGAGTGTCAACTTTATATACAAGAATTCATTTTTTGTTTGTTTTCAAACATCAGTATGTTTAAAATGACCATATACATACTTCAAACGACGACAAAAGAGACGTAGATGGAAAATTATGCTCAGCGAGTGCCAACTTCGTATACAATAAGAATGTTGCAAGAAAACATTTATTTAAATCCTATTTCTTTTTTGTTTGTTTTTAAAAATCAATATTTTCAAACGATGGCAAAAGATGGCAAAATATGGCGTACGTAGAAAATGCTGCACAACGTTGCCAACTTCGTCAGTCGATAAATTATCGAATTAAGACGAGCGCTGCGACATACGTTGTATTTAGATTTGATTAGCATTTTCTGTGCTTCGAAACATAGTTTTAACCAAGTAAATTGCCAAGAAATTTTGGAATGAAATTAAAGAGGTAAAATATGATTTTATTAAGCATCTGTAACTACACTCAAAATAATTAGTAGGACATTTTACGAAATATTCATTACTCCTCTAAGCTTAATACTTCCCTGCAGTAAAATCTAAACTTACTTACTTGAATGGCCCTTACAACCGTGGGTCGGTTTTGGCCGCTGAGATGAAGCCGCGCCAGTCGGATCTGCTTTGCGCGCGCTGACGCCAGTTAGAAATACCAAGCGTTGCCAGGTTGTCCTCAACATGGTCTTTCCAACGCAGATTTGGACGCCCTCTTCTACGCTGTCCACCTTCGAGTTTCGATTCAAGCACCTTCTTGGCTGAAGTGTTTTCATCCATTCGTTCGACATGACCTAGCCAGCGAAGCCGCTGGATCTTGATGCGCTTGACTCAGGGTCATCCTGCAAAGCCTTATAAGTTTCTCAGGTATACCGAACTCAGACATTGCGGCGTATAATCGTTCCCTTATCGGAGTGTCGAAGGCGGCTTTTTAGTCGACTAATAGGTGGTAGGTGTCGGTCTGTTTTTCTATGGTCTTTTCCTGTATTAGTCGCAATGGGAAAATCTGGTCTATGGTTGACTTTCCAGGTCTGAAGCCGCACTGATAAGGTTCAATCAGTCTGTTGACGATGGGCTTCAGTGTTTCACATAATACGCTAGATAGAACCTTGTATGCGATATTGAGTAGGCTAATCCCACGGTAGTTGGCGCAGATAGTGGGATCCCCTTTCTTAAGAATTGGGCAGAGTACACTGAGGTTCCAGTCACTTGGCATGCTTTCATCCGACCATATTCTGCTTACGAGCTCGTGCATGCTCTCTATTAGCTCTTCGCCTCCGGTCTTAAACAATTCAGCAGGCAGGCCATCAGCACCTGCGGCTTTGCTGTTTTTCAGCCAAGCAATGGCTGTTCTGACCTCGTCATGGTCGGGTTGCGGAATCTCAACTTCGTCATCAAGTACTGGGGGTTGCCGGGTTTACTTCTCTATCGGTGGAATTGCGGTCATCATCCCGGTCAGCAGTTTAGAGAAGTGATCCCTCCATATCTTCAATTGTCAAAAACAAAATAAATGTTTGAAATACAAATTTCATTTTCATTTATTTATTTTGTAGGAAACATCTTTCATTTTAATTTTGTGTTGGGTTCCATCCGCCATGAACTTATAAAATTTAACAAATTATCTATTCGAAAGGCATTTGTTAAACATTTGAAAGGCCCTTACAATCGTGCATTGATAAAAAGCCGCGCCAGTCGCTCTTCCAACTCTGACCATCAAGTCTCATTTCAAGACATTTCTTGACTGGTGCAATTTCATATATTCGTCCCACATGACCTAGACATCAAAACCGTTAGATCTTGATGCGCTTAACTTTGTCAGTTGTCGTCGAATAGCCTTCTGCTCTAGCGTTCAAACTAGAGCAGAAGGCTCTAGCGTAACCAGTTTAAAGTAGGATTAAATGAACTAGTCTATAGAATGACTATAAAAAATTAGTCTAGAGACTGGTTAAAAGAATCTATTTTAAAAACTACTTAAATGTAATGCAAGAGAGGACAATTGACACATCGTAGGACATGAGCATTGAAAAAATTAAGGTCATTGTATGAAAATGGGGTCGAATTCGGGCTAGTTGAGTGTCTACGAAGAACTAGACCAATACTAGTATTCAACTAGTTCTTTAAAAAAGAATGCCTCAATACATATTTGATAAATTGTCAAAGACTTGGGAGTTATTTTCGTTTTAAATCACAAAGATTTAAAAAAGTGAAAAAAGAGAAATTTCAAAATTAAATTTGTGTTGCTTCAAATCTTCAGTGTAAATAATGATTTGAGTTTGTTTTGTATCAAATCTTGAGTGCGAAAAGTGATTTGAGCAAAGTGATTGCAAAATCATTTGCGTTTCAGTCGTTTATGCAGCAATCATATGATTTGACAAATAATTTTTTATTTTTGGGATTGAATCATTTGACTTGAAAACTGATTGCAGGTTTTTTGTGATTCAATCTCAAGACTAAAATGAACAGATGATTTAAATTAGGGAATAAAAACTGATTTCAAAATCTTGTGATTCGATTCAAAGACTTTGCTTAATATTCCGATCAATCCAATGATTTCAAAGGTGATTAGGAAGAACTTATGATGATTCAATCTGTAAATTATTCTAACAAAGAGTTAAAAAAACATTTTAACAAAATGAATGAATTAAACTGAATTTCATTTCAGATTTCAATAACAGAGATTGCAATCATTTGTTCAAAAGTAATAATGATATTTTTGTTTCAATCAGTAATTGAATTGGTGTCAATGATTGGATTTTCACATTATCCAAATCATATGCATATATTTTTGGGAAAATAGATTGAATGATTCACAGCTCTGGGAAACAACAATACTTTCGAGAATTCGCAAATTATCAAAATTCCGGAAAAACAATTCTTTAAAATTGATAATTTCATTTCGTGCTACATCTACAACGGAAATCATCAGTTTCTCTTATAAATTTACAAAAAATGATAAGTCGTCACATTATTTTCAATACGTAAAAATTTTATTTCAATGCATGTCAATGTATATAACAAAATAAAAATCATAAGTTGAACTTATTGCTAAAGATAAGAAACAAAAATCAAAGAAATAATGAAAATTAAAAAAAGTCCATAGATTTAGGAGACGTAGTTGATGAAGACATTTTCTGCGCTTACTTTACTTTTACTTCCTTAGTGCTTGTACGAAATTCGACAAATCATATTCTTCGTCATACTGTTGTTCGGACCATAAATCCGGCATATTTTCAATGATGGAGTTCATCGACATGTGTCCGGACGATGGGGCAGAAGCGGATGACGAGGATGCTGCTGCTGTATTTGCATCACTACGAGTTCTGTTCTCGTTCAATTGGAATAAATCTAAAATTTGATCGGTAGCCATGGTGTCCATGGAAGCATTCTCTGCACTGACCACCGTGTTGGCTGTAAGTATTTTGAATTTTTGCAGACCCATTATTTTTTCCTCAAGAGATTTTCTTGTAATCAATCGATAAACATTGACGACCTTCTTCTGGCCAATACGATGTGCGCGATCCATGGCTTGTAGATCCTTCATTGGGTTCCAGTCGTGCTCGACGAAAATAACTGTGTCGGCGCCAGTTAAATTTAGACCGAGACCACCAACCTAAAGTTAAACAGATTTAAATTATTATGAGGAACTAAGTAAATAGTTTTCATAAATATCTCAAATTAAAGGGTTTTTTAATAAGAGCGCTACAAAAGTTTTTTTCAAGTGTTTTTCAACAGGGATGCTACAAAAGTAGAGCGATAGGGACAGCATACACGCCATATTTCTTGCCGCTCTTTTGACATTTCTCTTCAGTAAGGTTTGCCATTTCATGATGGAAAGATATACGAGCCAACAACGAGTCGAAATTATTAAAATTTACTACCGAAATTCGAATTCGTATATCTTTCCAACATGAAATTTCAAACCTTACTCAAGAGAAATGTCAAAAGAGCGGCAAGAAATATGACGTCTTTTGCTGTCCCTGTCGCTCTACTTTTTTAGCGTCCCTGTTAAAAAAAACCCTTTATTATACATGATAGACAACTACGCACTTGTGTTGTAAGCAGTAGAACATCTATACTTGGATCTGCATTAAAATTATTGACAATATCCTGTCGTAGTGAAGCCGGCACACTTCCGTCTAGACGCAAATATGAGACCGAGGGCAAGTGCTTTCGCAACAAATCCTTCTCAACGATGTCCAACATGGTTTTCAGCTGACAAAATATGAGGGCGCGATGTTGACTGACGGATTCTGTCTGTATGCCTATGCCGCAATCGAGTAGCAGTTGCCTAATGAAAGATTAAAATTAGTTGAACCAAAATAGCTAAAACCAAATAAGAAAAAACCTACTTTAGTGCGGGCAACTTGGCCGAGTGCTCAATGTCATTTAGCGAACTCTGCTGCTGCAAGAGCTCCTGCGTTATTCTCATAAACTCTGGATGCTTTGGCGTCAGCACCAACTTGGGATGATTGCACACATTTTGCAGATAACGTAATGCTTGGAAAATGTGGGACTTCGCATGGAGCTGTTCATTGTCGCCCAAATTATCCAGACAGTCTTTAATGTTGGACTTCAGGTGTGTTTTGCTAAAGTCCTCATACAGGCGCTCCTGTAACGGACTTAATTCACACAGCAAATCTTGTGTAATTTTGGGCGGCAAGTCAGTGAGTACATCCTCCTTGACGCGGCGCAATAGAAATGGCAAAACCTGCCGATGCAGCGACTCCATAGCCAAGACTCCGGCCTCCTGGTCTTTGGATGAACTCTTGGAATCGCGCGACGCAAGAATAGGACGGCTGTAGCGTGCTATGAACTGCTTTTCAGTGCCCAGAAAACCAGGCATTAGAAAATCAAACAGCGACCACAGTTCCAAGACATTGTTCTGTATTGGTGTACCGGATAGTATAAGTCGATGCTTTGCTTTGAGCTGTTTGATAGCCTTCGAGCTCTTGGTTTTGCCATTTTTTATAATATGGCCCTCGTCCAGCACACAGTAGTTCCAATTTATAGTGCTGAAGTAGTCGATGTCTTTTCGCACGGTATCGTAGGAGGCCACAACAAGATTGCATTGGCCAATGAGACAACGCAACTTCTCACGTCCCACTGGCAGACCCACGTAGTGCAGTGGACGCAGCAGCGTGTTGTTTTGCAGACACTTCTCCACCTCGTAGACCCAGTGGCCGGTCAGGGTCGGCGGGCATATGACCAGACTTGGCAGTGTGGTAGCGTCGTCCTGCAGACGCTGATAATGATCGCCAGCCAGTATGCAGATGGTCTGCAATGTTTTGCCCAGACCCATGTCGTCGCATAGTATGCCATGAAGATTGTATTTGTTAAGAAACCACAGCCAATTTACACCGGCCTGTTGGTATGTGCGCAACGCCACAGAAAGCGGCACCGGCACCTTATAGTCGGGTATAGTCTTGGGCGAGAACAAATGGTCGAGAAATTCGCGGTCCCGTGTCTTGCGCGCCTGTAACTCTTTGGACTTTATTTCGGTTTTGCAGTTGACATTCGATTCAAGTGGCATCAATTGTATTAGAGTGGCAAAGCAGTGAGTAGCGAGTAAGCGCACAGCTTCATCTGGGTCACTCATGCAACCTGCAAATGGTTGAAATGTAAAACAAGAAAGCTAAACAAAAAAACCTATAGATATACCCAGCAATGGCACTACAAGCAGAACTATATAAGGAACAATTTGTATTTGTAGTCTGTCCACAACCCGATCAATGGCCTCAATAGCGCCCTGCCGCTGAATAACATCTTCGATTTTGCTCAGCAACACAACCAACTGATTGACAACAAAGTCCATGGTGCGACACGCATCTATGGCTGCCAGGGCGGCAATGCAACGTGCCGTCATGTGTCGAATCTGTAAATGATAATCATCCGCTATTGTTTATTGATCCCTAAATATGCGCGCATAGTTGTTATGGCTTTTTCAATAACTTATGGACTAATTAGACACCAAGATATAAATCTATGTATTGAGCCTTTTTTTTCTATTTTCAGTACTCGGAAAACAACCAATTACTGTCTTACTTAAAATAATATAAAGAAATCAATAAACTTTAATAGCTCTTTAATAAGTCCTAAGTATGACTCTATTATGGGTAATATTTTGGGGAGCTCTGAAAACAGTCCTAATTGCGAAACTTTTATGTAATTTTTTATTTATAAAACACTCGAAAATGTGTTTCCTTTAAGATTGCGAGTACTTGTAGCTACAAAATAAGTCACGAGACGATCGATGCAGTAAGTAAGCTTTTTTGTTTCCCTCCATGTTGATATTTCCTAAAACACAGAGAAGAGTCATGCAAACCTATAATCGATACAGTTATGTACTCAGTTGCAGAGTCGAATGCTTTGATCTCCGCTTGAATATCGGTTAAATATCAATATTTCTGTTTGATGGTGTGATAGGGAAATTTTCAGGTTTTTCTTCCATGATCTGGGAGTCTGATACTACGTACTTACTTAGGTGGTCCTTACAATGGTGTGTCGTTCTTGGCCGCTGATAAAAAGCTTCGATAGTCGGTTCTATTTTGGACGCGCTGACGTTGAATCTTTGTCTCGAACGCTTAAAAATCCCATGCGTTGTAAGCTTTGCCGGCCTAAGCAGTCCAGAGGTAGCGCACTGGACTTGCATTCTGAAGGTCTCGGGTTCGAATCGCGGCTTGGGCATGGGCGCTCGTGGTGATATTAACCACAAAATCGTAGGAAATAGATTTCACAGTACAATGGATATAGTCTGTCTGAGTGCTGTGGATCTTAGTAGATATTCAAAAAAAAAAAAACAAGCTTGGCACTAAGTCTTTGCAACGCAGATTTGTTTCAAGCACCTTCTTGACTGGATCGTTTTCGATGAACGCGACATAACCAGTGAAGCCGATGGTACTTAATGCGCTTAATTTTGTCAATATCGTCGAATAGCTCACACCATAGTTGCCAGTTTTGCGGGAAAATACAGCTTTTGAGAATTTCATGTTCTTGCCGGAAAATATATCTCACACGAGGGAAATTTTCCACGTGTGAAAAAAAAACATGTAGGAATTTGTGACAATTGGTGGGACTTTGCGAGAATTTTTCTTTGTGGACTATTGTGAGAATTGCATGAGGGAAAAAGGTATTTCATGTGAGTATTTCATCTGGCAATCGTGACTCATACAGCTCATGGTTCATCCGGATTCGATACTCATTAGCAAAGCACATATTGCCGAAGATTTGACGTTGAATTTTTATCTCGAACGCTCCCAGTACTGTCTAATCGGTGGAGGCCAGCGTCCATGTTTCTGGACCATAAAATAGGAAGGGAATGATGAGCAACTTGTAGATCGATTATTTTGAGAATTTTTCTTTGTGGACTATTGTGAGAATTGCATGAGGGAAAAAGGTATTTCATGTGAGTATTTCATCTGGCAATCGTGACTCATACAGCTCATGGTTCATCCGGATTCGATACTCATTAGCAAAGCACATATTGCCGAAGATTTGACGTTGAATTTTTGTCTCGAACTCTCCCAGTACTGTCTAATCGGTGGAGGCCAGCGTCCATGTTTCTGGACCATAAAAAAAGGAACGATAAGCGACTTGTAGAGCGATATTTTTGTGCGGTGATAGAATGCATATCAATTTCTACATAGTCACCAAGATATAAACAAATTAGTCACCAAAGTAGCACCTGTTGGCAAAAGTTAATCTACTTTTTATCTTCAGACTAACGTCTTTGTTGGTGGTAATGCTGAATCCAATATAAACAAAGTCCTTCACAATGTCGAACTTGTGAGTGTCGAAATTTAATGTCCAAAACGCACAGATTCTATATAACTCGTTGACACAAGGTACTTTGTATTGTTCCCGTTCACAGCTAAATTGTAGAAAGCATCTCTAAGATATCATTATCTTTGGCATGTGCGAAATGCATTTCTCTCAAAGTCTTCAAGTACTCTCTAATCGCAGAAGGCCAGCGTCCATATATCTGCACCATAAAGTCGATTCCCTACTTTTTAGTCTACTTATCATGTAGACTAAAAAGTAGGGAATCGACATGTCTGAAACCTCGTATGGGATTGAATAGTAGGAAGAGCAACATGTGTTGGTCAGGGTCTTTCTGCAAAGTCCGAAGAGCTTCACAGGTATACCAACCAAACTCAAGGAATTTCGGCGTATGACCCCTTACCGAAGGTTAGATCACATGGGAAATTTTAAAGTAGGGACATTTTATAGTAGGTCTAATGCATGGTTTCCATGCTATCTTTCGCTATCACTCGTCATCACTATTTCGCTGTTTTAAAACATGGAGGGATAACGAAAGATAGAAAAAGTTGAAAAATTTGAACTTTTACTATCACTCGGTATCACAACGAAATAGAGATGAGGAGTAATAGCGAAAGATAGCATGGAAACCATGCATTAGACCTACTATAAAATGTCCCTACTTTAAAATTTCCCATGTGATCTAACCTTCCCAACTGGTTTCTTATTCAGTCAAGTCAAATAGATTTGGATATTTTTAAAGATTTCGAAAAGATTGCTGCACCAGTGCCACAGTCCATTTTGAAACTGTCAGTGCAGATAATTGTATCGAAACCTCTTGCCACCCAATTTTTTTCCAATCTGTTTAGTTGGAAAATCAATAGGGAAGTTTTTTAGAGCTTTGGATTGATGTATTCTGTAGGATTTCCTATCAATAATTGAGTGCAGAGGTCTTTAATTTTGCTACATTGGTCGTTTTCGTTTATTAGTTCTGAACTGAGCTCGAACTGTCAAAAAAAAAAGCTGCATTTATTTTTAAACTCTGTACGTTCAAAGTCAGTAGTTCGCGTTAGTTTATTCGCTCAGATTTTTGAAGTCGGTTGTTCAGAACAGACTCGACGTGCTCGATTTCATTAAGCTGGCTGAACAGTACTGATTTTGACATTAATTTTACTTGTCAATCACAAGACTTCATACGAATTAAACAACTGTTGCTCAAGTTGTTTGTAACTCAAATCAGAGTCTTTAGGTTGAGTTCAGATTGCGTTCGACTCTGACAATATTCGGAATATTCAGATTATGTTCATAACTCTGCTTTGGACGAAAACGTCCATTATGAAAAAGTATAAATTAGTTTTCTATATGATTCCGAGTACTCGTAGCTACAAATTAATTCAGAGACGTTCGATTTATACTGGTTTCGGACCTTTTCATATAACAAACGTTTCAGACAATCTTCTCTAATTGTAATTTATGTTCAAAATATTCTTTAATAAACTGATATATGTAAAGTGGTAAATGAGAACAGAACTAAAACCCCGTCGACTTATCAAAGTTGTTTTCTTTTTTTTTTTGCTTAAAAAATGTCCGTAGAAAATTGACATACCGTTTTCAGAGGATGTGTTATCAGTACGCCCAAATGTGGCAATAGTTGAAAGAGATTCTCGTGCAACGACACGTGCACCGACTGAGCTGCCACTTCGAGCAGCTGTAGCGAAGTGACGAGATCATTGGTTTGCGCCAAATCAATGGTACAGTTGGCCAAAGCAGCCATGCTGGGATAAGTCTCAATAAATTGTGCTGTTTTTGCAAATAGAATTTCATGAAATATCGGCATTTTTTCAATGAGTTCTGAACCAAAGATGTTGCAAAGTTTTTTAATAGTACATGCTGCACCGATGCGTTGAATGCGACATCTTTTAGCTTCCTAAAAGACAACCAAAGAGAATAGAGTTAAATCGTAATTTCTCAAAATGTATTTGATCGATTATAGTTACCAACTCGTTGGCGACGTTGTCCACATAAGTGCCGTATTCCAAAGAAGCAGCAGCAGCGGCTGCTGCAATTGCCAACGTCTCGGCCATTGGCGGCCTGCCGGGTCCTCGTGTTGTGCTGGACGTCGCCGCCCTATTGCCATTCAGATTTACGGAATTCTGTTGATTACTTAAACTTACGACGCCATAGTAGACGCAAGTCGTGCTGGCGCTTGCTGGCTGTGGCGTTTCATTTATACTTAAATCAGAGCAAATCTACAAATTAAAATACAAAAATATATAACACAAATTCTTAAAATAAAATAAAAAAATGTGTGTGCTCACAATTTTTGGTGTATAATCGGTATCGCTTTTTAAAAGCATGCATAGATTTGTAAATATTTTGCTATTTGGACTAGGATTTCTATCACAAATTTCACCCATTAAATATACGAGAAACTCCGCAGACAGTTCCTGCAACAGCGCACATTCCTCACGCTTTATCGACTCCATCAGCGGTTTCACGACCGGGTTCAGTTTATCGGGCAGACAATTCAGACACACTATGGCACCGGCCAGCGCTGCCTGTGTGCTGATGTTGTAGGCACTCTGCTCGGCGCTGGTCTGCTGAAAAGACTTCTGCAGTCCGCGGCGCCGCTCTTCGAGCATGTCTGCTATTTTGGGCTTGAGCGGATATTGGCGTAGGCCCTCAGTCAGTGTGGTAGCAACAGCTTCAATTTGATCGAGTGTCAATATTTTCGCATTATTGAAATCGTTAATTGGTATTTTGTATTGCTTTAACGTTGCTATGAAATCATGCGCCTCCTGCAGCAGCCTAAATATCAGATATATTTATAATAGCTGCAAAATTAAAGAATATTGTTTTTCAATCTAACCTTGTGAACGAAACAGCCACCTCGTCATAGTACACGTATTCCATGACACAGTAGCGCAGTTTGTCTTGCAGCTTCGGTGCTCCAGGACGTACAGCGACATCTGTTTGTGCCCAAAAGGCAATGATGAGACCTAGACAAAGGGTGAAAGATATAAATGTATACATGAAGGATTGAAAATATAACAAGTTTAATTTCCCCAGAAAACATTTTTGGCAGTAGCAAACAGACAAAGGCGAAATTTGTATGAGAAGTTGTCTATTTTCTGCCCATTACCAATATAAGGCGTGAATCTGCCATTAAAACTTCACACAATTGTGTTTAAACTTTCATATATCTGTGTTTGCCGGAAATATGCCCAAAATGTTCCTGACAAATTTTAGATATTTGTCTCGGTTTCCTCAGACAAAATTTTTGTCAGGGACGCGACAGTTTAGAAACATTTTTTCGAAAGATTTGAAGCAGACTAAGGTGGCGTTTGTATCAAAAGCTCTGTTTCCTGCTCATTTCTAAAATATGCCGAGAATCTGCCATTAAAATTTCACAAAACTTGACGATCTGCCATGCGCTTCCCACACGCTTTCATATATCTGTGTTTTTGCCGGAAATATGCCCAAAATGTTCCTGAAAATTTTCAGAAATTATGTCTCGGTTTGTTATGATTCCCAAGACAACATTTATGACAGGCTCAAGGCAGTTTAGAAACATTTTTTTCGACAAATTTCAAACAAACAAATGCGACAGATAACAAACAAATCAGATTGATATTTGCTATACACTTCCTAAAATTTTCCATTTATCTGTTTGTTTGTCTGTCGGAAATATGTTAAAAATTCTGTTATGTCCTGAAATTCAGAGGATAGTTACGTTTAGTTGTAAATCGAGACAGCCGAACTAATTTCTATACTCAGCTACCAGTTTGGTGTTTGTAGTTGCGGTGTCTATGGCTCTGATTGAGGCTTGGCTATCGAATAGGATAGCAATGTTTCTGTTCGATGGTGTGTTAACAATTTACAAATTTTAGAACCGTCTGAAGAACGAATTTTCTCTGTAATGCGTGGTATTGAGAGCCGAGTGCACTACTAAGGGGTAACTCGTATTGAACGACGCTGTAGAAAACATCGAGTTTTGGCTATCCATCGAGTAAAACAATTACCGACACCATATGAAATTTGTTTTGATACTACGGCTTCATGCTACACTCGATCAAAAGCCATCGCAATATCCAGAGCAACAACCTTACTCTCCCCAAAAAGGTGAATACAATTATTCCATTTTTCGGAGAGGACCGGCATCAAGTCACCGGTGGATCAGGGCCTACGGAAACCATATTATCGGTCACTAAGTAATTCGTTGTGCTCCAGATAGTTCACAAGATGGGCGTTTATTACACTTTCCATTACCTTGGAGAGCGCAGAGATATTGCAATGGTTCGGTAATTCACAGGGTTCGTAGCCTCGCCATTTTTCGGAACTGGCTGAACATTGGCAACCTTCCAACAAGATGGAAAATTTTCAGTCGTGTAGGAGATGTTGAAAAGATTACGCAACGGACATGCCAGCGTTGATGCGAACTTCTTCAACACATGGGCAGATATGCCATTTGGCACGAAGGCTTTGTTAATATTGAAGATTGTTAGGACCTTTTTGACTGCCCAAGTTCGAAAATGTATCTTCAGCATAGAAGAAGAGACAAAATCGAAAACGGGCAGTAGTAGATAGCTATCTTGGAGCGTTGAATTATCTGCAAATAATTCTGCCAAGAGATTAGCTTTATCAACCGGGTCAGTAAAGGTCTGGCCATTCATTATAAGAGTTGGAGTAGACGATGTCGTCTGATTCTTTTTACAAATGACCAGGAATACCTCTGTGGTAGAGTCGGACCTTTATGCGCGCGTTTTGTTTTCGCGAGATCAGGGCATTACAGCGGTTCCCAGCCCTTATGCGAAGTCTTTCAGTATTAGCATTCTTATTAGATCGCCAATTCTGAAAGGCTTCCTCTTTCGACCTGACTGCAATTCTGCAAGACTCATTAAATCATTTAACGCAACCTAATTTGCTTTTTCGTAAAGCCATACAGTTCTCTTCTGGGCATTTTTACTATAGCAACGAAGTCATGCTAGATTCTATGATTGATACTTTGCCTTAGGCGACAATACCTCCGACAATGGCTATGGTATTTGAAATTATTGCCAGATACACAGAGGCATTTCGAGTATCAAAACACTTGGAGAACTGGTTTGATGTATATTCGATGGGTATTCAGTAGAGCATGTTCTGTGTGTTGGAGCATATTAAAAATCAACAACTTCACGCTGAATTTGACAAAAATTATAATGAAATTTATTTAATCTTTCCATAAAATGATAGTAGTGCTAACACTATGAACCGAGTTGGTATATATGAGTCATCCACCGCCACCCTAACGCAACCATAAATACACATAGCCCGACTTACCGCAAACCATACGCTGTACAGCAGACCGAGAATTCAAATATCCCAACAAAACCTTTGTGTAGCAGTCCATGGGACTCTCCATTTCTGGCGTATACTGTACGCCGGGTGCAGGTTGTACCAAATAGTGCGACAGAGCGCCCAACACTCTGGCCGCCACAACGCGTGCACGCACATAATTACGCTCACGTACCTCCAGCGGCGTGCCTTCACTGCCGCCCAAGAATAGTTTCTGCACCGCTGCCGAAGCGTAACCACTGCCTAAATCGTCGCCAATGCGTTGTGTGCGACGTCGTGGCACAGTTTCCACTGTTCCACTATTTACCTGGTGCATTTGAGGGGTGGCTTGAATTAGATTTGACATGTCAAAGGCGAGCCTTGGCGGCTGCATGGCCAAACATATCCAGGAGGAAACAAATGGACACGCTGCATGCAATAGGGCGCTGAGATCCGCGTGCATTATAAGATTCGTCCATACGCATTGAGACATATTTTGAACCTCCTCCAATGGTTCGACTAGAATACGTTGAAAGATGTGACGCAATGCCTCCTGCAGCAATGCTGACTGCCACTCAATGACGCCAAAATTAATCTTCAAATTTTTCGAATCAAAACTCATGTCTGTATGGCAGGCAATCGATACTGAAGTGGATGATGAGGTTGATGGCGATTCTACAGAAGCATTTTTGGCAGTGTCGGTTTCTTGCTTCTTCGTATTGTTGCCTGTAAGTGTCTGGAGTGTGAGCAGTGTAGACTTGCGCACGGAACTAGTGCTGTGCGATAGAAAGGGCCACAGACGCGGCACGAGTGTTGACATTGGCTCCATTCTGTAAAGAAATAACTAGTCTAAAATATGCTAAAATATTAATTAACTACAACTCACTGAATCCAACTGGAAGCATTCGGAAGACACAGAATGGCAGCCAACAGCCCCATGAAACTGTTGCATGCTGAGGTCAACTCATCCTGATCGAGCAACAGATCCCACAGCATCTTGATAATCGACGATACCTGCGTGGGATTCAATAGTTTGGGCAGCCATGTCGCCACTGGTATGAGTGTCGAGGCAGCTACAGCGCCTACATCGTCCACGGCATCGAATAGACCGACAAGTATGTCTGAGATGGTCTGCGGCAGATACAACTGCAGCAAATCCTCGCGCACAACAAAAACATACTTCAGGCCAAGCAGTCCGCCATGGCGCACTTCCCACTCTGTCTGCTTTATGAGTTTCAGCAGCAACTGCACAATGTGATGGACGCGTTCACTTGGCATTTCCTTCACAATGATGCCCAACACTTGTGCACACGTTTCGCGTACTGGCGCTACAACCTGATCAGACACAAAATCGCCGAAACGATCCAGACAAAGCACACAGAGCAAGCGCAATGCAGCATCTTCCAGCCATGCGTTGTGATTCTGCGCCATCTGTTGGTTCAAAATGTAAACAATGCATTTGATTTTAAAGTAAAGAGTAAAATGTTCCTCGAGATAGCTTACCTCTTCTCTGCTCATGCACAAACTCTTACCCGCGCCGGCAGCATGGTTTTTAATCAACTCGCGCAATGCGGTTGCCGCACCATGACGCACCTCCCATTTGGGATTGAACAAGTCGACGTAGAGTCGTGCGCAGAAGTTTTCCAATGGCCAGTGGCTAGCGTCGATCCAGGTGCCGATTGCGTCAGGCACAGGATCTGCAAAATGTAATAAATTTAGATATTGTGCTCAAACTTAAGAAGCTCTTACTTGCCATTGAGATTGTAATAGATTTCCTGCAGTTGTGCCTCGACCTTGAGCTTCTTTTTATCGGGCTCTCCATTGGCGGGCAGGGCGCCACCACCACCACCATTGGCTGGATGCGAAAGCGATCGACTAAAACTGGCAGTGCTAGCTGTTGTGCTCGTGCTGGGCACAGCACCCGCAGCCGTTGTGTTCTGACGTGCCTTGCGCCTGGCACGATTCATTTCGCGGCAGCTTAACAGCTGCTGGCCGTTGGCACTACTCAGCTTTGTGTTCGGTTTTATGTTGAGTATGTGTTCGACGGGCAGTTTTTCTTCGTTGTCATTGTAGATGTTCTGAGAGCGCATCATGTCCTCGTCTGTGATCATCTCCGTTAGATTGACGCCCAGCTTTGATGCTTGTGTGAGTCCCAGTTTCTCATTCAACATCGCACGCTGTCGACTTAGGCGCTCCGTTGGATTGTCCACCGCGGCAGTCGTTTCTTCGTGTGGCTCATCGAACTCATTGCCTTCGGATCCTATGAGGCGTGCACCCTTGTGTAAGATTTGATCCAAATTGAAGTCCGCAAATGCAAGCAGTCTTTCGCTGTGCACCGTCGATGCTGTCGTCGAATTGGATGCTGATGAGTGTGTCGACGACACTTCTAGCCTGTCACAGCTGTCGTCCTCGGCCGTCTCTTCTTTCTTGACTTCGCGCTTAATGCTTAGGCAATGCTCTTCGGGCTGCCAGGCAGGAACGTTCAGCAGTATGGCTTCAACCGCCTGCGCCGCCGCAATGCGCGTGTCCCACGAGCTGCTGTGCAAGTAGCCAATGAGCCGATTCAGCAGCGAATGCAATTCATGCGGATACAGTTTTTGCACCTCGCCGATTTGCTTGGCGGCGGCGCGGCGCGTAACAGCGGACGAACCCGACTCCAACAAAATAAACAAGCGATCGAGACTATTGAGGACAAAAAAAAAATAACATATTTAAACAGCTTTATTAGTTATTCTTTATGTTTATGTTGTCTTACCGCGATGTCATTGTTTAATTTGGAGTTCTGTGCACAGTTGACTGTTTTGTGTATGAGTAAATTGTTTGCAAAAGTGTTTCAGTTCGTGTATCGAGTTTCATCTACACTTCTAATGTGGCGGCCGTTCTCTTGTCTGCGGACAGCGCTGTTTGGAGTGCTCAGAGACCGTTGAGTTGCGTTGTTGGCTACGTACGATGTTAATCTGCAAATGTTATAATAATTAGGTATTTTATAGTACTTTTTGGGGTTGATCAATTAGGCTGATTTTAGACGATTTTAGTCGATTAATGTGGATAAATGATATCTACAGAAATAAATGTTGTTGGTGTATTTAACAAGAATGGTTAAAAAAAGATTCGGTGGTTCTTAAATTTTATTGTTTTCCGTACTTTTTTTCATTACAATTTATGATTTTTATACGAATTACAGAGTACGCAATGCATCCAATGTGCAGAGAAAAACGGCTCAAATATGAAAACGAAGAACAGCAAAAATTTGGTTAAGATTTCGAAACCCAGAAAGTCTTTCATTTCTGATCCCATTTCTTCAGGTTGGTTTTTAATTTTAAACCTTCACTCATACTCATCAAGTTCTGCAAGACTATAGCGCATTTTTCCAATGTGAAACAAGGTGCTTTATAAAAATCAGTAGTATACAAATGGTTTGCTCGTTTCCGTTCTGAAAATTTCAATGTTAAAGACAAAAGAAATTCTTTAAAAATTCAGAAAGACCGGCAGTTTTCATCTCATGACATCGCTGTGGAACTAAACATCAACCATAAAATAATTTTGCAGCATTTGCAAAAGCTTGGATACAAAAGGAAGGTGATATTGATGTACCACATAAATTAACAGTGATTAATTTCTATCTCGAAACACTGCTAATACAAAACGAAATGAAGATTTTTTTGAAAAACTCGATAACTGACGACAATTATTTGTCTAAAATAAGTTGGTCCTTGAATGTTCAAGATGCACAAACGCTGAAAATACCCGTTTTACCAGCCACGTAGATTAATGCTATATATTTGATGGGAATATAAAGGAATCGTGCACCGGTCAGATTACTATCTACTGTCAACAACTAATCCCACAACTAATTTGTCAATTGCGCTAAAACTACCTATCACGTGACCGGTACCATTGGATCTTGAAGACCGATTCTGTGAGACCGGTTAACAATCTCCGTGGAACCAGTCACGTACATAGTCTAGGACCGGTTCGTTTCCCCGTAGGTTTGTGATTAAAGCGTACAATTGAATGGATCAATAGAAAAGGTGTTGTGTATGCCGAAGAACCATACGCATCTCGGCAAAAATTGAGAGAGCTCGGTTGGAAAATTTCGTATAGCCAGCAACTTTCCCCGTCCGATTATCATTTTTTCACTATCTGCAGAATTCTATTTATGGTTTCATCCAGACTTCAAAATATCCCTATAAAAATCACTTGGTCCGTTTTTCGCCCATAAATCACATTTTCCCTTGAAGAAAGGTAGTTTGCAAATTTTAAATCAAGTATTTTTCTCAATTTATTGTGTTGAGAATAGCGTTATTTAAAAAGTTGTGAAATATAGCCTTCTCAATCAAAATGTCTATTTGCTATTCATCATATTTATTAAATTATAAATTATATTCCAAGATACAACAAGCATAAAATCTACACAGATTCCAAACTTATAAGTATCTTGGTATTCAATTTGAAATACAGTAACATTTCAAGCATTTCAAGGTGGAATCTACTTTAATGCCGAATCCGAACGCAGTGTTTACTCTCGAAAGTTTTCCATTGTATGTCGAGAGTACGCGTCGAATAGAAAAATGTTGTTCTATAAATGGACAGTTGACAGTCGCTAGAAACATTTCGACTCGTAGTCCAATGCACTAACCAATAGAGCCACCGAAGCACCATTATCAGTAATAAAGCTGTTTTTTTAAATTCCGTGGTTGGATTTCAATACACCTATAGAAGAAAGGATTAGAGTATACAGTGAATTCGTCAACACAATCTCATACTGTATCACAAGTGTAAAAAGTAATGTTTTTTTAAATAATTATTGGGCAAGTTGTTATCAAGCTTTAAAACAGTGTAGAATATTCAATGTTAGTGAGTTTATAGAACACAACTTTTCAACCCAAGTAGCTCTTTATTTTGAAGCAGCTTTCAGTTAATTGTACAATGTTGAATAAACGTATATATATCATTTTTACAGAGTGGATTTAAACACTTGATTTGATATTTTTAAAATAGTTCATATAATAGTTCATATAAACTATCTAGTTATATTCTACTCTTTACAGTACATGAATTTAACATTATTATTAAAGCTTGGGGACTAGCCGAAAACAATTATTGAGAATAATTTCGACAGCGCTTGACGAAATGTTTATTGGGAATGATGACATAGTGGCTTTACCAGAAAAATGGCAAAGGGTTATCAATCAAAATGGCACATATTTGGTTTATTACAGTTAATTTTAAACATAAACATAGCTGTTAAAATTTTGGGAAAAAAACGACACGACCTTTACCCTTTGCACTTATATAAAAATTAAGCATTTTATAAAGATGAGTACATTATAAAGATAAGTCAGCGCTGGAAAAAATCCGGATTTAAAAAAAATCACTAGACCTGATGGTTTTGGTTTTTATTGGATTTTTTATAAATAACATAATTTCAATAGGATTTATCGGTTTCTAAAGTTATTCCGAGAACTGTTGTATAACCTTTGGTTAAAAAATTCACCGTCTTAGATCTGAAAGTCGTTTTCTTCCATATACTGAACTAGTCATATGGGTGAGAAAATGAAACAGCTTAAGTGCCTGATCAAATATATTGTTACGAAAAGAGGTGATTTGCCCCACTGTGCAAGCATTCAACAATAATGAATCGAGACGCATGTCAATTCATATACAGACTAGGAATCGCTGTAATGCCGTGATCTCGCGCGAAAAGTTTCATCACGAACAAAACGCGCGCAAAAAGGTCCTACTCTATCACAGGGGTAGTAAAAATTTCTGGTCATTTGTAAAAAGGGTGAAGAATCAGACGACATCGTCTACTCCAACCCTTAGTATGAATGGCCAGACCTTCACTGACCCGGTTGATAAAGCTAATCGCTTGGCAGAATTATTTGCAAGTAATTCAACGCTCCCAGATAGTAATCAACCACCGCCTGTCGTCGATTTTGTTTCTTCTGCAATGCCGGAGATACATTTTCGAACTCGGGCAGTTAAAAAGGTTTTAGAAAACCTCAACATTAACAAAGCCTCTGGGCCAGATGGCATATCTGCCCATGTGTTGAAGAAGTGCGCGTCAACGCTGGCTTGTCCGTTGCGTAACCTTTTCAACATCTCCTACACGACAGGAGTTTTTCCATCTTGTTGGAAAGTTGCCAATGTCCAGCCAGTTCCGAAAAAGGGCGAGGCCACGAACCCTGCCAATTACCGACCCATTGCAATATGCTCTGCACTCTCCAAGGTAATGGAGAGCGTAATTAACTTCCACTTTGTGAACTATCTTGAGCACAACGAATTGCTCAGTGACCGACAATACGGTTTCCGTAGGACCAGATCCACAGGTGACTTGATGGCGGTCCTCTCCGAAAAGTGGAATAATTGTGTTCACCTTTTCGGGGAGAGCAAGGCTGTTGCTCTTGATATCTCCAAGGCTTTTGATCGAGTGTGGCATAAAGCCCTCGTTTCAAAACTAATTGCATATGGTGTTGGTGAATCTTTTACTCGATGAATATCGAGTTTTCTCCAGGGTCGTTCAATACGGGTTGCGATGGATGGTGTTCTTTCGGAACAACATTTCATCAATTCTGGAGTTCCGCAGGGTTCCGTCCTATCCCCGTCCCTATTTCTGGTATTTATCAATGACCTTCTGTCATTGACCCAGAACCCAATCCATTCCTTTGCAGATGATAGCAACATTTGTCATTCATACTCGTTCAAAAAGCGCCCAACCTCTTTGGAGATTGAGAGTAAAAGACGCACTATGAATGACACACTCAATAATGACCTTAAAACAATCTCCGAGTGGGGTCTTGCAAATAGAGTTGACTTTAATGCACGCAAGACCCAATGTTGTCTGTTATCTCATAAAAGAATGGATTCAACCATACCTCCCCTTAATATGGGTGCTGTGGATATTGCAGAGTCAGCTGCTCTTGACGTTCTGGGCATATCAATTCAATGTGATCTCCGTTGGAATGATCACATATTTGACGTGTCGAAAGAGGCGGCCAAGTGCCTTGGTTTTTTAAAACGGTGTAAGACATACTTCACTCCTGCTGACTTGCGCACTGTCTACACCACCTATATTCGGCCTAAGATGGAATACAATTCGCACATATGGGCAAGGGCTTCAAAATCTTCTTTGGAGTTCCTGGATCGAATCCAACAGCGTGCAATATATTTAATAGGGGATGAAAATATTTCATCCTCTATTGGTTCTCTTGAGCACCGAAGGACCGTAGGGTGTGTAAGCCTGTTCTATAGGTATTACAATGGTAAGTGTTCGAGGGAAATACATGGCCTTATTCCACCAGGTCGCGTGTCCTCTCGTTCTACTCGGGCATCGAACCAAGCCCACCCCTTCGTAGTTCACTCGGCTCTCAATAGAACCACGCATTACCAAGCGAATTCGTTCTTCAGTCGCACGATACGTTTGTGGAACAATCTCCCTGCGTCTGTTTTTCCCGACATTTTTGATATTGGCAAGTTCAAAACAAACATTCACCGAGACTACTCCATCTTTCCTCCCTCCATTTAACCTATTATCCCTTCTTACGATCAACACTGTGCATTGCATGAATAGGGGGCATCCCCTGAGCGTTGGTTAATTTGTAAAAAAAAAAAAAAAAAATAACCTTTGGTTAAAAAATTCACCGTCTTAGATCTGAAAGTCGTTTTCTTCCATATACTGAACTAGTCATATGGATGAGAAAATGAAACAGCTGAAGTGCCTGATCAAATATATTGTTACGAAAAGAGGTGATTTGCCCCACTGTGCAAGCATTCAACAATAATGAATCGAGACGCATGTCAATTCAGCGAACTGTGTTAGAAAGAGACGGAAGATCATTCAGCGTACTAAGCAATGTGCGAGAAAGAGATGGAAAACGCATGAGTGCGAATGAGATGCCAATAGCATGTGTCATTCACGAAACGAGTAGAAGGTTCTCGAAACAAGTCGACGCTTGTCGAAACGTGTCGGACTGATGCATGCAGTATATACGGGAGCCGCATCTGAGGTACAGCACTTCAGTAGTGATTGGAAAGTGGTCGAGTGCGTCTCGTGTGATAAATGACAAGTTAAATAGTGGACATGCAGCAGTTGTTAGAATTTGTTATTAGTAAAGTTGTTTAGTTAATGTGAATTAATAAAGTTATCTTAAATCTTAAATTTTCAAAATATAAATCGTACTCTGAAAACCACAAATATATTTTCTATGTTGTAATTTAAAAAATGTACAAAAATCATTAAAATCCAAAAAAGAAGTCAAAAAATCATGGATTTTTAAGTTGATAAAATCAAAAAAAAAAAATCCGGATGTGTTTTTTTGAAGTGGAGTGGATAACCTAGTCTGGTTTCATGCATGACTTTACGAAATTCGAAAAAATGCACATACGAGGTGAAATGTGGACCCCTAATGTTTCTATGGTGCATTTTGCAGCTTTCAATCCAATATTGAACAAATCTTAACACAATAAATTATGTACGATAATTTCCATTTGAATGATTTTGAACTAGTTTGTCTAGTGCAAACAAAAAATCAAACCAAACTTGCATGAACGATAGAAAACTATTTTATATTGAGAAATCGAATTCAAAATGGTTAATATACAAATGTTCATACAAAATCGATGCTAATCTGTAATATACAAATAAAAACATATTTTAACTCATAAATTTAATATTAAATACAACGAACCATGATTATTGTTTAGGCTCTAGTTAAAGCAATCATTAAAAACGAGTTAACCTTTGACTGCAGCAGATAACTAACTAATAGAAGATAACACTCGTCTGTTGCATGAGACTGAAACAAATATAACAAATTGTTATGCAGTACCAGTCATGATTTCTAATAACACACTGCAACACTATACTAACCGTACTGAATTGGTTATTAGATCTACATAATTACAGCGCAAACTTGTCATGGGTTAGCTCAAATAATTGGCTCTTTTTTTAGTTTACAAAAAATATATATATTTTGTTTTTATTATTTTTAATTGATATCATTTTTATGTTTTCGACATAATTTACTTTACTGAAAATATGAGTCACATCTACATTCAAAAAACATTTTTAAAATTTACTATACCAATGAAAATTTACTATACCAATGTGCGTTGGGCTTGTGATCCGCCATATAAAAAAGCTGATTCAACGGAAACAGAAAAATTGCCTCGGATATCGACCCGAAAACACGATGACAACCCTGCAGTGTAACGTACTAGTTGAATACTAGTATTGGTCTAGTTCTCCGTAGACACATAGTTAGCCAGAATTCGACCCCATTTTCATACAATGAACTGTAATTTTTTCAATGCTCATGTCCTACGATGTGTCAATTGTCCCCTCTTGCATTACATTTAAATAGTTTTTAAACTAGATACTTTTAACCAGTCTATAGACTAATTTTTTACAGCAGTCTATAAACTAGTTCATTCAATCCTACTTTAAACTGGTTACTATTTACCAGTTGAAACACTAGCGCTGTAAGTTATTCGAAGACAATTGACATAGTCAAGCGAATCAAGATCTAACGGTTTTGATGTCTAGGTCATGTGGGACAAATTGATGAAATTGCACCAGTCAAGAAATGTCTTGAAATGAGATTTGATGGTGAAAAGCGTTGGAAGAGCGACTGGCGCGGCTTTTTATCCAGGCACGGTTGTAAGGGAATTTCAAAAATTTAACAAATGCTGTTCAAACACATTATTTGTTAACATTTATGAGTCCATTGCGGAAAGAAATAAAACAAATCAAACGATGGAACCCACCACAAAATTAAAAAAATACAAAATAACTAAATGAAATATAATTTGTATTTCAAAATTTATTTTGTTTTTGACAATTTTGACACGTTCCTCTACGAAACAATTTTTTTTATTTGTTTTTCTCTGCATCCATTTTAACTAGTTACCGATCTGGAAACATGGTTACTAATATAAATACTACATATATATGCTACTAGTTTAGATTTCACTGCAGGGAACCTACGCAAACGTATTAAGGACCATGATTTACGGATATGCACCTGGAATGTCCGAACCCTTTATAGGGAAGGTGCCACTATCCAGCTGGTTGATGTCCTCGAAAGATACAAGGCTGACATCACCGCAATCCAGGAAATGCGATGGACAGGACAAGGCTGCTCTAAACAGGCATCCTGTGATATTTACTACAGCTGCCATGCGGAGAGGCATGAATTTGGTTGTGGATTTGTAGTCGGCAAGAGACTCCGCCACCTTGTCTCTAGGTTCACACCCGTGAACGAACGACAAGCAACAATCCGCATTAAGGCTAAATACTTCTAAATCAGCCTACTTTGTGCGCACGCTCCGACGAATGAGAAGGACGATGAAACTAAAGAGACTTTTTATGAGCGCCTCGACGAAGCCTATGAGCGCTGCCCCCGTCAGAACATCAAAATTGTGATTGGCGACTTTAATGCCAAGGTGGGCCATGAGCGTATCTTCGGTTCAACGGTTGGACAATTCAGCCTCCACGACAACACCTCCGACAATGAAATGAGGCTGATCGACTTGGCCGCAGCACGAAACATGGTAATTAGCGGTACTAGATTCAAGCATCTCAATATGCACAAGGCCACGTGGCGGTCACCCAATCAGAACACGCGCAACCAAATTGATCATGTTGTGATTGACGGAAGGCTCGCTTCTAGTGTGATGTATGTACGCTCGATCCGAAATGCCAACATCGACTCGGATCACTTCCTTGTAGCAGCCAAGGTTCGCACACGCTTATGTGCTGCGAAAAACGCACGGAAGCCCACGCAAAGAAAGCTAGACGTTAGTAAACTGCACACACAACAGACCGAACAAGCCTATGCCGCTCGACTCTCACACCTGCTTTTCCAAGGCACTCCCCTCGATGATATATGCGCTCAGTGGACACACGTCTCCCGCTCAATGCGTACGGCTGCCGAAGAGGTGCTTGGATTCCAACGCCCACTACGGAACAAGTGGTATGACGAGGAGTGTCGCGCAGCCACTGCAGAGAAAGACGCTGCATATAGAGCCACCCTGCAGTCGGTAGTTACGTGAGCCGCGAAGGAGCGATACAGAGAGAAGAGGAGGGAAGAGAGACATCTTTTTAGGCGCAAGAAAAGAGAATTAGAAAATTCTTTTAGAAGATAAGACGCCTTACCGGAGGTTTAAAGACCGGACCCTCTTCCTGTCAGGACGATGACGGGAATCTAGTAACAGATGTCCAGGGTCCACTGAGATTATGGAGAGAGCACTTCTCTGATCTTCTAGCAGACGATGATGACAACTATTCCGCTGATAGAGAAGCTTGACACCCCCAGTTGCTGACGACGGCGTTGACATACCGCCGCCTGACCGAGAGGAGGTCTGCACAGCCATCATCAGGCTGAAAAACAACAAAGCCGCAGGATCGGATGGTCTGCCTGCTGTGTTGTTTAAGACCGGAGGCGATGAGCTCATGACGAGCATGCACCAGCTCATCTGCAGAATATGGTCAGAAGAAAGCATGCCTAGCGAATGGAATCTCAGTATACTCTGCCCAATCCTTAAGAAGGGGGATCCCACGATACGCACCAACAACCGTGGGATAAGTCTCCTCATCATCGCGTATAAAGTTCTAACGAGCGTATTATGTGAAAGACTGAAGCTCATCGTCAACAGACTGATTGGATCATATTTGTGCGGCTTCAGACCTGGCAAGTCTGAAGCCGCACCACCACCACCTTTTCGTCGACTACAAAGCTGCCTTCGACAGTCCGATAAGAAGTCACCTATACGCCACCATGTCTGAGTTCGGTATACCTGCGAAACTTATAAGGCTTTGCAATAAGGCTTTGAGCGACACACGTAGCTCAGTGAGAATTGGGAACAACCTCAACGATACGTTTAATACCGAACGAGGTTTCAGACAAGGCAATTCCCTATCGTGTGACTTCTTCAACCTAATAATGGAGAAAATTGTAAGAGCTGCACAACTCCATCACAATGGCACTATCTTCAACAAGAGTTCCATGCTGCTCGGTTACGCCGATGATATCGACATCATTGGGCAGAGCGTACGAGCAGTCAGTGCAGCATTCTCCAGTTTGGAGAGGGAATCGCGTCGAATGGGTCTTACGGTGAACGAGGACAAGACGAAGTACCTAGTGTCAACAAACAAAGAGTCCCGGCGTCTTGGACAACACGTCACTATTGACAACCACAACTTCGAAGTTGTGAAGTACTTCGTATACCTAGGAACCAGTATCAACAAGGAAAACAATGTCAGCCTGGAGATTAGCCGAAGAATAACTCTTGACAACAGATGTTACTTTGGGCTCAGTAGGCAATTGAGGAGCAGAGCCCTCTCTCGACGGACAAAAATTACGCTCTATAAGTCGCTCATCATGCCAGTCCTCCTCTATGGCGCTGAGGCATGGACGCTTGCCAACACCGATGAGCGAGCTTTAGGAGCGTTCGAGAGAAAAATTCTTCGGAAAATATATGGCCCGATATGCGTTGAAAACGAGTACAGAATCAGATGGAACGACGAGCTGTATGAGTTCTACGCCGACATTGACATAGTCAGGCGCATTAAGATGCAGCGCCTACGCTGGCTTGGACATGTCGAGCGTATGGATGAAAGTGCTCCAGCAAAAAATGTGTTCAATTCTGTACCCAGTGGTGGTCAACGTAGGAGAGGGCGTCCGAATCTCCGGTGGAGCGACCAAGTGCGAGACAAGCTGACAACACTTGGAGTGCAAAACTGGCGCCCGCGCGCTCAATGCAGAAGCGACTGGCGAGGGGTGATTGCTGCGGCCGAAACCCATCATGGGTTGTAATGGCCAAATAAGTAAGTATACCAATGAAAAAGTAGAGATGATGAAGCTGTCATTACTCTGATAAGGCTGTTAACCGAGACTTCCTGAATTATTTATTTTATCAAATTTTGGTATAAAACTACTTTGACTTGCGGTAAAAACCGAGAAAACATACAAAAATATATATAACAAATAAAATTTAAAACCAGTTGGGAAGGTTAAATCACATGGGAAATTTTAAAGTAGGTGTTATTATGATAGTTAGGATTATCAAAATTATAGTCGGTCTAAGCCGACTATAAATACCCTACACATATGTGTGTTGTTACCATTCAAGTGATATATAGGTCACCAGGATATACAAATCCTGAAAATACCTACAAACTCTCTATCGCTGAAGAATTTCCATTCATTTGATACCCATAATATTTTGTATCCCATTCAATAGCATACAAAATAACCTTTTGCATATTTTTATTTAACAATAAAATTTTACATGAAATATACAAATTTTACTAAACAAAACAACATAATTGGTGTTTATAATGTTGTAGTCTACTGAAATTCCACATGGTATTTCCAGCAACGATTTCTTGTGAATAGAAACCAGAACATTAATTAATGAAAAAAAAAGATAATCACTTTAAATGGATTGCAGTTGTCATAGGGCTTGAATGCGTCTCTGTGAGTCTGCAATGTTTAGTGATGGATGTTTTATTAGCCAAAAAGCCAAGACAATTTTGCATCGCACATTATCCGCAAACTTTATATCACATTTTCAGAGCTCTTTGATTCAGTCCTTCTTGAAGCCATCAAAGATTCGCAAAATATGGAACTGCAAATGTATCTACATTATGCAAAGATGTTTTGAATAAAAGCATATTTTATTTATATTTTATTCACTTATCTTGTTTGGTCTTCAGGAGATGCATTCACCAACTGAGATCCTCCGAGCTTATTGTTCATGTTCACAAAATCAAATGAATTGAAATGTACACCAATAACGGAAGAAAATCAGTGCCGTTAAGTTGGAGTATAAACGGAAAATTTACGGAGTACTCCGTTTCAACGGAAACATTACAGAGTTCTCCGTTTCAATGGTACCGTAAACGACTACAACAAAACGGCAATCTTACGGAGTTATTAAAAAATACGGAGCAAAACGGAATTCTAACGGAGTCGTTCGATTTGACGGTACGTTAACGGTGCGTAATCGTATATTCTACGACGGACACTTGCTCAATGCTCCGTAAACATGCCGTCAATGACGGTATTGTGATTCCGTGTGTGTCGTAGGCTCCGTATAAATCCCAATAATCACAGATACGGACTGAAACGTAAAAACGGTTGTGAGAACGGGTATGCCCGTTATTGCGGTGACATTACGGCACAATATTACGTGTTAAATACAGGTCTAGCCGTAAATACGATAGGAGATACGGATATCAATTTTTACGTACAAAAACCGGCACCGTTCCGGCCACGTAATTACGGTACAAAAACGCCTGTTACCGTAACCGTAATTACGTGCACCGTAATTACGTGCACGTTACGTGCACGTAATTACGGCTCAGAAACGGCAGCTACCGTAAATACGACTAAAAATACGGACAAACATTTTTACGTGTAAAAAACGGTAAATTTACGGCTTTACTTAATTTAAAGAAATATTTTTGTGACTATAATGCCTGGGTTTTTTATTCTTCATGATTGAAAAATATTTTTCATTTGAAATAATAAAAATATAAATAATAATTGATATATAAAATTTTCTAGTTGCAACATGTTAATCAATGGCAAAAGGTGGAATCTAAAGAATGCTGAAAACATACTTTCAGTTATGCGCAGATAATGTATTTTTCTTCAATTATAAAATTTTGATTTTACATAAAGCCTTACATATGGCACGCATACGGCACTGTATTTACGTCCCGTTTTCGTGCCTTATTTACGTTCCTTTTACGTGCCTTTTATACGGACCGCTTACGTGCCGTATTTACGTTCCCTTTACTTTCCGTTTACGGGCCGTATTTACGTGCCTTTTACGTTCATTCACGCTTTAAAGTACCGTTAAGAAGTTCCGTTTACGGCACGTAAATACGTTCACACATTCACGTTTTATTGCCGTACTTACGGACCATTTCCGGAATGGACCGTATTTTAAATTTGATTTCATATGTAAAACGTGTTGCTTTACGTTCCGTAAACGGCTGCCGTAAACGGTATTTATGCCCGTAAATACGGAACGTATACGGCACGTTTACGTGCCTTTTGGTTTATTGGGATGTTTCTTGGGTATTACGATACATTTCAATTTCAAAAGTTATGTTATTTAAAAATTTTTTTATGGAATACTTAAAATTGGTTCCGAAAATAATGAATTTTATAGCGTTTGAGCACAGCGTTGTTCTGAGAACATAACAATCATTTGCTTGAGAAATGTAAACAAATTATGATATTTATATATGTCATAGTTTTATATATTTTTGAGGATATGAAGTATACAGTTTTGAGGAAGTTCTTGCAAAACATACAATACACAATACAATTATGCGAATTTTATCGCAAGCTACTAATCATCTACACAAAAACAACCAATACCATTTAGTTACTATCAGTAATTTGGTGAATGTCTGCGGCTCAATAGCAGCGCACAGCGTATGGCAAACGACTCTCCACAAAGTATACAGCAAGCATAACATAGAACAGCTTAGATTATACCCCAAGCCGCAGCGATAAGCGCAGCAGAGGTTAATTTAAGGCAAGGCCAGTGGGCAACGAGCCACAATCAGTAAGTAATATTTTTCGGACACTATACGAAAACGAGCACAAATGAGAAGGCGACGCAGCGGAGCACTAGCGCTACTGCACATAGAAAAAGAAGTAGAAAAACTACCACAGAGCAACGTAATACATTTTTCAATCGACGCACTTACCTTTGGTAACAAGTTTTGAGTGTATGGGGTGCCAATGTGATTAAACTAATAATCTGTATGTCATATTTAACGCATTTTTCTATAGTTTTCCACAATCGATTTGTTCTTCAGAACAACTACTTTGCATCGATCATAAAGGTACCACTGCAAGCAAATCTTCTAATTGCAATTTAAGCGATTTTTTTCACTTTTAGCCACTATTTGAATGTTTAATTGATTTTTCACAAAGCACACAATCACTTTTGCATTTGTCAACGTTTTAATTTAACTCTTGGTTGAATCACAACAAATATTCTGCAGTTCTTTTCCGAATTTCCACTTTTCCCAGGGAAAGCAGCCATCGTTGAAAGTCAAATTTATACTGTCAGCCATTCCTTGGTTGTAAGGCGATTTAAGGCACTACATGTCGGCATTGCCATGCCGCAATTAAAGTTATGTCTGCTGAGAGCATGACAGCTTTTTAGTGAGTTACAGTGATGCATGAACAAAAATTCAAAGGGAAAAATGTAATAAATTGGGTATTTTTTTAATTGTGTAATTACACGGTTAAAGTAATTCAATTAAGATCGATTTGGATGTATTATTTTAATATGAAAATGTTATGTACTATGTTTTTATGCAAAATATTTCTGAATAAAGAAATTCTGAACCAATTTGTGTGTTTATTATTATGCTCATTGAAGAAAAAAGCTTTTAACAACAATTTGTAGATACCATGTAATCAGTTTGTCATTAATAATAGACTTTAACATTATGAATGGAATTCAATAAAATAATGGGAAAAAAATTAGATATAATTGCTCAAATGACGGGTAATTTTATAAGTGCGGGTAAATGGGGGTTTTGAACTTCAAAATTTATATTCTCAAAATGCATCACCGACAGAGTTGCCAGTAATATAGGAAAACATGGCATAAAAAGTCAAATCAACAATTCATCAAAAACGATAATCACACGAACATACCATGGAATAAATGATGTTTTTTTAATTATGATGAGAAATTATTCTTTGATGATAAAATAGAACATAATGTATCAAAAAGTGGTTAATTCGATCATAATAAAATGATATCTTAAAAAATATTTTGATGAAATATTGTTTTTTGAACCATTAAGTGCCGATTACGCAGTGCACACTTAAGTGTCAATTTTTCCTCAAACTATACTTAACCCTTAAAAGCCTGACTTTTTTTTGAGCTGTAAAAAATGTATGTTAGAGAATTTGCGATTCCGGACAACGTTTGTTTTACGACTTTACTCATAAGTGTTACTTTCTTTGAACAGATCAAAAATAGCACTGGGCACCCGGACTTCAAAATTGAAAAAATGCATTTTGTACTAAAAAAATGTTAAAGCAAAATTCAAGAAATTTTATTATGAAAAATCGTTTAGAATGTAAAAAAAGTTTAAAAGTATGAATATTTGTGGTTTGTTTTGATGAAACAGTTCTTTTTTTATCGATTCACTCCGGCCATATTTGATGTCATATTCACATCATTATTTTCCAAACACTTATTCTGTTCGACAATCCGTAATTCTGTTATTTGTAAACAACAAAATTACAAAAAAAACATATACAAACGTTTCTAAAGAATTTCACATATGCTCAATTGTGCCTGATGGTTCTGCAAAAAACCAACCAAAAATACGAAAAAATCCACTAAAATAAAAAATTACATTTATTTTAAACACTCATAATAGCTTCTAGATACTACAGCGTCACGACAACCGGTATCCCCCACTTAAGTTTTACTTAAGTGTACTTTCTGTCAACTGAAAATTTATGACAACAGAATAATCCAATTACTTTCGCGTAGTATTGTACATTAACCAAAAAAAGTAGTGACTCCAATCATTGGGTGTTTATACACAAAACATTGCAGAATCTGTAAATTTACCATTTTAAAAGTGCGATTCAGCTAAAAACAGTGTAATAACATATTTTTCTTGAAAAACATATCAGATGTTTATTTTTACTTGTTTTTATTTGAAAAAATTAGTAAATTAACTGCAATAAATGTAGCAAATTCACTCCTCCTCAATCAGACTTCTTAGAGTATAATACTCAATTTAAAAATATAATACACGTTGTGCAATAATTTCAGTTATAAAAATTGCATTCACATTTCAATTTTTAAATTTTGCACTGCATTTACACAAAAACCCTTAATTTTAATATAATTTTGTTTTTTAAACAAAAACATTTGTCATATATGTCGTGCTGCTATATTTTTTAAAATATATTTGTACGCATTTAATTGGAAACTGTGAAACGCAGAATAACTTAAGTAGACAAAAAATCTTAAATTTCCTCTATTCAAATTTTACTTAAGTGCGCCTATTAAGTGCGCCTATTTATATAATTAACATTTAAAGTACTCCTGTACTTTTGAACTTAGGGGCACATTTATGCGACATTTCTCAGAATTATAATATGTCACAAAATATGGTTCTACCGAAGGTTGATTTTTTTTTTCTCGATTAACAAAAAAAGCTAGATCCAGAATATTTTTATGGTTATTGGGAAATGTTAAAAAAATAATCCTGTACAAAATACCTCAGTAATTAAATTTTAGCACGGATAAAACCAGGGGTAGAAACTGGAACTATAAAAAGAACGTTTGGCAATCGTTCCGATATTGTTCCGTTCCGGAACGAACGAAAAGCAAAAGTTCCGAGCGCAAACGTTTCATTCGGAACTTTTGTTCAAAAGTTCCGGCTCAAAAGTTCCGATCGGAACTTTTGCATACAAAAAACGTTTGAATCGTTCCTATCGCCATAGGCACGCATACTGGTGCGTCATTGGAACTTTTTTGGTTGAATCTGTTCCTGTGGGCCTAGATTCGCATCCTGGTGCGTCATTGGAACTTTTTCGGGTGAATCGCTTCCTGTGGGCCTAGATACGGATCCTGGTGCGTCATTGGAACTTTTTAGTGTGAATCGCTTCCTGTGGGCCTAGATACGGATCCTGGTGTGTCATTGAAACTTTTTTGGGTGAATCTCTTCCTGTGGGCCTAGATACGGATCCATGTGCGTCATTGGAACTTTTTTGGGTGAATCGCTTCCTGTGGGCCTAGATACGCACCCAGGTGCGTCATTGGAACTTTTTCGGGTGAATCGCTTCCTGTAGGCCTAGATACGCTTCCTGTGGGCCTAGATACGGATCCTGGTGCGTCATTGGAAGTTTTTTGGGCGAATCTCTTCCTGTGGGCCTAGATACGCATCCAGGTGCGCCATTGGAATTTTTTTGGGTGAATCTGTTCCTGTGGGCCCAGATACGCATCCTGGTGCGTCACTGGAACTTTTTAGGGTGAATCGCTTCCTGTGGGCTTAGATACGGATCAAAATGCATCATTGGAACTTTTTTGAGTGAATCTCTTCCTGTGGGCCCAGATACGGATCCTGGTGCGTCATTGGAACTTTTTAGGGTGAATCGCTTCCTGTGGGCCTAGATAAGCATCCTGGTGCGTCATTGGAACTTTTTGGGTGAATCTGTTCCTGTGGGGCTAGATACGCATCCTGGTGCGTCATTGGAACTAATTTTGACCATTGAACACCAGGATAGGTATCTGGCCCAGATTAACCTAAAAAAAGTTCCAATGGCGCACTTGGATGCGTATCTAGGCCCACAGGAAGAGATTCACCCAAAAAAGTTGCAATGACGCACCAGAATCCGTATCTAGCCCCACAGGAAGCGATCACCCGAAAAAGTTCCAATGACGCACCTGGATGCGTATCTAGGCCCACAGGAAGCGATTCACCCAAAAAAGTTCCAATGACGCACCTGGATGCGTATCTAGGCCCACAGGAAGCGATTCACCCAAAAAAAGTGCCAACGACACACCTAGATGTGAATCCATGCACATTGGAACTTTTAAACGGAACGAATCAATCGTTCTTCATCGGAACGTTCTTTGTCGGAACGATTCAAACGTTTTTTGTATGCAAAAGTTCCGAGCGGAACTTTTGAGCCGGAACTTTTGAGCAAAAGTTCCGATTGAAACGTTTGCGCTCGGAACTTTTGCTTTTCGTTCGTTCCGTTCCCAACCCCTGGATAAAACCCTTTGCCACGACATTTAAAAATTACCACAAATGGGAAAATTTCTCACACAACTGGCAACTATGTAGAGACTGCTCTCCATAGTTGCCAATTGAAATTACCACGAAAAATTTATATGAAAAACTTTTTCCCAAACGACTTATTTTCTTTTTAACGTGGTAGTTTTGATTTATTAAATACGCACAGTAATTTTAAATTAACACATAAATATTTCAAACCTTTATCGCATAATACCATATGGCATAATACCACATACTTTTCTTCGGATCTTCATCGCATATTAAAAATGACCACAAAAATACCACAGCAAGTAAAATCATAAAAAAGGCTCACATGAATTAAAAATTACTACAGCAATTACCAACAAAAAAATGCACGCAAGTTAATTTCTATATCGATTAATACCAGTTATAAAATTTATCATTGGCTTTACTTTTCCACAGCAGTTAAAAATGCCACAAACGGGAAATTTTCTACACACTTGGCAATGATGTACGTATGTACGACACTGCTCTCTCTTTATTTCTCTCAATCAATGTGATAAAATATTTGTGTTTGGAGTGCGTTATTTCCTAAATTTATTCGGCGTATTTGTCAATCCGTGAATTAAAAGAAAATATGAATAATCTGGGTCCAAAAAAGGACGGAAGTCCAAATGTGGAATTTTTTCAATCATCAGAAACGTTGCATGGCTTCGAATCCATTCGTCAATGGTTGCAAAAAAATTGTAAAAAAGTAAGTACATCAACGCCGCCGTCACCACCGCAAAAACAAAAATGGCGCTCCATGGACAATATCAAGTTTTAATGTCTCTTTCAACCTTAGTATTTGGCTAATAGCCCGGATCCCATTACCAAAGAGTCTCTCTCCCAATTGTTGATACAGTTTCTGCAGTATGTGGAGGCTAAGTTGGGAAAATCTGCGGCGGAGCCACCAGCAACTAGAATACCCGTAAGTATCAGTTCAGCTACTTTTCCAATCAACGAGACCTGAAAACACAAATCAAACTTCATATAACTTTCAGATGCGCTGCTTCCTGGATTTTAAATCTGGTGGCGGTCTGTGTGTCATATTCTCGACCATGTTTCGCTTTCGCGCCGAGCAACGCGGCAAAAAGTTCGACTTTTCCATCGGAAAGAATCCTACGCGCAAGGACCCGAATATCCAGTTGCTCATTGACATTGAGCAGGCCTTGGTGGAAGCGGATCTCTATCGCATTCCCTACATTTACATTCGTCCGGAAATAGAGAAAACCTTTGCTACACGTTTGCGTGTCATACTATCGACGCGCCGCGTTGAGATTGTTACCGACGAAGATGACGCTACGCATATAATTTACCCAGTGGTTGATCCGCATCCCGATGAATATGCTCGGCCCATTTTTAAACGCGGTGGCAACGTCATGTTGCACTGGTACTACTTTCCAGAATCATACGACACCTGGTCATCAAACTCTTTCGATTTGCCGGACAACGTGCCCGAGAATCCGGAGTCACCGGCAGAACGTTGGCGCGTTTCGGCCTCATGGATTCTGGACTTGGAGCAATACAACGAATGGATGGCAGAGGAGGACTACGAAGTCGATGACAACGGCAAGAAGAAGACGCACAAACAGCGCTTGTCCATCGATGATATTATGGCCTTTGCCGATGACAAGAAGAAGGCGAGCACCAGCGGTGCTGCTAAACAAAAGCGACGACGTTCGCCATCCCCATCGTCTGCCTCAAAGCCGGGCAAACGCAAGCGTTCGCCGGCCGTACTGCAGAAAAAGTCGCGCAATGATGACGAAGACGAGGATTTGACGCGTGACATGGATGATCCGCCAGCAGAGCCCAACATACAGGAGGTCATTAAAACTGCGACATTGCAGTCGACCGCCAGTCCTGCACCGGTTGTCAAGTCGCGTGGCGATAATGACATGATGCCAATCAAAGGTTAGTTATTCGAATTCTATAATTTATGTATTTTACAAGTTATTAATAGGTGGCACCATTACTGACTTGGACGATGAAATGACTGGCGGCAGTGCTACGCACGCGATGT
Source organism: Dryomyza anilis (assembly GCA_951804985.1). NCBI lineage: Eukaryota > Metazoa > Arthropoda > Insecta > Diptera > Dryomyzidae > Dryomyza > Dryomyza anilis. The sequence continues at coordinate 26,037,150 of OX638132.1, read as the reverse complement.
CTGTCTGCGATGGCGAAAATTCGCAGACGGGCAAAACAAGTGAAAATAGCAACACGCAGGAGTTCTCTTCGTCCGCCAAGGAAGACATGGAGGACAATGTCACCGAGCAGACACACCACATAATAGTTCCATCGTACTCGGCTTGGTTTGATTACAATTCGATCCATGTGATCGAGAAACGTGCGATGCCAGAATTTTTCAACAGCAAGAACAAGTCGAAGACGCCAGAGATTTACATGGCTTATCGTAATTTTATGATTGATACTTATAGGTGCGTGAGTAAATTATAATTATTGACAAAATATATCATATACTTTGGCATTTTCTTTAATTCTTCCTGGTCTTTTCTCCTTTATTTTCACATTTTTATTGTTTTATTTTTGTTATTTATCTTTTGTTTTTCGTTCTCCATTTGATATTTTTTATGACTTATTCTTTTATTGTTTTCTTTCATTTTCATTCTTACATTCAATCGTTCCTTTTTATATTTTACATTCTTTTGTATTTATTTTTTATTTTTAAATTAATATTATTTTTTATATTTAATTGTATTTTCTTTTATTCAGTTTTTTAGACATTTCATATATTTTACATTTTTTTCGGAAGAAAATTCTCATTCATACAATCATTCATTTTTCTATCTATAGTTTGTGTTTTTTCTTTCATTTTTATCCTCTTTTTTCCCATTTATTGTTTTACTAGCTGGACCCGTGCACGACTCGTGCAAAGATTTTGTGAATGCAAGGATATGGAGTGATTTTCTTAATATAAAGAACATTTTTATTTTTTATATCAGGGACCCATGCTTCGCTGTGTACGTTTTTTATTGGTGTTATAAATGTAGTAACCAAAACAAAAATAATTCCCCGTAGAACGCTTTCCCGTAGCATTCTTCCCGGTAGAATTCTTCTCCTTAGAATTCTTCCCAGTAGTGTTTTTCCAGTAGAAGTTTAAGTGCGGTGAGTTTTAATGTGATGTTTTGAGTTTTTAGTCTGATGAATTTAGTGTGGTGAGTTTTGGTGTGGTGAGTTTCGGTGTGGTGAGTTTAGGTGTGGTGAGTTTAGGTCTGGTGAGTTTAGGTCTGGTGAGATTAAGTAGGATAAATAACATCCAATATTAAAGTTGAGTAGAAATCGATATCACTACGGCTGAGATATAGCTTACTAAAAGTTTAGGTTCTATGGGATGTGCCACTCCCCTTTGCCCAATGTGGTTTATTTATGGTTTAGGATACTTCATCGACTTTATATCAGTGATTTTGCTATGAATCTGAATTATCCACCAAAAATAAAAATGGGCGTTGTCAACGGAAACTATATAGTGACCTCCTCGGTCTGTAGGATATATATTCCAAATTTGAAGGAAATCCGAGCACAGGTGTACTTTTGCATAGCGCACAAACAAACGGAAAATGAGTTTTATATATAGATATTTTTTTTTTCTTCATTCTTGGTCTTCCTATATTTTGTACCATATCATTTTCCATTCTTTCACTCATTGATAGTTTGCTTTAATTTTTCTTTAATATTCAATTAGTTTAATATTTTATTAAAATATACGCGATCTTCAATTTAGATTAAATCCTACGGAGTACTTGACCAGCACCGCATGTCGTCGCAACCTGGCCGGCGATGTATGCGCCATCATGCGCGTTCATGCATTCCTCGAGCAGTGGGGTCTTATCAATTATCAGATCGACGCCGACTTGCGCCCCACTCCAATGGGACCGCCACCAACATCGCATTTTCATATATTGTCCGACACACCATCCGGCCTGCAGTCGCTCAATCCGCAAAAAACGCAGCAGCCATCAGCTGCTAAAACCCTGTTGGACTTGGACAAGAAGGAGAAGAAAGAAGGGTCTGTGGAAGCGGACAAACCGGGAGCAGGGCTCACTATTAAAACGGAAACCATCGAGAATGGTTCTGGCACTGGTCAATTTGGTCTAAAGCTGGATCAATACACCAAGAAGCCAGCAGCGATGAAAAATCGCACTGCCGCTAGTATGGCGCGCGAGTGGTCTGATCAGGAGACACTACTCTTGCTGGAGGGATTGGAGATGCACAAGGATGACTGGAACAAAGTGTGCGAACATGTGGGCACACGCACTCAGGATGAATGCATCTTGCATTTCCTGCGTTTACCCATCGAGGATCCGTACTTGGAGGAGGATGGCGGCTTTTTGGGTCCGCTCGGTTGTCAGCCGATACCGTTTAGTAAGTCGGGAAATCCCATAATGTCAACGGTGGCCTTTTTGGCCTCGGTGGTGGATCCCAGAGTTGCAGCAGCTGCAGCAAAGGCTGCTATGGAGGAATTTTCAACAATTAAAGTGCGTATTAGTTCTTTTGTCATATACACATTACTAGAATCGTGTTTTCCATCAAACAGGATGAAGTTCCTGCCACAATTATGGATACTCATATGAAGAACGTGGAAAAGGCTTCGGCCTCTGGCAAGTTTAATCCAACCTTTGGCCTGGCGAACAGCGGCATTGCTGGCACTGGCATGGACAAAGAAGACGATGATCAAAATGCAGCATCCGCTCACGACGAAGAAATGAAAGATATTTCAAAGAAAGATTTAGGTAACTGTCGCAATAATTACAAATCTTCTCCACATTATTTCTCCAGAAACTCTGCACATATAGCTTTATATTTATTTTCTCTCACAAAATTGATTTTGATTTTGGCCATTTAAATTTTTGATTTATCCTATTTTTGGCATTCTGTTTCTTTTTCCCTCGCTTTGTCCTCCTGCATGTTTAATATGTCCCCGTAGCTGTGTCCAAACCAACCGACGACAAAGACAAACCAGAAAAAGACGACGAAAATAGCAGTAGTAGTACCGCTGCTAAAGAATCTACCGACTCAAATAAAACTACCTCTACCACAGATGAAAAAGATATCAAGCTTGAGGAGGCCAATGAAGGCGCCGATCCAGCAACTACCAAGGATGCCGATGCCACTAAGCAGACATTCAACGAGTCCAACGTGCAGACAGCTGCAGCTGCTGCACTGGCTTCGGCCGCTGTCAAAGCTAAGCATTTGGCGGCTCTGGAAGAGCGCAAAATTAAGTCGTTGGTTGCGCTGTTAGTTGAAACGCAAATGAAGAAGTTGGAAATTAAATTGCGCCACTTCGAGGAGCTCGAGACGACAATGGAGCGTGAGCGCGAAGGTTTGGAATATCAACGGCAGCAGTTGATTACCGAACGCCAGCAATTCCACTTGGAACAACTGAAGGCAGCCGAATTCCGCGCCAGGCAGCAGGCCCATCACCGCCTGCAGCAGGAGCAACAGTGGCAAGGCGGTGCCGCTGGACCGCCCGGAGGACCAGGCCAGCCACTACCCGCCGGTGCAGCACCAGCGACCGGAGCGTCACAAATGCCGCCAGTTGTTGGTGCATCGCCAGCTGGTGTTCCACCGGGCCCAGCTGGTGCTACGTCGCAACAGGCACCCTCGACCGCACCGCATGCAGTCGGAATTGGGCAACAACCAGCCACACCCATGGGTACGTAGAAAAGCATTAATTGTAAAGTACTGATTTAATTCGTTGCTATAATGCTTTAGAAACAACACAATCGTCAACAATGTCAGGCTCTGGCGACATTTCGACTGCTCTCGCAGCTCCTAGTGCAGCAACTCAACAACCAACGAATATCGCATCAACCATGGGAGTCCCTGCCAGCGCACAGCCACCTTCGACTATTTCGCAAGTGCCAAGCGGCGTTCCTCCCGGCAATAATCCACCAGCAGCACAGCCCTAAGTTGCATCCTGATAGTTTTTTTGACTCTTTTAAGGTATATAAAATGTTACATGTTTGTAATTGGCTACTTTGCTAAACATTGATATGTCTGTCTATCTGCTCAGAAATCATATATGTGCAGAATATTGTAATCTTTCTATTTCTATACATATATTATATATAACGATACTTATTTATAATCAAATAATTCCATACCCATTTTAATCGAGTGTTTAAAATAAATTGAATCTACTTATAAATAATATTCGAGTTTTATTGGTTTGTGCTATCTCCTGGGTCTGTAGGATATATATCATTAATTTACTTATAATAAGAAGGGATTTTATTTTTGAAAGGTATACAAATGGGCGTGGCAAAGCACACACAAAAATAAAATAAACTCGTTTTTTTAAACCCTATTTTCCCAAAAAGAATATATAAAAAATTATAAAAAAAGGATCATTCCACGTCCTTTTACGTGAATTGGCGGATGCAGCCATGCAAAAAAAAAATAAGACTTTCAGTACTCCCATGACCATACAAAAATCTAACAAAAATACACGTTGACAATTTGCAACATTGTCTGAATTAAATCAGGGATGGGTGACGGCCAACGGACTGTTATTTTTTTCTGGTTGCATCCGCCAATTCGTCTCTTTTCCTTGAATAGACGTTTATAATTGTCTTTTATTTTTAGAGGTAGCACATGAAGCTTTCATTACTGCTTAAGGCGATTTATTTATACTCCTAGGAGAGACAAAATTTGATTGAACTAATATTTTTTATTTAATGAAGCTTGGCACATTTTTTTATTCGATTTAGTGAGGTGGCCGGTAAACGGCATTTGGGAGAACTTTACATTATAGTGCCGGTCGCACTATTCCTTTTCCAGGAATTTGAGTTTGAAAAAAAACAGGTTTTTGATTGTTAATTGTCACTTTATATATTTTTTAATATATAGGTGAGGTTTCTGCATAGCGTTATTTAAAATTAAATGGGTATAAGTGGTTATAATTCAAAAACCACTTATAACCTCGGTATGTTTTAGATTTTTAGTCGGTTTTCGATTTTCAGCCGGTTCCAGGGATCCGATTGTGAATTTCGACGGGCCCTATAAAGTAAAGTTCAGTCTATATTTTTTTTTAATGATCGCTTTTTTTTGATATTTAGGCCTGGTTTTCGCGTCGCGTGTAAATAATTTGTGTAACAAATAAAAATCCATTTATGATCTCGTTCTGTTTTCGATTTAAGTCGATGCCGAGGGTCCTTTTTTTCTTAACTCCCCCCATTTAGGGTGGAGAGGCAATTTATTTTTTTGTTGTTTTAAGTAAAGATCAGCCATAATTTATAAAATATAATAGAAATATCAAAGATATTTAAGAATTTATGTTATTATAAAAAATAGTGCATACATTATAAATTTCAAATGTCACTATCGCACACGTAAAACTTTACTCAAGTTTACCCATTTATTTTGATTTTATTTAATTTTTAAAATGCAGCACTGTTGCTTATTTTAATAGTTGTCTGCTGCTTCTTCTTATTTCATCACTTGCAAATTAATTTCACGTTTAGTTAATCGATCATTGAATAGAAGATGTCGTCAACTGAGGGAAAAGTAAGTATTCATTAACGGAAGTTTACCGCACGCAGGTATTTTGAAAATAATGGTATATCATAGGTTATTACATGCAAAGCCGCTGTTGCATGGGAGGCCAAAAAACCACTTGTTATCGAAGAAATTGAGGTGGAACCGCCGAAGGCTCACGAAGTACGTATCAAGATAACCGCAAGTGGCGTTTGTCATACCGATGCCTACACACTGGGCGGCCTTGATCCCGAAGGCGTATTTCCGGTGATTCTCGGACACGAGGGCGGTGGTATTGTCGAAAGTGTCGGCGAAGGTGTTACTGGATTCAAGGCTGGCGATCATGTTGTGCCTCTTTACATTCCACAATGTAACGAGTGCAAATTCTGCAAGAGCACTAAAACGAATCTCTGTCAGAAGGTGCGCCTAACGCAAGGAAAGGGAGTTATGCCCGATGGCACCACACGTTTCTCGTGCAAGGGTCAGAAACTGTTCCACTTTATGGGCACATCCACATTTACAGAGTATACGGTAGTCGCTGACATTTCATTGTGTAAGGTGCGTACATAATACGGGCTCTGTAAATCGGAACCTTATTTAAAAGTTTCTGTCTCTATGTAGATTGATGACAAGGCTCCGCTGGACAAGATGTGTCTACTGGGCTGTGGCATTCCCACCGGCTATGGTGCTGCGATAAATACCGCCAAGGTAGGTTACCAGTCACCATAATATGTTTTTAAACACCCTAAATTTTACGCATTTTCCAGGTTGAGCCTGGCAGTGTTTGCGCAGTTTGGGGCCTAGGTGCAGTGGGTTTGGCTGTGGCTATGGGTTGTCGACGTGCTGGCGCTTCTAAAGTTTATGGTATCGACATTAATCCGGACAAATTCGAGGTGGCCAAGAAATTCGGCATCACTGATTTTTTCAACCCCAAAGATGTGGCCGACAAGGGACTCATACAAAACTATCTCATTGAACTTACGGACGGCGGCTTTGACTACACATTTGAATGCATTGGAAATGTGAATACTATGCGTGCTGCACTCGAGTCTACGCACAAGGGCTGGGGCACTTCAGTCATTATTGGTGTAGCAGCAGCGGGTCAAGAGATCAGCACACGTCCGTTTCAACTGGTCGTCGGCCGCACATGGAAAGGCACGGCATTCGGAGGCTGGAAGAGCGTCTCGGATGTGCCTAAACTTGTGGATGAATACATGCGCAAAGAACTAATGGTAGACGAATTCGTTACACACACCATGGATTTGACTGCAATCAATGAGGCTTTCGATTTGATGCACGAGGGTAAAAGCATTCGTAGCGTTATAAATATTTAATTATGTACTAAATAAATTCCTGGAACTATATGTATATTTGTCAAAATGTTCAACTAAAAGCAAAGTACTATTTTTATAAATATATTATTAAAAAAGCACACAGTGTTTCTTTTTTGCTTCACTATCGCCACATATACATATGTATGTTATCAGTTATCCGAGATTAAAGTAATATGTGATTAAAGTGCATGTTGGTCTGCCGACCTTTTCTTTTTTTGATTTTATCATGATCACAACCTGTATACAGCTAGACCTTGCCCTGACTGATATAAATAACAATTTGTAGCACTCCTTCTATTTACTATAAGTTCGCTTTTAACTATTTATATGTGCTAAACTAATTGCAATAAAATAACAAAAACATGATTTTGATACAATATATCATTTAGTCATGTTTTAATTTCATGTTCTTATTTTTTACGAAAATGAAAATAATTACTAAAGCCAAATTTAATATAATTGATAAATTGGAGCGATAGTGTGGTAGAGTACTTGGGAAAATGTTAAATAATACACAGCGTATTTAAATATCGTCCCTCCCCGAAGTCATAATATCGTATATTCTTAAGAAATTCTATGAATATACGACATATAACTCTAGGCGACGTTATGTCAATCTCAGTTCAAGGTCACTTGATTAGTCGAAAAATAATCAAGGTCTTGACATTTTTATTTTTTCATATATACATATATAGTACATACAACTATTAAAGAGTTGTTTCTAATTACAATTTTACAGTCTTTAAAAATATGTCTTACGGATATTTTTTATTGTATATACTCCCTGGAAGTAGGCGAATTTGTTTTGCGTTTTTTAAGTATTTGTTCAGTGGGCGGAATAAATTCACTATCAATAGTTTCATCCTTGCCGCTTTCTCCACTAATTTCATCAATCTCCGAACGTTTTGATTTTTCCTCCGGATAACTTAAATCTTCCTCGTCCTGAAATCCTGACGCTGACTTTTCAATTGCCTTACTGGCTCTACTTTGAACAGTCTTGGTGATGCGCTCATATTTCTGCTGAATACTGTGTAACCACGTGGTGTCGGACCAATGATACCAACTCAAGATGAAGATAATCAGAATGAAGAACAGATTAGTGCTTATTGCTGTAAATAGAGTTTGTGTCTTTACGGAAAACTTGACAGAAAATTTACTAAAAACGCACCCACAGTCGCTGACAACACTGGCCAATTGAACATTATGTAGCGCAGTCCGGTAAAGTCCGCGACAATATGCAGCGACACCGTGTAGAACTGAATGCGTTGTGATTGTATCTCCACATAGACATCAGTAATAGGATGTTGACGTTCTTCCAAGTACTGTGAAAAGATCTCAACGGGCACAGACTGGAATTCCTCCCTTATACCAAACACATACAATGGACTCAACGCCCAGGTCGATATGGTGCGTATAAGTGGCGAACGATATCGCATCATGGCCGAACGACAGGAGTGTCCACGCAGCATGGACTCGTGATCGCGCATCTCTGCGCACACCATAAACATGCCAAGGTCCAGATTTTGTGGAGACTCGGGCATATCAATGTTCACGATCACTTTGTAGGCCTGTCCAACCATGAGTAACTGCTGCTTTTTCGTCAATGAGACGTGCGCATGTGGGAAGGTGCAGGGGGAACTTGTTTCAAGACAAGTTCTAGAAAAAAAAGACAAATATAGTATATAAAAGGATTAAATTTCACTTCTGACTCACTTGAACTGCATATGAACCGGCCTAGTGTGTGAAATGGACGGCATGTAGGCATAGTAGAAGGCCGCATACATAAAAACAGCAGCCCATATGATGAGCACCACAGCGAAAGCTATCAGTCCCAAACGCAGCACCAGCTCTTTTATAGTTCCGACCTTTTCGTCTGCCTTCGTCTTGAAGTGATCATACACATTGAGGCCCACGTTGAGGACCGGCCTTATAAACAATTTACGTGCTATGCCGAACGGGTCGAAGCAGAATATTATTAAGCGTAATAAAATATTCATTGCAATGGATCTTTTTGAACTCAACTGGAAATCCGAACTAGCTCCAACTATCGATCGATAGTTCAGTGTCAACTATCAAAGACCTGCATATGCAGTGTTCGATCGTTTGGTTTTATTAATTATGTTATACCTAAAATTTTAAAGCAAGTGTTTTTTATCGCCTTAGTGATTAAAAATATACCGTTTATATTGTTATTTGTGGATTGTTATCAGCGTCCGCAAATGTCTGCGACTAACATGAGTAGCATACACTGCACACATACTTATTCTGCACTCCAATTGATTTTTGTTCAGCCACAAACCTCTGCAATGATTCTTTTTGGACTCGAAAGTGAAGTTCCACCCGCAACCGTATCTGCGCTCGGCTCGTACTCTGTCGTCACAGATATTGAATTGAAAAACATATGCTTTATATCAAAGTCCATCTTATGTGTGTCATGAGTAGCAATTTCGATAAAACAGTTATATATTTAAATCACTAATCTGATTATTAATTGCAATATGATTAGTTATTAAAATGTGTGTTGTTTTTTTATATGTTTTAAATTTACACGCCTTTTTTTTGGTTTTTAAACATTGTACATTTGATTGCACATCCAACACAGCGTAAAAATTTGTTTATGATGTGAGTCAATCAGACTCATAAACCAAAACTCACTTCCTTTTAATCATTATATTGATTCAATGTTAGGGGCGTATTGGGATCAGTGGGTTTCAAATAAAAACATTAACAAATTTTTGATATTTTGTTGGGATGATCTTTATAAAAAAAATGTAAATATCCTCTAAATGTCTGTGACCGATATTTTTAATACATTTGAAAACCTTTATTGATCCCCTATGAGTTATTTTTTTTTTTGTGTTCATCCGTGATCGGTTGAAAATATGCAAACATAACAATTATTTTAAAATTTCCTATGTCATGATCAGTAATTGAGAGAATTACTTTGGAAGAACTGCAGTTTACCGGACACCTCACTAACAAATGTCACTCTTTTTTTTTTTTTTTTTTTTTTAATATAGCGTATAAGTATAATAAACGTTCATCCACCTGGAATCATAAAAAAGTAACAGAGTCCATATAGATCAAAAATTTAAAAAAAAAATGGTCACCCTAAGCAGGAATGATAGCTTTATATTAGTGATGCGCACATTTTAGAGTCATTCACATTATTTATTATCTGTAATAAATAATAAATAGAAAAAGGTTAAAACTAATGGGGGTTGGCGTCATAATCCCGACGACATAACCCCGACGGTCAAAATCTCAACGGCCAAAATCCCAATGGCGAAAATATTTTCAACGAAAATCCCGACGGAGAAAATCCCGACTGCCCAAAATCCCGACAAACAGAATCCCGATGGATAAAATCCCGAAAAAAACACTTAAAAATAATCTTTTTTTAGTTTTTCTAAGAGAAAAGAAAGTGGAGAATATATTAAAGAAACTGAAATGACTTGTGTAAAGCTCAGCAGACAAAATTTAAAAAAAATTGAGCGATTTTTTGTAAACATTTTTTTTTAATTTTTCTAAGAGAAAAATAGGAGGTGAGTATATTTAAGAAACCGAAATGCTTTTTGGAAAACGGAGAAGGCGAAAAAAATTTCGAAAAAATCGCGCAATATTTTGGACAAATTTTTCATTTATTTCTAAGAGAAAAGAAAGGGGAGAGTATATTTAAGAAACATCGCCATCAACATCTGTAAACAAAATGAATTTTAATATATTTATAAGAATATTCAATTTTTATTCAAAAGTTACCAAATTTTTACAATGCCCAATGTAGAAAAAATTAAAATTTTATTGTTGACATTTTTTTATCAAGTTACTGGTTTGCCACCCGATAACCAACGTTTAAATAACATTAATTTATTCGGCTTAATCATGACTTTAAATCCATATTGAATGTAAAAAAATATGTGGTAACAAAAATTCACACAGCCATTAAAAATTCCCATGGGAATTACCTTCCCACAGCAGTATAAATTACCACAAATGAGAAATTTCCCACGAAACTGGTAAGTATGCCTCATTGTTTAACTCATTGGCTGCATTCAGCGACCTCAGCAGTTGTGGAGCTGTTGAGCAATTTGAGCTTGAATGACATGCTACCATCAACATGTTTAGTGAGCGGTCGCCATTTTTTCCAGCATGAAATGTTTACGCTACATTTGCGCTGCCTTTGTTATCGATGACATTTTAACTCAAATATTTATAAACAAAAATTGAATTTTAATTGAAAATATGTTTTTAATCAATTAAAGAGTTGTATGTAACTTTAATAAAATATTAATAATAAATAATTGACAGCTGAGATTGCGGTGCATTCAGTAAAGTGAGCGATTAGTTACTGCACTCAGGGAAAAAACATTGTAAATCCGTTAGGATTCATAGTAAATTTGTTATACATCGTTACGATATGAAGTCAAATTTAGTTATAGTAAAAACATTATTTTTCTTAGTAATTTTCTAAAATTGTCAAATGTCACAAATTTACTATGTTTAATTTGAATAATAATGTTTTTTTTTTAAATCTGTTGCATATAAATTTACTATGATTGATAACATATTTACTTCAGAAACAAATGAATGGAAAGACTAACATTTCAAATTATTTCGCGTATATGTATTTATTATATTTAAATAAAAATAACAAATTAAATAACACCTCCTACATTGTGGCGCAGTCTCGCACAACTTTGTGACTTCGCTGTGTCAGCCGCAAACACAGCAGGACGGTTCTTAGCGTGATCGAATCTGCCGAATTAAAAATATTTAATTAAATTTGTGATAGTATATCCGCAGTCGACCTCCGCTGTTGAAAATTGATGTAAAAAAAAATGATTGGAAAATTTTTCTCTGTGACAGATGTAAAAGATTTGACACACAATTTACTGTAAATATTAATGATCAATCCAACTCATAGTAAATTTACTAGAAATGTTAACAAATCATAAACTGTTATTGTTCATAGTAAAAGCATAAGAAACGTAGTATAATTTTGGATATACAATTTCCCTGGGTGTGAGCAGTTTCGCAACTGCTGAGGTCGCTGAATGCAGCCATTGTTTATTGGGATGTAAAAGTGCCTATTGGCATAGGGCCTTTATTTTATTGTGCAATATTATTGAGTTGCCAACTCAATACTCCTTTTACAACATTTTTATTTGTAATAATAAATTCGTAGTGGATAAAGAGAAGCAATTTCGTGTAATTTTTCTTGAAATATATATTTCATTCCATTAATTAGTTATCTTAAATATGTAAATTTAATTTACATTGATTATTTATTAGGTTCTGATTTGGTGCTCAAACATTGATCTAAGTACGGAGATTTTATAAATCACTCCCCTATAATATGTTGTTGTTGCCAAATCTTCGTCTCCAATTCATAATTGTTTCGGAAAATTATTAGAAACAACACGATACACAACTTATAGGACGAAAAAAAAGTGTGTGTCTTTCCAAAACGAAGAAAACTAGAGACACCTTGTTGAACGACTGGAAAAACAACATTAAGCATCATACAACACGAATCAAGGCAAGTGATGAGTAATTATCGTCACGGCGGGTATTGTGGTATTGAAGTCAGAGACATGCACCCAAGAATCTCGCACAATTTCACGTACGTCAGTTCGTGCGTGAAGTACATGATATTCATGTTAAACTTTATATTTTGGCTCTTTGGCGGACTCTTGCTTGGCATTGGCCTCTATGCGTTCATGGACAAATGGGAGGCGACTGGCTGGGTGCGTCTGGAAACATTTTACGATGTTATTCTAAACATATCGCTGGTCATGATGATCGCAGGCATTGTTATTTTTGTGGTCAGCTTTGCAGGCTGTCTGGGTGCATTGCGCGAGAACACTTGCCTCTTGAAATTCTACTCGATGTGTTTGCTGTTGTTTTTCCTGCTGGAAATGGCCATCGCCATAATGGGTTTTGTGTTTCCGCAGAACATGAACTCATTTCTGGAAGAGAAATTCACGGACAAGATCATACACTCCTATCGCGATGATCCGGATCTGCAGAATTTTATTGATTTCGCACAGCAGGAGTTTAAGTGCTGCGGCCTGAGCAATGCAGGCTATCAGGATTGGAGTAGGTGGCTTCTTATGCTTTAATCTCTATGGGCACTAATTTCGTTATTTTGTAGGCAAAAATGAATATTTCAACTGCTCCTCGCCTAGTGTGGAAAAATGCGGCGTACCCTATAGTTGCTGCAACAACTCAACCGATATCAGCTCGGGCTTGGTGAACATTATGTGTGGCTATGGCGTCCAGGAGCACTCGGTCGCATCGGCTAGCAAACGCATTTATACCAGCGGATGCATTGAAATTGTACGCGTTTGGGCAGAACGAAATCTTTACGCTATCGCAGGTATAGCACTTGGCATCGCTCTGATTCAGTTGTTTGTCATCTACTTGGCCAAGACTTTGGAGGGTCAAATTGATTTGCAAAAGTCTCGCTGGGCTGCGTGAGGCAAAGACCTGTCGTCGCCCGTGTGTGTTGGTCCAATTGCATGTTCGATACCAGCGCAGCATGGTGCGGTGTTATAACAGCAATGGGACTTTTATTAAATGCGCAAATTGAACAATTATCGCAAAGTAAGTTTGATTGCAATGCTCCGTGTGAGTGGTTAATTTCAGAATATTTTATGTGCTTATGTGCTACTTTTTGTATTTTCTATATTTTTTTATATAACATTGAATTTCTTTTAAGTTTAATACATAAATTAGTTTATCAATAATTTGTAACTTTACTGTATCAAAATGAATTTATTTCATGAAATCTATACACGAAAATCAAAAATTCACCAATTATTATTTGTTATATTTTAACATAATTATACTCAATAATTTAAGGGCGCAATATTGATTTAAGAACAAAATTAACATTGCCATATTAAGACTTGGATTATGTACTGCGAACAGGCGAATGTTATACATATTTTTTTTAATTTAAGTTTTTGTGCAAATTCGAAGTGATAATCGATTCAGTAATGCTTCATTCAAAGAATAAAATAAATCGTCGGTGATACTGCAAAACAGCATATCTACATTTTGAAATACTTCTTACAAAATTAATTTCGCAGAAGAAATAAAATTATTTTGAGTCTCAATTCTGCAATTACTTCATACAAAATTGAGTATGTCATAACTTATAATGGCATTTATCTAATTTTTCCGTACAGCATTTTATTTAAAACCGAATTTTAACACAAAATTAGGCGTAATTTTTACATGCAGTTAGGCGATTTTTTAGTATCACCGACAAAATAACAATTAAAAATTTTCAAATTACATGTTCCGGTATTTTCTGACTGTACCTTCATTATTAACTTTTTTTTTTAGAATCTCACAGTATTAAAACACATTTTAGAAATTAATATTTATGACCGGCCAAATACAACAGTATAAAAGTGAAGGTATAATTATCATCAAAATTATATATTTTAAATAATGAACAAAAACAAAAATCCTTATCGCTTCAAAAGGGCGTAAAATGTTTCCATGTAATCTCTCAAAAGTTTCACTCACCTACCACGTACGTAATTCATTAACATATATTCAAATAAATACTTAATAATGCATGTTATTTAAATATAATTATGCATATTTTATATAAGAACGTTAGACATTTATATATTTTGTGATTTTGTATACAATTTTATTATTAAAAATAAGAAAATGTTTAAATGTTACAATAAAAATAAAACAAAACGAATAAAAAAATTATAATCGATTCTGAAAGCAAAGTCGCAAAATAGCTATAGCTGCATTTAAGCACAGCAACACTCAAATTTTAAAAGTTTATCATAACCTATTCTATATATTCCCCAATATTATATCAAGCATAAATATTAAAAATATATATATAATTGTATTAGAAATGTCTGCTCATAGACGTAGATTTATTGAAAAATAAAGACAATTACTATGCAAAGTCGAGTTTTAATTATTTTGTGTCTATTAAGAAGGGAGGGACAAGCCCAAACAGTATATGCTGTGAAGCTAGTTTTTTTTAATACTGATTTAAAAATATAAATTAAATCCAGCACTCCAATAATATTCCTCTCACTAAATTATTTTAATCAAATTGTTTGTATGTATTTTCCATAGTTATTAAATAAGTATATTAATTAAAAATAATAAATAGTTCTTTAAGTCATCAGTCGTGTGCCTCGCTATTTTCGAATGGCGCTAAATTTATGCTTGACGAAGAAGCCTGCCGATTTACATCAGTCGATGCAGTTTCGACAGCTGTTGCGGCCGCAGATGTGGACGCAGTAACACTTAATGTGGCAGATTCAGCTCTGTTTTCATCGTCGGTGTCCTCGTCTTCAGAGTCTTCCGGGTCACTAACTTCATGCATACGCATTTGTTCTCTCATTAATCGATAAGACTGTAAACCAAAAATATGTTGCATACATTGCAGAACACAATCGGCATTGGACATACCTTCATTCGAAGAAAACGATCCTCCTTAATTCGCGACAGTCTCATCAGCAGATCGTAGTGCTGTTCCACACGACGCAGACAAGTGCCGCAAATAGTCTTAGGAAGTGGGTCATTTGGCGAGATCTGAAATGAGTAAAAATTTAACTTTTCATCTCAACATCGGATCTTCTGGACATACCGTAATGGGCAGATAGCCGTTTATCTTTTCCACCAGGCACAGACGCTGGCCTTGATCCCCATAAATATGTATCACTATGCGATGCATTTCGGAACACAGACGACACAGAAATCCAGATATGCAAGCCTTATCAATGCTACCCATGTTGCTAACTAATTGAAACACAATAATTTATAATTAATTATATTTTGTGAACTTTCTTTTCTTGACTATATAGTTTTACTATACTGCCTGCCAATTGTTTTATTTTGTAAATGTTATAGCAAGTTTCTGAAGGATGCAGTGACACGGAGTGCGTTCAGTGAAACTCAAATCCACGGTCCTATTTCACGAACAGTCAAACTGTATCAAACATCTACGTTTCGAAGCCAGGGTTGCTGGGAGAAATGTAAAAGATACTTAAAAATATCATACATATTTTGTAGAAAAGTACCGAGATTATATAATTATTACCTTACAATTATTATTCTTTGAAAATATGTTTTTACATTTTTAATTATTTTTTAATGTGACCCTATTTTGTTGTCCGTTGTCAATACTGGCTTTTTGAGTTTAAGGGGTTGTATCAAACTCAGGTTATTTTTAACCTTTTTCATTTTTTTAATAAGACATATTGACAACAATTTCTGGTAAGTGATCGCCACATTCGTAAACAACTAAAAATGGTCAACATATATGTGAACAATGTTAGTGATCGTATTATATTGATCGTAACTGTATTTTGAAAGTCTTTTATTCCAAATTTAATATACATAGATTATCCAAGAAACGAATTAACTCTACGTATCGATACATATTCGCTACAGGTTAATCTATAAATCCGGACTAAGTTGTTATGTTACATGGGTAGCAGTTTGCAGTAAAAACAATAAAAATCAGAAGTTTTAAGTATATATAAATATATATGAGGAGTGCAGAATCGAGTAATAGAAAACTCGCATTATAGATGCGAATTTCCACTCAATAGGCAGACATTTGCAAAAATTTGAACATGGAACCCAGAAACTCGGAAGGATATATATGTCAACCACCATTAATTCAGCTTCTTAGCGTCAATAGAGTTATATAGAATTGATCGATGGTAAAATTTTTGCTTTTTCATCGATCTTTCATATGACGTTCTCATGGAGCCCATTTATGTTGTTTCACGATCTTCTACTTGATGTTCTTTGGAGGTCAATAAAAAGTACGATGGTTTTTGGTAATATTTTTTAATTACAACTTTCGAAATTATATTTTTTAAATAAAAATATTACAATTAATTAGTTTATTTTGGTAGTTCATTTTTATAAATAAATAATGGTGGGAGTTTCCGCATTTTAAACGGAAATTCGCAGCGGTTCGGATTTCCTAAATGAGTGCGAGTTTCGGTACATTAAACTCAAATTCAAACCGGTGCGAATTTCCACTCATATAGTAGAAACTCGCACCGGTGTGAATTTCCGTTACCCCGCAGAATCATAAAGAAGGTACTTCAAATGAACGCTTTTCGGGACCATATTTTTATTTTTGTTATTATGTAAATATATTAAGACAAATAAAATTATATAGTTTGGAAATACTGTAACAGTTTGGATAAACTGTAACACTATAAAAATGTAACTATAATTGAATTTTTTAATAAATATTCTTTTAAAGTATTGATTTATTCTTAAATAAGGCATACATAAACAAAGGTAACAAAATAATTAAAGTTAAAAAAATGAATATATATTGACAAAATTACTGTTTTTTTCGCAATAATGGTCAGACAATTTGACACAACGTCAATTTATACATATATATTTTTACTGCTGACGACGTCGAGTTGTTCGTTGTTTGTCAAAACGCAATTCCATTTCTTCTAAGACCTTGGGAGTGTAGCGAACAACTAGTTTGACTGATCCAACAGCTTGCTTCAAAAGCTCCACAGCTTTTTCGTGATTTTCGCCTTCAACAGACTAAAAATTAAATTACACATAAATAAATAAATAAATAAATAAATAAATACAAAAATAATATCGATAAGAATATATTCGACTATGTAATCATATCAACGAACAAAAGATTTGTATAGTATGGGACAAAAAATGACATCTTATACTATAATGTTGTAGAAATGTCAATTTATTTTAAAATGCTACTATTTTTATCAACAAAGGCTCAAAATCTACCACATTTTATAATTATGTAAAATTTGTAATTTTTTGTTTGAAAACTATTACTCAAATCATAATATAGAAGAAAACATCTCAGTTACATATATGCATTAAATGTCAAGGTACGGAGCTAGAGAGCCTAATTTAGCTCAAAGAGCCAATTTTGTGCTCAGCTAAAAAATATATAAAGTTAAAGAAAGTTTACATCCTACCATCATTTTTAACAAATAATTTAAATATACTCTACTGAAATATATATACTACAAAAATACGGCTCGCGAGCATAAATTTGGGATTAGCTCTTTTATGCTCTTTATTTTTTTTAGCTCGTGAGCCAAAAATTTCGGCTCTTGAACCAATTGTGAGAGCCGAAAGTTCAGTTCACGCCCTTATTGCATAAAAACACATTATACAATCGATCATTCAGTGCGATTACTGCAAAAAGGGCGTTATGATGCCTAACTCCCTTATTGCACCCAACGTTTCAATTCTCTTTAGTTTTTCATACAAATTCAAAACCAAATATAAATTCGAGACTATTTCTATCCGTTTTGGATATCGGTAAATTTTGTTTTTGCTTAGATTTAGAAATTTAACGGCTTAAAAAGTTATCGATTTTAATATATACCTACTTAAAATAAAAAAAAATACATTACCACACCGTTGACCGACAGTAATTGATCACCCCTTTTTAAGCCACCATGCCTATCAGCGACTCCACCTGGTATTATCCTTGAAATGTATATTGGGGAGTTTTGCTCCTTGCCACCCATTACGTTGAATCCCAAGCCTGCAAAAAAAGTCATAAACACGGACAAACATAAATAAATACAGTAAAATAACCAACCCTCCTCAGTTTTTGGAAGCTCGACTACACGCGGATGTGCGTGACCCTCACTGGCTGCAAATGCAGCCACAGTTGCCTTGGCTGTTGCTGAGGCACGAACGTCCTGCGATCCTTGTATGTCAACGGTTTCATACACATGTTCGTATACTTCGCGTACTGCATTTAAGAAGTCACTTTGTAGCACTTTTTGTAATGCTGCCAACTTGGTTGTTGGAAAATCACCACTGGACTGTAACTTCTCCAACAATTCGATGGATCGTTTTACATCTGCAAAGAAATTAGGTCAAATTAATTTCGGCTAATTATGTTAATTATATTTACCTCGCGCTAAAGTCAAAGGCTCACAAACTTCAGACATTTTATTTTAATACTTGAGATTTATTATGAATAAACCGAAAACTCGTAGTTATTTATAGAATTAAAGGGTTTAGTCCTAATAGATATTCCCAATGATAGATATTCACATTCATGTATACAGAAAAGTATGTTCAGCAGAAAACCGAGTAGCAATAATAACAGATGTACAACCCAGTGAAGCATCTTGAGTAAATTAAAATGGGTACTAAAAAAATTCAATAGAGTAAAAGTGGGTATTTTTTAAAAATTTTGTATAACCGGGTACAACGGGATTATTATATACAATTTTAAATTTTTAGTTATATATATTTTTTGTATTTGTTTTAGGATCCGTCATTGAAATTATTGATATCTAACAACATTTAAGATATTGTGCCAAAAAAGCAAATACATATGAACTAAATTTTTAATAACAGCTTTCAAAACCTTTTTGCCCGTTAATATATTTCCAAAGTTGGCATATTTTATTTTATGTATACACTTTAAGAAATCTTATTAAGAAGTAGTATATTTGCTAAATTTGTCGCAGTTTATTTACTCATTTTTTAGAACTACATGCGTTCATATGGCGCCAGACTAAATGCGAAACATTCAAATCTTTTGAAGTCGAAAACATTTTCTATTTGAAAAGCTTTGTAAAGGCTTTGACAGCTACGAAAATTTCAGAAGCCTGCAAAGCAAGCAAACAAAGCAAGTCGTAATGAAACATCCGCTTAAGTTTTATTCACTCTAAAATCATTAATCATATCGTAATTCAAAATATCAATTCTCATATCTTGATAATCAAATCAAATTTATTGCAAATATATCCTATCTGTATAATTTTATTAATACGCATTAAACGTGATTGTCGAATTTTCTATATTTCATGAAAAATTATTCAATGAAAAACGATATAACATAAATTCATATTAAATTTTTCATGACTCGGCAATTTCGTCTGTCCGTTCGTTTACAATTCTGAAAAATATTATGTATATTTGTCTCACTCACTCCTATGAGTAGACAATCAAAATCGAAATCTTTTCATGTTTTCATAAAAAATATTTCTTTTATGTTTATGACAAAAAAATTAGAAATATAAAATACATGCAACTCGAACAGCTGATTTGGTACGCTTCCGGATAAAATGGCATGCCTGCATGCCGACCACCGCAAATTGACCGGATAACGCAAAAATGAAAATTGAGCGAACAACCAAAAGTGACCATCTCTATAGTCTTTGCCGGCAACGACGGAATTGCAATTCCGTTTGATGCGGAGCTCCGTATAAATGTTTCTTGGGAGGTATATACTGTCTTAGGTTTCGTGCGAATTTTCCCATTTGTGGTAATTTTTAATTGTTGTGGAAAAGATAATTCACATGGAATTTTTGTATGGCTGTGGGAATTTTTAGTTACTACATTTCTTTGTCTGTAACTATAATTTACAAATACACCAAATGTAAATATAATTATTTAAACTTATCGAACGCACCAACTTGTTACGTGAAAAAATTGGAATGTGAGGTTTTCTAAGTGGTTTCCTTGGGATTTATATGGTAATTTCTAATTATTTGAGAATGTTTGTGGTATTTTTGACTTAATTTTACTAGCTGTGGTATTTTTGTAGTAATAACCGGATCATTTAATAAATGGTGGTATTTGAGAATTTATAAGATATAGTACAATTACCCATTAAAAGCATCACTGATACAGTTGCCATACTATAACAATAAAATATCTGAATTTAATTACAATAAACACGGTAACATTGAAAAACTCAGACTGGAATATAGATTAACATGTATCGATAATGTATAGCTACGTAGAATTAACTATGAAAAAATCAGTATTGAAAATCTAAAAAACGTACGTATTCGTTCACCCAACAAGACAAACTATGTCCAAAACGTAACTTTACGCAACCCAGCAAACACTGAAGCTCATATATGAGCGTATTTCAATCTTTTTCCTGAGCCTGAGCGCTCAAGTTTTCGTTCAAAAATGAGACTAAAAACATTTGCGTTTCGAGCAAAATGCGGCATTCAAGTAAGATCGTTTAAATTTGAGTCTAAAAAACATCTTCAACTGGAGCCTAAATGCAATCTCAAAAGCGTCTCAATGAAGCATCTTGGAAGATCATGTTCATGATCATAAACTGCCTCTGAAAAGTATTTAAAACGATTCATTAATGAACATTAATAACAATTTAAATGGGCCAACAAATATATTAATTTTTTAAATATTTTAAATGCATAATTACAGACCAAATAATTAAAATACTAATTAACTAAAAAGCATTTCTTTGGAGACTTTTGATGCAACCCGAATGCCGCAGCCGCACAGACCCAACTGTCAAGAAAACAGCAAAAAAGTCGTTGTAGCACATATTCCTTATTGTCCATTTGAGGCGTTTCCTTGAACTTGATTTTTGGTGTGCTGTAAAAAATGAGTGTGGAGGAATATTATAACTTCTTTGAGAAATAAATGATAACTTTTACTCACATTTTGATATACTTCGAAGAACAAAGTGTCGTACACAAGTAGATTTACGGCTGCACCTTAGAGAAGACGGACGCATCGCACCGTGTGAAAAATTGAGCCACTTTTTAGACAATTTAAGATTGAAAAAATTGTTTAAAAAAAACGCAGACAAATTGTTCTAAAATATTTGTCATATAAAATCACAACATTCAAGAAATAGATTCAAGTTAGATTCAAGGTACATGAGCCTGAGTGTTACTTGAACCCTGGCGTTTGCTGGGAAACCTTTAAAAAACTGACAATATTCGAATGTTGAAAAACGGTACCTGAAAGGTTTACGAATGTCCGTCTTTTTGTTGACTTTTAGCTTTCGTAAAGATATGAAAAGTTGTGTTTATATTACTACTGGTACTCCCTCACAATCACGTCAGTAAATTAAGATTTAATCACACTCACGCGTGATCAGGAATTACGTGAATCATACTAAAAACTTGTCACATTCCCGTCTCGGGTGTTAATGTTTTAATCATGGTAGAAATATACAGGTTAGTTTATTTAGACAGATAGTTGGCATACAGAATGCTGAGAATGTCAAGAAGAAAAATATTAAAAATAAAATATTTCAAAATTTCACTATTTTCTCAAAATTTCACTTCACAAATTAATTATTTAAATTTTTCAATACACGGTGGTTCTTTTGGATTTGTACATTTTTTTATGTCTTTTGTAGGTATATGTTAAGATTTGTTGATTTTAAAATATTCAGTTTTTGTGAGCTTGTAAACAAAGCATATCCCAAGAAACAAAATGTACCGTATACGTGCCGTTAACGGTACAGCATATACGGAATCAGATTCCGTAAACGTACCGTATTACGGAGCCGTATCCGGTACAGAGAACGGATGAAACGTGACATCGAAAACGGTGTTCGAAACCGTTTTTCATACAGTATCGACGCACCGTTAACATACCGTATTTACAAAATAAAACGGAGTGTACTCCGTAGCCTACATTACGTTTTTGTGCCGTATACGGATCGTATTATTGTAATGAAACGGAGTGTACTCCGTTGAGTGCATTGAAAAACGGTCCGTATGCGGTACGTTTTTCTTCCGTAATTAAAAAAAAACGGAATAGCATATTTTTTATATATTACTGCTACTTTTCATGAATTTAAAATAAACAAAGTTGTATGCATATCTAGTGTTTTATGATTTGTATTTCAAATAACCAAAATTATTATTTTAAAAAAATACAAAATGGAATATATACATAACAAAAATAACAAGATTGTAAAATTTAACAATCAATTTAAATTAATGACATTGTTTTTGAAATTTGTCCATCCATTGCATTAATGTGTTTAGCTGCATCTTTAAATTTCTAAATAAACATATATTATAATATTATTTTGATTAGGCTAATAGTAACCAAATAATATTGTGTGATAATATATAATATTACAAAATTGCCCTTTTCCACAAAAATTAAAAATTCCACAAATAGACAATTTTACAAATAAACGGCAAGTATGTCTAAAAAAAGAAAAAATCTACAATCTGGCAACTATTTTTATAAAATATCAATTTGAAATTTTAAGTAAATATTAAATTGCAGTTATGGATGCGCGGGATATTGTCGCAAGGCGATGCAACTTCGTGTTAGAGCTGCAATAAGTCGCCGCAACAGCATTCCAAAGAATCAGAAGTGCTAGAACTCCGAATGCAGTTGTGCTCTGAATACATCCATGGATTAGTTCGAGAATCATACGCGATGACCAGCGCAGATCAGCATCGTTTTCGCCTCTCGCGCCAAGTTCGGGACGCACACACGCGTGCTGAACATTTTCTCAGCTCTTCACCAATCCCACTCATGACCATATTTTCTTGCAATGACAGTCTTAAAATGTTATATCCATTAATGTTATGATTGTTATTAATACTTACGTTGCTTGATGCGTGCTTCTGCTGCGCAGCTCGTAATAATACAAAATGAAAAATGATTGAAAAAACAGATTGAAAACGGTGTATGGTGTCCATACTATACGGAGTACAAACGACATAAAAACGGTGCACCCCGTAGCAAACGGATTTTAAACGGATTTGTCACAACGGAGTAAAAACGCATAAATACGGAATATTCGAAATACGGACAACAAACGACATATAAACGGAGTGGAATATTTTAGCATTCCGTAAATTTTCCGTTTTCATTCAAGTATAAACGGATCCGTCTTGAACATACCGTAAACGTACCGTTAGAAATGGAATTATGATTCCGTTTGTTTACGGAGCAACGTTAAAATGTTTCTTGGGATATGTTCTGTTTTAAATGTTTCGTAAACAAATGTTGATTCTTTTAAACAAAACCAGTTGGGAAGGTTAGATCACCTGGGAAATTTTAAAGTACATAAGTGGACGGAGCATAGGACACAATAGACCGATCTCGCACATACAGCGTATGTATATTAGTAATCTAAGTTATAAGTTTCATTTATCTAGCTCTTCAATTTTAAAAGTAGAAGGGATTTCAACAGACAGACAGACGGACAGACGAACATCGCTAAATCGACTCAGGGGGTCATGCTGATCAAGAATATATATTCTTTTCCATACCTGAGATGCTTCCTTCTGGGTGTTACAAACGGCGTACCAAACTGAATATACCCTTTCACTCTTAGTGTAGGGTATAAAAAGTAAATGGCGCATGAATTTTGAAAGATGACTTAACTTGTATATACTTCAACCATGGTATTAATGTATCTGATTCGTTTCTGATATAATATCTGAATATAATAATATTTCTGAGAGTGCTATAATGTTGGAGATATTTTAATGCATATCATGTGGCAACGCTTAGGTAAATTTAAAAAGTGCCGCTTTTTTGGGCATCAACAATTTACACATTTTCAAGTTTGTGCATGTTAGTTGGCTGCGTCGTATTTCACAACTGAATCGATTGCTATTTGTGTTTGGCTTCGTATTATTAATATTAAATAAAGTAAAACAAAAAAATTAAATAGTTTAGGGAAAATCATATGAAATTGTTTCAGTCTTACAGCTATCATGGATACTATTGAATTGCCCTACAAGGCTGAATATGCAAAGACCGGCCGGGCCGGTTGCAAAGGCTGTAAAACCAACATTCCTCAAGGAAGTCTCAGAATAGCTGCGATGGTGCAGGTTTGTGGAAATCACGTAAAGTTGTTCTGTGTAATTAAAGGTTTATTATTTTATGTGGTAGTCTGCTTTTCATGACTCTAAGCAACCCAACTGGTATCATGAAGCTTGCTTCTTTAAGAAGCAACGTCCAGGCTCTGCGGGAGATATTGAAAATTTCGAGAATTTACGTTTTGAAGATCAAGAAAGAGTCAAGAAATGTGTGGGTAAGTAGAATATTAATGTTTTCAGGAAACACGAACAAAGTTATCAAATTATATAGGTTTAGGCCTCGACTTGGTGGATCTTACTGTTCAATGTCAAATTTAATATCGTAGCATTCATACAAAATATGAATAATCGCAACTTTTCCTTTTCTCTTATTATTCTGTAAGATGAGTCAGAAGTTGTAGTTGCTTCTGGTAGTAAGGGTGGCAAGAAACGTGGGAAGGATGCCAGTTCTGCTGCAAAGGATTTCGGCATTGAATATGCAAAGTCGAGTCGTTCTGCTTGCAGAGGTTGTGAGCAAAAAATTACTAAAGATCAAGTACGCATCAGGAAGACTGTTTTTGATACGGAGGTGGGCATGAAGTATGGCGGCCAACCGCTGTGGCATCACATTGAATGCTTTGCTCAATTGCGCAATGAACTGGGTTGGTTTGATACCGGAGCAAATTTGCCCGGTTTCAATAGTCTTAAAGCTGAGGACAAAACTGAAGTTAAAAAATCACTGCCGTAAGTTCAATTATTACTGTACCATTAAAACATATGAAAAACGCATTTTACAGAGCAATTAAACCGGAGGATGGTCCTCTTCCCAAAAAGGCAAAACTGGAACCAAAAGATGAAGTTGACACAGCGGAGGATAAAAATCAGGAAGAACTTTTCAA
This sequence comes from Dryomyza anilis, assembly GCA_951804985.1. Classification (NCBI taxonomy): domain Eukaryota; kingdom Metazoa; phylum Arthropoda; class Insecta; order Diptera; family Dryomyzidae; genus Dryomyza; species Dryomyza anilis. The sequence goes on along the minus strand of OX638132.1, from coordinate 26,011,993 downwards.
GAAGCAAATGAAACGCTACTACAAATTTAGAGATGGTGTGCACTCAGATATGCAAAAGAACGATATGCTTGAATTGTTAGAAAATAATGATCAAGATCCTGTTACTGGTGACTCGGAAAAGTTGCTTGATCAGATTGCAGACTTGTTGACATTCGGCGCAATTGCAGCATGTTCTGAATGCAAGGGTACTCAGTTGCTCTTTAATAAATCTGGCTACTTATGCAATGGCCAGCTGACAGAGTGGACAAAATGTGCGAATTTGGTCAAAGAACCGAAACGCATGCCTTGCAAAGTGTCCAGTGTATTGAAAAAATGCTATGCATTTCTAAAAGATGTACGCAAGACTCCAGACGTTCGCGTCATTCGTTACATTGCACCCAGCGCTTCAGTTATAGCAAAAAGTGCATCAAACGTTAAAAAAGATGAAGAATTACACGAGTAAGTATGATATAAAAGGTACTCTAAATTTTGAATTCAGAAATTATCAACAATTTTCTGAATTCCAAATGAAAAGCTATATATTTCAATTAATATATTCTGAATTCAAAATGGAAAGTTATAATTTCTAATGTAAAAATTATGGACATCAATTGAAGCATTCTGAAAATCATGTGCATTTCTGAATTTCATTTGATCTCTTCTGAATTCCATTTGTAAATAGTGTAGACATGGAGAACAAAAACAAAAAAAAAATAATTTATGTAAATCGTATTCAACCCGGTTAAATATTTAAATTTTAAATTAAACAAAGGGGGTTACTCTGTAAGGCGATTCGAAAGTGATATTACTCGCATTCTAATAAATGGTACTTTGATAGTGTGACTTTCGCATTTAAATTTGGAACTTTCGTATTCAAATTCACAAAGTGACAACACGGCTACCTTTTCAATTCCGTTAGATTGTATGAGTTTACCTTCGTAACGCTTTGTTTTTCGATTTAAATTGACTTTCGTATCGCATTGACTTTCGAATCGCGATACATAGTTACCCCCCAACTATAAATGTTAACTCGCCGATGATAATATGTATTATATACATCCGAGTTGACCAATGAATAAGGGTTTAAAGAATGTATGTAATCGTTATTGATTTTTATTATATTAAAAACTTACCAACAGACCCAAGGTTAAGCGCGAACGACCCCCACTTTATAATCTACGGTTTGCACATATTGGTCTGAAGGATTACGAGGACTCGCTGAAGCAACATGTCATTAAGCTGGGCGGTAAAGTGGACACTAAAATAGACGAGAAAGTTATCGCCGTATTTTCAACCGCAAAGGAGGTGAAACGTATGAACAGTCGTATGGAAAAGGCTAAGGAACTCGGCTTGCATGTACTACCAGTTGATTATGTGAAAACTGTTGAATCGGATCCAGCCGGTGCTATTAAATACATCAGCAGTATGACTTTGTGCGACTGGGGTACTGATCCGTCCGCACGTATTCCACAAGAGGAGGCAAAGAGCTCAAAATCGAAGAGTATTTACACAAAGTCAGTGCCAACATCGCTCACTTTAAAAGTGAAAGATGGTTTAGCTGTCGATCCAGATAGCGGTCTAGAAGACGTAGCACATGTTTACGTCAAGGGAAAGGATAAATTTAATGTGGTACTTGGTTTAACGGACATTCAACGTAACAAAAACTCATATTACAAGTTGCAGTTGTTGGAGAGTGACAATAAGAAAAAGTGAGTCCCCCTGGTGTAATAAGCAACCAGTAATTAGCTATTTATATTTATGTCTAGGTATTGGATATTCCGTGCTTGGGGTCGTATTGGCACAACAATTGGAGGCAATAAATTAGATACATTTACGAATGTTTACGAGGCTCTCGAATCGTTTAGCGGTGTGTATGCGGACAAAACTGGAAACGACTATGAAAATAGGCATAATTTCACCAAGGTAATTTTTTTTTCGTTTAAAATATTTTTAATTTGAAAATATTGACAATATTCGATAATAAAAATATTCTTTTCGGTTTCAACAATTTCTATTAAAAAAAAAACGCAGTAACTTGATAATGTTTGTTGTAAAACAAAAATCTAAATAGCTAATTGAATTACCTTGTGCCAACGCCTTCGTCTGTCCAGCATCAACAACTACGTCAATCTGGAGTTTCAAATTATAATAATTTTTGTAACATATACTATTTTGGGCTTAGTAGTAGGCAATTGAAAAGTAAAGTCCTCCTCGCCGAACAAAAAATAATAAAATGCCCGTCTTACTTTATGATGCAGAAAGATGAACGCTTGCCTCCGCCGAAGAGAGTACTCGGAGCGTTCGAGAGAAATATTCTCCGTTAAATCTTTGGTCCTGTCTGCGTTGCTAACGAGTATCGTGAGCTTCATGTACATACGACGACATTGACATATTCAAACGCATCTAAATCGAGCGGCTTCGCTAAATTGGTCATGTAGAACTAAAAGATGAACAAGTTCCCGTCAAAATGATTCTTGTAACGAGATTTGAATAGGACGTCAGTCTAAATTTGGGTTGGAAAGTCCAAGTTAAAACTTTTTATCAGTGGCCAAGTCAGACACACGGTAAAAGGCCCAACCAATCAAATCAATCATTGCTGAAAAAAAAAATATTTTTCAAAAATCTAATATTGTTATTTTGTCTATGACTAATTATGGCTGCATTCAGAACATAAAACAGTGGTATTTGTACATAGAGTTCAATTCTTGTTGATTGATACCCATATTACAAGCAAACCTTTTGCTCTGCTAGATTTTTTCTGAATTTGTATTTTTGAAAATTTATATTTGGTATCAACTTCACCAATCCCAACTGAAATTGAGAAAATATCAAATGAAATTGAGATTTTCCATTTTAATTGGGAAAATTACAATTGAAATTGAGATATTTCATTTGAAATTGAGAAAATTCCAAATGAAATTGAGATATTTCACTTAAAATTGAGAAAGTTCGAAATGAAATTGAGATTTTCCATTTAAAATTGAGAACATTCCAAATGAAATTGAGATTTTCCATTTGAAATTGAGAAAATTACAAAAGAAATCAGTGATCTTTGGAGTATAAGGGTTCTCGTATTGGTTCCACTGGTTAATTTTTTTTTTGTTTTTCAACCTAAAATAGAGTTATTGCAAAAATATTGTTTTTGCGGGCTCAAGGTCTTACCAGATACAAAGTGCTATGTAATGGGGAGTGAAACAAACAACAATTGACAAAAACAAAAAGTTGTTGGCTGACCGTATAGCTGTTTCGGAAGCTGCCTGGTTGGTTGTTATAAGTTTCCCATTTCGATTCCGGATCCAAAAATCAAAATGGCACCGTTCCCCATTTCGGTTCCATTTTATTGAAACGATTTATATACCGTCGGCGTAAGATAATAAAAATATGAATTAACTTTCAATGACAAAAATTTAATTTCTTTATTATTCCCAATTTTATGTTTTCCAAACTTCAAAGGGAAAATCTCAATATCTTCTGCAATATTTCTGAATTTCAAATCTCAATTTCATTTGGAATTTGCTCAATTTAAAAAGGAAAGCTTTCAATTTCAATTAGAAATAGAGTAGTTTTTTATAATTATTACTTTTTTCCAATCATCACCAAGTTACTGGTTTTATAATTTCTACCTAAATACACTGTATTAATAAGTAATACAAAAACTAATTTTTCTAGGTTGCTGGTAAAATGTATCCCATTGATATCGATTACACAGAGGATACCAAGGTTGACCTATCCGCAGAGCATAGCATTAAATCAAAACTGGATCATTCTGTACAGAATCTAATAAAGATTCTATTCGATGTGGACAATATGAAGCGTACAATGATGGAGTTTGATTTGGACATGGAAAAGATGCCACTTGGCAAACTAAGTCAAAAACAAATACAATCGGCTTATTCAGTACTCACAGAAATTTATAATCTGATACAAAACGCCGGTAGTAATTCGGCATTTATCGATGCAACCAATCGATTTTATACGCTTATTCCGCATAATTTTGGTGTCGAAAGTCCTCCACTATTGGATACAACGGAGCAAATTGAGAAACTACGCAATATGCTGGACTCGTTGCTGGAAATCGAATGCGCATACAGTCTACTGAAAACCGAAGATTCCGATACTGCTGACAGCAACCCGATAGACAAACACTACGAACAGCTTAAGACAAAACTTGAGCCCATAGCCAAGGATGGCGAAGAGTTTAAAACACTGCAGACGTATGTCAAAAACACACACGCCGATACACATAAAATGTACGAATTGGAAGTTGTTGACATATTTAAGGTCGCACGTCAGGGCGAGTCGCGTCGCTACAAGCCGTTTAAAAAACTGCACAACCGTAAGCTGCTTTGGCACGGTTCGCGACTGACCAATTTCGCTGGCATTCTATCTCACGGTCTAAAAATTGCTCCACCTGAGGCACCTGTCACAGGATATATGTTCGGCAAGGGCATTTACTTTGCCGACATGGTTTCGAAGTCGGCCAATTACTGCTGCACAAGCAAACAGAACTCCACAGGTTTGATGCTGTTGTCTGAGGTGGCTCTGGGTGATATGTTGGAGTGCACCGAAGCCAAGTACGTCACTAAGCTGCCCAAGGATAAGCACAGCTGCTTTGGACGTGGGCGTACAATGCCCCATCCAAAGGAATCGCATATACGCGAAGATGGTGTAGAAATACCGCTGGGCAAGGCTTCGACCGATCCGAAGTTAAAATCTTCACTTTTATACAATGAATTTATCGTATACGATATTGCTCAAGTCAATATTCAGTATTTATTCCGTATGGACTTCAAGTACAAGTTCTAATTTCAATGTAACAAAAAATTGTCAATATTTTAGATATTGTGATCTTTTGCGTTTAAAATTTATGTTATTCCATGAAATCCATAATTTATATAAGTGTTTTTGTTTAGTTTTTTTTTAATACACAATACAATGTATACTATATGCCTCTTTGAAAATAAATTCCGTTTTGTTGCTTAAAATATGTTTTGTATTTTTATACTAAATAAAATGTCCTGTGTGTGCCAGAGCATCACGGGAGAACGAATCGACGGATTTGCCTGATTCTTTTTGTATTTTGTTCGTGTCAATGCAAGAGAGGTTTCGGAAAAAAGAGAAAAACCCGAAGGAAAAGCCGGAAAATCGAAAAGTCTAAATTTAACCCAAGGAACTTGAAATTTGGATAGGGTGTTCATTTCCCGACGTCAGAGCGCACTACGAAGGGATTTTTTTAAACGCCTCGTAAGGTACAAAATTGGCATGGAAAAACTGAACTTTTAATTCAAAATACCTGTGTACATAATATAGTCACAGTCATGAAATTGGGCTCAGTAATGTAAAGGGTTTTTCAATAAGAGCGCTACAAAAGTTTTTTTCAAGAGTTTTTCAACAGGGACGCTACAAAAGTAGAGCGACAGGGACAGCAAACGACGCTATATTTCTTGCCGCTCTTTTGACATTTCTCTTCAGTAAGGTTTGCCATTTCATGATGGAAAGATTTACGAGCCAACAACGAGTCGAAATTATTAAAATTTACTACCTAAATTCGAATTCATATCTCTTTCCATCATGAAATGGCATCATGCTAAATGTAAAAAAATCATGATAGATTTTTTTTTTTTGGAATGGAGAAAATATCACAGCCCTACGTAAAATGTGGACGGAATTGGACAATAGGGCGTGACACATCTCATATAACTAAAATTTTAAAAATGCTTTAACTCCTGACGTGGAAATTGAGCGGGATATGAGAAAATGGAATGGCACTACGTTCAATGTGGGCGACGTAGGCATGCACTAAAAAAGGAAAAAGAGGCGTAATGTCTCCACTTAGCACGGGCGAGGCTGTGTACGGGTCCAGCTAGTATTTAATAAGCATAATTGCGAGAAGAACCGCTTTCAATAAAAAAAAAACTATCCAATTTTATTTTAATCATACATTTAATGTCATATAACACTTTTATTTAAAAAAAAATCTTTTTTTTTAGCATTTAAATACTGTAATACAATAGAAAAAATTTGTTCTTTTATATTATTCGACACGGAAAAGATATAGGCTTGCATACAGTTTATAATTTATTAACAATACGTTCCATTTTTGTATATAGTAATATTACAGTACACCCATCATATATATTTAGAAAACTGTATTTAATAAAATCTAATACTTAGTGTTAAAAAAGGAAATTGGCACATTAAGTGAAACCTTCCAGTGCAAAAACGAAAATTTAACTTCAGATGTTTTAACGGTTCATGAATCAAATGTCTTTAAATTGCAGCACTTTATATATATTTGAATTAGAACTGATAATCACTCCAATTGCAAACAAAATATTCCATTTTTTATGAAAACTCAATATATATTTACAAATTGAAAAATTCCGTTGGAATATTTTGATTACGATTGGGTTGATTACTGAATTCCTTATTCGGCTTTTTTTTCATTAAAATATATCAAACAGGGAATACAATAAAAAAATGTATGGTGCAAATCAGACCTGAGATTAACGTTAAAAAGTGTAAAAATGTATAAAAATTTTGAACTGTGTTCTCATTCAATAATAATAGTTGAATTACAAAATATTTAGGAACGCTTGCAAGGCAACTCCAATTGTTAGTTTAAGTCAATGTTGTTTTCTCCAGTTAATGCTTATATCTTCAACGCAAAAACCATGCTAAGGAATTGTTCGTAATGTATGGTAATCACGCCGTCCATGTCAGTGTCGTGCTGGCGAAAAGATGTGGTAAGTGTCTGAAAAAAATATGATATTTGAAATATTAATAAATATAATATAGAGAAAACCATGCCAAAATGTTAGCTGCAAAAAAACCAACCGTGTTGAGTAAATCAACACATGTTTCTAAAAATTATATTATTTCTATAACCCGTCAATTTAACTTTTTTTTTTTATTTAGTTAACATTCGCGAACTGAAATTTAAAAATTCCGAATATGCTAAATAGTCTGGTATTGCCATTCCTATTGGGCTAATGCTAATTATTTAAAAAAATAACTCAAAGTGTGCATGATTCATCTTTTTTCTACTTACATAGAGAACGATACAGCATTGAATAAAATCGTCAAACAAAATAGTACCGCGACCAAATCGATCAAATTTTCTTAGCAACACGTCGATTAAATTATCTGATAGACGATAACCAAACGATGTCAGCGCCGTTTTCAGCTCTTCCTTGTCAATGTTTCCAGAGCCATCGCGATCAAATGATCGAAAGCAGTTTTGCCAGTCGGTAACGTATTTCCAAAGCGCACCAAAGTCTTGAAATGAAACTGTGCCGCGATTTTCGCGATCAAACATTCCAATCATTAATCGCACTGTCTCGGGATTGAATGGGCTCCAAGTGCCATTGGAAAGTGCTACTTGGAGTTCATCGGCTGATATGTGGCCGCTGCGGTCTTTGTCTACCCTGAAAATTGTGAAATATAAAACAGTGCAAAAGGCGTTGTCTTTGGTGAGTTAAAGCCATTACCTTTGAAATACATTCCAAAGAAACTGTTGATCGGGCATAACAGCCTGCTGTTGATAAGCCATCGTTCTACGAATATTGATTGAATTGAATTTGTGAAATTTGCAAGTTGAAATAAGAAAAACTTTAAAGCTGCAACAACGTCAACAAACAAGACAAAATGAAACTTCAAAAGTATACTTCGAATATTTCCTTCGAATTTTCGAAACTTCAAAAGTCTACTTCGAAAATATATCGATGTATCGTTATCGCGATATCGTATTTTTTTTTTAAAACTAAAATGCCTAAATCAAGTTTAAAAAAATCTAATAGTCATTTTCCAGTACTTGGTATATTTACAAATACTTCTATATCTTACAAATTTTCATTTGTGTATTTATCCAAAAATTAATATTTATCCATGTTAATATAACAAAATCATTACAGGTATTCACGAAACGGAGCAGTTGCCGATGTACATTAGCAGTATTGTAGAATTGTATCATATTTCGTGAACACACTTATTTCAAATTTCTGTAGTATGGTAGTTTTCAGTTCGATGTACCAAAAACAGATGTTTTTGTTTCATTAAAATTTTAGATTTATTGCTTATTGGCCATATACAATATATAAGTATGCCTTTTGTTACTTATTAAACAAAGTAAACAAGCCGCGGTAGCTCAGTGGTTAGTGCGTTGGACTGCGAGCCGAAAGGTCCCCGGTTCAAGCCTGGACTGGGACTAACAACATCTTTTCATAGAAACATTTTTCTATACACTCTACCTCTCGTCAGTAAATGGCAAACCTACGAGAGTAAAACTTATTGCCTATGAAAAGCTCTCACCTGCCGTTCGGATTCGGCAATAAACTGTAGGTCCCACCACTTTGAGTACAAATATAACACGCACAGCTCAAAATGGTGAGAGAGCTCGGCCGAAGTTCTATACAGGACTGTAGCGCCAAACTATTATTATTATTAAACAAATTAGATTAGTGATGTCGATTTAAGAAAAAACTCATACCTTATATACACAGAACCAAATAGTGACGTAAATACAACGAACTGGTACATCAATAGGACAAACAAATTAATCAAATGTCAACCGATGATCGCATTCGTCAATATTACGTATTGCGTTAATCAATCGAGATTTACTAACACATTGACATATTTAGAAGTAATGTGTACGTTAATATTACGATTGCGTTTATCAACCTTCTTTAATCAATTGATGTACAACTTACGTGGTATTGACAATGTTTTTAATCAAAAAGTAATAAATGAAACACATTCAGCCAAATTTATAGTCAAATTAATCCACATTGTTTTGAATTCAATTTGGGAATTACATTTTTTGTTCACTTGTTGTATATTTATTTAAATATAATAAAATAAAATAATAATTCCAATCTATTCAACATATTTCAATTAAAAATAAAATTACATTAAGTTAAGTTATAAAATTACATTAATTTATCGCACTATATACTTTTTTGCAAATAAAACAAAGTATTTTTATTACTTTTTATTGCTTTGTATTTATTTTTCACTTCACTAAATTATTGACGGCACCACGGCTTGTTTGTTTTCCGCCATTACACAATTACAAAAGTCATAAATTCAGCATCACTAGAAAACTACAAAAGTACCACGAAGTAAACTCAAGCTTTTAGGAAGTATATTAGCAGATAATTTTTGTATTTGCTACCAATGTATTTTGTTGTTGCACAACTGCTACTTGACAAAACTGCTACTCTACATCGCAACTGCTCCGTTTAGTGAATAACCTTATTATTATTTAGCATTTTGTCACAATAATGGTTTTTGTAATTAGAAAGGATGCATTAGTTAATTAAACAAATCTAAATAATTTTCTGTTATATGAACAAAACTGATTTGTTGCATGAACGGACTATTTGTTTATTTTAAAATTTTTGAGAAAAAAAAACAACGCTTCGTGACGCTTCGATTTATTCCATTATGTTCTGCTGTTTAAACTGCATTATTTAAATTGTGTCCACCTTCAGATTATATATACATAAAAATGCACTTTAAATTGCTTACATTGAATACCGGAGCAGTCTCAAGGGCTTTGTTGATTTTAACAACATCTTAGCAATAGGCCTTCAATACTGATTAGTCGTGTCTTGAACGAAAAAAGTCGACACTAAATATAGTGTCTCAAGTAACACATTTCAAAACTTAGTCTAGATCTGTAGATTAACATGTAACGAATATGTATCGATACGTAGAATTAAATCGTACGATACGTAAGAATTGAAATCTATATAGAAATCTGTATTGGAACTCGAAAAATTCTATTCAAACTTAAAAAAAAATTGAGAATCGATTTATAGAAAAACTGTGTCATGGGACAAGGAATTCCATTTAAATTGCCAAACTAACGAAAATATCTAGAATTCGTGACGAAATTTGAACTTTGTGTTACTTAGGATCAGCTTTTTCTACAATTTTTTCAAAGGGCTGCTATTTTCTTTAAAGTCTTTTTTATTTCGGTTATTCGTTAGGCTGTGAATATTTGAAATAATAATGACGTTTATCTCTTCAAATTTAGTTCTTCAAATTTTTCGTTAATGTAAAAAGCAGTAACAAAACCTTTGTAATCTCAATAAAATTTTCTTCTCTTAAATTTCACAAGATTCACAATGAAACGGTTAATCTTCTGAATGCGAAACTATATGTTGCGAACATTCCAAAGGCAATCTTTTATGCTAGCTGCTGAAACGATAGTTTTTACACAAAAGTAGTAAAATTAAAAATTACTTGAATTTTTCGATAAATTCAGTACAACACTGACTTAAAGTTATTGTGAACATTAACAATCAAACATGCTTGACAAGCCAACAAATGGTTATGGCCGCCATCTGTCAAAAAAATTCACTTTTTTTCACTGTTCGACAAATAGATAAAAGTTTGATAATTGTGTTTGAATCCGCGTTAAAAATATAATTTTGGTTGCGATAATTAAATAAAATAAACAAAAAGTCAAAATAAATTAGATCATAAATTGATAACGATAATAAATAAAAACATACTTAGGATTTCACGAAAATTAAATAATTTTATATTTTAGCTTTTCATTGCATTCGCAGAAAATTTTCATTTGCAGCAAAAAAAAAAAAAAAATCGGAAATTTTTTCCAAAAGTTCTGATTATTCGCTGCCACTAAATATTCATTGCATTTTTTACTCATTTCATTTTACTAATATTTATGTTTTTATTTCTTTGAGCCAATAAACTAAATTTTAAAAATATTAAATATTTGCATTCAAACGCACAACAAACACCGAAACAACTTATCTATAAAATAACTAATCTAATAATCTAATATTGCAAAATATTACAAAAATAAAATACGGAAATTTACAAAAATAATTAAAAAATTTGTAAAAAATTGAAATTGTATAAAAATTACTCAACTCATGTAAAATGATCAACATCCAGACCATTCAACATGTCGCCGACTGCGTGCCGCTCTACCTGCCGCACAGTCTTTACCTCAAGCCGCTGGCCCGGATGAATATCTCCGTGGCGCTGCCCAACAGCAAGGTCGGCAAATCCATCTCTAATCTGGAAATTATGGACAAACTAAGTGCCGCACTGAAGCCAGATAAATTTCTGGTCATAAAGGTGCCAAAACTAATTCTGTGAATTTTTAATTATACTTCAATTTTTTTTAATTATACTTTACTCGAGCAGGTTTCCAAAAGTACTCTCGATTATATACGCTTCGAAGCCGAGCTTGATGAACGTTGCAAATTACGTACCGCACTCGGACGAATCGACGGCATCGGCCTGAAAATCGCCGGCTTCAGTGAAACCTTCAAAGTTCGCGCAAGCGAACCCAAAGACGAATTTCCCACACGACACGACTGGGATTCGTTCTTTCGCGACGCCAACAATATGGACGAGATGAAGGCGGGCGAACGTCCGGACACTATACATCTGACGCATTTGCCCATTCGCTGGTTCTGTCCGCGGCACAGCGAGAACGAGGACAACGTCAAGCCGAGCGAAAGTATTTTTCGACGCATCTTTGAGAAGTTCGGACGCGTACGCAGCGTCGATGTGCCCATCTGCGATGCTTTTCGTGCAAAGATGAACGCGGAAATCAGTGGCATGAAGACTTTTAGTTTCGAGCAGGATGTACTTTTCGAGGCGTAGGTTCAACTGGCTTTCAAGACGCTTCATGAAATTATTATCATACGTTTTTTTCTGGCAGCTATGTGCAGTTCGAGGAGTACGTGGGCTTTGTGCGCGCCATGGATGAGTTTCGCGGCATGAAACTGGTGCGAAAATTCGTTGACAAAACTCAGGCCATCAACATCTATGTGGACTTTGACAAGACGAAGCATCTGAGCGACGCGCAAACGCAGCGACGCGAACGTGTGCGCAAGCGTTTGCTCGGAAAAGTGCAGGAGGAACAACAGGAGCGGGAGCGTGAGCAGACGCTCGAAAAGGAGCGTCAGGAAAACGAAAGGTTTGATATGGCTGGCAACTGCAGTAGTCGCTAATTTTTTTATTTTTTAATTATTTGTTTTATAAAAAAACAAGCAAATTATTTGGCAGCGCAAATAATATGCTTGTGTGCGCGCGTGGCTTTGACTTATTTTATAGGTTGAACAAAAATTTAGCAAAATTTATTATAATAAAATAATATAAAACAACAACAAAAAAAAAAAAAAAATCAAAAAATGCATTTGAAGAGTAAGCGCACAATTGCAGGAAAAAAGCGGAACAGATGCAGCAAGCAGAGTTGGAGCGTCAACATGAACGCGAGGAGCGCCGCAAGCAAAAACATCTCAAGAAGATACAGGAGCGTGGCGAGGTGGAGATCTCGCAGAAGATACGAGTCGAGGAGCGCAAGTTAATGATTGCACAGCGAAAGCTGGAGAGCATACGCATTTTGGAGCAGCTGTTCGATCGCATTAAGGTAAGTGAATTGGTTTTTTTATTTTTGTTATTTCTTATTATATTTTTTAATTGTATAATTTAATGTTAAAGTTTTTAATTATGCTGAACCTACCCACCCTCAGAATATTATTTACTTATTTATTCAGAATTTTTTTTTTTTTTTTTTGCATACACAGCAACGAAGAATGTAACATAAATAATAATATGCACAAAATTAGTTTAAATTGAATTGATAAAATATATTTTATAAAAAATATATTTGGATTTAAATCAAATATGTATGAAAATTTGTTTAAAAATGTATCACTTTGCTAAAGTACAACATTTAAAAACACGTTTAAAAACATAAAAACGCACGTATATTCTAAATACATACAAAATCCGTTTGAAAATTATTTGGAAGAACGTGTATTTTAAACCCACATTCAAAATTGGAATCGACATTTATAAAAATATTTATTAAACAGTAACTAAGTGAATATATTCCAAGTACTCTCAAAATGCGTTGAAAAGTTTTTAAAAGAACATGTGTTTCAAAACAATTTATTCAAGAAATTCAGAATATAACCGACATCCAATAAATACGTGTGAAAATAAAAATACGTAGGGCTTTTGTCAGGATTTTAGAAAACCTGTATAAACATAATTGGAATACATTTACTTCAAAACATTTTCTTATAATAGTTTCACAAATATTTTGATATTTTTAAATTCATTTGTGAAAATAAAAATACGTAAATTTTATGTAAATATTTTGATTTATTAGTATGTTAATTTCCAAACATTTTTGCTATTCGCTTATTAAAATGTTTATTGGGATTCTGTTGATTTTTATTATTTTTATTTGTTTTGTGTGTTTGTATTTATATTTTCTATTATATTTTGATTTATGTTTAAATTTTAAAATTTTTTTATATTATTGTTTTTGTTTACATTTTTTTTGATTTATCGTTTTTGCATGCATTCTTGTTATAATTTTGGGTTATAGTTTTTTTTTGCTTTATTTTTTTTTTTTTTTATTTATGTGTATTTTGTGTGTATGCATTTTGCTTTTTTTTCTTGTAATTTTGAGTTTTTGTTTTTTTTTTTCTTTTGGTACTGTTTTACTTTTGTTTTTTACTTTGGAGTTTAATTTCGTCTGTTTGCATTTATTTTTGCTATTGTGTTTTTCTTATATTTTTGTTTTCTTTCTTTTAGTTTTTGGATATTTAAATTTGCTTTATGCTTTTTCTCCCGCCTTTTTTGCGTTTTTGTTTTTTCTATTATGTTTTTCTTTTAATTTTGTGTTTTCTTTTAATTGGTGTTTTTTTGCTTTTGTTCGTAATTTTACTTTTTTATACTATTGTATTTGCTGTTTATTTTGTTGCTTTCATTTCTGATATTATTTTTTGTGTTTTTAGTTTTCTTTTGATTTTTTGTGTTTTTATTTTGTGATTTTATAAAGAGTTTTGCTTTTTTTCTATTGTGTTTTTACTTTGGGTTTTTTTTTGCATCTTCTTTTGATTTAAGTCTATCTTTTTTGAGTTAAAAATTTTCTTTTTGTTTTTGATTTTTTCTGTAGTTTTCGCTTTTTTCCTTTGATTTTGGGTTTTTTATTTTTACTTTTGTTCTTAAATTGGTTTTTGCCTCTGTTGCAATTTGTTTTTCGTTCTCTGTCCCTTCCTCATCCTACTCCACGCTCCCAGCGTGCGAGACTGAGACTGCTATAGTGCGTGACGAAGACAGTGGTGAAGGCCTAACACTCACCACGGTTTAGTTTATGCTCTCACATGTTTGTTTCAACTGCGCCCGCTATTAGTATGTTTGTTTGTTTTAAATTTACCCAGTTTATGCGCATGTTTCTGTGTATAGGCCACATATAATGGCTAGATGGGACCCAGGTTAGTGAGGGTGCAGATCCACTGGATTTTCAAATACCTGGGTACCACCTACTGCAATTATTCTCTGTCCATAGGCGTCTCTCCCTTTTTATTCGAAGTGACGTTGCGTACCAGCACCAACAGCAGCATAGTGTTTCGGATAATGAATTTAATTCTATGTGGATTAAATTCAAAATCTTGTCACACATCATGCACTTGTGTTTTATTTATAGGAGTCCGAATCTAGATAGGGTTTCTACCTGTAACAAGTTAGATGCCCTATCTGATTCGATCTCAAATATATTGGAACAGTTTCCAGGCAGTGAAATTGTTGTTGCTGGTGACTTTAATGTGCACAACCCCACTTGGTTGAGCCAGTCGGATCTATCAACACAAGAGTGTTGTTATGTTGAGCTGTTTGCCGAGTGCAATCAAACTCACTCAATTGGTGAAGGAACCGACGTACCTCCCACGCGTCGGTGGGCAGAGCCAAAAAGTCTTAGACTATTTTCTGACTTCGCATCATGAAAAATATGATGTAAAAGTCCTTGCACCTCTTGGTAATTCCGACCACTGTATTGTTTCCGCTACGTTTTCGTATTCTAGTTTAGGCGCCTCTTCGATTAAAGCGCCTCTTCGATTAAACCCAAAGAGGACTGTATGGCTTTACGAAATAGCAAATTGGGATGCGTTAAATGATTTTTTTTCGCAACTTTATATTTTATTGGGTATGCGGTCCTTCATACATTCTAAAAAGATTACTATTAAACCCAAGGACCTCTCTTGGTTTAATGAGACATACAGGATTGCAGTCAGGTCGAAAGAGTAAGCCTTTCAGAATTGAAGTTCTAATAAGAATGCTGATACTGAAAGACTTCGAATACAAGCTAGGAATCGCTATAATGCCGTGATCGCGCGTGAAAAGTTTCTACACGAACAAAACGACCGCTAAAAGGTCCTTCTCTACCATAGAGGTAGTAAAAATTTGTGGTCATTTGTTAAAAGGGTGAAGAATCAGACGATATCGTCTACTCCAATCCTTGTTATGAATGGCCAGACCTTTACTGACCCGGTTGATAAAGCTAATCTCTTGGCAGAATTATTTGCAAATAATTCAACGCTCCCAGTTAGCAATCAACCACTGCCCGTCTGAATTTGTTTCTGCTGCAATGCCGGAGATACATTTTCGAACTCGGGCAGTTAAAAAGGTTTTAGGAAATCTCCTCCGGACCAGATGGCATATCTGCCCATGTGTTGAAGAAGTGTGCGTCAACGCTGGCTTGTCCGTTGCGTAACCTTTTCAACATCTCCTACACGACAGGAGTTTTTCCATCTTGTTGGAAGGTTGCCAATGTCCAGCCAGTTCCGGAAAAGGGTGAGGCTACGAACCCTGCTTATTACCGACCCATTGCAATATGCTCTGCAAGGTAATGGAAAGCGTAATAAATTTCACCTTGTGAACTATCTCGAGCGAAACGAAATTACTTAGTGACCAGAAATATGGTTTCCGTAGGATCAGATCCACCTGTGACTTGATGGCGGTCCTCTCAGAAAAGTGAAATAATTGTATTCACCTTTTCGGGGAGAGTAAGGTGGTTGCTCTTGATATTGCCAAGGCTTTTAATCGAGTGTGGCATGGAGCCCTGGTATCAAAACGTATTGCATATGGTGTCAGTAATTCTTTTACTCGATGGATATCAAGTTCTCTCCAGGGTCGTTCAATACGAGTTGTGATGGATGGTGTTTTCTCAGAACAACATTCCATCAATTCTGGAGTACCGCAGGGTTCCGTCCCTTCCACGTCCCTATTTCGGGGTTTTATCAATGACCCAGAACCCAATCCATTGCTTTGCAGATGACATTAACATTTGTCATTCATATTCGTTCATCAAGCGTCCAAACTCTTTGGAGATTGAGAGTAAAAGGCGCTCAATGAATGACACACTCAATAATGACCTGAAAACAATCTCCGAGTGGGGTCTTGCTAATAGAGCTGATTTTAATGCAAGCAAGACCAAATGTTGTCTGTTATCTCACAAAAGAATGGATTCACCCCTCCCTCCCCTCAATATGGACTCTGTGGATATTGCGCAGTGCAATGTGCGGTGCAGCGGTTTGCTGGAACAACACACAGACCAACCACGGACGCACAGTTTTTTATAGTAGTTAAACGAAGATTTATTTTTAAGTCAATTTTTTATTTCTCGTGAGGCGATCTAATTTATATATTTTCAGTAAAACGTTATTGCATTTTTTTACAGCTAAAGCACGCGCCGAAGAACACTTCTTCCAAGAAATCTACTCCACCAAAGCTCGATCTGCGCGATCGGCTTGTCGACAAGTACAAATCAGCCACCGAGAAATTGCTGCTGGAGCAGCAGCAAAAAGTGCTGGAAATCAAAAGTAAAACACCTCTCAGCGGTTTGTTAAAGTATAGCAAAGCAAAAAACAGCGCCGCCAACGTAGCACACAGTTCCGACAGTGAAGCGGATGATGACAAACAAAGCAGTAACACACAAACTACTGCGACCACTGTACCTGCTGCTATTGCGCCAAGCGCCGCCGTCGGCGATGGTCTTCCTTTCAATCCCTTCAAAGCAGCTGTTGCGGCCGCCGCTGCTGCAGCTGGTGGTGGCGGTGCACTGCCAGGACACGCCGCAGCTACAGCCTATAGCGCCGAAATGACCAGCGAATGGATGAAGTCGCTGTCAATGTTCTCGTACGTGCCGCAGGTGTTTCCTGGCATGCCGATGTTTCGGCCGAACTTTGCAGCGCCGCCGCACATGTCCAACTATCGCGGATACGCGCCACGACCACCGCGTGCCCGCGGACGTGGCGGCATGCGTGGCAGAGGACGGGGCGGCGGTTACGAGGGCTCCGGCAGCTCTTACTACAACAACTACAAAAACTATAACTACGAAGATGATGCCTATGATGGCGAAGATAGCTATTATCATAAGTCTTCGTCGTCGTATTCCAGAAATCGTTCGCGTTCCAGGTGCGAAAGAAAACCCGCTTGTTTTGTATTTACTTTTCATTAATTGTTACACATTTTTCTTTACAGAAATCGTTCGCACTCACGTTCGCGCTCTCACTCCCGCTCACGCAATCGCCACTACTCAAAACGGTCCAAGTCACTCTCGCGTACTCGCTCTCGCTCACGTTCACGCCAGCGTCGAACTCGCTCACGCACGCCACATTCGCGTACACGCTCTTGGACGCGTTCGCGCAGTCGTACACGCTCCAAGTCCAAGACGAGCCGCCATAATAACAATGCCGGTATTAGTCGTGGCCGTTCACGCACCCGCTCACGTTCCAAGTCAGCAACGCATGCGCGTACCAACAAGAAGCTCGTTTCGACTAGACGCTCACGTAGCTCCTCCGAGCGTTCCAGTCGTTCACGCACTCGTTCACGTTCGCGCACACAACGCGATTCACGCCGATCTTGGTCGCGCAAGGACGAACGCACAACACGTGTCATCATCGAGACGGACAAATTGGTGCGTTCAGCAGAGGAGATCAAGCGCACGATTGAGAAAGATACGCAGGAGCGTATGCGTGAGGAGGAGCGCGAGATTAAGGAGAGTTTTCGCAAGCCACGGAATCACGTGACGTACGAACACGAAGAGAGCAACCAGCCACAAAAGCAGCGTCTGTATGATGATGATGATGATCATGAACACGGAGATGTGGGTGATGTGACGGCCAGGAGACAACAAACTCGACGAGACTCACATAATTCTCAAGATGAGCATAAAAATGAAAACAGGGAAAAGAGCACGGAGGCACCTTCGGCTGAGGAGCCAACGACGACGTCGATGACTGCTTAGCGTTAGTCTGTCTGCTCTTTTAAATTATCAATGTTAGAATATAAGCACTTAGTTTTAATAGAATTTAAATATTTTCGTTCTAATAATAGTTTGAGGATTTAAATATAAAAAATAATTTAAAAATACAAATTACAGCATAACAAAAAAAAAAAATACACAACATTAATAAGAAGAAAAAAATATACTAAAATCGCAGCAGCCTGTAGAAGGTAAGCTACACGTTGTTGTTCTCTATGACGAGCATGCACACTGTATTGCGTTAAATCCGTAATTTTCGGTCGGAATTATAAAGTTTGAAACTACTTTGTATTTTTTCAAAAATACAACTGCTTTTCCTGTTTGAGCTGTGTACAAATTTTAAATTTTATGACACAGCTGAGTGATGTGAAGTTATTTTACAGTGAAGCAAATATAAACAGCATTCAAATGCATCCAGAAATATAAATGTAAGTGAAATATTTTATGTAAATATTCTTTAGTAATTTAAAACAAATTTGTATATAATTCTTCTTAAAAAGAAAATATTTAACGAAGAAGTAAGTAAAAAATTAAAAAAAACAAATTTGAAGTGTCGTCATTGTAGCTGTAACGAAATTTTCGAAAGGAAAATAACAAAAATTTTAATACAGTTTTGTATTACAGGGGGGTTACTCTGTAATGCGATTCGAAAGTGATATTACACGCATTCTAATAAATGGTACTTTGGTAGTGTGACTTTCGCATTTAAATTTGGAACATTCGTATTCAAATTCACAAAGTGACAACACGGCTATCTTTTTAATTCCGTTAGATTGTATGAATTTGCCTTCGTAACGCTTTGTTCTACGATTTAAATTGACTTTCGTAGGTTTTGTGTTCTATTGTTCTACTCGAGCATCGGACCAAGTTCACCCCTTCATTTTTCACTCGATTCTCAACAGAACCACTCATTACACAGACAATTCGTATTTAGTCACACGATACGTTTGTGGAACAATCTCCCTGCGTCTGTTTTCCCCGCATTTTCGATATTGGCAAATTTAAAATATCCTTTTTAAACTATCATCCTGTAATATTATCAACACGGTGCATTGCAGAAATAGGGGACATCCCCTGTGCGTTGTAAAAAACAAAAAAAACGGCTGATTCGATTTTCTTGACATTTTTTCCACAGAATCTTTTTAGAAAACTGGTAAAAATTACTTCCACAGGGCGTATAGGCCCTAAATCCATAACCATGTAACCACAGGTCAGATCTAGATGAAATCTTGTACAGGGACTCTTTCTAGGAAGTCAATTATAATAATAGTTTGGCAATACAGTCCTATAATAACTTAGGCCGAGGTCTCTCACCATTTTGAGCTGTGTGTGTTATATTTATTCTTAAAGTGATGGGACCTACAGTTTATTGCCGATTCCGAACGGCGGGTGAGAGCTTCTCATAGGCAATGTTTTACTCTCGTAGGTTTGCCATTTACTGCCAGAGGTAGCGCGGTATAGAAAAATGTTTCTATGAAAAGATCTTGTTAGCCTCAGTCCAGACTTGAACCGGGGACCTTTCACCTCGCAGTCCAACGCACTAACCACTGAGCTACCGCGGCTACTGTCACTAGACTAAAATTGAGTTTGCATTCCACCACCTGAGAGCGTTGATTTTTAAAACTCTGTAACCTCTAAACCGATCTGTACCAAATTTTAAATAGTTTATGGTATGTACCAATTTATCTAAACTGTAAATAACTTTTAAATTATACCACCAGAGAACGCTAAGTCCATGTCTTTGTAACTACAGATCAGATCCAGTTAAAATTGTGTGCAGGGACTCTTTGTAGGAAGTCGGTTAATGTAGTCGAAAAATTAGATCAGAATTTTACCACCAAATTTTTCAACTTTGTAACCTCTGAACCGATTGTACAAATAGTAATTCTTTGTTAAATACCGATTCATCTATTTATATAAAACAATTCGTCTGTCTTTCGGTTAGTTTGCTTGTCTGTTTGTTCCAGCATCATTGCAGAAACTAATTTAAAAACGTTTGAACTCAAAACAACAACTAGAAGATAACAGATCATCTATATACATTTGAACATATATAAAAATGAAATGTCCTGTATGTGCCTCCTAAAGAACGAACCGACGGATTTACCTGATTCTTTATTTATTTTGTTCGTCTCAATACAAGAAAGGTTTAGGAAAAACAAAAATTCGGAAAAGGCCGGGTCGAAACAAAAATGTTTGAAAATTCACCCCTAAAATGAAAGATTACCTCGTGAAGCCGCCAAAATCATTTTTTCGTCATAGCTTCTTTCTTTGCTAGCTCTTTATTCGATGTCCGATCATCATGCTTTATATATCGTTGAAAAGGTCTCGGCGGGTAATAAATATATATGTCCCATATGTTTAATTGACGACAAGGTCATATGCGATAAGTGATGTCAGTTTATGCAGACGCTTACACCATTAAATAAAATGTTTTTGTCATATAATTAAATATCTCTAAAAATTATTAAATTTGTTCCCAATGAAAGCATTTAGTTTGGTTCATTTTTATGTTTTTGACACTTTTACTAGGTACCCTGCAAGACAAACCAGCGATGTAATTGTACTAGAATAGTTGAAAACCTACCAGTTCATATTTTGATACAATATACCAGTTTTGAGACTAGTTTGAATTCAAATTGTTAATATCAAGTTAAAAAGAATAAACATCAAAAGTGGTGAAAATGACGAAACAAAAAAAAAATGGAACTCGACAAGTTAGAACCTACCAAAAATCTAAAATTGACCGATGAAATGTTTACGGGCGAGGAAACTAGAATTCTACAGGCATGTCACATACCAGTAATACAACTAGTTCAAATCTTATGCTGAGTAGGAATTGTCTTTTCCATCACCACACTAAGAAAACAAGATGTTTATGAAAGTCTTGCTGCAACTATTCTTTCAAATTTACGCCTTGTAGCAAATATTCAAACATCCCATAAGTTTCAATAAAGTTGCAGCAAAACTATTAATATTTTTTAAATATGACATATATGCAGATAGTTACGAGATGTTTGCCACAACAGCAATGATAATTGAGATATTTACAGTTGACTGATAGCAAACATTCTGATTTCTTGGACATTTGCAACAAAAATCTTGAGTTATTTTGACATATGACTACCATAAAAAAAGAAAATGGCGTACTTTTTCCTTTCGCTCTATTTATCCACGACAATGAAGTAAATCAAATGGTGTAAAAAAATACCAACTGAAACATTAAATTTTAATGGTAAAAGTGAAAATAAAATATCCTGTGATTTTAATTATCAACACGTGATGGAAAATATTTCTTTTCAGAGTTAACTTTTATGACAGCATTGCCGGTCGGACTTGGTTCTTCTGCGAAGAAATTTCAAGTCGTTGTACAATTTTACCTTCGAAGGATTTATAATGACGATGGCGATGTATAAACAGGATACTGTTTTAATTCTATAATAATTAAAAATACATTTGATTAATTTTCTTTCAATTCAATAAAAATTACACCGTGAATTCTAATGGAGTACCTTTTCCAAATATTTCAACTATCTTCTTATTTGTAAGATGTTTAATTGATGTTTGCTATAAATAATCGAAAATTTGAAAGAATTTGTAAATAACTTGATATTTAGGGCTGTGATATTTTTGGCAATCATCTTTGTTTTCTTAGTGCACATAAAAATACATCACCACATAAAAATACCAGTTGGTTATATGAAAATAGGATCGATTTATAACTAGTATTTATAACTACTTATTTTACTAGATATTAACTAGTTGGCTACACTGCAGAGGGTAAGCTTTTAGGGGCGGACTATTAGTATTTTTATAATTTTGGTTATTAGGACATTCCAATTTTTAAAAACATTTAACTCAATTTAGTAGCGCTACCTTTCGATTCGCTATTTGTGTAAATGAAGCCCACCAAAACAAAAAAACAGATACGCCGGTTTCTACGTGGTAGGAAAATCATAATTTATGTATAATTTGTTTAAAACTATTTTTCAGCATGTGCTGCGCGCGGCCGGCTACATCTGAAGCATGCTTTTTCTATATGTTTATATTATATATATATACTTAAACAATTTCTCATCTTTTTTAATTATTCACATTAATCGTTATTTAAAGACTTATTTTAATTATTTTGTTGTTGTTTAAACATAATTGCTTACTTAGTGGATATTGTTTGTTGCATTTACTACGTTGTTGGTGGTTGTTCATGCAACACAGCAAGTTTTGGTTTTAAAAACGTCTATTATTGCGCCCGCGATGACGATTGCCGCCTCCTCCTCCTCCTCCGCCGCCACCACCTCTGCGATTGTTGCCGCCTCGTGGATGTCTATTAAAACCGCCGCCGCCCATATTGTTGCCGCCATTATGAAACATCATTGGCTTGTTATCCATGTCGCCATAATTGTTTCCATCATTGTTGTAGTGTATGTTGTTGCCGCCTCCACCACCACCAGCATCATTAAAAGGGGGTGCATCATTGAAAGGTGGTGCATCATTGAACGGCGGTCCCTCGTTGAATGGTGGCGCCTCATTGTAGACACCATTGTTGCCGCCACTGTAGCCATTTTGATTGGCTCCCATTTGGCGCGGTGGCCCTGTAGGTGGCGGTGCAGACCACGGATTTGTAAAGTTTCCGGCATTGTTTTGATTTTGAGAAGGAAAACCACCGCCTGCCCAGGGACTGGGACGATTATGATGCTGGTTCTGCGGCTGCTGCTGTCGAAAATCAGTGTCGGCAGTCATGGGGCCAGGTGAATCACGCAGCACTATGCTTTTATCATCAATCAATTCAGCGCCGTTGCCGCCTGTAAACGCCGGCATTTTCAGGGCCAGCAAGCAGGGCATAAACGGCTTTTTCAGACTTAGCAGTTCGCGCACGAACACAGCCTGTGGATTGTGCTGGCGCGGTTCAAAACGAGACTTCTTGAGCGGCGGCGAGCGTTCGCGGGTATCGCGCAACTCCAGCGTCGGCGACTGTGAGCGCGAACGATCGCGCAACGGTACCACGTCACGCAACTCCTCAACCTTGCCGGCATCAATGTATTTGTTCAGATACTCGGGACCCTGCCGAACGGCGATCATCAGACGCGAGTCCTGATGCACGCGTATGAAGCGGCCGTAAACGAGCAGTCCAGCTATGGCCTGAGGATCCATGTTGCTTAGCGAGCCGCTTGCCAACATCGATTCAATAGCGTGTTCGCTCTGCTGTGCATGCGTCAAATTCGGATCCTTGATGTCGCGTGGCGATAGCGGTCTGTCATCGGGGTGCATGCCATCGTCGGGACGACGTGCGCCGCTCCACTGCGCCTGAAAGTTGCGTGGTATCGGTTTGCTGTACGGAACTTTTTTGTCTTTATCCAGCTGCATTTTGCTCGGGTCGAGATCGAGACCGGGAATAAAGCCCTTGTCGGCGGTGAGACTTTCAGTGAACTCAACCTTGTCCTCTGGACCCATGCCGGGAATGACGGCATCATCTGTTTGCAGAATGTTTAAATTAATAACAGACCAAAAAAAAAAATATATAAATAAAACCCACCGTATTCACAGTCATCCAGCGCCGCCAGACTCGCGGGCAGTGTATTTAAATTGTATTTGTCACGCATCAAGTCGCCCGGCCGATTGCGTGTCCAGAACTTGATCGTGTGATCGTTGGAGCCGGAGCAGAGTATGTGACCCAGTGGATGCCAGGCTAGTGTCCAGACGATGCTGTCGTGAGCCGTCTCAATGCAACCGATTTCTTTGTCCGTGCTAAAGTTGCATAAAAAATGATTAATACATTTATACAACACAATAATCAACGCCGTTGCTCACCCCACATTCCAGAACAAGATGGAGCCATCGGAGCCGCCCGAACAGAAGAGTCCCTCGTGCACCGGATGCCAAGCGACGGAGCTTGCCTCCTTTTTGTGCCCGCGAAAGACTTGCACCTCCTCGCGCAGGTTACGCAAGTCGAACAGCTTGAGCAGATGATCTCGTGAGGCGGTGATCAGCCAGTTGCCATTATCGTTCCAGCGCAAATCCATGACCGTTGACTTGTGTGCATGTCTACAAATAGGATATATTAAAATACGGAATATGGAAAATATGGTACTTGGCTGGCGGCAACTTACAGTGTAGCGAGTGCGCTGCCGCTTTTCGGATCCCACAGTTTAATGGGCTGCTGGTTGTCCTTGCTGCCGGAGACGATGATGCCTTTCTGAGGATGCCAATGTACGCATTTTACATCGGCACCGTGACCTGCATGAAAGCAGAATTATGATTTATTAATGTAAAGTTGTTATTTGTGAATAGTAATCGCTATCGCAGATATATTTATTTAATGTTAAGATATATTTATTTTATTTTACAGTATTCAAAATTTAAAATATTTATATATCCTCGCTGTAGTAGTAAAACAGTCCGATAACGTTTTTAATGGGAAAAATGTTTTTTGTATAAAAAAAGTCAATTCCTGACATTTCATGTGATTATCGTGTGATTTTTGAGAAATACAAATAAAAATTCAAATTGAATTCTTTAAGATCTTTTTAAATTTCTGTATTTCGTTAATTTAAGTCAATATTTTGTCATTTTTGTTTTATTTTTTAACTTTTTATATTTCAGATTTACTTAAAATTACGCCACATGAGTCTTTTTAATCGACATGCAAAAACTGGGAATTATGTTATATTGCATGTTGTATTGAATTTTGGATTATCCAAAAAACAAATTCGATCGAATTTAATTTTTACAAGGTTTTATTTAATTTCATTTGTTACAAAATTCGAGTTGTCTATCGAATTTTAATATTTTAGGTATGCAAACTTCTAAAAATCATTCAAGTCAAGTCAATTCATTAGAAACACAATTTTTCGTAAAAAAGTAAACGAATTTAAAAACTTTGATTAGGAATTTTCAAACAAAATCGATCGAAAGCTTTAAACATCTTGGCTTCTACAATTTTAGGGTGTGTGCGAGTTTGACTAAATTTGAAAATAAACGTTGTCGGTAATGCAGTGTTTATTTTTCATTTTGGCAAATTTTCGAGCAATCTAAATTCAAATAAATTTAATGACAGCAAATAAATATAATCGATTGATTACGGAATTTATTAATTACCGGTTATAGAAATGTGATCGAATGAAAACTCGTTCAATTTTGTTTAGTCTTCAATTTAGTCAAACTCGCACATTATCTTAATATAAAAAGGAACTGCATAATTTATTTTAGTTTTCAAGATATATGCATTAGGAAACTTGAAATTCGTAGAATATTTTTAGAGAATATTTCTCACGTAACAATTGATTTGGTTCTAACGATGTGGCTCTGTTGTACCTTTTAAGAAATTGGATTAAAAGTTTTATTGAACACTACCTTACATTTGTAACAATCCAAAATATTATTGTCTTAAAAAAGTTAGGAAATAGTCGAAATCTGCAGACACCAGTTCTATATAAAAGTTGTGTCACCATATAAAATCTTGTGTGATATATAAATTTGAATATCGTCGATCTTGAAGTACATTTTGACTTAAAAATTTGTAAATAAAAAGTTACAATCAACAGTACTTGTAAAAATTTTAATTGAATTTGAAACTTATCGGGCATGTATCGAATTTCATATGAAAATTTGTTAATCAATGCATCTGAATTCGTTGTCTCAGTACAAATAATGGTTTTTCAAATGAATTCAATCCACTAGAATAATTTGAATTCGTTTGGAAAACAATTCTTTATTATATATACGATCGGAATTAGTTTGAAAGCTGGAGTGCTCGTATTATTTATTTTGAAAACAAAAAGTTCTTATAAACTAAATATACAGATTTTCAAGCACTTCCCGACATTAATAAAAAAACCGTAATGTCGATTAAGAAGAAAATGTAAAAAAAACTCAGAGATCAAGGTATACCAATATAAGCGAGTCAAACAAAAATATTTTACGAATATATTAATAACATTTAACTAAAAAAAAAAACAATTACTAATAACCTAAACTAATATTTTGTAAATAAATTACAATGATATTTACTTGACTTATAAAAAAACTAACTGAAAAGATATAACATTGGGGAAAAATTAATAAATGCAATGTTGTTAATAACTCGCCTGTAAGCCATTCGACGATAATTTTTAAGTTCGACATAATGATAAATTTCCGATATAAAAAATATTTGAAAATTGAATTGTGTGAATTTTTTGAAAAGAATTTTTTGAAAAAAAAAAATAGTTTTCGAAAATTAAACCTTTTACGATATCAATAATGACAAAAACAACTATTTCAATCGATATCAAAATGTATTTTATTGTAACCCAGTAGCGCGATTCTGTAACTTATTAACGACAAATATCGATATCGCTAACTAACAAGAATTGTAGCTTGGAAAAGCAAACGTTATGAAAAAATGTAATTTTTAAACGATATTTGTCTCTAAATTTTGTAGTTAATAAGTTACAGAATCGCCCTACTTTATGTCATTCGTTTCGAGAACGTTACAACCCAGTGTGCCATTCGTTTGGATATCGTTACGAGATCATTCCGAGATGCAGGACAATTTACACGATATCGGATACTTTATCGTAACGATATCGAGCGGAAAATTGGACCTACATGGTAGGTAGATATCGGAACGTTCTGTCGGAGTTTTCTCGATACTAAAAAATTTTCGAAATCGGAACGATATCGAAGAAAAACATGATCAAAGTTCGAGATTGCTGCGAAAAATATTGCGATATCGATATCTTATCTTGTCAAAAAATTTGAATGTACGAAAATTTTTAAAAATTAGAATCGAGAATGTAACGATATCGAACTATTTTATCGAAGTTATTCGAGAAAGCTTCGAGGTATTGAAGGTCTCCGAGACTGGGAAGTTCAATACGAGAAGACGATATCCGTTACTGTCTCGTAGCGATATCTGGCGTGAAATTGGAGAAATCGATCGAGTTTTCCCCTAAATTAATTAAAATCGGAATCGGCTGCGAAAAATGATTAAATATCTTATATTGTCAAATATTTTGAATATATGAGATATTTTAAAAATTAGCAACGAGATTGCTTCGAGGCAGCGAAGGTCTCCGAGACATGGTAGACTGCGATGCGGTAATATTTTATTTTTTTAATTAATTTAAATAATTTAAAATCATCTGAAAGAAAAATTTGTATGCCTAATAAATTTAATAGAATTTATGATTTGCCGTTCTAAAATAAGATTTATTTATATAACATGAATTCGTCAATCCAATTCTTATCTATCAAGGTTTTGTGTAACGAATTCAATTCTATTTTTGTTGTCATAAATTTGAACATAAATAATAAATGTAACATTTATGTATCTCTAAATAAAATGTAAGCTATTTGACACCAATAACATCATTTAAAAATTATATTTATATTAACTACTTCAACGTATACGGTTACAAATGGAACGAATTATTGAAAAATGTTTAATAAAATAATTGCATGCGATAACATATTTAAAATTAATGTATTAGACAGTATTTAGACACGTAAGACATAATGTCATAACAAAATTTGAATACGATTTTAAGGAGACACGGTTGTTATTGTAATAGTAATTTTCAAATATTATAAAATAGGTTTTCAAAAATCATTCAGAATCCACAGATCCTGATCAATGAGGCCAATTGATAAGAACATGTTAGTCCCTCGAAACACGTTTCGACTTTTAATAAAAAATAACTTTTTGGCGAATGAAACAAGAAATTGTGAAAGTAAAAATGTTAAAATTTTAATTCAAACGTTGTAAATTTTAGTTCAGGACACAATCATTGTTCGATCATGCTTTCCTGTAGCGCGATTACCTAACTTCGTATCGACAAAAATCAATATCGCTAACTACAATTAACAACAAATATCGCTGTGATATTTATCGTCAGCTGCCATCGTTAAGAATTTACCGAAAATTGTCGATACGATAGCGTTGAAAATTTTGGTTGTTAGACAGCTTACTTTTCAACGATTTAAATGATTTTTATTGTTAAAAATATTTCCGAATTTATTTGTCTACATAAAATGCATTGAAAATTAGGGAATCACTTTTTTCATATCGATCGCTATTGCAAGCGACAATTGTCGGTAGTTACCGATATCGAATATTATCATTATGGAGTTACGAAATCGCGCTACTGATTTCAAATTAAGTAATGATCAGGATTCCACGCATTACGAAGTGACCATACTGCTCAGGTTGAATTTCAAAAAACTGTAAACAAACGTTTTTGATTTAGATGTCACAATACAAAAAATAATTTCCAAATTCGTTCAAATCAAAGCACACGGATTGAATAATAAATGACATCGAATTTAAAAACGTTTGTTAACAAATTTTCATGCATACACTGACAATGGCTTTGTGTAAATTTTTGTAGAATATGATTAAAAAGGTCATTTTCTATTGGATAAGAGAATCGAAGTGAGGATTATCATCGAAATCTGAATATAAGAAATGGACCCAACGGGACCTCAAAGTTCGCGTTCTAGTACCCAAATCGACAATTTCAATATTGAATTGAAATGAGTCTCCCAAGTGAAATAATCTAAAAAAAAAGTTAACAAATTCGGTTAAAAGCAGTGATTAATTTTACAGGCACACTTTATTCTTTTTTTTATCGGTATTTAAAAATTCAACAATGGAACCATATAATAGGTATAGAAAAGTACACTAAGAAAAAAGTATTTGCCTGTTATTGCGAATATTCACAACAATAATATCAAAGTAGCAACTGCTACTGAAGTATTTTAGTAACAGGCTGTTACCGTTACTTTTGTGTAACGGTGAAAAAATAACTGTTACCAATATATCGGTACATGCCGATATTTATTTTTTCCATAAGTGTTTGTAATTAAAGTGACTCTGATCAAATATATAATGGAACTAAGAAAAAAGTGACGTAATAAAATAATATAATTTTTTTTTTTAATTATTTTGTAATAAAAACATACCATTCAAAATATTACACGAGTATTTAATTTCAGATTAAATAAAAGTATTTAATTTCAAAATAAATAAAAAGTATTTAATTTCAAATTAAATAAATATGCGTACGCATTTAAATTCATAATTAAACGAGTTGGGAAAGTTAGGTCACATGGGGCGGATTTTTATAGTCGGTCGGGCCCGACTTTGGAATACCCTACACCTTTGGTGGGGATATTAATGTGGGATATTTAATTGCATACCTTTTAATTATGCTGAACATCCCCACCATCAGAATATTATTCATATATCAGAAATAAACGTCTTATATCCCCATAAATTAAAAAAATTATATAAAAGTATAAACAACTAAAAAAAAAATGGAAAAATAAAATTGGGCGGACCACGCCTATATTTAAAATTTTGAAAGGCTAATATTTCATAGATTTGATTTTAATAATTTACGGATCAAATTTCCACTATGAAAACCCGGAAAATAATGATAAAAAAAGTGGGCGGATCACGCCCATTTTTGTACCACATATTTATAGGTGAATTTTAACAATACCTTTTAAATTTTATAACTATACCTTGAATACTTTTCGAGTTATTAGTTCCGAAAGAGTTATAAAAAAGTGACTTGTATGGGAGGTGGGCGTGACCGTTGACCGATTTGGCTCATTTTCAAACTCAGTTCCTACTTTTGGCTAAAATATATTGAGACGAAATTTTATCGCATTCTCATCAGTATTTCTCAAGTTATTCTGTATTCGGACAGCAAGACGGACAGACAGACAGAATGACATGGCTAAACGGACTCGGGTAGTGATGCTGATCAAGAATATATATACTTTTCCATACCGGACACGCCTCCTAAGGGGCGTTACAATATATGCACAAAGTTAATATACCCTGTACCTGTAGGGTATAAAAAAATATTATAGAAATATTTTTAACAATATTAAGTATGTTTTTTTTTTAAAGATGCCACTAAAAAATTATGTAGTGGTTAGTAACTGGAAGCTATTGTGAGTGTTTGACACAAATTTAATTTCGAATTGGTTGGTTCTTGATGGAACCGTTAGGTACTGGGAGTTCGAAATTGAGCATATTTCATAAGTGTTTGGGCATAAGATTGTGAATATAGCGTCAAAAAACGGTTTCATCAAAAAATGGCAATTTTATGCTTTTTTTATTTTCCACGATTTTTTACAATAAAATTTCTTGAATTTGATTTAAACATTCTTAAGTACAAAATGCTCTTTACAATTTTTGTCTGGGTGTCCAGTAGTTCCGCAAAGAACCAATTAGGCATTTTTGACCTGGTTCAGCTAAGCATCACCTACATGCAAAGTCGTAGAACAAACGTTGTTCAGAATCGCGAGTTCTATAACATCATTTTTTTTTGTCAGCAAAAAAAGTTGAAGCTTTACTTCAAATGTTATTACCTACGTAATTAATTTCAATAGTGGTTGCCCCAAAAACTCAATACTCGTAAGAGTCATGTACATTATTTTTGATTTTTTCATCAATTGTCTATTTGGGTACCAAAACACGTACTTGGGGTCCCGGCGGGTCCATTTCCCATTTACGGATTTAGCTGAAAATTCTCCACATCGATTTGTCATTCTATAGATCATTTTTAGGGTTTGGCCTTTTCTCGATTTAAAGTCATGAAAATCCATTGTCAGTCTAATGGTCACACTGGGAGAAAACGGGTAAATTTGGTCGCATGATGTTTTCTAAAATAATCTCTCTGGGTTTTTTTTTTTTTCCCCGAAAGTTTTTTCACTTTCCTCCTCCCTAAATTTAACCTATCATCCCTCTTCCATCGATGAACATTATGCTTTGTATGAATAAGGGGCCTTCGTCTGGGCTTTGTTTAAGTTGTAAAAAAAAAATAATTATATAAAACTTTGGGGGAAAAAATACTAAATGCAATATTGTTAATAACATCTTAAAATATAATTTTAAAAGAAAATCCTATACTCAAAAATAATATTTGATTTTTAATAATGAAAAATATACAATCCACATAAACGTAAAACGGAACTAAAAAGAATTCGTAAGAAATTCCAAGTCGTTGTTTTTTTATTAAAAAAAAAAGCTGTGACCGGAATTTGTTGACGTTTATTGACGAATTTATTTTGTTTTGCGTTATAAGAGGTATCTCGAATTTTCATAAATGTTACTGACTTTTTACTTTTACAACGAGTATATTTATTATTATAATTAAAAAAAAAACGTGATTTATCCGGAAAAATCAAATTTTATCATAGCAAAAAACAAACAAAAAACAAAAAAAAAAAAAAACAAATTCGATCTAAATAAAATTTCAAAACGATTTCAATTGAAAGCAAAAACATGCACAATATATCGTCGTTGTAAAACGAAAAGTCACCAAATACATTTTTATGAAAATCTTAATTTCCGAGTTTGTTGGTCATTATTACAAAAAGTAATTAATAGAATTTTAAAATTGAAATACCAATTGATAGATTCATATTTTCTTATTATTTGGTAGAAATATTGAGCTCAACGATCCGAAATTGACACATCTATAAAGATTTTATGAAATGAATAATTAGCAATTTGAAAATGTAGTAGGTGACTTTTAGTTCTACAACGACGATATATAAATTCATGTTGTTCGTCTTTTTTATGTATTGATTAGATTCAATACATATTACATATTCAAAAGCATCACACAGAAAATTTATGAGAGAATATGAAAAAACATTCTGAAATCTGAGCTTTGTCAGCGTTACTATAGAAACGATTCATTCAAATTATTTTTGGATTGTGAAACAATATTAAAAAAATAAAATAAAGTGTTGTACATACCTCGCAGCACGCGCTCCTCTTGGCACCGCAGAAAATCCCAAACGCGCAACGTGCCATCATCACTGCAGCTCACAAACTTACTATCCGTCGGACTAAAACTGTAGTTTTTTGTTTTTGTGAGTTTTATATTTTACATAGATTTTTTGGTTATATTTGTTTTATTTGTAAATTTGTCAATTTGTGGCCAAGTACAAGTAAAAATATGCGTACAGAGAAAAAGAGAAAAAATACGATCATCAAAATAAGCACGGAAATGTGGAACGTTTAGGTGTTGTTGTTTTATTTTTGTTTTTTTTTTACTTTATTTCATTTTGGTTTTATTTTCAACTTTATTTAAATTTAATATAAAATAGTATACTAAAGAAAGAAATACATAACATGTTGCTTCTACAATCAATGTATGTCACGTTATTTAGGCTACAGCAGAAGCGCATTCGTCAGAGACCCAAAGTGATCGCGCAACTCGAAACGACAGGCACCACATACAACTATTGGAAAAATTCTTATGCCAAAGCTATGCGTCGACACTTGAATGTGGACAACTGACTACTACTTGTTGTTGGAATAAAAATACGTTTCCCATTTTTGTTTTATTACATTTTATATATTTATTGCTTTTTATTAGAATTTTAGTTTTGTGTTGCAATTAAAAGAACTATGTTTTGGGAGTTTTTGAAAAATCAACTGGTATCTTTATTTCAATTCAAACAAAATGTACATGGAAAAATAATTAAAAAAAAAAAACAAAATAATTAAACAAGAAAATCATCATTCATCAATAAACAGCATGTAGTATAGATAGTGTACAACACTTGCGTACGAAATGGTTTTTATTTTATAAATAAATTACTATATATTTTTGTATAAATACGAAAGTGGAGTGGAGTAAGTCGTAGAAGAGCTGCCGCGCGCGCGCCCCCACTTGCAATGGTTGTCAATCTCATGCACTCGACGCTGTTGTCATCAGCAAACAGTTTCTTTATATAGTTTTTATTTTCTTTTATTAAAACAATAAATCAGAGCGCTGTTTTTAAATTATTGCTGACAAATGAAATTATGCGGTTTTTGATGTTTTATTTGAAAATCTTGTTAACAACAGTCTTTGGCTTTGTATGCATAAAGTATAAATAAAGTTAGTGCTAAATACTCTCAGCTATATCACAGTACAAAAATTATTAAAAAAATAGTATTTGTTTTTAAATGTTTTCCTTTTTTTTTGTCAGAAAACAGTTTACAGAAAATACCAAATATTACAGTTTAAATTTTCTAACTAGGGCAAGTGTTGTGCATATGTGTCTGCATTTTATATATATATATTTTTATTAATATTTTATTCAACAACAACAACAAAAAAAAAAAAGACTTCTTCTATTTATTAAAAGTCTTCGACAACACACAGCAACAACTGCTACATTCGCTCGAGGTGTTCATCAACTATTCAATGATTTTGTATCTTTATTGCTTATTTTTATTCTTGTTATTTGTAATTGTTGTTGCTTTGTTAAATAAACTTTAAAATATTGCATCAAATGAATAGTAATAATAACGCTAATAATAATAATAAACTTTTCAACTAAATATAAAAATAGTAGTAGTAGTAGTTGTAATATGTAATAGTAGTATGAAAATTGTATTTTTATGCTATACCTTATGCCCCTAATTGGCTCCTTGTGCGCTTGAAACATCTTCACGTTGTTCATGTTCGACTGCCAGTACTTGACGTAGCCCGCATGATCGCCGGTGACCATCCAGCTGTCGTTGTGTGACCAGACCATCGTGCGCACGGGCACATCGTGAGCCTGCGAGTGACGGAAGAAAAAACAATATACGTTTGTTAGATATTTCAATTTTTAAGTACATAATTCGACTATGTTTTGAGATAGTAGTGCGGCATTCGAGTAGCAAACAGTTTCGAAAACATTTGAATTTGTTTACTCTTTTTTTAATCATACTGGCAAAATCGTAAATTGTATGAGCGCAACTCAAAAGTTGCAGTTAGTGAGAATTCTAAAACAGACATCTTGACAGGGTGAAATCGACTAAGGAGATCACTCTAATCAAGAATATTATTAATTTTCCATACAAGGAAGGCTTTCTTCAGCTTATAACACAGAGACCCTTTCACTTTTATTGTAAGATATAAAAATAAACTTGATGCTAATTTTGTATTCGATAAAGTAATGATAAATAACGGGTGTATGTGAGTTTATCTAAGGCTGTGTGCAAATTCGACTAAGCGGGTATGCGAGTTTAACTAAATATTATTGGTAATGCAGTTTTAATAATAGATTTTATCAAATTATTGAACAAACTA
Source organism: Dryomyza anilis (assembly GCA_951804985.1). NCBI lineage: Eukaryota > Metazoa > Arthropoda > Insecta > Diptera > Dryomyzidae > Dryomyza > Dryomyza anilis. The sequence continues at coordinate 25,977,832 of OX638132.1, read as the reverse complement.
AGTAGAACTAAATTTTATGACAGCAAACAGACATATTATAATCGATTTATTATGGACTTTAACAATTACCGGTTACCGAATGAAGATAAAGAAAGGAACCCGTACAATGTAGTTTAGTCTGAAAATTTGCCAAATTGAAAAATAATCACTGCATTACCGACACAATTTAGATAAGTTTCAAATTCGAAACTATAAATATCGATATATATATTGTTTCAATTTAATAATAAGATTACTTAATACTATTAAAAGCATTATTCTAATTACAGTTAATAGTAAAAATACGCTATTTGCTGTAATTTTAAAATAATGTTGTTTCTTTTTGATTTAAAATATATTATGCTCTATTTTGTCATAAAAAACTAAAGTTTCTGTTCAAATAAAATTTGTTTATTGGGCTTTTTCCTTTATTTGTTCTGTACTGAGCTCGAATTGTCAAAAACATGTCCGAGTTTGTTTTTAAACTCTGAACATTTAGAGTGTGTTTGTTTATTCCTTCAGATTATAGAAGTCGGTTGTTCAGAGCACACTCGATGTTCCCGATTTCAATTGATCGAGCTGGCTGAAAAGTATTGATTTTGACTTCAATTTTATTTGTCGAACCAGAGAGTATATATTTGATATAGAGTATCCATACAGGTGGTTTCGCTGCCACTTTTATCAAATAAATTAAAATATTGGTTATGTGGAAATTGAAACGAAAATGTTGTCAACAGACACATTTTCAAATCAAAATTCTGATGTTTTCTGGCACATTTTTGGCCAGACAAATCATTAAAATTTATAAGGCGTTGGATGGCAATATATCTTGGTAAGTTTGGTTGCAAATTATCAGCGGACAGATTCAGTTTTGTGCACTGTTTTTCTCTGTTAACTTCAATCTGTAAAATTCCACTTCCACATAACCAATGTTTTCGGCAGCGACGCGAGCAAACTCGGTAGGAATCTTTATTAAAAATCTGTACTCTCTGGTCGAACACAAATGTTCATAGGAATTTGACAACTGCTGCTCAAGTTGTTTGTAATTTTAATCAGAGTCTTCAAGTTGAGTTCAGATTACGTTCAACTATAACAATATTCGGAATATTCAGATCATGTTCAGACCACTGCTCTGAAATTTTTTACGAAAACACCAATTGAAAATAAAAATATGTCTGATATCAACTCGGTAACTTTAATGACAGTATTATCGATATCGTTCTATATCTATTGAAAAGCCTATTATTCATAGATGATCGAAAGCGATTATAAAATCCTTTTTTGGTTCCAAGATTATTAAAATAGGGATTCCGGTTTCGACTCCACACATTTTTTTTAAGAATGGTTCTTTGTGGCCCCTACAAATTGAATTGTTTAATATTTTTGTTTTACCAATTGTCCTATCAATTATACCTATACTAAAAGTAACATGATATAATTACATTGGTCATTCGTATGTAACACTCAGAAGAAGGCTTGGTAAAAAAGGGTGAAATATATTTTTTTAATTATCAGCGTACTCCGCTAAGTCGATTATAGTAGAAAGAGGAGAATTCGACACTTTTTTATTAACCTTTATAAATTGACTAAAGAGCTCCACACAAGCGATACAATCGATATAAAGTATGTTAATAACCATATTTTTAAGAACACAAATACATATATCGTTATTTCCAGCGCTTGGTTGCTTTTAAGATTTATCATTTTGGTAAGCTCCAAAAAGGTCAAAATACCAATATAAAAATATACAAACATATTTTTGATACCATTTAAAGTGATGCAGAGGTCCCCAGGGTTTATAATTCCTGAACATACCTACAAACTTGCAATCCCTGAGAATTAAATTTCATTTGAGTATCTATACGTACAAATAGGTACGTGTACCGAATTTAGATTTTGTTCGTACACAGCAAGTCTTTTCGTGGGAAAAACATTAATTTTATATATTTGAGTAATAATTTCACTTCGGCCGGTATAAAGGAAAATTCACCCGTAGATGTCAGTGTTATATGAGGTACACAGTGTTTGGTACACAGGTTACAATTAACCTATCATGCCAATTTGTAATAGCAGGCAGATATAAGTAATCTAACTTTAGAGTTTCATTGATCTATGTCTTCTAATTTTACAGTAATCGTGAATTCCACGGACAGAGACACCGACAGAGAACTCAGAAGGTCATGCTGATCCATACCGGATATGCCTCCTACTGGGTGTTACAAAAAGCCCTTTCACTCATGGCCGCGCGTACGGTGAAGCAGGAAAGCTGTTGTGCGAAGTTTTTTCGAGCTGTACTGTTGAATGGTGTTTGAAAGCGTTTGGGTGGCATAGTGAAGCAGTGGTTGTACTGTGCGTTTCATCTTTTGTCCACAGTAATTTTTTTTGTGATAGTTTATTTTTCAGTAACAAAAATATAAACAAAAATTATCGATTTGAATTATTCCACATTAATTATTTTTATTAATATATTTTGTGCCAGATTTTCAGCGCTTCTTTTTTAATCTTTTCTTAAATTTAAACGACTTTAAGCAGTTTTTCAGTGAAAGTTTTAAACGAAAAGCAACTATAGTGCCTTTGAGCATTACTTTTTAATGTATTTAGTAGTAGAGTACAATATAAAAACAAATTATAAATTGTGGGGTAGAAAATTTCGAAGTGTTGGGATAAAATTTCCTGTCAAAAATTTGAACCCTTCAACATCGGTATGTTAAACAAAGTCTAAGGACGGGTTTACTAAAAAATTCTATTTTGACTTTCAACAAAAATTAAAACACAAATCGTTCAAATAGTACTAAAAAAAAAGGCATTTAAGCGTATTTTTTATTATTTTTTTTATTTCAATAAAATTCAAATATAAAATTGGCTTTCTTTTTTCATCTCTGTTTTCATTAAAATTCATAATAAAATAGATATTCTTTAAAATAAACAAAACGAAAATCACACAAAAACGCAAACAAACGCGCGAAAAAGTGATCAGAAGAGTTTTGTTGCGATGAGCTTGCGATAACAGTGTAGAACAGCAAGTCACCGCTCAACTTTAAGTGTGTGGCTATGCGCACGCTCATAAGAACCTGTGTAAAAGTTTCAACGCATGCAAAAAGCTTCGCACACAGTAGCTAGTGTAGGGTATAAACACGTTTTAAAAAGCAAACGCGGTTGCGTGAATATTTATTGTAGTGGATAGTGAATTCTATGGGTCAAAATAAAAGTTAAAGAAGTTAAAATTATTTTTTTTTGTCTCAGAGTCTAAAACCTCCTTGAAATTAACATATTATACGGCATGTTCCAGCTTTCGATTGAATGACGTCCAATTTTGTGTGAACATTTTCATCTAACGATACTGAATATCACAATACAAAAAATTTGTTTTCCAAACGTTAAAGCTATCAGTTTGAAACTTTGAAATCATTTGAAGAACAATTTTTCCTATTCAGATTTCGAATTTTAAAACGTTTGTGTGCTATTTAAATTAACATGCAACTTATCGTTAGTTTTTAATGAGTTTCGTTGTTATTCTTTCGACGAATTAAATTTGTTTACAAATTTCTACTTACGATGTTAAATAGTCCTTTAAATGCATTTTTTTTTCGTTTAATTTTAATAAAAACCTTTTAATAAATTTATGTTTGCATGGTTCAAGGTGAACATAACGTGGCGAATATTTGCAATAGCATGGAATCAGTGTCGCATTCTACTCCGATCGTAATAGATCTACAACCATTTCATTTGTATTTTTTTTATACCCTACACTAATGCCCGTAACTTCAACGAATAGATATCTACTGGTGCTTAGTTATCTATCGTGTAAGCAAAATTTCGTAACTTCAACGCATAGTTAAGGAGTAAAAACACCGCATAGGTAAGAGATATCTGTTCGGTACGAACACCAATAGATATCTACTCGTTGAAGTTACGGGCATAAGAGTGAAAGGGTATATTCAGTTTGGTACGCCGTTTGTAACACCCAGAAAGAAGCATCTCTGGTATGGAAAAGTGTATATATTCTTGATCAGCATGATCTTCTGAAAAGTAGAAGAGCTAGAGCAATGAAACTTTAGATTTAGATTACTTATATATCTAAGCTGTCTGAACAAGAAAATTGGCATGATCGGTTTATTGGGACCTGAGAACCGACCACTTATGTTCAAATACCTCATATAAAATGTATATCTACGGATCAATTTTACTGTATACGTGCTTAGGTAAACTTTTTTATGGTAAAATATATATTGACTCATGCTCAAATACATGAAAATAATGGTTTTCGGCGAATTGACTTGTGGTTCAACAAAATGAAAATCGAAAATCGGTACACCTACCCATTTGTAAATATGGGTATCAAATGAATGGAAATACTTCAGCGATTGAAAGTTTGAAGTTATTTTCGGGATTCGTATATCCTGATGACCTATATACCACTTTTAATGGTAACCACACATATGTGTAGGGTATTTATAGTCGGCTTAGACCGACTATAATTTTGATAATCCTAATAACACCTACTTTAAAATTTCCCATGTGATCTAACCTTCCCAACTGGTTAAATTTCTACTTTTCTACCCTTTTACTGAAATTTACTCCCTTTGCAAACATTTCTTATATTTCATTCCCGATTTTATATTTTCTATCCGCTTCAGGGATGCAAATATTTTAGGGACTGATGCCTTGGTTGATTTCAAGAAAAATAACTTCTAGAGTTAGTGTATTTCTGGAAAACTCATTTATTTACATCGTGTTTTCAAATATACTTTAGAAAACATGTTATATTTAATTATAACTTTTACAATTTAAAGATCACAGCAAAAAGATTACATTATTTTTTAGTGATAATCGACATAGTTATTAGGATTATTGACGTTTTGTTTAAGGCGTCAAGAAATATTTTTCATCAAAGTAAAAAAAAGCGATTAAAATTTTTTTTATAAAACTCATAATATTAACATAGATAACAATGGCAAAAAGATGATGTTATTTTTAAATGCGATTTTATTGTTTTTAAACAATTTATAATATAAATAAAATCTAATTTATTTGAAATCTAATTCTTTAATGCATATTTCTACTCCTTTGCAATCAAATTTACTACTTTATTTAATTTTCTTCGTTTACATAAAATCTACATTATTTTGCAATATTTTTCAATTCTACTCCTTTTTACTCATTTCAACTTCCCACATTTTCCAAATCTATTGCATTTGCATTGCCAAAAAGTGTAAACACTGCATGCAATTCTTAAATTAGTATTGAAGCTTTGCTTGTCTCATTGAATAATGTTTTATTTTAGATATTTTTGCCCGTAACTATAGTCAAAATTAACCTGGAGCTTAAATTTAATTACGACATTTTTGACGGTTTTCCCATGTAAATAAATGTCAAAAAGCTATACATTAAAATAACCCCAGTTTAAAAATGACTATAGTTACGCGCCTTTGTTTTCAAAAAAAACTATTTTAGTTCAAAGTTATGCATCGTTATCGTAATGTTTAAAGTTATTGAATTTAATATGGATTTCGTAACTGGTTGTTGGATTTGTCATCTACACTCAAATACATAGTTTTTAAATAAATCCATACTCAGTTTAATTACCTGTAGAATAGTTTCAAAGTTGAATGTTAGGCCATTCCATAGTGTGAACTCCCCCGAACTGGCGCCGGTGACCAGACGTCTGCCTTCCGGCGTCCAGGCCAACGTAAATATTGGGCAGCGCATTTTGTTGGTGGCTGTCTTAACAAAACGCGTTGTGACCGCATTCGCAGGATTATCCAAATAGCTGGGCGGCGGCAACATGTCCGGTATATAAATATTCTCTGGCTGCAGTGCATGACGATCACGAAAGTCGCGCTGCCAGAGACGCGTCTATATTTATAATAATAATTATTATTATATACAAATATTATTCCACTTGTTATTAGCATTACCTCGAGCGCTTTTACAATGGACGCATTGTAGTCAACCGTCTTGCGCATAACACTCTTACGCAGCCGCTTGCCATCAAAATCATCTTGCGTCATACCAAAGGGTCGCTGAAAACTGCCTCCTCCCGTGAATGGCTTAAAAAACGGATGGCCGGGCTTGCCGGCACCCGAATGATGCTGATAGTAGTGGCCGCGATAGTGACCACCACCATGTGAACCTCCCGAGGGCGGCGGATAACTTGTCATATTTGTGGCCAGCGCAGATGGAGCGCCGAGCAGCGGCGGCGGCTGCGAAACGTCGACCGTTGGTGGCGGCTGTTGGAAATCCATTGTTTGTGGTTTGAACACTTGAGCTTGTTTATGTTACAAATTATTAATTTCGATTTGTGGAACAATTAAAACATTAGTAACAAATAAATAATGTGAAAAAAAAAGAATTGAAAATTTGCAAAAATTTCTGACGACGACGTCTGCGACGCGTGGTTTGCTGCTGGAGTTCGTGGCGCGCTTTTAGTTAAAAACGAACTGAATTTATTAAAATTTTAAACTAAATTAGTAAACAATTAAAGTGTCACACTTTTTATGCCATTTTTGCAACAATTTCACGTAAAATACTGTATTTAACGCGCGAGAAAATGCTACAACGAAATGAGTCTGTGAAAAAAGTTTTTTTTTGGTCTTGATGTGTAAATATTAGTTATTTGTCTTTTTCGGGTACCAAATACTCGTTTGATAATTCGATAAGTGTTACTATGTGTCGATAACATGATTATGCGGAACACTGCATTACCAATAAAATCCAACTCGTCATCAACAATCATTTTTTATGATTATCGTACATTACGATCGTTTGATGGTTCAAAAATAGTAATTATAATTATAATTGTCATTATAAATATAATTACCATTATAAATATAATTATAATTTTCATAATTTCGCACGTAAACAACGATACTAAAAGTGAATGAAAAAACAATCATATATTTCTCGTAAATAAAGATGGCTCGCACAGTGTTTTTGTATTTTTAATCTTAGGGGATAATTCATACGACATATCTTAAAATCAAATAAGTAATTCCTTGAAAGCCGCGCTTTACACATATATTGAAATGTTGTTTTCTCAAAAAAAAGTGTTAGATCCAAAATATTGAAACGGCTTTGCATTTTTAAATCAATTCACTGCATAAATTTGTCATTTCCTAGGGTTCCGGACGAGACATTCGCACGCTTAAAACTTTAATATATCGAAGGAAAATTAATGAATTTACTTGATTTTTTGTGCAAGTAGTATTTAAATAGGACTAAATATTAGCAACAAATTGGAGAATTCCATACGATAGATCGAAAGTTATAAATTAAATAGTTGTCGTTCCGAACGGGACAAGAACGGAAGTAAATCTCGAGGTACATATGAAAATTGCGTACAAATTATTTTTTTGAAGTTGAAATCATGTGCTTTATTATTTATATATTATTTCTAAACATTTTTTGGAATTATCTCAGAATATAGCTGAGACAATTTACTTTATTTTTGTTTATATACGCTTTGATCCAAAAGTTTATAATTAATTCGTAATAAATCACAGAATAATTCCAGACGTTCTGCACTACGATTTATTGCTGAAAAATAATTTTAAAATATTAATAATTTTTATTACGAAATAAAAAGTAATGTACGATTCGATGATGATGTTTTTTTTTTTTCCTTTTTATGAAATTTATGCTTACATTTTTAGAAATGCCGACGAATTTCTGCTTTAGAAACAGAAAATTCAACTCTTTAAAAAATGTTGTTAGTTGTATCCTTTTGGTTACGTACGTGACAATATGACACCCTTATACAAAAATTAAATTTTGAACATTTTGTATTTTTCGGTCGTGGATGACGTTGTCCTGGAAATGCCCATATATGTCCAACCAAGATGAAATGTATTTGTAAACGTGCCTTAGAAAAAAAAATCACTTTTTTTTCGAAAATTCTACTGTGTTCCTTTTTGTTGGTGTTAGTAGCACATTTACGAGTCATATCTTAAATTCTTTGATTTGAGCGTTTGCCATTTGCAAAGCTGCTTCTTGCAGTGCAAAAACTTGCCTTGGAAATCGCATACACCCTAAATAACAGTTAACTGTATAACAGAAGACTTCGCAGTAGTTTACTGAATACAAAATTCCTGTATTACTGTGTAACAGTTATATCGTCGACGATACTGCAAAACCGCCTAACTAATTTGGTCTTATAATCCGGTATTAAATGATATGTGGATCGAATAAATTAGATTAATTCCATTATAAGTTATGGCATATTTAATTTTGAATTAAGTGCAAAATTGAGACTCAAAATAGTTTTTTTTTCTTCTATAAAATTAATTTTGTAAGAGGTATTCGAAAATGAAGATAGGCGATTTTGCAGTATCACCGACGATATGTAGAACTGTATACCTAACAGAAAACTTTGCAGATGTTTACCGGTAATTGTTAAAGTACTCAATTAATCGATTATAATATGTTTGTTTGCTCTCATCAAATATTGTTGAATTTATTACGTACGATAATTTGCTAAATTGAAAAGTGAACACTGCATTACTGACAAAATTTAATTTAGTCAGCAGTTTTGTCAAACTCGCACACACCCTAAATACAAAATTTATAACAGTTGTACATCATAACAGTCATTACATGTAACATGAGGCATGTAACATCTAACATGAGTACTGCATGATCGACATCTGGTGCCATACACCAAACCTTTTACACATTACATGCTCAACGCGTAAACACGTAAATTTTTCTTTATTACCACAAAGTCGCTCACTGCCGAAATATGCGTTATGCATATCAATGCCAACGAATACTTTCCTAAAAATGCCAATGACCACCAATTTCAATGGAAGCCAAAAGATGACTCGCAAGTGTTGACAAAAACTGCAATGCAAATAATATCAATCAAATAAATAATATCGAGTTATTTCTCCGAGAAAAACATGCAATTAACGTTTTATCACGTGCTGCAAAATATGTTGTCCTTTCAAAAGTGTGAAATGGCGCAAAAAATTGATTTAAAATGTGACAATTTTAAATTAAAATGCGCTGCACATGCGCAGTGACTAAAGTATTTATGTTTATTTACTAAATGAGTAGCCGTATTTAAATGAGTGAAAGATTAATGTGCGATACTTGGGACTGGCAATTAGTAAAATTAATAAAATTAAAAAATAATTATTAAATTTGAGTTAAATATTTCTTTAGAAATTTATGCACAGCATAAAATGCAATAAAAATACGAATAGTGCTCAACAATTCCCAACCCAACACCCATTGACGTTTGCACAACCCACGACCACCCATTAACGGCAACTCTCTTGACCATCTCTCGCAGTCTATGATACGCTGTCACTCAATCGCTTACTCATTTTACTCTTCATGCTCACTAAGAGGCTGCATGTGAGACAGAACGAAAACAAAATGATTTTCATTTCATTTTCCACTGCGACTGCTACCTGTTTTTTTGTTTGTGCCAGCCAGCGTTGTTGGTGAGTGAGCCAAGTTAACAGCCATGGCTCAGTGCGTATGTATGAAAACGTGTTGACTGCCAGCCACCATACGACCACCGCCAGCCAACAATTTTGTCTATAAAAACAAAGCATCGCCTCAGTGCGAACTTCAGTTGATCGTTGCTAGCGCCAACGATTAGACGTCGCGCGTAACGTAACGAAGTGCAAAAGTTTTAAAAGTAACGGCTCAGGCAATTGGCAACTAAGTGAGAACGCGCGCAACACATAACGTTCAGGTGGCAAATAAAAAATAAATTGGAAAAAACAAACTAAATAAACACAAACCATAAATAAATATTTATCAAATTAACACAACAAACTTGAAAAAAAATCACCAAATAAATTTAAAATACAAAAAGTGCGAATAACATTTAAAAAAAAATTAATTATTTATTTTAAAAGAGTGCAACAGCTCGATTGTTTCATTTTTAATTTATGTGTAATTCCAAAAAAATATAAAACTCAATTAATTATTTGACCTGAACTTATTTAATTCGGTTTTAATTTTTATTTTTTACTCCATAAGGTGGCTGACTGCTGATCAAGTATTAACAAATTATAATAAACATACAGTATTTTGGTGACAAGTTCCATTCATCAATTTGAAAAATAAAACGTCAATAATGCAGACAGTAATTAAGTAAGTTTACAATTTATTTTTATAATTTACAAACTGAAACATACAAAAAAAAACTTTGAAATGAATAAGGGGCTGCATGTCAGATAAATTAATTTACGAACTCATTAATATTTTAACCTGAACGTTACCTAAAAACGTTATGACTTTGCGTAAATAAAAAATACAACAGTTTTAATCAATTTATTTTCTTGTGTAAACAATACATAAATTTACGAAATATAACACAGTGCAACATAAAAAAATCACGTTTTCATCATGAACACACGTTTTTTTTTTAATTTTGTGATATCACCAACGCATTTTTATTACTCTTGTTTTTTCAAATTTTACTATACACGAAGCATTTGTAATTTCTATTTTTTTTCCAAAATATTTTTTACGAATCAATATTTGTAAAATTAAAACATCAACAAAATTACGAATATTTCGTTTAAATTACGAAACTTTCGTTATATTATTTTTTATTACGAAACATTCGTGTTTTTTTACGAATAATTAGTAAAAACTGAAATCCGTTCCGTGAAACTGCATTTTATTTTAATTGGTATCGCGGTCGCAAGCAGTTAGTTATAAAATACAACCACACCCAGAAAAAATTCCCTTAAATTCCATTAAAATTGGTCAATACGACAATTATTGATTTGATAGTATACAAAAAAAAAAATATTTTCATATAAACTCAATGGCAATGTCATGGTATTTTTTAGTATTTAATGGTATTTTCCAATTAAAATAATAATTTATCCTATTGACTATTTTTAATAGTAAAAAACTATTATTTATATAGTATTTTTTTCTGGGTGCAGTTTTTAAATGTGTTCTGTGTGAACTCTGTTTGTGTCAAAAGTGATGAAGTATCAAGTCAGTGCATAATTTTTCATATTTTTATGAATGAATCGTCATTTTAATCGTTAGTTTTTTTTTTTTAAACAAATTATTTGTGTATTTAACGAAAGATTCGTAAAATGTTTCATATGATTTATAAAATTTAGTGTTCGTAAAAGTAGGAATATTTTCGTAAAATGTACGAATATTCGTAAAATATATTCAATAAATTACGAATCTTTCTTATTATGTACGAATGGCTTTCATAGATAAAATCTACGAATGGTTTCGTAAAATAAACAATTAATATTCGTAATTTTATCATAAATTTACGAAAGTTCCTTTGTGTATTTTACGAAATATTTGGTGGATAAATTTCAGGATTTTTTTCGTAAAATACACGAATAATTTCGTGTATTTAAAAGCAGATTTTATTTTGAGTACCTCAGATCCACCTATTAACAGAATATTAAAAAAAACATAATTTTTCTTATCACATTTGACAAAAATATATGTTATATGATAGAGATATAAAAAGTTATATATAAATATTCTAATATTCTAATAACGTTTTATCTATAGACGTCCTGTTTCAAGAATATTCGACAGAAATGAAATACTGTGTTTTCAAGCACACTTTTACTTCGCAGACGTAAAATGTAAAGTCAGCATTTATTTCTTGGATCTAAAATATTACCTTCAAAACGTTATTAAATTCATAGATGGAAAAACAAGTTGTATATGTGATGCACTGTGTAATCAATGAATTTACAATATAAATGAATTTACAATATAAATGAATTTACAATATAAAAATAATAATAAAAGAAAATGTTTTATAAATGAGTCTTAAAAACTCTAAAGATGTTTGTTTTAAATTTAATACACTATAAGAAAATGTTCTTGGCTACAACTTTATATGCTCATTTGTATATGAAATATGGAACAAGAATTACTTGAGAACTCTAAATATGGCAAAAAAATAATGAAAAAATTAATTGTATACATATTTGTTGGCAGAACTATTATATTTGGTTGGTGCTCGAAATACTAGCCTATGTACACTACAATTTTTTTTATAACTGTACTAATTTATTCTAAAACTGTTCAAAATTGGTTCTAGTTCAAACTACAACTTTTTTAGTTTTGACAATAACAACTAATCGGTTAAGAGAACCGAATAAGTTCGTTGGCGCAACAAATTTCTATTCTGTGTGTACTGTTTGTTGTAAACATTGTAATATCATAAGAAATATAGCGACTTGAAATTCATTAACTATGGCTCAGTTTTACAATAACATTTTCAATGTAACTTAGTTCAAACTTGATGTCATTTCTTCTACATACAAAAAAGGGTTATATCCATTGTGCTGTGACTCAGTTCCTTCACACAGAAAAATCCTCTTTTGGCATAAGGTTAATTGAACCAACGTTTCAGTGTTGCAGCCGAAATACATTTGTTGTAACCTCATGTCATTAAAATGAACGTATCATTTCTTACTCTAATCGAAATGTTAGTCCGCGCAGCTGCACGTTCGGTTGTCCTAACCTCATGATTGCATTTTTAATTCTGCCAAAATTTGACGTTTGTGCATTTGATACGGCAACTGAGTACGTTATTGTATCAACAAAATAAATGACTAACGGCAACCTCATGTTCATGAACAGCAGTTCGGTTGCCAAAACTTATGGATACATGCAAAAATAAATAAACGTCAAAAATTTTCACAAGTGGCAAACAATAGGAAATTCATTAATTAAGTAAAAATGCGAAATAAATATATGAATATTAATAAAATAATGAATACAAATTGCTGTTTAGCTAGTGAAATATAATAAAAATATAGAATATGTGACCATATGTGGCATTATAAATAGTTTCATATTTTGTTTAATTATGATGAAATAAAATATTAAATATGTCTTTATACTGTTTTTATTTTTCAGGGAACAGGAATTAATAGATATATTTTTTGAAATTGTATGCGTGACATATTTACGCATCAAAAATACATACTTTAATACTTTACATAAATAAGTTTTCTATTTAAAAAAAATATTCTTAAAAGAAAATTTCAATGGGAGGTTTCGGCATGCTTGCTGACTTGGAGGTTTAAACAACCTCATGCTTGCTAAATAGGAGGTTGGCACAACCTCATGCTTGCTGACTAGGAGGTTAGCACAATCTCATTCTTGCTGACTAGGAGGTTGATACAACCTCCTAATCAGCAAGTTTCCGCAACCGAATAATTCGGTAGGGTAATTTAGTTGGTTGCCGCAACAAATCAGTTTTCTGTGTGTTGGTTTTTAATGAAATTTCTTATATTTATTATTGAATCTAAGAAGACTAACACTAAAGTATGTTATAAATGAAATTAAGTGTTTGTGCCAAATGCTTCAAATATTTGTAGTGTTTGCCGCAAATTTCTCTAGTGCTTTCTACAATAGTTCTAAAAAATCAGCGAAAACATATTAAGGGGATTCATATCAGCACTGCAAATTTCTTATATCGTAAAAAAATAAAATTACGCATAATTCGACATGAATGGTTTCGCGTAAAATATTTTATGAAATGTTGGTTGCACTCTAATTTTTAGTTGTTTCACTTATAATCATTTCACAACACAAATTAATGAAAACACATTTGTCATAAAACATAATTTTATTGACAACTAACGAAATTCTTCAAAATATATTTACGTTATTTTCACATAAAAATCGGTAAATGAATTTACTAGTTGTGCGTAAAATATTCTCATAAAATGTTTGCGTAAATTTCTACTATTTACGTGATTTCCACAAATTAAGAGTTTTACGCGCTTGATATGAATCCCCTTAATGTTTTAAAGCAGCTTATTTACCGAAAAGTGATAAGTGTTTATGGCAGACACTTCACAATAGAATTTTTGTGGGAAACTTTAATATTTGTCCCAAAGATTTCTCATATATTTATTATTTAGTGTTTAGGAGTGATAATTGAAGTCGCGAATTTAAAGTGTTCTTGGGAAACATTCTTAATATTTTTAAGAAATAAATAATTATTTGGTTCAAACACTAAAATTCTGTAAACCCGAGTGGAAATTGGTTAAGGTAAGCCGTATTTCGCATACGTCCCTGATCAAAATCAAAGGCCACCTGAAATGATCCTGATCAGGTTCGATTAGGGAAATCCTAATTTCAAACCCACCTAGGGAAACCTGATCCATCTTTTACAAAGAATCCTGATCTATAGTTTTCTTAATGGAAGCTGATCTGACACTTTAAATTATAAAATATTTTAAATTTAGACTCAAAACATTATTGAAACTTATTGAAATAACTTTGTGTGTTCACAAACTATTTTTTCTTTGAAAGGGCTCGAATTTGATAAAATCACTCTCAGAATAATTTAAATATATCGAATGGTAAACTTAGCATAACCTTAGCATAAGCGTAAGATCAGGCAAACTGATCAGGATAGTAACTTCGATTAGCGTCACGATTTGAATCAGGCACAGATGTGGAAACCTGATGATTACCTTATTTAAATTCAGGCATGACTGATCAGGTAATGATCGCATCCTAAAAAAATGTCCACTCGGGTATTTACGACTAACAATTAGTATTTATGACAGTTTTTTGTTTTAGAGTATGTGTCAAGATATCAAAAAAATGTAAATTGTCATATTAACTGATTACTAATTCTCTTTCTGTCTGTAAAATCATGTAAAATTATTTATCATGATGTTTAAAGCAGCAGTTATCATTTAAATTTGCTTATTAATATAAAATATACGATTCTGCATAGAACACCTTAATAAAATCTAAAAGAAAGTTTGTTTAAAAATGGGTCAGATTTTGAAAACATAATTAACACCTTTGGGGCAGAATCCCATACTAAGTATTTTTTGTTATGTTTATAAAATAACTTACAAAAGGCTTGACATTGTCTTAGCTATTTTAGCACGTCAAAGACCAATTTTTTGACACTTTAAAGTTTTTCTAAAGTAATATATGCTAATTTAGATGCAAATCAAACCTATAACAAGTATGCAAAATACTGGCATATTGTATGCAAATGAGTTTCACCTCATTCAAGCTACAATATACAAGATCATCTCGGAAACAAGATTTACAAAAAATAAAACAATGCAACATACTAATAAATTCCAAACTGCCTGTATTGGTAATTGAAAAAAAGATAATAATAAAAATAAAATAAAAATCAACAAACATGTTAAACCTGATACAAAGATGTCTCTTAAGGCAACAAATCAGCGCGGTACTGTGGGAGGGGACAAAGGAGTTCAACTCAGATACCGGTCAATGACTGACAAAAGGAAGAAAAACTAAGAAAAACTAAATAAAACAAAAACAAACAATAAAAATAGAAAGTTGTCGTTTGTATTGGTTACAACTAATATTAACACCGATATTTTAACAAATCATTAACAAAACCATTAGCTGACTATTTGCCACAAGCAACTAAGTGTTGCGCAATCACACGAGTTTGATTTGATTTCATTTCATTTCGAATAATAATAAAATTTCTTATTTTTCTATTGTTCAAAGTTGTTTGTGGTCAAACCCCAAAGCAAGCACACACGAATATCTTCTACAATTTTGTCGCTCCTCTTTTTCTGCCTTATCTACTGTACCGGAATTCAGGGAGTGCTTGAAACCAGTTTTGTCATTATTGAACGATAGATCGCACTGTTCCCTGCAGCTATTACTGGTACCGCCAGAATAACCATATTCATAAATAATTTTTTAATTGGTTGTCTGTTGGTGCATCGGCAAAAAATAGAGCGAAATTGTCAGCTGAAAAAGTTGTTTGGTAGGTCGTGAAATCTTGGAACGAAATTCAAAGTCCCATAAAAAGAGTTTTAATAATACAATGATAAAAAATTATAATAAAAAATAATAATGAACAGATAAAAATATGATTATAGTATGGTTGTGATAAACAAATTATAACTGTATGCATTATAAATTGATTAAGTGAGTGTTTTCTATTCATCGGATCAATTCGCCTTTAAAATGTCTGCCGAATTAAACCAAAATAGCAAAATTATATATAAATCATATAAAAATTACACTCGCAAAAAATACCGAACAATTTAATGTTTTTTTTTTGTTTTTGCTTTTGCAATTTATTAATAACAAATAAGTTATTTTCTTAATTGCTAAATACCATTGAATAATAGAAATTTATACAAGTATTGATTGACTGATCATACAATGCCGATCCCACAACCAGAAAAAATACTATATAAATAATAGTTTTTTACTATTAAAAATAGTCAATAGGATAAATTATTATTTTAATCGGAAAATACCATTAAAAACTTTAAAATACCATTACATTGCCATTGAGTTTATATGAAAAGATTTATTTTGTGTATACTATTAAATCAATAATTGTCCTATTTACCAATTGTAATGGGATTTGAGGGAATTTTTTCTGGGTGTAGGCCGACACTACGAAGAAAATAAATACTTAATGGTACGACCATTGATATTATGGTTCATGTTTTAATCGTTTTTCAATATTAATTCAAATGTTTTCTATTGAATTTGATAGTTTTTAAACAATGCAGTACCATCAATTTAATAATTTCAATATTATTGAAAAACTATAAATACTATTGTTTTAATGTTTTTTCTCCAATAACAATGTAGGAAAAAAATCAACTCTTGCATGCACACATGGTAATCGATTTATTACGGACTTTTACAAAAATTATCGGTTATCGAATGCAGTTCGAATGAAAACCCGTAAAATTTAGTTTAGTCAGCAAATTTAGTCGAACAAGCACACACCCTTCTGCACAGAAAAAAATAATCGACGTAAATATAGCAACCGATATTAATTTCATTCATTAATCAGTCTAACAATGAAATTCAGTAATTTAATGAAAACGTTTGCTATTCTTTGTGAAATCAGCAAATCCATTTGCCAGTTGGCGCAGTTCTAGCAAATATAATTGCTGAAACTGCGCCGACTAAATAATTTGCCGCATTCACGTTCAAATAATCATATTAGCAAACGGAATTGCTGATTTAACGAAGAATAGCAAATGTTTTCATTAAATTACTGAATTTCATGGCTGAACTGACTAATGAATGCAATTAATATCGGTTGCTATATTTATGTCGATTATTTTATTCTGTGTGATTTCAAAAATTCGATGCTAAGGGTCATATTTCATATCATTCATACAACTCTCAGTTTGAAAACTCTACAACTCTTGACTATTTTAAGCACCACGTTCACGCTTAAGTTTATAATTATATAATACGAAGAACGGCGAAAATTATTCATTCTGCACATAAATATGTTTTGAACGAAAACAAAAATATGTTTGACTGTTATTATAATTATGTTGGGAAATGCAATAATATTTTTGTTCCCATAATGCTCCAAAATATGTATTGCCTGCAAAATTATGTTTGGGAGAGCATTTTTTTTTGCGGCGTGCGGAATAGTTAAAAATGGTGATTTACCATTTTCAAAATCTCGAACTGGCACTGTATTCTATTAATAGTATTTTTATTTCTCTGCGTGTATATATTATTAAATTATAATCTCAAATTGCAATCCATCAATTTATATTTGCTTGAAAAAAAAACCACTTAGGAAAAAGAAATCTTACAATTTTTTATGACATAAACAACTTTGCACAAAATCGACGCAACTTCATAGTGAGCTCCTCTACGCGTTTATTTTATTAAGTAATTCGAACGAGTTGCGTATGTAAATATGAGGCATATAACTACTTAGGGTTTACTTAAAATGTACATATTTTTATAGCCTTAAATGTTATTAAACTTTAATATAAGAAACATTTTTACTTTGGATTGCAACATTGGATTTTGTAATAAAATATTTTAATTTTAAATATGCGTAAAGAGTTATATTAAGTTTTATGCGTTTTTAAGCAATTTTATGATATGTAAAATTAAATAAAGGTTTTAGAAAATACTCAAGTAGCGTTAATTAATAAAATAACAGTTTTTAAACCTTGCAAATCATATTATTGCATATCATTGTCCATACTACAATATTGTTTAATTAAAAAAACAATATATTAAAAATATTTTTGAGTCTAAAGTGAAATCTGACTTCATTAAATGTATTACTTAAACTTATAAATATATAAATACAAAGGTGGTAACAACTGTGGAACTTACCAAACATGAAGTGTGAACGTTTTTTTATACATTTTATTTTTCACCCAGTTTAAGATACACAGTTAATGCATATTACTTACATAGTCTATTCAAGAAAATTGATCTATTATTATAAATTAGAAAAAATGGGGTGATCGATAACGAAATTTTGAGAAAATCGATGACAAACTCAAAATTTTTATTTTTGTAAATTTCAACTTTACCAATATTTTGAAAAAGGAAGGAATTCGTGGATGTGATATACCATTGGGAAGGTAATTTAATTGTCTAAAATAATGTGAAAAATTGATATTAATTTATTAACAGATTAAATTTTATAACCAATTTTCTTGAATAGACTATGTAAGTAATATGCATTTACTAAACTGTGCATCTTAAACTAAGTGCAAAATAAAATAAAATGAACTTTCGTTCATGAAAAGTGCCACTCCCCTTTATCGAAGTCCGGCCATTTTTTGACTATTGCAAGGTTCAAGGTGTATGCAAACAGAATAAAAAAGTTTGTCTATTTATTTCTTGTACAAAAAAACTTAAAGATTAATGAGTCGAAAAAGTAAGTCCCACTGTGCGTCGCTACGGAATTATAATGTCGTGTATTAGGATTAACTTTAGGATTAACTTCGAGGCGATGACAGTGTATATTGTGAATGCGTGCAACCCCCTTAAATAATTTTTAGTTTATATGAAAAATAACATTAAAAGCCATATCAATAACTAAAAAATTAACTGTACCATTGACCATTTTATATGACTTTTTCTGAGTGTAATTAACCAGTTGGACATAAGTACCTTGCCGGAAAATTCGTCAAAGATATCTTAAAGGTATCTTTATGACGGCATTCTACATGATTAAATATTCACTATATCGAGGGACAATAAGGTTATTCACGAAATGGAGCAGTTGTGTCAAGAGCAGTTTTACAATATCAAAATGCATTGGTGGAAAAACAGGCAAGTTCTGCTAATCTACTTCTCTAAAACCATGAGTTGATTTCGTGCTTCCTTTGTAGTATTGACGAGTACATAACGTCACTCTCATGCGCATTTTTAAAAATGTTAGGAAATCAAATTTTAAAGTTAAAGTTTTTTTGTTATTTTGGTGTATTCATCAATTATTATAACATATATAAAATATCTTTGGATTTGGACAACTTACTGAATTATAAATACGGATTTTGTGAGGCTATGTCCGGACCAAAATGCATTTTTTTTTTGTTTTTTATGGTATAACTCTTTATTTGCGAAAGAAAAAAAAGGGATGTTGTTTGTTTTTAAAACACTAATCGATTGGTATCATTATTTAAAAATATTTTACGAAACATTAATTTGCCATTTGTTATTTGCAAAAAAAATGTTTGGCAAAATCGATATGTGCTTTAAAAACAAAAAAATTAATACCTTTACACCAATATTTTATATGCACTTATAAAGAAGTATAGCAAAAAAACGAAGAAATTTGATAAATTAAAAATCTTGTCATGCCAAAAGGGCGAATCTTTTCGTTTTTTAGCTATAACTCTTTATTGGTTCAAGATAAAATAGTGATGTAAAGGCATCTATTGTTTGTTTTCAAAGCACCTATCGTTTGGCATCATAATAATTTGCCAAATGATAAAAATTCAAAAAAATAATTTAAAATAATGATGATAATCGATAGATGCTTTAAAAACAAACAGTTAATGCGCTATGGCAAAAAAAAAAACAAAAAATTTGACCTTTTAACATGACAACACTTTTAATTTTTCGAATTCACCTTTTGGTTTTTTTTTTTCCAACAAAACCACATACGATTTTGACACAGTATACTTGAAGAAAACCACGGTGTATACTGTCGTAGTTTTTCTAAAAACGACTCACTAATCTTTCAATTTGTTTAACGAATTTATATGAACTATTGAAATAAAAACATCTCTTTTTGCTACATCAAACTGAAAACTACCATACTACACAAATATGAAGTGGGTTCACGAAATATGATTCTACAAAACTGTTAATGTATATCGGCAACTTCTCCGTTTCGTGAATTCCCTTAATAATTAGCGTATTCACAGTTCGTCGTATTTTACTATGGTATTCGTACCATGTAGTATATATACGACACAATAAGACATAAACGTCAATTTGTTGTTGCATCCCTTATAAAAGTGAAATACCACAAGTGTTGTATTTAAGAGTAGCCCTGATGCATGTTTTTTAGTGTCGTATTTTGTGAAATGAAGATAAATTGTGAAATTGATGATAAATAAAATGTTAATTTATTTGTTTTTATTTTTAACTAGAGGTATATTTGGGATAAATTGAAAAAATCCTAAATTTAAAAGAATCAGCTGCATTTATTTGACGAAACAATTGAGCAAGCAAAAAAGTGGTGTTCACAGTTTAAATGGCGTACTGTCGTATTCATACAATGTCGTACCAATGCCATAAACAGTGAATACGCTAAATATATTGTAGCTGGTCGTATATCTAATGTTGCCATGACGATTGCTGGACAATGTCTATGCTTCGTAGTGATTTTTTGATTTCATTGTTTTTTTTAAGTCAATTTTCCTGGTTATTACTTATAATTCTAAATTCTTCCATACATGTGCCAAACGATGGTTTAAAAAAATATATATCTTACAATTAATTCATTAATGATAGTTAGGGCATGTATTTTGTCAACTCAGTTAATGTTAAACTATATTCTCTTAATCTTAAAATTAATTCCTTAAACTTAAGGTTTTAATTGTCATTTCAACTACACAAAATGCCATTCATTTTATTTTCATTATAAGTTCGTGAGAAACTGAATATTTTTTCTCTACAATTTATTTGCATTAAGTTTTTTATTTGAATTTATGTTGTATTGTTTAACTAAACAATACCTTAAAAGTAACTGCGCTTTTGTGACTAACTACATTTTCTTTGACGGTTTTTTTTTAATTTGGTGGGCGTGGTGAATATTTTCTGGTAACTGTCGGTACACGCAAAGCTAATTATTAATAATTTTAGTTTAATGTAAAAAAAAATATATATATAATATAATAATAGAAATGATTCCATAACATGCTAAATCGACATAGCTCGTTTTTAATGTTTTTTCCATTTTTGGATTCTGCGCCCAGAAAAATTTCCCTCAAATCCCATTAAAATTGGTCAATAGGACAATTATTGATTTAATGGTATACAAAAAATAACTCTTTTCATATAAACTCAATGGCAATGTCATGGTATTTCCTAGTATTTAATGGTATTTTCCGATTAAAATAATAATTTATACTATTGACTATTTTTATGAGTAAAAAACTATTATTTATATAGTATTTTTTTCTGGGTGTGTATACCAGAAGGTATTTTCTGTTAAATTTTGGTACAGATCGATCGGTCATATCTAAAATTATAACACAAAACGTAACCATACACATTATAACATATATGTTACACCAATTATAAAAATGTCCCCAAAATTTCCCGTGTGACCTAACATTCCTTACTGGTTATCGTTCCAATTGAGCAGCAATAAAGCATCATCGATTCTAACATTGTCTTACGTTTCCATATAAATAGTTCTTTTATGTGTCAAAAATAGGTTTTGAAGAAAACGTCAATTTAGCTTTTGGCCAACATATGTAGTAGCAGCAACTTGTATTATATTTCGTATGCAAGTCCATGTTTTTCACATATTTTGCTACCTAAAGTGGTCGGTAGTTAATGGCAGGTGTCGCTTGCCAAAGGAGCAGTATCATCTTAATTAATGCCAGGGCATGCATACTGTAGCCTCCCGCATGTAGAAAGGGTTAACGTGAGTGGTTTTTGTGTTGAAACGAATCAAATAGCGAAAGGCTGTTGCTTACTTCTAACTTTATATTTTCTCAGCAACGACGAAGAATTTTCAGAAACGATTGAAAAAAACGATTGAAAAAAAAAACAAACTATTAGCGTATTCACAATTTGGTATTAGTACGACATTGTACAAATACAACTGTACGGCAATTGAATATTTCAAATAAATTTAAATAAATGCAGCTAATTCTTATAAAATTAGGATTTTTTGAAATTATCATAAATATTCCTCGATTTGAAAAGAAAAACAAATAAATTAACATTTTATGTGCACTATTTGTCTATAATTTCACAATTTTCTTCTTATCACAAAATACGACACCAAAAAACATTCCTCAGGGCTACTCTCAAATAAAACACTTGTGGTATATCATTTTTATAAGGGATGCAACAGCAAATTGACGTTTCTGTGTTATTACATCGTATATATACTACATGGTACGAACACCATACTAAAATACGATGACTGCGAATACGCTAATATCAGTTGATTTTTGTTCATTCAATTTAGATAAAAATATGTTGTACAATAAAAAAACGAGGAAAACAAAACTAAAGAGATTAAAAGGCCTAGTTATTTTATATTGAATATTGATTATATAAAAATGTACCAAAATTATGTTGACAGGGCATATTTTAAAAGTAGTTCAATTAGAAAAATATTTGTAACTTTTTTTAATAATTTTGGACTATGCCTTTGCATAAACAAAAACTTTTTTGTAAAATATCTTTCATAGAATTGATGTATGGAATGTCCATGGGAAAAAATCGCCTATAAGTTTTTTTCTCGGATTATGTGTTTTTATATTTTTGAAATGTTTAAGATGTTTTTTTTCCATGATATTTAAAACTCCATGATTCCATGCCAAATATCAAATTTATAAAGAGGGCTTGGAATTTGATGTCATCTCATTTTTATAAGGCATTTGTCATTTTTTAAAATTTTTTTAATTACACTACACAACAGCCATTCTGCGCAGCAGTCAAGACTAATTTTGTATTATGTAAAATGACTCCCTGATTCCGAGAATATGCTTTAAAAATGTTTCTTTGAATAGGTCTACAAAGTGATTTCGATGGGACAACATGAAAAAAGTATTTTTTAACAAAAATTTATATCAAAAACTCATTTAAAAAATTGGGAAAAATCGAGAAAGTAATATGAACCACAAATTGAAATTTTTCAAAATTAGTTCACATTCTTTTGAAGAAATTGAAATATCAATGACAAAAATATATGGGCAAATTTTAGGATAAAAAATGTATGTGAAAGTATTATAATTGAGTGCTATATAAATAGGCCTAAAAATAAAAAATGTAAGCGCATCGCGCTCATTTTTTGATAGATGATTATTTATAATTTACTTTAAATTTTATAATTTTATCTTGAATACTTTACGAGATATTGGAACCTAAAAAGTAAACCCATATCTCGCATAGGACGTAGTTGAGTACGTTGACTAATTTGTCTCATTTTCGAACTTAAAATTACTATTCTACTAAAAGATATTAAAAATAAATTTCATCAATTTTGGAATAGCAGTTTTCAAGTTATCGTGTATAGACGGACAGACAGACGGTTATGTCTAAATCGACACGGAAAGTTATGTTGATCAAGAAAATATATACTTTTTCATACCGGTCACGCCTACTAAAAGGCGCTTAAATACCCTCACATACATTTTATAACCTAAATGGTATTTTTTTAGTTTTCACTCAATTGTAATGCTTTCACATGATCTATCCATAGATTTCTTATATGTTCATGTCATTTTCATTAAAAATGTACAAGCTAATTTTGGAATATTACAAACTGTATATCATCACGCTTTTTCAATTTTTCGCAATTTTTTAAATGCATTTTTGATTAAAATGTTCGTCGAAAAAATTTACATTTTTCGAGTTCTTCTATAGAACTCTCTTAAACCAGTAAACCAATTTTAAAATGTTGTGAGAAATGTTTATTGCATAATTAATTACCTTTAATTCAATGTAAACCTTGAGCATATAAGTTATATATAACGTGAGATATTTTCAAATATATGTGACCACCTTTTTGAAAGCTCGGTACAAAAGTTATTGCCCGATATCTCGTAAACCTATCCATAGAATTCTTTTAGACTTATATATTCAAATTCTGCAGGTCATTTCCAATAATACAAAAATAATGGCATTTACTGCGCAATTTTTTTTTCTCATAGTGTTATCACTATTCTATCATTTTTGTAGAATTTTTGTGATTTTAAGCAATACTGAAATAGATTTTAAACAAAAATGTGACATGTTTGATGCCAAAAATATGGCATCGTAGGTTAATAAATTTATGATTAGCTCTTATTTTAGTACGTTCATTTAATTTTAAATTTAGAAAGAAAATGGAATGTAAAAAATATTATTGCTTTTCAGTATGCGTCTCTCGTCAGTGTCGACGTGGAGCTAAAAAAATACTGTAATCAAAATAAATAAAAATGTTTTTAAAACAATTACATATGTATTTGATTTTGATTAAACCGATTTGTTTTTATTACATTGTTGTTTATGCTATATTGAAAAACAACTTTGAAAACAACTACCATATTTTACTGCATTTTTAAACAAAATTATTACATCTGCTTTTAACTACAATAAAATGAAAAATATAACTGAATATTTAATTAATTTTACTACATTCTGCATTTATTTAAAATTTCAAAATATTTATTCATTCAAAAATATTGTTTTTATTTATAAAACTTCAAGATTAATGTAAACATTATATTTCATATGCTTTTATTTTTACTACATTCTGTATTTATAAAATAAAATAATAGATATAAATTTTTATGTTACGTAATTACGTTTTCTTCATAAAAAGCTTTCGTGTTTGGATTTTTTTTTTATGTTTTGAATTTCTTATGAATTTTATATTAGAAATCATTATTTATATTCAACAAAAAAAAATCAAAACTCAAATTATATTCTTCATATTCTATCGAATCTCTCCATAATCATTAAATCTTCTTAAACTTTCTGATAACTTTTTTAAAATTCAAATTCAAACCAGATTTTAAAACGATTACTATATAAACTCACTTGAAAGCTGTTTCAAAATAGTTTTTTTAGCATTGCCACACTGCGTTAACAGTTGTCAAACTTAAACAAGGCACGTGACGAGAAGTTTGTGCAATAAACCAACCAAAACGTAATCAGCTAATAACGGAGTTATTTTTTTTTTGTATATAATTTTTGTTTTATTTATTGTGGTTGTCGCAATTATTATGATTTTTATTGTTTTGTTGAACATGCATTCCAATGCCTAAAAAGCAGACCTCAGTCCGGCATGTTAATTTATTGACTACAAACAGATTTTTGCATTATTTTTGAAACATAAATTTGATTGATTTACAATGTTTAGCTGAGCATTCAAATATGTACAATTATTTTTATATTTCTGTATTTTACAACTCAAACTTGACTCCTAACAGAGTCCAGTTTTTCAGTAACAGTTTCAAATTAAACTTAGTTTAAACTAGATTTAGTTTCGTCCAACATATCACAAATATTTGAAATATCATATTAACTGAATACTTATTATCTATCTATACAATTTAAAGATATTCGGCGGTATAGATTAGGAACTATAGACATTATTAAAATGTGGAAACGTTTAAACTCAGTTTAAACTGTAAAATAGAAACTGAATAGTCCAGGAAAAACTCATCCAATTAGCATTGAAAGTATTCTTTTTACTGGTATTCATTATTTGCATTTTTTGTTCGTTAAAACATTTATTTGATGAATTGATCAATTTTTTGTATGACATTCGTGTTTTTTTTTCTATATAACTTGCTGTTGTTTGACACGTCTCATTCAACGTTAACAGAATTTTAAATTTAACATACGATCATTGCATTGATTTGTGACAATTGTCATTTGAAATGGCTTTAAACGGTTTTCAACGTAAGTATTAACCGAAGCACGTAACTTTTTTTTTGCAATGACAAAGTTTTTTATTCAGAAAAATTCGAGTGCCAGGCACTGTTAAATAATACCTGGTAATAAGAACAACAAGTTTTTATTTGATTTTCTGTTATTCATATAAATCTAATATAAATTTCCAAAGTAGTTCAATGACCCAACATTTTTCGTACTACATTTTACTATTGACGGTCAGATTGCTTTAGCATCGTGGGATTCTAGTTGTTTAAAAAGATACTACTTATAAAATAATATATTTTAAGTAATGGTTTTAGTAATCTACGAGCCAAAGTACAGTCCTTTTTTTTGTGGTTCGAAATATATTTTAAAAAGAAAAACTTTATGACTTGCTTCTGGGGAGGCTAGATTAGACCAATTACAGGTCTGAATAGTTCCGCTAATTCCTTGCAAGGTATACCATATCGTCACAGTCATGCCAAAGGGGCGAATGTGCATTTTTAAAAACGTTGGAATTAAATTTAAAAGTTTAAAATGCTATAAAAATTAGTACACATTTTGTTTTTCAATTTTTCTGTTATTTTGCTTTATTCATCAATTATTATCACGTATATAAAATATCTTTGGATTTGGACAACTTACTCAATTATAAATACGGATTTTATGAGGCTATATCCAGACCAAAACGATTTTTTTTTGTTTTTTTATGCTATAACTCTTTATATGCGCATCATTATATTGGCATCATTATATAAAAATATTTTGCCAAACATTAATTTACTTCTGAGTGTAGGTGCTTTAAAAACAAACAACAAATGCCTTTACATCGCTATTTTATCTTGCACCAATAAAAAGTTATAGCGAAAAAACGAAAAGATTCGCCCTTTCGGCATGACAAGATTTTCAATTTTCGAATTTTTGTTATTTGTAAGAAAATATTAATGATGATGATTGATAGATGCTTTAAAAACAAACAATTAATACCTTTACAACACCTTTTTAACTTGCACCAATAAAAAGTTATAGCAAAAAAAACGAAGAAATTGGAAAATAGAAAATCTTGTCATGCCAAAAGGGCGAATCTTTTCGTTTTTTCGCTATAACTTCTTATTGGTGCGAGATAAAATGGCGATGTAAAGGCATTTATTGTTTGTTTTTAAAGCACCTACACTCAGAAGAAAATGTACCATTAAGTACTTTATGGTACGACCATTGATCTTATGGTTCATGTATTAATAGTTTTTTCTTTTAAATCAAAAGTTTTCTAATTAATTCAATTGTATTTGAAAAATTCACTACCATAAATTTAAATATTTCAATATTATTATTTTAAATAGAATAAATACTGTTGTTTTAATGGTTTCCTCCTATAATAATAAACGTGGTGTAAAAAAACATAAATCGAATACAAACATGTTCGTTTTGTACGTCATTCTGCGTCTTTTTTAGGAAAACTTTACCGTAAAATTAATAATACGTATCATTAAATTTGTATAGATCTTTCTTATTGTAATTAAAATATCGCATTATAAAATTTATGGTACAACCACACATTGTATTAACAGTTTCAATATTACTGAACTAATGGGACGCATCCTATTGACCAATTTTAATGGTATAAATTATTGTTTTTCTATTGAAATACTATCAATTTACCATGATTTTTTTCTGGGTGTATCGATCTACTTAATTAATTAAAACAAATTCTTGGAAATAACAAAAATTCGAAAAATTGAAAATCTTGTCATGCCAAAAGGGCGAAACTTTTCGTTTTTTCGCCAAACCTATTTATTGGAACAAGTTGAAATAGTGGTGTAAAGGCATTTACTGTTGTTTTTAAAGCACCTATCGATCGTAGCCGCGGTAGCTCAGTGGTTAGTGCGTTGGACTGAGAGCCGAAAGGTCCCCGGTTCAAGCCTGGACTGGGGCTAACAACATCTTTTCATAGAAACATTTTTCTATACCGCGCTACCTCTCGGCAGTAAATGGAAAACCTACGAGAGTAAAAATTGCCTATGAAAAGCTCTCACCCGCCGTTCAGATTCGGCAATAAACTGTAGGTCCCACCACTTTGAGTACAAATATAACACGCACAGCTCAAAATGTTGAGAGAGATCGGCCTAAGTTCTTATAGAGCTGTAGTGCCAAACTATTATTATTATATATCGATCTGTATTATTAATTAAAAATATTTTCTTGCAAATAACAAAAACTCGAAAAATCGAAAAGCTTGTCATGCCAAAAGGGCGAATCTTTTCGTTTTTTCGTCATAATTATTTATTGGTACTAGGTAACATAGCAGTGTAAAGGCATTTATTGTTACTTTTTAAAGCACCTATCGATCTGCATTATTTATTAAAAATAGTTTCTTGCACATAGCAAAAATTCGAAAAATTGAAAATCCTGTCATGCACATAGCAAAAATTCGAAAAATTGAAAATCCTGTCATGCCAAAAGGGCGAATCTTTTCCCTTTTTCACATTTGGCGTTTCCCTATTGGAACCAGATAAAATAGTGGTGTAAAAGCTTTAATTAAAAACAATAGGGCTTCGTCAGAGCCCGATTATTTGATTTAATGACATGATCTGTTAATGTGCAAGACTCTGCAAACATTTCTACTAGATTTACCCGATTAGGGTATAAGTGCTCATTAAGTGATCATGTTGGTCTTCTAACTGGTCGGGTTATGACAAGAAAATATATTCAATGATTAGTTTCCAATCGGTAAAAAATAGTACAAACTCTTTTAGCTGGTAGTAATTATTCAAGGGACCATGAGCGGAGACTGGTCATTGAATGTTTTCCTTGTCATTTCTGTTCATTTTACTTTTCTAAATATTAAAAAAAAGAATATATAACAAAAAATAGACTTATACCGCTGCGTACATTCATTTACTTTATCTTTATTTTATCTTCATATTATAAATTAACATAATCTTCGTAAGATAGTTGACATTTTTATGATCATATGGGAAATTACCTTTAATATGCGTGACCAACTGTCGTAACAATGTTCGAGTTTATCAAAAAATACCGTTAATGTGTAGTTTAGCTGTAGAGGAACAAAAAAATCACTATTCTGTGCAAAATTTTCGCATTTAACTAACATGATTAGATGAAGTTATCATTATCTTAATAATGTGTAATGCCATCACCATACATTTTGTGAGGTTTTTAATTAGTATTTAGTGTTTCTAACATATTTATTAGTGCTGTCATTTGTTTTCTTTCATGACAAAGTAATATTTATAAATGTATTTGGTTAAATTTTATATTTTGCCTAATTGTCATGTGCACATATTTCTAATTAAGTTAATTAAACGATATTTTTTAGAACTTTAACCTTTAGCGGTGCTTTCGATTAAAGCATGACTAAGAATAATAAGCAAAAAGTACCTACAAATAAATTTTTTAATTTTATTTTTTAATGAATAGTATTATAAAAGCTCTGAAAAAACTCATACAAATTGGTCAATGGGGGACAGTTATTTATTCAATAGTATATTGAAAATAAATATTTTCATTAAAACACAGTAATTTATACCAAAATGCTATTTTAGTCTTTCTTTTTCATGTTTTGTTCACAACAAATTAAAATATATTAAGGATAAAAAAACATTACAATAACGTAATAAAAAAGAATGGTAATGCAAGAAAAATAAGAAGTAAAGAAGTTTAAATTCATAAACATCTCAGTACACGCCTAGACTGAAACACTTTGAACCCAAAAGTCGTAGGAGAACTTAAATGTTTTAGGAATATGTTTCGGAATTCCCCCCGAGTATTTTAAGACTAAAATAAAAAAAATCGTAGCTATGTTTTTTAAATAATCGCGGTTTCAATTTTTTTTGTGCAGTTTTTTGAAAATATTATTTTGAATATTTTTTTTTTTTGCTCAAACTATTAACTTTAGCCACTAAAATTACCCATAGAAATTTAACATAATTTGTCCACCGTTATAAATCATAATTAGTGGTAACAAGTGCTAAAAAATAGTCCTTTTTTGAGCATTATATCCTTAAATATTAAATGATCTATACACATGATCTATACAAATGATCTATACACGGATTAAGGTGCATAAAAGTATGTACCAAACAAACCAATTCACAACCTGTAATAGTTGAGAGGATATTACAAATCAAAGTCAAATTTTCTTGAAAATTTGGTCAAAAAAACGTTCAACTTTTAGTAAAACATAAATAATTGAATTTTAACTAATCAATTTGCAAATTTGATCCACATTTTCTAAAAAATTTAAACCGCGATATTTTAAAAAACCTACCTACGATGATTTTTATTTTGGGGGGGAATATCGAAAACATATTCTTAAAACATTTAAGTTCTCCCACGACTTTTATGTTGAAAGTGTATCAGGCTAACTACTCATGTTAAGAAAATCAAAAACCAGAAATAACTATTAACCTTTATTTCCATTTGGTTTTTCACTGAGAGATATTATTTTTCATAAAATATAAAGGTCTTTAATTGAGAGGTATTTATTATTTCAAAAAATAAAGGTCTTTAGTTGAGAGATACTTTTTATTTTAAAAAAGTAAGGTCTTTGGTTGAGAGTTATTTGAAAAACCTTTATTATAAAGATCTTTGGTTAATGGTTGTTAGTAGACCGGTAATTCAATTGGTCTAATATAAAGGGGATTCATAGAAAATAACAGCAGAAAAGAAAAAAATTGATTTTTAGCACCCAGGCGAGATTATTGCAGAGAAGAGATGGGCAAAATTATATTTATTTCACAACAAAAAACTAACAATTAAACCTGTTCCAGTGGGATTACAGAAGCACCCAAGTGCGTTTAATGTTTAATTTTTGCTTTTAGGGTTTTATTTCGATTTATAACAAAACTTTTAATCAAAAATTTCCATTAGTATGTGCTCCAAAAATATTGGTAGTCATCTGAAAAGTGAGAGATATATTTTGTTAACCTTTATATCTCACGCTGTTTAACCGCAACCGAAATTTTTAAAATTAAAGGTTTCTTTCTCTCAGACCGAAACCGAAAATTTTTAAAAATAAAGGTTTATCTCGCACCAAAACCATTTTTTTTGTTTTCTTTAATTTTTGGTTTCTCACTGATTTATTTAATAAATGTTATATATTGAGAGTTATTCAGGAACCTGAAAAAGGTTAACCTTATTTTTTGGACCCTGAAGAAAATACAAGAAAAAAAATTTTTGAATTTACTCCTAGTCATAATATTCTGGATGGCAATGGACACAGATATATTAGCTGGTCGTCTAGTTTGCAAATTTAAAGTAAATAGGCCAATTGCAGATAGGTCATGAATTGTCAAACCTTAAATTTGTTCGGAATTCTTCGGAATTTCATTCAATCAAATTGTAAAAAATATTTCTTCTTCTTCTGATGAAGTTGAAGAATGTTTACAAATGTATTCTTTTTGCTCTTATTAAATGTGAGATTCTCGACTTTCGTCTGCAATTCAGATGTTATCTCAGATGAAGTAAAAATTTTGTTTTCATTGGTTTGTGGTAAGGCTGATGTTTTTATTGGCTAAACCAATTAAGTAATTCACAATATTTTTATTAAAATTACAACAAACATTTACTTAAATTACGTATCCCACTTTATCCCAGAAAGTGTTTCCCACATTACCCGAATATCGCAATTTGAACATATCTAAATACAATTTTTGCCATGTTAAATAATTTGCAAGACCTATTTATATTTTAAAATATTTACAACATTCATTTTGTTAATTTCTATTTGAATAATCGAACCGGAATTATAATTGGTCCCATATTACACCTTTTGTTACATCCAATTGTTCAAAAACGGTTCTAAAATCATTATTGTTTAAACTACAACATTTTAATTTTGACGATATAAAACGATATTTGAGAAATCCTCATTTGTTCACACAAAAAAAATGTTCACCAACAACCAGTATTCATCATATTGATGAATTCATTCATTGAATTAAAATCGTATTATTTAAATGTTTTTCATTTTTAATATATTTTTTTTTACATCAAATTTCAAACAAAAATTTGTCTCCATTTACACATTTATGTATTTATAATTCTTAAAGGATTTATAATATTTAATTGCTAGTTATTCGAAGACTCAATTTCATCATATTAATGAAAAAGTGAACATTGTATTGATGTATTTAATATTAATTTTAAATTAAATATCATAAATATTATAAGATACGTAAATGGAGACCAATATTGGTTTGAAATTTGATGATATAAATAATATTAAAAATGAAAAACACTGAAAAAATACGATTTTAGTTCAATGAATGTAATCATCAATATGATGAATATTGGTTGTTGGTTAAATATTTTTTTGTGTGTTGGTTCAATGGATGGTCGAAGCAATAAATTTATTTTATATGCGTAAAATTAAATCATACAATAATCATAATTTTACGTGTTTAATAAAATTATATTAAAATATAATACCTACCCAGCAAACGCCAGGGTTCAAGTTACGCTCAGGCTCATGTACCTTGAATCTATTTTGAATCTATATCTTGAATGTTGTGGTTTTATTTGACAAATATTTTAGAACAATTGTTTGAAGTTTTTTTTTTATATAATGAACATAATTTTTGCAATATTAAATAATAATTGCCACAAAAGTGGGTCGATTTGTTCACACGGTGCGCGCGGTGAGTAAAATTGATCACTTATTTCTCAAAGAACTTAAAATATTCCCCAAAAATCAAGTTCAAGAAAAATTACTCTCATTGGCAGGCTGTACTGAAACGATTTTTTTCGCTGTTTCCATGGCAGTTGGAGCTGTGAGTCGGCAGCATTTCGGGTTGCATCGAAATGAAGCCATGTCGCAGCATAGAAACACGTCTCCAATGAGTTCTTTAAAGTTAATTATTTTTATATTTAGTATTTATATTAATTATCCTATAATTCTGTATTTAAAATGTTTAAAAAAATTAATATATTTGTTGGCCCATTTAAAAAGTTAATAATATTCATTAATGAATCGTTTTAAATACTTTTTTGAGGCAGTTTATGCTCATGATCATGATCTTCCAAGATCCTCTATCGAGATGCTTTTAAGATTGCATTTAGGCTCCAGTAGAAAATGTTTTATAGGCTCAAATTTTAGATTGTAAATAGATTCTATTGTAGCCGCGGTAGCTCAGTGGTTAGTGCGTTGGACTGCGAGCCGAAAGGTCCACGGTTCAAGCCTGGACTGTGGCTAACAACCTCTCGTCAGTAAATGGCAAACATACGAGAGTAAAACCATTGCCTATGAAAATCTCTCACCCGCCGTTCGGATTCGGCAATAAACTGTAGGTCCCACCACGTTGAGTACAAATATAACATGGTACAAATATAACATGGATAAAAAATGGTGAGAGAGCTCGGCCGAAGTTCTATACAGGACTGTAGCGCCAAACTATTATTATTAAATAGATTCTATTCAAATGATCTCACTTGAATGACGCATTTGCTTGAAACGCATATGTTTTTAGACTCATTTCTGAATGAAAGCATGAGCGCTCAGGCTCAGGAATAAGATTGAAATACGCTCATATATGAGCTTCAGTGTTTGCTGGGTAGTATTTCGGTTAAATTTAAGTAATTTAATGTAGGAAGTTACACCTAATATTGATAAATATTTCATATTAATAGTAAATTCAATAATATGTTTCTATATAACAAATAATCTCCTATACAATTGCACAGTTCCTCTGTGATTTATCAGCTCTAATATATTTTAAAAGACCGTAACACTTTTATATTGGCGGAACTTCCGTCACCGCTTTCGAAGATCTCTAAATGAATATCCTCGGCCAAGGTTATTAAAGTAAATAAATCAAGACGACAGGAGCCCGCAACAGGATGCCACACTTTAGAAAATCTATTCCGGAAGCAGTGAAACGTTGGCGCCACTGCATGCTGTGGAAAAATTTTAAATTTATGCAGAGGGCAGCATACAAATAACGAAGCGCAGAGTAGCTTGCAATATGAAGCAAAGACAAAAATAAAAATATATGCATCAAAATATGAAGATAAAATTATAAGAAGTAGATGACACTAAAGTGTAAATGTGTACACTAACAAAAAAAACCAGACATCAAAAGTTTATTTTACGAAAAACATATGTCAAACTTAAACATGATGTTATTCTTACATAGTATATAAAAGTAGCCGCGGTAGCTCTGTGGTTAGTGCGTTGGACTGCGAGCCGAAAGGTCCCCGGTTTAAGCCTGGGCTGGCGCTAACAACATCTTTTCATTGAAAGATTTTTCTATACCGCGCTACCTCTCGTCAGTAAAAGGCAAACCTACGAGAGTAAAACATTGCATTCGGATTCGGCAATAAACTGTAGGTCCCACCACTTTGAGTACAAATATAACACGCACAGCTCAAAATGGTGAGAGAGCTCGACCGAAGTTCTATACAGGACTGTAGCGCCAAACTATTATTATTATTATACAAAAGCTTTGTAATGTTACGAAAAGTGTTTGCGATTATTTACATCAATCTTTTTTTTTAAATAATCCACGAAGTAGTTTGTTTTTTTGTTGACAAAAAGTTGGTAAAATTACGAAAATGATGACAATAGTTTTCGTATATATTTTGTTTTTAATTAAATCAATCATTATCAATCAATTATTCGTAAACAATCAATTCGTATTACATGTGTAGTACGAAATGTGTAGTACGAAAAATGTTAACAAATAATATTAGTTTATTTTATGAACTTCATTTGTATGCAATAATTAAAAGTATGTAATTTCTACGCAATATTTTAAAAATTTTGTATAATTACTGAATATTACTTTAATTTGACTTAAATAATAAAAAAATAATTAACTTTTTTATAATTATCGAAATAATCATTATTTTCTAATAGTTTTTGTTTGACGATTCGTATTATATACGTTTTAGTTGTAAAATACACAATCTTACAAAGTGTAGAATTACGAGTTGATCATAATAAATATTGATCAATTTAATGCAAATCAAATTCCTCTAACATTTTCACAATGCTTATTTTCAGTGTACGGTAAACATTTTATTGGTTCAATTGAATCATGCAGCCGAAGAGCGGTAGTAAAATATTACCATAATAACTGCAAAATTGCAAAAATTCACCTGCATCCGTCTGTCAACCGGATGTTTCCGGTAAAGCGCACCCGCTCTTTGCACACCTTTGCACACTCTTTATTTTGGCGCTAACTAACTCCGATTTACGCATTTGAATCTTCGCGCCAAAGCGCAAAGGTGTTTTAGTGTATGGGAAAAATGCATTATTCAATTCCATAATATCCGGCACTCAAGGTTGGCCACGTTTAGTGGTGAAATTTCATTAAAGCCAAGTGCAAAACTACTCGTACGCAACGTAGTTATGTTTTTTTGATATTTTTTAAACGTTCATTATTTTTTTTATTTTAAATATTCTTTTGCATTTAAATCAAAAGAAAAATATTTTGTGGGTCATGAACATTTGTGGAATGAATGTTAACGTTGAAACAAAGCATTTAAAAATTACATTGTTGGAGAATTACGATGGAAAAATAATTAAATCATATAAGGTTTGTCATTTAAAATAAAAATTTATTTGTGTATTGTATTAATCGTTATAAATGTTTAATAAACTTAGCAAATACCTGGAGATCGCTTTATTACACGCAGAGAAAAAACATGATTGTAGCAACAAAAATTTTATTGTAACAGTCATAGTATAATTGCTTTGATCATTGTTAATTCCAACAATTATACCCAATTTTGCTAAATGATTCTGTCATTCATTTAATAATTGTCAAAATCATTTTATGATTGGAATAGCTAATGATTATATCAACAATGGTTTTCAAATATATGAATGATTGCCAGAATAATTTTATAAATTGCCATAATTTCAGAAATCATGTTGTCTCAATGAATGGTTGATATAACCATACTATGTTAAAAGTTTCAGAAAAGTCAGAGCGAAATGCACAAGAGAAATGCACAAAAAGAGCGAGAAAGAGCTCTGAGATGAACATGAATGAGTGAATCATGTTACGATTGCTTCAATCATGTTACAGCAATAATTAATCCAAACATTGAATAATCAAAACCTGATGCATAAACATTTTAAAATAATATAATTTCAAGTTTTGTTAATTGGTCACTGGTCAGAAACATAAATGCTAAATTTATTAGATATAATAATTCTTATTATATAGTATGACACTATGTTTTCATTGAACTAAAGTTTGTGTTTTTTTTTTTTAATTACTGTTGATTGATAATACTACCCAACACGATTTTCGTCATGGACATTCCATACATCAATTCTATATAATTCGCTGGTGCTGATTTCATCTCCTATTACGTAACGTTTTTGAAAAATTTGCAAACGTTTTTTTTTTAGACGTTTCTATCCAAAAACAAAAACGATTTTTTTATAATTGTTATATACTAATTATAATTTTAATATACTAATCAACGCAAATATTCCAAAATTTTCAAAAGATACATAATTGTATCTAAACTCGGAATATTTTGATTTTTTTAGAGAATTTATTGTATATATTTTTATTTCCTATTTAGTATTAATTGATAAACAAAAAATGATATATGGATATCCAAAGCATAGACCAAAGTAACTATCAAAATTACTTATTTTTTCTAATTGATCTACTTTTTAAAATATGCCCTGTGAATTTAATTGTGCTACTCTTTTATATAATCAATATTCAAATAAAAAAATACTTATTCCTGTAAAAAGAAAATATCATTACTTCATATATAAAGTATGCTTATTCTTATTGCATACTCAGTTTCTTCCTATTACTTAACAATTTTGAGTTAAAAAGGTTAAAAAGGATATTTTCAGTAATTTATACACGCTGCAAAAAAAAGGGCTCTCCCAAACATAATTTTGCAGGCCTTAACATTATGTTTGGAATTTTATGTAAACATAATATATAATTGATTCATAAATCATTTGTAAACAGGGTTGTATTGAGGCTTAAACAGTGTTGTAATGAGCTCTGACTTACATTATAATATCCCGGAAACATTTAAATGTTGCCCCTTAAAATGGAGTATGTTCTAATGAAAACATAATAATTACTACATCTAAATAATATAAATATTTGAACCGAAACATAAATATGTTCAAAATAAAACATGATTGATAAACATGATGATAAAAAGGTAGCAATTTTTGTCGTTAGTTTGAACTAAGTTCTGCATAACTATAAATCATTATCTTATTTATCAATAGATCAAAAATACTAAAGAAATCGTCCAAAAATAGTAATACAAATTAATATTTCTTTTAGTTTAGATTTAAATATCTTAAAAACCTATTGAAATAATAGTATTTGTTGGTATATTGTAATTAGTCTTGATAACTTAAAAAGCTTAGGAAAAATAGTTGTGTAAGGGACTGTATTTTTTTTAATTCTAAAAAATTTCTGAAAAGTTTCTAAAATTTAGATAGCAATTTTATTAATAACGCTACGTAATAAAAAAAAACTAAGTGTTCATTCAAAATCAGCAACCGCGAATTATATAGAATTGATGTATGTGAAGTTAATGCAAATTATGTTTCTCGTTTTTTTTTAATATACTCAAAATAATTTCTAGGACATATTACGAAATTTTTTTTCGTAATTTAAATTTGGTAAAATACACGTATAATTCGTAGAATACACGAAACATTTGTAATTTCTATTTTTTTCCCAAATTACTTTTTACGAACAATTCATATATATTTCGAATCAATTTTCGTAAAATTAAAACAACAACAAAATTACGAATATCTCGTTTAAATTACAAAATTTTCGTTATATTATTTTCTATTACCATTTTTTTACTAATGAGCTTTACATTTTACGAATAAATTACTAAACATGCGATAGTTTTGAGGCTATATGTAGAATTTTACGAAACATTCGTGTTGTTTACGAATCATTAGTAAAAACAGAAAGCAGTTGCGTCAAATAGCAACATTTTATTTTAATTTGTATCACGGTCGTAAGCAGATAGTTAGAAAATACAAACAATTTTTAAACATGTTCTGTGTGAGTTCTGTTTGTGCTAAAAGTGCAAAAGTATAAATCGCCATTTTCATCGCCACAAAATATTTTATTTAATTGGTATCGCGGACGCAAATACTATATAGTTATAAATACAAAAAGGTTTAAAATGTGTTATGTGCTAGTTCTGTTTGTGTCAAAAATATCACATTTCATATCTTTCATATTTTTATAAATCGCCTTTTTCATCGTCAGTTTTTTCTTTAATAAAGTATTCGTATATTTTACGAAAGATTCGTAACATGTTTCATAAATGTCCGAATGCTATCGTCAAAAGTATGAATATTTTCGTAAAATGTACGAATAAATTCGTAAAAAGGTACTCAAATATTCAATAAATTACGAATGTTTCGTATAAAGTACGAATGACTTTCGTAGATAAAATCTACAAATAGTTTCGTAAAATAAACAATTAATATCCGTAATTTTATCACAAATTTACGAACGTTTTTTCGTGTATTTTACGAAATATTTCGTGGACGAATTTTCGTTCACGAATTTTTTCGTAAAATATACAAACGATTTCGTGTATTTGAAGCAGATTTTGTTTTGAGTGTGGTGAAATATACATAAACATTTTAAAAGTAAAAAGTGGTTTAGAAAGTTTATAAAATTTCGATAGTATTTTTCTTAAAATCAGTACAAATGAATTTTATAGAATTGGTGTTTGGGATGGCCACAGGAATAAAACCGTGTTTTGTTGAGTAGTGTAATTGTACAATGATTCATTTACATTTAAAAAATAATTATTAAATTTTATATATATTTCTTTTGGGTTCAATTTGAACTTTCCGTAAGGTGACGGAATTAGTTACATTTAGGTTGCAAGTCTAATGTATTTATGAATATTCTTTATTACTACTATTATTTAAAGCAATTAAAGAATTCAACTACGTAAATATAACAAGACTCGTGAAAAAGGGCATTTAATGAAAAGCACATCTAATAAATCAGATGAATATGCATCGTAAAAATCAGAGCCAATTTTACAAATTTAACGTTTGTTCGTAATTTTCCATTAAATAAGTAATTTTACACTGCGGCCGTTGATATTTTTTTTAAATTAGTAGCATTTGCTGTTAATACATACTACATATTTTTTAATACTACATTTTTTTAGTACCACATATTTTTTTCAATAACAATTAACGTTTAAACGCTAAGTGACTCTGAGACGCAGACTGAGTTTCTGAATCAGATTTGGTTTAAGTGGCTGAAAATGTTTCACTTTTAATTATAACTGTATTTTTCATATATTTTTTTTTTTTTTATTTTTAAAATTTTGTAATAATTGCGACAACTGTAATTAAAACATTGCTTATATAATCTTAAATAAAGTCAGTTAGAAATATAGACGGTAAAGACACATGCAGACAGGCAGACCGACCGACAGTGGGACGACTGTCTGCGGCATAAATAGACAATTGTACAGACTGCCTATATTATACGTCTCTATATGAGTGACCGCAAATATTTTGTTTTCATATATGTAATAAAAACTGAATTTTCCAACCTAGACATGCGTTTACAGTCTTGAATGTAAATGCGTGTTGAAATTAAATGTTGATTAAAATGTGCTGCATGTGCTAAAAAGCTACTTTTTTTTTTCAAAAAAAAAAAATTAAAATTCATTGCCAACTGACAGTTGGCAGTTAGTCAATGGTCTGTCAGTCTATAATTTGACATTTATGCTGACTTTTGTCGTGACTTTGAATGTCGCTGGAGGCCAGAAAAAGTGCCGGCTGACCATAAATCATTGGCTGAGGTGAGATGCCGCAGAAGGTTTGTTAATTAATTATAAAGGTTTTTTTTGTGTATTTTTTTTACAATTTTTCGTTACTTACCAACTTTTGTTTGTATTTACGAACTGTTTTTTTTTTTCAAAATATAATTTCATGTGTTACATGAAAATCTGCTGTTTCGAAACTCTTCGATGCCTCACTCCGAGACGAATTAACTATATATTTTCCATGGTACACTTATTCTAGGTAGAAGTATTCGAGTTCTTGTTCTTCTTAGGCGTCCCGTGCTTCTTAAATGGTGTTTTAAAGATGTTTTGAAATCGATTTTTTTGGTCAAGCTTTGAATTTTCTTTGTCTATAGCTCGTAAACGCAATTTCGTACCCAAATATTTGGAGATTTCTGAAAGATATAGCGTGTTTTATCGTAACATTCTCATTGTATAGAATCGATTTGTCTGTGGTGTTCACTACAAATTGAGTTTCTCTATCGGTTTGATTTAGAAATAATTCTCGTAATGAGAAAACTTCATTATCTCGTTACGATATCTCCGTACATCTTAGAATTATAATATGATAAATACGAGAAATCACACCATTACGATAACGAGTATCAAATTGAACCTACATGGTAGGCATTTTTCGCTGCGTTTTGTCGGAGACTTCTCAGTACTTCAAATATTTCAAAATAGAGATGAGCTCGTGGCTGTTTTTGATGGCACGGACACGCACAGGCCGTTTCAGCAAATATTTTAATTGTATTGATGTAATTTTTTGTTTATTTTCTGTTACTTTATTAATTTATTTTATGATTAAATATTGTAGCCGCGGTAGCTCAGTGGTTAGTGCGTTGGACTGCGAGCCGAAAGGTCCCCGGTTCAAGCCTGGACTGGGGCTAACAACATCTTTTCATAGAAACATTTTTCTATACCGCGCTATCTCTCGTCAGTAAATGGCAAACCTTCGAGAGTAAAACTATTGCCCATGAAAAGCTCTCACCCGCCGTTCGGATTCGGCAATAAACTGTACGTCCCACCACTTTGAGTACAAATATAACACGCACAGCTCAAAATGGTGAGAGAGCTCGGCCGAAGTTCTATACAGGACTGTAGAGCCAAACTATTATTATTAAATATTTAATCAATCCAATTAAAGGTCGTATAAGCGATGAATCAATTAAAAATTAATTGTATTGATCAAATTTTTTGGTATATTTACACACATATTTT
This sequence comes from Dryomyza anilis, assembly GCA_951804985.1. Taxonomy (NCBI): domain Eukaryota; kingdom Metazoa; phylum Arthropoda; class Insecta; order Diptera; family Dryomyzidae; genus Dryomyza; species Dryomyza anilis. The sequence goes on along the minus strand of OX638132.1, from coordinate 25,936,987 downwards.
TTCTGTAAGAGTGGCACTAAAACACTTGCAATATCGGTTCTGGTTCTCGTACCAAGATTTAAAAAATAGCGGTTCTGGTTCCGATTTGGGTTCCAACTTAAAAACATTATATATGTTCCGGTTCCACACATTTTTTTAAATCGGTTCCGGTACCGGTTCTTTATGGTCACTTATTATAAATAATTAAAAAATTAATTTTGGTACTGTTTTATTCTCTGAATCGGAACATATCGAGGACCGCAAAGAACCGAAATAGGAACCGTTTCGATTTTTAGAACCGGAATCAGATCCGTTATTAAAAAATGTGTGGAACCGACACCGGTATTTCAAAGTGTGCTTGTCCCTGGTTAAAAAAAAAAGAATAATTTTATTTTCTAATGCTGGAAGTAAACGGTTTTTTAAATTGGAATAAAAACTTAAAAAAAATAACTTTAATGGGCGCGTGCTTGATTTTAGATGCACGGACAAGCACGGACACGACAACAACTAGCACGCACGGAGATTTGCACGCACGAACTTAGATTTTCGGGCGTGATACTAAAAAATCACGGCATGCGCTTATCTCTATTATATATGTTACGGTTCCACACATTTTTTTAAATCGGTTCCGGTACCGGTTCTTTATGGTCACTTATTATAAATAATTAAAAAATTAATTTTGGTACTGTTTTATTCTCTGAATCGGAACATATCGAGGACCGCAAAGAACCGAAATAGGAACCGTTTCGATTTTTAGAACCGGAATCAGATCCGTTATTAAAAAAATGTGTGGAACCGACACCGGTATTTCAAAGTGTGCTTGTCCCTGGTTAAAAAAAAAGAATAATTTTATTTTCTAATGCTGGAAGTAAACGGTTTTTTAAATTGGAATAAAAACTTTAAAAAAATAACTTTAATGGGCGCGTGCTTGATTTTAGATGCACGGACAAGCACGGACACGACAACAACTAGCACGCACGGAGATTTGCACGCACGAACTTAGATTTTCGGGCGTGATACTAAAAAATCACGGCATGCGCTTATCTCTATTTCGAAATCGGAACGATATCGAAGAAAAAAAATAATCAAAGTTCGAGATTGCTTCAAAAAATGTTGTGATATCGATGTGATAAATGTTTATTACATTTTTTATAATCGGTAAATATTATATTTATATTTTTTATTAATTGAAATCGTGAAGCCAAACTGAAATACGTAATGAATATAATCGAATATGAATTCTTATCAATTATATTACAACGAACATTTATTAAAGAGCCATGACTTTAGAGCTACTTAATTGCTGACGTACCCATTGACTTAGTGTAAAACATACAAATGCTTGAATAACATGTCGTAGTTTCTCGTTTGTCGGATAAACCAACACGATCGCAAAAGCTTAAATGAAAATATAAATCTTTTTAATGACGGCCGTATTTTTGTTTATCTTCTTTGCTTGTATTTTAATTAATTCTAAACAAACTTAAATATTTGCACAACATTGTAATTATTGCAGTATTTGTTGAAGTGATTGTAAAATTTGATAATTTTCTGTGAATAATATTCTGGTGGTATTCATATTATTTAAAATTTATCAGATTAATTATTTAACCCACATTAATATATCTACCAAGGTGTAAGGTATTCCATAGTTGGACCCAATAGTAGCTAATGTCACTTACATCCCTTACTACTTTTTTTAATTTCAATACTTGCTTTTTAACGATCGATTAATACAAGATATCCATGAGAACATTTTTCTTTATTTGTTGAGTAGTGTAATTTGAATCAAATTCATTTTATAGTTTTCAAATAAGACGCTGAAAAACGCTAAAAAAATATGTTCGTCAACAAAATTAAATAATTTAGTTGAATACTATTAAAAATATGGTTTAAACAATGAAAATTTAGATATTATAAATGTTTTTAAACAGTTTAAAAGCATTCCTAAATACACAGCACAACAAAAAAAAATATCTGCGATTTCAGTATAATTTTCCAATGGACGTCAATGTTTTAATCACTACCTCATACTTGGTCTCTCCAGTGGGAATACTTCAGCTAATATTCTGATATAAACCACGTGTCATTCAGATTTATCTGACTAAAGTTATGACCAGTCAAACGCAAAAAATTGCAATTTGAAGGTGCACCTATTATTTGTTGTATAACATCACTGATTTTCATAATTAAATAAAAGTACATTTTTTATATCAGACTTGATCTATAATTCTATACTTCCTCTTACTTTGTTTTTGCAAATCACTCCTTAAGTCCTCAGCTTAAAGTGAAATTCACAAATTCGATTGAAAAATGTACCTTTTTTGTTCGATATGAACATAAGCAGGAAAATATTTTATTTTATTTTAAAAGTATTAACATTTAGTTGGCGATCTTCATTTGACTCTATTGTGGGATACTGGGGCAAACCCATGGAAAGTAATACATTTATGCAAAGCTGAATTTTACTGATTTAAGGTTTTTTTGAATCAAAAATCGTAAGCGTGAAGTTGTAATTTAATCTGAAGACCTAAAGAGTGATTTGCGAAAACAAAGTTAGAGGAATCATAGAATTATGGATCTTGTTTCACACATAATATATAATTTTATTGAAATATGAAAATTTAATATGTTATGCAATAGAATAATAGGTACGCCTTAAAATCAATATTTTTTGTGTTTGACTGGTCATAACATCGGTGAGATTAATCCGAATTTCATGAAGTTTATTTAAAATTATTAGCTAAAGTATTCTCAGAGGAATATAAAAGAAATTGAACAGATAACTCAAATCTGTAAAATTTTAAAGTCCAAAGTATGTAGAAAAATACGAAAATTTCGATATATTTGTATTAAGTAATAACTCAAAAACTTGAGGCAATCTGAAAAAACTAAGTATGAGGTAGTGATTATAATCTTGAAATCCATCGAAAAATCATACTAAGACTGTGGATAATTAAAAAAAGGGTTTCATTTGTTGTCTAGTGATATTAAATTAACTGCACGCTGCAAAAAAAAGAGCTCTCCCAAACACAATTTTGCAGGCATTACATATATCTTTGGAGCTTTATGCAAACAAAAGTATTATTTCATTTTCAAACATTACTATAATAACAGCCAAACATATTTTTGTTTTCGTTCAAACATATTTATGTCCAGAATGAATAATTTTCGGCGTTCTTGCAAACATATATATGTTTGAATGTGAAAAACATTTTATTTACATGCAAACATATTTATGTTTATGTTTACATTTAATTTTAATGTAAAAATAGTAAATTTAATGCCAATATCATCTTCTTTACACAATATTCGTTTTTTCCCTTTTTTTAAATTACATTTTTTTTTATTTATATATTTTCTAATTATAAACTTAATTTTTCTTTTATTACACTTATTTTATTTATACTTAATAATTTGATTTCCATCTATTGTTCCTATTTTGAGTTCAGTGATTTACGGATAAATTGGATATTTCACAAGCAGTCACTATCTGGTATTAACAGTAATTGGCGGTACTTAAACAAATTCTTCCACCAAAAAGAACTTTTGAACTATATGAAAAGTATTAATGTGAGTGTTACTGAGTGCTAAAAGTAGGCAGAGTTCTTATTTAATTGTGATAAGTTATGCCAAACATACACATAATCAAAATAATGCTATTATTTTTAAATTCGTAGTCACCCAGTAACAGTCACGAATAACAAATACATATAATTCAAAGAACCTTTTATTGACGTTGGGTGTGTTAAATAGCGGAAATATCAAACATAAATATATTAATATCTGATGAAAAATATATATTTCTACAGAAACATTTATATAGTAAATTCATGTAAATCCGCGATTAAAGCAATTTATGTTTAAATATCGTATAATAATATTACAATCTGAACAATTATAATGTAATTAGATATTACTCCCAATATTTATATGGTGATTTCGAATTACGTTATAATTACATTCGAGCATATTCAAACAAATCTTTTCTATCCGTGTGTCTTTGTTATATTCATGTGGAAAGGACAAACTGACAGACTAACTAAAAGCCAGATTACCAAATTAATTTTAATTAATTTGGTAATCTGGCTTTTAATTTTTTCTTAGAACCATTATTTTTGTTGTCACAATCACAATTTCGTTTTTTATTTTATTTAGAGATATTTTCATGAATAGACAACATAATATTTTATAAATACAACAGCAAATTTATAAAGTTTTGTTCTTTATGAAAATGTATGCGAACTTCGTCAGTTACGGTGTTACGTCTTCTCACGCAAAACATAATACATTGTTCTAGTACTTTGACCCCTTTTACGGAAACACTTCATTTATTGAATTTTTGTCGAATACGTTTTATTTTTTCCTCGTTTATTTTCACATTGATGGAGACAACAATAACAAAATTGCCACAATTACATTGAAGGTAAAGGGTTAAGACGTTTATTGTCTTGAAAAAAAAATAGTACAAAAAAAAACATATAATTTGCAGATTTCAGTCAGTATCAGACTCCAAATAGTAAAATGGTGTACAGTATTATTTTTAGTTTCATTAATAATATTTTTGTCGATAAGTTTAATTAATTAAATTATTTTTTTAAATAAAAATAATTTAATGCTGCAATCATTTAGAGAAACTATAAACTATAATATGCTCTGTTATTGATTGTAATTCGCAATTGTGAATTAAGCCTTCCATAAAATAAAATAAAATATGATTATAGTGTAAAAATAGAAAAAAAAGAACAACGCTTAAAAACAATTTCGAAATAAATTAGATACAGTAAATTATATCTACATGTATAAAAACTGGTAACTGGTAAATTTTTTTATCGTTACTTATTATCAATAATAATTTAACATGCTTCAGCTATTGTTGAAATTGCGGCGATTATTAAATTAAAAGTTCAAGCCAATGCAATCAAATTTATTGCAAGAAAAAAATATAGAAAAAAAAAATGTTAATTACGAAAATTATAAAATGGATAATATTTGGTACAACTTTTAAAACTTTTCGTGATTCGCTACACTTATAGTAATGGGAAAAATGTATGAAATATAAGTATCAGAATATTAAATATTACGAATTTATATATACTCGTTATATCAAGCATTTCTAATATATTTTAATTAAAACTATACACCCAGAAAAATACAGTATTAAAAAAAAACAAAAAATCTTTGTATCGTCGTTGTAGAACGAAATACATTTTTATGAAAAACTTAATTTTCGAGTTTATTGATTAATATTATATAAAGTAAATGACGCATTTTTAAAGTTGAAAAATCAATGAATAGATTTACATTTTCTTATCATTCTGTAAAAAAATTGAGATCGTCAATTAAAAATTGGCAGATTTATGAAGATTTTTGTAAATGAATATTTGGCATTTGGAAAATGTATTTTCGTTCTACAACGACTATATTATCATTTGTAGTGGTTTTACTTTCAAAGATAAATTGGTCTTGTTTATATTTAATGTACTTGTTTTAATAAAAACAACTACATAATTTAATCGAATTTTTATAAAACAAAAGCAAAGAAATAGTACATGTCCAGACAAAATATTCAGCATATTAATTGCAGCATAACAACAAAATTTTGACAAAAGCGCAGTTACCTGTCACTTTTAAAGCAGGCACAGCTTGTAGTCAAAAGTAAGCAAAAGTAAGCAAAAGTAAGCAAAAGCCTTCGTAAAGCAGATTTCAAACGGAATTTTTAAAAATATGTGGTTGCCACGGCATATTTATGGAATGTAATTTGAATTCTACTTGAAATAGGGTGCTTGTAGTAGGTTTTCGGCAGAATAACTGAATTCCAGCTCTATACACTTTTTTTATTTTAAAAATATATATTTTAGACAAGCAATCGATAATAATTACAATTCCAAACAAAATCCTTTTGGCAGGCAGACAGTCAAACTATTTAGCTATCTTGTGCTGCGTTTACATTCCAAATATCTGCCTATATATTCTTTCACCTTCCTACAACGTAGCAGACTTTTTCACAACTATCTATGAATGAAAAATTTCTAAAATAATTACATAAAAAAGAATTATTTAAAAACTACATATTGTTTTTTATAATAAAATGACATTTTGAGGATTTGAGAATTTTTAAAGTACTACAAGAAGTACTCCGCAAGGAAAACGGTAAGGACGAGATAAAAATAGTGTATGAAGAAATTATTTATTACACTATGATACATTCAAATGTTAAAAAAAGATAAATAAAATAATATACAAAAATTTCGAGAAAAACGGAGTTATATAAAAAAAAAGTTGAAATAAAATATTTATTTTTTTACTTTGATGAGAAAAATCTCCTAGCGTAACACATAATATATCAATATTACAAATTTTACTAGAAACTATGATCGATTATCTTTAAAAATCTTTGTAAAGTAAATTTTGAAAACACCATGTATATCATTGGGTGTTCCAAATAGACCATAACTCTAGAACAATTTTTCATGAAATGAACCAAGGAATCAGTCCCTAAAATATTTGCACCCCAAAACGGACCACCCTGTATGTAAATATATTTATAGATTAAACTTTGTGGATTTAAAATAAATTTTTAAAATAATACTTAAGGAAAAGAATACTGTCTAAATGATTGAAATTAAGCCGAATTTTTGTTTTAGTTTAAAATAAACTTTAATTGGAATAAAACATTTTTACATTTTTTCGCATTTAGAAGCAATCAGTTAATTTAATGAAATTACTTGTCAATTTTTCGGTATAGAATTGATATATCGTCGTTGTAAAACGAAAAGTCACCAAATACATTTTCAAAATGCCAAATATTCATTTACAAAAATCTTTATAAATCTGTCAATTTTTAATCGATGATCTCATTTTTTTCACCTCATGATAAGAAAATATAAATCTATTAGGTGATGTTTCAGCAAATGCATCAATTATTTTTTATAATATTAATCAACAAACTCGAAAATTAAGTTTTTCATAAAAATGTATTTGGTGACTTTTCGTTCTACAATGACGATATATAATTCGTAGCTAAACTGTAGCTAAATCCCCTTGAATGAACTTAATACTTTATAATTTTTCAGTGCTGAATTGCTTGTACCGAAATACCGTCTTCAGCAACACATCGTGCCAAAATATTCCCAAATGCTTATTCCAAAATGGACTTCAAATATTTACTGATCCGGTCATAAAATATTCATTTTGTACATTTAATGTATTAAGTTTCAGTAAAGCATTAGAATAAACACAACTTTGTCAAAAATTTAAAGACCGGTTAAACCGGTTGTAGCCGCGGTAGCTCAGTGGTTAGTGCGCTGGACTGCGAGCCGAAAGGTTCCCGGTTCAAGCCTGGACTAGGACTAACAACATCTTTTCATAGAAACATTTGTCTATACCGCGCTACCTCTCGGCAGTATATGGCAAACCTCCGAGAGTAAAAACATTGCCTATGAAAAGCTCTCACCCGCCGTTCGGATTCGGCAATAAACTGTAGGTCCCTAATTTTTAGCTTGATAACTGCTGTATTCTCCTGTCTGCTGCCGTGTTTTTTGATTGGGGATATAGTAAAAACAAATACAAAATGCTTTTATTTTTAGTACATTTGGTTTTTATTTATTTTTTCTTCGAAAGAGAGATTTTAATATTGATTGGATCATATGCAACATATTATTTTACATTTTGATCAGATTCATCACATCATTTGCATTCATGTCCAGTTGCTATCGAACAATTGAAGCTTTGTATCGACAATTGCTCCCACTGCCAACTCAATATAGTATTTGCTGATACCTGTTGCGTGTAGGGTACCAGATAGGTAAAACTGAACCGCGTGCGAATTTCGACATCATTGTTATTGTTGATTAGTTTTACTTTTTTTTTTGTATTATTCTTTACGCGGGTGTGGGGAAGGGGTCAAGGCTGTAGACTTTTTTTTGTTTATACATAGAAACAAAATCACCAAAACTTGTACAGGTACTTTTTTTTGTATTTGTTGTTATTATTATCTAATTATTTGCTCTCGTAATCATTCAAACAGAACTAATGGCGGTAAAAATGTACATGGCCGGTGGTGCCACTCTAAATTCACTTCCATTTAGGCTGCTCAAAAATTTATGTAAATCATTGATATTCACAATTAAATGTGTACAAAATAATAAAAAAATAACAATAAATACTATAATAAAGAAATGAACCTATAAAATTTAATCTAAGCTGAAATTGAAACTGAAATAAGTTCAATTTTTTCAACAATTCATTGATTTGTCTGCTTTGTGGGTCTCATATGGCACATGGTATTTAATATGTGACAAGTATCTTTGGATTTACATGGAATATTTTAATTGCTTAATTAAAAAGTAGAGCATTGTCGTATATGCCGTAGATTAATCCATTTGGATATGGCAACTGAGCTCAAATTAAAATAATAAATTTTAACTTAAATTGAAAACCAGTAAGAAAGAAGAGGTCATTTGGGATATTTTGAAGTAGAGAAATTCTGATTCTGTGTGATGAAGTTAATAAGAATAATAACAGTTTTAAGCGCTCCAAGCCACTATACATACATAAATACCCTACACCACCAACCTTTCATCTGCGGCCCGCGAAGACTTTTTAAAAAATTAAAAATTTTTTTTTTTAAGAATTGAAAAATTATAAATTTATTTTATTTTCAGGAGTTAAAATGATTGTTATCTATTGTTGTACGTTTTTGTGCAGCGCATGTATTCAATTTAACATGCCACATAAGAAATTAAATTACTAATCATGGTTAAAAACTTATTAATTTATTTAAAAAATCAATATTTTTGTAGGTACATTATTTTCCAAAATTTGATAATGAGAATTTGATAAGTTTTTAATATAGAAACTTAATTTAAAATCCTAATTGTCATTTTAAATATTATACATGACGTTGTACAAATGCCATAACAATAATTTTTACCTTTTTTTCATCAATTAATATTGTTTTTTATGCATGTAATTTTAAATTTATTGTAAAGTTTTTAATTTCCCTTGGCTATATTTTGCCGACATACATAAACAAAACAAATGTAGCCGCAGTAGCTCAGTGGTTAGTGCGTTGGACTGCGAGCCGAAAGGTCCCCGGTTCAAGCCTGGACTGGGGATAACAACATCTTTTCATAGAAACATTTTTCTATACCGTGCTACCTCTCGGCAGTAAATGGCAAACCTCCGAGAGTAAAAACATTGCCTATGAAAAGCTCTCACCCGCCGTTCGGATTCGGCAATAAACTATGGGTCCCACCACTTTGAGTACAAATATAACACGCACAGCTCAAAATGGTGAGAGAGCTCGGCCTAAGTTCTTATAGAACTGTAGTGCCAAACTATTATTATATTATTATAGTTGTGGGAGCATTTATTTAGAATTGGGCTGCTTGTATTGAAATTACCTACAAAGATTTTTTTCTTCCAACAATTTCTCCCAAATATTTCTGTGGCAATATGATATAAAAGCATAAGTATATTTTTTAACTTTTCAGGAGAGCATTTTTAAACTTCACAACTTATTTCTGAAATGATCTTTAAAAATGATTTAAAAATTATTTTTGCAAATTTAAGAAAAACTTAAATAAAATGAATGTCTGCAAAATGTTTTTGTTACAATTTCATTCGAAAGTTTTTTTTTAATGAAACTAAATATTTAATAACAAGTAGATATGCTTTTTATTATTATATCTCAGCAACTATTGGGAGGAAAGTGTCAAAATTTGACACAAAATAAATTCGTATATCAGGATTACGATGTTATTAATAACTCAATTTGAGCATATCTCGAGTTATGTTGTTAATTCATATTGCCACAGATTTGTGTGAGCATTTATTTAGAATTGGGCTGAATATTTTTATTTTTGTAAACTAAATTTTGCTTCTGCTGCTAATATTTTGAAAATATTCATATGAAAAAAGTTTCTTAATTGTGTTTCGTGATCTCAATTATTTAAAGCTACTGCCATTACACATGTCCAGCTGCATGTTGTTAACTCGTATTGCCTAACTATTTAATAGCCTAAATTTAGAGATAGCAAAAAATAGAGACAACGTGTCTAAAAATACACCTCAAATTAGCGGTCTACAGTAACCGGTTGTTGGCGCCCATTTCCAATATGGCGAACGACAAATATATATTGCCAGAGTTTACAACGCATTATATTGTAGTGATTTAACAGTTATTTATAAAAACTGCACTTAATACCTTTTGTTTATATTCTTCTCTTAATCTGTGCATTAAAGGAAGCGCAAATTGTTGATACAAACAAATGTTTTTTTTTTCACTTGGCGCCATTTTCAAAAAGTTTTTTTTTTTTGTTGTAAACATTTTTGGTCGATATGTTTATAGTGCCGGCACAGCGTCACATCGCATTTTGTGCGGCATCAAAAGCCTACCGTTAGACGTTGCTCTAATTAAGATTAATTTCTCAGCTGACTTCATTCCCTCAGTGTTTGAGCGAGCGCTCTCTCATTGACTCACTGCACAGCAGGCGACAACAGCAAACAATAACATCTATCAAAAAAAAAAAATAACAGCAGTATGTAATTCCGAACCCATGTTGTCATGTTGTGGTTAGTGTGTGTGGTGAGTTCAACACATCGAGATGTTTGGTGTTTGGCGCGCATATCATATCGCGTGACGACTTTTAGTTGTCAACACTGCCGGAAGTACATAGATAAGCAGCCATATTTTTGTCAGTTACAATATTTTTATAATTTATTCAATGCAGTTTTGAAGATGTAACATGAGCTTGGATTAGATAGGGTTCAATAATTCATTAGCGAATGTTAAAAATATTCATAGCACATAAATTTGTTATTTTTAATAATGTTATTGTGCTTAACAAGAATGATTTACAACCTATTACAAATCCACTTAATTGAAAAGTAGTTAATTTAAAAATATTCGTTATTTCAAATTGCATACGTTTTTTTTTATTAAAACCCGGATTAAAATAGCACACAGAATTCCAAAACTCTTGCTCTTTTCTTTTGAAATGGTGCGTCGATACCAAAACTTTCGTTATTTTCGTCTCGATTAAAAAACGCTCGGTATTGGATTTGTAAATGCTGTCGTAAATGTTGTCTCGATTATAAAACTTTGTAAATAGTGCGTTGATTTAAAAACTCTCGCCATTGCTGTTTAAATGCTGTCGTAATTCCAAAACTCTTGCTCTTTGCTTTTCAGATACTGCTTTGATTCCAAAACTTTCGTTATCTTCTATTTAAAAGCTGTCTCTTCTATTTAAAAGCTGTCTCTCCCGGTCTTTGCTTTGTAAATAGTGCGTTGATTTAAAACTCTCGCTGTTGCCTTTTAAATGCTGTCGTAATTTCAAAACACTTGCTCTTTGCTTTTTAAATGCTACTTCGATTACGAAACTTTCATTATTTTCTATTTAAATGCTGTCTCGATTATAAAACTCTCGGTCTTTGCTTTGTAAATAGTGCGTTGATTTAAAACTCTCGCTGTTGCCTTTTAAATACTGTCGTAATTCCAAAACACTTGCTCTTTGCTTTTTAAATGCTGCTTCGATTATAAAACTTTCATTATTTTCTATTTAAATGCTGTCTCGATTATAAAACTCTTGGTCTTTGCTTTGTAAATAGTGCGTTGATTTAAAAACTCTCGCCATTACTTTTTAAATGCTGTCGGAATTCCAAAACTCTTGCTCTTTGCTTTTTAAATACTGCATCGATTCCAAAACATTCGTTCTTTTCTATTTAAATGCTGTCTCGATTTTAAAACACTCGGTCTTTGCCTTGTAAATTTTATAACTCTCGCATTTTGCTTTTTAAATGCTCTCACAATTCCAAAATCTTGCTCTTTGGTTTTTAATTGCTGCAAAAACATTTGATATTTTCTATTTAAATGCTGTCTCGATTATAAATATCTCGGTCTTTGCTTTGTAAATAGTGCGTTAATTTAAAAACTCTCGCTGTTGCCTTTTAAATGCTGTCGTAAGTACAAAACTCTTGCTCTTTGCTTTTTAAATGTTGCTTCGATTTCAAAACTTTCGTTATTTTCTTTTTAAATGCTGTCTCGATTCTAAAACACTCGGTCTTTGCTTTGTAAATTTTAGAACTCTCGCTCTTTGCTTTTTAAATGCTCACAATTTCAAAATTCTTGCTCATTGGTTTTTAATTGCTACAAAGATTCGAAAACTCTTGCTATTTTGTTTTTAAATGAAGTCTCGATTATAACACTCTCGATCATTGCTTTTTAATGGTGCATCAACTTTAAAATTCTTGATCTTTGCTTTTCAAATGTTTCTGCGATAAAATACTTTCATTTTGAATTAGTGTAAATTTTGGTTTTCTTTGTCTTTTTTTTGTTTTTTTTCTGATTTTGTTTCTTATGTTCCAAAAATTATAGTTATCTTCCCCAGCAAGCAATTGTTTGTTAACTGAGTTCGCACACAGTAGTTCGCACACAGTTTCAGTATAGTTTGCATACAAAATATAATAACAGTAAATTTGGTAACGAGAATCGATGAACAATATGAGGAATGACTCCGAAAGAGTCAAAGAGTCAAAAAACCTTTTAGCAAAGAGCAAACAATATAAATATTTTGAAGCATTTCAAAAGAAAGGTTATTTCCAATAGTCAAGCATTTTTCATGACAAACACAATTAGAAATGCTTTCTTTCGAAGTAATCCTCTGAAATAAATACAAATATTGTTTACTTTCGAAGCATGGCACTGTAATACAACAAAACTCTTGCTTTCGCTCAACAGCAAAGCAATAAAAAGTGAGAGTTTGTGCATTGCTTTCAAACCCTGATTAAAACACATCATTTCATAATCTCATATAATCATATTTTTATGTTACATCGAAAGGTTTTATCTGCCTAACTCCGAAGAGATTAGTTCATTCTAGATTTTCGGTTTAATATTAAAAATATAAAAAAAGTAAAATTTTGAGAAATCGAAAATTAGGTTATATTTCAAAAATTTTTGAAATCAGAATCGTGAATGCATTCAATAATTGCTGCGATTTTTACTGCATCAAATAAAATTTTAAATAGTGTGGGGAATGCCGTTTATTTAGCATGATGTTTAGAAATGCCGTTTAACTAGCATTTAATAAGAAAAAAAATGCAAAAAATTTCATATTAATTTAGTGTGATATTCCATATTTGCTATTTAGTACTTTTTTGGAATATTACATTATTATAACGATTCTGCTTATATTTAGTATTAACATTTTTATTTTATTATTTTTTAGAAATCCCAACTGGTGGCGCAGACGCACCACACTCGAGCGATGCCTCACTTTGCTGAGTGTCTTTGCACTGATCGTTGTAGTCGGTTTGGTCATCGGCCTGGTCTCGGTCATACTCTCCAACAAAATGGGCACAGGTAAGCTGCTCATCCAACACCCCCCCCGATATATAATAGTAATATTTATAAATTTCTAGATGTCAAACCGATGCCCCAACCGGCCGAGGCTCTGCATGGGGCCGGCACTCCACCACAGAACGATCTATCGATGATGCCCAACAAGAACGAACAGTCGCGCCATGACGATGTTTGCCTTACTGCTGAGTGCATTCATACCGCATCTGCGGTGCTGAGCAAAATGAATGTGGCTGTGGATGCATGCGATGATTTCTACCAGTTCTCCTGCGGCACTTACCTCGAGGAGGAGATGATCGCCGAGGACAAAGTGTCCGTTAATACATTCTCGGTAATTGGTGATAAGCTGCAGGAGCAGCTGAAGGAGATTATTACTGAAGAACGTCCGCTAACAGATCCGAAACATTACCGTTTGCCAAATATGCTCTACAAAGCGTGCATGAATAAAAGTAAATTTTGATTTAATCAAAAAAATCATAGAAGATTTTAAATGTGTCCCTCATTTCCGACAGCACTAATCGAAGAATTAGGTACCACGCCCATTACCAAAATAGCCGAGTCACTTGGCGGCTGGCCATTGATCAAGGGCGCCGCCTGGGATCCTGAGAATACATGGACCTGGCAGGAGGCTACAAAGAATTTCCGCAAAATGGGCTTTAGCATGGACTATATTGTCGATTTCTCTATTGGTGTGGATCTGAAGAACAGCACCAAACGCATCATCGATGTAAGTAATTTTAATTGAGTAGCGAAATTAGGTTTATATATTGTTTTTTTTTTTTTTATTTTATTTTTTTTTATAAAAAGCTCGATCAATCGTCGATCGGTCTGAGTCGCGAGTATCTGATCAAGGGTTTCAATGAGACGCTTGTGTCCGCCTATTTCGATTATATGGTTGATATGGCGGTGCTCTTTGGCGCCGATCACGAGAAGGCCAAACTGGAGCTCGGCGAATCATTGCAATTCGAAATGGATCTGGCAAATGTGAGTACTGGTAGACTAAACGAATATGCGAAAATCACACAAATTACCGCACACTTAGATCTCTTGGCCCAACGAGAAGCGTCGCAACTCGAACGATCTCTATAACCTGCGCTCCATCAAGCAGCTGCAGGAGGCCTATCCGTATGTACAATGGTTGGACTATATTAATGCCCTATTGCCACAGGGTTTGAGTGTCGCGGAGAATGAGCCAATCAACCTGTCGGTGCCCAGCTTCTTCGAGGATCTTGGCGTTTTGTTGGCTAAGACACCAAAGCGTGTGATTGCCAATTATATGATGTGGCGCATACACGCCTTCTCGGTGGCTTTCCTCACGGAGGAATTCCGTAAGCGTCAGTTGCAATATGCCACCGCTTTGTCCGGACGTCAAGAACAGGAGGCACGTTGGAAGGAGTGCGTCGATATTACTAGTGGCAGGTAAGTTCGTGAGTGAGTTTGGCATGAAGTATTTGAAGGAAGCGAGAAGGTTTTCCGGATGGTTGGATCTAAAATGTTAACAGGAATAAGTCATATTTATATTTTTGAGATGTGTGGAACCAGTTAGGGAAGACCTGATCATAATCAGAACATGTTTCTCATGTAACTGGTCGAGTTATGACAAGGTAAAAACTGTATGGAAGGTTAGGTGACATGAAAAATTTAGAAGTAGGAAAATAACTACAACTATCAAGTATTAACCTCGAACTTTACCTGTGTGAAACCTATTAAACCGGCTTACACAGCCGATGGCCCTTTGGTTGTCAAGAGAACAAAATCCCTTATTCCTCGCAAGTTGTCGAATTCGGTCAAGAAACACTAAAGAGGATTTTTATTTTAATTTGTATTCCTTCCTTGGCCGAATGTAGGTGGTGCATATAGTTCGTAAGAGTAGCCGCGGTAGCTCAGTGGTTAGTGCGTTGGACTGCGAGGCGAAAGGTCCCCGGTTCAAGCTTGGACTGGGGCTAACAACATCTTTTCATAGAAACATTTTTCTATACCGCGCTACCCCTCGGCAGTAAATGGCAAACCTCCGCCTATGAAAACATTGCCTATGAAAAGCTCTCACCCGCCGTTTGGATTCGGCAATAAACTGTAGGTCCTACCACTTTGAGTACAAATATAACACGCACAGCTCAAAATGGTGAGAGAGCTCGGCCTAAGTTCTTATAGAACTGTAGTGCCAAACTATTATATAGTTCGTAAGTAGTAAAGTCTCTTACAACGTTATAGAAAACCGAGGCACTTGATCGCTTCTTTCGACATTCAATTCAAACGGATTTCACATTGAATTGATATGTCCAGAAATTCCAGGGAATCTGACAGGCATGTATTGAGGAGAGAGAGGGGTGAATACTTTTGTTTGTGAGAAAACAGACAATAGATCGATGCCTCTTACGAAAACCCACACGTTTCAATTTGCTTACGAAAAACCGCACATCAACAAGCATAAGTTTATTTTATCCACGAAAAGAATCGCATTCTCCATTTCTCTACGAACAGAAGCATAACTTTATAGAAGCACATTTTTATTTCGTCTACGAATAAAAGCACATTTTTAATTTCGCACGAATAAAAGCATTTATGTGTTTTCGATACAGATATCCCAATATATATTATTGTTGACGTGGTGTCCAGTTGTGTCATTGAAAAATTTTTTTTGGATAAAACTGTTCCAATGGTCATAGATACACATGCAGCAGATTTGGCCAGATCCTACTTTTTTTTTGAATTTTTTTTTCTATTGGTATTTGGCCAGAACCCAATTGCGTCATTGGACATTTTTTTTATGAAAAATTAGTTCCTTTAGGATTTAGCGAACAAACAGTTTTTCCAAAAAATGCACAATGACGTAAGTGGGTTCTGGCCAAATCCCAAAGGAACAAATTTTTTCCAAAATATATCCAATGACGCAATTGGGTTCTGGCCAAATCCCATTGAAACAAATTATTCCAAAAAAATGTCCAATGACGCACGTGTGTTCTGGCCAAATACCAATGGAACAAATTTTTCTTACAAAGTTTGCTCTTGTGCACAAAACCGTCTACTGGGATAACATTCTTGAAGAAATATATAATGCTTTTATTCTTGGCGAAATGAAAGATGTGCTTTTTTTGAAGCTAAATGCAAAAGTGTTTCTTTTCGTGGCAAAAATAAAATTATTCTTCGTTTCGATTCTTTATTGGGTATAATAAAAATGTGATTGTTTTCGTGGGGAAATTGAACTTGAGCTTCTATTCGTAGTTATGAAAAACGTGCTGCTTTTCGTAAGCAAAGAGATAGCCTTGAGTGCATTTAAATTAACTCTAGTGCTATATGAGTTACTTGAACATCACGTTACAGGTTACAATAGACCCATCATGTTCATTACCGGACATTTAACTTTGAAGTTCTATTGATCTAACTATTCTAGTTTTTCTGTAATCTTGAATTCAACAGGCACATAGAAACACAGACCGACGATCATTGCAAAATCGACTCAGGAGGTCATTTTGTTCATAGCACATATACTTTTCCAAACTGGACAAGCCTCCATCTGTTTTACAAATGCGTGATCAAAGTGTGTAGAGTAGAAATACAATGATAATTTCTCGATCATGACTCTAGCACTATTTCTACTTGGGTAAAGAATATGGCTTTTAATGTCAATAGGTATTAAATTTGCAATGTTAAAAAAAATATATATATTGTAAAGTAGGCTCTTTTGAAATGTCTCCATTTCATGCAATATCTCAGAGGTTATTTTTATATAATTAGCATCTTCCTGTTTCTGAATATGATCCAACCATTTCGTTCCGCATGCCAATATTTTGTAATATAAGTTTTAGCTATGATGTGTATTATTTATAAATTCAATACGTAACTTGATGCAAAATTAGTTATAAAAAAATCAATTGATCTAAGTTTTTTTTTTATATAATTTTATCCTATATTTTGTTTGGATCCAAAACATAAAATTTTGATTGGTTTAACCCAAACAAAAACCCCCACAACAACATACAGTCATGTTAATGTTTTTTTTTTATTGTCTGTCTTTTGTTTTTTTAGCAGCGATATTGAAGGAGTCGAAGATGGAATCGGGTACCTAGAATTTATTTGTTTAGTTTTATTTTATTGTCGTATCGGAAGATATTGCTTTAACGTTTTGCTGTCACATTATTAATGTTAGCGTGTGTGTGGTTTTTTCTAACATTAATGTATTATTTCGTAAATAATTTAATCAGGAACCACGCAAAGAATGGAACATTCTTGTTATGCTTTTCATTAAATATCCGTTAACGATCAAGTCAACCGAAAGTCAACTTTTGTTGGACAAAGGATCCTGAACTTACTTGCACAAAGGAACCTTAGCTCTTATGCACATTATTTATAATTTTTAAAGGATCATCTACTCAAATATTCACTGGAAAAAATTACAATTTATCATATATACGAAATTATATAACTTGTGTTGTTCGTGTTAATATTTGCAAACATTAAAAATTATTGTATTAACCCAGTATGCCATTCGTTTCGAGATCAATGCCAGAAGAAACGGACATTTTTCAGTAGCGATATCAAGCGTCAAATTGTACCTACATAGTAGGTAGATATCGATGCTTTCTGTTGGAGCATTCTCGGTACGCGACAATTTACGAAATCGAACGATATCGAACAAATTAAATATTCTATGTTTGAGAAATATTGCGATATCGATGCGATAAACATTTAAATATCGTATCTTGTCAAATAAATTGAAACTACGACAATTAAAGAAATAAAATAAAATCGATAATTCAAGAGATTGAACTTTTTTATCGATGTTATTCGAGAAAGCTTCGAGGCATCGAAGATCTCCAAGACATGGCAGACTGGGAAATTACAAAAAATGCTTATTCATAAACACGCTGTTACATACAATATTAAATTTTGTCCGATACTGACTATAATATACCATTTTATAATACACACAAAGACATATTCCGCATTTCACCAGATGTCGTTCATATATATTGTGTTCTGCGGAACAAATCATCATGATTACATTTAAAAATAAACTTTGTTCAAATTAGACGACTACATACTAAAATTCATTGCAAATCAAATTAATGGTAAAGGTTTCAGAGTCCGTATTTAATCCGAATTTACTGGTTTCATTATGCACATCGCGCGCGCGCAAAGCACACAATCAAAAGCTCAGCAAGCAATTACCCAAAAAAAGCTTTAGTATTCGTACATTTAAGTTTAATTATATTTTTATTTAATTACTTCATACAGAACAATGTCGCTTATATTGACAACATGTTTTTTCTCATTTCTTTCATTTACGTTGCTTCATCTGCCACATACATTTTGATCCATCACCATCATCATTCATAACACAGTTTAGCCATTTCGGTGGGTTCGCTTTATGTGCAGAAACATTTCAAACAGGACTCGAAGGCCATTGCCCTCGAGATGGTGAACAATATACGCGGAGTATTTAGCAACATTCTGGATGAAGTCGTTTGGATGGATGATGCCACCAAGAAGGAGGCCCAAAAGAAACTGCACTCGATGAAAACACACATCGGTTATCCGGATGAGATGTTGGACAACGATAAATTGACCGATTACTTCCGCAAATTGGAAATCGATTCGGATAAGTACTTTGAATCGTTCTTGAACATGAATGTCTTCGGTACCGACTACTCATTCAATAAGTTGCGTCTGCCGGTGAACAAAACCGACTGGGTGCGTCACGCCAGGCCGGCTATTGTGAACGCCTTCTACTCGTCTATTGAGAATAGCATTCGTAAGTACCGAATTAAGTTTAATTATTCAAAATACTGGGTCGAGTTCGTTTGCAATATTTGAGTAATATTTGTACCGCCCAAATCAGGCATAGAATAGAGAAATAAGTAACGGAATTCTTCCGATGCTGTGGGAAAGTTCCGGTACATTAAGGGAGGTATATACTTACTTAGTTGGACTTGGCCGCGGATAAAACCGTCTTCAGTCGTGGAAAAGTCTCTACTGTGTCGAGCTCCTTTGCAATATTTGAGTTATATTTGTACTGCCCAAATCAGGCATAGAATAGAGAAATAAGTAACGGGATTCGATGCGACGGGCAAGTTCCGGTACATGAAGGGAGGTATTGACTTAGATAGTTGGTCTTGACCGCGGATAAAAACGTCTTCAGCCGCGGAAAAGTCTCTACTCGGTCGAGTTCCTTTGCAATATTTGAGTTATATTTGTACTGCTTAAATCAGGCATAGAATAATAAGTAACGGAATTCTTCCGATGCGGCGGGAAAGTTCCGATACATGAAGGGAGGTATAGACTTACTTAGTTGGTTTTGGCTTGGAAAAGTTTCTACTGGTTCGAGTTCCTTTGCAATATTTGCGTTATATTTGTACTGCTCAAATCAGGCATAGAATAGAGAAATAAGTATCGGAATTCTCCCGATGCGACGGGCAAGTTCCGGTACATAAAGGGAGGTATAGACTTACAGAGTTGGTCTTGACCGCGGATAAAAACGTCTTCCGCCGCAAGCTTTGCTAGGTTGTCGCCAACTTGGTCTTTCCAGCGCTGATTTGGCTGGATCATTTTCACTCATTCGTTCCACATGCCATATTCGGTTCTTGTAAACGATATTTATAGCACAGTAGCACTGAAGAACTTTTTTATTGTCTGTCAAGAGGTCTATTTTTGGTATTGCCAGAACCTTTCGTCGCAATCCACTGCATTAACTTATAAGAACTAAACTGTAGTTTTAAATCAATGATATATAGAACAAGTTGGTTTTTAACTATTGTATTATTTGCTGAGACGACTGAATTTGGTATTCTGTTGGGAGTTTCGCTACAACAAAATTAATTAGTTTATTAAAAATAACTTCTCATACAGTCGTATATAAAGTTTGTAGTTTATTAAATTCGAGATGTAACGACAGTGTTTATTGCAAAGCAAATATATTATTGAATAAAACATTCTGGATGTTTTTGTAAATTGGATATAATCCGATATAAAATACATAGAAATCTCAATAAATAAAGAATCAATATAACGTATATTTATCATTTTGCAGAATTTCCCGCCGGCATCCTGCAGGGACATTTCTTCAATGCACAACGTCCAAAGTATATGAATTACGGAGCGATTGGCTACGTTATTGGTCATGAGATTACGCACGGCTTTGACGATCAGGGCAGACAGTTCGATGTCGATGGCAATTTGGTCGACTGGTGGGCACCCGATACGCAGAATGCATACTTGGAGAAGGCCAAATGTATCATTGAGCAGTACGGCAACTATACAGAAAAATCCACACAGTTAAATGTAAGTATTACGAAAATCGAGCTAAATGTTTTCTTTAAACATTCCAATTTTTAAACCCATCGCTAAATCGAGCTAAATGTTTTCTATAAACCTCCCAATTCTGAAATCCGTCTGTACGAATAGGAATATTAAGCTATTCTTGGATCCTTGCGATATGGAAATGTAATTTCGATATTCGAAATCCACTGTTTTATGTCAAATCCGCATTAAAATATCTCAAAATCCCATTCCGCACGGATTCAGTGATGCCCTACAAATGCTCTAAAAATTAATGAAGTTCATTATTTGCGGAACCACACAAACGATTTTTATAATTTTAACAGTATTGTGTAGAAAATTATTAAGTGAATGTAATTTTTGAAATTAATGATTATATCTATAATGGTTAAAGAGCTAAAAATCAGCAAAGTTGAAATTGTTTTCTTGAAAATTATTTCCAAAAAGTGTCAAAAATATATTAATTATTCGATTTTAAAAATTATTTTGATTTTGAAAAGTTAATTAAGATCTAAAAAGCGTTTAGGCACACTGCGTGCCATATTTCATAATTTTGTATTCGATTCAGATCTTAAAATAATTAAATCCGAATGAAAGTCCGTTGGATGAATTATTAACTATAACGTTTAACAATTTAAACATGTTTCCAACCCCTTTATAAATCAGACAAATATTAAACAATGAGATGTAAATCCTTTGTATGGTGTTTTGAAATTTATCAAAAAATCTTTATAATATTCATCAATACACTTAAAAAATAAGTTCATGTTACTTTTACAATCATTTTACTACGATATCTTCCATTTTATGTTTTTGTTCATTAATATGATGCAACGTATTCTTCACAAACAGTTCATCATATTGAAGAACACTTTTTCGACAGTTACCAAACGTTCATCATATTTATGATCGCATTCATAACATTGATGTCGGTAGTCATTAATATTATGAATGGTTCTGATATAATTTTTTTTTCTGTGCATATACCTTTCTTACATTAATAAAATGTCGATATTAAAATATTTAATCCCATGTCTCTCTTTAGTTGAATGGCATCAATACACAGGGCGAAAATATTGCCGACAATGGGGGCGTCAAGGAATCATATATTGCCTACCGTCAGTGGGCGGCCAAAAACGGTGCTGAACCCAAACTGCCCGGTTTGGATTATACGCCCGAGCAAATGTTCTGGATCTCCGCAGGCCAGACATGGTGTTCCAAGTACAGAAAAGGTAACTTTCGAGTCAACGTTATACGGAAGCAATAATTTATTGTGATTTATTTTTTACTTTTCAGAATCCCTCAAGATGCGCATCACCACCGGCGTACATTCGCCGTCCGAGTTCCGTGTTCTTGGCTCACTCAGCAATATGAAGGACTTTGCCAAGGACTTCAATTGTCCGGACGGTTCACCCATGAATCCAGTGCATAAATGCGAGGTCTGGTAAATGCGCAGCCAATGCAGTTGATATTTTTACACTTAATCTCAAATGTAAATTCTTCATTTTCGCAATATTTATTAGTTGATAGTGTATTGTTTAATTAAATATTTTTTTTACAAATTTTTGTTTTGTAATTTCTAATGCTAATATATACTATGTATTAATCTAATGTAATTTAGACAACACAAAAATATATATATTTTTATTGATGTTTTTAAATTGTGCAACCATTATGTATTATTTTTAAGCAAACTAAAAATAATCATTCACCAATTAGAAAAATGTGCAAATTTATAATTGTGTTATAAAAAAATATCATAATACTTAGTGAATAAATGTGAACTAAATGTATGTGAAATGCAAATTTGATTTTCGTTTTCAACAATTTAATAATTGATAATTCAATAATTGATTTAATAATAAAAGAAAGTAAATTAATTGACTAATATTGGCAGAGATACAGACATTTAAATTATAAATAAAATGTGTAAAGTTTGAGGTTTTCTGCGAAGATAACGCCGTTTTAAGTTAGAAATCTGATTCCTCCGAAATCTGATCAGATAAAAAGTTTCCTCATAATAAGGAAAATACTTCATATTTTTACGAAATTTGTCTTATTTTATGGAAAATTTTCCTTAAAATTAAATTTTACTACTATTAAGGAAAAACCATCCTTAAAATAAGTAAAATTGAACTTGACGCAATTTCAAGTAAATTTTCCTTAATATAAGGAAACTGTTTTCTGAGTGTAAAAAACGACAGACAGCATTATTTCATCATAAAATATAATAAATTTGAGGCTTTTACGATGCATATTTTCGAAAATACAGCCATGTTTAGTTAGAAATCTGGTCTCCGTTGGTGGATTTTAATAAATTAATTACCGACTGACAGAGTATTATTTTATTATAAAATTTGCAAAGTTTGACGACGCATATTGGCCGAGATACAGTCATTTTAAGTTAGTATTTAAAGTGTGTAAAGTTTGAGATAATAATAGTTTGGCGCTACAGTTAGAACTTATATTTGCACTTAAAGTGGTGAAACCTACAGTTTAATACCGACTCCGAACGGCGGGGTGAGAGCTTCTCATAGGCAATGTTTACTCTCGTAAGTTTGCCATTGACTGCCGAGAGGTAGCGTCGCATAGAAAAATATTTTTTATGAGAAATATGTGACAGTCGCTGGGGATCGAACCAGGGACCTTTTGGATCGTAGTCGAACGCACCAGCGCCTTTTCGTTCAACGCACTATCCACACGAGTTACCGACGCTACATACTGGCTGCGATACAGCTGTTTAAAGTTAGAAATCGTATTTTTCTGGTCTCCGTTGGCGGATTTCAATAAAAATTATTTCATTATAAAATATGCAAAATTTGAGGACGCATGTTATATAGATGGGTCAATCCACGTCCGAAATATCAATCTTAGCACGTTGTCTTCCGATTTGAATGAAATTTTGTAGTAACCGAAAAGTAAAAAATAACTGAGTACTTAGCTTTTTTGATTTCTCAACTTCAACAAGGTTATCTAATATAGTATCAAAGTACTATATTAGATAATTATTTATATCTCTATAATTAATTAACATATTTTAATGAAAGTACATCCAAAGAACGAATCAGTTGGGCCAACCGTCTTTTTTTGCCAACCGATTTACTTAGTTCTGTCAAAATTCGACTGATTCAGTTGTTGCAACACCGCGTTTAGTTGTGGTAGCAAATTTTTATTATAAGAAATCGGCAATTTTACCTCGCCCTATCGCTCCAACATGTTGCAAAGACGAAGTCAGCGTCACAACAGCGTTCCTGAGATCGAACATTGGACTTCGTGTTTGCAACACGTTGGAGCGCTAGGGCTGCATGTAGAAATACAACATATAGAAACAAAATCGCAAGAACTCTGTAGAATAGTATGTCTCTTGTTGAAGAAAGTATATTTGAGCATGAAAAAACCGAACAGTAACAACGATAAAGCCTTAAAACAATTCCAAAATTTGTTTTACACATGGCAGCGCTGTCCGCAGCACAAAACAAAACGAGTGAAAAATATAAAGCTGGCGCGACTGGTGTTGTCCTGCTTTGGCCCCCGCTTTTATACAAGACAACTGATTTCGCAGTTGAATCAAATAAAAATTGGTTGCTACAACTTAATGTTATATAGTTATCTGTTAAGTCAAATAAATATTGGTTAGGTCACATTTTGAATACAGTTGCCGTAGCAGTGGAAATAAAAAATTGAAAATGGATAAAAAGTTTGTTTCTCCAATCAATGCTGCAGTTGCTTCAACTAATAGTAGGTAACGGTTCATAATATTGTTCACCACAAATGAAAATCAGTTGAGGCTGACAAAATTTAGTAGATGCAAATGAATATTCGTTGAAACAACTGCAATTATTTTTTGTGTGTATTTGTTTATATAAGCTTTATAATCACGCATTTAAATTAAAATAACAATTTAAAATATGAAATAAATTTAACTTAAAATTATTTTCCAAATCACTGTTACGTATACGCCCCACTATTTTAAAAATCAAAAACAATTTTGTTTTGAAACCCCAGGAGTTTTCCAGTCGATTCAAAAATTAATTTCGATGAAGTCTCCCATAGTTTCTGAACTATCAAGTTTTAAAAATCAATTGCCGATTTTTCTCCATACGAAATTCGTTCTCTGCCACAAAATTTCTGTTAGGAAATTTGACAAGCAAAATATGAAATTAAAGCAATGACACCAAAGCAATTTTGTATGGAGAAAAATCGAAATTGATCTTTCAAAACTAAATTGTTTTGGATTGATTTGAAAAATAAGTACACAGTTATTTTTAATCCACAGTATATTTCTATCCACAAAATTTCATCATCGTGCCAAGACTAATATTTCGGACATGGTATGACCCAGATACAACTTTTTTTCTTTGTTTTTCAGTAACTTGATTTCTCTCGATCCAGTAAATTGATTACAATAATTATTAAATCGATTCAAAGCAAGCGCGGATCCGATGGGAACGATCGCAACCAAAAATGTTTGCGCCTCTACAGAAGGGCGCAAAAAATATAGAGAAAGGCGCAAAATTTTAAAAAAAGCAAAAAATTGCAAATGCGCCTAATTTACAAAATTTTTGCGCCTCTACAGAAGGGCGCAAAATATAGAAAAAGGTGCAAAATTTTCAAAAAAGAATAACATTGCAAATACGCAAAATGTTTGCGCCTCTATAGAAGGGCGAATCCCAAAATATGCCGTGAATCTGCCATTTAAATTTTTACAAAATTTTACAACCTCCTATACACATCCCCAAATATTTCATTTATCTGTGTGTTGTCTCGGGGTATCAATATTAAATCAAATTTAAACATTATATGCGCATAACCATAGACAATTTTAAGTCAACTTTTTTTAATTTTTTTTTTTTGTTTTGAATAAATTGTCAAAAAGATGATTTTAAATTTAAATTTGACTTTAAATTGTTTATACACTAAGAAAACAAGATGTTTATGAAAGTCTTGCTGCAGCTATCTGTTTAAATTTACGCCTTGTACCATATATTCAAACATCCCATAAGTTTCAATAAAGTTGCAGCAAAACTATTAATATTTTTTAAATATGACATATATGCAGATAGTTACGAGATGTTTGCCACAACAGCAATGATAATTGACATATTTACATTTGACGATAGGAAACATCCTGATTTGTTGGACATTTGCAACAAAAATCTTGAGTTATTTTGACATTTGACTACTATAAAAAAGAAAAAAAATGGCGTACTTTTTCCTTACGTTCGATTTGTCCACAACAATTAAGTAAATCCAATGTGTAAAAAAGTGTCAACTTAAATATTACATTTTAATGATAAAAGTGAAAATAAAATTTCCTGCGATTGAAATTATCAAGACGTAATGGAATATATTTCTTTTCAGAGTTTACTTTGCTGATAGCAGCGCAGGCAAACTTGGCTATTCCGCGAAGAAGTCTCAAGTCGTTGTACAATTTTACCTTCGAAGGATTTATAAACACGATTATATTATAACCATGATACTGTTTTAGAATAAATAAAAATAAATTTGATTCATTTTATTTTAATTCAATAAAAATTACTCCGCGAATTCTAATGGAGTACCTTTTCCAAATATTCCACAACTATTTTCCTATTTGAAAGATGTTTAATTGATGGTTGCTATAAATTATCGTAAATTTGAAAGATGGTTGCCAGCAATATTTAACGTATTTGTCAGATGTTTGAAAGATGTTTGTCTCAAAGCCGATCTAAATAATTTGTAAATAACTTGATATTTAGGGCTGTGATATTTCTGGTACCATCTTTGTTTTCTTAGTGTACTAATGCGCCATAGATTTCAAAAATATACATATTTTTTTTGTATATCATTTTCGATAAAAGTTCAAATTCGATAAAAGTTCAACAATTCACTTTTGTATTTATGTTTTAAAAAATAAAAATTTTATCTTTTCTAAAAAAAATGTCCCTGCGGCGCTTCCTCGATATAACTTCCCAACGAAATATTGTAATTAACTATTGTAACTGAAACTTATAGCAAATTTATAAAAGCGTTTTAGGGTTACATATTCATTTCTAAATTTCGCCGTCATTTTGATATATAATTAAATATTTTTCTCAACACTCAGCATTTTATTTTAATTTTTATTTTTACATACTTTTTTTACATAATTACAAATCCTAATCGCTATGGTTATCAGATCATAAAAATAACAATATAATTAGAAATGTGGCATTATTACCTTTCATTTGAGTATCTATATGAATACTTAGGTACACCGGTTTTCTATTTTTCTAGGCTACCACAGATCCGATCGCACCCTATTTTTTCTTTTTTATGGAAATAAAACTGTTGGTTTAAAGAAAAAAAGTTGGTTTAAAAAAGTAAAGTTGTGTATAATTCATTATTCACTGCATTTGATGAGAAAATATAAAAAAAGGGCACAAAATAAATTTTTGGGGCGCATTTTAGAAAATTTTCCAAAAACACTCACAAAATCAATCGCCCCCCAATTCATACTTTTGGATCCGCCCCTGATTCAAAGGTTCCAAATTGCAAAATCATTGTTATTGGTCTATGTCTTGTCAAAAATGAATCGAACAAACCTTTTGTGAGCAACAATTGCAAAGGCATTGCCAACCTGCAAAAACTAACCGTTACTTAAACTGTCGCTATTTTGGTGGTTGTTACTTTTTGGTTTTGTGTAGTGCAGTTAGCCTGCTCTCTCTTGTTCTCTCGCGAACAACTGTTGCGTCTACTTCAACTGTCTACGTTAAATAAATATAGCAATTTCTGCAAATTGGATTAAGTTGGAACAGTTTGTTTAAAATTAGTTTAAATGCTTTAAGAATGGAACCATCGAGCAGCGAACAGTTTCAAAATTCACAACATTGCGAGGAACTTTTGCAGCAGCTGAGTTCTTTACGCAAAGACGAGCAGGTATTTAGAGCTTCTGTTTTTTCTTTTTTTTTTTTTGAATAATCGATTATTTCACGGTTGTTGTGGCGATGACAGCTTTGTGATGTGGTGCTCATTAGTGGGGCGGTGCGCATCAGCGCCCACAAGAACGTATTGGCAGCGGCTAGTCCCTACTTCCGGGCCATGTTCAGCGGTACGACGTCATATATATTTCAGCATTCCTTCTATCTCTCTTAATTCGTTTACAGGACACTTTCCGGAGCGCACACAGCGCGAAATCCATTTGGAGCAGCTGGACACGCAGTGCTTGCAAGTGCTCGTCGAGCACATGTACAGCGGCAGTCTGCAGTTGAGCGTCACCATTGCACAACGTCTGCTGATGACCGCCGACTTTTTGCAGCTGGACTGGGCGGCAGACTGCTGTGCCACCTATCTGATGCAGCGGCTGGCACCCGACAACTGCCTGGGTCTGCAACAATTTGCGGAGCTGCATGTGTGCCACACGCTGCAGCAAGCGGCTCGCGACTACGCCGTCAAACATTTTGTGCAGGTTATGCGTTGTGCGGAGTTTCTAGAGTTGAGCAACGACGAGGTGATTGTTATAACTGTTACTGCTGCCGCTGCTAAAATAACCATTTTTAGTTGCGCTGGTTCCTAAGCAGCGATGCACTTTACGTACACGCCGAGGATGCGCTACTGGCGGGTATTGCACGCTGGCTGCAACATCAACCGCAGACGCGTTTGTCACACGCCGCTAGCTTAATCAGTCAATTGCATCCTGCGTGCATCAGCGCAGTTGGCGTTCGTGCCCTGGACAAAGTGCGCTTAGATGAAAGCGCCGATCAATGGTTGCACAGCGTGCGCTCCTGTGCCTCCCAGCGTGCCTGGAACATCTATGTCTTAGACAAAATGGGTCGTACCGCCGATTTGCAACGTTTCGATCTGGCTGCTGGTGTTTTGACGCCGTTGCAGCCGCTGCCGAGCGCCGCTTTCGCCGTTAGCATGGTGGCGCACTACAGCAACAACCGGCTATATGTGCAGGGCGGCTGCACTGGTCGCAGCCGCGTCAACAGCTATTGTTATCATCTGTATCGTGATCAGTGGCACAGCCTGCCGCCGCTGCTAGAGGCGCGTTCGCATCATCGAACGTTGTTGCTGGAGGAACGTCTGTATGCACTGGGTGGGAGCAACAAAAATGTGGCCAGCCATACGGTGGAGTGTTTGGACCTGACAACCAATGCGTCCATGTACGTGGGCAACATGTTGGCGCAACGCAGCTCCATGGGCGCAGTTGCTTTGGGTAAGTGTGTATGTGGACGCCGGACATTTCTGTTATACTCACACTGATCATCCATTTGTAACATCCGGAAAGTGGCGTGAACGGTATGGAAAATACTACGCACATAATGGACATTTTTTGCTTTAAATAACTCTTTTACCAAACAACTTTTCGGTTCTCTTTACCGTTTAGTCGGTTCCTACTCACACAAAAAATTAATGCTTGGCATACGGTGGTTTCAACGAATATTAATTTTCATCTACTAAATGTAGTCAGCCTCAACTGAAATTCATTTGTGGTAAACAATAATATGAAGCGTAATGAAACGTAGTTGAAGCAACTGCATCATTGATTGGGGAAACAAACTTTTAATCCATTTACAATTTTTTTATTTTCATTGCCACGGCAACTAAATTCAAAATGAGACATAATCAATATTTAGTTGACTCAACAGATAGTTGGTTATATTGTCTAAAACATATAAAATTAGGTTGCAGTAACCAATATTTATTTTATTCAATTGCGTAATCAGTTGTTTGTAGAAAGCGATGCCAAAGCAGGACAACATCAGTCGCACAAGCTTCATATTTTTCACTCGTTTTTTTTTTGTCCCGATGAATTATGTACAGATAGGAAATTGCTGACGATTCGTTGTGCTGCTAACTTCGTGTAAATTGGCCAATTGTAATTTTATTGGCTACCACAACTAAACAAATTGGTTATGTCAATTGTACTCATTAGTTGTAGAACAGTTACGTATTTTACAACAACTGAATCAGTTGAATGTTGACAGAACTAAATAAATCAGTTTGCAAAAAAAGACGGTCGCCCGAACTGATTCGTTCTTTGGGTGTACAGTTTTAGTATAATTTGGAGTGTGTATAGGCTAATATTTCAAGCGAAAATCAAATAGTTATTGAAATTCTGCCATCACATTTTGCAGAAAATTAGTTTTAACCGTATGTAGTTGGTTGTTACAACTAACTTTTTTTCGTTCTTCCAACCTCATGCCAAACTGTTTATAGAATTACGACGTCTTTCTACGCCATCTGGCATTGAAAAAGTCTGATAGGTTATTCAACTGCAGAATTCTGAATCGGAAAACCTTCTGACCTCAGTACTTCTTTAATTGCGTTTCATTTTAAGTAAAGGGTTTTTTTGTAGGTACAAAAGTTTTTTTTAAATAAAACAAAAACGGTTTTGGATATCAATGAAATTCTTTATTCCTGTAAAAGTACGTTTGATGCCATTATGTATGGAACTAGATTTCTTTTGCATGACCACCACGGGCACGATTGCAGAAGTCCAGACGCTGAACCCAATTTTCGACGGTTTTCAAGCATAAATCGGCCGATACTGCTGCAATTTCACGTTCTATATTCGTACGAAGTTCATCAATCGTTGGCATAGACCATAGACTTGACGTAGCCCCACAGGAAATAGTCTAACGGCGTCAAATCACACGACCGAGGCGGCCAATCGACTGGACCATTTCGTGAGATAACACGTTCTCCAAACTTGGTTTCCAATAAATTGATTGTGGCATTCGCTGTTTGGCTTGTGGCGCCGTCCTGTTGGAACCACATGTCTTCCAAGTCCATATCATCCAATTGGGGCCAAAAATATTCGGTTATCATTGAACGGTAACACCGTAACGTGCCGGAATTGATTATCACGGAAGAAGTACGACCCAGCCCAATTCACGAACATACGACGCTTCTGGTGGTCAAGCGGCTTCAGTGGCATGAAATGGCAAACCTTACTGAAGAGAAATGTCAAAAGAGCGGCAAGAAAGATGGCGTCGTTTGCTGTCCCTGTCGCTCTACTTTTGTGGCGTCCCTGAAAAACCCTTTAGTACCGAGAAAAAATCCAGACACTTGTACTCGCAGTTTTTGCAATCAATTTTCAATCTTCCGATGCAATAACAAGAACTAAACCTCCCAGAAAGAAATGACATCGTTAACGATAAACGCATTAATGATGATTCGAGGATATTGGAAAATTGCGTCATTATATTCAGCCACAACTATTTTATAACGAATATTTCATTAAAGATGGTAACAACATAAATATTTAAAAAAATTATGAAAATCCGTCATAGATGATTTCTCAACTAAGATATCATTAAT
Organism: Dryomyza anilis; assembly: GCA_951804985.1. Classification (NCBI taxonomy): domain Eukaryota; kingdom Metazoa; phylum Arthropoda; class Insecta; order Diptera; family Dryomyzidae; genus Dryomyza; species Dryomyza anilis. Next base: position 25,906,086 of record OX638132.1, on the reverse strand, counting down.
GAAGCTTTCTAAAAGAAATCATAAATAATTCATTAAAGTGTCATCGTTTTTTTCATATACATGGCAGACACATATGAAATAATGTATGACATAATGTAAGACAATAATTTAAGACAGCCTTGATGAAATGTATTCGATGTTGTATCCATTAATGTACATGAAAATGTGTACAATTCTTTGCTGTGTAAAAATACAATTGGTGATCGATGTTCCTGACTGGACATAGATGATTCATAGAAGAGTCATTGATATTATTTCCCAAAATCAAAATGCAAGAAGATGAGCAAGAACAAGACTACTGATGCAAGAACAAGAATGGCCATTCAATAAAAAGATGTTCTTGCATTTGCTCATCGCTAATTTTTATTTATTTATCTATAAACCTTATGTGGTAGGGTATTTATAGTAACCTTTGACCAACTTAACATTGGTAATCCTTAATAATTTATTTCATCAACTTTAAAAATGTCCTTATTTCAAAATTCTCCATGTTTTGAATTCACATTGCAGACACCAGCCTCTTTGTAATGGGCGGCGAAACAGATCACCGCAGTCTGCACTCCATGGAACAATACGACATACGTGAGGGCGTCTGGCACGAATTGGCCTCGCTGAGTGTCGTCAACAGCTACTGCACCAGCGCCAGCATCAACAGTCAACAGATCTACTGTTGCGAAGGACTGGGCAGCTGCATGGAGCGCTATGACGTGCGTGCTGCCAAATGGGAGCTGATCGACTTCTGTGACGAGCGAGAATTTTACGAAATCTTTTCGGTGGGCAGTGATTTGTATAGCGTCAGCGGTGAGGAGATTTCACGCTACTTTGTTGCGGAGAATCAGTGGCGTAGCGTGTATGAATTTCCATTTGCACGCGAATGGGACACAGCGGTTGGTATGCAAATGCTGCCGATTAAAGTTTAAAGGTTGCTGAGAGGTGATATGGGAATTCATGTGGATTATTGTGTAAATGAATATTGACGGAGGTTTGAGAATTCTAAGCAATCAGGAAAAAGTTTATCTCCAATATAAATGTTTTTCGTATCAAATTCATATAAAATTCTTGTGAAATTTTGAATTTTTATTAAATTCTCATATAGTTTGAATATAATTCATATTCGATTTGTAAGAATTCGTTGCAGTATTTATAGAATCTATGTCTAGCGTCGGTAGCTCGATGCGTTGGACTACGAGCTGAAAGGTCCCGAGTAGGATCCCAGCGATTGTCAACATCTATTCATAGAAAAACATTTTTCTATTCGACGCTACCATCGGTATACAATGGCAATTTCGGATTCGGCATAAAAACATTGGGTCCCACCCAGAGTTGTAAAATCTCCTATCAAATAAAATAAAAAAAAAATTCTCTACAATTCGAATATAATTTGTATTCGATTCATATGGAATTCATTTTTAATTCATATACAATGGATTTCATCTTAAATTCAAATGTATTATGTATAATTCTTATTTTATAAAATGTATTCGTGCTGGTTTTAAACAGAATTCGTTTCCGATTCGTGTCAAATTCATATCGAATTCATTTGTGAAACTTACAATGAATTTTTTTCTAATTCCTTTATATTTCGAATACGATTAGTGTTGATTCATATATAAATCGTGTCATATTTTTATAGAAAATATATTTTATTCTTTAATAGTATTTAATAAATATTGTAATTATCAAGTAGAATCAAAAAATTGTAATTTGAGTCAATTTTATTGGACGTTGAAAGTTCATTACGAAATCCTTAAAATTTATAACGAAATTATTAAAAATATCTGATATTACACATACATAACAGAAATTTAGCATTTCAGATTTGAATTAAAATCGTGTCGAATTAGTTAAAATTTTACTAATAACAAATGAGTCAATTGATTATATAATAACTTAGTTATGTATTTATTGCTGACAATAAAATATTATTAATCTAATCCAATAATATCTGCAACTAAATGTATAGTTGTTTTATTAAATACCACACAAATCAGTTAATTTTACGCGAAACATATTTATATTAAGGTCGTCCCAAAACATTTTTGCTTTAGAATGTAATTCGGAACTCATTACAATATGTTCAACTCACATTACAACACTGTAATCAGAGTCATATCAGCGTGTGGTACTTTCCGTCTTTCATTATAATATCGAAATGTACTGGAAAAAATTTGCTTATAAATGTCACATTATATCGTCTCCTGAGAATTTGTGTGGCTCATACGTCGAAACGATAGAGAAAAACGATAGAGAAGATTTGCATTTCCCTCAAAATAGGAGTAACGTCTATGCTGAATATTTCAGATTTGATACGAGATATCGAAAAACGGATAAAAGCATTAGATAGAGAATAAGTCATATCTATATATCCAATACCCAACTCCATTCACCCAAAAATGGCGTTGAGCCAAACAAATTCTAAGGTGGAGTCGAGAAATCACATCTTTAACTTCAAATGGCTGTTGAATTTAAACGGAGCGTCGTAGAGTCGTCAAACTTTGCACTTTTTATCCCATATAGAATCAGATTATTTGGTATAAAAATCATAGGGATCGACTAAGTAGGAGTCGAGAAATCACATCTTTAACTTCAAATGGCTGTAGAATCTAAACGGAGCGTCGTAGAGTGGTCAAACTTTGCACTTTTTATCCCATATAGAATCAGATTATTTGGTATAAAAATCATAGGGATCGACCAAGTAGGAGTCGAGAAATCACATCTTTAACTTCAAATGGCTGTAGAATCTAAACGGAGCGTCGTAGAGTGGTCAAACTTTGCAATTTTTATCCCATATAAAATGTGATTATTTGGTATAAAAATCATAGAGATCGACTTTATAGGAGTCGAGAAATCACATCTTTAACTTCAAATGGCTGTTGAATTTAAACGGAGCGTCGTAGAGGGGTCAAATTTTGCACCTTTTATCCCATATAAACTCTGATTATTTGGTATAAAAATCATAGGGATCGACCAAGTAGGAGTCGAGAAATCACATCTTTAACTTCAAATGGCTGTAGAATCTAAACGGAGCGTCGTAGAGTCGTCAAACTTTGCACTTTTTATCCCATATAAACTCTGATTATTTGGTATAAAAATCATAGGGATCAACTAAGTATGAGTCTAGAAATCACATCTTTAACTTCAAATGGCTGTAGAATCTAAACGGAGCGTCGTAGAGTGGTCAAACTTTGCACTTTTTATCCCATATAAACTCTGATTATTTGGTATAAAAATCATAGGGATCGAGTAAGTAGAAGTCAAGAAATCACAATATTTAATTTCAAATGGCTGTAGAATCTAAACGGAGCGTCGTAGAGGGCTCAAACTTTGCACTTTTTATCCTATATAAACTCTGATTATTTGGTATAAAATTCATAGGGATCGACTTAGAAGGAGTCGAGAAATCACATCTTTAACTTCAAATGGCTGTAGAATCTAAACGGAGCGTCGTAGAGTGGTCAAACTTTCCAATTTTTATCCCATATAAAATGTGATTATTTGGTATAAAAATCATAGAGATCGACTTTATAGGAGTCGAGAAATCACATCTTTAACTTGAAATGGCTGTTGAATTTAAACGGAGCGTCGTAGAGGGGTCAAATTTTGCACTTTTTATCCCATATAAACTCTGATTATTTGGTATAAAAATAATAGGAATCGACTAAGTAGGAGTCGAGAAATCACATCTTTAACTTCAAATGGCTGTAAAATCTAAACGTAGCGTCGTAGAGTGGTCAAACTTTGCACTTTTTATCCCATATAAACTCTGATTATTTGGTATAAAAATCATAGGGATCGAGTAAGTAGAAGTCAAGAAATCACAATATTTAATTTGAAATGGCTGTAGAATCTAAACGGAGCGTCGTAGAGGGGTCAAACTTTGCACTTTTTATCCTATATAAACTCTGATTATTTGGTATAAAATTCATAGGGATCGACTTAGAAGGAGTCGAGAAATCACATCTTTAACTTCAAATGGCTGTAGAATCTAAACGGAGCGTCGTAGAGTGGTCAAACTTTCCAATTTTTATCCCATATAAAATGTGATTATTTGGTATAAAAATCATAGAGATCGACTTTATAGGAGTCGAGAAATCACATCTTTAACTTCAAATGGCTGTTGAATTTAAACGGAGCGTCGTAGAGGGGTCAAATTTTGCACTTTTTATCCCATATAAACTCTGATTATTTGGTATAAAAATAATAGGAATCGACTAAGTAGGAGTCGAGAAATCACATCTTTAACTTCAAATGGCTGTAAAATCTAAACGTAGCGTCGTAGAGTGGTCAAACTTTGCACTTTTTATCCCATATAGAATCAGATTATTTGGTATAAAAATCATAGGGATCGACTAAGTAGGAGTCGAGAAATCACATCTTTAACTTCAAATGGCTGTAAAATCTAAACGTAGCGTCGTAGAGTGGTCAAACTTTGCACTTTTTATCCCATATAGAATCAGATTGTTTGGTATAAAAATCATAGGGATCGACTAAGTAGGAGTCGAGAAATCACATCTTTAACTTCAAATGGCTGTAGAATCTAAACAAAGCGTCGTAGAGTGGTCAAACTTTGCACTTTTTATCCCATATAGAATCAGATTATTTGGTATAAAAATCATAGGGATCGACTAAGTAGGAGTCGAGAAATCACATCTTTAACTTCAAATGGCTGTAGAATCTAAACGGAGAGTGGTCAAACTTTGCACTTTTTATCCCATATAGAATCAGATTATTTGGTATAAAAAGCATAGGGATCGACTAAGTAGGAGTCGAGAAATCACATCTTTAACTTCAAATGGCTGTAGAATCTAAACGGAGCGTCGTAGAGTGGTCAAACTTTGCACTTTTTATCCCATATAGAATCAGATTATTTGGTATAAAAATCATAGGGATCGACTAAGTAGGAGTCGAGAAATCACATCTTTAACTTCAAATGGCTGTAGAATCTAAACGGAGCGTCGTAGAGTGGTCAAACTTTGCACTTTTAATCCCATATAGAATCAGATTATTTGGTATAAAAAGCATAGGGATCGACTAAGTAGGAGTCGAGAAATCACATCTTTAACTTCAAATGGCTGTAGAATCTAAACGGAGCGTCGTAGAGTGGTCAAACTTTGCACTTTTTATCTCATATAGAATCAGATTATTTGGTATAAAAATCATAGGGATCGACTAAGGAGTCGAGAAATCACATCTTTAACTTCAAATGGCTGTAGAATCTAAACGGAGCGTCGTAGAGTGGTCAAACTTTGCACTTTTTATCCCATATAAACTCTGATTATTTGGTATAAAAATCATAGGGATCGACTACGTAGGAGTCGAAATCACATCTTTCACTTCAAATTGCTGTTGAATCTAAACGGAGCGTCGCAGAGTGGTCAAACTGTGCACTTTTTATCCCATATAGAATTAGACTATTTGGTATAAAAATCCTAGGGATCGAATAAGTAGGAGTCGAGAAATCACATCTTTAACTTCAAATGGCTGTAGAATCTAAACGGAGCGTCGTAGAGGGGTCAAACTTTGCACTTTTTATCCCATATAGAATCGATTATTTGGTATAAAAATCATAGGGATCGACTAAGTAGGAGTCGAGAAATCACATCTTTAACTTCAAATGGCTGTAGAATCTAAACGGAGCGTCGTAGAGTGGTCAAACTTTGCACTTTTTATCCCATATAGAATCAGATTATTTGGTATAAAAAGCATAGGGATCGACTAAGTAGGAGTCGAGAAATCACATATTTCACTTCAAATTGCTGTAGAATCTAAACGGAGCGTCGCAGAGTGGTCAAACTGTGCACTTTTTATCCCATATAGAATCAGATTGTTTGGTATAAAAATCATAGGGATCGACTAAGTAGGAGTCGAGAAATCACATCTTTAACTTCAAATGGCTGTAGAATCTAAACAAAGCGTCGTAGAGTGGTCAAACTTTGCACTTTTTATCCCATATAGAATCAGATTATTTGGTATAAAAATCATAGGGATCGACTAAGTAGGAGTCGAGAAATCACATCTTTAACTTCAAATGGCTGTAGAATCTAAACGGAGAGTGGTCAAACTTTGCACTTTTTATCCCATATAGAATCAGATTATTTGGTATAAAAAGCATAGGGATCGACTAAGTAGGAGTCGAGAAATCACATCTTTAACTTCAAATGGCTGTAGAATCTAAACGGAGCGTCGTAGAGTGGTCAAACTTTGCACTTTTTATCCCATATAGAATCAGATTATTTGGTATAAAAATCATAGGGATCGACTAAGTAGGAGTCGAGAAATCACATCTTTAACTTCAAATGGCTGTAGAATCTAAACGGAGCGTCGTAGAGTGGTCAAACTTTGCACTTTTAATCCCATATAGAATCAGATTATTTGGTATAAAAAGCATAGGGATCGACTAAGTAGGAGTCGAGAAATCACATCTTTAACTTCAAATGGCTGTAGAATCTAAACGGAGCGTCGTAGAGTGGTCAAACTTTGCACTTTTTATCTCATATAGAATCAGATTATTTGGTATAAAAATCATAGGGATCGACTAAGGAGTCGAGAAATCACATCTTTAACTTCAAATGGCTGTAGAATCTAAACGGAGCGTCGTAGAGTGGTCAAACTTTGCACTTTTTATCCCATATAAACTCTGATTATTTGGTATAAAAATCATAGGGATCGACTACGTAGGAGTCGAAATCACATCTTTCACTTCAAATTGCTGTTGAATCTAAACGGAGCGTCGCAGAGTGGTCAAACTGTGCACTTTTTATCCCATATAGAATTAGACTATTTGGTATAAAAATCCTAGGGATCGAATAAGTAGGAGTCGAGAAATCACATCTTTAACTTCAAATGGCTGTAGAATCTAAACGGAGCGTCGTAGAGGGGTCAAACTTTGCACTTTTTATCCCATATAGAATCGATTATTTGGTATAAAAATCATAGGGATCGACTAAGTAGGAGTCGAGAAATCACATCTTTAACTTCAAATGGCTGTAGAATCTAAACGGAGCGTCGTAGAGTGGTCAAACTTTGCACTTTTTATCCCATATAGAATCAGATTATTTGGTATAAAAAGCATAGGGATCGACTAAGTAGGAGTCGAGAAATCACATATTTCACTTCAAATTGCTGTAGAATCTAAACGGAGCGTCGCAGAGTGGTCAAACTGTGCACTTTTTATCCCATATAGAATCAGACTATTTGGTATAAAAATCCTAGGAATCGACTAAGTAGGAGTCGAGAAATCACATATTTAACTTCAAATGGCTGTAGAACCTGAACGGAGCGTCGTAGAGTGGTCAAACTTTGCACTTTTTATCCCATATAGAATCAGATTATTTGGTATAAAATTCATAGGGATCGACTAAGTAGGAGTCGAGAAATCACATCTTTAACTTCAGATGGCTGTAGAATCTAAACGGAGCGTCGTAGAGGGGTCAAACTTTGCACTTTTTATCCCATATAGAATCAGATTATTTGGTATAAAAATCATAAGGATCGACTAAGTAGGAGTCGAGAAATCACATCTTTAACTTCAAATGGCTGTAAAATCTAAACGGAGCGTCGTAAAGTGGTCAAACTTTGCACTTTTTATCCCATATAGAATCAGATTATTTGGTATAAAAATCATAGGGATCGACTGAGTAGGAGTCGACAAATCACATCTTTAACTTCAGATGGCTGTAGAATCTAAACGGAGCGTCGTAGAGTGGTCAAACTTTGCACTTTTTATCCCATATAGAATCAGATTATTTGGTATAAAAATCATAGGGATCGACTAAGTAGAAGTCGAGAAATCACATCTTCGACTAAGGAGGAGTCGAGAAATCACATCTTTAACTTCAAATGGCTGTAGAATCTAAACGGAGCGTCGTAGAGTGGTCAAACTTTGCACTTTTTATCCCATATAGAATCAGATTATTTGGTATAAAAATCAAAGGGATCGACAAAGTATGAGTCGAAAAATCACATCTTTAACTTCAAATAGCTGTAGAATCTAAACGGAGCGTCGTAGGGTGGTCAAACTTTGCACTTTTTATCCCATATAAACACTGATTATTTGGTATAAAAATCATAGGGATCGACTAAGTAGGAGTCGAGAAATCACATCTTCGACTAAGTAGGAGTCAAGAAATCACATCTTTAACTTCAAATGGCTGTAGAATCTAAACGGAGCGTCGTAGAGGGGTCAAACTTTGCACTTTTTATCCCATATAAACTCTGATTATTTGGTATAAAAATCATAGGGATCGACTAAGTAGGAGTCGAGAAATCACATCTTCGACTAAGTAGGAGTCAAGAAATCACATCTTTAACTTCAAATGGCTGTAGAATCTAAACGGAGCGTCGTAGAGGGGTCAAATTTTGCACTTTTTATCCCATATAAACTCTTATTATTTGGTATAAAAATCATAGGGATCGACTAAGTAGGAGTCGAGAAATCACATCTTTAACTTCAAATGGCTGTAGAATCTAAACGGAGCGTCGTAGAGTGGTCAAACTTTGCACTTTTTATCCCATATAGAATCAGATTATTTGGTATAAAAATCATAGGGATCGACTAAGTAGGAGTCGAGAAATCACATCTTTAACTTCAAATGGCTGTAGAATCTAAACGGAGCGTCGTAGATGGGTCAAACTTTGCACTTTTTATCTCATATAGAATCAGATTATTTGGTATAAAAATCATAGGGATCGACAAAATATGAGTCGAAAAATCACATCTTTAACTTCAAATAGCTGTAGAATATAAACGGAGCGTCGTAGAGTGGTCAAACTCTTCAAATGGCTGTAGAATCTAAACGGAGCGTCGTAGATGGGTCAAACTTTGCACTTTTTATCTCATATAGAATCAGATTATTTGGTATAAAAATCATAGGGATCGACAAAATATGAGTCGAAAAATCACATCTTTAACTTCAAATAGCTGTAGAATATAAACGGAGCGTCGTAGAGTGGTCAAACTTTGCACTTTTTATCCCAGATAAACTCTGATTATTTGGTATAAAAATCATAGGGATCGACTAAGTAGGAGTCGAGAAATCACATATTTAACTTCAAATGGCTGTAGAATCTAAACGGAGCGTCGTAGAGTGGTCAAACTTTGCACTTTTTATCCCATATAGAATCAGATTATTTGGTATAAAAATCATAGGGATCGACTAAGTAGGAGTCGAGAAATCACATCTTTAACTTCAAATGGCTGTAGAATCTATACGGTGCGTCGTAGAGTGGTCAAACTTTGCACTTTTTATCCCATATAGAATCAGATTATTTGGTATAAAAATCATAGGGATCGACTAAGTAGGAGTCGAGAAATCACATCTTTAACTTCAAATGGCTGTAGAATCTAAACGGAGCGTCGTAGAGGGGTCAAACTTTGCACTTTTTATCCCATATAAACTCTGATTATTTGGTATAAAAATCATAGGGATCGACATAGTAGGAGTCGAGAAATCACATCTTCGACTAAGTAGGAGTCAAGAAATCACATCTTTAACTTCAAATGGCTGTAGAATCTAAACGGAGCGTCGTAGAGTGGTCAAACTTTGCACTTTTTATCCCATATAGAATCAGATTATTTGGTATAAAAATCATAGGGATCGACAAAGTATGAGTCGAAAAATCACATCTTTAACTTCAAATGGCTGTAGAATCTAAACGGAGCGTCGTAGAGGGGTCAAACTTTGCACTTTTTATCCCATATAAACTCTGATTATTTGGTATAAAAATTTGGTATAAATAGGGATCGACTTAGTAGGAGTCGAGAAATCACATCTTTAACTTCAAATGGCTGTAGAATCTAAACGGAGCGTCGCAGAGTGGTCAAACTTTGCACTTTTTATCCCATATAGAATCAGATTATTTGGTATAAAAATCATAGGGATCGACTAAGTAGGAGTCGAGAAATCACATCTTTAACTTCAAATGGCTGTAGAATCTAAACGGAGCGTCGTAGAGTGGTCAAACTTTGCACTTTTTATCCCATATAGAATCAGATTATTTGGTATAAAAATCATAGGGATCGACAAAGTATGAGTCGAAAAATCACATCTTTAACTTCAAATAGCTGTAGAATCTAAACGGAGCGTCATAGGGTGGTCAAACTGTGCACTTTTCATCCCATATAAACACTGATTATTTGGTATAAAAATCATAGGGATCGACTAAGTAGGAGTCGAGAAATCACATCTTTAACTTCAAATGGCTGTAGAATCTAAACGGAGCGTCGCAGAGTGGTCAAACTTTGCACTTTTTATCCCATATAGAATCAGATTATTTGGTATAAAAATCATAGGGATCGACTAAGTAGGAGTCGAGAAATCACATCTTTAACTTCAAATGGCTGTAGAATCTAAACGGAGCGTCGTAGAGTGGTCAAACTTTGCACTTTTTATCCCATATAGAATCAGATTATTTGGTATAAAAATCATAGGGATCGACAAAGTATGAGTCGAAAAATCACATCTTTAACTTCAAATACCTGTAGAATCTAAACGGAGCGTCATAGGGTGGTCAAACTTTGCACTTTTCATCCCATATAAACACTGATTATTTGGTATAAAAATCATAGGGATCGACTAAGTAGGAGTCGAGAAATCACATCTTTAACTTCAATTGGCTGTAGAATCTAAACGGAGCGTCGTAGAGGGGCACTTTTTATCCCATATAGAATCAGATTATTTGGTATAAAAATCATAGGGATCGGCAAAGTATGAATCGAGAAATCACATGACTGTAGAATCTAAACGGAGCGTCGTAGAGGGGTCAAATTTTGCACTTTTTATCCCATATAAACTCTGATTATTTGGTATAAAAATCATAGGGATCGACTAAGTAGGAGCCGAGAAATCACATCTTCGTCTAAGTAGGAGTCAAGAAATCACATTTTTAACTTCAAATGGCTGTAGAATCTAAACGGAGCGTCGTAGAGGGGTCAAACTTTGCAATTTTTATCCCATATAAACTCTGATTATTTGGTATAAAAATCATAGGGATCGACTTAGTAGGAGTCGAGAAATCACATCTTTAACTTCAAATGGCTGTAGAATCTATACGGTGCGTCGTAGAGTGGTCAAACTTTGCACTTTTTATCCCATATAGAATCAGATTATTTGGTATAAAAATCATAGGGATCGACTAAGTAGGAGTCGAGAAATCACATCTTTAACTTCAAATGGCTGTAGAATCTAAACGGAGCGTCGTAGAGGGGTCAAACTTTGCACTTTTTATCCCATATAAACTCTGATTATTTGGTATAAAAATCATAGGGATCGACATAGTAGGAGTCGAGAAATCACATCTTCGACTAAGTAGGAGTCAAGAAATCACATCTTTAACTTCAAATGGCTGTAGAATCTAAACGGAGCGTCGTAGAGTGGTCAAACTTTGCACTTTTTATCCCATATAGAATCAGATTATTTGGTATAAAAATCATAGGGATCGACAAAGTATGAGTCGAAAAATCACATCTTTAACTTCAAATGGCTGTAGAATCTAAACGGAGCGTCGTAGAGGGGTCAAACTTTGCACTTTTTATCCCATATAAACTCTGATTATTTGGTATAAAAATCATAGGGATCGACATAGTAGGAGTCGAGAAATCACATCTTCGACTAAGTAGGAGTCAAGAAATCACATCTTTAACTTCAAATTGCTGTAGAATCTAAACGGAGCGTTGTAGAGGGGTCAAACTTTGCACTTTTTATCCCATATAGAATCAGATTATATGGTATAAAAATCATAGGGATTTACTAAGTAGGAGTCGCGAAAACACATATTTAACTTCAAATGGCTGTAGAATCTAAACGGAGCGTCGTAGAGTGGACAAACTTTGCACTTTTTATCCCATATAAACTCTGATTATTTGGTATAAAAATCATAGGGATCGACAAAGTATGAGTCGAAAAATCACATTTTTAACTTCAAATGGCTGTAGAATCTAAACGGAGCGTCGTAGAGGGGTCAAACTTTGCACTTTTTATCCCATATAAACTCTGATTATTTGGTATAAAAATTTGGTATAAATAGGGATCGACTTAGTAGGAGTCGAGAAATCACATCTTTAACTTCAAATGGCTGTAGAATCTAAACGGAGCGTCGCAGAGTGGTCAAACTTTGCACTTTTTATCCCATATAGAATCAGATTATTTGGTATAAAAATCATAGGGATCGACTAAGTAGGAGTCGAGAAATCACATCTTTAACTTCAAATGGCTGTAGAATCTAAACGGAGCGTCGTAGAGTGGTCAAACTTTGCACTTTTTATCCCATATAGAATCAGATTATTTGGTATAAAAATCATAGGGATCGACAAAGTATGAGTCGAAAAATCACATCTTTAACTTCAAATAGCTGTAGAATCTAAACGGAGCGTCATAGGGTGGTCAAACTGTGCACTTTTCATCCCATATAAACACTGATTATTTGGTATAAAAATCATAGGGATCGACTAAGTAGGAGTCGAGAAATCACATCTTTAACTTCAAATGGCTGTAGAATCTAAACGGAGCGTCGCAGAGTGGTCAAACTTTGCACTTTTTATCCCATATAGAATCAGATTATTTGGTATAAAAATCATAGGGATCGACTAAGTAGGAGTCGAGAAATCACATCTTTAACTTCAAATGGCTGTAGAATCTAAACGGAGCGTCGTAGAGTGGTCAAACTTTGCACTTTTTATCCCATATAGAATCAGATTATTTGGTATAAAAATCATAGGGATCGACAAAGTATGAGTCGAAAAATCACATCTTTAACTTCAAATACCTGTAGAATCTAAACGGAGCGTCATAGGGTGGTCAAACTTTGCACTTTTCATCCCATATAAACACTGATTATTTGGTATAAAAATCATAGGGATCGACTAAGTAGGAGTCGAGAAATCACATCTTTAACTTCAAATGGCTGTAGAATCTAAACGGAGCGTCGTAGAGGGGCACTTTTTATCCCATATAGAATCAGATTATTTGGTATAAAAATCATAGGGATCGGCAAAGTATGAGTCGAAAAATCACATCTTTAACTTCAAATGGCTGTAGAATCTAAACGGAGCGTCGTAGAGGGGTCAAATTTTGCACTTTTTATCCCATATAAACTCTGATTATTTGATATAAAAATCATAGGGATCGACTAAGTAGGAGCCGAGAAATCACATCTTCGACTAAGTAGGAGTCAAGAAATCACATTTTTAACTTCAAATGGCTGTAGAATCTAAACGGAGCGTCGTAGAAGGGTCAAACTTTGCACTTTTTATCCCATATAAACTCTGATTATTTGGTATAAAAATCATAGGGATCGACTTAGTAGGAGTCGAGAAATCACATCTTCGACTATGTAGGAGTCGAGAAATCACATCTATAACTTCAAATGGCTGTAGAATCTAAACGGAGCGTCGTAGAGTGGTCAAACTTTGCACTTTTTATCCCATATAGAATCAGATTATTTGGTATAAAAATCATAGGGATCGACTAAGTAGGAGTCGAGAAATCACATCTTTAACTTCAAATGGCTGTAGAATCACTTTGCACTTTTTATCCCATATAGAATCAGATTATTTGGTATAAAAATCATAGGGATCGACTAAGTAGGAGTCGTGAAATCACATCTTTAACTTCAAATGGCTGTAGAATCTAAACGGAGCGTCGTAGAGTGGTCAAACTTTGCACTTTTTATCCCATATAGAATCAGATTATTTGGTATAAAAATCATAGGGATCGGCAAAGTATGAATCGAGAAATCACATGACTGTAGAATCTAAACGGAGCGTCGTAGAGGGGTCAAATTTTGCACTTTTTATCCCATATAAACTCTGATTATTTGGTATAAAAATCATAGGGATCGACTAAGTAGGAGCCGAGAAATCACATCTTCGTCTAAGTAGGAGTCGAGAAATCACATCTTTAACTTCAAATAGCTGTAGAATATAAACGGATCGTCGTAGAGTGGTCAAACTTTGCACTTTTTATCCCATATAGAATCAGATTATTTGGTATAAAAATCATAGGGATCGACTAAGTAGGAGTCGAGAAATCACATCTTTAACTTCAAATGGCTGTAGAATCTAAACGGAGCGTCGTATAGTGGTCAAACTTTGCACTTTTTATCCCATATAGAATCAGATTATTTGGTATAAAAATCATAGGGATCGACAAAGTATGAGTCGAAAAATCACATCTTTAACTTCAAATAGCTGTAGAATCTAAACGGAGCATCGTAGGGTGGTCAAACTTTGCACTTTTCATCCCATATAAACACTGATTATTTGGTATAAAAATCATAGGGATCGACTAAGTAGGAGTCGAGAAATCACATCTTCGACTAAGTAGGAGTCGAGAAATCACATCTTTCACTTCAAATGGCTGTAGAATCTAAACGGAGCGTCGTAGAGGGGTCAAACTTTGCACTTTTTATCCCATATAAACTCTGATTATTTGGTATAAAAATCATAGGGATCGACATAGTAGGAGTCGAGAAATCACATCATCGACTAAGTAGAAGTCAAGAAATCACATCTTTAACTTCAAATGGCTGTAGAATCTAAACGGAGCGTCGTAGAGTGGTCAAACTTTGCACTTTTTATCCCATATAGAATCAGATTATTTGGTATAAAAATCATAGGGATCGACTAAGTAGGAGTCGAGAAATCACATCTTTAACTTCAAATGGCTGTAGAATCTAAACGGAGCGTCGTAGAGTGGTCAAACTTTGCACTTTTTATCCCATATAGAATCAGATTATTTGGTATAAAAATCATAGGGATCGGCAAAGTATGAGTCGAAAAATCACATCTTTAACTTCAAATGGCTGTAGAATCTAAACGGAGCGTCGTAGAGGGGTCAAATTTTGCACTTTTTATCCCATATAGAATCAGATTATTTGGTATAAAAATAATAGGGATCGACTAAGTAGGAGTCGAGAAATCACATCTTTAACTTCAAATGGCTGTAGAATCTAAACGGAGCGTCGTAGAGTGGTCAAACTTTGCACTTTTAATCCCATATAGAATCAGATTATTTGGTATAAAAATCATAGGGATCGACAAAGTATGAGTCGAAAAATCACATCTTTAACTTCAAATAGCTGTAGAATCTAAACGGAGCGTCATAGGGTGGTCAAACTTTGCACTTTTCATCCCATATAAACACTGATTATTTGGTATAAAAATCATTGGTATCGACTAAGTAGGAGTCGAGAAATCACATCTTCGACTAAGTAGGAGTCGAGAAATCACATCTTCGACTAAGTAGGAGTCGAGAAATCACATCTTTAACTTCAAATGGCTGTAGAATCTAAACGGAGCGTCGTAGAGTGGTCAAACTTTGCACTTTTTATCCCATATAGAATCAGATTATTTGGTATAAAAATCATAGGGATCGACTAAGTAGGAGTCGAGAAATCACATCTTTAACTTCAAATGGCTGTAGAATCTAAACGGAGCGTCGTAGAGTGGTCAAACTTTGCACTTTTTATCCCATATAGAATCAGATTATTTGGTATAAAAATCATAGGGATCGGCAAAGTATGAGTCGAAAAATCACATCTTTAATGTAGGACTATGTAGGAGTCGAGAAATCACATCTTTAACTTCAAATGGCTGTAGAATCTAAACGGAGCGTCGTAGAGGGCTCAAACTTTGCACTTTTATCCCATATAAACTCTGATTATTTGGTATAAAAATCATAGGGATCGACTAAGTAGGAGTCGAGAAATCACATCTTTAACTTCAAATGGCTGTAGAATCTAAACGGAGCGTCGTAGAGTGGTAAAACTTTGCACTTTATATCCCATAGAAACTCTGATTATTTGGTATAAAAATCATAGGGATCGACTAAGTAGGAGTCGAGAAATCACATCTTTAACTTCAAATGGCTGTAGAATCTAAACGGAGCGTCGTAGAGGGGTCAAACTGGATTCAGATTATTTGGTATAAAAATCATAGGGATCGACTAAGTAGGAGTCGAGAAATCACATCTTTCACTTCAAATGGCTGTAGAATCTAAACGGAGCGTCGTACAGTGGTCAAACTTTGCACTTTTTATCCCATATCAACTCTGATTATTTGGTATAAAAATCATAGGGATCGACTAAGTAGGAGTCGAGAAATCACATCTTTAACTTCAAATGGCTGTAGAATCTAAACGGAGCGTCGTTGAGTGGTCAAACTTTGCACTTTTTATCCCATATAGAATCAGATTATTTGGTATAAAAATCATAGGGATCGACTAAGTAGGAGTCGAGAAATCACATCTTTAACTTCAAATGGCTGTAGAATCTAAACTGAGCGTCGTAGAGGGGTCAAACTTTGCACTTTTTATCCCATATAGAATCAGATTATTTGGTATAAAAATCATAGGGATCGGCAAAGTATGAGTCGAAAAATCACATCTTTAACTTCAAATGGCTGTAGAATCTAAACGGAGCGTCGTAGAGGGGTCAAATTTTGCACTTTTTATCCCATATAGAATCAGATTACTTGGTATAAAAATAATAGGGATCGACTAAGTAGGAGTCGAGAAATCACATCTTTAACTTCAAATGGCTGTAGAATCTAAACGGAGCGTCGTAGAGTGGTCAAACTTTGCACTTTTAATCCCATATAGAATCAGAATATTTGGTATAAAAATCATAGGGATCGACAAAGTATGAGTCGAAAAATCACATCTTTAACTTCAGATTATTTGGTATATGTATCAGATTATTTGGTATACAAATCATAGGGATCGACTAAGTAGGAGTCGAGAAATCACATCTTTAACTTCAAATGGCTGTAGAATCTAAACGGAGCGTCGTAGAAGGGTCAAATTTTGCACTTTTTATCCCATATAAACTCTTATTATTTGGTATAAAAATCATAGGGATCGACTAAGTAGGAGTCGAGAAATCACATCTTTAACTTCAAATGGCTGTAGAATCTAAACGGAGCGTCGTAGAGTGGTCAAACTCTGCACTTTTTATCCCATATAAACTCTGATTATTTGGTATAAAAATCATAGGGATCGACTTAGTAGGAGTCGAGAAATCACATCTTTAACTTCAAATGGCTGTAGAATCTAAACGGAGCGTGGTAGAGTGGTCAAACTTTGCACTTTTTATCCCATATAGAATCAGATTATTTGGTATAAAAATCATAGGGATCGACTAAGTAGGAGTCGAGAAATCACATCTTTAACTTCAAATGGCTGTAGAATCTAAACTGAGCGTCGTAGAGGGGTCAAACTGGATTCAGATTATTTGGTATAAAAATCATAGGGATCGACTAAGTAGGAGTCGAGAAATCACATCTTTCACTTCAAATGGCTGTAGAATCTAAACGGAGCGTCGTACAGTGGTCAAACTTTGCACATTTTATCCCATATAAACTCTGATTATTTGGTATAAAAATCATAGGGATCGACTAAGTAGGAGTCGAGAAATCACATCTTTAACTTCAAATGGGTGTAGAATCTAAACGGAGCGTCGTAGAGTGGTCAAACTTTGGACTTTTTATCCCATATAGAATCAGATTATTTGGTATAAAAATCATAGGGATCGGCAAAGTATGAGTCGAAAAATCACATCTTTAACTTCAAATGGCTGTAGAATCTAAACGGAGCGTCGTAGAGGGGTCAAATTTTGCACTTTTTATCCCATATAAACTCTGATTATTTGGTATAAAAATCATAGGGATCGACTAAGTAGGAGTCGAGAAATCACATCTTCGACTAAGTAGGAGTCAAGAAATCACATTTTTAACTTCAAATGGCTGTAGAATCTAAACGGAGCGTCGTAGATGGGTCAAACTTTGCACTTTTTATCCCATATAAACTCTGATTATTTGGTATAAAAATCATAGGGATCGACTTAGTAGGAGTCGAGAAATCACATCTTCGACTATGTAGGAGTCAAGAAATCACATCTTTAACTTCAAATGGCTGTAGAATCTAAACGGAGCGTCGTAGAGGGGTCAAATTTTGCACTTTTTATCCCATATAAACTCTGATTATTTGGTATAAAAATCATAGGGATCGACTAAGTAGGAGTCGAGAAATCACATCTTTAACTTCAAATGGCTGTAGAATCTAAACGGAGCGTCGTAGAGTGGTCAAACTTTGCACTTTTTATCCCATATAAACTCTGATTATTTGGTATAAAAATCATAGGGATCGACTAAGTAGGAGTCGAGAAATCACATCTTTAACTTCAAATGGCTGTAGAATCTAAACGGAGCGTCGTAGAGGGGTCAAACTGGATTCAGATTATTTGGTATAAAAATCATAGGGATCGACTAAGTAGGAGTCGAGAAATCACATCTTTCACTTCAAATGGCTGTAGAATCTAAACGGAGCGTCGTAGAGTGGTCAAACTTTGCACTTTTTATCCCATATAGAATCAGATTATTTGGTATAAAAATCATAGGGATCGACTAAGTAGGAGTCGAGAAATCACATCTTTAACTTCAAATGGCTGTAGAATCTAAACGGAGCGTCGTCGAGTGGTCAAACTTTGCCCTTTTTATCCCATATAGAATCAGATCATTTGGTATAAAAATCATAGGGATCGACAAAATATGAGTCGAAAAATCACATCTTTAACTTCAAATAGCTGTAGAATATAAACGGAGCGTCGTAGAGTGGTCAAACTTTGCACTTTTTATCCCATATAAACACTGATTATTTGGTATAAAAATCGTAGGGATCGACTAAGTAGGAGTCGAGAAATCACATCTTTAACTTCAAATGGCTGTAGAATCTAAACTGAGCGTCGTAGAGTGGTAAAACTTTGCACTTTTTATCCCATATAAACTCTGATTATTTGGTATAAAAATCATAGGGATCGACTAAGTAGGAGTCGAGAAATCACATCTTTAACTTCAAATGGCTGTAGAATCTAAACGGAGCGTCGTAGAGGGTTCAAACTTTGCACTTTTTATCCCATATAAACTCTTATTATTTGGTATAAAAATCATAGGGATCGACTAAGTAGGAGTCGAGAAATCACATCTTTAACTTCAAATGGCTGTAGAATCTAAACGGAGCGTCGTAGAGTGGTCAAACTTTGCACTTTTTATCCCATATAGAATCAGATTATTTGGTATAAAAATCATAGGGATCGACTAAGTAGGAGTCGAGAAATCACATCTTTAACTTCAAATGGCTGTAGAATCTAAACGGAGCGTCGTCGAGTGGTCAAACTTTGCCCTTTTTATCCCATATAGAATCAGATTTTTTGGTATAAAAATCATAGGGATCGACAAAATATGAGTCGAAAAATCACATCTTTAACTTCAAATAGCTGTAGAATATAAACGGAGCGTCGTAGAGTGGTCAAACTTTGCACTTTTTATCCCATATAAACACTGATTATTTGGTATAAAAATCGTAGGGATCGACTAAGTAGGAGTCGAGAAATCACATCTTTAACTTCAAATGGCTGTAGAATCTAAACTGAGCGTCGTAGAGTGGTAAAACTTTGCACTTTTTATCCCATATAAACTCTGATTATTTGGTATAAAAATCATAGGGATCGACTAAGTAGGAGTCGAGAAATCACATCTTTAACTTCAAATGGCTGTAGAATCTAAACGGAGCGTCGTAGAGGGGTCAAACTTTGCACTTTTTATCCCATATAGAATCAGATTATTTGGTATAAAAATCATAGGGATCGACTAAGTAGGAGTCGAGAAATCACATCTTTAACTTCAAATAGCTGTAGAATCTAAACGGAGCGTCGTAGGGTGGTCAAACTTTGCACTTTTCATCCCATATAAACACTGATTATTTGGTATAAAAATCATAGGGATCGACTAAGTAGGAGTCGAGAAATCACATCTTCGACTAAGTAGGAGTCGAGAAATCACATCTTTAACTTCAAATGGCTGTAGAATCTAAACGGAGCGTCGTAGAGGGGTCAAACTTTGCACTTTTTATCCCATATAAACTCTGATTATTTGGTATAAAAATCATAGGGATCGACATAGTAGGAGTCGAGAAATCTCATCATCGACTAGGTAGGAGTCAAGAAATCACATCTTTAACTTCAAATGGCTGTAGAATCTAAACGGAGCGTCGTAGAGTGGTCAAACTTTGCACTTTTTATCCCATATAGAATCAGATTATTTGGTATAAAAATCATAGGGATCGACTAAGTAGGAGTCGAGAAATCACATCTTCGACTAAGTAGGAGTCAAGAAATCACATTTTTAACTTCAAATGGCTGTAGAATCTAAACGGAGCGTCGTAGAGGGGTCAAACTTTGCACTTTTTATCCCATATAAACTCTGATTATTTGGTATAAAAATCATAGGGATCGACTTAGTAGGAGTCGAGAAATCACATCTTCGACTATGTAGGAGTCAAGAAATCACATCTTTAACTTCAAATGGCTGTAGAATCTAAACGGAGCGTCGTAGAGGGGTAAAATTTTGCACTTTTTATCCCATATAGAATCAGATTATTTGGTATAAAAATCATAGGGATCGACTAAGTAGGAGTCGAGAAATCACATCTTTAACTTCAAATGGCTGTAGAATCTAAACGGAGCGTCGTAGAGTGGTCAAACTTTGCACTTTTTATCAAATATAAACTCTGATTATTTGGTATACAAATCATAGGGATCGACTAAGTAGGAGTCGAGAAATCACATCTTTAACTTCAAATGGCTGTAGAATCTAAACGGAGCGCCGTAGAGTCGTCAAACTTTGCACTTTTTATCCCATATAGAATCAGATTATTTGGTATACAAATCATAGGGATCGACTAAGTAGGAGTCGAGAAATCACATCTTTAACTTCAAATGGCTGTAGAATCTAAACGGAGCGTCGTTGAGTGGTCAAACTTTGCACTTTTTATCCCATATAGAATCAGATTATTTGGTATAAAAATCATAGGGATCGACTAAGTAGGAGTCGAGAAATCACATCTTTAACTTCAAATGGCTGTAGAATCTAAACGGAGCGTCGTTGAATGGTCAAACTTTGCACTTTTTATCCCATATAGAATCAGATTATTTGGTATAAAAATCATAGGGATCGACTAAGTAGGAGTCGAGAAATCACATCTTTAACTTCAAATGGCTGTAGAATCTAAACGGAGCGTCGTAGAGGGGTCAAACTTTGCTCTTTTTATCCCATATAGAATCAGATTATTTGGTATAAAAATCATAGGGATCGACTAAGTAGGAGTCGAGAAATCACATCTTTAACTTCAAATGGCTGTAGAATCTAAACGGAGCGTCGTAGAGTGGTCAAACTTTGCACTTTTTATCCCATATAGAATCAGATTATTTGGTATACAAATCATAGGGATCGACTAAGTAGGAGTCGAGAAATCACATCTTTAACTTCAAATGGCTGTAGAATCTAAACGGAGCGTCGTAGAGTGGTCAAACTTTGCACTTTTTATCCCATATAGAATCAGATTATTTGGTATAAAAATCATAGGGATCGACTAAGTAGGAGTCGAGAAATCACATCTTTAACTTCAAATGGCTGTAGAATCTAAACGGAGCGTCGTAGAGTGGTCAAACTTTGCACTTTTTATCCCATATAGAATCAGATTATTTGGTATAAAAATCATAGGGATCGTTTAAGTAGGAGTCGAGAAATCACATCTTTAACTTCAAATGGCTGTAGAATCTAAACGGAGCGTCGTAGAGTGGTCAAACTTTGCACTTTTTATCCCATATAGAATCAGATTATTTGGTATAAAAATCATAGGGATCGACTAAGTAGGAGTCGAGAAATCACATCTTTAACTTCAAATGGCTGTAGAATCTAAACGGAGCGTCGTAGAGTGGTCAAACTTTGCACTTTTTATCCCATATAGAATCAGATTATATGGTATAAAAATCATAGGGATGGACTATAGAATATATAGAATCAGATTATTTGGTATAAAAATCATAGGGATCGACTAAGTAGGAGTCGAGAAATCACATCTTTAACTTCAAATGGCTGTAGAATCTAAACGGAGCGTCGTAGAGTGGTCAAACTTTGCACTTTTTATCCCATATAGAATCAGATTATTTGGTATAAAAATCATAGGGATCGTTTAAGTAGGAGTCGAGAAATCACATCTTTAACTTCAAATGGCTGTAGAATCTAAACGGAGCGTCGTAGAGTGGTCAAACTTTGCAATTTTTATCCCATATAGAATCAGATTATTTGGTATAAAAATCATAGGGATCGACCAAGTAGGAGTCGAGAAATCACATCTTTAACTTCAAATGGCTGTAGAATCTAAACGGAGCGTCGTAGAGTGGTCAAACTTTGCACTTTTTATCCCATATAGAATCAGATTATTTGGTATAAAAATCATAGGTATCGACTAAGTAGGAGTCGAGAAATCACATCTTTAACTTCAAATGGCTGTAGAATCTAAACGGAGCGTCGTAGAGTGGTCAAACTTTGCACTTTTTATCCCATATAGAATCAGATTATTTGGTATAAAAATCATAGGGATCGTTTAAGTAGGAGTCGAGAAATCACATCTTTAACTTCAAATGGCTGTAGAATCTAAACGGAGCGTCGTAGAGTGGTCAAACTTTGCACTTTTTATCCCATATAGAATCAGATTATTTGGTATAAAAATCATAGGGATCGACTAAGTAGGAGTCGAGAAATCACATCTTTAACTTCAAATGGCTGTAGAATCTAAACAGAGCGTCGTAGAGTGGTCAAACTTTGCACTTTTTATCCCATATAAACTCTGATTATTTGGTATAAAAATCATAGGGATCGACTAAGTAGGAGTCGAGAAATCACATCTTTAACTTCAAATGGCTGTAGAATCTAAACGGAGCGTCGTAGAGAGCTCAAACTTTGCACTTTTTATCCCATATAAACTCTGATTATTTGGTATAAAAATCATAGGGATCGACTAAGTAGGAGTCGAGAAATCACATCTTTAACTTCAAATGGCTGTAGAATCTAAACGGAGCGTCGTAGAGGGCTCAAACTTTGCACTTTTTATCCCATATAAACTCTGATTATTTGGTATAAAAATCATAGGGATCGACTAAGTAGGAGTCGAGAAATCACATCTTTAACTTTAAATGGCTGTAGGATCTAAACTGAGCGTCGTAGAGTCGTCAAACTTTGCACCTTTTATCCCATATAGAATCAGATTATTTGGTATAAAAATCATAGGGATCGACTAAGTGGAGTCGAGAAATCACATCTTTAACTTCAAATGGCTGTAGAATCTAAACGGAGCGTCGTAGAGTGGTCTAGCTTTGCACTTTTTATCCCATGTAAACTCTGATTATTTGGTATAAAAATCATAGGGATCGACTAAGAAGGAGTCGAGAAATCACATCTTTAACTTCAAATGGCTGTAGAATCTAAACAGAGCGTCGTAGAGTGGTCAAACTTTGCACTTTTTATCCCATATAAACTCTGATTATTTGGTATAAAAATCATAGGGATCGACTAAGTAGGAGTCGAGAAATCACATCTTTAACTTCAAATGGCTGTAGAATCTAAACGGAGCGTCGTAAAGTGGTCAAACTTAGCACTTTTTATCCCATATAGAATCAGATTATTTGGTATAAATATCATAGGGATCGACTAAGTAGGAGTCGAGAAATCACATCTTTAACTTCAAATGGCTGTAGAATCTAAACGGAGCGTCGTTGAGTGGTCAAACTTTGCACTTTTTATCCCATATAGAATCAGATTATTTGGTATAAAAATCATAGGGATCGACTAAGTAGGAGTCGAGAAATCACATCTTTAACTTAAAATGGCTGTAGAATCTAAACGGAGCGTCGTAGAGGGTTCAAACTTTGCACTTTTTATCCCATATAAACTCTGATTATTTGGTATAAAAATCATAGGGATCGACTAAGTAGGAGTCGAGAAATCACATCTTTAACTTCAAATGGCTGTAGAATCTAAACGGAGCGTCGTAGAGTGGTCAAACTTTGCACTTTTTATCCCATGTAAACTCTGATTATTTGGTATAAAAATCATCGAGTCGAGAAATCACATCTTTAACTTCAAATGGCTGTAGAATCTAAACGGAGCGTCGTAGAGTCGTCAAACTTTGCACTTTTTATCCCATATAGAATCAGATTATTTGGTATAAATATCATAGGGATCGACTAAGTAGGAGTCGAGAAATCACATCTTTAACTTCAAATGGCTGTAGAATCTAAACGGAGCGTCGTAGAGTCGTCAAACTTTGCACTTTTTATCCCATGTAAACTCTGATTATTTGGTATAAAAATCATCGAGTCGAGAAATCACATCTTTAACTTCAAATGGCTGTAGACTCTAAACGGAGCGTCGTAGAGGGGTCAAACTTTGCACTTTTTATCCCATATAAACTCTGATTATTTGGTATAAAAATCATAGGGATCTACTAAGTAGGAGTCGAGAAATCACATCTTTAACTTCAAATGGCTGTAGAATCTAAACGGAGCGTCGTATAGTCGTCAAACTTTGCACTTTTTATCCCATATAGAATCAGATTATTTGGTATAAAAATCCTAGGGATCGACTAAGTAGGAGTCGCGAAATCACATCTTTAACTTCAAATGGCTGTAGAATCTAAACGGAGCGTCGTAGAGTGGTCAAACTTTGCACTTTTTATCCCATATAAACTCTGATTATTTGGTATAAAAATCATAGGGATCGACTAAGTAGGAGTCGAGAAATCACATCTTTAACTTCAAATCGCTGTAGAATCTAAACGGAGCGTCGTAGAGGGCTCAAACTTTGCACTTTTTATCCCATATAAACTCTGATTATTTGGTATAAAAATCATAGGGATCGACTAAGTAGGAGTCGAGAAATCACATCTTTAACTTTAAATGGCTGTAGGATCTAAACTGAGCGTCGTAGAGTGGTCAAACTTTGCACTTTTTATCCCATATAGAATCAGATTATTTGGTATAAAAATCATAGGGATCGACCAAGTAGGAGTCGAGAAATCACATCTTTAACTTCAAATGGCTGTAGAATCTAAACGGAGCGTCGTAGAGAGCTCAAACTTTGCACTTTTTATCCCATATAAACTCTGATTATTTGGTATAAAAATCATAGGGATCGACTAAGTAGGAGTCGAGAAATCACATCTTTAACTTCAAATGGCTGTAGAATCTAAACGGAGCGTCGTAGAGTGGTCAAACTTTGCACTTTTTATCCCATATAAACTCTGATTATTTGGTATAAAAATCATAGGGATCGACCAAGTAGGAGTCGAGATATCACATCTTTAACTTCAAATGGCTGTAGAATCTTAACGGAGCGTCGTTGAGTGGTCAAACTTTGCACTTTTTATCCCATATAGAATCAGATTATTTGGTATAAAAATCATAGGGATCGACTAAGTAGGAGTCGAGAAATCACATCTTTAACTTCAAATGGCTGTAGAATCTAAACAGAGCGTCGTAGAGTGGTCAACTTTGCACTTTTTATCCCATATAAACTCTGATTATTTGGTATAAAAATGATAGGGATCGACTAAGTAGGAGTCGAGAAATCACATCTTTAACTTCAAATGGCTGTAGAATCTAAACGGAGCGACGTTGAGTGGTCAAACTTTGCACTTTTTATCCCATATAGAATCAGATTATTTGGTATAAAAATCATAGGGATCGACTAAGTAGGAGTCGAGAAATCACATCTTTAACTTCAAATGGCTGTAGAATCTAAACGGAGCGTCGTTGAGTGGTCAAACTTTGCACTTTTTATCCCATATAGAATCAGATTATTTGGTATAAAAATCATAGGGATCGACTAAGTAGGAGTCGAGAAATCACATCTTTAACTTCAAATGGCTGTAGAATCTAAACGGAGCGTCGTAGAGGGCTCAAACTTTGCACTTTTTATCCCATATAAACTCTGATTATTTGGTATAAAAATCATAGGGATCTACTAAGTAGGAGTCGAGAAATCACATCTTTAACTTCAAATGGCTGTAGAATCTAAACGGAGCGTCGTATAGTCGTCAAACTTTGCACTTTTTATCCCATATAGAATCAGATTATTTGGTATAAAAATCCTAGGGATCGACTAAGTAGGAGTCGCGAAATCACATCTTTAACTTCAAATGGCTGTAGAATCTAAACGGAGCGTCGTAGAGTGGTCAAACTTTGCACTTTTTATCCCATGTAAACTCTGATTATTTGGTATAAAAATCATCGAGTCGAGAAATCACATCTTTAACTTCAAATGGCTGTAGAATCTAAACGGAGCGTCGTTGAGTCGTCAAACTTTGCACTTTTTATCCCATATAGAATCAGATTATTTGGTATAAAAATCATAGGGATCGACTAAGTAGGAGTCGAGAAATTACATCTTTGACTTCAAATGGCTGTAGAATCTAAACGGAGCGTCGTTGAGTGGTCAAACTTTGCACTTTTTATCCCATATAGAATCAGATTATTTGGTATAAAAATCATAGGGATCGACTAAGTAGGAGTCGAGAAATCACATCTTTAACTTCAAATGGCTGTAGAATCTAAACGGAGCGTCGTAGAGGGCTCAAACTTTGCACTTTTTATCCCATATAAACTCTGATTATTTGGTATAAAAATCATAGGGATCGACTAAGTAGGAGTCGAGAAATCACATCTTTAACTTCAAATGGCTGTAGACTCTAAACGGAGCGTCGTAGAGGGGTCAAACTTTGCACTTTTTATCCCATATAGAATCAGATTATTTGGTATAAAAATCATAGGGATCGACTAAGTAGGAGTCGAGAAATCACATCTTTAACTTCAAATGGCTGTAGAATCTAAACGGAGCGTCGTATAGTCGTCAAACTTTGCACTTTTTATCCCATATAGAATCAGATTATTTGGTATAAAAATCATAGGGATCGACTAAGTAGGAGTCGAGAATTCACATCTTTAACTTCAAATGGCTGTAGAATCTAAACGGAGCGTCGTATAGTCGTCAAACTTTGCACTTTTTATCCCATATAGAATCAGATTATTTGGTATAAAAATCCTAGAGATCGACTAAGTAGGAGTCGAGAATCACATCTTTAACTTCAAATGGCTGTAGAATCTAAACGGAGCGTCGTAGAGTGGTCAAACTTTGCACTTTTTATCCCATATAAACTCTGATTATTTGGTATAAAAATCATAGGGATCGACCAAGTAGGAGTCGAGAAATCACATCTTTAACTTCAAATGGCTGTAGGATCTAAACTGAGCGTCGTAGAGTGGTCAAACTTTGCACTTTTTATCCCATATAGAATCAGATTATTTGGTATAAAAATCATAGGGATCGACCAAGTAGGAGTCGAGAAATCACATCTTTAACTTCAAATGGCTGTAGAATCTAAACGGAGCGTCGTAGAGAGCTCAAACTTTGCACTTTTTATCCCATATAAACTCTGATTATTTGGTATAAAAATCATAGGGATCGACTAAGTAGGAGCCGAGAAATCACACCTTTAACTTCAAATGGCTGTAGAATCTAAACGGAGCGTCGTAGAGTGGTCAAACTTTGCACTTTTTATCCCATGTAAACTCTGATTATTTGGTATAAAAATCATAGGGATCGACAAAGTATGAGTCGAAAAATCACATCTTTAACTTCAAATGGCTGTAGACTCCAAACGGAGCGTCGTAGAGGGGTCAAACTTTGCACTTTTTATCCCATATAAACTCTGATTATTTGGTATAAAAATCATAGGGATCGACTAAGTAGGAGTCGAGAAATCACATCTTTAACTTCAAATGGCTGTAGAATCTAAACGGAGCGTCGTAGAGTGGTCAAACTTTGCACTTTTTATCCCATATAGAATCAGATTATTTGGTATAAAAATCATAGGGATCGACTAAGTAGGAGTCGAGAAATCACATCTTTAACTTCAAATGGCTGTAGAATCTAAACGGAGCGTCGTAGAGTGGTCAAACTTAGCACTTTTTATCCCATATAGAATCAGATTATTTGGCATAAATATCATAGGGATCGACTAAGTAGGAGTCGAGAAATCACATCTTCAACTTCAAATGGCTGTAGAATCTAAACGGAGCGTCGTTGAGTCGTCAAACTTTGCACTTTTTATCCCATATAGAATCAGATTATTTGGTATAAAAATCATAGGGATCGACTAAGTAGGAGTCGAGAAATCAAATCTTTAACTTCAAATGGCTGTAGAATCTAAACGGAGCGTCGTAGAGGGGTCAAACTTTGCACTTTTTATCCCATATAAACTCTGATTATTTGGTATAAAAATCATAGGGATCGCCTAAGTAGGAGTCGAGAAATCACATCTTTAACTTCAAATGGCTGTAGAATCTAAACGGAGCGTCGTTGAGGGGTCAAACTTTGCACTTTTTATCCCATATAAACTCTGATTATTTGGTATAAAAATCATAGGGATCGACTAAGTGGAGTCGAGAAATCACATCTTTAACCTCAAATGGCTGTAGAATCTAAACGGAGCGTCGTAGAGTGGTCTAACTTTGCACTTTTTATCCCATGTAAACTCTGATTATTTGGTATAAAAATCATAGGGATCGACTAAGAAGGAGTCGAGAAATCACATCTTTAACTTCAAATGGCTGTAGAATCTAAACGGAGCGTCGTAGAGTGGTCAAACTTTGCACTTTTTATCCCATATAAACTCTGATTATTTGGTATAAAAATCATAGGGATCGACTAAGTAGGAGTCGAGAAATCACATCTTTAACTTCAAATGGCTGTAGAATCTAAACGGAGCGTCGTAGAGTGGTCAAACTTTGCACTTTTTATCCCATATAAACTCTGATTATTTGGTATAAAAATCATAGGGATCGACCAAGTAGGAGTCGAGATATCACATCTTTAACTTCAAATGGCTGTAGAATCTTAACGGAGCGTCGTTGAGTGGTCAAACTTTGCACTTTTTATCCCATATAGAATCAGATTATTTGGTATAAAAATCATAGGGATCGACTAAGTAGGAGTCGAGAAATCACATCTTTAACTTCAAATGGCTGTAGAATCTAAACAGAGCGTCGTAGAGTGGTCAAACTTTGCACTTTTTATCCCATATAAACTCTGATTATTTGGTATAAAAATCATAGGGATCGACTAAGTAGGAGTCGAGAAATCACATCTTTAACTTCAAATGGCTGTAGAATCTAAACGGAGCGTCGTAGAGTCGTCAAACTTTGCACTTTTTATCCCATGTAAACTCTGATTATTTGGTATAAA
The DNA here is from genome assembly GCA_951804985.1 of Dryomyza anilis. Taxonomy (NCBI): domain Eukaryota; kingdom Metazoa; phylum Arthropoda; class Insecta; order Diptera; family Dryomyzidae; genus Dryomyza; species Dryomyza anilis. Next base: position 25,876,955 of record OX638132.1, on the reverse strand, counting down.
AATCATAGGGATCGACTAAGAAGGAGTCGAGAAATCACATCTTTAACTTCAAATGGCTGTAGAATCTAAACGGAGCGTCGTAGAGTGGTCAAACTTTGCACTTTTTATCCCATATAAACTCTGATTATTTGGTATAAAAATCATAGGGATCGACTAAGTAGGAGTCGAGAAATCACATCTTTAACTTCAAATGGCTGTAGAATCTAAACGGAGCGTCGTAGAGTCGTCAAACTTTGCACTTTTTATCCCATGTAAACTCTGATTATTTGGTATAAAAATCATAGGGATCGACTAAGAAGGAGTCGAGAAATCACATCTTTAACTTCAAATGGCTGTAGAATCTAAACGGAGCGTCGTAGAGTCGTCAAACTTTGCACCTTTTATCCCATATAGAATCAGATTATTTGGTATAAAAATCATAGGGATCGACTAAGTGGAGTCGAGAAATCACATCTTTAACTTCAAATGGCTGTAGAATCTAAACGGAGCGTCGTAGAGTGGTCTAGCTTTGCACTTTTTATCCCATGTAAACTCTGATTATTTGGTATAAAAATCATAGGGATCGACTAAGTAGGAGTCGAGAAATCACATCTTTAACTTCAAATGGCTGTAGAATCTAAACGGAGCGTCGTAGAGTGGTCAAACTTTGCACTTTTTATCCCATATAAACTCTGATTATTTGGTATAAAAATCATAGGGATCAACTAAGTAGGAGTCGAGAAATCACATCTTTAACTTCAAATGGCTGTAGAATCTAAACGGAGCGTCGTAGAGTGGTCAAACTTTGCACTTTTTATCCCATATAAACTCTGATTATTTGGTATAAAAATCATAGGGATCGACTAAGTAGGAGTCGAGAAATCACATCTTTAACTTCAAATGGCTGTAGAATCTAAACGGAGCGTCGTAGAGTCGTCAAACTTTGCACCTTTTATCCCATATAGAATCAGATTATTTGGTATAAAAATCATAGGGATCGACTAAGTAGGAGTCGAGAAATCACATCTTTAACTTCAAATGGCTGTAGAATCTAAACGGAGCGTCGTAGAGTGGTCAAACTTTGCACTTTTTATCCCATATAGAATCAGATTATTTGGTATAAAAATCATAGGGATCGACTAAGTAGGAGTCGAGAAATCATATCTTTAACTTCAAATGGCTGTAGAATATAAACGGAGCGTTGTAGTGTGGTCAAACTTTGCACTTTTTATCCCATATAAACTCTGATTATTTGGTATAAAAATCATAGGGGTCGACTAAGTATGAGTCGAGAAATCACCTTTTTAACTTAAAATGGCTGTAGAATCTAAACGGAGCGTCGTAGAGTCGTCAAACTTTGCACTTTTTATCCCATATAGAATCAGATTATTTGGTATAAAAATCATAGGGATCGACTAAGTAGGAGTCGAGAAATCACATCTTTAACTTCAAATGGCTGTAGAAACTAAACGGAGCGTCGTAGAGGGGTCAAACTTTGCACTTTTTATCCCATATGAAATCTGATTATTTGGAATGTAAACCATATGCTTGTATCCTTCTCCTGAACAATAGAAATATTTTTGAATAATTTTTCATCAATATTTTATTTTTATATTTTTACAGCAATAAAATCATTATCATCATCATTTGGTAACAATTAGTTTTGGATAATTTAAGCTTATATATTTCAAAGGCGCATAGAGTAGGTGATAAAAATATACAAAGTAATAATATATAATAATAATAAACAAATAATACAATTTTTTCATTAATCAAACTTAATAGATAAATGTTAATATTAAATATTTCAATTTTAAATAAATCAATATGTATAATTTAAATGTTTGATTTAGTTAATGTACAATTTTTTTGTTTTTGATTGTTAAGCTTTAACAACAATTAATAATGTCAACATTTAAATTCTTTTTAATTATAATTCTTTATATTGTAAATTTTGTAAATATTTTTTTATTTATGGGATTCTATATGCAATGCAAAAAATAGAGAGCCATTTAAAAATTTAAACATTCAGTTAGACTTTGTAAACATTTAAAAATACGATTTTAACGACGAAAAACAGCGTCATTGTCGTCGTCTGCTTCTTTAAGCGAATTTAATAAATTTTTAACTACTGTTATTTTTTTTTCTTTTGGTTTTTTTGTTGCCCATAAATACAATTATTGTTGTTTCGAATATGCTCGTTCCAAACATAAAATATGTTCAGATATATTTAATTGTAATTGTGTCAAACATGTGCATTCAACATAAACATAAAACCTGTTTGCACAACATTTAAAGAATTTTAATATTTTTGTTCTGTGCAAAAAGCAAAAAAAAAAAAACAAACAAAAGCTCAGACACAGCTAAACTTGATGCCATCGTCACTGGAGTAGCAGTTCTGACAGTGCAGCTTGTGGTTGCGCACGCGCACATCGGTTCCGTTGAGTCCGTCACCCAGTTGCACATGACACACGCAACACTTGAAGCAGTTGATGTGATAGAAGAGCAGCAGTGATTCGATGATCATGGCGGCGCCGCGACCTATGGCATTGCGAAAAATAAAGATCGATGAGTATAATTCTTGCAGTGTTTAATAAATAAAATCGCTTGTTGTTGAGTTCATGTTGTTCGTTAGTCTTTTAGACCCACACGATGTATTTTAGTGTCTTTTGCACATGACGACATCCCAGATCCGTGCATCCCAAGTCTTTGAGATTCGCAGTGAGGCATGCAAAATATTAGATAAAGTCATTTTTATGTAATGTTCAATTGATCGTTGGGCAGCTAGTTATAGGGTTTCAATATTTAAAAATATAGCTAATGCTTATTTTATGAAGTTTTATTTTTAGCTCTAATGCTATGCTAAATGCTTTCTACACTAAACAAATGTAGAATGTAGTAAAAATTAATACATTTATGTATTTGTTTTGAAAAAATGTGTTTAAACTAAATGGTTTTAAATTCATTTGTATCGAGTCAAATAATTTTACTACACTATGTATTAGTAATTGGTTTACTGCATAAACTGTAGTATGTATTTGTTTCTGTATTTAAAATATTTAAAGACTGACAACTGCGAATATGTGCAGTTACCAACATGAATGAAGCAATTGAAAGCTGAACTTAGGTGTTTTATTTGAGTCGTCCGAACTGATAAAATTAAACTTCTACTTCTACCATCATCAGGTAAATTTAATTTTTTGAAATACTTTATCAAGTATTTATAACAATATTTTTGAAAGAATAAATAGATTATTTTGCTTTAAATAAATGTTGAATGTAGTAATAAATTTTTTAAACTTTTAAATCTATACAGAATATAGTCAAAGACAAGTATTTTCATTTACACAATTACATAATGTAGTAAATTAAATGCAGTTGTATCATTTTATCTGCATATTTAGGAACTTTTATATATATATTTATATAAAAAATATATAGTTATTTTGATTACAAATGTAGTCAAATTTTTTATAAAAACGACAACATATATATTGTAAAACTTTTAAACGCAAATCAAATACATGTTTTTATTTTAAATATAATTTTCTTTCCTTTTAACGCAGTATTTTTCTTATACCACTCTGTTAAAAGCATGTTAGATAGAAAAAATATATCTTCCATTTTAGCGTCACCTTCTTAGCCAGTCCTCTTGCGGGAAAATGGTATAAATTGCTCTAAAAATCACAGACAGTTATCTTATAGATCTAAATGTCTGCCTGGGGTGTTAATTCACCCCTGCTATTGATAGAACTAGGACCAGGTCATTATATCCGAGGAACCAGGCACCTAGTCTAGTATCAATTCGTTTCTCCGTAGTCAGGAGTAAATTGATCTAAAATTATCTATCCCATTATTGGTGAAAATAGGATTTTTCATTGTTCTATTGCAAAGGTATCCCTGCGGGAATAGTTGTCAATTGCTGTAAAATTACCCATCACGTGTCTGCACAGAAAAAAATAATCGACGTAAATACAGCAATCAAAATTAATTGTACACCATTCATTTTTTGCCATATTCATGTATTGAGCAAACACATTCGCTAAAAATGTTATTTGCGTCCAAAAATATACCAATAAATGATTTTGCTTAAGTAGCAAATTATTTAATTGGTATGGGCGACGTTTTAAAAGCAATTTTGTATTTTCACATTATTCTTATAATTCTTTTTTAGTTTATTAAAAAAAAATAATATAAATTCTTGTGAAAGTATATAAGAAATATACTTTTCTGATGATGAAGAACAATTAAATATGCAACTATTGCCATCATCATCATTTTCAACGACACCATTAGAGTAAGATCAAACTCTATAAGCGTTTCTTTTGACATGAACCAAATGCGCGCCAACCGCCAACTAAAAATTCTAATTCTAAGCGAATTCCAATAATTTCACGAATTCCACTAAATTCACCAGCGCTGTAAGCGAGTACACGAATAAACACCACGCACTGTTATAGCGACCACGCACTGCTATAACATCAACGCGGTATGCGAATACACATAGTTGTTGCCAGCAAATGCGATTGCTAATATGAAGAATGTATACGCTAATACAATTAATAATTTAGTCGGCGCAGTTTTAGCAATAATTTGATTATCTTGATGTACCTTTTGGCTATACTAACGATTTTTTTTTTCTGTGTGGTGAAAATAGCACTTCTTCCTATTCTAGTCCAAAGGTATGCAGTAAGGAGACGGTTTTTTATTATAGCAGTACCATTGGTACCGACTAAAAAAAGGATCGAGAAGACTACTTCTGTGATAGCTCTAAAGGTCTGCATGTGCCATTAATTCAATCCTCCCAAGGAGAACGTCATATTAAAGTTGCCCGTGGGTTTCATATACAAGTAGCAAAACTAGGAGAAACCAGTCACGCACATAATCTAGTACCAGTGCGTTTCTCCGTAGTGCTTTCTGTCTGTACGTCAGTCTTTTGAAATAAAGACTACAGAAAAACGAAACGAGCTCCATCAATAAATTTCCTGAATACCTGTACTGAAATTGAAAATGGTCATGATCAGTCGATAGAGTCCTGAGGGATTACTCTGTAATGCGATTCGAAAGTGATATTACTCGCATTCTAATAAATGGTACTTTGGTAGTGTGACTTTCGCCTGTAAATTTGGAACTTTCGTATTCAAATTCACAAAGTAACAACACAGCTAACTTTTCAATTCCGTTAAATTGTATGAATTTATCTTCGTAACGCATTGTTCTTCGATTTATATTGACTTTCGTATCGCATTGACTTTCGAATCGCGATACATAGTAACCCCCCTGTAGTCTGTCGATTTTTCCGAATATATGGGATCCGTTTTTTTATGGTTAAACAATGCGAACAAGAATGCGAATCACTTTGTGATACCCAAAGAACGCATTGTTCTTCGATTTATATTGACTTTCGTATCGCATTGACTTTCGAATCGCGATACATAGTAACCCCCCTGTAGTCTGTCGGTTTTTCCGAATATATACCTCTTCTAAATATATGGGATCCGTTTTTTTATGGTTAAACAATGCAAACAAGAATGCGAATGCGAATTATCGAAATTCGGTTCATCATGTATTTCTTGATCAGCGACATCACCTGACTTTCAGGAATACAAAATGATCTACAGCAATAAATTTCTCGTATTTCCACACAGTATAAGATGGGAATGATTCAGCTCCATAGCATATATTTCTTTAAAACATAGGCACTTTTTTTCAATCCACGATGGAAGGACTAAATTAAAACCTCAAACAGACCTTTAGACCTATCAATGAAGTGTTCTTCATTTGAAGATTTATCAGGAGAGTCCGGTTCTTCAATTGAAGAATTGTTCAGTAATAGGTCTTTGTGTGGTGTGTATTCACCCAGTTTTTAGGACAACGTCGTATTGAAGATGTCGCTTGGTTTCATACAAAAGTGCCAGACTACGACTGATAAATGTAAAATCCTCGTAATACAATTGCTCCACTAAAAAGTACAATTTTTAACTACAATGTATCAACATAACTACATTACGCGAAGTTCAATGAGCTCTGAACACAATGATGTTGCCGTTACTGATGAGCTACTATTGCTGTTGTTGGGATTCTAATACAATTTTTCGGAATGTGGGGGATCACTTGAACAATTGAACACTCACAACCAACGTAGTAGGAATGATTACCTAATTCGTCGCCACAGTGCGAGCACTTCTTCTTGCCGCTGACGCTGAGCACCTTGTCAGGCGTCGTTGCTGACGTCGCTGATGTTGTTATCGCAGATGTTGAATGGTGGTTGTTGGCGGCATGCGAGAGCATCAACTTTTGTTGTTGCTGTTGCTGCGAAGGATGACTGTGCTGGTAGGAGGCGGCCGCATGCAGCGGACTTTTGTCGCTGCTGTTGAAATTGTCAAAGCTGTAAAATAAATAAAATTTATAAATTTTGTGCTTTTAGTAAGTTTAAAAACTTTTTTACTGACCGCTTGCGCTCCCCGATGCCTTTGCTTTGCACGCGCTCTGTCAGCGTCTGTATGATGGAGTCGGGCAGTGGTTTGCCATTACAGGCAGCCGATGACGTTTTGACGGCGCCACCATTTTGTTGTTGCAAAGGTGCACTGTTGCTGCTGAGCGAGCGCCGCTGTTGTTGCTGCTCGATGAGACGTCGCTGTTCCGCTTCCTGCACCAGCCAATGGTTGTTGCTGTTGATGTTGTTATTATTGTTGTTGTGGCTGTAGTGACACGGGTCTGGCATCGATTTGCGTTTCTGCTGATACGCCGACAACCACGCCGGATCGCTGGAGAGATTCGAGTCGAAGGACTTGCGATTCTGCACCTGCACCCAGCCGTCAGTGTATTTGGGCTTTGGCGTCGCGCTCAGCGCGTGCAGTGTGTTGCGCGTCATATTTGAGTGTAGCTGCTGTTGCTGCGTCGACATATTTTGCGCCGTCAAATTTTGCGCCGACTTATGATGCGCCTGATAGTTGGAATAAAACGCGTCTGAGGCCGACTGCTGATGCAGTGCCAATGCGGGCGCAGCAATCTTCACCAAAGAGCCGCCACCAAAGCTCTGACGCCGCGCATAGTCATCGTGCATCGGCTGTTGCTGGGCGCCTGACAATTGCAAGGCGCGCATTGGTTTGGTGGGCGGCAGTGGCGCCGCCGAAAGACGCTTAGAGAACTCATTCAGATCGGACATCGACTTGCGGTAATCACTGTCGACACGTCGATAGTAATCTTGTTGTTGTGTGTTTGGCACATTCGCATAGATCTGCTGCGGCGGAAGTTGCTGTTGTTGCAGTGCCTGCTGCTGGTAGCCGACAATAGCTGCGCCTTCATCATTCAAGTCCTGCAATGAACGACGATTTGCGGACATTAGCATTTTGGCGCCATGCTGCAGCTCACGTCGTGCTAAATTTTCGCGCAACTGTAGATTTTCGCGCTGTCGCTTTAGCTCCTCCTGTTCCAGTTGCAGTAGTTCGCGCTCGACGCGCAGCACCTCCTCCTGTTCGCGTATTTTCTCTTCGATGCAGAGCATCTTCGCGTTGGCGGTAGCCGTCGCCTCGGTCAGTGACTTACTGGCCGCGGCAGCAGCAGTTGCAGACTCTGTCCACGAAGCGGCACAATTCCCTTTGACCGTCTGTAGCAGCGACGTTTGCAATGGCGGTGCCACAGCCACATGCTGATAGACATGGGTCGTGTTGGGCGACGTGTTTAAACAGAGTGGCGTCGCCGGCGACACCGATTCATCGCCGCACGCCTCCATCTCCTCCGAGGAGTTTGTGTAGGGTTCGCTGCTCTGACGCGAGTGATTCTCAGAAACGCCCGAGTCGCGACTTTCACCTAAAAAAATTGATAAAGATACATTAAATTGTTTTCGATACAATAATTTCAATACATTTTCAAAACCCAAAACTAAAGCGAAATTGGAAAGAGAAAGGTTTTCAAAATTAAGATGAATTATATGGGGTAAAATGGAGTCTGAATTGTTCAGTTTGAATATCAAAAAGATAGAAGAATACTTTGTCTTGAAAGAATAGTTTTCGGGAAAGGATTTTCGGAAATTTGTTTTCTGTCGGTATTACTCTCTTTACTGACCTGTATCTGAGCTGTCGCAGAGTCCGGCCTTCAGGTACAGCTGTTTCTCGAGCCGTCGCTCCTCCTGCAGCAGTTGAGCCATATCGGGCGGCGGTGCCACCGTCAACTCCAAATAACTCTCCAACTCGTCATCATCGTCGTGCGCGCCGCCACTTTCGATACCAAGAAAACTGGAACGCTTATGACGTAGCTCCTTCTTAATGCGCTTCGTCGAATTCATGCGTTTGATCGGCGGCGATGGATTAGGCGGTGCCAGCAATGCAACGCTGCGTCGATTCGTGATCGTCTCATAAGTATTGTCAGATGACCAGTTGTCGGCATCGCCAAGCGTCAGACTGTCACCATCAACATCATCACCACCGGCGCCCTCAAACGAAGGTGTTGGACTGGAAATGGGTGGCGGTGGTGGTTTTTCTTTGGGTGGCTCCAATTTGAAGGTGCCTCCCGCACTGGACGAAAGTGTTGCCGACTCGATGCCACTATAGAAAATATCGATATTCTCGTAGAGAGGTATCGGACGCAAATGTTTTGGCGCATCGTAGTAGGACTCGTTACACTTTGGCACCTGGTAGTAGGGTTCGTCTTCGAGGGCTGTTGGTGGTTGTGGCAGTGGTGGTGCTGTTGTTATTGGGAATTGTCCCGTTATTTGTGGTGGTGCTGCTGCTACTGTCAATAATTGTGTCTCCTGTTCTATTTTCAAATCAACTAAATTTATGTTGTGGCTTTTATTGTTCTCTTCATGATTGTTGTATGTTGTATGGTTTTGTATGTTGTTTGGATTGTTTTTCTTATTGTTTGGAATGATTTTTGCCTCAGCCTCTACATTGGTGATAGAGGCTGTCGAAATATTCTCGTAGATGGGTTCATTTTGGATTATTAGCTCCTGCTCGTCTAGCACTACTTCGTACTGTTTTGTATCTTCTTTCTGACGCTCCTCTCTATAGTGTGCCTCTTTCTTATGCTTCTCTTTCTTATGCTCCTCTTTCGTATACTCCTCTTCCTTATTCTCCTCTATCTTATAATCATTCTCTGTTTGTTTTAAACTATACACATTATCCACCTTCTTTATTGCGATATGTTCAAATTCTTGCATTTCTTTACATTCTTGCATCTCTTTACATTCTAATCGCTCAAGCGCGATTATCATATCTTGCTCTTCCTTCTTATTCGTTGCATTCAAAAGCTGTTCTTCGACTAATGCTTCCAAAACGCATTCGTCTGTCTTTTCTAAATCTTTCGCTTTCATTTCATTAACTACATCGTTTTTAACATTTGTCGTCGCTTGTTCTGGTTTTTGTTCCACTTTGGCCTCACTTTCTTGTTCCATCGTTGTGTTTGTAATTGTTGTTGTGGTTGCAATTACTATATGTTTCTTACAATTATTGCTATCGTCGTTTGTATGATTTGTGGCTGTTTTGATTATTGTTGTCGTTGCTTCTTTATCGATTGCATCCAGTGCCAATTCAAGAGCTTCGTTGATCTGCATTTATTGTATATGTTGTTGACAGCATGGTGATTGTTGTTGGTCATATGCAATTGTTGTTGTTAATAATTTTGCCATTGTTGTTGTGTTTAATAAGCGTGGAATTATTGCCCATTATGGTTTTGTTTTTTTTAATGTTGGTGGTTTAGTATCAGCAACATTTGCAGCAGCGACAACATAAGCAAGCAACATGTGAAAGAAAATTTGTTTATGAAAAAAAAAAACAAAAATAAAGTTAGTGCAATGTGCAAATAATCATAATTTAATTAAAAATGTGAGAATAATAAAAATAGAAATAATAATAACAAATAAAAAATTGTGCAAATTTTAATTAGTAGCAACATGCAAACGGAAATGTTTATAAACATCCGACAGAGTGCATGTTTATGCAACATGCCGCCCTCCAATAAATCAATAAACAATAAATTTTCAAAGCTCATTAGTAAAAAGCACATGCAGTAAAAATCAATAAAATGCAGTTAATTATTGTCAATCAAATGTTTGCTGATATACTTGATGAAAAAGTTACTCAAAAATGTTTATTTATTATGGTTAGTATTATTAAAATTTGGTATTATTGCAATATTTCTTAAGTGTTTTAACCCTAGGATGGGCAACTACTTGGCAAGCACTAATTTGGTCTGTCCAAAGTTATGTCAAATAGTCCAAGTTACCCATTCTAGGGTAAAGCTATATTAAAAATCTTCAATTTACCATTGCTGCTGATAAGTACAAATACAGAACAAATTGTAATCCATGTCGCTGTAATAAAATCGCCATGCGTACATTGGGTACTTACACTCAGACAAAATAAGTACTATACAATTAATAGTCTATAGTAGTGATGGGCACACGCACACGATTACACATTGCGAGTGTGTTGTAGAGCTTTTAATGCTCAGCACTGAAACAAATGTTGTTACGATAACAACACAGCATCGAAACGCGCGATCTTGTTTTCGCGGAAATACAACAAACAAAATCGTAATTTTTAAATTTCTATTATATGTTTATACAATTTTATACATTGGGATTTACCAAATATCTCTGCAAACAAAAATGCATCATCCCAATCTACATTAAACATTTTATTTTTCAGTGCAATGCGCAACGGAGTTGCGCCAACCTCCTTGCTTGAAGTCGCATAAACGACTGATAGCTTTCGCTCTGCACACGGACTTATATTCGTGTGAAAGCTCAAAAGCTTCGTTTGCACCAGTGTTCAACAGTGTTCACACAATGCAAAAGAAGCAGATTTGAAAATTTTAAGGAGTAGAAATGAGTAAAAGAGAGTAGAATTGAAAATATTGCAAAATGGAGTAGATTTCATGTAAAAGGAGTAGAAAATTAAATATAGTAGTAAATTTGATGGAAAGGGAGTAGAAATATGCATTAGATTCAAATATATTTAATATTTTTATTCATTCCTGATGTTATGGATTTTCTATAATGTTGATGTATACAGGGTGGTCTATTCTAGAGTTGGAGTGTATCTGGAACACCCAATGAAATACATGGTGTTTTAAAAATTTTATTTATAAAAGTTGATACAAACCCAGTACACCCATCACTGGTCTATAGAATAAATGTTTATTTTAATCGATAAATTCCATTAATGCCTCCAATTTTTAACGTCTTTATATCTTTTGATTTACATATCCAATAGATATCTTTTACCTAGCCGGTGTCTATTCAATTATATCGTCGATGATACTGCAATATCGCCCATTTACATTAGGGATGTCTAAAATACATCGATATTTTAAAAACACTCGATATATTGCTTCGATACATGGTGTTTTCCGATGCTTCAGATTCTATTCGATACACGATGTATTTTTTCGATATATCGAATTCATATTTGCAAATCGAAACTAGCTGAATCTAATTAAATATGTTTATTTATAGAATTCTACGCTTTAAATTACATTTTGATTCATATATGGTTTTCGAGTTTTTTTCAAAAGCCAATGTTAGGCTTAGACATTTTCGATTCCCAACGCCTTAATTATTTTGTGTAATAAAAATAAGTTTCAAGTCAAACACTTATGTATAACGTAATATATCTTATTTTGGTTATTTGACATATAAAAACTTATAAAATCCTCATCAAAATTTAAATTATTTACCTAATAATTTTCCATTCGATGCATCGAAAACATCGATCTAATGAGTAGATGTATTATATTGACCAAAACATCGATGTTTTTTTTTCAAATGGAAATCCCTAATTTATATTTTCGAAGTCTGCACTTACTTTATCAAAAATTGAGTATGTCATAACTTATAATGGCATTTATCTAATTTATCCGATCAACACATCATTTAAAACAGAATTAAAAGACAAAATAAGGGGTAACTTACACAAGTATGTAAAGTGGTTTTGAAGTACCGGAGACGATATTTGAGTTTGTATGAAAATAAAGGGTTTTTCAATAAGAGCGCTACAAAAGTTTTTTTCAAGGGAGCGACAGGGACAGCAAATGACGCCATATTTCTTGCCGCTCTTTTGACATTTCTCTTCAGTAAGGTTTGCCATTTGATAATGGAAAGATATACGAGCCAACAACGAGTCGAAATTATTAAAATTTACTACCGAAATTCGAATTTCCTATTGACCAATTTTATTTAGCCAATTGTATTTTTTCTGAGTGTACTAAAATTATTGCAAAATGTGTAGTTATATTTGTAATTTATAAACTCTGGTAACCTCTAGGACACTCTTAATGGTTATATCGTTCAAGTTCCATTATACATCATTTCATTCATTTTATATGGGTGAAAATTTATCAACCGTACCCGCTTCATAAATTTTTTGCTTCTGATTTGGATGAAATTTGATGAACATGTGGACCTCATTAAACCCTGTTAAGAATGATGGGCTAGTATGACGGGTTGTCGAGATATTGGAGTCCAAATATTGCAATTTTGACCGCGTAGGCTTGTTTTGAATTATTTATAACTTCTATCAGAGTAGCTAAATTGTAAACGTCTATGACTGCTTTAGAAACTATTTTTCAAGAGCTTGACAATAAAAATATTTTTTTTGGATAAAATAATTCTTTTTTACCAAAATTATGGAATTTTAAAAACTTTTTTGTGGTTTTTGAAAAATAGCCAGTTTTTATTTTTGTTTTTTTATATGAAAGCTAGTCTTTTTTCCAAAAAAAAAATGATGTATAAATGAAAATGTGATTGCGATTGTGTATTATAAAAGTTTTAAGTCGCAAAAATGATGTTTTTCATACAAACTTTGCCATGTTTACCAAATTTCATTCAAATCAGAAGCAACAAATTTTCGAAGAGAGTACGGTTGACAAATTTTCACCCATATATCACATATTAAACCGACAATAATTCTTTATAATTCTTCAAATATCTTCAATATACGAATTATAAAAATATTCATAATTCAAAATGTCCCTTGTGAACTAACCTTTCCAAGGTGAACTAACCTTTCCAAAAGCTACGAAATATGAGAAATACTTCTATAGGCAATAAAGATTCACATTGTTTAGTTTCCACGAAACAATTGTAAATGCGACACAACCACAAACTAGCTGTTTGAAAATAGACTGAAGTAAAGTCGACGGTCCCTAGTGGAAATTTGCCCGATGCGCCATCGGGAAATGTTCGGGGTTTCGTCAGGTAACCCCTATTAGAGCAAATATGATCATTGCCTTGTCATGCTCTTATCATGCTCACCATAGCAGGGTTTACATTATCTAAATAGCCAATGGTTCCGATCAAAGCTACATTAGTTGTTCCTCATAAAGAAATTTTCATCGGGCAATGATCAGGTTTCAATGAGGTATGATATTTTATTTCATCGGGTATTTGTAGTGCTTTCGTATGCTCATGTTTTAACAAGGCAATGGTCAGATAAATAATGATATGGGGAATTACCCGATCAGTACATGATCATTGCCTGAGGTGAGTACATGATCAGGACACTGCGTTACAAGGACATTGTGGGCCTCGTCATATCCCGACCATCTCAAATAATGACATGATCAGTTCATGAGTATGGCCCTACCAAAATTTCTACTAGGGGTGAAACAGCTTTTTCATGGGCCATGTTTTACTTTCGTAGGTTTGCTATAGCTGTAGGGCGATTCTGTAACTTATTGACGACAAATATCGATAGCGCTTACTAAGAAAAATTTTAGCTTGCGAAAGCGATCGTTTTGAAAGATAGTAATTTTTTACGATATATGTCGTTAAAAAATTTGTAGTTAACGATATCGATTTTGTGTACTTAATAAGTTACAGAAACACCCTACTGGTATAGAAAAATGTTTTCTATGAAAATATTTTATTAGCCCAGATTTGAACCTGTGCTACGGCACCTTTTGGTTCGCATTCCAGCGCACTAATCACTGACCTAACGACGCGTCGCGACGTTACTTTCATAATTCTCACTAAATTTGCCAATATATCCCATGTGACCTAATATTCTTACAGGTATTTATTTTCACCATAATACAATGATAGGTAATAATTAACCAATTCAATATCTATCTATTCGTTTCATTCGATATCTTTCAATTTTTCGTTTCATTTGTTTAAACAATCTAGTTTTCTTTGTAACGTCTTATTTTTGATCGAACATTTGAAAAAAGTTGGATGTACTTCATAGTTGAGACATCAATGGGTATGAACATGAAGAAAGTTGTTCGATATCAATTTTTGATATATTATATTTGCATTTAATCAATTTTAATAGTTTTTTAAAACATTTGATAATAGCATTTCAAATGGGAATAAAACCATCAATTGATATTGGAAAACCGTTTTCATAAACAGAGAGATCGCAGCTACGAAATTAATGTCGCCAAAAATAATTTTTTTATTATGAAAATATGATATGCATTGCATTTAAAATGCAAATAAAAAGTAAAATAATTGATCTAACATAAACTGGGTACCCACAAATTCTTATTTCTAATTTCACGTACAGGTCGATTTTTTCAATACTGTTGGACGTTGTAATATGGTCCTCAGTGACCAATGATTGTTAATATAATAAATAGTATGATTGGTATTGACCATTTTTTGGTTGTGGCATTATTTATCTTAACCATAAGATGGTTCTTAACTTCCATAATTTGTTTTTTCACTGTATTATGATAACTAAATGATTGTTAATATCATGTAAAAATTGGTATTTACTATATTTTTTTTAATTGCGGAGTTTCGTAACTATAACATGGTTCTTAAAAATAATATTTTGATTTTTCAAAGAGACAAACATTTTATAACAATAAAACTATTATATTATTATGTAGCGTCGGTAGCTCGTCTGGTTAGTGCGTTCGACTACGAGCGAAAAGTCGCTGGTTTGTACGACTACGAACCGAAAATTAGGAACATAGTATAGTGGAAAGGAACATAGTATAGTGGCCGAGATCATGTCGCAACCATATTTTTTCTATGCGTCTATGGCAATTTCGTATAATATTGCAATATAAGTGTATTAAGGTTTTTTACTGATTCAGTATTCTCAGTATTTAGAAAGGCCAAAACTTTCTAAATATAAATAAAATTCTATTTCAATTATGATTGATCGTTTTGTGATTATTTTGATATATATAAAGCTTATACATACACCTAGAAAAAAATTCACTCAAATCCCATTAAAATTATAGCACCAAATACAGACCATGCACTGGATATCAAAATGTTCCAAACGTCACTTTTTAAATCAGTTAAAACCAACTAAAGTCTGGAACACAAATCAGTAGCACTTTTCTATCTATTATTCGATATTAATATAGCACTATATATATATATTTCTTTTTATATTTGTATTGTTTTTATATTATCTAGAACCGTAACGTTTGGAAGTCCATCGAACACTGCGCTAATTTCGCTAAAGGTATTTAAAAGCCATTTAGATAAAGCAAATTGTCAGTCGATATATTTAAACAAGCATATGGTTGTTTGGTCGGTCGGTCGGTCAACAGTTCTGGAAGGGGCTAAGTAGGGAAGAATAGTGCAAGCAAATACAATAAATTTTACAATTTCGCTTGCAGTATTTTATCTGTTTGCTTTGAGTCAGTTTTTTTTTTTTTTTTTTTTTCATTACAACTATTGACTTTTGTATTTTGCTAAGCTTTTGCTAAAGCTGATGCGAGCCCTGTAGTATGCGACGGTTTTTGAACGCCCATGTGTGACCTAAAGAAGCCCCGTGGCGAGTTTTTTCCAGTATTTTAATACGTCTAGAGGTGGCATTAAGCAGAAAGGTTAAATTTATGTTGGTTTGTTGAAAGGTTCTACTATAAAAGAACGTAAATGGTAGGGGGAGATATATATGCAAAAAAACATGCTTAACATATGTAAACACAGGGAAAAAATATGTTTTGCAGCAAACATATTATGTTATTTTTTTTAAACTTTTATATTAACATCACTATATAATACATACATTATGAAATAAACAACAAAACAATTAAAAAAATTTGTAAATAAATATTACAGCCAATTAAAGTCATTGAATTTATGATTGCAAATATATTATGTTTGCTGCAAACTAATTTTTTCTCTGCATGTAGAAAATGAAACATTCAAAGTTAAACAAAAAAACACAAAAACCACAGATAACAATTTCATTGATATATCTTTTTTTTTTGTACAAGAACACAATAAATTCATGCATGATTTTACCGCTTACCTCTTGCATTGCACAAAAGCTTTTGCTGACAAATACTATGCAAATGTAACTGCATTTGTAATGAAAATCAAAATGAAGACAAAACATAAAAAATGCATGAGTTTTTGGTTTTTTTTTTGTTTTTGAAAATATTATAATTTTGCAGTTATTGTCGTTCCATTTGCCAGTTGTAGAAGAAGAGACGAAATTTAGCAATAGGTTGTACAGGCATGTAAAGAGATAAATAGCATTACAATTAGAGCGAGAGCGAAGAGCAGAGAGTAAATTGTTGTACCACTAAAAAGCTGTTAGGGTTTTATAAATACTGACAGGGTCTTACGATAAAGCAATTTAATTACAAAAACCTTTTCTAGATAATGCATAAAAAGTAATAAAAGCAATGTTTTTTTTTATATAATATAGAAAAATGTTTGATATATTAAATAATAATATAATATAGTACTACACTATTTAACTAAACGGTAAAAAATATTTCAAGAATATTCTTTATATGAATTCTATATAATTCACGAGTGCTGATTTTAACTGCATACTCAGTTTTTTTCAGTTACGTTACTTTTTTAAGAAAATTGTTAGAATAAAAAAAATGTGTACTTTACAATATGTCGCGGGATTGGCATCCCTAGTGCCCAGCTGGTGGCTCTATTCACCGTTTGCGATAACAACAAAAACTTTTTGTTGTACACAAACTATAAAAGATTGTTTTTTTGGAAGTACAATAATCCACGTTTGTGGTTCTAACATTACTTGTTTTTGTTTGTTATTGTTTTCTTCGACCTTTGTCAGTTGTGTTGCCAAAGAGCCCGCATACAAAGATTCGCAGCTGTAAACTTCAACAAAAGCATTTACTCAAAAAGCATTTACATCCCCGATGCCATTTCGCAGTAGCAATTTTTCCGAAATGGACACTTTACCGAATGAACATTTTCCCGAAAAACATTTCCCAGCTACAGCTACTTTCCGAATGGGAAGTTTTCCCGAATAGGAAACAACTTCCCCAAACATATTTTTGTACATAAAAAAACAAAACCACGCACAGAAAAATTCTCTTTTGGCACGAGGTTGAAAGAATATAAAGTTAGTTGTACCAACTAAGTTCATTCGGTTAAATCGAATGAAGTTATACACATGAAAAATTAGTCATACACACTCCTAATGGTTCTGCACTAAATTGTTCTAAAACAGTTCGGTTGAGAGAACAGAATAAGTTGGATGAGCAAAGAGTTGGTTGGCGCAACAAATCTCTATTCTGTGTGCAAAAATATATTACTATTTAGATAATCCTTGAAGATTGAATTTTTAATTAAAATTCATTTAGTTTGTTACAATTATAAATTGAATTATAATATACATAAACACAGAATAGAGATTTGTTGCGCCAACCAACTCTTTGTCCAACCAACTCTTTGCCTAACCAACTTATTCGGTTTTCTCAACCGCTCATTCCGTTGTTACTATCAAAATAAAAAAAGTTTTAGTTTATGAACTGATTTATGAACTGTTTTAGAAAAATTTAGTACAGATTTAGAACCATTGGGAGTGTGTATAGACTAATATTTCATGTGTACAGGCTAATATGGCAGTTCCGCCAGCAAATTTGTAAACCATTCGATTCAACCGAATGAAGTTAGTTGGTACAACAAACTTTTTCATTCTTCCAACCTCATGCCAAAAGAGGATTTTTCTGTTTGTAAGAATTCTAAGTTTCAATAAATTTATAATTTTAACAAACGAAATAAATTTTAACTAACAATTAAACTTTCAATTAATATATAAATGAGAGTAATATTTTTTGTGGTGTTTTTTTAATATAAAAAAATATTTTCGGAGAAGTGTCCTTTTCGGATAAGTGTCCATTTCGCGGAAATAAATGTCCTTTTCGAGAAAATGTCCATTTCGAGGATGTGTGCGTTGGACCCATTTGAAGAAATTACTATTTTAAAACTCCATGGTTTGGCATTTATAATTCACTGGTGATAATGTGCACAGGTCCACGGCTCGATTAAACATACACACAGAGTAGAGATTTGTTGCGCCAACCAACTCTTTGCCCAACCAACATGTTCGGTTCTCTCAACCGCTTAGTCGGTTGTTATTGTCAACATGATAAGAGTTGTAGTTTGTACTGCAACCAATTTCGAACTGTTTTAGAATAATTTAGTATAGATTTAGAACCATTAGGTGTATGTACTGATATTTCAAGTCTATAGGCTAATATGTCAGTTCCCCCGACAAACGATTTAACCGAATGAAACGAACTTTTTCGCTCTTCGAACCTCATGCCAAACGAGAATTTTTCTGTGTCTACGACTAGAGTTCATTATATCAAATGAGGATGTATTCTTCAGCGCGATAAGATTATAATATTATTTATATTTTATAAAGGGTGTAATAATCATCATACTTTTTATATTTGGCTCTGTGCGGTAATGGGATAAAAACTAAGTAATTTCGATAACCGGTTCCAATAATCTAATTCTGTTATTAAATTAATATTAGTTTTTTGTACAAATTTTCAATATCTTGTAGAAATACTTGAATTATTTAATTTTCATTTTAACAAAAAATTAATTATAAATAAATATTTAAAACTTTTTGTATTAAAATTACAATTTTCTGTTAGTTCTATACACTTTTTATAAACCGTTTAAAAACTGGTCATATGTTGAAACCATTCAAAATGTATGGGATATCTGGTAATTGCCGATTAATTTGATATAAACGTTACGATTTCGGTTTTAAATATGAAATGACTTTTAACTGTTATCGTTTACGGTTTAAAATTCTGTTTTAAAGTTTTTTTTAAATACATAAGATACAAATTTAAATTAAAAATATAAAGTTTTGAGTGCAGCGATTGTTTGAAAAAGAATTAAAAACTTGTAAACAGTTTTTGGGTATTTTTATCATAATGGTTTAATAATACATTTGATGTCTAATTTTCACTTCGTTTTTTTGTATGTTATAATAATAATTTAAGATAGTTTGCCAACTGACAATCAACATCCACAAAAAAAATTGCATCACATTGAAACTAATACAACTTGATTGAATCAGATTAATTGTAAAACTTGACAAAAAAAAAAGAAATAATTGCATCTACTGCACCGGAAACACAAAAAACAAATAATGGTAACACTTTTTCACAAAGACCACAATTGGCACACTGCGAATGCTACAGAGAAAAATGTGCCGGTAAAGAAGGCCGCCAAGAGAAGTTTGCTGAAAATACGAAGAAAAAAAAAAACAGAACACAGTGCAGTCCGAAAGTATTATCACACGTACCGCCACATAAATCTGTTCAGAAACGTGAGTGATTGGGAAAATGAACATTTGATAAAATGAATGAATGAAGCTATGAATACTCTAGTAGAAATTGTGAAGGTCCTGATCGGGAAAAGATTATTGTCCCATGACATAACCCGATCAGTTCCATGATTATGACTTTCTTAGGTCCAGTTTTCAGTGGGAGTATAAACTAAGTTTAAACTTATCGACATTTTTAAAACGTCTATTGTTTTAAACCGGATGTCGTTAAAATTTACAGACAGAAAGACAATTAGTAATCTTTTAATATGACATTTAAATGTTTGTTATGTTTTTGAAATAATTTGTGACTATAGATGAAACTAGATATCAGTTTAAACTAAGTTTGTGACTGAAAAACTGCACCATAATAGTTAGCCTATTCACAGTTCCATGGTATTGGTGCGACAATGTATGAATACGACAGTAAGTCAATTAAACTGTGAGAACCACGTTCATGGTTATTAAAATATTTGGTCAAATAAATGCAGTTGATTCTTATAAATTTACGATTTTTCAATTTATCATTAATATGCCTTGATTTTCAAATAAAAACAAACAAATTAGCATTTTTTGCACACTATTTATCTTTAATTTCACAATTTATCTTCATTTCACAAAAAACGACACCTAAAACATGTTTCAGGGCTACTCTCAAATACAACACTTGTGGTATTTTTTAAGGGATGCAACAACAAATTGACGTTTCTGTGTTATTATGTCGTATACATACTACATGGTACGAATACCAAACTAAAATACGACACGCTAAGTGTAATTGTCTACACGGGTATCGGGTATTCAAGATTTTTGGGTGAAAGAATGAATTATTGAAGGAATATTTGATGGATGAATGCTTATTTGAATAAATGATGATTTGAATAAATGAATATTTGTAGTAATGATTTTAATAAAGTGTATGCCACATAGAATGTCTTTGGAAAAGACTTATGAAATGATCTATGATATGACACATTATGTTTCAATGTATGACAGAATTATTGACTGAATTGATGACTGAATAAATGACTGAATATATTACTGAATGACTTAATGTATGACAGAATTATTGACTGAATTGATGACTGAATAAATGACTGAATATATTACTGAATGACTTAATGAATGACTGAATGAATTACAAAACGCGAATGACACATTTGAATGGTGTATGAAAAAAAGTGAATAAGTAAAAGAAACTGTATTACATTTTGTGGTTAAGTTTTGTTTACGCTGTGGTCAACATTTTTCTTAGATTTTTATTTGCAACTTTTCAAGTAATTAATAACAAACAAAATATTACAACAGGTAAATACGTTTGTGTTTATAATGAGTATAGAAATTGTTTTAATTTGAGCACGTACGTTATATATGCTTTTTAAATTCTTACAAATAATCGTTATACAATATCATTTATTTTTGTATTTTTTCTATAATATAAAATCATTGCGTGACAGTGGCTACAAAAAGTGCGTGTTTAATTTTTACATTGTTTATTTAAAAAAGAAAAATATATTAGACTGTGTATTGTTGAATTATTGAGTATTCAAATGTTAATTTATGTTAAACAGTTAAGTGTATAACAAACATACTAAATATGTTTACTTGTTATGTTAATATCGAGGTGCTTGTGGCTTCAAGACTGGCTCTAGATATATTCGAATTCATTGAGTAAGGCACATTTAAAAAATAAAACCCTAGTTTGAACTAACCTTAGAACAATTTCGAGAGCTCGTTTTTGTATTAAATTTCATCAAGAATTTTATGAATCTTAAGTCTATGTTTAGAGAGGGAGTTTTTCAGAATATCAGTATATAAGCCTAGCCAAAATTATAAAATTTTTAAAATACCACATTAGAATCATCTTAAAATTCAGCCACACCAATAAAAAGCTTACGTAGTAGTTAACAAAAGGAAGTTGTTTAATACACGTCCCAACCCCACTTATTTATGCCTCATCGCACTGTCACCCTCCACGGGTTCCAAGCTCAACTTGTTCAATTCATCATCCAGCATATCGTTGATTTCCTGACTCAACGCCAATTCGTTGCTCGACTCTTCGAGTATTTCGTCGGTTGTTATTTTCTTGGTAATCTCAATGTTAACCGGTGCCGGTGTCTTGGGCAGCGGTGGTGGAGTCGCCGCTACCACGTCCTCTTCGTCGGTGGCAATATAGAATTTCGAGTTATCGATATTGTGTATTTCGTCAACTTTTACAAGATCCGCAGCTGTGCGCTCTGTAGTTTTGGTGCTTGTCGCCGCATGTTCCTCCTCCTGTGCATTATGATGTCCAAAGTTACGTTTTAGAAAATCAAAAATATTCTTTGTTTTTTTGGGTTGTGGCTGCGTTTTGCCAGTTTGTGACTTATTATCGACTTTAGGCGAGGCTGGCGGTGTTGTAGTCGTCACCTTAATCTGGGTTTCAACGACATGCAAGCGCGCGATGAGCATAGCATCTTCGTCTTTTTGAGTATCTTGTGAGGTAGTTGATTTTTGTGTGGTTACTGCTGCGGGCGATGATGCGGATATTGGAATCCGATCCGCAGATGTTATTGAATCCGAGCCACTGATGCAGCATGGTATCGGTTTCGGTATTTTCGATTTACGCGCCATAATCGGTGTAGACTTTTGCGACGTCGGAGTAGTGGACACGGAAGATGCTACCATTTGTGCCCTATACTGCGAAGCTTTGCGCTCTTCGGCGATAATCTTTTCGCATGTGTCGATCAGCGCTTTCGAATGGGCTGCGCGTGCTGCCATAATTGGCGAATTCGGTTTGGAGTTATTGGTTTTTTCAATATTTGCGGTAGTACATGGCTTCATGCCATCACAGCGTTTTATATCTTCTTCGGTAACCTCAAAACATGATGTTATTGGAACTTGATGATAGGGCGATTTTTTGCGTAAATCTAGTTTCTGACACGGTATTTCTTCGACGGTTTCTTGTCGTTCTATAATGGCCTTGGCGGCGTTTTGAGATGTTTCTGATTTGCTTGTAGATGGACAATGTTTCCTGCCATCACAGCGTTGTATGTCATCTTCGGATACCTCAATACAGGATGTTATCGGGACTTGGTGATACGGCGTTTTCTTCTGTAAATCTAGTTTTTCGCAGGGTATCTCTTCGATTGTTTGTTGCCGTTGCATAGGCTCTGCACTCGTATAGTAAACTTTACTTACTGGCGGTGCTAACATGCCGGAAAGAAAACTCGAACAGATGTCAATGTCATTAGCAGTCGGGCTACATGGAGAATGCGATGCTGCGGGTGAAGTTGGTGCCGAGGAGGCCAATTTGTAGAGAGTTGATGAGTTGGGTGTGCATATGGCCAATGGTGGTAAAATGCAGGGCTCGGAAATAGTAGGCGTCCCTGGGGACTTATCCGATATTTTGCTGTATCTCGGCGGGCTGTGTATAATGGCACTAGTTTCAAATGGCACTGTTGCGCACATAGAATTGCTTGAATTGGTTGACACGTTCGATATCATCGACAGTTTTTTTGAGTCCTGCTCGGATTTGCTAAGTTCTGGTGACATGCTCATTAAAGCTCTTCTCTGTTCCACATCAGATATATTAACTGCCTGCTTTTTGCATTCTTCTTCTGCGAATAGGGCACTTTTAAAAGTATTTGTAGCATTTGCATGACCAAACTCATTTATCTTTTCCCAAAGCTTCTTAGACTCATCTTCGACAGTTTTTATTGGTGCCACATCTGTTACATTTTGCAGAAAATTTCTCTTTATTGCTTGCGGTGATTGTGGTGTCTGCGGCGGTGTTTGTGTCATGCGATTCCTAGGCAATGGCTTCGGTGGCGTTGCGGGTGCGACGATCTTGTTTGTCTGATCGTTTGAGAAGCAGCTGGTTAATGCTTTGACGGTATTTGGCTTAGGAAGCTCATCGGGATTGACAACCGTTATGGGTGGTGCGCAAATTACTACCTCCGTTTGCTGTTGTTGTGTTGCTGTTGGTGTAGCTGATCGCATTACGTGAGGTTCGCTGACACAAACGTCGGAATTAAAAGGTATTGATTTCTTCAATGGATCAGTGGTTTTAGATAGCGATAGCTGCTGTTGCATGTGTAACTTGATAGGACTACTGGCATCGGTGTGGATGTTATTATGACTGGTTGCCAAGTACGGTAAATGTGCGGACTTCGATGGCAATGTTGGTGTGGTTGGTTTAGATGAACTTTGCATTTGCTTTGAGTTCGACGAGATTTCGACGCGACCGTTGATGCTGAATTGGTTATCAGTTTTTCGAGTGGGACTTGGGCTGCTCAGTGGTGACAACGGGTGCTCACGATTAGCAGCTGTAGGATGTGTAGGATTAGAACGCGTTTGCTTAGGTGACATGGGTGGTTTACTGGCGAGTCCAATAGAACGCGGTATCATAGAAGGTGTGCCAGGGCATTTGGGTGGCAAAGTCGGTGAGGAAGGGGTCTGTATGGGACTGGTTAGACCATTTGTTGTAACATCAATAGGCTGAGTGGATGCTGGAGATGGGGTAGAAGCCTCATATACTTGTGTAAGTATTATCTGTGACGTGTTTGCGTCATTTGACTTAACAGAAATTGGTGGAGTTCCAACAGTAAACATTGGAGATGCTTTTGACGTAACGGGTGAAATTTCATTGGCACACATATGCGCATCTTCAGCCTCTTCGTCCAATTCGATGTCATTCTTAAAAGTGTCTTTGAACATTTTGAGAAGATTACGTGCATGTACCATCTCATTGGATGGTTTACGACAAAGATTGGAGGGTGTTTTTAGACTAGCATTATCCGCCACCACCACCTCTTTATTCACAGCAACTACTACTGTTTTACCAACACTACTTTCATTACTACCAATACAACTACTACTAGCACTACTTTTACATACGTCTGAAGGAATCAAGGGATCTTTTAAGAAATGGTTAGTAGAACTTACGCTAAATTCCATTTCGCATGGCGGTTCGTTAGTTGCTGGTGCAGCGGAGTTCAATACCGCGAACTCGGCTTCAATTTGATTGACGGCATTTGCCGCCAATTCCAATTGTTGTTCTTCGATGGCCAAAGCAGCAATGGCATCGTTCAGCTGCTGTTCGGCAGATTCCTGCTGATGCTCTTGCTTTGGCAATGGCGCCGATTGTTGAAGCTGATCCTCCTCGACGTCATCGGCGGTATGTATGCCGCTATCATCACGATCTGCTTCTGGCTCCTTTTCGGATAACTGAGATTGCTCGACTAACTCCAGCGACTGATTGGTCTGCTCCATGTGTGGCTCTGACATCTTTACCTTTGTTGTTGTTGTCGTTGTAGTCGAAGCGACTGCCTGTAACATGCGCTGCTTGGCGCATTCCTCCTCATCCTGCATAATCTGCAGTTGTCTGGCATCGACTAGCGCAACCGGTGGCTTCTTTGCCTCTTCTTTGGAAACAGCATTCTGCAAACTCGACAGACGCTCCTTCAACGGCGGCACTGTGATCTCCGCCAGCTTTGAGTTGGCTCCATTTGTTGCGTTGACTAAATTCTGCTGCTGCTCCAGACCACGCAGACGATCTTTGATGCTGGCGATGTCGCCCGACAAGCGCCTTACATCTGTTTTGTTCGCGGTTTTACTCTCCACAGTTGCGGAGCTGTCCAATTTGAAGCGGTCACGCAAAGTGACACGCGGCACACCGTTACCCAACTGCGACTTTGACTCTCCGTTATTGGCGGCGCTCTCGAACATTTCCTTGCGCTTGGAAATATCAATTTTTGGTAGATCTACTTTTTGATTTTTCTCCATCATCAGCATGTCCTGATTGTCATTGGGTGAGTTGACCTCAAATCCGATGAGGCGTTCCTCAATTTTACTGCCACGTCTGGGTGCGTACGTTTCGGTGGTATTGCTAACACTACCACGTTCGGGTGTCGATTCTTTGGACGTTGTTGATGTTGCTGCAGCTTTAGCTGCTGTCAATTGGCTGTTGCTTTTGAAACCGCTGCTGCCACCAGACGTCGCTCTGGAGACACGTTGCTTGTAGTCCTGTATGGCGCCCTCGTACGTGTATTCACATGGGTCGGGAGAGCTGGCCGGTGCGGTGCTCGAAGATGTGTCGTAGCCGGGAGAGGATATGTACTCACGTGTTGTTCCACTCGGATGTGGATGATTATTGCTGGGGAAGATAGCTTTGTCCAGATCGGCGTTGTCGCTCTGATGAGAAAGAAAAAGAGGATATGAGTAACTGGAGGAATTACTAAAAGAGGTACACAGAAAAAAATAATCGACGTAAATACAGCAGTCAAAATTAATTGTACAACATTCATTGGTCTAGCAATGACGCCAAAAGAGTATGATCAAACGTTATAAGTATGTCTTTTGAGATGAACGAAATGTGAACTGCTATGCGCGCCAACTATAAATTCTAATTCTAAGCGAATTCTACCAATTTCACAAATTTTACTAAATTCACCAGCGCTGTAATCGACTGAGGTTTGTTAAATTAGAAATGCTTATAGAGGTGAAGATTATAATTTCTAAAAGAGGTAAATGCTCTTAAACGACTAAGATCTAAACAGCTTAGATATGAAAATTGCGCATGAATTAATTAGAATTATCATTTGGTATCTTAGAACTGATCATTTCATTTGATCTGTTTATAAACAAATATTCCATATTTTGCAGATATTATAAAGAATATCAATCAACTACTAAATATTGGCTATATAATAACAAGTGAAAGTGATTCTCGAAATAATTCTCGTTCACACTGAGATCGTTTCGAATGTAAGATATGCCATAAATGAAAGTTCTACAGTGATTATCAGTTGGTTAACTGCAATTTAAACAAAACTTATGTGCTCAAAAATTGTTTAAGGTTAATGATCTTTTCGTATTTAAAGTCAATAAGTCAATCGTTATTTGTTCTCTTTTTTTTCTTCACGATCGTTATTCAAAAGATCATAAATACTCCAAGAAACGTTTGTTTATTTTCTTGCGGTGACAGACTGTTGTTGGAAGTGTGACGTGTGTCAAACTAAGCGGTAACTTCGACAATATAAAAATGTTAGCTATTTTCATAATTCCACCAAAACATTGCTAAAGAAGATCAGTTATTATCTTTGCGGATGTTGATGGCGATCGTGGGCCATCAACAATTAAGCACAATTAGCTGGCAGTCGGTCAAATACAAAAAAATATATAAAAAACAGAGCTTTACTTTTTCCAGCCTAATTGCGGTAATTGTTTCGAAACGTTTTGACGTATATCGCGCACTTAAGTGGCTCCACACAATGTGCTAGGTTCTGACCTATTGCCTAGGTTTCAAACGATCGCGTATAAGCGCTAAAGTGAATGCGTTACATTTTTAGCGATATACTAAATAGTTACTATCTAGCATAAGAAAGATTATAGAAATTGTGTTAATGATCGGACAATCTAAATGGTTTAACTATTTTTTACACTATTTTATACACTATAGCAATAGCTTAGAATTTCTGCAATGACCTAGTTTAAGGAAATATTTTTTTTAACACGCATTAAATGCGTTGTTATAATTGATAGTAGGCTTGTTTTCATTATTACTCTCTATCTATTTGTATTTTTGACTCACCATCACGCTGTTGTTATCATAATCCTCGGAAAGACTGCTTTTGCCGCTTGCGCTGCTGGTGCCAATGCCAAGATCGCTCAGATCATTCGATTCATCCTCATTATAGACGGCGAGGGAGACCAGTTTGGCACGTCCTGTGCGTACGCCACGTTCTCCTCTACAATTTGTAGAGATTTCATTTGTATAAATTGAGTTTATATTATATTTACTATTTACATACCGTTCCTCGATCATTTCTGAGAATGTCTTCGATTTTCGTCTGCTGCGATCGTGTTCCTCCAGCTCGAGTTTCTTTACCTCGACCACACGATCGATAATGTGCTCGACGCGTTTTCTGCGCGATGACTTCCAGCTGTCTAAGTTCTGTAAAATGAGATATTAAAATATTATAGTTATAAAATTGCATACAAATTATTAATCTTAAAAAGGTAACCCAGAAGATATGCGTGTCGCATAGTGTGCCCAAACGCTATTAAATCGGGTAAAATTCAGTATTTTCGAAACCACTCAACCGATTTTTAATTTTTTTTTAGTTTTAAAATTGAAGTTTGTTTCTTTAATGGTTACGGAGATAAAAATCAGTAATGAAAAATGTTTCAAAAATTGTAAAAAATCGAAAAAATATCCGATTTTTAAAATTATTTTCTTTATGAAAAGCTTACATTGATTGAGATTTAAAGAAAATGTGCTTACTTGAGAAAATATCTTGTTTAGTTTTAAAGATATACCCTTGAACATGATTTTTTGTTTTCATTTTTGAAGACTTTACTTTACATATTTATACATAGATTGTACATTTTTTCATGAAATCTAAGTATTTGTATGGAACTTTTATAAACAATTCACACTTAAATTATGAACTGAAAACCGTTTTTAAATATCTGAAGTGGTTTAGTAAATATAAAATTGTAAAGTCGAACATTTTTTTGTTTTCAATTGTTTGAGTTTTTCTTTGGAAAATTTGACTTATACGCAAATCTTCGTAATATTTTTTCTTTCTTCAGTAACATGTACCTTTCTTATATTTTATTGATAGATAACATTACTGAAAATCTTTTAAACGATAAAAATTTATTCAAGATATATTTAACTAATCTGGCAACACTGGTCAAAGTTTTTAAAATTTGTTAAGCGACTTAGATTAAAACCTCACTTTATAATATATATTCTTAAAAACTGGATTCTGGTGTTGACAATTTTGTATTTCGTATGGGAAATTAATCAAAACTAATATTAAATTTGATTGAATATATCTAACACTGAACTCTGATTAACATAACTAATAGGACCATTTGGACAAAGTCCAGATACGATTTAATAGAAGGTCGATGCAACATTTTCAACACAGAAAATTCGTAAATATATCCAAAAAGGTACATCAACACAATCAAATTTTTGCTAAAACTGCGCCGACTAAATTATTAATTATATTAGCGTACATATTCTCGTATTAGCAATCGTATTTGCTGACTACAGTTATGTGTATTCGCTTACCGCGTTGATCTTAAGCATTTTTGGCGAATGTATTTGCTGAATACATGAAAATGGCATTGCTAGACCAATGAATGATCTGCAATTAATTTTGATTGCTGTATTTACGTTGATTATTTTTTTCTGTGAAGTACCAACTTCTAGTTATTTTATAAATTGGAGAGGTCGTTATTAATATAAAAAAAGCCACTGTTTGTATGTGAGTGTCCGATTAAGATATTTAAAAGAAATCTTTTAATATTCCTTTTTTGTATCGTTTGAAAACAAAAACTGCGTTTCGAATATTATTTCCATGCTATCCCTGAGACAAGTTAAAAATGAAACAAATATGTGTTTCGAATTCAGTTATCGATTTCGGTTTCGATTAAGGTTTAAAGTTTAAAAACTAAACAGTGTCGTTACACTAGTTACGAGTTTAAAGTAAATTTCGGTTTTAATATTACTGTTAGATTTTTAACTCTCTTAATATATAAGCTTTGGATGTTATATTTGTACTCTAATGGTGGAACCTATAGTTTAAGGCCGAATTCGAACAAGGCTTTTTTTTGAGGCACTGACCTCTTTTTGAAGGTTTTTCATTGTCTGTCAAGAGGTAGTGTCGTATAAAAAAAGATTTATCTATTTTGGATTTTGACAATTGAACTAGAGATGGGTGCGCTCCAGTTTTTGATGACACGGGCACGCCGATAGGTGACACGCACGTGCACGAGGCTGACGATTAAATATACAGACACGCACGATAGGCACGATAAAGCACGAAATATAAAAATACACGAAGAAACACGTAAAAACACGACAAAACATGATAAAAGCACGGAAAACATGAAAAAGCAGGCGAAACGTGAAAATAATACTATTTAGATTTTTGGAACCGAAATCGTTATTAAAAATGTGTGGAACCGGAACTGGAACTCATATATATTTTTTTTCTGGTTAGAATCAGAACCACAATTTTAAAAATCTTGGAACCGGAACCGATATTCTAAGGGGTTTTAGTCCCTGTAATAAATAATTCAAAAATTAAGTTTGATACTATTTTATTCAAGTCAATACACCCAGAATAAAATACTATATAAATAATAGTTTTTTACTATTAAAAATAGTCAATAGGATAAATTATTATTTTAATCGGAAAATACCATTAAATACTAAAAAATAACATGACATTGCCTTTGAGTTTATATGAAAAGATTTATTTTTTGTATACTATTAAATCAATAATTGTACACCCAAAAAATGTTTATTTATATCGTGGAAATTTATACTAGGTTTTAAGAAAATTGGCAATGATTTAGCTCCATAGAAACTTTTCTCTAATTCAAATACATAATTTTATTTAAAATAAGTAAAAATTATTTCTCAGGATTGAATACAATATCTTCAAATTAAAGAAATTGTTTCATCGTTTTATGAAATGATTTTCTTCAAACTAAAGAATGTTTTTATATGATTTATAGAAAATATGTTCTCCGTTTAAAAAAAAATGTTAATACAATTTTAAGAGAAAAAATTATAATTAAATAATAAATAAAATATGGTGCAATTTTTTAAGTAAAAAAAAAATCTTTTATATTTTAAATTTATTTATAATATTTTCTTAATTATTATTATTTTTAATTGTTTTTGTTTTACGACCTCTTTTGATTAAATTAAGATATTGTCTTAACGTGCTCAAGGTCCAGTCGGTACAAATTAGGTGTTTTGTACCAACAAATAAAACAACAAACAATTGGCAAAATGCATTGAGTAGCAGATCGTACAGCTGTTTCAGAGGCAGCCAAGCCCCTTCATCAGCGATCTTTCTCTGCAGATTCTACATTTCAAGTCGCTTAAGTTTTCCTTCTCCAATAAACACAATAAGAATTATGTGCATTGAAGAAAGAACCAAAAGCAAAAATGCAAAACTGCATCAACTCAAGATTTTGCCAAAGTTGTTGTTGCGTGCAGCACTTTGCTATTGTTTTTATTTATTTTTTTTTTTTATTTAGCACATTTTTGGTTTGTCTTCGTTTTTTCTCTGTCTGAGAAAATCCTCCACTTAGTAAACATCCACGATATACCAACATTACAATCATTTGTTATTAGGCTCATATACAAATTGTTTTCTGAATTACAACCTGTGGATTATATTACGAACATTCCATTGAATGTAACAAATTTAAACTTTTGAATAAAACAGTATGAAAGCTTTGTTAGAATTAAACAGTTTGAGAGTAACATTGGTTGAAATATTCGGAAGTGAATAAAACAGTGCCAAAGATTTGTTGGAATAAAACAGTTGGAGAGTAACATTGTTTTCTTCAATTAAATTAAAAAAAAAATTAACAGAATTATATAAAAATATGTATTTAATTTGTATACATTGGTTTATTGCTGTTACTCATAATGAAGTAATTTTTCTTTGGACTTAATAAAATTTACTCAGATAATAGAAACGTCGAAATAATTATTTATTTCAATTGAATAACTTTTTTATTTGTTTAAAATACAACAATTTTTCTGGGTGAACTATTGACCAATTTTAATGGGATTTAAGGGTTTTTTTTCTGGATGCAGGTAAAACTAAAAAAACAGATTTTGTAGGCACGGCAACAACTAGCACGCACGGAGATTTGCACACACGAACTTAGATTTTCGGACGTGATACAAAAAAAGATTATAAAAATCTTGAAATCAGAACCGGAACCGATATTCTAAAGGGTTTTAGTCCCTGTTTATAATATTATTTTTCACGTTTTGTCGTGCTTCTTCGTGTCTTTCTATATCTCGTGTTTTATCGTACTTCTCCTGCGTGCTTTTAAATTTAGTCGTCGGGCTCGTGCGTGTCCCCTCTCGGCGTGCCCGTGCGTGTCCGTGCCATCAAAACCAGGCACGCGCACATCTCTAGTTTGAACCCCGCACCTTACGGCTCGCAGTACAACGCACTAACTAACTGGCCAACGATGCTTGCAAAAGTAAATAAATATTAAAAACCACGTTATTATTTTATAAGAAAAAGTGAAGGAATTATTAAAATTATTACACTTGTAAAAAACACAGCTCATTATAAATTTGCAGCATGCTTAAAGTTATCGCATCATTGAAGCTTACGTTACGCATTGGGCGCGTAACGCATAAACATTGTTAAATGTTCGTGACAAACTTTGTGACACATTTTGCGTCGTCCGTCGTATTCATTGTTGTTGTTGTTATGACAAAAATTCACATAAGACATTTTTAGCATTCAGTCTGCATTTTATTAGTTAGTTTTAATTTTGGTAGTACCAACAGCAGCAGCTTTGCTTATCTTATCGGCAAAACAAAGTTGACAAAAATTCGAAAAGAAAACTAAAACATTTCATAAAATTGGTTTATGTTTTCTGTTTTTTCCACGATTGTTGTTGTTGTTTTATTCTTATTTTTTTTATTATTTGTTTTTACTTCACTCGAATTTCAATTCCGTATTTTGCAATTGCAATTCCGTATTATGTAATTCGATACCAAGTGAAATGCATGCTAATTATTTGTAGTTGGCAATATGGTTCATTTTTGTACGTTATTTCGTTTTATTATCAACATTTAAGTTACTTAATCTGAACAGCTGACTTTGCTGGCTCATTATACATTTTGACAGTTAGTTTCATTTTGATTGCTTTGGGACACTCTTCGTGCATTTAAGAGCCGCAATAATTCGGTCAAATCTTTTTTTTTATCTTTATGCGTTTTGTACGGTTTCATAATTTAGCAACTGTCAGGTGGATGGGTTTGTTAGTTATTAAAAACATTGTTGGATGGCTGTTCCATTATCGGAAACTTTGACTTTTGTCTGTGTGCTCGTCTAACAGTTGGTCTGTTATTCGGCGCGTATCGGGCCTGTCTGTTGAACTCACGACTACACTAAAACAAGTTGAGCCTGATCAATGAAACCCGGTATTTAGATTACTTGAACACCTACGAAGTGTGGTATTAAAAAATGAACGTTATCGGTTGACATGATACTAACGCATTTGTACATATCGGCCATTCCACGTCAAACGGGGCCCTTTTCGGCAAAAAATGATTTTATGAGCTCCGATCTTTTTAAAATTTTACAGACATGTTCTGTGTCAAAAAATGTTTGACACGTATTTTTTTTTTAATAAAATAGTCCTTTTTCTGGCAGTTCTACCCCTTAATATATTCGAACATTTTTTTCAAATTGAACATTTTGCATTCAGTTAAATGACTGTAGCACGTGAATGATAACTTAAATATTGAACACTTTGGTCTCATTTTAGGTAAAGGTTCTAATGGTTTAATCTTTTTTAAAACATCTAATACAAACATAAATAGAAATGATGGTCAGAAGGTTTTAAACCGATTTACGAGGTCAAGAAATAAAAAAATCATATTAAATGAAAAACATATTGTGTAATATTTGTTCTATGGATTATTTCAATTTTTATTTAAAATGTAGTGCGGGGAATTTCATAGTCAATTGGCATCACTGCTTGCAATCTAACTGAACTTTTTCCACGAAAAAAATGCTTTATTTTATGATAAGACATATTAAAAATATATTTTACTTGACAACGGACTTGTAGGGTCTTAAAAAAGATTCGTTACACCTAGATGACCATAGATGAATTAAAGAAAATTGTCTCATGATTACTGTCATTTTTCGGATTTATTTCTTGTGACCTCTGGAGAAATTTAAACGGAAAAAAACGTATATTTTTTATTTATTTACATATTATAAAATATGGGCATTTCCTGGGGTCCGGAAGGGACATTCGTACGCTTAAAACTTTAATATGTCGATGAAAAATAACGAATTTATTTTGTGCAAGTAGTATTTAAAAAGAACTAAACATCTTCAAATCTATACGGTATATTAAAAGATTTAAATTAAATAGAGGTCGATCCGGACGTGATTAAAAACGGAATGTTGAGGTTCATATGGAAATTCCAAAATAGTCAGCGAAATTTGAGTACAGATTATTTTTTTTAACTGTAAAAAAAGTGTAGATAATTTACTTTATTTTTATATTTACACTTTGTTTATAAAATTTATAGTTATTTTTTTTAGTTTATAATAAATCACAGAAAGTCGATTTTGTTTTCAAAATTTGTTTTCAAAAATATTTTTTTTCTGACAATATAAATAAAACTGACTAAAAATGTTTTTTGAGAATTATATATTTAGATAACAGTTTTTGTTTGCTAAAATAAAAATATTTTCAGGCTGTCACCAATCAATTATAAATTCTTTATACATAAATGAAACCCTTGACTTAATAAGACCCTTGACATTGCATCACCCCAAGTCAGATGTATCATTATACAATACTTACATTTTGCCAATCCTCGGGCTCCTCTTTCTTGATCTCCTTGATCTTCTTCACCTCCTCGGCCTTCTTCAGCTGCTGCTGTGCCGTCTGGTACAAATTGCATGGTTTTATCTGCACGAACTGCATCGGGTTGTACGATGGGGGCGGCGGTGTGGGACGCGTAACGCGCGCCTTCGCTACATATGCGGTGGGATCGGGCGATGTTATGGACTGCAATAAAATAAATAAAAAATGATATAGTCAAATAAACATATTAAATGCGTATTTTAAGCACAATATCAAATTATATTAAGTTAAACCTATTTTTTTATTATTACACTGAACTGGGTGCGCACAATAGGGTGACGCACAATTGAGAATTGATGGCGCGTTAAATGTGGCAGGGTCACCGCTTGGACATTGGCGAGACAATAAAAATGCACGCCAAGAGTGGGCGCAAAAAACTCACGAGTGCAAACAGAAAATAAATACAGAAAAATATTTTAATTAAATTATTCTTTTTTATATTCAATAATTTGCATAAGCTGCATTAATGCATCTATTGCGATAAAATCCCGTCTATAAACCCTCGATAAGTCGCTAAAGGGTACTCGTTGTAGGCGCGCGTGTTTTTATTACGTCTTTTTTCTGTTGTTGTTTGGAACGAGCATAGTTTACAAATGGTAACTTTCTTTTTTTACCTTTCTTTTAAAAATGCACACTTAAAAATTGTATTAAATTCTTACCACGAAGTTCTAATCAATTACCTCAATAACCACAAATCCCAAAAGTTCTCAAAGTCATAAAAATCTATAAATCTATCTATAAACAGTAGACACACATGTATCAAAAATCCCTAAAGTTCGCCAAATACTATATAATTATTTGGTAATACTAAAAATCCTAAATAAATTAGTAAATTTTCTATAAATCTTAAAATATCAACAAAATAAAAACCTTTTTTTATAAAAAAATTAAAATTTTTAAACTTTGCAATTCGAAGTACCAATAAAAGCTCCCAGAAATTAAAAATCACATAAATGTATGAACTGAAAATCATTTAAATTAACGGATATTTTTTCAAAATTAAAAGAATTCTATGAAAATTCTTTTGTATCAACCAATTTATTAAATACTCTGGCTTTTCTTTTGTATTTACTACTTTTTTTCGTGGACTCTAGAAAGAAATTCTAGGCTAAACTAGATAATGACAAACTGACCCACCAGGACTTAAGCATGGAAACTGCGTTACATGAAGATCGTGCCCCTGATTTGTTACCTTGATTGGGCCTTGCCAGATTCCGATTATTAGAATACCGAATATTTATACAAGGTGTATCTGCTTAAAATCTATCAAAAAATGTTTTCAAATAATAGGTACACCTAAAGATGATATTTTCTGTGTTTGACTGGTCATAACTTTGGTCAAATCCATTGGAATTATTTCAAAATATTAGCTGAACTGAACTAGTTAATAAAATACAAAAGAAATAAGATGAGATGACTCAAATCTAAAATATTTAAAAGTCCTACTTATTGTCACGAAAAGAGGAAATTTGCCCCATAGTGCAAGCAATCAACAATAATAAATGAGACACAAGGCAATTCAGCGCACTAAGCAATATGTTAGAAAGAGACGGATGATCATTCAGCGCACTGAGGCAGTGTGCGAGAAAGAGATGGAAGATCAACACATTAAAACACATGAGTGCGAATGGGATGCAAATAGCATTCACGAAAATTGTAGAAGGTTCTCGAAGCATCTCGAACCGTGTCGAAACTTGTCAAACTGATGCATGCAGTATACAAGGGCGCCGCATCTGAGGCGCAGCACTTCAGTAGTGATTGGAAAGTGTTCGAGTGTGTCCAGTGTAAGAACAATGTAGAGTTAAATTGTGGATATGCATCAGTTGTTAGAATTTGTTATTAGTATTAACTTTACTGAATTAACAAAGTTAATTGTTATAATTTAAACCAAACAAATAAGAGTGTTTTTATTTTGTATACAATCCAGAGATACGAAATTGAAGAACAGTTTTCCGTATACTGAATTTCCGTAACAATATATAGAAAAACAGAAGAATTTCTATAAATTTATAACTCGAAAACTGAGTATGCGTAACAACAGCACGATCCCGATGACTAAATTTACAGGACAGCACACGAAAAACCACTGAAAACACGAAAAAAACACGAAAAACTCGAAAAACTCGAAAAATCAGACGAAACGTGAATACTATCAAACAACAGTTTTTTTAAGTTGGTGGAGGTAAAAGGATTTTTAAGTTGGCGTGACACGTAAAAAGCACGGCACGCGTCCATATCTACCTAAACCCTACAATTGTTAACCTTAAATGAGAATTTTTTCATGTCATCCCAAAGAAGCTCTCAAATTTTAATAGCTAAAGCAGCGACACTTTTTCCTGCTACCATTTCTAACCACTACTATTACCATTACCCATTTTGACCGCCTTCAAACCGAGTTCGAATCTTGTTGACGAACTAATAAAAGGTTTCCATCTGCTGTTGACGGAAGTACTCGAGGGTACAACGAGCCTATGTTAACAACCCAACAACTTGGCCTAGAGTCAGGCAGCAGTCGTTCGTACGACCAACCGACCAGTCTGCCGCATGTCAATGTTGCCATAGGAAACCTCTTAAGTTAAGTGTTGAGGCAGGGCCAGACAGAGCGGCAGGGGTACTACTGAGTACGTGGAAAACCAAAGCTAATATCGATGGCAATTTATGGCAAACAAAAAAATACCTCAACAAGCAGAACCCTACACTCAGAAAACAGTTTCCTAATGTTAAGTATAATTTAATCTGAATATGTTATTATTTTAAATAAATGTTTTCCTTAAAAAAAAGATAATACGTACTTTTTAAATATTTTTAAGTTTTTATATTAAACCCTACACTAAGAACGAAAGGGAATTAGTTTAAAAGGGTGATATAGTAACAGGAACGTCAGTAGCACAGAGATCAGTGCGTTGGACTGCGCGCCGAAAGGTTCCATGTTTAAATCTGGGCTGGAGCTAACTACACCATTTTATAGAAAACATTTTTTTATACCGCGCTACCTCTCGGAGGACAATGGCAAAACTACCCATAGTGCCCATAGCGACCTCTGGACCACTTTAAAAAGCTTAGTCCGAATATAACTTTCAAAATTCTTACTAAAACCTACTATGAAATTTTTCCTACTTCAAAATTTCTCAACTGACCTAACATTCCTTGCTGGTTTTTATTTCATAAGATATTTAAAATTTAATTTCCTTAATATTTGCAAACATTTTTCAGAGTGTATGTCCATAAAAAGAGGCAGTCGTAAGAAAGACTACATCAGCAAAAAGTATAAAAATAAAAAATCAAGAAAGACAGTAGTAAAATCCAAGAAGTGGTAACATTTGGTTAATGTGGTTTATTGACTTTGTGCCCAGATTCAATTCTGCAGACATCGAAGACGACGAAAGCCACTCAGACAACGTGTAAGATGTTGTAATGTTCCATATTTTATTATTTAGTATTTAAAAGGTTGTATTAATGCCGACAGCTATAACGTACATATTGTAATTAAAAGTTTTAAAGCTGTTATAATAGGCTCGTTTATATAAAAAAAAACTTCTTTCCTTAATTGCAGCCGACATATGCACGAATAGAAATAAACTGCAAAGACTGGAGAGGTATTCGGCTCGAATGAAAAATAGCAGAATTTCAATAATATCAATAAAATGCTACTTAAATTCTAGAATTTATCATCTGAATATTAAGAAATGAAATTACTTAGTTATCAAAAAAGTAAACAAGATTTATGCAACTGAGTTTTGAGAAGTAAAATTATTGACTAATTGAAACCAAAATGAACACGCAAAAGTGTTGCTGTATTCTTCGTAAAAGAACACGTGTTCATTTATTTGTTGTTGTTTTCGTCGATCTTGCCTTGTCTGCAATATTCGCACGTATGTTTTGTTTTGCGATGTCCGTCAGTCATCCCCAGTTGTTTGTTAGTGTGCCGTCTATAGAAATGTTGAAAGTAACTAAGAGCAATTATTCTTGATATGCAAAGACTGTTTTCTTAGGTATCAAAATATTAACTAAGTGCAATTATTCTTGATATGCAGTAATTAGTGAAAAGTTTCTAATTCTATCATTTTATAACTATTGTAATTACACTGCAGAAATAATGCAGATTTGTTTTCGATATTCAGATGGACTGCCTAATTCCAAACAGGCACACCTCATACTTGTGTTTTTGAAATTGCGTATAATTTTTGAGGTATTACGTAAAACAAATAAATGCAAAATCTCGTGTTTTTTTATATATGGGCCATTCCACACCAAATCGACCAGCGGTTGGAACTCACCTTCTTCGATTTAAATGAAATTTGGGCAACTGATAAAGGGTATCGAGATATGCATTCACCATTTTTTTTTAAATTTTTTCGACAACTACTTCCAGAGATACAGTGGTTCAAAATACAAAAAATGGGCCAAAAATCACTTTTGTATGGTTGTACATATTTCAATATCTTTTAAAGTAGAAATGCCGTTGATGGCTCATTTTAAAGCTAATAGAACAAGGTTTTTGAGCAATTGAGTTGTAACTTCTAAACTTGAAGATGTGACCCGTGGTCATTATCCTTGCACTTCAAATTTGATGTCCTTAAAAAGGACCCTTTTTAAAATTCTGAAAAATCGCATATTTTGGTTGATTTAATATAAATGTTCATGCCAAATCTTAAGATGATATTTTGATGGCATCATATTTTAAAAATTACTTTTCTAAATTTTTAAATATTTTTTGTATTCCGTCCGGAACCAAAAAGTTACATTTATTATCATAGTAAACTGAAAAATTATATTAATAAGTTGAATTCACTGTTTCTAACACAGAATTTTCTTGGTATTTCCAAAATTGTAAACATAATTTTTCTAGTAATTCTAGAAAATATTTGACAGCTTATTCAAATATGTCCTGTCCGAAACTTTGAGTACCAAATGTGTGAAACTATTCAATTTTTCTTTTTGTTTTTAATTTGGAAATTTGAATAGTACATCACTTTTCATTTCGGAATAATGATTATTAATATTGTCATATACGACATTTTTAACAAAAATTCGTAGTGCAAATTTCTATACGGAACGTCCGAAATTATTCTGCGATTTATTGCGAAATAACTGTTAACTTTAGGAACAAAGTACAAATATACAAAAATAAAGTAAATTGTCTCAGCTATGTTCAGAGAAAATTTAAAAAAATATATTGTACCAAAAAACTATTTTTAGAATAAAAATCGTACTGATAATTTCAATACGGAATTTTTTGTCTCGTATGGAATTGTTAAGTGATTTATTATGAAAAAACTATAAACTTTAGGAACAAAGTGTAAATATACAAAGAAAGCAGACGATTTCAACTATTATTTAAAATATTTCAAAAAAATCATTTGTACGCAAAATTCGCTTATTTTTTGGAATATCTATTTGGACCTCAATATTTACTACCGTTTTTGTCCCGTCCGGAACGCCCATTGTTTTATTTATATCTTTTGATCTACCGCATAGAATTCTCTAATTTTGTAGTCATATTTAAATTTATTAATATTATAGTTTTAAGCGACCGAATGTCCCGCCTGGAACCCCAGGAAATGCCCATATATGTTATCCCTGAATGAAATTATTCTAGAGCCATTAATGAGAACTGGTCATTAAATAGTTTCCCTATCATATTCTGATCAATTACAAGTGTAACATGTTCGAATCATGCTCATTTATTTTCTGATTCACTAAATAAAAGGTACGCCTTATAAATTATATTTTGTACATTTGACTGGTCATAACTATATCCCATTTAACCCGAGTTTAATTTTAAAGTATTCTCAATGGAATAGAAATGAAATGAAATCACAGTGAAAAATTCAAATTGGTTAAAAGTCAAATCCCGTGAAAATTCAGTTATTTGTACTACCTACATTACAACTCAAAAACTATGGGGAATATCCAAACTTCACTCACCGATTTGCGACCGCCATTGCTGCTTGTGCCGTTGTGACCGTTAGTGGTGGTGCCGCCGGAGCCTGTGGAACCGGTTGAGGTGCTCATCTCATCCAGTAAATCCTTGCCTTCCATGCTACTGAGGAGTTGTTCTTCGTGTTCGAATTGTTGTTGTTCTTGTTGCTGTTCGATATGTGCTGCTGCTGTTGTTGTTGTAGCTGTTTCAATTGCTGTTGCAACAGCTGATGTTGTTGGTGGCGCAACCAAGCGCTCACATTCTGTGGGCATACTTCAGCGGCGGCTTGGCGCCTGCGCGCGCTCGCTATACACCTCTATTTCTGCTGCTTCTTCTAATTCTAATTTCTTTGGGATGCGGGCTAAAAATTCTTTGCTCTAGTGCCTCGCAAACTGTCGGCTACAAACGCGACCGCGTTGACTTTGGCGGCAATTGCTATGTTTTTCTTCGTGTTGCTGCTGACGTCGTTTGGCGTGCAGCATAATAATAAAATATATACTTTGTTGTTACTTTTTGGTGTTGTTGCTCCGACGTAAATTGAAATTCTTTACTACGTAGTACTCCTACTCTTCTCCTCGATTTCTTCTTCTTCTTCTTTTCTATTCTACTTCTTAAATTTCTTGGTTGATCGCAATGTTGCCCACGCGATCGTGCAATTTATTGGTCTCTTCAACTTGTCATTGGAACGGAGTGGAGCGGCTTCGTTTTCGGTGTCACTTTTCAAATGCTGTAAATAAAAATGGAAAATGATTAGAAATGCATTTTTTTGTGAGTTATTTCGATGTTTTATATAGATACAAAATAAAATATATATAATCTCGACAGCTTCTGCCTCAAAGCCACATGCGTGGGTTGAGTTAATGTGTCGCAGGCACGCTCTAAAAAAAGGTGTTAAAAAAACAAAGTGACTTTAAATTAAAATAAAACGATATAAATTCATTGACATATGCTTTTGTTACTTTTATTCAATCGATATCTATTCAATTTATCACAATTTATTTGTGGATTTAATATTTTCTAATATTTTCCAATTAGAAAATGTCTAGTAAATATCAAGGTGGTAAATATATAAAAAAATACAAAAAAAAATATTCTCGTATTCGACAATCTATAACGTTGCATTAAATGTCGATGAAATGAAAGTAGGATAGAAATTGAAGGTTTCATGATCCTCATCTCATCCAGCAAATCCATGCTCTTCATGAGGTAAATTGTTTCATTCTTTCAAAAAAGGGACTATGAATTATATGTTTCGCATGGTTACATCGAACCAGTTTAACGTTGCCCATAGCTGTATGCAACATCGCAATAAAAGATCGTTGCATTATACTTTTGTGCTTGCCTTGAATGTGGTGCTTTCAATTGCTTGGTTTTGCTTGTACCAAACCATCTTCGACATTTGACAAAAAATAATTTAAAAAATTTACTTTTCTTATTTTTTGGGGTTTAAAGTTAAACTTTCCTTAGGGTGACGTACAGTGTGCCCAAACGCTTTTAAATCGGGTGACATTCAGTATTTTCGGAACTACTCAACCGATTTTAAAATTTTAAAAAATTTTGCATAGTGAAAACTTGAGAGTTTTTTTTTTGAGATAAAAATCAGTAAAGTTGAGATTTTTTCATAAACAAATTCAAAAATAGTAAAAAATCCAAAAGTTATCCGATTTTTAAATTTGTTTATGAAAAGCTTACATTAAGATCTAAAGAAAATGTGCTTACTTTAGAAAATATCTTCTTTAGTTTTAAAGATATAGACTTGAACATGAATTTTTGTTTTCATGTTAGAAGATTTTACTTTATATATTTATACATAGATTGTACATTTTTTCATGAAATCAAAATGAGACTTTTTGTATGAGACTTTTATAAACAATTAACACATAAATCATAAACTGAAAACCGTTTTTAAATATCTCAAGTGGTTTTGTAAATATAAAATTGTAAATTCGAAAATTGTGTTTGTTTTCCAATTTGTTATAAAAAAAGAAAAAATTATCAATATAATGAATTTAATTCATAAATATTATGAATTTTTTCACCAACTACCAGATTCATCATATTGATACCACGGTTCATTAAACGACATATTGATGAATATATTCCTTATATAAATGAAATTATTCGTGAAGTATTCAATACAATGAATTTGAATCGTGATATTAACATACAAGAACTAATTGAGAACTGCAAAGTACGGCAAAAAATGAACGATAAATAAATATTTTGATTGAAATTTGGTACGATGAACAGCAACATATCATATATATTTTACTTCATATTGAAGAATTATGAAGTAAAATATGTTGTATTTTATGTTTTAGTTCATTAATATGATTAAACGTATTTTTCACAAACAATTCATTATATTGAAGAACACTGTTTCGACAGTTACCAAGCGTTCATCATAGTTATGATCGCATTCATAATATTGAAGTCGTTAGAAGAACGGAATTCATCAATATGATGTACATTTTTTCTGTGAATGTACCTACCCAGTCTGCTATTCGATTCGATATCGCTTCGAGATTGTTTCGTGATGTCGAGAAATTCATTCGATCTCGATTACGATTTCATAGCTATATAATAAAGGGTTTTTCAATAAGAGCGCTACAAAAGTTTTTTTTCAAGGGTTTTTCAACAGGAACGCGAGCCAACAACGAGTCGAAATTATGAAAATTTACTACCGAAATTCGAATTCGTATATCTTTCCATCATGAAATGGCAAACCATACTAAAGAGAAATGTCAAAAGAGCGGCAAGAAATATGGCGTCGTTTGCTGTCCCTGTCGCTCTACTTTTGTAGCGTCCCATTTGAAAAACCCCATACTACAATTCGTTCTAAGATGTACGCAGATATTGTAACGAAATAACAAACTTTATTCGAAACGAGAAAATAAACGATTCGAGATCGTTATTGCATCGAATGTCGAGATTGATTTGATAAACATTGCCATATCGATGGTATAATTATTTAATTATCGTAGCTTTTTCTAACATTTTCTTGTACGAAAAATTAAAAAATTTTGTAGTAATAAAGCAACGAGATCGAACTTTTTCATCGCAGTTAGTTCGAGAAAACTTCGAACATCAAAGAGCTTCGAGACATGGCAGACTGGGTAGTTCCGTCACTCTAAGGACAATGTAACTTTAAACCCTGTAGAGAATGGTATTCTAATACATTGTGTAGTAAAATGAAGTCAAATAAATGCACTTCAAAAGTAAATAGATGTGTATGATTTCTTTTTTAATTTTTTTGTAATATATTTTATTATATACATTTTGTCATCGTTGTTGTTTCGGTTTTAAGATACGTTTTCAAATATCGTTAGATACCATGTGATGTATTTTGTAGATATCATGTGAAAAATGCGTTAACAATGTCACTTTAAGTTCAACCAACGGTTCTGTCTCGATGAGGGTCAAACTTGTTAAAAGAATGAAATGCGATCGTTACAACTGAAATCTGCCGCATGCTGTTCTAATTGTCGGTCGTTCGTTCGGTCGACCAGCAGCAGCATAATATGACACAAATTGTTGAAATGCTTGTTGTGGTGACGGTTTATTAATTGTTAATTGTATTTGATGATTGCTGTGGATCGCAAATGAAGATCGGCTTGTTGCTCAATGGCGCCTTGATGTTGCCGTCGTCACAAAAGGGTCGGCTGTACAAAGAACCGCGCACAACTCAGCCCTGTCACTGATCATGATGAGAGCTCCTAACAGTTAAACGCATCAAAAGCAAATATGTTGATAATGTTAAAAAAAACTATAATAATGATCGTGTAAACACAACAAGATTTTGATGGCAACTGACGTC
Organism: Dryomyza anilis; assembly: GCA_951804985.1. Taxonomy (NCBI): domain Eukaryota; kingdom Metazoa; phylum Arthropoda; class Insecta; order Diptera; family Dryomyzidae; genus Dryomyza; species Dryomyza anilis. The sequence goes on along the minus strand of OX638132.1, from coordinate 25,833,268 downwards.
AACCTAGTTGACAATATAAACATATCAATGAGTCAATAATGTTGATGTTCAAATGATCAACATTATGTTGCTGATCATGTCAATTAAATTCAAAAATTTTCAAATCATTGACTCGATCGTTCAGCTCGTTATAAGTGCGAGTGAGTGAGTGACGGTCTGACGTAGTGAGTGACAGTTAATCGATGTTAATTTTAATGGCAAGGGTATAAAAATGAAGGACAAAGTTTTCAGAGAAATTAGCGTTGTTATCGTTGGAGCAAATCTGTATTTATTTTATTTACAGTATCTATGACAGCGCGCTTTATCATTTGAACGAAATGTAACCGATTGGGGAGCAAAAACCCTAAACAATGAACTTAACTGTTTACAACAAAGTCCGAAAATAAAGAACACGCGCGTTTCATTAAATTTGTTTCTCATGCTAATCGTCTGACATTTTGTGGCGCAATTTAACTGTCAAAAAGACATAAAACTGTCATTTGCGATAGACAGACAGCACAACAAAGGCTTTGTGAAAAAGTAGTTTTTAATATGTTTTTTTTTATATTCTAAATCAACGTAAAATTTGGAAAACTACTAAAAGATAGAAAAGTATCTGCATAAGTAGCTGATGTATCTGTGAAGTTTTAGTGGATTTTCTTTTATTATTTCTTGTGCTGGTTGCACGCAACGAGGTGTCATGCTGCTAATGACATTTAAATTGTGCGCCAGCAGGCGGTCGTTCGGACGGTCACAGTCACCAAAAGATACATAATTCTTATCAAAGCATCTGCGAGATACAAGAGCCACTTGTTTATGTTTTTTTTTTTTTGTTCATCAGCAAGAAAAATAATCATAATAATCAACGCAGCTGGAAACATCAAATTTGTTTTTTGAAAAAATAACAGCATTTTCTGAAAATTATAAAAGAAAAATCTGTAAAATTAAAGAGTTGTTTTGGTTGTGGCAACGGCCTTTGTAAACCGTTGTAGTGAAATTAGTTCCTTGCCCATTTGTCCATAGACTGACTGACTATCTATCTGTCTGTCGGTGCGCCATTGAAATCGGTAGCTGCGCCGCCACATTAACATCTGCTCGTAAAGCCAAAAATACATAATAGCGCCGCCGCGTATCTAACAAATGTATCTAAGTATCTATGTGTTGCATTTCGTAGACAAGCAGTATTTGCTGTGCGCCTCAGTGCGCATTTAGTTCGCGTCATTGCAGTTGTTTCTTTTTCCTAGTTGGTGTTGCTGCTACTGCTACTATTTGCTTAGTTTGTTTCACTTGCTGATTCTGAGATGTATCTTTGAGATGTATCGTTCAGATGCGCTGCTTCTAATTAGCGCCATCTGCGTTGCAAACGCAGCAAATACGCTGGCATCTAAGAATTTCTTTGTTTGCTATAAAGGCTGCAGCATTTTCACTATTTTTGCGCCATTTTGTATCGTACGTATCTCATAGATACTTATAAAGTTATGCTGTGGCTTTGATGTAATTAAAAGTTACGATTTAAAAAAGTTTGTGCTAACTATCTACAATTTGAGTACTCGGCAAACATGTGCAAACAACTTAAGTGACTATTTAATAAAAATTAAATTTAATTTGTATCTCGCAGATACGCGTAAAGTAGCACAAATACTAATTGCATTAATTGAATTTAGTAAATGTATAATTGTTATATTTAAAATGTATGCAATAAGCTGACAAAAAGAATTATTAAATTTAATGTGAAATATTTTTGCATTTTAAAATACTAAAAAAAAGTATCTCAACTAGTTCTTACAAATTTACATAATGTTAAAAATTTACATAATGTATAAAATTTATTGCTTAGTTCATAAGAATTAAAAAAGTATATTTTATATAATTTAAAATTAATAAAAAATAGAACTATTGATAATTCTTGTCAACGACACAGAACATGTTGCTGCAATAAAATCGCTTATATAATTAAAGCTAGTCTAAATTTAAATAAACGTTTGCTGCAAAGTATGACAAGTATCTTGTGGTACGTATCTTGTTGTGGCGGTTCAAACATTTTTGCATTTTAAAGGCAAAATTAGCAAAACTAGTTGGTCAACGTTGTGATTACGACCTCGCGCTGTACTTTGGCGTTAAGTTATAATTATAACGAGTTTTTTTTTGCATTTGCAGTTGTTGAATGTATCTCGCAGATATGTTAATTATTTAAAAACAATTATTTTTTTCAAAAATCAAGTGATTCGACGAACGCACTTTGAACAATTGGAGTTGCAGCACAACTGCTTTCGATTTGCATGCAATAATTAAAGCTGTTTAAAGCCACGCAATGCCAATTTGCTGCATATATGCGGAAAACGTCAAAGATACAAATCCATAGATACGCAGATACATCGAGTGGCCGCCACAGCTGCAGCGATTGTGCAATTCGGCATCGTAATGACTGACAACGCGCGCAGATACAATTACTAAGATACAGCGTTATATATAATAAGTATCTTTGAGATTGATGTGCAATGTGCTGCAGTTACAATAAGTATCTGCTGCGTGTTAAACAAGGCGCACATCAAATAAGTAGTAGCTTGGCTTTTGATGTGTGAACTCATCGACATGCGAAATTGAAATATCTAAACGTAATGTATCTCACGGATACAATCACTATCGTCGCGTCGCGTCGGTCGCTTGATTTAAAATGTAAACGAACTGTGTGAGCCATTGAGACGTCGTCAGACCCGCGGCCAATAACAACAACAAGAAATACTATAAACAATGTTGTTAACACTTTCTTTTTGCTTTGTTGCAGTTCATTTATTGGCTTTAATTGCAAAATTTAATGATAAACATTTTGCGCGATACCGCACAGATAGCAAATCTGCGAATGATATGTATTTGCTGTAAGTACCTTGTATACGCTACGCTAAAAGTGAAAGGGTAAATTCAGTTCGGTCATCCCGAAAGAGTCATGAGGTCAGTATTGAAAAATTATGTATGTTCTTGATCAGTGTCACCACCTTCATAGCAATATCCGTCTGTCGCTTGAAATCACGATTACAAGAAACCCAATTAAGCTAGCACAATGAAACTTAGAACTTAGATTACCTGTATATCTATGTTAAATGCTATTAAATATGAGCTTGATCAGTTGGCTAGTTTTGTAGATATACCTAATAAAACACTAAAAACTTCAAAATAACTTATGTGACCTAATCTGCCGTACTGATTACAGTTTTTTTCCATTGTTTTATACTACACTTAACATGTTCCCGCGTAACCTCAATAATTATGCAATTTTTAATGCAGCAGCATGTGGCTCATATAATGTATGCTTTTATTTCGTTTATTAAAAATTTTCGTTTTCGCGAAAAATGTATAAATGCAAATCTTAAGCAACATGTATTGCACAGAAGAAAGCAAAAGTATCTCATAGATACACATAACACACACAATGTAACTCACAGATATTTTTGCTGCCAAACAAAACACTTACAGATACTTTGTCGCAAGACCAGCAGATACATTGATGCAAATCATGCCACAGCAATAACAACTAAAGACAAGTACTCTACTACTAGATACCACAGATACAGCAAAAATGCCAAAACGGATGCGAGTAATTGTAGCAGCAACTAAATAAAGCCATAAAAGTAAATAATAACAACAATAATCAAATTAAGCGAAATCAGCAATATGCAAAAAAAAGTATCTGCAACAGCAAACAAAAAAAAATGTATCTGCAACAGTAAACAACAAAAAGTAGCTACAACAGCTATAAAAAAGTAACAGCAGTAGCAAAAAAAAAATCTGACCATAGTTCAAATAAAAAAAAAGTATCTCCAAATCAAAACAAAAAAGTATCTGTGAAATAAAAACTAAAAGTATCTCCACCAAATTGAAGTGTAAGTATTTTGAAATTTGATTTGAATTCCTTTTAATTTGCTCGTGGCGAATGCACACTCAAATAAATGTGCAGCACACGCTTGCAATGCTATAATTTGCAGATATTGTATCTGTATCTGTAAATGTATCTGCATCTGTAACATTGAATCTGCACACATCGCATTGATGCTGTTACAGATACCGTTGTTACAGACCGATGTAACAGCAGCACCTTTCCGCCTTCTTTAACAAATCTCTTCAATTCATAAAAAGTGTCTCAGTCTTTTTTAATTTTTGTTTTGTCTGTCCAGCTATATTTCTGTCTGTCGCATTGTGTTTTATTTTGCCATGAAAATTGCATAGACTTCAAATTTCAACAACTAATTGAAATGCAATGATTATTGTTGCTGCTGCTGCTATTATTATTTTTGTTGTTATTGCAGACATTTGTGGCGTTTTTTTTTTTTGGGAAATTTTTTATAGTGATTGTTGTTGCGGTTACGTAGCCATCACGACATCTGCTGGCTGGTTGTCTGCTAGCTTTGGGACATGCGTGCGAAACATTTTATTTAATGGTTTTCGAAATATTGTCAGAAGTTTGAAAAATTCAATATATTTTGTATAATTTTTAATCTTGTAAAATTTAAACACAACTTATATGCAAATATATAAATAAAATAATTCAATAGAATCTTTTCGAAAATTTAATTCATTTTTAGTGAAATAAAAGAAAATGTTATAATTTTAGTTTAAAATTTAATCATAGTGCTTAAAATGTTCTTATGTAAACCGAATTTTATATGCAAATAATTTACTTATGATATTATAATTTATTTATTTAAAAATTTTAAAACATAAAAAGTTAAATTGGAAACCAATATAGTTTAGAATTTACGTTTTGAAATATAATTGTTTATATTGTATCATAGACCTCTGCACTAATGTATTTGAATTTCCCTCTACATAATATGCACTACTGCACTCTACAGTATTGAGCGCTTTTTGCAATGGCAGTCTACCGTATTATAGTGAAGTCTTCATTCACTGCAGTGTTTGTTTAATGTTTTGAAAAACAAATACCACCTGACACCACTGTCATTGAATATGCAACGAATACTGTGAATGCGGCAAGTGAGCACAACGAGTAAAGAGTGAGAAGACGAACATTGATAAGAACTACAAATCTGCCACTCGGCGTTCGACATCAATAATATTGTTGTCGTTTGTTGAAATGTTTGTTGAAAAAATCAAATAATGAAAAAATGGTTGTGCTATAAATAAAAAAAAACATAATATAAAATAATATAGCGATACCTTACAGGCAAAAGATCGTACACCCAGAAAAAATTCCCTCAAATCCCATTAAAATTGGTCAATAGGACAATTATTGATTTAATAGTATACAAAAAATAAAACTTTTCATACAAACCCAATGGCAATTTCATGGTATTTACTAGTATTTAATGGCATTTTCCGATTAAAATAATAATTTATCCTATTGACTATTTTTAATAGTAAAAAACTATTATTTATATAGTATTTTTTTCTGGGTGTATGCAACAAAAAGCAAATTTCACAGGAGGCGAAAAAAACGTTTCAAAATCGAGTAGTTCAATATTTTATTGATTATTCTTTAAATGATCTGAGTATTCTTTAAATGATCTGACAATAATAATAGTGTGGCCGAATTACCAAAATATCCATTACATGCAGGAGGATTTGTAGAAAAATGTAGTTACGATGTTTTGCCTGTCTCAATTTATTTCGAAACATTTTTTAATTGTTCTACTTACGATGCTTAGGTAGGAAGGTCTTATACACAAACGGTTTATTATTTTAAATTTCGGTAAACGACAAAAGGGAAATAACACGTATGGGAGAATTTTGGCACATGTTTAGTGCAAATTAAGACTAGCCAGTGGTCAGTATTTTAATTTGATGGACAAATGCATTGGAAGTACATAATAAAATTAAATTTTATAATTTTATTTCAAATGCGGACATATTCTCTACAAATACTCATATTTTTAGTTTTTCTACCATTACCACAAAAGGAGTCAAAAATACTTGAAGTAGTCACTAAAAGATATGTCGTGAAATAGTCCGTATGTATCTACAAAATTATGATGTGTTTTAAATATTCAGTTTATAGTTCGAATGTCTTCGCTTACCCTTATAACAAAGCTACATTTTTCAAAAATGTAGTTTCGATAATAAGTGTTATTTGACTTTATTTCAAATTTGGATAGTGCAATTTCAAAATATGACTTTGCAGGGACATGCTATTCACAAAGAGGTTTCCAAAACTCCAATAAAACAAAAATTCCCAAAATGTTGGTTAAGATGTTCTGCCTGGAAGGTATCGATATGATTTCTTATACCATGTGTTTTTCATATATTTCAATATTAATGACATTTCTTAAAGTAAGAATGATAAAAAAATATTAAATGCACTAAGTACTCAGTGTCATAAGCAGTTTATTTCAGTATTTGGATTTTTATTGCACATCATTATAGACCACTTCACTGCAGCTACGTTTTGTTTGTGTTTTGTTTTGACAGTACTTTGTGCTTTGTTGTTGTAAGCAACACATTCATTTGATTTTCAAGCATAGAGTCGGCGACTATAAATGTTTTGAATATGGTTTGATTAAGGTCTTGAAGTGTGTTACAAATGCAGATGTTTATTATATCAACATATCCAGCATATCATAACTGGAATACATCTAAATCTTATGTTGCATTAATTTTAATGCATGCTTGAAATATTAAGTTTATTCCAATTGTAAAGTTTCAATAGAATTTCAGTAGAGATAAAGTCTTCAAACCATTTAACAATAATATTGATGTTTGCGGTCATAAATTTTCCGACTTTAACTGGCTGTTACTTCTAAATAACAATTTTTAAAATTATTTTGGTATTCAATTTTTAACTTATTGCTATGTATTATTATAAATAGATTTATTTCTAAAGTCCAGAAATTCAAAAAATATGGTATCAAACATAATATGTTGCCTGCAAAATTGAATTTTCCCTGTGTGTAGACAACAAATTGAGGATTTTTTAATACACGTGTGATTTTCCAATGAACTTTAATATTCTAATCAAAAACAAAGTAAGAGGATTCATACATTTATGGATCTAGTTTCACATATAATATATACATTTATTGAATAATGAAAACCAAATATGTTATACAATTAATAATAGGTAATCTTAAATTCATATTTTTTGGTTTTGAGTGGTCATTACTTCAGTCATATTGATCCGAATTTCATGTGGTTTATTTCAAAATATTAGCTGAAGTATTCTCAATTAAATACAAAAAAAAATATGATCGAAAACTCAATTCTGTTAAAAGTTAAAGACCAAAATATGTAGAAAAAAAACGATTATTGTCATATATTTGTTTTACGTAATAACTCAAATAGTTGAGACAATCTGAAAAAACCGAGTATGAGATAGTGATTAGAATCTTAAAATCCAGTCGCGGATAATGTTTTTTTTTTTGTTGTACTGTATAATGAATTCCAATATATCGTCGTTGTAGAACAAAAAGTCACCAATTACATTTTTATGAAAAATTTAAATTTCGAGTTTGTTGATTAATATTATAAAATGTAATTGATGCATTTTTAAAGTTTAAATATTAATTGAAAGATTTACATTTTCTAATCTAATGTGCTAAAAAAAATAGAGATCAACGATAAAAAATTGACAGATACATAAAGTTTTTTGTAAATGAATACTTGGCATTTTGAAAATGTATTTGGTGACTTTTCGTTCTACAACAATGATATAATATTAAATTTTTGATATGAAACTTAAAATATTGCAAAATTGAATTATGGGATATTTAGATTTTACGTGAAAAAACAAAATGTTCTGAACAAATAAAATTTGTCATTGAAAATGAAAACTATTTCAATATTAACTCAATATCTATAACGACAAAAACAAGATAACAGAAAACTACAATTTAGGCCTATAAACTATATCGTCTCGTTTTGTTGGCTGGATCTACCCAATTTTTTATATGATTTTTTTACAATTTATTTTTTTAAGTATTTGTATTTGAAATAATTAATTGTTATATGTGATATAAAGCATATTGTTAATTTTTGGACACACTGTCCTTTTATAGTATAGGTACTAATTATCTAAAATAAAAATTCTACAAAATTAAATTTAAAAAAGTTGTGCAATTAGAAAAATCAAATTTAACTTTCGTTTTTTAAATCTAAATATAATTAGGCTTTTTTGTAATTTTAATTTTTTTAACTTTTATTTTTTTTCAATTTGTTTTTTTTTCATTATTTTGTGTTCACAGATTAAATCACAGCACATCCGCTGTCAAGTGTATTAAATGACACGAGGTGGCAGCAACAATATCCGGTCAAAAGAGCGCCACTAATTACAAAAACAATGTATATGCTAACAACAACAATAATAAAACGCAGAATATTATTGGTTGAGCGCACTTGTTGGCCAAACAATTTAGAAAATTATTAAATTACTTGGCTCTAATGATTTCCATGTGTTTTATAATTTTAATTTTTCATATATGAACGTTTTTTTTTTTTTATTTGTTTGTTATTCATTGAAGTCCAAAGACCCTATATATGCTGCCCCCCCCTCTTTTGGCGCATGCTTGGCTGGCTACAATGCGCATGCGCGCCTTACTTAGGGTCTTAATTTGTATACGAAAATTCGACACACGCACCGTGTGGTAACAACAACAACAGAAGGTTTAACAACAACACGCATAATTAATTATTTGACCCATTCATTTTTTGCATATAAATTGAACGGTATTAAAATTGTTACAGGCATTAATTTTTAATTTGTATGCAGTACTTTTTTTAATTTATATTAATTTTGTAAAATTGAACAAATTTTTTTTGTGAACATTTTTTATTGTGCCCTATAGGAAAAACATGCGAAAAGTACATATCGTCGATGATACTGCAAAACCGTCTAACTGTATGTGAAAATTACGCCTAATTCTGTGTTATAATCCGGTTTTAAATGATATGTTTATCGGATAAATTAGATAAATGTCATTATAAGTTATGACACTCTTAAATTTGTATGAAGTAAGTGCAGAATTGAGACTCAAAATAGTTTTGTTTCTTCTGTAAAATTCATTTTGTATGAGGTATTCGATAATGTAGACAGGCGGTTTTGCAGTATCACCGGAGATATATCGAAATAACTATTTGAAGATTCATGAGCACTTAAATTGTAATTTAAAGTAGTCACTGACTTGTGAGAAGTTGAGAGATCTGGCGATCTTTTGTATCCTGTCACACTTTCACGAAATCCAGAGGCGGACTGGAATGATTAGTGTTGGTTAATTTTTAACTCGATGGATATCGAATTTTCTTAAGGATCGTTCAATACGAGTTGCGATGGATAGTGTTCTTTCAGAATAATATTCCATCAGTTCTATAGTTCCGCACACAAAAATTTGATCAATACAATTAATTTGTAATTGATTCAGAATTTAAACAAAAAGTTACATCAATACAATTAAAATATTTGCTGAAACGACTATGGAATTCATTCTATTAATTTAATATTTAATCATCACAAAATGTTACATCAATACAATTAAATAATTTGTTGAAAAGACTTTTGAATTAATTGCATTAACAATCGCCGTTGCTAAGCACACGATGTGGCTTGGCGTCACGATGAGAGCTTACAGCGAATGAACGCCCGCATACCAGCAAACGATGGAATTTTTGTTTGGTTGCGCGCATATTATTCCCATTTGGTATATGCCAAGATATACACTTATGGAGCTTGATCATTCTCTAAGTGTGTCGTCAAAAATGGTGATGATGGCAATTGTTGCATATTCAATTATGCATCCAACTTCATCATTAGAAAAGTATATGTTATGTACTTTCACAAGAATTTATAAGATTCTGTTTTAATTAACTGAATAAAGACTCTGAAGATAATCGACCATACCGATTAAGTAGTTTGCTATTTATGCAAAGTCCTTAATTGGTATATTTTTGGAAGAAAATCAGATTTTTAGCGAATGTGTTTGCTAAATACATTAGAACTCGTTGCTAGACCAGAAATGGTACACAATTATTTATGGTTTCTGTATTTACGTCGATTTTCTGTGCAGGCTACCGTGTTCCTGTCCCTATTTATGGTTATATCAATGAGCTTCGATCATAGACCCAAAACCAAATCCATTCATTTGCAGATAACAGTAACATTTGTAATTCATATTCGTTTAATAAGGGTTCAAAACTCTTTTGAGATTGAGAGTAAAAGACGCACTATGAATGGACACACTCAATAATGACCTTAAAACAATCTCCGAATGGGGTCCTTCAAATAGATTTGATTTTAATGTACGCTAGGTCCAATGTTTTCTGTTATATCAAACGAATGGCTTCATCACTCCCACCCCCTCAATATGTATGCTATGGATATTGTGGATTCAGCTGCTCTTTACGTGCTGGACAAATCAATACATGTGATATCTATTTGATGTGTTGAACAAAGTGCCTTGGTTTTTTTGAAACGGTGCAAGATATACTTCACTCCTTCTGACTTTACACTACCTATATCCAACCTCAGATAAAATACAATTCACGCAATTGTGCAGAAACTTAAAAATCTTCGCGTGGAATGCGTGGACCGTATAAAACAACGTCGTTGCTCTTGAACACCGAATAACCGTAGGGTATTACAATGCATAGTGTTGGAAGGAAATACACGGCCTTATTCTACCTGGTCGTGTTTTCTCTCTTACTCGGGCATTGAACCAAGCACACCCTTTCGTAGATCACTCGGCACTCAACAGAAACACGCACAGAGAATATTCATTCTTCAGACGCATGATACGTTTATAGAACAACTTCCTTGTATCTGTGTTTCCCGATATTTTTGATATGATGACATTAACCGACACTACTTCAGCTTTCCTCTTCACATTAACCTAAAATGCTTTCTTACGATCAACACTGTACATGAATAGGGGGGAAGAATTCCCTGGGCGTTGGTTAATTTTTAAAAAAAGATCCGTCCCATTTAAACCGTCCCTTTTGTATTTTCAGTAGCCAGCAAACCAAGCTATAATTTTACAATATCGAAACGATATCATTTATAGGCTCAAATTGTCGTTTTCGATAATCTATAATGATACGAAAACAATAGGGTTTTCGATAAAAACGAACCTGTCTAAAACGATATCGTTGTTTTTGTCATTATAGATATCAAGATGATACCATAAATGGATTTATTTTAGATAAACAAATTATAAAGAACACGTAATTAAATTTTTAAATATTTTGAGTTTTATATCTAAAATTTATCATTTTTATATCGAATTTAAAAATTATCGTCAAATGGTTTGTAGGGTAGGCGCATTTTTTCCCACTAGTAATATCGATTAATCGAAAGCTTACTTAAGAAAACAGTAAGATGTAAGTATTCTTTAATCCATAATAATGACATTTCCTACTGGGGTTTTTGTGTTCTTGACGTTGGTCAGCACGCGTAACGCCTCAACGATTATTTTGTTAACTTAACGAATTTGTCCACTCCCCGAACATGACAAAAAACAAACAACAAAAACAAATTGCATTGAATCCCTTTTGTGGTTGTTGTGAACGCTCTTTTCTTTTTGAGGAAAATACGTTCAAAAGCCGAACAGTTGGTGGAGACGACACTCTGCCAGTTGTTCTTGCGTGGTATGCGTTCGAGATTTATTTTGTTTGTTGGATTTTGCTGGAATACCTTCGGGGCAGCCGCCAAGGAATGTGGGTATTTTTCGAATGCGCTTTTTTTGGTTTAAATATTTTAGGTATTTTCTTAAATAAACAGAACCCACACACAGCGCTGTGCGTGAAAGTGAGACGTGACCAAAGGTTTTGGGTGTCACTTGTGGGCGCGACACCATTTAGGTTCCAATAAAACGATTAATATATTAATGACACATCAAAAACTCACAAAATTACACTAAAAACTAACTTAAAATAATACAAAATATTAAGTGAAAAAAGAAAAAAACATAAATGGTGCCACCTGATGCAATCGCATGCGACCTTTAAATGGTTTTAGTTTTTAAATTTTGTTGTTTTTGATTGATTTGCGGTTGAGCAACAACAGCTTAATGTTATTGTATGTTGCACATATGGACTACAACATGCAACGATACAGATCTGCTGTGGAGACCGTCGTCGACATTCACCGACATAACAACGTCTCGACGGCCACACCCCACAGGAGGCAGGACGGTAAATGTCAGAGGTAACAGTCAACCGCAGCATAAACAAAAACAAAAAAAAAGAAAAACCTCCAAAACTAAAAAAGCTACAAAAACAATCTGTTAGTAGCAATAAAACATGTAGTACATAAAAACAAAAACAATACAACGTTATTAACACGAATTAAAAATTAAATAAAAATCATGTTTAACCTCAAATCATAAGAAGAACAACAGCAGCAGCAACACAGACGTTGCAACTGCCAACAGCAGCCAATCGATCAACAGTAGCAGCAGCAACATGTTTAAGGCGCATCTGTTGTGTCTTTAAAGAGCTACTCATAAAAAGAGCAAACCAAAAATGATGTTGGTAGAGTAGAAGGCAAAGAGTAGAGCAGAAGAATGGGTAGAAGATATTTCAGAAAATCATAGATATTATTGAGAATGGCGAAGAGAAGACGTAGATGAAAACGGTGCAGAAGGCAGTTCAGAAGACAGTATAATAGACGCTATAAAAGATGGTGCAGAAGACAATACGGGAAATGGTGTAATGTAGAAGCGATATAAAAGATGATATAGGCTACTGTGTAGAGATTGTTTCAAACTATGATCCGAATTCAAAATTATTAAAAATAGTGCATTAGGTGCTCTGAAAGATAGTTCAGAAGACTATATAATGATCGGTACAGAATATGGAGGAAGAGAATATAAAGGAGACTGTGATAGCTGTGATAGTGCGGAAGATGATGAAGACAATGATGTTAAGGACGATACAGGAGACGATTATGGAATCAGATATTGGAATCAGTCGAAAACAGGGCGTTAGATGCTCTTTAAGATGGTACAGAAGACTATGTAATGTATTATTCAAAAGATGGAGTAGTAAAAAATGCAGAAGACAGCGTAGTAGATGGTACAGGAAATGCTGTTAAAGATGCGGATGATAGTGATAATATGCAGGAGCCAATAAAGATGACAGTGCAGAAAACGGTGCAGAAGCTGGTGTTGAAGATGCTGTTAAAGAAAGTACAGAAGACGATGCAATGAATGGTGTAAAATACGATGCAGAGGAAAAGTGTGATGCAGAGTGGAATGCAAACGATGAAGAAGTCAGAATCAGCCGAAAACAGAGCTGTAGATATTCTTAAAGATGATACAGAAGACTATGTAATGGATGATATATAAATAATGCAGAAAAAAAGTGCAGAAGACATTGTAGAAGATGGTACAGGAGATGCTGTTGAATATGCAGGAGATAGTGATATGTAGCAGGAGACAATAAAGAAGACTGTACAGAAAACGGTGCAGAAGTTGTTGTTTATCTTCTTCTTCAGTTTTTTCGATCCCTAGCGGGACATAGGGCATCCTTGGTTGGTGTTTATAATGCTGTTAAATATATTGCAGAAGACGATGAAGTTAATGGTGTAAAAGACGATGGGTAGTACAATGCAAACAATAATCAGAAGTCGGAATCAGCCGAAAACAGGGCCGTAGATGCTCTTTAAGATGTTACAGAAGACTATGTAATGGCTAATACATTATTATAACAGAATCTCCTGTCTACAGATGCAGCATCTCCTTTCTACAGATGCGGGAGGACGTAAACGAACAACAAAGGTGGGTGCTTAAACAGTAAAGAAAATAGTAAAGCAGATGGTACTAAAAATAGAGCAATAGGCGATGCAAACAACAACCAGAAGACCATGCATAAAACAGTGAAGTATATGAAGCATGTTATGGTGGAGAAGAGTAAAGGAAGTGGTTAATAATTGAGCTGAATATGGACCGATCTTGAGAATAAATAAGTGGGAACTATAGAAGATGTTGTTGAGGAAGGTAAAGAATACAATGAAGCTGAATACAGAGTAAAAGACAAAATAGAAGAGAATACTAACTTCAGTCGCTGCATTAAAATGTGCCGAAAACAATGAAGTACGGAAGATGACGCAGAAGACAATGCAAACAGCATCCAGATAACGATACAACAATTCAGATAACGATACAAAAACGATACATACAACAATTCATTAGACGATAAAAAAACCGATGGAGAAGACGGTGGAGAATAAAGAGACGTACCGGTTAGAGCAAATGAAGTCGTTACTGAAGACGATACCAGAGATAGTGCAGATGACGAAATTAGTGCAGAAAGCCGAGAAATATGGTAAGGCGAAGACGATACAGAACAAATTAGTAAAAATGGAAGAGAAGACAATACATAAAACAGTGCTATATGATTGAACATTATTCAAGCTGTATATCTGAAGATTGTGAGAAATAGAATAATATAGAAACAGTACACAATTCAAACATAGTGCACTAATTAGTGCAGAAGGCATTGCAATAAATAAAGAAGAAAATGAAACAGAAGATGAAATTGAAGAGAACACAATGCAGAACCCAGTATGTCATTCGTTACGAGATAAATGCGAGTAGATGGAGAAATCCGAAGATATCGAACCCGTTGTCGTAACGCATCAAATTGGACTAACATGGTAGGTAGATGTCGATACGTTCTGTCGGAGTTTTCTCGATACGATAAAAAATTCGAAATCGGAAAGATATCGAAGAAAAAAATGATCAAAGTTCGAGATTGCAGCAAAAAATATTGCGATATCGATGTGATTAAATGCATCACAAAGAATTTAAATGTACTTGAAATTAAAAAAAATTGGAACCGAGAAAGCAACAAGATCGAACTATTTATCGAAGTTATTCGAGAAATCTCCGAGGCATCGAAGGTCTTCGAGACATAGCAGACTCGGAAGATACTTCAAAAGACGATGAGAACAAAATAGAGATTGAAACAGAAGACGATACAAAAAGCAGAGCTCTATGTTTGCAGATTGTGCAAAAAGTATATTTGAAGGTTGTGAAAAAATAGGAATGCCGAACTCGTTAAAAATGGCTGTGCTCGGAGACGGTGTAAAAAACAGTACAGAAATCAAATACAGTGCCTCAATTAGTGCAAAACAATGAAATAGATAAAGCAGAATATAAAACAGAATACAATGCAGATGACACTGTTAATGGAATTGAAAGGTACAACCATTTAAACTGTAATTATTAAGCAGACCAAGTAGTTAAACAACAAAAAATAACTTTACAAATAAGAACAACGACATACGAAGAAAAAAGAAGAAAATGCTAAAGCACAACAACAATTCGAATATAAGATAATCTAAGATATATAAAAAGCTTGTTTAAAGTACGCATGCGCAGACTACGGCTAGACAGAAGCAAACGGGACGAATGGGTGGACAGAACTGGCGCACAAAATGAAAGCACAGACAGACCGATAGGCAGAACGTTAGGCATAAAAACGACAGGCAAGACAGTCAGAGAAAACAACATATGCTGGCAGAAGGTAACTCGTGAAGTGGATGACCTCGAGATGGTCGACAAGACGACGCAACAGCAACTTAATAATGCAAATGGCAAGAAAGAATAATAGATAGACAAATAGAACAAACGGAATATATGTCGAAAGGCGTAAAAAGAGACGTATTAATAAACGGGATAAAAGAAAATAATCCGAAAGATGTGAAGATTAGGAATGGGAAGATTTGGGAATGAGAATAGTTTAAGAAAATAGAAATACCGCACGATAAGCAGACCAACCTGATTAACAGATTACTCGATGGAAGTTCAAATACGATCGACAAACAGATAGATTAGCAGAAAGACAGACAGACCAACCGAAAGACAGATAGCTGCTTAGTCGGACCGAGTTTCAAAACAGTGGCTAGCATTCTTTCCGTTGAAGAATCATATCGTTGTGACTCCGATGGTGCCTCAGACCACACCAATGCTTGCGAAGCGTAAATAAATCGCAAATATTTTGTAAAGCATGACGACAACGGAAAGAGAAACACCAGCAACAGCAACATATATGAACGACAAACATATGAGAAATATTGCAAATACTAAGTACGCACATCTGCTGGATACTAGAGACGCAAAAATGTGCAATACAAATAAAAGAGCAGGCGCAGCAGACGTAACAGATGGACATGGCGATAGACAGACCGATGGACAAACCGATGAACAAACAAATCCACGAATAGACAAACAGATGGACATGCGAAATAAGTGAGTAATGAATGGAGTGACCAAGTATAGAAAATGAACAGAATGACGCACTGGGGTTATGCTGTATATACAAAATACAGCATAACCCCATTTTAAAAATTTCTTTTCAGAAGTCTTATTTATTATTTTTTTTATTATAATAAATTAAAAAAATAGAATTACTTCGAAAATTTATTCAAAATAAGAAAATTATAAATTATCTGAAGTAGGTGTTTACCAACAAATGATCTAAAACTTGGAAAATCGAAACACTAAAAAGCTATGTCCATTTGGGGGAATCAAATTTCCATTCCGGGAAGTGTCTTTTCGGGGAAGTATCCTTTTCGTGGAAGTGTCCGTTTCATGGTAATTTCCATTCGCGGAAGTATCCTTTTCGGGTAAGTGTCCATTTCGGGGAAATGTCCATTTCGGGGAAGTGTCCGTTTCATGGTAATTTCCATTCGCGGAAGTATCCTTTTCGGGTAAGTGTCCATTTCGGGGAAATGTCCATTCGATGAAGAGTCCATTTCTGGGAAGTCTCCATTTCGGGGAAATGTTCATTCAGTGAAGAGTCCATTTCGGGGAAGTTTCCGTTTCATGGAAACTCCCATTCGGGGAAGTATCCTTTTCAGGAAAATGTCCATTTCGGGGAAGTGTCCATTTCGGGGAAGTGTCCATTTCGGGGAAATGTTCATTCAGTGAAGAGTCCATTTCGGGGAAGTGTCCATTTCGGGGAAGTTTCCGTTTCATGGAAACTCCCATTCGGGGAAGTATCCTTTTCAGGAAAATGTCCATTTCGGGGAAATGTCCATTCGATGAAGAGTCCATTTCGGAGTCCATTTCGGGGAAGTCTCCATTTTGGGGAAATGTTCATTCGGTGAAGAGTCCATTTCGGGGAAGTGTCCATTTCGGGGAAGTTTCCGTTTCATGGAAACTCCCATTCGGGGAAGTATCCTTTTCGGGAAAGTGTCCATTTTGGGGAAGTGTCCATTTCGGGGTAATGTCCATTTCGGGGTAATGTCCATTTCGGGGAAGTGTCCGTTTAATGGAAATTTCCATTCGGAAAGTATCCTTTTCGGGAAAGTGTCCATTTCGGGGAAATGGCCGTTTTGGGGAAATGTACATTTGGGGACATGTCTGTCGGGTAAATGGCTTCGGGGAAATGTCTTTCGGAGTAATGGCTTTCGGGAAAATGTACATGAACCGTTACAACTAAACTTTTCGCTCTTTAAACTTTATACCAAAATAGTTGTACTGTACTGAAACAAACAATGAACTGTCAAGAACTGTCAATTCATACATACCTTTTATATATGATCTGTTTTCGAAGGTATTTCAGTTATAGATTAATTTTGGCAGCGCAAGCCTCACATAGTCCAAATAGGTCTTCTCATTAGAGAAAATCTAAAGATCGTTGTACATGATTTTCAATTATTGATTTAAACGGAATTAATAGTTAATTATTCCATGCATAACTCCATTCATATAAAAAGGATGGATCTAGTTTACGTCCAGTCTTTCGTCAAGAATACAAAACTCTGGACCCAGAATAAAACCGAAACATGGCTAAAGACTGGCTATCTATTGAAGTGATATGAAAGGTGTTGTCCCATTGATATGGGCAAAGACTGGTTCTTTATCTTTCCGTTATGGTTCAGTATTGGGCGTGAATTAAATAGTCTATATTTGGTCTGGCGGTTCTGGCTAAATCTTGTGCGAGGACTAATTAATCTGGCATCAGTCTGTTAGTTATGACACAGTCTTGGATGAAGGTTTATTGGTATTTTGTACATGGAATGAAGCAAACCAATTTTCATTTGTCGAAAAAAGTAGTTTTTAAAGGTGGTGGATTACTCCAATTGTTTATTATAACGATTTATAGAACTTTTATCAATGAACGGAGATTTTCTACATTATGTTACTAAAAATAAATGCGCCACAGTATTAAGTTTTTTTTTTTTTTTGATATTATAATAATAATAATATATAATATTATAATAACAAGAACTTGGTTTAATGACGAATCCGAACGGCGTGCTGAAAGATTTTCATAGTCGGTGTTTACTCTCAGAGGTTGTTTACTCTCAGAGGTTTATTGAGAGGTAGCGTCGTTTAGCACTACTGCAAGTAGTGACTTGAACCAGCGACCTTTGGCACGCAGTAAAATGCACTAACCAATCGAACCACCACCGCTACATACATTAAATTCTTCTAAATTGTTCAATATGTTAGTTTTGATTATTGGGAACGTATTTAACATTTAAATGTTGGGTTAACCATTGCAAAAAGGTTTTTGAATTATTTGTTAATTCACTGAAAATTCTACTACTACAAGTAACTTCGCAACTCGAACAGTTGTTATTCTATAAGAAGTGCATATCAGATGAAAACCAATTAGAACTATAAAATAGTCAACAGATCTATTATTTTTTTTTTCTTTTTCTTCAATACTTCTGTTATTTTTCTCTTCTACAAAGAATAGCAACTAAAGAAAACCAGAGAGGCTGACATTATTTGCACAGTCCACAACCACATTTCATTAGCAACAACATGATGATCAGGAGCACAACTACAAACATCATTTACTTGTTAATCAACTATATATAGTCATCACCATCATCATTACTATCGTTATCATAATCACGTTTGCAATGAAATCTACGCCTGTTGAATATTTAATTTAAATTGTGTCACAGTGTAAATTGTTCATTTTAAGAATTTGTATTAATTCTGCTTTTTTCCAAGACATTTTTCAATTATTTACTTCTTGTTCGCATCGCATATGGCTGCTAAATTATGTGACAGTCAAACAGCTCGACAATCGACAAATAAAAATGATTTTTTAGATTAGTTAACGTTGTATGAATCACAAAAGCGGTTATAGTATTTGTGCGCAGTTTATTTGCATATTGGAATTCCTTTTTTTTTTTGTGTATCTTTTTTATGACTTTTTTGTAACTTTTTCGTATCTTTTTTGTATATTTTATGTTATTTTATATATAAATATAAATTTTATACATAAATATATAATTTTATATATAATTTTAAATATAAAATTTAATTTTTTATATATATAATATATTTTGTTATCGGTTAGCAAATTTATTTTAAGCGACATATGTTGCAATCTTTCTTGTAATATGATACTTTTGGCTCTAAATGTTATCTTGAAATTTTTGAAATACACTGCCAGCCACCCATTGCATTAGATTGCACAAAACACTGCCATTTAATATAAACATTATGTTTAAAATATCAAAAAAATTAAATTGTTTAAATTATGCAAATTATTTGAAATTTGTCGTAAAATTTTTATTTGCAAAATTGTGTCTGAGGCGCGTATCTGTCGCCATAAAGCAAACACAAATTGCCAAATCTTGTACATTGCAACATCTAATGGCACCAACAGCCAACAAATGCTTTTTTAAAAAGATATTTTTCAAGCAACAGCAAAACCAAAAAAAAAAAAAAAAAAATGCAAAAACTTTTCAATTTACAGCGCATTCTATGCACACGAACCATGACACGCCTGAAGGCCAACGAAGTGTTCGCAGACATTCTACACAAACCCTCAGTCACTCTCAGCAACACCATAAACAGCCACACTCACTATCTGCAGATACAACATAAGCAGCTCCATAGATACGTGGATACACACAGCACAGACACTCAGATATTCAGATACAAATTTACTAAGTTACCGTGTTACAAACGCAACTTCAGCGTTCGGTTCGATTCACTTTAGTTTATTTTATTTGTTTAGCCAGCAGCTGATGCTGTGCAATGCATCGCAAGTGAAATTTGCAAAAATATAGCAAAATATTTGCAAATCTATCGCACAGATACTTTTGTATCTGACAAATGCAGAATAATGACTGCCACGCCGTGATGGCGATCACAAATGAGCAGTCACTCAGTTTTTTTTTTGTTTTTTTTTTCTTTTTAATTCTAATTGTTGCTATTGCATTATTGTGATCATGCATGGCGATCATCACGACACGTTTCAGCGAATTCACCAGTTGTAGCTGCGTGATTTCATGGCATTTGAAGTGAGCATTCGGAACAGATTTTTTTATTTCAATTTCAGTTTCATTTGAATGTTGTTTATAGACGCGTTGGCAATAAAATAAACAACAAAAACTATTAAAAAGAACCTGTCGTCGCTTGTCGCACCCACACGCGGGCAGCGCAGATACTTTGTATGTATCTTGTATCTTGCAGATACTCAGTTTATTTGTTTTGAAGCAGTTGTTGCAATGTATGATGAAATTTTTATTAGGTTCTTGTTTATATTTTTGCAAAATTGACATTTAACGCAAAAGTTGGCGCAATGCTTAAATTAATATTTTTTTAATAATGTATCTGAAAGATAATTTTTTATACTTTTTGTAGATACAATTTTTTGCAAAATTTAAATGATTTTTAATTCATTCATTTTATAAAAGTAAATTAATTTATATTAAATATTTAACTCAAATATACTTTAGATGATCAATGGTATTTTAAACATTTATAATATAAACTGTTTTGATTACTTTCTTTAATACTGCAGCGTGACGAAATTTCTCCGCCACATTTTATGTCATTCGTGACTTTGTAGCAACTCATTCAACATGAACCGCATTTTTTAAAAATACTTTTAACAAATTAAAAAGTAAAAACATTTACGATTGAGTGTGAAACG